>CM061545.1:100310282-101577782 GCA_030864215.1 Capsicum pubescens
CCTTGAGATGTCTGATCTATTCAGCTTGTGTTTTATGAAACTCCTATCTATTTTTATCAGTACTATGTAGATCAGATTTTCTTCAACTACCGTGACCTTTTCTTCATAAGTTTTTACATTAGCATAGATGTGACCAAAGACCTCCTTAGACCACTGACTTAGAGTAGAATTTAATATTTTCAACTTCTGTTGAAATCTCCACATAGGAGAACCTTCACAGGGCCTTTGCCAGTAAGTCTCCACTATTTGAAGGAATTTGGGGTGATCCTCCCAACAATCCAAGAATTTGAAGTATTTAGTATGTGACTCCACCATCTCTTGCATTTCTAAAAGTAGAGGACAATAATCAGAACCCACAGATGACAAGTCATTAATACTAGTCATAGGCATGTCCTTCAGCCAAACATCTGATACCATACCTCTATCTAGTCTCTTTCATATTCTAAATTAAATACCTCTTAGATTGGACCAAGTGAACTTGGGACCATGAAAGCCTAGATCAGTCAATCCATAAGATTTAATCACCCCCAAGAAATCAAAGTTCTTCCTTATATCATAAGGGATGCCTCCCAACTTCTTACTTACTTTAGTAATCACATTGAAGTCTCCAATTGTGCACCATGGTATGGATGAGGTAGATAGCTGTACCAGCTTATTCCACAAAGGTCTTCTTAATTTATCTCTACACTTAGCATAAACAAAGGTCATAAGATAAGACTGGTGCATAGCATAATGAGTAATTGAGCAAGTAATCTGTTGCTCTTCAGAAGAGATAATGTCACATGACATGTCAAAAGACCAAAAGATCCAGATTTTCCCATTAGATTTACATAAAGCATGCTCTATCTTAAGCTTTCTTTTAGCTAGTTTAAGATAAGAATTATTGGAGAAGGGTTCTAGGATTGCAATTAATGAAATATGGTGGATGCTAATGAGCTATTAAAGTATTTCCATAACACCTTGGGTAAATATACCCCTTGCATTCTAGATAAGATGGCTAATCATCTGACTATTTTATGAGAGTGAGACCTAGTAAAAGGCCTAGTTGAGTGCCCATTCAAGTTGGATGCAACATGTTTGGTTCCTTTTCTTGTCTTTATTAATGACCCCCTGGGAGATAATCCTTTATGAATAGCAATGTGAGTTACTTATTTTTTCAAACTCCTCTTGGTCCCCTGGATCAAATACATCAGTAAAAATTTTATCAATATTCTCAAAGTGACCCAAGTTGCATTCATCTATTTCATCCTCAAAGTTTATTACTCTGTATTCATTATCAAGATCCTGAAGATGTGTCTTAGTGACAGGAGGATCCTGTAGTTGTTCATGAACTACTTTCTCTTAAGAATTAGAGAAAGTCTCTTATAAAGCTACATGAGAGTCTACTTCTATCCCCTCACCAGGAAGCATTCAATTAACTGTGCAGAAAAATTCTTGTAGTACTATAGTAGATTGATCTTGCAGCAGATCATGCTCCACTGATTCACCCTCTGGATGATCATCATGCTTGGGCACATTCAACAGTTACTGGATGATCATCATGCTTGGGCACATTCAACAGTTACTGGATGATCATCATGCTTGGCCATGTCAGACCCTTCTGGTTGTTGTGATATTATCTTGGAACCCCTTTCATTATTGTAAGAACAAATAGTTATGGCATCAATATCATGTTGAAGAGTTGTAAATGCATTTGATGTAGATGGATCAGAACTATCTTGTTGACCCCTGTATGTTTGTTTAGATATCTTGGCTTGAATATAATTCTTTGATTGTCCCTACCTCTTTTTTTTTTGTTTGGGAACTCAATTGTAGGAGCCTTTTCTTTATCTACATTCTACTATGGTAGGTCACCAGGTGTATCCTGCATCTTCTTGTAGGTTTAAGAAACTTTTACCTGTTTACCCTCCCCTTGTGGTTCCTTATTAAGAACTATTTTCTATTTAGCAACCTCATCTCTACCATTGATTACACAAGATCTTGAAGTATGCCCTTGATGCTTGCAATAAGAATAATATTTAGGAACCTCTTCATATAGAATAGTTTTCCATCTAACTTCACCATGTTCATCATTATCATATCCCAACTAAACATGTTGGGGTATTGGCTTAGTGAGGTCAATTTGTAACTTTACTTTAGCCACACTACCCCTGGTATTTTTGTAAGTTGCCAGATCTAGAAATAGTACCTTGCCAATAGGGGATAAGAGATGTGTCACTACCTCCAAATAGTAATAGTGCTATGGAAGTTTAGGCAAGCTAACCCATAAATGAACTAAAGGAGTTTCTTCGTCAAGGTTAAATATGGGGGTCCACAGCTGAAATCTCATCATCTGTCTTTGGATGTACATCTTCCCTTTTGACCAAACTGTGGAGTGATCATATTCATTGTCCAAATCAATGTACAGATACCTGGAATTAAAGTGAGTGATTTTGACTTTCCTTTTTAACTATGTTTACAAAAGAAACTGTCTCCTAATAACCACCATCTTGGGTATCCTATTTTTGAATTTCCTAATCAAGGTAAATCTACACCTTTGGGCTAATTTTACTATGTAGTCCTTTGATCTAAACACAACCACTGGGAAACCTTGTTTGGTTGTTATTTGTGGGGGTTTAATTGGAATAAACTCAGCTTTCATAGCCTTTTGTGCTCTCAATTTCATAGCAAACGAGTGGGTAACCCTAGGAATAGGAGGATCATGTCCATGATTTGGTTTAGGCAAAACAATCATAGTACCAGGGGCCCCTATAGGTACATGAATTCTAGTCCCCGAACGGTAATCGGACTATTCACATCAGGTTCCTTATTGAGTAATACAAGGGGGTTCACCATAGCAGGATTCCCACATGATAGATGAGTAGATAGAGTAGGGAGCTTACCGCAATCAATATACACCGGGCAAGGTGAAATGAATTATGGATGAATTGAAGCCGAATTAAACTTCTTTGTGAATATTCCCTTTAATTGAGCTTGTTCTAAATTGAATGTAGGTGCAAATTAAATTGTGTTATACATCTTGCCATGTTTTTTCTAATTGAGCTTGATTGAGGATCGCCTGAGCCAATCAAAGTTGATCTTCTAAAATTCAAGCTGAACAACCATCCTATTGGGGTACCTGCTGAGAGAAATGTGAAATATGTATTGGTGGAGTTTATGTGGGGACCGGATGATGGCATGCCAGTCCTGTGAGGATTTGTCCAGCAGTCGGAGAAACTCCACCGAAGGCTGAGAAGCCATAGTTCCAGCTGTAAATGGCAGGGAGTAACTATAACTGTAATTATCAAGAGAGAGAAATTTTTTTGACTAATTGAGTTGTTTGATCAATTGAAATGGAGGAACCTTACTATTGAAGAGGTAACTTGGGAGACAGAGGTGGCCATGCAAAAGCAATGTTTGCAGTTGTTCATTGACATAAGTATTTTTTTATTTCTTGTTTATCTACATCATTTTGGGCTAGTTGTTATTCAGGGATGAATGAGTGATAAATTGGTATCTATAATAACCACCCACATCATTGCTACATTAAAATAAGGGGTTAAACTTTTGCCAAATCTTTACTTAGACATTTTTTTAAGAAATTCAGGGGTAGCCTATTATTAGATGATTTTTTTAGGTGTACTAGTCTAAGGAAACCTTACGTTAATATGATCATATTCAGGTTTATTTGAATTGATTTTTAGATAGATGATGAATTTTGGAAGCTGTAGCAACTTTACGTACATAAAATAGAGTAAAACTTTGGTTATATAGTTTACCATGGAAGGTTAGTTAGCAATGTCATATTTTGAGGATTGTGTCATAAAATTGACACAATTAGAGAAAGGCATCGAGATTGTACCTAGAGACTACTGCAACAAAAATAGGTACTGTTGTTGTAGTGTCCTGCTATCGTCACAAATTGATGTAGCGATAAATCTTAATATTCTTATAGTTTTAAACTAGAAACACATTTTTATTCCCCGCTTTCTAAAAACTAAATCAAGGATCTAGAAAAATGATTTTCTGCAAATTTTTAAAAGTTTTCATCTTTGGAGGTAAGTTCTTTACATTCTAAATATGAATTACTTCTTAGAATCATTGAAAATCATTAGAAAATGTGCTCATGGTTAAAATTAAGGATTAACCTTAATTCATGAACTTAATGGAAATTGGTGAAAATGAGTATAACATCAATTAGTAATGGTGCTAGGGGGATAGAAAACTCTAATTGGAGTAGAATTATAATTGTTCATGTTAAATAAAGTAGGTTCAGGATGTTTAAGAGATAGAAAATCCTAAGATGATAAACTAGATCAATTTTGTGGGTAAAATTTTTAATTATTGATTCCTAGAAACTAAAAATGGATGAAATGATTGAATTTGGTGTGTAACCTTGTTGTTATCGATTAGGAACAAGGTGATAGAGAAAGAAAAAACAAGTTTGTGGCTTAAAAATGAATTTAAGAAAGGAAATGAGGTAGGTTATGATTTATTGTCGCAACTAGACTTGCTTAAATCTATTCTTATATCTGAATTAAGTATTTGCAATTTCTTTTGAACACTACTTGTGATTATTTACTATATTTGTATATTCATACATATCAATGATAATGCTAATAGTATTGTAATCATGAAGTTCATGATGTTGTAAATGATAATTATGATCATGAGATGATTTTGGTGATGATTATATAGAAATCATAAGGTCCATCATGTTTTGATGATGTTATTGAGATTGAGAAGAGAAAGAGATAATGTGAACATCGTGCACTCATACATTAATTCATGTACATTGAATATTAATTTTGTAACGCCCTAAAATCTGATTTCCCGGGATGCCACATGGTGCTCCAAACTACAAATAGTCCTGAGCTAACCCTGGTTGCCTTATACTAAATCTGAATTCTCAAAATAGGGGAGTATGAGTGTAAAATAATAATAAATGTGGAAAATTTTCTGAATTATCTGAGTATATCCAAAAATACTAATCTCACCAGTCTGATAAAGAAAATACTGAAAATCTAAATATTGCAATTTAAAATCCAAAACTAAATCTAATAGTTCAACAAGCCTCTACTGAATAAAAATAGAGAGTCACTGGGATAGGGCCCAGCTCACTCAAACTATCTAAAATGAATACTGAACCATCTACTAATGAACTATAAATCTTAATAACTAAATCCCAAAACTACGAGGACTCATCAACTGCAGAGATGTAGATGAGATGCTCAAAAATCACCCAGGTAGCTGAGACTGAGCACCTGAACCTATATTATGAGACAATGTAGTACATAGACGTATATGTGAAATAGTACTTTGGGAATGTACTGAGCATATGTGGGTGAATGTAATAAGTAAACAATATCATCACAATTTATAAAATCATGCATGCTAAATGTAAATAACTCACACAGGCTTGAGTAATCTAAAAAGTGAAGATCATAAACCAATAACAACAAAGAATATAATATAAATCTTGTGAGCCATTACATTCAGTACCAAAATCTGTTCTTTCTAAAACTACTACATTATCTTGTCAACTGTAAGGGAAATACTTTATCTCAAGACTTTAAGAATCTTAAAAACCATAGCTTCCAAAACATATGCTTTTATCTTAAGGATTTAAACCAATAGACTGTTTTAAGACTAGGAAATTCTTTTTGGAGGTTTTTCTAACTGACATAAATCATGTAAGCATTCATGGAGTCCGACGTCTTGCCTGCGTTAAGGAGAGTTGTTCTACCTTTTCCATCAGAATAGAACTTCTTATCATAAGTGATCACAATCTTAGTCATCCACATAAAAGTGGGAATAATCTTAATCCTACGAGGGCATGTAGTTCTTGGGCATAAAACCTTGGTAACATACCCATCTCGATGCTAAATACTACTCTCATTCTTATGCTCAGGATCTTAGGAAATCCACTTCAAAATAGCACAAAGGCTTACAAAAAGACCAATTATTCTCTTTATTTTCATTAAATCTCAAGTCATATGAACAATGTGGATTATTTATCTTAGCTCAAGACCAAAAGGTCAAATCTTTATAAAAAATCTGAGAATAATCTTATCATAGGGTGCTCATAGCACAAACAATCTTGAAATAGCAATCTCTAATTAGGGATTAATGATCCATGCATCAAACTCACATTAAAATATCATAATATTCATGCTTGGTAATGTAAACATTTATAAATCAACTTAAAATCTGGAAATTTCTGCAATATGCATGATAATATGAACATAAACATGCAACTCAACTTCTAAATCACTTGAAATCTCAAAATCTTATAAATAGCAATATTGGGTATAAATCTTAACTTCAATTTAATGGGAAATCACATAAAATTCAGTATGTTTGTAATTAAAATAAGTTTTGGGCAAAAGGATGAAAGAATTATTCTTGTTGAAAAATCCCACATACCTCAATTGATGAACTAGATGCTAAGACTTGAATCTTTGATCCCTATTGATGCTTTGGAGATGAATTCTTAGAGTTCCTGAATTGGGAATCCTTCATCTTGAATTTCCTTGGAGAATTAAGGGAGAAATTGGATTTTCTTTGAGAGAAAATTTGAGCTTTAGGGTTTTCTTTTGAGAGAGAATTGATGAAACAAGCATAAAGTGCTTTGGAATATGCTTAATGATGTGATTTACATGAACTGGGGCCTTAGGGATTGACCAAAATGCCCATATTAAACTTTAAATCAGAACTGGAAAAATGACCAAAAATCTCAATTTGCTAGGCCACCGCGACGCGCCACTATCCAGGTATCTTACTGGAAAATAACGAGTGAGGACTGGGCATTCACCGTGATACGCCACAATCGTGATGCCATTTTGGATTTCCACTTTGGCCACTGGCACGACGCGCCAATATTTCGTAGGCTCACTAAAAATTGTCAAATGTGAAATGGGACTTCTCCACGATGCGCCATGATCATAGAGTCTCACTGGAATTTTACAATTGTAATTTTACACTTCTCCGCGATGCGCTACGGGACCAAATCACAGTGTTTTATGGCTAAAACTTAAAATAGCCATAACTTCTCACTTGGTTATTAGATTAAGGTGAATCTTATATAATTGGAAAGCTAATTCAATTTCCTATGCATTGGAGGGTCTAAAATGGGAAAATTGCACACATATAGAAAGTCATTCTTTTTTATGCTAACACTTGACATTCTAGATGTCAAATTAAGTTAAGAAAAGTATGGGGTATTACACATTTGTTTTCTTGTCTTTGATTATGTTTTGTGGTGATCATTGTTGCAATTATTTGGTAAGATTATTTGTATGGTGTTGAGTTGAGTTGGTCTATAATGACTACCAGTACTTGTTGATGTACTGATGCTATCTGTACTCTATTTTTTTATTGAGTGTAGAGTATGTTCTAGAATTTTATATGAGACCTTTACTCTAGCTAGTAATTTTGGATTTTGATTTAAGGGTGACCACCATGATTGGGCAGCCTTTGGATATTCAAATTTATGTTTATGCCATTTGTTTCAGGACTAGGATACTCTTTTATTTATGTTAGTGTTTTGGATATACTTTTAGTTATAGACGTGTACTGTTAGATATTCTTGTACTGACTTTACGTCCCAAAGATGTAATAAATTGAGGATTCCATACTTTGTTAGTGATAATTTTGCTGGATTGACATTTTTATTTAATTAATAATGGAGTCTTAGAACTTGTTAATGATAGAGTTAGTATAAGATGAATGTGAATGTAACACTTGGTTAAGTGAAGGTTAGGTTATGTATGGTTCTCCTACCATAGTTTAGAGTGGGTTCGAATCATGATTGTATGGGTCATTATAGTAATGTACCAACGTCCTTTCAGCACTGCATAATGTCCATATTTTCTAAAATTTTAGAGGACACCATTCAGGTATTTATTTATGACTTCTCTATAGGTGATTCATTGAAAGATTGTTTTGCCCATTTATCTAGTGTATTGAGGAGATGTAAAGATTGAAACTTGGTAAATTTTTTGGAAAAGTACTAATTCATAGTCAAAGAAGGAATGGTGCTGAATCACAAGATTTCAATAAAGGGGTTGATATTGACAAGGGAAAGATTGAGGTAATTGAATAATTGCCACCACCAATTTCTGTGAAAGGTATTCAAAGCTTTTTGGTGCATGTTGAGTTTTGTTTTTGGATAATCAATTATTTCTCTTCAATTGCACATCTCTTGTGTATGTTTTAGAGAAGGAGGTAAAAAATTTTCCGAACGCACTTGAATGTATGAAAAAGTAGTTAATTTTAACCCATATTATTGTGTCACCTGATTAGTCATTGCCATATGAGGTTATGTATGGTGCTAGTGGTATGGATCTAGGAGTAGTCCTAGGAAAAGGACAGAGAAGATCATATATTTGATTTTTTATGTTAGTAAATCACATAATCTAGCTCAAAAAAAGTATAATGTGATTGAACAAGCGTTGTTGCTTGTGGTTTTTGCATTTGAGAAATTTCTATAGTATTTTCTTGGAATGAAAGTGATTGTGCATATTAACCATGCATCTCTTAGGTACCTGATAGAGAATAAGGATGCAAAGCCAAGGTTGATTCATTAGGCACTTCTGTAATAAAAATTGCTCTTCGAACAAATATCTTAGGAATTTAAATCCACTAATTCTACCCTTAATCCAAGCTTTATCATTTGTAAGGTAAATTAGTCATCAACAAGTTCTTTCAAGCTTAACTCATCTCCAGTAATGGAGATTTTTATTCTAAAAGTCTCATCTTTATGGAATTCAAAGTTCCTAAACCTCACAAATCATAATTTGGTTTATGTAATTCATGTTAGGAATCTTTAATTTGTAATCTAGAGTCTTTGACTTTGAGGTCAAGGATCGAAATGGGACTGAAAATCAAGTGTTGACCACTTTTCCCACCTTGAAAAAGAGGCAACACTGAAAGGAAAGGATGATCTTGAGATAGATAATACTTTTTCAAATGAGCAGGTATTGGCAGCATCACAAGACTTTATTCCATGATTCATAAATTTTGTAAATTATTTGGTCTGTGATTTGGCATCTGAGGAGATATCATTTCAACAATAGAAGAAGTTTATGCATGATATAAGGAAATTCTTCCGGGATAATCCATACTTATTCTTGGTTTGTACAAATGAACAGATTTGTAGAGTTCTTGAGATAGAGATGATGAGTATTCTAGAGTCATATCAATATTCACCAGTTGGGGGTCATCATAGTTGTGTGTGGACTTCTTCTAAAATCATAAAATATGTGTACTACTAGCCCACCATTCATAGAGACACATATGACTACAAAAGGGCTTGTGACCAATTCCAGAGACAAGGAAACATGTTGCTAAGAAAAGAGCTCCCAATGACCACAATACTAGAGCTTGAGATATTTGATTTATAGGGCATTGGTTTCATGGGTCTCTTTGTGAGCTCATATGGTATGAAGTATATTTTGGTTGTGGTTGATTATATTTTGAGGTGGTTGGAGGCAGTTGCACATCTAAATAATAAAGGGATGACTGTGACTACATTTTTTAGGAAGAACATATTTTTCAGATTTTTTTACACCAAGGCCAATCATTAGTGATGGAGGTTCACATTTCTGCAATCATATATCCAGAGCGGTGCATGAAAAATATGTGTAAGACATAGGGTGAATACACCCTACCATTGTCATACAAGCGGGAAAGTTGATGTCTCCAATTAAGAGAAAAATATATTTTGGCAAAAATCATGAATTCCAATAGAACAAATTGGGATAGAAACTTGAACAATGTAGTTTGGGCTTATTGGACAGCATTTAAGACTCCTACTAGATCTGCTCCACATCAGATTTGTAACACCTCAATTTTCTGAACCAGAACGCTACACTGTGCTCATGACCCCGAAGGACCACAAGCTAACCCATGACTGATATCTATACCTGTAACTGCATAATATTCATATAAAATGCGGAAACATGAACAACGAGGGCGTAAGGTTCAATATTGAATAATAAGATATCTAAAATAAGGTGGTATCACAGTACAAAAATAAAACTGAAAATACTAAAGTCTAAATCTGAAAACTCTATAATCGTCTGAAAGCCTCTAAACTATCTGAATAAGGAGTTGAAGGAATATGTCTCCAACTAGCTCCTTAAACTGAAACTAAACTGAAATTCTGGAATAATAAATGTAACGACTATGTCCTCAAAAGAAAAGAACTCACTACTGACTAAACTGCTACTGGTGATCTGGAATCTGCACCTTAGAACCTATGGTGTAACATAAAAAGAAAGCACCATAGCGCAAATGCGTCAGTACAACTAAAGTACTAAGTATACGCGGGGGTAGGCTAAATGCATGGGGTTTATATGTATGAACATACTAATTAATATGAATGTGAGAATACATATATACATACATACGTAACTACTACTAAACTCGTGGAGATACTTAATACTTGAGTTTGAAATCTGACAACATGAGTTTCGTGATACTGAGATACTGAATGACTAATGACATGGATGACTGTATCTAACAGTCCTAATTCTGGGGAAAACTATCTGAGTTCCAAACTGTATCTGAACATCTAAGTCTGAGATCAGTCCTAGCTAACGAGTGAGCTCTGAAACTGATAATGAGAATTCTCGACTGAATCTGAGATTGAGATCAAGCCTGTCTGCCGGGTGACCACTAGATCTAATAATAAACGTCTAAATATGAGACCAAGCCTATCTTATGGGATGGTCCAGGAATCAATGGAACTATCTGAGTTCCTTACTGAGATCGATGAATGTATCTGACAGTCCTAATTCTTGATTTCTACTTTGAAGACTGATACTGAAACTGTAACTGTAACTGTGACTATGGCTGTGGGAGGTAGTAACCTAATGAAAATGCCCTGATACTGTACTGGTGGGGTCCAATCTTTGCCCTGATTGGAAGAGTGTCAATACCGTGCCATGGGTAAAGACCTCTGCTATGGTCAAGCCTCTCTGATGGGTGACCCTGAATAGGAAATAAAGCCTAAGGCAATATAATAGACAAGTTTACCCTTAATCTGACGGGTGACTCCTATCCTGCGCTGGCTATGCAGTTCTGGAGTACAGGGATTTCTGCTAACGGTTCTACCTCTCTAACGAGGAAATTGCCATCCCCATACTCGCTCGGTGCTAGTTCCAACTCCGAACTGAAAGACACTGAACAGATTAACTGAGCTAAACTGACTAACTGAACTGAACTGATTCTGAGTTTACTGAGTTCCTTAGACTGATGGAACACTACCAACATCTAATATCTTGCTAAGTCATGTGATTTCCGATCTTACTGAGTACTGAGTTTTCATGAGATTTTTGAGTCTTTCCTGAGTCACATGACTAACTGCAATCTATGGAACATATCTTGACTGAGGATATCTTGAAACATGACACTAGCTCTAGGCACACAGCTATAGTTTTTGCGTACAAGTACCCCTAGGACTCGATGGAAGGAAACTGACACACATAAATGACTTGATCATAAGAGTAGAGTCCATAATTCACAATATCATAAGTAAGGATTTCATAATAAGAATGATTCTCAACAAACTATCACATGCTCGGGAATGCACACAACATGTATATACTTGCATGGCTTTAATAACATGGTTATTCCATATCACAACAACATCGTGAGCATCTCATACAACATCTTCAATTCAAGACAATATCATGGGGATCATGTTGAACATAAACTTAGAACATGGAATAGTCATTTAGGGCTTATTATGTCATAAAAGTATGATTTCTATTTGTTTAGGTATTTTCACAAACACCTTACATGCACATCTTAGGCATAGGTGGATTCATCAAGATTTCAAACATTCAACCACCAATTTCACATGTTTATACGTTAAATACCACCATATCCTCACACAAAACATACAAAGATCCCATATTAGGCATCATCAAACTCCAACCATATGAACATCAACCACCAACAACATAAACATCATAATACATAATTTAGAATATGGTTCTTGAGCTTCATGGACGAAATGAGTCCATGAATCAACTTATGCATACCTTAGAAGGAAGATTCTTGATGATTGACGGAGGAATTTCCTTGAAATTGGATCTTCAAGCTTAATTATGAAACCCTAGTTGTTTTTATCTTTTAGTGCTCTTGGATGATGAGCTTTGAGATGTTAATAGGGTTGTAATATGTTTAGAAGCTATATATTTCGTAGGGTTAAGTTTAGGGACGTGTAACGAGTGTTAAAAGACTTAATTACCCTTAAAATAACTCAAAACAGAGTGTTTTTGACACTTGGAACTGAATTAGGCGGCGCCCAAGTAATTGCCCAAGCTAGGTTGGGCGGCGCCTAACCAATCGCCTATGTTTGGTTGGGCGGCGCCTAACCAATCGCCTATCCTTACTGTCTCTAACGAAAATGGGCATAACTTTTTGTTCGGGTATTGGATTAAGGCGAAATTGGTATTGTTGGTAAGCTAATTCGGTTCTGTACAATTTTGTGGGTCTAAATCAACCAAAATAACACATTAACATCGATTTATACTTGTTCAAATATGACCCTTATAAAATTGAACACTAAAACTTGATAGATTCAAAAACTCTTAGCTTGTATTACCTTAAGTGACTCATATGAACATGCTTAACGCATCATAAGCTATCTTTTCGCTAGGATACTTATTGTAAGTCATGTACTCAAGTATGAATCACAGGATAATAGATTTCATATGTAATAAAAATGGTTCGTCTCCTAGCTTTGAAATATGCGGGGTATTACAATATCTTCCCCTTGGAAACATTCGTCCTCGAATGAAAATTAACTAAGGCGGGAGAGATGATAAGATGAAATACGAACAAGACATACACTACTGAAACATGGGTTCATGACTGACATGACTGAAAGCTGAGCACAATATACTGAGCATGCATATCTGATGAATGGGAAGTTGATTCATGAATATAAGACTGAGGATTCTAATAAAGTGAGTTTTTCTCAAAATAAGAATGCATATCTGATGCACAACTGAAAGGCTGAATCCATGCATATCTGATGCATTATTACATGACTGACATGATATGTAAATGTATGAGTGAAGATACTAATAAATAGTACTTTCTCTACTGAACACGTATATCTAATGCCTGAATATCTAACTGAGCTAACTCTTGAAAGCTTGACTGATTATGCCATGGCACTTGATAACTAATTTATAACGAGAACATGAAAGCATCAAGAAAAGGGTGGGGTATCTCCCACTTGGGACACTATGTCTCTCTAGGAATATTTACCTTGGTGAGATACTGGGGTGATGCACAGGGCATCTACGAACTAGATTATAGATAAACATTGGAGAGCTAAGACTAATGCATGATGCATGAACTGAACTAGACCTGCTAATGTTACTGACTAATTCTTGTGGAAACATAAGCTCAAACAAGAGCAAGATATCTAACAATGCATACAATGATCATGAAAAACTTGTAACGTACCCGAATCTAGATTGGGGAAACTTTTTGGATAATGGTGAGTCTAGAGTGAATAGAGTCGATTCTGACGCTGACCACTATTGGTACTGGGATTTACAGCCTGCTCACGCGAATCTCTACCTTTCTGAGCTAACACTCTACACTCCCGCACTCTGTGGCCTGGCTTACCACACCCAAAATATATCTGACTATTAGCTCTGCATGCACCTAGATGATTCTTGCCACACTCTCCACAAAGCGAATAAGTACGCTCACTTTTAACACTACTCTGGGCTTTGGAGCCTGGCTCCCCACCATGACTAACATATCCAAAGTTAGGTGTGGGCACACTAGCTGAAGATGGAACAGGGGAAGAATTTGTTTGACTATGGTGAGAACGATTACCACCCTGTGACCCAGCCAGAGAAAATCTGTAACTACCTATTCTGAATCTCTTATTAGATCTCTCCCTCTCCTTAGACTTATCTTCCTCTATTTGCTGAGCATGCATCATTAATCTAGCAAGGTCTATGTCCTTATTGAGCATAGCTATTCTACACTCTTTTAATACCAACCAGAACACACCAGTCACAAACTTACTCATACTTGCTCTGGGGTCAGCTATCAAGTAAGGAGCATACTTAGATAACTGGTTGAACTTAAGACAATACTCCTTCACTGTCATGGATCCTTGTCTCAGGTTCATGAAATCTTCTACCTTAGCTTCTCTCATCTCTAATGGAAAAAACTTATCTAAAAAGGCATCCTGAAATATCTTCCAAGTCATGGGAGTTGCATTTTTCCCTCTACTCTTCTTCCACAACACTACCCAATCATGAGCAATATCTTTCAGCCTATATGACGCTAATTCCACACTCTCCTCCTCTGACACATGCATGATTTGGGTGATCTTCTTTACCTTTTCTAGATATAGCTGTGGGTCCTCACCTGTTACTAACCCAAAGAATTCTAAAGGGTTCATTCTCATAAAATTTCTAATTCTGGCAGCAGCTGAATCCCCATCTTGCTGGGATGGGGATGCAGTCTGTCGGTTGACCTGAACACTAGTGGTCATAGCCTGGGCTAGCGCCTGAAAAGCTGCCCAAAATTCTGCATGTGACACATTATCATTCAAAGGAACTGTGGGCTACGGGGCTGATTAATTCCCTGTTCTCTTCTTAGGAGGCATGTTCTGCAAACAGAAGAGGAACAAGGATTAAACTGAGAGTTCAACTTGAGCTTTTGCTCAGTGGCACGATATGAGTACTGAAAGAAGGAAAACTGTTCCTAAAACATCTTATAGACTCCTGTACATAAATGTGGTGTGCAACACACCCATGTACAAAACTCTACTAGATGTAGATTTTAGACTTCCTAGGACTCTATTGAACCTTAGTCTCTGATACCAAGTTTGTAACACCCCAATTTTTTGATCTGGAATGCTTCAAGGTGCTCATGACCCCGAAGGACCACAAGCTAACCCATGACTAATATCTGTACCTGTAACTGCATAATATTCATATAAAATGCGGAAACATGAACAAAGAGGGTGTAAGGTTCAATCTTGAATAATAAGATATCTGTAATAAGGTGGTATCACAGTACCAAAACAAAACTAAAAATACTAAAGTCTAAATCTGAAAACTCTATAATCGTCTGAAAGCCTCTAAACTGTCTGAATAAGGAGTTGAAGGAACATGTCTCCAACTAACTCCCTAAACTGAAAATAAATAGAAATAATAAATGTAACGATCATGTCCTAAAAAGATGAGGACTCACTGCATACTGAACTACTACTACTGATCTGGAATCTGCACCTAAGAACCTATGGTGTAACATAAAAAGAAAGCACCATAGCGCAAATGCGTCAGTACAACTAAAGTACTAAGTATACGTGGGGGTAGGCTAAATGCATGGGGTTTACATGCATGAACATGCTGACTAATATGAACGTGAGAATACATACATACATACATACGTAACTGCTACTAAACTCATTGAGATACTGACTACTTGAGTTTGAACTCTGACAACATGAGTTTCGTGATACTGAGATACTGAATGACTGATGACATAGATTACTATATCTAACAGTCCTAATTCTGGGGAAAACTATCTGAGTTCCAAACTGTATCTGAACATCTAAGTCTGAGATCAGTCCTAGCTAACGAGTGATCTCTGAAACTGATAATGAGAATACTTGACTGAATCTGAGATTGAGATCAAGCCTGTCTTCCGGGTGACCTCTAGATCTAATAATAAGAGTCTGAATATGGGACCAAGCCTATATGATGGGATGGTCCAGGAATCAATGGAACTATCTGAGTTCCTTACTGAGTCGATGACTGTATCTGACAGTCCTGATTCCTGATTTCTACTCTGAAGACATATATTGAAACTGTAACTGTGACTGTGACTGTGTCTGTGGGAGGTAGTAACCTAACTGACATGCCCCAATAATGTACCGATGGGTTCCAATCTTTGCCCTGATTGGAAGGGTGTCAATACCATGCCACGGGTAGATACCTCTGCTATGGTGAAGCCTCTCTGAAAGGTGACCCTGAACATGAAATCAAGCCTAAGGCAATATAATAGTCAAGTTTAGCCTTAATATGATGGATGACTCCTGTCCTGCGCTAGATACGCAGTTCTGGAGTACAGGGATTGCTGTTAATGGCTCTACCTCTCTGATGGGGAAACCGCCATCCTCATACTCGTTCGGTGCTAGTTCAAACTCCCAACTGAAAGACACTGAACAGATTAACTGAGCTGAACTGACCAACTGAACTTAACTGATTCTAAGTTTACTGAGTTCCTTGGAATGATGGAACACTACTAATATCTGATATCTAGATAAGTCATGAGATTGCTGATCTTATTGAGTACTGAGTTTTCATGAGATTTCTAAGTCTTTCCTGAGTAACATAACTAATTGCAATCTATGGAACATAGCTTGACTGAGGATGTCTTGAAACATGACACTATCTCTAGGCAAACAACTATAGTTTTTGGGTACAAGTACCCCCAGGACTCAATGGAAGGAAACTGACACACATGACTGACTTGATCATAAGAGTAGAGTCCATAATTCACAATATCATAAGTAAGGATTTCATAATAAGAATGATTCTCAACAAACTATCACATTCTCGGGAATGCACACAACATGTATATACTTGCATGGGTTCAATAACATGGTCATTCCATATCACAACAATATCATAAGCATCTCATACAACATCTTCAATTCAATACAATAGCATGGGGATCATGTTAAACATAAACTTAGAACATGGAATAGTCATTTAGGGCTTATTATGTCATAAAAGCATGATTTCTATTCCCTTAGGTATTTTCACAAACACCTTACATGCACATCTTAGGTATAGGTGGATTCATCAGGATTTCAAACATTCAACCACCAATTTCACATGTTTATATGTTAAATACCACCATATCCTCACACAAAACATACAAAGATCCCATTTTAGGCATCATCAAACTCCAACCATATGAACAACAACCACCAACAACATAAACATCATAATACATAATTTAGAAGATGGTTCTTGAGCTTCATGGATGAAAAGAGTCCATGAATCAACTCATGCATACCTTAGAAGTAAGATTCTTGATGATTGACGGAGGAATTTCTTTGAAGATGGATCTTCAAGCTTAATTATGCAACCCTAGTTGTTTTTCTCTTTTAGTTCTCTTGGATGATGAGCTTTGTGATGTTAATAGGGTTGTAATATGTTTAGAAGCTATATATTTCGTAGGGTTAAGTTTAGTGACGTGTAAGAAGTGTTAAAAGACTTAATTACCCTTAAAATAACTCAAAACGGAGTGTTTTTGACACTTGAAACTGACTTAGGCAGCGTCCAAGTAATTGCCCAAGCTAGGTTGGGCGGCTCCTAACCAATCGCCTATGTTTGGTTGGGCGGCGGCTAACCAATCGCCTATCCTTACTGTCTCTCATGAAAATGGGCATAACTTTTCCCTCGGGTATTGGATTAAGGTAAAATTGGTATCGTTGGAAAGCTAATTCGATTCTCTATAATTTGGTGGGTCTAAATCAACCAAAATATCACATTAACATTGAGTTATACTCATTAAAATATGACCCTTTCAAAATTAAACACTAAAACTTGATAGATTCAAAAACTCTTAGCTTGTATTACCTTAAGTGACTCACATGAATATGCTTAATGCATCATAAGCTATCTTATTACTAGGATACTCATTGTAAGTCATGTACTCAAGTATGAATCATAGGATAGGAGATTTCATATGTAGAAAAAATGGTTCGTCTCCTAGCTTAGAAACATGCAGGGTATTACAAGATTGTGTTTGGAAAGGCATACCATATTCCTAATGAACTTGAGCATAAGGAATTATGGATGCTGAAGAGGTAAAATCAAAAGTGGAATGATGCAGCAAAGCTGAGACTTGAGATGATGAATGAGATGGATGAATTCTATCTTCGAGCATAAGAAATTGTAGCTTAATACAAAGAAAAAATGAAGACATACAATGATCGGATGATAGAAAGGAAAGATCTCACCGCTGGTTATAGTGTTCTGTTATTTGAGTCAAAGCTTCGTTTATTTCTTTGGCAAGTAGAACTCAAAAGGAAGGGGTTCATATCAAGTGGTGATGGTTTTTCAATTTTGTGTGATTGATCTTGAAAATTGAAAGTTCTTAAATTTTAAAGTAAAAGGACAAATGGTGAAGCACTATCTCAGTGATATTGAAGAGGTCAAAGTGGTACATTAGGTCAAAGTGGTATGTGATGTAGATCATGATAGAGGTTGAGTAATCTGGAACACCCAATTTGTTTCGCAAAGTTAAATTAGGGTTTTCATGGGAAGCAACTCACGGGTTAGTTTTGTGAAGTCTGAGTAGCCAAACTAACCACGTCGTGGTGTGAAATTAAATAAAGTGTTGCTTTAGAGGCAACCCAAGGATTTTGTACTTGTTTTACTTTCATTGTGATATAGGATAACATGTTCTAAGTATAAAGGGACAATGCACAAAATAAATTAGGATGAGAATAAAAATTAAAACCAAGAGAGTATTGAAAAATTCCAACAACCGCGATCTCTGTCATCTACAAGAAGTCCAGAGAATTAATTTACTGTAAGTGGTCAAGCTATCGAGCACTAATGATTTTCTTAGAGAGAAGATTGTGGAATCTATCATCTAACTAGACTCTTAAGAATCAACGTCTAGGTGTTTGAAATAACGAGTTTAATTAATAGTCTCTGCAACATACAGTGATCTTCGTTAAGCTTCATTGTATGTATGAACCGATGAACAAGGACATACACAGATTGTTGTATGAACCCATGATCCTAAGAATAAGCCATTGGTTGGGTCCTATTATAAGGTTTAAAATTACACTTGACCCGTCTCGACTCATCAATCTAATTACTAATTGAATGTCCCATGATCTGATATGATTTGACCCCTATTCAAACAAAAAAATACTCCCTAATTTAACCGGATTCAACTCCTAACAAATAAAGCAATCGATTTCTTCAAAGAGTTCAAGAATTTCAAACTGATTTGTAAAAATACTTACTCCCTTTTAAGAATTCAATGTCATCACACACTAGCATTCATTTATAAAGTAAGTTTCTTCACCGATATAACTTAATTGGGATTAACATTGATAATTAATTAGGGATAGGACTAATTTACCTTATACATTCTATGAATTACCTTAACTGAGTGCAGAGAGATTTTAACTTCCATTCACATGGTTGTTGCTTTGCAAAATATTTAAGTGACATGCATAACTTTGGAGAAATCTGAGTAACCATAGAATGATATGTGTTCTAAGAGATGGGGTAATAGGGGTGAAGTTTGAGTAACCCCAAAGTGTTAAAATACGGTTAATATGTTGTATTTAAACTATTTTAGTATTAGTGCACACTCAATGATACAATCAATGACCATTATTTCTATGAATGATCTTTAGTTAGATCACTATGGATAACAAGTTGCAAGGTTGGAAGAATTCCATTAGATGATAGATTTCGATGATCATCATATCAAAGAACAATCATTGTTAGTTGTTTTATGATATGAGCATCTTTTAGGAATTTGAGAAAGACTTCCAATAAGCTAATTAAAGATCATTCTTGCACACCATGACCATCATTTTGTCCATCTGATAGAGCTACTAATTTCTTCGTTATCCCTTCAACTAAGAGTAATAATTTTTCCTACAGGTGCTATTGAACCAAATATAAATAAGTAACAACAAGATGAGGATACCTAGAACAAAACAACAAGGAAGTAGGCACTTACAAACCAACCTTCAATCTTAGAGACTGAAGCTAATAAATGTAGTGGTTTAGAGGTTGAGTACTCCACTAGTGAATATGATGAACAACATAAGCCTTGAACCACTAGATATAAAGTTTCCAAGGACAAGGAAACTATGTCCACAAAAATGGTACACACGGCCACTCCTATTGAGCCTTCCCAATCTAAAGAGAAAGGTCAATCCACAAGTCCAAATTTTAGTGAGCCTGAGGCTAAGGATGATGATGATTATGGAGAGTCTGAGGATGATGAGTTGGTTGATGGTTTCGATAGTACTAATTTAGAATTTTCCAGTAGAGTTGTTATTGATGCTACGCATCCAAGGGGCCAAGCTAACATGATGGGATATTTCTAACTCTTTATCTTACTATAATGATGTGGTGTCCATTAACAACAAAGAGAATGTCCAAAGAAGAATCCATGAAGAATCGAACATGCTCCCTTGCAAATACAAAGGGTCTTAGAATTGAGTCGGCTTTTGGCAAAATACAAGTTTGGATAAATCACAAATCCAATTGGAAACTACAGTGATAAAATGTCCAAGATTGGTATTTTTAACTATGTTGCGATGCTGGAAAATATGACTCCTTTGAGGAGATAAAAAGAGATATGGAAGAAGCATTGATTGGATGTAGTTTTGGTGAGAGTAAACTAGATTGACATCTATATCACTGCTATTTCTCGAGATTTTCTTGGTACTGAGTTTGAACCACTAGCAAAGATACAAAAATTTGACCACCAGATGTTAGAGTTTAAAGGATAAAGCAACTAAGTCTGAAAGACAGAGCGATACACTTGAAATGGTTGGCACGCTACATAGTTGAAGCAAAGAAGAAGTTTATTGGGATACCAAAGGAAAGTATATGTTCAATCATACACTAAAATTCCTTGTTAAGTCTTTGTTCTATAGTAAGACACCACAGAACACCAACCATAAATGACAATGTGTTGAGTGCTGACAAAGAAGAAATGGTAGAAGCCTATATAATACCTATGAATTCAATATCCCATAGATCATTGTAGATGAGATTAGGGAATAGAACTCATATAAAAAACTACTATCCCATTACTCTAGTCTTATCACAAAGTTATGTTAAATTCCAGTAAATCTACCATGCCTACTGATGACCAAATTCTAAGGGCAACTAAAATAGTTAATATTGCATCTATAAAGGATTAAATGAATTTTGTTTCTCAAGCCCTAAATCCTTTGGTAGATTTGGCCGCACAAACA
This sequence comes from Capsicum pubescens, assembly GCA_030864215.1. NCBI lineage: Eukaryota > Viridiplantae > Streptophyta > Magnoliopsida > Solanales > Solanaceae > Capsicum > Capsicum pubescens. Next base: position 100,331,293 of record CM061545.1, read on the forward strand.
GCTAAGGGGATGCCCTTACTACTCATGCTACTGAGATTCTAGATTTTGAAGTTAATGCTTGATGTCGCCAAAAACTACACCTCCAAAAAATATAAAGCATTTGATTGTCAAAATATAGTAACCCAACCAGGTTGGGGTTGAACCCACAAGAAATAGGCTAGATATATCTCTCAAACATTTTGAAATCACCGGCAGTGAAGAGAAGAAAATAGGGGGATTTAAAGTAATCAGTAAAAGTAATAAGACATGAATGATGTTGGTTGTAAATAATCTAAAATGAACACTAGGATTGCGTTCCCCTAGATTCTAACTCCGTAGGTTTATCATTCTCAATCCATCTATCTCACTACTATGCATATCGAATCTGATAAGTTATGTATCACCAACTGTCTCTTGACCTTCTTTAGGGAATCTCACTCATCTCTTCTAAATTTTAGAGTGTCGCATTACCAACCATTATCTTGGATCCTATATTAACTATCATCTCTCAATCTCAAGTTAATTAGATGAGGGTTGATAGCTTCAAATCATTGTTGTGGTCTTCTATTCAAAATCTCTACCTCTCTCTTGAGTTAGTATCGAATACAAGTGGGTTCCTAATGTTTCCAACCATAAAGAAAGAAATCAAATCAAAGAAAATCACAAGACATGCAACCACGATAATCTAGAAGGACCTCAAACTTCCCCTACTTTGTTAATCTGCCAAAATTTCCATAACCCAAGATAAGGGAATTTGCCGCTCATAGTTTCAAAACAATCCATAAAATTTAATAAAGAAATAAAATTAACAAACTCACAATAATAGAACAAGAAAACCTAAAGTCTCAAATAAATTAATTATCCAAAAACCAGGAATACAAAAATCCCAAAGATCAAAAGTCAATCTTGGAATCAAAATATGTTTTTGAATAGTATGAGTACGTAAACTGGCCTAAAAGTGGCTATCCCCACTAAAAACATCAAAGAAGTATTTATAGATTTAAAAACCCTTAGAAATCCAAACCAAATTGAGTCGGGAGCTTTGAGTCAGCAGCCACATGTGGGTTGTAGGTGGCACATATAATGCCATCATTGTTGATAGAAAACTTTCAATCTTGGCATCTTCTCTGAACTTCAATCTCTGTTTCATATAATGGTACCCACGACACCATATGTGGTACCTATGGTCCATAGCTGACCCTTCATCGGCAACAATAAAAAATCTTCAACGTTTGATTCTCTAAAGTTTGATCTCTGAAAAATGTGACACCTACTTATTCCATGTAGGTGTTACCCACGCCACTTAGGTAGCCTCATCAGTAGGTTTTTCTAGAGATCATGACTCGTTTTCTTCAGGTCCAAAATAAAGTTTTCTGCAAAACACAACACAAACACACATCATGTCTAATAAAATAAGCCAAATTGCTTGCATATTTTCTGGTTTTAAACATCAAAAGTGCCATGAAACCATGACACATTAACACTAACTAAAAGTGAATAGAAGGAAATGGGGTATTTGTAGTAATCAGTAGAATTAATAAGATTTGAATGATTTTGTTTTTAAACAATTTGAAATGAACACTAGGATTGTGTTTCCCCTATATGCTAACTCCGTAGGTTTAGCGTGCTCAATCCAACTATCTCACCACTACGCGTGTAGAATCTGACTAGTTGTACATCACCAATCATCTCTTGACACCCTTTGGTGAATCTCACTCATCTAATCTCGATATCAGATTGTCCCATACTAACCCTTGTCTTGGATCCTAGATTAACTATCTCCTCTCGATCTAAAGTTAATTAGATTAAGGTTGATAGCCTCAAATCACTATTTTGATCTTTTTTCCTTCTCTACCTCTCTCTCGATTTAGTATAAAATACAGGAGTGATTCTAATGTTTTCAACTATTACGAAAGAAATCATAGAAAAGAAATTCACTATACATGCAGCAACAATAATCTAGAAGGACTTTAGACTCCCCTTAATTTGCTAATCCATCAGGGTTCCTACAACCCTAGCTAAGGTAATTAACTGCTCATAGTTGCAAAACAATCCACAGAATTTAATAAAGAAAGTACTTAAACAATCTCGCAATAATAGATGAAGAAAACCCAAACTCTCAAATCAATTAATCAACCAAAAATAAGGAACTCAAAAATCCAAAATATCAAAAGTTAATCTTGGGATCAAAATATGTTTTTGAAGAGTATGAGTGCATAAACTGGCCGAAAAGTAGCTCTCTCCACTAAAAACATTAAAGAAGTATTTATTGATTACAAAAACTCTAAAAAATCCAAATCAAATTGAACTAGGATCTTTGAGTTGACAGTCGCATGTGATGCCATATATGGGCCCTAGGTGGCACATATGATACCATCATAAGTGACAAAAAAATTTCAATCTTGGCTTCTTCTCTGAACTGCAACCTCTTCTACATATGATTGTACCTATGGCTTCATAAGTGGTACCTATGAATCATAGGTGTCCCTTCATAGGTGACAGTAAAAAATCTTTAACTCCTAATTCTCTGTTTTGATCTCTGAAACATGTGACACCTACCTATGACACATAGATGCTAACCACACCACGTAGGTTGCCTCTTTGGTGGGATTTTTTACTGATCTTGACTCTTTTTCAAGATATTAAGCTCCAAAACCTAGTTTCTTGCAAAACTCAACATAAAGACACATTGGATCTATCAAAAAAATCCTAAGTACTTGCATATTTTATGATTTTAAATATTAAAAGTGCCATGAAACCATGACACATCAACACTAGGTGGAAGTTCAAAAATGGAAATAGAGGTATTTGTAGTAATCAGTAAAAGTAACAATATTTGAATGCTTTGGGCTGTAAACAATCTGAAATGAACACTTGGCTTGTCTTCCCCCTGGTTTCCAACTCCATAGGTTTATCATTCTCAATCCAACTATCTCACTACTACACATGTAGAATTTGACATGTTATGTATCACCAACAGTCTCTCGAGAACCTTTGGTGAATCTCACTCATCTCCTTTTGGTCTCAGAGTGTCACATACTAACCTTTGTCAGGGATCCCAAATTAATTATCTTCTCTTAATTTCAATTTAATTAGATTAGGGTTGATAACCTTGAATCTCTTTTGTGATATTCTTTTCCTAATCTGTACCTCTCTCTTGAGTTAGTATCGAATACATGGGGGTTCCTTATATTTTCAATCATTAAGAAAGCAATCAAAGCAAAGAAAATCACAATAAATACAACAACAATGTACTAGAAGGGCCTCACTCTTCCCTACTTTATTAATCCGCCATGGTTTCCACATCCCTAGCTTAGAGAATTAGATGATAATAGTTGCAAATAAATCCATAGAATTTAATAAAAAAACATAGAAATAATCTCACAATAATAGAATAAGAAAACCCAAAGTATCAAATCAATTAATGAACCAAAAACTAGGAACACAAAAATCCCAAATATAAAAAGTCAATATTGGAATCAAAATATGTTTTTTAATAGTATGAGTGCAAGAACTTTCCAAAAGAGGCTCTCCGCCAAAAAACATCAAAGAAGTATTCATAGATTACAAAAAACCCTAAAAAAATCCAAACCAAATAGAATCGGGAGATTTGAGTTGGTGGTCTTATGTGATGCCACATATGGGCCGTAGGTGGTACATGTGATGCCATTATAGATGGCATAAAATTTTTAATCTTTGCATCTTCTCTAAACTTCGATATTTGCTATATCTAATAGTACCTATGGTGCCATACGTGGTACCTATGGTTCATAGGTGACCCTTCATAGGTGAAAGTAAAAAAAAATTCAAATTTTAATTCTTTGAAGTCTTATCTCTAAACCATGTGATTCCTATCTATGCCACTTAGTGATACCCACACCATATAGGTAGCCTCGTAGGTATGATTTTCTGTAGATCTTCATTCGTTTTCTTAATGCTAAGCTCCAAAACTTGGGTTCCTAGAAAACACAACGCAATGATACACCATATATACAAAAATGAGCATAATTACATGCCTATTTTCCAGTTTTCAGCATAGAAAATGCCAAGAAACCATGGAACATCAATACTACATTTTCATCTTTACTAACATTTATAGTAGCTTTGAGTTCTCTTTATCCTTTACCTACTAGCTATACTTTGGTCCCCATATAACCCCTAAATAAAGTTCTCAAAAGGTTGGTCATCTTTAAGTCAAGTATGAATAAATAGTGGTATAAAGAAAGCCTATTATGGAGGATGAAATTAAGAATGTTGTTCGAGGTATATAGTCTTACTTAAATAGTTTTGAGGGATGGGTGATGAATAAAATGAAGAGTGTTTAGGTTCTAGACTTGAGTTCAATCACAAAAGAGCTAGCCTCACTGAAGAATGATATAACAAATCTTTTTGAGTGATAATTTTTGGTTCTGCAGCCTCCACCCATGCCTATTATTAAGTAGGCATTTAATATCAATGATATGACTTTCTATACGTAGGTCCTAATTAATGAGGGAAGGTGTAATGAGGTTGAAGAGATGGGATATGATACCAGAAAAGATAAAGAAGGGAAAAATAAAGTGGAAGATAAGATTGAGTAGTCCGCTAATGTACCTTTGATAAAAAGGAGTGAGGTCCACACTGATGATATTGCTTATGTGGTTTAGAATAAAGGCGAAACAAATATTGCCCACAATGATACCATCTTTGAATGCAATGACCATCGCTAGTGTCAACTTGGGTTTTAGTTCCATAACCACTGCCACCTCCATAATAGTGGAAGAGCATAGAGGGGTGGATTTGAAACCTTAACTGATCAATCCAAGACTAGTGCTTAATGTATCATAGGTATGTTTGTATCCTAGTTTTTAGTTGTCTCAAATTTTCTTACTTGGGATAATGCATAATCTTCAAGTTAATGGTGAGGGTGTACCAATATTTGAGGCTTTTTGTTATTGTGTTTATTTTTTCTCAGGTACTCTATCCAGTTTAAACTGACAGGTTTAGGAGATTATTTTTTATTAGTGCATTTTTGTGTTATTTGTGTAATCAAGAGAAGAATAGTATAATGTAGTATCAACATTAAATGAGCATGCAATTTGTGTTTTTAAATAGTATGTGTAAATGATACCTCTCCAAAAAATTTAAGTTGTGTTGTGTGTTTACTATAAATTTGACAAATGTCGATCTCATTATAGAATTAGGATTATGTTCATGTTAACTGTATCCTTACTATGTATGAATCAAATAGGTAGTAATTGCTTTTGTATCCGCAAGTCATGTGTGTTGTGAGGCACTTAGATAGTCGGTGTGTGTGTGATCTAGAACTTGCACATTTAGTATCGCTAAGGTTATAGGATAGTATATTAGAAAAGTATCATAGTCCATTCTTTAATAGTCCACTATAAGCCTAAGAGCCTACCAAATGGAATACAATATTCCTTGATCCCAAACTTCGAGCCTAAATAGACCTTTTCCTTAGACTAGCCCTTTCACCTTCCCAATTATTTTACAACAAACCTACTTTGTCCCTTCTTCCTCCTTGGACACTATGCACCTCAACTCAAATAAGTTGTTCAAGTTGAGGGTGCCTATTGTAGGGGTGTGTAAAAGAAAGTGTGTATGTAAAAAATTTAGTAATGAAAAAAGATTCATGTAAAGTCTTGTATAAAAGAGAAAGAGGAAAACATAAGTGATTATAAGTTTTAAAAAGAAAGAATAAAATTAAAAGAGAATTTGCACCGGAGGTCTGAAAAGTCCAAACTAAGAAGAAAAATAAAGAGAGTAGAAAAGTGGATCCAAAAAGTACTATAGTGCCAAGGAGGAATGAGTCACTTAATCTAAATATAACATACCCATCTCCAAGCCTACATTACAAGCCAACTAAAGTCCTATAGTGATCCTAATCTAACTGTCCAAAAACTGAAGCATAGAAAATATGGGCAAGCATATAGTATTTAAAACACATGGACTAAAATTCTTTGTGAGAGCTAGTGATTCAATTCAGTCCCAGCTTTAATATCTGAAGGTTTGATATGTATTCTGAGTGTGGGTGACTTTTTTGGTATAAGTGTGTATGGGCTACATAGTGGTCTCTATTTGTTTGGGTAGTGTCACTGGTATATATCTAGGTTGTTTATTAATAATGTAATATCATTACTTAATCCCATTGGGTCATGGTGAATATTTTTATGCACAGAATGAATTTTGATTTGTGTGATATTAGAGTGGGTTGAAAATGAGTCATTTTTATGTGTTCAAAATTTGATTGTTCAAACTATGACTATCTTAGAATTCTTGGATTTCTCTTGGTTAAGAATTATTTTGTTTATTGTTTTTGGTTTTGTTTTGTTCGACTTAAGATATTCAGATTTTCTAACTTGAGGGTATTGATGTGTTGTGAACTTACAATATTTTAGACACTTAAAATAAGGTAAATTTGTTAGTTTAAGGACATACTTGTATGGTTATGATGTGTTTTTATGGTATTTATTGGTTAAACAAGTTTAGAGTAGTGAGGTGAAGAAATTGGGACTTAAAGGCAACAGACGAACCATGTAATGACCGTTAGATCTGACAACATTCATTCAAAGAAATTAATGGATGAAATAGAGAAGGTGAAATATGATAAGAATAGACAAAGGATCCAATGATCGTTCATTGAAACAATGGACTCATCTTGAAGACCATGAGAAGATTATTCTGCAAAGTAAAAATCAGGGATGGAAACTGTGAATCAAATCAATGATCATTAGAAGAAAGTGTGAGCTTATCATGAGCATTATTCAAACAATATCTGTGAGTGCGTAAAATGTTATCCAACAAATGATGAGCTCAAGGCATGATCATGGTATCTACCAGCGTTTGTCCTATTCTTTGTCTGAGGTGCCAACCCTGTAAATCTCATTGTGCTTAGGATAAGTTTTGTCTTTGTATATAAATACTCCGAATAGGTTTATTCTATTATTTTACATTCTAACACTACTTTTAAGGAATATTTTGTTCTTGCAAGTACAAACATCAATTTTTAGGGCTTTAATTCTAAGTGGAATTTGTGGTTTTACATTTATTATTTGTATGATCATAATCATAATTATGATTTTTTCATATGATTTTGAGCAGATAAATACTACAACTAGGGTTATGGAAACTATGATGGATTAATGAATTAGTGTTAAAAGTATGATGTGATTCTTAAAGGGTGTTTTTGCATGTATTGTTGTTCTCTTTAATTTGATTACTTTTTAATAGTGTGCAATGTTGGAACTTACCTTATCTTTACTCACAATGGAAGAAGGTGTAACGGATGGTAAAAGTGAATTAACAAGAAGACATAGATCTAACAAGCCCTATTTAATAGCTTGAGTAGGTAAATAAGATAGTTAATCTAGAATCGGATAGGGTTTAGTGATGCAAAACTCATGAGACGATAATATGTGATTGAGGATAGTTATCTAATAGGGGCATAAAATAATTTATATAAATATAACCTATAAATTTTTCATGTCGATCACCAAGAGAGATCGATAGTATGACAAATTTATAGAGTTATGACGTTATGGAGAACATAGTCCTAGTGCTTCTCTCATATTGATCACAAACTTCAAGAAATCACAAATTGATACTTGTTCAATGATACAGTTCCAAAATATCACATTTTACTAGAAATTATTCTCTAATTTTTTTATAGACACATTGATAGATATTCTAACATATTCCCCGTAGGATAGATCCCAAAATAGTTGGGTTCTATATTTGATCAATGGTTGTTTTATACTTTTATCCGAGGTGTAATTAGGGAAACATATGTTATTACTTGAGTCTCAAGAGGGTTGTACAATCTTAGGTCCCTTGAGTCCTATGGTGTTTCCTACATAACTTATCAATTGACTAACTAGACAAATAGAATTGGAGATCTCTTATTAGTTGTATATCAGTTATTTTGCATGCTAATACATAGACCCAGTTTTTTGAGGCTTTTCTAGAGAGGTTTATGTCTTATAATTTTAGTATTCAGATGAGAGATGAGTTTGATCATTAGAGTAGGGATCCAAAACTATTGTTGAGTATGAGGCACACTTTTATGAATTATCCATATGTTCTAGTGTTCGTAAATCCATCGATTCAAGAAGGCCTATAAAGTTTGTTATGGGTATTTCAAATTTCATTCAGTCGGCTCTAGCTCAAATAGTAGTGTTAGGAGCTTCTTTCTAGAGTATAGTGGAGCATACTAGTTACTTGAGTTAATTCATTAGGTTACTCAGGGTGGTGGTGGTTTTAAGAAGATTTATTGATAGAGTGAGTTAATTAGACATGTATCCTAGGAAAAGGATTTCTCTAGTAGGGGTGCTCACAGTTATAATGGTAGACTAGTTCAGGTAGCCTTGTAGAGTTTAGGAGTGTATCTTAAGTTTCTGTGACTCCAGGTATCGACAAATTAGGTCATGTAGATAGAGGCTCCAGATATAGTTCAAAAAGTTAGGGGAAAATATCTTGGTTCATATAGTCCTTCTCTATGTGATTCTTATAGCATATGGTGTTCTATTTGTGATGATATTAGCCATATTGAGAGGGATATCCTTAGCATAAATTGGATGTTTCCTAGTAGGGTTCTCAACTTTGGATTTTCCCTACTTCTAAATCTGCAGTTAGATGTGGTCCATAGTGTATCAGAAGAGGTACTATAAGTGGTAGAGGTGGAGCTCAAGGAGCTCATGATAGTAGATGAGGGGTTTCTCAATTTGGGATCAGATGTGGTTAGTATTATGCTATACCTGGGAGACCTGAGGCAGAGGCCTCTGATTGCAGTTATTATAGATATCTACCTAATTTTCCATCATTCTAGTTTTGTATTATTTTACCCTGGGTACACATTCTTTTATGTGGCTTTATACTCTGCTACTAGTCTTGATGCTATAAATGAATCTGTTATTATGCCTCTTCATGTTTCTACCTTAGTCAGAGATTCTTTAGAGGTGGATTGGGTATACCGATCTTATGTATTAGCCTTTGCGGGTTGTGAAACCTTGGTAATCTTCATTATCCTATATATATTGACTTTGATATTATCTTAGGTATGGATTAGTTAGTTTCATAATGCAATTTTGGATTATATTGTAAAGATCTTTAACTTAGCTACTTTGGTTAGCTTGGAAGGATATGCCCAGTTTTGGTCTAAAGGGTGTTGTATCTTTTCTATGTGCTCATATCATGCTATAGAAAGGGTGTTTTTTTGACATGTGTTTTCGATACTAGTATTGGTTCACTACCTCCTTTGGATTATTAGTGGGTTTAAGAATGTGTTTCTTATAGATTTGTCTAGTATGCCTCAAGACTGTGATAATGATTTTTCCATTGATGTTAAGTCGGGTACAAGGACAATTTTAATTTCTCCTTATAGAATGTCCCCAGCTGAGTTGAAGGAATTGAAAGAGTAATTGCAGGATATGTTGGATAAGGCATTCATTAGACCTAGTATGTCCCTTTAAGGTGTTTCTATCTTGTTTGTTACGAAAATGGATAGATTTATAGGCATGTGTACTAACTATCGATAATTGAATAAGGTGAAGGTTAAGAATAGGTACCCTCTTTCTTGTTGCATTGATGATTTATTTCACCAACTTCAGGGTGCTTCAGTGTTTTTCAAAAATTACCATCAGTTGAGGATTAGAGCTTTAGATGTTCCGAAGATAGCATTTTAGACTCATTATGGTAATTATGAGTTTTTGGTCATGTCATTTAGGGTAACTAATGCCCCAGCAATGTTTATGGAGATGATGAATCAAGTATTTTGACTTTATCTTAATTTCTTTATGATTTTATTTCTATATGATATCTTGGTTTATTCCAAGAATGTGGCGACCATATGAGACACTTGAGAGTTGTAATTCAAAGATAATTAGATGAGAAGTTATATTGCAGGTTCTCCAAGTTTAATTTTTAGTTGGACTTTATTTCTTTCTTGAGTTATATGGTGACCAAGGATGGCATTATGGTTTATCCATCAAAAGTAGTAGCTATTCGTGATTAGACTAGGTCTACTTGTAAAACTGAGATTTGGAGGTTCATTAGATTAGCGAGATATAATTGATGTTTTATGCAGATTTTCTCTTCTATTACAATACGTTTGACCAAGTTTCTCATAATAAGATTATATTTCAGTGATTGGATTCTTATGAAGAGAGTTTTCAAAAGCTTAAGGGGTTGTTTACTTCGACTCTTATCTTGACCATGTACCAAGAGAATGTAGGTTTTACCATGTACTATGATATTTTTGAAGTTTTTTAAGGTGTGTTTTGATATAGGAGTGTAAGGTGATTTTTTATGCTTCTTGATGGTTGAAGCATCATGAGAAAAATTACCCTACCCATGACTTGGAGTTGGCTGCAATTACCTTTGTGTTGAAGTAATGGTGGCATACTTTTATGGAGTACATTGTGATATTTTCTCCTATCATCATATCATTCTGTACTTGTTCACTCAGTGAGATCTTAATATGGGAAAGAGACATTGGCTTAAGATTCTTAAGGACAATGATCTCACTATCTTTTTTCATATAGGCAAGGCTAATGTATTAACAGATGTCTTGAGTCGAAAGGCGATATGTATGGGGATTTTAGCTCATCTTTTGACTCAGGAACACCTTTGGCCTTAGAGGATCATTCTTTAGCAAACTAGTTGGTTAGGCTTTATATTTTAACATTTGGGCACGGGTTAGCCTTTATTAAGGCTAGGCTTTTTTTGATGGAGCAAATTTGAGCTCAATAGTTTAATGATGGTAGGTTAAAGGTGATTCATAATAGGGTGTTGAGTAGTGAGACAAGGGTGGAATCTCTTAATTTGATATTCTTTTTAGCATTAATGGTATAGTTTATGTTTTGAGAGTTAGTGGATGGGTTACACTGATCTTGATTTAGACTAGATATTCCATTCACCCCGAAAAACTAAGATGTATCATGACCTAAAGCAACATTATTGGTTGGGTAGTATGAAAAAAGTTATTGAAGAATTCATGGCTAAGTGTTTGAATTGCTAGTAGGACAAGTATGATAATCAGTAATCGTATGGTACGGTACAGAGAATGTACAATCCCTAGTAGAAGTGGGAGAAGATCACCATGGATTCCATTGTTGGCCTACTCTCGACATTGGGGAAGTTTGGTTTGATTTTGGTAATTGTTGATTGAATGACCATATTAGTGAATCTCATACCTATGAAGGTGAATTATAATACAGAGGTTATCCATGATATATCTTAGAGATATTATGCGGTTGCATGGAATCCTTGTATCTACTGCATTTGGTTGAGGTACTTAGTTTACCTTTGGTTTTTGGAGTACTATTCAGAGTTAGTTGGGTACTCATCTCTATTTAAGCTAAATTTTTCATCCTCAGACTAATGGTAAGTCGGAGAGGACCATTCAGGTATTGGAGGACTTAACACGAAGCTTGTGTCATAGAATTTGGTGGTCATTGGTACTAGTAATTGCCCTTAGTGGAGTTCACCTTTAACAATCGTTACCACTATATCATTTAGATGGATACTTTTGAGCATTTTTTGGACGGAGGTATAGATCCCCTGTGAGATGATTGACTTATTTGAGGTGAGGACTTGGGGTACAGATTTATTGGGGAACTCAATAGATTGAATGATACTGACTCACCAGACACTAGCCACTTCCTAGAGTAGGCATAAGAATTATGATGACCTTCAAGCCCATTTTATAAAATTCATAATCAGAGATTGATTTCTATTAAAGGTTTCACCCATGAAGGGTTTGATGATATTAGGAAGAAAGGTAAGTATATTCTAAGTTTTATTAGTCCTTTGGAGATCCTTGAGAAGTATGGTGATGTGGTGTATAGGCTAGCTTTTCCTCCACACTAATCAATTTTTCATCCTGCTTTCCATATTTCCATGTTGAAGATGTACCATCCGAATGATGCACAAGTGTCAGTGGAATCTATTGTATTAGGCCATGATTCATCCCTTGTGGAGGAGCCTATTCATATCCTAGAAAAGCAAACTAGGAAGTTGAGGTCTAAGAATATTTATTCACTGAAGGTCCAATGGCATCTCACTATTTAGGAGGCTACTTAGGAGGTTGATTCTGATATAAGGCATAGATACCGACATTTTTTATTTCTATGAGTATTTTATTTGCTTTATAGTTTGAGGAAGAACTAGTGTCTTAATGGTGGATAAGGTGTCTTAATGGTGGATAAGGTAACAACCTTAGTTGTGAATTTCCCCTTTTATGTGTTTTAATAATTTGGCCATTCTTTATAGTTATTATATACTATTTGTGAGCTATAGGGATGGTTGACATGATCATCGATTCATTCAAGAGTGATTTGGGAAAGTTTGAGACTCTTAGAGGTTATATAAGCCATGAATTTGACTTTGGTCAACATTTTGTTTTTTGAGTGTTGGATGACAATTTGGTAAATCCATTAGATTTGGTATGTCGATTTAGGTGTTAGGAGTATAGTTAGTTCCGGTCCTGATTCTTTTTTAGTATATTGACCCATTTTTCAAAAACTAGTAAAATAATCCAAAAAGGATCCCAATTGATAATTTATTGTAAAAATACTCTTTTAAAAAAATTGACATTGGTATTGAGTTCGAAATGCAAAAAATAGCCTAGTAGCATATTTGGTTTACTTTGGTGGCATTTCAAAAGAATCTTAAGGGTCCTTTCGAAGATTTTTGAAGCATGTTAAATTAGCCAAGTTCATGATATCTGGTGCATCTGGTTTTTTCTTTACGAATATAAGTCCTTAGCTATAAATATTGAGAAGGAAAATATCCGTCATCGCAATCATGTGGTGATGGCAATAATTGCAAAGAGTCATCAAGTCGGTCTGGGTTTCTTCTTCATTTCATATATGACCAAATCACTAATGCAATGGGTTTGGGTCATCAGTCTTTGCGAATGAGAGAGGCTGGCCATAAATATGAAGGCCAATTAGTTGGCGTAGTCATTGTTGGCCCTAAGAAATATGAGGGGTAGATTGTGTTTGTGAGGTACTGTCCACAAACAATATAAATACTCTATTTTTTTAATTTTTCAACATTTTTTTACTTGGGAGTTTTGGGAAAAGAAAATTTTTAGGGTTTTCTTCATCATTCGTCCTTGGGTAATGAAACACCTTGGGTTTTGGCCCTTGGAAATTTCTTAAGCTTTAAGCTCACTGGTCTTGTAATGACTCATCATACGAGTCGTATGGTATGGGTACGGTTTAGGTAACCCAACTCGTAAGGTGTCCAGTGATTGGTGGTTGGGTTTTTATGGTGGGTATGATTTGGTAGTATGGGTCATATCATTTGGTGACCAGTCATTGGGTTGATCCTTCACTTAATCTGAAACTTAGTAACTTCCCTTGGCTCTATGTATAAGTCACTCACTAAGAGCCATGAGGATAAGGTACGAGTGGTATAGTCTAATTATATATTGTCCAGTGTCAACCCGTAGATATTCTGTCTTGGATAGGACTAGACCATACAGTCGTATGGTCTAGTCATAATTTGGGGAAATGGAGCCATATGGTGGACAATGTATGGGTTTTCAACCTTCAATTTGAGTTACGACTGGATGGTACTAGTCGTATGTTGTGGTGACAAGTTGGAGGGTCAGCTCGTTCCCTCCTGTGAAGATATTATAGGATTAAGTTGGCAGTATTTTGGACATTTCCCCTCTTAACTCCTTTTGACACCATGACATAAAACACCTTTTAGGACTTCATTAACCTATTATTCTCAATCAAACACTCCTAAAATCTCTCTTAAGCTCTTGGTTTAAGAAAAGGCTAGGGTTTCAATAGGGAAATCAATTTGGGGCTTTCAAGAGTGAATCTACCGGTCATCCTTGGTGTCTAAGGGGATGTTACTCCTCCTTCATTGTTAGCTCAACTAAACTATATTTTAATGTATAGTTTTCATGGTATTATTGTAGTATTATTTTGGTTTTGAAATAGATGTTGGGGTTTTTGTTGTTCAAGGTTGGATATGTTTCCCATGTCTTAATTATGGTTTTTCGTGTTATATTTATTCTTTGAACATGTGGTTGCATGGGAATGATCAATTGATACTTGGTTTGGCTATTACAAATTATATGCCCTCAACATGTTTGTTAAAATGCCAATGAGAATGATTTTGTCACATAGTTTGACAATTCTTGAAATCTTAGCATTGCATCCAAGGTAATGGAACCTAAACTAATTTGGATGATTTTAAATGGTTTCGAAAAGGCTTTGGTGGCCATGGTTTTTGATTAATTGGAATCTTTGGAGTCAAATTGGTTTAATTTCTTTGGTATGGAATAAATTGTTAGACTTGCAAGTTCTAATTATGGTATGACGATACCAATGGTTAATGCTAATTAAAAAGACTCATTGGTAAATGGTTGGTTATGTGTGAATGGTTTTAATATGGGCTTAGAGAGGGTCGTGTTAGCAAAACCATGGAAGGTGGAGGTCCAGGGGGGACACAAACTAGAAACTCATGTTTGCCGATGTGATATTTGATATTGGTAACCGTGAGCATGATGCCACGTGTATATTTTTTTGAAGCTCCACTAGTCATCTCGGGTTTTTCTCTTGTTCCTGCAGCTAATATTCATCGAGGCCCTTTCAGCAGGGGAAGCTAAACCTATATATCCCTGGGTGGATTTAGGATGACAGAGCTACACAACCCAGGTTAAAGGTTTTAAATTCTTGCTAAATCAGGTTCCCTTTCCCAACATGGTATATATATATATATATGTATGTATATGATTGCATATGGTTATTTACTTTGATTTTGAATAATGGAATTATTTTATTCTTATTCCTGAGTGCATGCTAACATTCATTATGCTAACCATCTTAAGTCATTGTATCCCCAAGCGATATAGGAATTGGCCATACTCCTCCTCCTACTTAGTGACTTGGATTTTGGGACAACTTTGTGTCAGACTAACATGGTGAATTTCCATATCCCAGAAGACTCAATTTCATGCTATGGACTTCTTTCATTTATCTTTGTTTCTTGGAATTTGGTTTTTGCTTGGTGGGGGTATGTCTCGATAGGATGTTCTTTGATTTTAGATAAAGGCTTTGTGGGACTACTATGGGCATAGGCGGTGTTGGTATTGGTGCCAGCCTTGGTAATGGTATTGGCATTAACGTTGTCACCGGTTGGATATTTTTTTTGATAAATAGTTTGTCATGGTTATGGACTCTATTAAATGTCTTTCAATTATTATTGTTGTATCTTGTTATATATTCAAAATTCATCTAAAATAGGGAAAATGGCGAATACGGTTGGGTAATGGGGGAAGTCTTCGGTACAGGTCGAACTTGAACTACTCGACACAACTAGGACCTAGTTTGGGTCATGTCAAATTGGTATCATAGCCCTAGATTCATGGTTAGTTAGGAGTCCACAAAGTCGTATCGAGTACAGTCTCTTCTAAGGGTGTGTAGTGTGCCACAATCATAAGGGAGAGGCTTCAAGGCATTTAGGAATATTTCTCTTTCTTGTGCTCTATTTTCAAGCTGTAGAGTCTAGGGTCCTGAAAACTTCTCTAATTCCCGTTTGTTCGCTTTTTAGAACATTCCTTCTTAAAGATCTAAAGCTCACAAAAACTTTTCTTTCCTACCTGAAGATGATGTTAATACGACCCATTCTACTTATGGGGTCCACACTCGGTCTAGGGGTCCATTCCTAATTTCCCTCCTGGAGTTCCACTGGTTTTTGCCAGTCTTCTTTACGTCCCTCAGGTTGATGTAACGAATGCTGAGTTTTATCACTCTATCCATATGTTAGCTCAGTTGGTAGCTTCTAAGGCTGAGCGTGGTGTTTCTGTTACTCCGTCTTCTGAGGTCACAAAGGTTTTCCAGTTCATGAGGTTAAATTCTCCATCCTTGAACGGTGATAAGGTAGAGATAGATCCTCAGAGTTTTTTGGATGACATGGAAAAGATCTTCCATGTTATGCATGCCACAAATATAGAGGGAATGGACTTTGTCTCCTATCAGCTGAAAGATATGGTGTACCAGTGGTACGAAGAATGGGATTAGTCAAGGGGTGACAATTCTAAGTCTACCCTATAGGAGGATTTTTCTAATGCTTTCCTGGACTGCTTCTTTCCCTAATAGATAAAGGAAGCAATGGTGGAAGAGTTTGTTAATCTTAGGCAAGGTAAGATGTCAGTCAATGAGTATTCCTTAAAGTTTTACCAGTTATCTCGATTTGCTCCAGAGTTAGTTTCTATCATGATGGCTAAAATGAGAAAGTTTGCTTCTTGGGTTTTCTAGAGACTTGATTTTGGAGAGTAAGGTTGCCTTGTTAAAAAAGGACATGGATATATCTAGGTATTCCTTGAAGTTTCACCAGTTATTTCAGTATGCTCCAGAGTTATTTTTTATCGTAAGGGCTAAAATGAGAAAGTTTGCTTCCCGGGTTTTCTAGAGACTTGATTTTAGAGAGTAAGGATGCCTTGTTAAATAAGGACATGGATATATCTAGGTTAGTTATGTACATGCAGTAGGTAGAGAAAGGGAAGAAGAAGTAGGCTGAGATAGGGTGACACAGATCAAGAAGTTTCAAATTTTTTATTAGGGTGGTGGCTAATAGTAGAGTGGCAGGGATGGTAGGAAGTGGCCCAAAAAGAAGTGGGGAAATGTTGGGTCTTACTCGACGACTAGTGTTCCCTATCCAAAGTCGATGGGTGACAGGCATTGTCATGGTGGAAATAACTATAAGGAATAAGGTACCCAATCTCTGGCTAGTGAGGCCTAGTCAGCTCTATCATATCCTTCTTGTAGATTTTTTGATCGATTGTATTGGAGTTGTTGTGAAGAAGGAAGAGATAAGTGATTTAGATGTGGTAAGGAAGGGCACATTATTAACAACTATCAAGTGGACAAGGTTTCTTTAGGGGAAAACAAGGTTTATGTTGCCTATTCTTCAGCTCTGGCACCAAAGGGTGTGCCATCTAGTTCTGGCACTTGTCCGAACCGTCTCTATGCTCTCTCTACCCACCAAGATTCTGAGGCATCACCTAATGTCGTTACTGGGATGTTAATACTCTTTTCCCGTGATATGTACTACTTACTTGATCTAGGGTCCATCCTCTCTTATGTGACCCATTTATGGTTGTGTATTTTAGTTTCGGTCCCTAGTATGTTTTGGACACCCTTTTTCTATTTCTACCTAGATGGGTGATTTTGTGTTGGCTAGCAGAACCTATAGGGGTTATGTGGTATCTTTGGGTGGTCAGAGACTTTGGTTGACCTATTTGAATTAGACATGGTTGATTTTGATATCATATTGGGGATGGATTGGTTGCACTCGTTCTACGTATCTCTAGACCATCGGACCCATAAAGTTGTCTTTAAATTTCCTAATGAGCCGATCATTGAGTGGGAAGGTGGTTCCCTAGCTACAAAGGGATATGTTGTTTACCCTGGTTTAACTAAAATATACCATGACCTTAAGATAATGTATTGGTGGAACAATATAAAGTGAGACATTGATAGTTTTGTAGCTAAATGCATGGTGTTCCACCAAGAGAAAGTTGAGAACATAAGGCTCAGAGGATTGTATCAAGATATTGAGTTCCTATATGGAAGTGGGAAGTGATCAATATAAATTTTATTACCGGTCTTCATTTGTCTTGAAATCAATTTGATTCGGCTTGGGTAATCATGGATAGGATGACAAAATTGGCTCACTTCTTGCCAGTGAGGACTAACTTCTCGGCTGAGGATTATGCAAGGTTGTACCTCCAAGATATTGTAAAGTTTCATGGGATATATGTTTCTATCATCTCTAATCATGGTACACAGTTCTCATCTCACTTTGGGAGGTCATTTCAGAAAGGTTTAGGGACCAAGGTGAGTCTTAGTACAGCTTTTCACCCACAGTCGGATGGGAAAGCAGAAAGGACTATTCAAGCATTGGAGGATATGCTTCGGGCTTGTGTGATTGACTATGGTAGAAGTTGGGTGGAGCATTTGCCTTTTATAGAGTTTGCCTACAATAATAGCTACCACTCTATCATTTGGATAGCTGCATTTAAGGCATTGTATGGTAAGAGATATAGGTCTCCGATTTGGTGGTTTGAGGTTTGTGAGGATGATATGTTTGCTCGAATTTGGTTTACCAAGATTTGGAGGAGGTGAAGGTGATTTGGGATAGACTTAAGGCTCCCCAAATTCGCCAAAAGTCATATACGGATGTGAGGCAAAGGAAGTTAGAGTTTGAGGTTGGGGATAGGGTGTTCTTGAAGGTGTCTCCAATGAAGAGAATTGATGCATTTTTGGAAGAAGAGGAAGCTCAGTCCCCGGTATGTTGGTATGTACTTGATTTTTAGGAGGTTTGGCAATATTGAGTATGAGTTGGTGTTGCCTTCTAGGTTAAGTATAATTCACCCGGTATTCAATGTTTCAATGTTAAGAAAGTGTATAGGTGATCCATAACAAATTGTGCCTATCAAGGATATTAGTATTTTCGATTGCTTATCTAATGAGGAGATCCCGGTAGAGAACTTGGATTGGCAAGTTCATCGGTAGCGAACCAAGGACGTGACCTCGATAAAGGTTCTATGGAGGAACCACAAAGTGGAAGAGGCTGCATGGGAAGCTGAAGAAGACATGAAGTCCAAATATCTTTTCCAGTTTTTCACTCTAAAAATTCATGCGTAAGGTATGTTTTCTTCCTAACATCTTTTCTTTCTAACTTAGTTAAAAGAAAGATTGAATTCCTTACATCTTTGTTTTATAACTTAGTTAAAGGTAAGAGTAGGTGTGGAGTCCAAATCTTTGTTGCACTGCCACATTTCCATTTTTGAGGATGAATGATCCAAGTGAGGGAGAATTAAAACACCATGGGTTTTGGCCCTTGGAAATTTCTTAAGCTTTAAGCACTCTGGTCCTGGAACAACTCATAATATGAGTCATATAGTGTGGGTACAAACTTTGTAACCCAACTCATGATGTGTCCAGTGATTGGTGGTTGGGTTTATGTGGATGGTACTGTTTAGTGGTACGGGTCGTATGGTTTGGTGATAGTTAGTTGGGTTGATCCTTCTATTAATCTTAAACTTAGTAACTTGACTTTGCTCTGAGTACGAGTTGCTCACTAAGAGTCATGAGGATATGGTACGAGTCGTATAGTCTAATTGTATGTTGTCCAGTGTCAACCCCTTTGTATTCTATTTTGGGTCCGACTGGACAATACGAGTCGAATGGTCTAGTCACTAGTTGGGACAATGGAGTCGTATGGTGGAAAAAGTGTGTGTATCCAACCTTCTGTTCTGGTTATGACTGGATGGTACTAGTTGTATGTTGTGGTGACGAGTTGGGGGGTCAACTCGTACACACCTGTGATGATTTTATAGTTTTACGTTGAGGGTGTTTTGGACATTTCCCATCTAAACTTTGTTTGACCTCATGACATTAAACACCTTTTAGGACTTCATTAACCTATTATTCTTAATCAAACACTCATAAAATCTCTTTCAAGCTCTTGGTTCAAGAAAAGGATAAGGTTTCTAAAAGGCAATCAATTAGGGTCTTTCAAGAGTGAATCTCTCTGCCGTTCTTGGTGTCTAAGGTATGTTCTCCTCTCTCATTGTTAGTTCAACTAAAACCATATTTTAATGAATGATTTTCATGGTATTATTTGGTTTTGAAATAGATGTTGGGTTTTTTGTTATTCATGGTTTGATAATGTTTCCCATGTCTTACTTATGGTTTTTCGTGTTATGATTATAATTTGAACATGTGGTTGCATCGGAATGGACAATTGATACATAGTTTGGCTTTTAGAAATTATATGTCCTCAATATGTTTGTTAAAATGCCAATGAGAATGATTTTGTCACATAGTTTGACTATTCTTGAAATCCTTTCATTGTATCAAAGGTAACAGAATTTTGTCACATAGTTTGACTATTCTTGAAATCTTTTCATTGAATCAAAGGTAATGGAACTTAAATTTGTTTGGATGGTTTTAACTAGTTTGGAAAAGGCCTTGGTGGCTAGTGTTTTTTTTAATTGGAAACTTTGGAGTTAAATTGGTATAATGGCTTTGGTATGGCATAAATTGATAGACCTACAAGCTCTAAGTATGGTATGACGATATCAATGGTTAATGCCTAATTAAAAAGACTCCTTGGTAAATGTTTGGTTATGAGTGAATGGTTTTAATATGGGCTTAAAGAGGATCGTGTTAGCAAACACGTGGAAGGTGGAGGTCCCGGGGAGACCAAAACTAGAAACTAAAGTTTGTCGATGTGAGGTTTTGCCTTGGTGGCCTTGTGCATAATGTCACACTTATATTTTCTTGGAGATGTACTATTTATCTTAGGTTTTTCTCCTATTCATGTGGCTAACACACGTCGAGCCCCTTTCAGCAGGAGGATCTGAACCCATATAGCCCATGGGTAGATTTAAGATAGCAGAGCTACAGAACTTAGGTTAAAGGTTTTAAATGCATACTAAACTTGATTCCCTTTCTAGGCATGGTATATTTATATATATATGTGTTTATATATATACATATATATATTTATATATGTGATTGCATATGGTTATTTACTTTGGTTTTTAATAATGAAATTATTTTATCCTTATTCCAGAGTAAATGCTAGCATCCATTCCGCTAATCGTCTTTGGGCGGTGTATCCCCACGCGATCCAGAATCCGACATACTCGTCCTCCTACTCAGTGACTTGGATTAGAGGACAACTTTGTGTCAGACTGAGGTGGTGATCTTCCATACTTCGGAAAACCCCATCTCATGCTATGGACTTCTTTCATTTATCATTGTTTGTTGGAATTTGGTTTTGGGTATGGTCGGGGGCATGTCCCAACTGGATGTTCTCTGATTTCGGATAGAGGCTTTGTGGGACTACTATGGGTATGGGCGGTTTCGGTATTGGTGTTAGCCTTGGTATTGGTTTTGGAATTAGGGTTGACACCAGTTGGATATTTGATTTGATATTTTGTTGGTTATGGTTATGGAGTCTATTAAATGTCTTTCAATATTGTTGTTTTATCTTGTTATATGTTTGAAATACATCCAAAATAGGGAAAAGGGTGGTTACGGTTGGGTATTGGGGGTGTTCTCCGGTACTGCTCGGACTTGACCTGCTCGCTATGACTAGGCCCTGGTTCAGGTCGTGTCAGGTAATCTCTAAACTCTTATTTTCATTAATTCCTATTGATTATATCTTCATAAGCACTTTTAGATATATTTTTCAAACTAGAATTTGAGGATTTTTTGGTAAACTCTTAAATTGTTTTTTCATCAATGTTTGCGTCAATTTCAACTCACTTTTTCTTGGTTTTCAGTTGTAGACTCCTATGGATATGGACAACATTTTTCTAAGATAAAATTCTGATGTTACCCCTTTTAATTTTGAACCTACTTTTGAATCTACTTTTTGACCTATTTTAAATCTAGTCGATATGGATATTATTAGCTTCATTTAGATGCGTAGATTATGTTATTGAAAGATTTAGCTTATTTCAAGATAATTTTTAAGGGAAAGGCTCCGTATTGAAGAGTCTAGGCGTGAATTTTCTATTTTTTGAGGTAGGTTATGGCTTAAATTTATTCAGATTGGGTTGGGAAGTTAACCATTCATGTAAAGCACGCTATGGGATATGAAATTTGTCATGGGAGTTCAATTTTTAAGAATATTATTATTCTGTGCCCATGTAAGGCTTTGTCACGACCCGATTTCTTGAGTCATGATGGAACCTACTTTAACCCACCAGAAGGTAAGTCAAATCATAGCCCAGAGCAAGTAGTAATTGTATAATTGGTGAAAAATGGAATAAATATTGGAATCACGTAATAATTAAGTCCTAAACAATAAGACGTAAGAGCGATAGCATAACTAGATATAAATAATGAGAAACATAAAAAATATCCCACGACCTAGTAAGGTCGGTACAAGAGCCTCTAGCAAAAGAATAAGAGTACTATAAGTATCAAATGTACAATAGTCTCAAATAGAAATACCATCCATAGTAGAAGAAGGAGAGAAAGTCAGCTACTACTCCAAAAGCTCACCCTAACTCCAAACTCTGACCAACACTAGTATAGATGTAAATGGTTATATCTAGTACTCGGATCTAAATAAAAAAAGACGTTGAAGTGTAGTATGAGTAGAAAAATAATGAGTACAAAGTAGGCATCATCAGTCGATTGAGCTAAATCATAATAAAAGTACAATAAGATGTGAGATAATAAACTAAAGTCATGTCCCGATCTGATTTTCCAGTCATGATGACACCTACTTTATCCCTCTAGTAGGAAATCCAAACCATATACCAAAGCTACAAGCAATGGGCTAACTATGTAGAAGATAGCCCAAAAGTGGGAATCAACATTCAAAGAGTTAAATAGCAAAAAAATAGTCACAACAGTCTACTAGATCAATAAAAGAGAAACAACCATCCCAAGACTCAGTAACGTCGGTACAAGAGCTACTACAATTGAAGGATAAGTATTGAATAGTCAAATACAATCTATCATGAAGATGGAAGACTAAACATGGATAAATAGAAGGAAAAAGGACAAATCTGATTCTGAGACCTCACCCTATCTCCGAAATCAACTCAGCACAATCATCAAATTTACGACGACTACTAGATATATGATATATGATACTTTTTGAATGGATTATGATGATATATTAAGGATATACACTCTTCAAATCAAGTGGTAACTACTCAAAAAGGCTCGGAATGTCTCAACGAAAGCACAATATAAAAATTAACACAATTTGGACCCTAGAAATGTATTGGGGGCGTCTGGGCTGTAGGAGTGACAAATGGGTATGTGAAAAACACCAATGGATTTATAAGAGTAACAAAATAGTAACCACTGGAATGTGTAGGTCCTTATTGAGTTTATGGAGGCGCTGCGATGCTGTGTAATCTCGGTAAGATTCTGGAATTTGACAATTGCAATTTGGCTCAACACGGCGACGTAGTGATCCCCAAAATCTGGATAATTCTGCCCAGATGAAATAAAACAGCATGGAAACCCAATCCAAGTCAGTTTATGACTTGTATACTATAAATATAACGTCCCAAACTCTATTTTAAATATCTTGGAACACCCTAGATCAGCTGGGACATCATTGGAGGCTACCACAACTTCTTTTTAGGTTTTATCATTCTTTAATTTAGTTTTTTATATGGTTTGTATCATCACTCAAAGGGATTGGATGATGAATATTTCCATTCAAGGCTAAACCCTCTTTTCGAGGTTAAAGCCAAGAATATGATTACTATTTTTTTGGATTAATTTCGTTTAATTTGCTTATCATTATTGGTTGTTTGTTTATTCTTGATTTAATTATTTTGAGGATTGATCACCCTTAGAATACATATATTGTTGACCTTTTGATCACGAGAGAGAGAATAGGGTGATATAATATGGGTATAAGAAAAGTATGGTTCTTATTTCTTTATAAAATAAAGAATTCAAATTAGCGTCTAGGACAGGGATGTACTTAAATGCCTTACCTAATTCAACATAGGATGATAGCTTTAAAACACTTAATTGGATTATTACATCCCTGCTCAACGATGTAGTTGTAAGGTCCAAGTTAGGTAAATGGTTAGAGGTAGGGAGACCATGATCATGCAATTAACCCTATGAATCAACAACCAAGATAAGTGAATTAACGAATGAAGTCCAATAATGTAGTATGGTTGTTCGAAGTGCTTTAACCCTGGGCTTACTCGATTAATTGTTCCAAGACTTTTACTTTACGCATTCTTTACTTTAATTTTTATATTACAATTATTCAAACTCTAACTCCCTTCGCCTCACATCCGCATAATATTTTTTTGGCGACTTTGGGCATCCTTAATCCTACCCCGAATCACCTTCACCTTCTCCATGGCCTGGTAAACAAAATTCGGGCGAAATATCTCTGCCTCACCAACCTTGAACCACCCAATAGGATATCTATACCACCTACCATACAAGGCTTCAAACAGAGTCATCATAATTCTAAAGTGGTAGCTAAATCATAGGCAAACTCTATAAGTGGAAAATGCTCAACCCAACTACCACCATATTCAATCATGCAAGCACAAAGCATATCCTCCAACGTCTGAATAGTTATCTCCACTTGCCCATCTGACTATGGGTGAAAAACGGTACTAAGACTTACCTTGATCCCCAAACCTTTCTAAAACAACCACCAAAAATGAGATGAAAATTGCGTACCACAATCAGAGATGATAGAAACTGACACCCCATGCAACTTCACAATCTCATGGAGATACAACCTTGCAAAATCTTCAGCTGAGAAGTTAGTCCTCACTTGCAAAAAGTAAGCAGACTTTGTCATCCTATCCACGATGACCCAAACTGAATCAAACTGATTCCAAGACTAAGGAAAAACGATAACGAAATTAATGTTGATCACTTCTCACTTCCACTCTGGTAACTCAATCTTTTGATAAAATACTATGGGCCTCATGTGCTCAAATTTCACTTGTTGGCACACCATACACTTGGACACAAAACTAGCCATATCCCTCATCATATTGTTCCCCCAATACATCTCCTTAAGGTTGAGATATATTTTCGTCAAACCAAGATGAACAACATAGTGCGACTCATATACCTCAGCCAAGATCCTTTCTTGTAAACCATCGATGTCTAAAACACATAATCTCCCGTGGTACCTCAAGTTACCATCACCACTAATCTCAAAGGACATCACCTTATGCCTACCTACGTCACCCATGATCCTCATAAAAACAAGATCTAACGCTTTCTTCTCCTTAATTTCAGCACCAAAAAATGACTGTGCCACTTTCTGAATGAACACATCACCATCCTCAGAGTCCAAGAGACAAACTCCAAGGTTAGCCAAATGGTGAATATCCTTCACAAATTCCTATTTCTCCCTATCCACATGAGATAGACTCCCCATGGAAAACCTGCTAAGTGCATCAATAACCACATTAGCTTTACATGGATGGTAGTGAAGACTCATGTCATAATCCTTGAGTAGCTCAAGTCATCTCCTTTGCCTGAGGTTAAGCTCTTTCTGAGTAAACACATATTGTGGACTCTTATGATCAGAAAATATATCCACATATTCTCCATATAAATACTGATGCCAGATTTTAAATGCGAACACCACAACTAACAATTCCAACATGAGTTGGATAATTTCTCTCATGCACCTTCAACTGTCTTGAGGCATAATCTCTCACCTTGAAATATTGCATCAAAATGAAACCAAGCCCCACACGAGACACACTACAGTAGAATACAAACCCATCCATATATTTAGCCAAGGTCAAAATCGGAGCTGAAGTTAGCTTATACTTCAGCTTCTCGAAATTGCCCTCACAAGCATCCGACCATACGATCTTTACCTTCTTCTGAGTCAACACTCCACGAACCTCCTATAGTAGTAAGCTAAACCCAAGAAGCTTAAAATATCAGTTGGAGTTGTGGTTCAAGGACATTTTCTAACCACTGCAACCTTCCGTGGATCAACCATGATCTCCTCACAAGAAATGATATGACCCAGAAAATTGACAACGTTAAATAAAAATTCACATTTCAAGAATTTTGCATACAACTGCTTCTCTCTCAAGTTCTGCAATACTACATAAAGGTGATCGACATGATACACCTCACTCTTAGAGTACACCAGAATAATGTCTATGAAGACAATGACAAACAAATCCAGAAACTAATAGAAGACCCTATTCAGAAAATCTATGAATGTCGTCGGGCCATTGGTCAACTCAAAAGACATAACTAGAAACTCAAAATGCCCATATCGGGTACGGAAAGCAGTCTTTGGTATATCCTCCAACCTAATCTTTAACTGATGATACCTGTATTAAAGATCAATCTTGGAGAAAAGCTTAGCACTTTGAAACTGATCAAACAAATTATCTATCCTTGGGAGAGGTTGCTTATTCTTTATTGTCACCTTATTCAACTGTCGATAATCAATACACATTCGAAGGGAACCATCCTTCTTACACATGAATAACATTGGTGCACACCACCACAGAGATACACTAGGATAGATGAAACCCTTATCTAAAATATCTTTTAGCTTCTCCTTAAGCTCCTTCAACTCAGTCGGAGCCATTCTATATGGAGGATAGAAATTGGACAAGTTTCTGAAACTAGATCAATCCCAAACTAAATCTCCCTATACGGATGTCTAAAACTAGATCAATCCCAAACTAAATCTCCCTATCAGGAGAAAAACCAGGAAGGTCACCAGGGAAGACCTCAGGAAATTCATTCACCACAGGGATGGAATGAAAAGCAGGACCCTCTAAGTTAGAATCTTTAACCCAGACTAAATGATAGAGATACCCCTTGGAGATTAATCTCTGAGCTCTAATATATGATATGAAATTCCCCTTAGGATCTATATAACCACTCTCCCACTCAATAGCTAGCTCATTAGGGAATTAAAAGACAACCTTATGGGTCCGACGATCTAGAGAAGTATAGCACGAGTGCAACCAATTCATCCCCAACATGACAGCAAAATCCACCATATCTAATTCAAATAGATCCACCACAGTTTCTTTACTACCAACAGATACCACACAACCCCCTATAGACTCTTCTAGCAATCACAGAGTCACTTACTAGGGTAGAAATAGAAAAAGTGTTCGATAGATACTCGAGACCAAAATAAAAATGTACAGCCATAAATGGGGTCACATAAGATAGAGTGGACCCCAGCTCAAGTAAATAGTACACATCATTGGAAAAGAGTATCAACATACCAGTCACGATATCAGGCAATGCCTTAGACACCTGGCATGTAGTGAGAGCATAGAGATAGTTCCATCCAGTGCTAGAGCCTAATAGTGCACCCTTTGGTGCCAGAGCTAAAGAAAAGGCAATAAGAACCTTATTTTCCCTAGAGGCAACCTTTCCAACAGGATAGTTTCTAAATATATTCCCTGGCTGACCACAGTTAAAGCATATGTCCCTTCTCTTATCACTAAAACCCCGATGCAAATATCCACAAAATCTTAGAGGAGGATATGATGGAGATGGCTGATCCCCACTAAACTGAGAGTGGGAACCTTGTTCCCTAAAATTGTCTCCACTTTGGAAATATCTAAAACCTAATGGCTTTAGGTAGGGAGCATTAACCATCGAGTAAGACCCAAAATTGCCCACTTCTTCTTGGGCTACTTTTCACCATCCCTTCCACTCTGTTGTTGGCTACCACCCTACTCAGAGAATAAAAAATTCTTTCCATACCTCTCCCCTACTTATCTTGCTCCTTCTTCTCTTCCTTAACCTCTTATATGTACACAACTAACCTAGAGATATCTATGTCCTTGTTTAATAAGGAATCCTTACTCTCAAAGATCAAGTCTCACGTCAAACCAGAAGCAAACTTCCTTATTCTAGCCCTCATACTAGAAACCAACTCTAGAGCATACCACAATAACTAGTGAAACTTTGAGGCATATTCCTTGACTGACTTCCTACCCTGCTCCAGATTGACAAATTCTTTCATTTTTGCCTCCCTCAACACCTCAAAAAAGAAGCTATCCATGAATGCATTAGAGAAATCCTCCCACAGAAATGACTCAACAATGCCACCCCTTACCTGAGCCTATTCCTCGTACCATTGGTACACCACATCTTTTAACTGGTAGGTGGAAAACTCCACGCCCTCCATATTAATGGCATGCATAACATAGAAAATCTTTTCTATCTCATCCAACAAACCTTAAGGATCCTCCTAAACCTTAACACCTGTAAAAGTTGGAAGATTAAACCACATGAACTAGCCAACCATTGTGGCCTTAAAAGATGGAGTAATAGAAGCACCTCGCTCAGACTGAGTATCTAACAATTGTACCAACATATGAATAGACTGACAAAACTTAACATTCATCACTTCAACCTGAGGATTTTGAGAAGGACTAGAGAGAACTGATGGAATTCCATGACAATCAGGAACTGGACCCCTATACCAGGTCTGGACTCCATAAGTAGAGAGTGCCCTATCAACATTGCCCCCAGTTGGACAAAGGAGTTTTCCTGAGCTTCAGATAATCGAGGCATGATCTGAAAAGCGAACAAATGGGAATTAGAGAAGATTTCAGGACTTAGACTCTACAACATAAAATTAGAACACACTAAAGAGAAACATTCCTAAATTCCTTGTAGCCTTTCTCTTATGAGTATGGCGCACTACACACCCTTAAAAAGACTATATGCAATCACGTGGGGATAAGGTGCCCAAAGATGGTTAGCATGTACTAAAGAATAAGGATAAAATAATTAAATCATTTAAAACCAAAGTAAATAACAATATGCAATCACATATATATACATATATACCATGCTGAAAAAAGGGAATCGGGTTTAACATGCCTTTAAAACTTTAACATGGGTTGTGTAGTTTTACCGTCCTAAAACTACCTATGGGCTACATGAGTCTAGTATTACCCTCCTGAACGAGCCTCAGTGCGTGTGTTCATACAAATCGGAGATATCATAGGGTCGTGAATTACCATGTACCTTTTTTCCTCCATGATACATATATGTAAGTATAAACTTAGGGGATTCCCATGTACCCCACAAGTAAATGGTCACCATGACCAACCCTCATGTGGTTCAACATGAGTTTTCATTGTTCATCCATTGGACTCACACCTTTACGGTTATCTATCACAACCCGTCATTATTGAGAAATTAAAACCTTAAGCACATAATCAAACCACCAATTCCAAAAGATAATTACCAAGGTATTATAAAGTGGTATCATCATACTGACTATAGATTGCTAGTAATGTCATTAGAAAACACTTAGGGTATTCCCATTGACACGACCCAATCGGGGGCCTTGTCGCAATGGGCATCCTAAGTCTGACCAGTACCAGAGACCACCCCCATTAGTAAACCCAAACTCTAGTCGCCTGCCCTGAGTTTCTTAGATTTTGAGCATATAACAAGATAGTGTAATATCTCACATGAAGACTCTGGGATAAGATCACAACTATGATTGGCCCAACCGAGTCCAACCATCTTACACCAATCGCACAATCGTACCAAACTATTCCAAAAGCCATAAATTAGGCCATAACCAAATAAGTTACAAAATATAATATAATTAATCCCAAAATGAAATACGATGGAATAGTAAGAATTTATTTCCAATGATTTCATCCCACCATCTTATTCCAATACCGGAGCTGACACCAATACCGATGATGTTTGGTGTATTTATACTCTTTAGCATTACGATTCTAGCTAATTTAGCCTTGTTTTGAGAGAAGTTTGTGTTCTTAACGTGTTAATATTCATATAAATAAGCATTTAAGTATAAAAGGATGTGATTGCAATGTTCAATGTGTTTTCCGAACAAGTTTGTACTTAATTGAGTAATTTAGTGTTCAATCGAGGAAACAAGTTTTACTAGCTTGAGTTAGGTGTGTGTCAAGTTGGTTGCGTTAGATTCAGTTATGTTAAAAAGGTTCCAAATAGTTTGTGTATGTTATTATATGTGTTATAACTTGTTGGTAATGTGAAGGGTTCAATTTGATTAATTTAAGAGTTGAAAGATAAAGTTAAAGATCAACGTGAATTAGCCTAGTCTTAGCTCGTGTGTTTGTGATTCATCATCATTGATATTGTGTTCTTATGATCTCTAATTCGTGTGGTGTGATTATGTAAGAAGATTTGTGAGATGAATATGGTGATATATTGATAATATAAATGATAGAAATCCATTGGAAAAACACCACGATACAAGGGATGAAAGACGGGATGATAAAGACTTAACCAAAATTTTGGATGCAACTTCAAGTGTGTATGCATGATTAGCCCATGTCGCATGGTCCATAGCATGCTCTTGTTCCTTATAAAATATTGAGAGTATTAATTCTTGTGGTATCACGGGGATAGCCTACAACACACGCGGCATTTAGGTACAACAATGCCCGCAACGCGTGCTATATTGTGGTGTAATTATGGGCGCGACGCATGTTTCATTCCACCGCTCCAATTTTGGCCAATTTTCACTTACACAAGGATATAGCCTATAAATATTATTGTATTTCTCATGTGATTAGGCTCTAGGAATGTGGTAATCATGGAATCCTTTGATCATTATGGCAATTTTTTAAATCCCACAAGGTTTAGGATAAGGTTAGTATATATACACACAATTCTTAGAATCTTGGATCATCTTTGGACGTATTTGGACAAAAGTGGAGGCTACTGCTACTATTATTTAGGTTTAATAATTCTTTCTTTATCTTTTTAATTACTCATATCATGTATTCAATTATTTGGATCGTGATTATGCATATTATGGGCTAAAAACTTCCTTTCCAGGGTTAAAGCCAATAACATTAATATTATAGATTTAAATTGAGTTCGTTTAATTTTGATTATAATTATTGGTTTTTTTTATTCATGATTTAATTATTTGATGGATTGATAACCCAAAAAATACATCTATTATCTACCTTTTGATCTCAGGATAGGGAATAGAGAGATAGCATGTGGGAATAAACAAAGTATGGTTCTTATTTTTTTATAAAATAAGGAATTTGAATTATCTTCTAGGATAGGGGTGTACCTAGAAGCCTTACGTAATTCACAAAGAACTTAATTGGATATACATCCCCGCTTAATAATGTAGTTGTAATTTCCAAATTAGTTAAACGATTAAAGGTCGGGATACCATGATCATGCAATTAACCATATGAATCAACAACCAAGATAAGCAAGTTAACAAATGAAATTCAATAACATAGTATGATTTTTTAAAGTGCTTTAACCCTAGGCTTTACGACATTAATTATTTCAAGACTTTTATTTTCCGCTCAGCTTTCTTTAGTTACAAATTACAAACTCTCTTTTAGTTACTCTTGCACCAATTGAATCTAAATTGTGAACTAGAATTGAATTTTTGTTAGATCAAGTCAATGTGGGATCGATACTTTCTTTTATTTAAGGCCTCTTTACTACTTGGTATACCACGTACACTTTCTTGTGTTCCTGGGCGCTTCCAATTTTTTTGTGCCATTGCTGGGGACTTACAACTTTGCAATTTTTTTATTTTAGTTTTGCATTTTAGATTTATTTGGTATTTTTATGCTTGGTCTTGGTTTTGTACTTGCAGGAAATAGGTTTCAAAGTAGTAAGCTGGAAAGGGATCAGGACTTAGTTGAACCAAGTTCCGAGCCTGAGCATCTTTTCTATCAATACAGGAGAGAAGCAAACCTTCTTCCCTAAATTCCACAAATCGCAGAAGACTAAGAGAATCATGCCATCATGGTTGATGAACAAGCGGCCTGTAAGACAGTCGAAGAAGTGGAAATCCCACTTCTAACCATTTTAACCTCCCCATTTTAGAAGCCGGAAGCTAGAGATAATTTTTATCTCAAACAAAATATGGTACAACTTCTAAGTAGTAGTGGACAGTTCACAGAGCTTTCACATGAAGATCCACAGGTCCACTTACAGAATTTTCTAGAAATTAGTGACACATTCATTCCTACGGGTGTGAAGACAGACATTGTGAGGATGATGTTGCTCCCCTTTTCACTAATTGGGGAAGCAAAAAAGTGGTTGAATGTGAACCGGAAAATTCAATCACATCATGGGATGACATGGCCAGAAAATTCCTTATTCAGTTTTTCCTATATGGTAAGACTACGAGAATTTGTAGTGAGATAGTGTGCTTCAAATAGAAGCTAGATGAGAATCTTTATCATGCTTGGGAGCGCTTCAAGGAACTTCTTCGGGACTATCCACACGATCAACTGTCCAATAAGGTACTTGCTCATACTTTTGTAAAGGCTCTTGATCAGAATACAAAAAATTTTCTAAATTCAGTTGTTGTTGGTCAAGCTCTTAAGATGACTTACAATGAGCTGTACACTTTATTGAACCGTATAGCTCAAGGAAATCTAGAGTGGCATGGTGATTCTAGGGTTGCCAGAAAGGAAGTTGCAGGTTTGTTAGAGGTAGGCCAATACACTTCTTTATTAGCTTAGGTTATGGCATTGCAAAACATGATAAAAACTCAGCTCAACAGCCCAAAATTTGGAGCAGTATAACCTGCAGCCACAGTCAATGCAATCCAACAAGCTGCAGGTTGGTGCAAAATCTGTGAAAATAGTTGCCATGCAAATACTATGTGTGTTTTAAACTCGGAATGTATGATGTATGTAGGCAATGTTCATAGGCCTAATTATGGTAACGCCTACAACATGAAGTGGCAGACTCAGCCTTCGAATGCTCAACAATAACAAATTTAGCAACCACAGGCACAAGGAAATCAGTCAACTAGAAACTTGGAAGAGATAATGAAGCAGGTTCTAGCTAAACAAGCATGGTTGGCTGCGGACATAAAACATCAGCAAGCGGCTCAAAGAAGCTTAGAGTTACAGTTAGGGTAGTTACAACAAGCACTGAATACCAGGACTCAAGGTAGTTTGCTAGAAGATACGAAAAATTCAAAACATGTTATGGCAATTACTTTGAGGAGTGGTAAAGATCTTCAAGGAGAACCTCCAAAGGTAACTAAGGAGGTATATGTAGATTTGGCTCCCCCACAGGAAAATGATAAAGTTGTTGAAAAATCGAGGAAGTCTGAGTACTCGAAAGAAAATATTGCTATTGAAGGAATGAGGCAAATGCCTCCACTTTCCTTGCCTCAGAGGCAATTTAAAGCAAAGGAGGATGCATTGTTTAAGAAGTTCTTTGACACATTCAGAGAGCTTCACATTAACTTACCTTTGTTAGATATTTTGCAGTGAATGCCCAAGTATGCTAAGTACTTGAGGTATGTGGTTGCTAATAATGTAAAATTGCAGGATGTGGAGGCAATAACACTCATTGAAGAGTGTAGTTTTGTGCTTACTCAAAAGATGTCAAAAAGCGTAAGGACCCTGGAAAACTCTTCCCATTCAGATTGGAAATAGTGAGGTGGTGCAGGCACTTAGTGATTTAGGGGAAAGTACCAACTTGATGCCCCTATCTTTGTTTAACACATTGGGTTTGGGGAAACCTAGACCGAGCTCTGTACTATTGCAACTTGCAAACGAGACTATAGCCCATCTCAAAAGAGTGATAGAGGATGTCCTCATAAAAGTTGATAAATTCATTATTCCTGCTGACTTTATTGTTCTAGATCTTAAGGTAGACGAATAGGTACCAATCATTCTAGGGCATCCATTTTTAGCAATGGGTTGAGCATTAATTAATGTCAGAGAAAATATGATCAAAATGAAATTAGAGGATGAAGAGACGGTATTTAAAGTTTATAATTCGCTTAACACAATGTCCCACTATAAAGACTTATGTATGATTTATGCAATCGAATGGGACAAGTGTGGGGTGGTTATTCCATAAAAGACCTCTTTGGACACCATCATTGAGCTACCCAAGCCTCCAAGACTGCAACCTGACATGATGAAAATTGATGGGCCTAGAAAGGCTAATGTTGTTGAAAAATATGTTACCCTTGAGAGTTCACACCCAAGAGGGGTGAAAAGAATAAGAAGATGGAGACCAAACATGAGAAAGAAAATAAAAAATAACGACTAAGTCATTAGTTGGGTCATGCCGCGACACTAAATTAGACGCTTCTTGGAAGGCAACCCAAGTTAAGTAGGTATGTGTTATTTTAGTTTTTTTTAGTTTTTACTTCACGTAGTTTTTGTTTTTTATTGAGTCGCAAGTTGATGGGAAGTTTGAGTACCAGAAACCTGAGCTAAGGAGCATGGCAAAGACTGAGTGTAGGGTTCCAAGACCTTCTTTATGTTTAAAGATGCTACTAGCTAGGCCTAGAGGACTTAGGGAGTATTTCTACCTCTTACATTTAAGTTCACTTTGGGAAAAAAGTAGATTTTTAAGTGTGGGGTGGGGAAATTCCCAATTTTAGGCTCAATTTATAAAAATTATGTAAGATACTCTTGTTGGTGCTAATTTTTATTACACTATGCAAGTGTTTTAATTGTAAAAAGCATGTTGATTGAGTGGATTGCTACTGTTGAGACTCCGAGGCTCATGTTTCTGACTCTTGTACTTTTTGGCTTAATATTGAATTCATGTTATTGTTGGTTAAGAATATATAATGATCCTATGTGAGTCAAGCATGTGCCATGTACATGTGAGATTTTTGTATATTTCTTATTGCATGTGATCTTTAGAACTTGCATGGTGTATGTACGAAGTGAAATAAAGAATGTGAGTTTAGGAGATGATTTTAGGCGTTTCATTGCTATACTTGTTTTATACCTTCTTTTTGACCTATCCCATGTGCTTAATCTTAGTTAGGACCATTAATCCTTTATCTTTTTCTTTGTTAGCCTCTTATGTAGCCTAATCCCTTTTTTTATAGATATCAATTTGATCCAAAATCTCCTAAGTTCTTTAGTGTAAATTAATCAACTATGGAGTGTGAAATTTGGGAAGGAAAAGGGGAAATTGAAGCCCCAAATAAATAGTTATTGGTGTTTAAAATTGATATGGCATAGTTGGGAGTGAAAAAGAAAAAAAAATTATGCTAAAACTTGAATCATGAGTAAATAGAAAAAAATCCTCCCACCATAGTGTTGTGAATAAACTTAATAAAATGGGGTGAAAACAAAGGAATGGGGTAAACAAAAGTGGTGTAATTTGGGTGTTAAAGATATGTTTTAATTGATCAGGTGTTGCAGTAAAGCGCTTAGGAAAGATAGTCACTATTGTAAAATAGTTCCTACCCATCCCTTAGACCTCATTACAACCCAAAAAGACCTATTTGATCCTATACTTATTATTTTGATATTAATGGAGCACTACACTAAAGGAAAGCCTATTGTTCAGTATGTGTAACTTGGGAATTTCTTATGAGATTGAGCATAATTTGATTCTTGTACCCATTATGATAAACTGTCTTACTGTGAGTGATTATGGGTAACACTCATGTTAGTAGGGGAACATGTTTGATGAATGTGGTTTATTTTTATGATGTCCTTGATTGAGAAATATGCATAAGTTTTCCACATGATGAGTCAATTCTTGAGGCTAGGATGTTTTGAAGTAGTGTTCTTGAGCTTCCAACTATGTATAACATGCTTAGTATAGAAACTTGCATTTTATGTATTCATTGTAGTACTATATTGAGTGTATTTATAGTGGTATAAGTGTAGATTCTCCTCAGCTTATGATGCTTATAGTAAATGGTTGTTCGGGGACGAATAAGGCTTTAAGTGTGAGGTGGTGATGTTGGGTTTTATCCTTGTTTTGAGAGAAATTCATATGCTTAACGCATTACAATTTATATAAATAATCATTTAAGTGTGAAAGGACATAATTGCAATGTTCAATGTATTTTTCGAACAAGTTTGTACTTAATTGAGTCATTTAGAGTTCAATCGAGGAAACTAGTTTTACTAGCTTGAGCTAGGTGTGTGTCTAGTTGGTTTCGTTGGATTCTATTGTATTAAAAGGTTTCCAAATTCTTTGTGTGTGATATTATATGTGTAATAAATTTTTGGTAATGTGCAAGGTTCAATTTGATTAAGTTAAGAGTCGAAACATAAAGTTAAAGATCAACGCGAATTAGCCTAGTCTTAGCTTGTGTTTGTGATTCATCATCATGGATATTATGTTGTTATGATCTCTAATTCACGTGGTGTGATTATGTAGGAAGCTTTGTGAGCTGAATATGGTGATATATTGATGATATAAAGGCTGGAAATCCATTGAAAATACACCACGATACAAAGGATGAATGATGGAACGATAAAGACTTAACAAAAATTTTGGATGCAACTTCTAGTCCGTGCACGTGATTAGACCACGTCGCATGTTCCATAGCGTTCTTTTTGATTTATAAAATATTGAGAGTATCAATTCCAGTGTCATCATGAATCTTGTGACATGTGTGGCATTTCGATGCAACAATGCCCGCGATGCATGTTTCATTCCACCGCTCTAATTTTGGTCAATCTCCACTTATACACGGATTTAGCCTATACTATAAATATAATATAATATAATATAATATAATATATTGTATTTATAACTCGATTAGGGTCTTGGAATGTGGGAATCTTAGAATCCTTGGATCATTATGACAATTTTTTAACTCTCGCAAGGTTTAGGATAAGGTTAGTATATATACACATAATTCTTTGAATCTTGGATCATCTTTGGACGTATTTAGACAAAAGTGGAGGTTGATGCTACTATTCTATAGGTTTAATTATTCTTTATTTAGATTTTTAATTATTCATATTATGTATTCAATTATTTGGATCGTGATTATGAATATTATTGGCTAAAAACTCCCTTTTCGGGGTTAAAGCCAAGAACATGAGTATTATAGTTTTGAATTGAGTTCGTTTAATTTTGCTTATAATTATTGGTTGCTTGTTTATTCTTGATTTAATTGTTTGATGGAGTGATCACCCGGAAAATACATCTATTGTCTACCTTTTTATCTCAAGAGAGGGAATAGGGAGATAGAATGTGGGAATAAACAAAGTATGGTTCTTATTTCTTTATAAAATAAGGAATTTGAATTATCATCTTGGATAGGGATGTACCTAGAACCCTACTTGATTCACACGTAGGATTATAGCATAAATAACTTAATTGGATTATTACATCCCCGCTCAATTATGTAGTTGTAAGATCCAAATTAGGTCAACGGTTAGAGGTTGGGAGACCATGATCATGCAATTAACCCTACGAATCAACAACTAAGATAAGCAATTTAACGAATGAAATTCAATAACATAGTATGATTGTTTAGAGTGCTTTAACCCTAGGCTTTACTCCATTGATTGTTTCAAGACTTTTAGTTTCCGTATTGTTCACTTTTCTTTAGTTACTAATTACAAACTCTCTTTTAGTTACTCTTGCACCGATTGAATCTAAATTGTGAACTAGAATTGAATCGTTGTTAGATCAAGTCCCTGTGGGATCGATACTTGCCTTTATTTGAGGCTACTTTACTACTTGGTCAACCACGTACACTTGCATGTGCATTGTCAACTGATCTCTCCCAATCCAACACATAGCAGTACCATAAAGCCTCTAACTAAAAGAGTGATAAAATCCAGTTGGGACATGCCCCGAGCCATGGCCAAAACCAATATCCAAAATAAAATCAGAGTACCTAGAAATATCCATAACATTAAATGGAGCCTTCCATAAGGATAAAAGCTCACCACTTCAGTAAAAATGTTGATCTCTAAGTCAATCACTATGTTGGAGGAGTAGAACGGTTGGTTCTTTCATATCCTGGGCATACAGCCGCTAGTAGACGGTTTAGTAGGTGAATGCTAGCATGATCTTAGGATAAGGATAAAATAATGTCATTTATAAAGAAAAGTAAAATCATCCATATGTACACAACCATACATATATATAACCATGCCGGGAAAGGGGACCAAGTTTAGCATGCATTTAAAATCTTTACCTGGGTTATATTGCTTTGTCATCCTAAATTACCCATGGTCTATATGGGTTCAGCTCCCTGCTGAAAGGTCCCCAGTGCGTGTGTATTACCCCGTATTTCCCTAGCATTATCAAAGTCCCAATGCATGAGTATTCATATATGAAATTTTTGAAACATGCATTTATTTTCAATTTAGAGCCTTCCATTGCATAGCAAATTGAATTAGCTTTCCAACGATATAAAATTCTCCCAAATCCGATAATCGGGTAAGAAGTTATGGTGAATTTAAGTTTCAGTCGTAAAATATCATCATCTTAACCCTTAGCGTGTCACGTAGGCAGCCCAAATGACAATTGTCAATTTCCAGTATAACTCCACGCTAATGGCGTATCGTGGAGTAGGCCAATTTCCCATTTGTCAATTTCCAGTGGGCCTCCGTGATCATGGCACGTCGCGGAGATGGACAAAATGGCATTCACAGGCATGGCGCGATGGTGGCGCATCGCGCCATCTATCCAGGTCCCAGTTGTCCCTTTTTTAGTGGCTTGGTGCGATAGTGGCATGTCGCGCCAAGGCCAAAAATTAGGATGGTCAATTTTTAGCTTCCATTTTAAATCCATTTAAGGGTATTTGGGTCTTTTTCCTAAGCCCAAAACTCGTTCTAAAACACAAAATTTAGCCCAATTGACCTAAATAATCATTTATTCTTCAACTTTCTCTCAAATTAAAGATCCCCTTTTCAAGAACAAGAAACCCTAGCTCTTAAAATTCAAGGAAATTCCTCAAGAACTCTCCATTCATCTCTCCAGATTCATTAACCGAGGTATGTTAGATATTCATCCATGGATCCTTTTCATCCATAGAGTCCAAGCAACCCTTTTAAATTATAAAATTATGATCTTTTCAAGTTATCATGTTTTAAATTATGATTTCATCCATGAATCTTTATGAACTATTGATTTTATACCATGTTACCATGAAATTATTGTTATTATTCAATCTTCCATGTTTTAATATTATTATTTACTAAATTAAACCATGATTGAATGCTATTATGATGAATTCATTCTATTTCTACAAATTCCATGACATTCCTATGATTTTTTTAAACCATGAACTACAAGTGTTTGATAAAATGCCTACAAGAGTGATTTAATTAGTAAGAGCCTTCATGTTTTGATCTCCAAGTGTTAGTGTCATTTTACTATAATTGTTTTGAGTCCTGGGGTATTGAATACCCAAAATCCATAGCTGTTAATTTAGTCTAGTCTCAGTACACTACAGAACAGTCTTAAGAATATACTATGAGCACTTCAAAATAGTCAAATACCAATCAGTTAAACTCAGAACAGTCTAGTATCTCAGTGTTTTTCAGTTGGGAGTAGGATTTAGCACCGAGGAAGTGTAGGGATGGTGGCTTCCCCATCATATAGGCAGAGTTATTATTATCAGTCCCTATACTCCAGAACTACGTAGCCAGCATAGGATATGAGTAGTCACCCGTCAGATTAGGCTTGCCTATCTTGCAGGGGTTACCCGTCAGTTCAGGTTTGACACCCTTAGTCCTTTGGACATTATATCAGTTTAGTGGATCTACACAACCATTGTTAGTACCCGTGGCATTGTATTAACATCCTTCTAACTGGGGTTATAGGTTGGACCCCAATTAGCTCAAATTCAGGAATGTCGATTAGATGATACCTCATACGGTCTCAGATATAGTTTCAGTTACAGTCTCAGTTAAGTTATTCAGTCTTAGTGTTGTTTGACCAAAGCATACAGATTTCAGTCATTTTAGTATTTCTATTTACAGATTTTACTCAGTTCATGTTATATGCTTGGTCATGCATCCTCAGTGTCTACACATTTTTATTTATTTTTTATATTTACAGATTCTCATGCATACACAATATTTACATGCTTCATGTATCTACAATGCCTACAAATTTCATGTTCTCTATTTAGTATTCCATGCTTTACATGTAGATTCAGATAGATAATTATTCCTATTCATGAAACCAAACATATCAGCCTACCTCATTTAGCATACCAGTACATTTAAAGTACTGATCGAATACCTTTCTTTTGTTCTATGATGTATCATATTATAGGTTTTGACGCTCAGTTCCTGGCTCATGATTAGACTTATCAGATCCACAGTAGTAGTAGTAGTGAGTCCTCATCATCCAAGGACAGATTCTATTACTTCAAGTCTCAGTTAATAGTTAGTTGGAGTTAGTTGGGGCCTATCCCATCAACTCATATTCATTCAATCAGTTTTAGAGGATTTTAAGAAATTAGAGTCAGTTATTCAGTATTTAGATATTACAATTAGTTATCCAGTTTATCACTATTTTGATCAGATTCAGTCAGTTGTTTCTATAGAATCATATTCCAGTTTTAAATCTAGTTATTAAAATCTTATGGAATGCCAGTATTCTTCCATATTTATGATTATATTATTCAGTGGTCACAACAGGTACCAGCTCATGGGTTAGCTTGTGGTCTCACGGGACCGTAAGTATCGTGTAACGACTAGGGGGTAGTCTCGGGTCGTTATAAACTTGGTATCAAAGCCTAAGGTTTTAAAGTGTCCTATGAAGTCTGAAAGTTGCCTCAAGTATAGTCATATGCATGGGTGTGTAACGTGCCACACTTATGGACGAGAGGCTACAAGGAGTTTAGGAAAAGTTTCCCTTCTTTCAGTATTCATGTCGTGCGAATGAGAATTAGCTCAAGTTAAACTCCCTGTCTAATCCATTTCTTTCTTCCATTTATAGAACATGCCTCCCAAGAAGAATGGAAGAAGAATAGGAACTCATCCAGCCCCTTAGCCCGTCTAGGCAGA
This sequence comes from Capsicum pubescens, assembly GCA_030864215.1. Classification (NCBI taxonomy): domain Eukaryota; kingdom Viridiplantae; phylum Streptophyta; class Magnoliopsida; order Solanales; family Solanaceae; genus Capsicum; species Capsicum pubescens. Next base: position 100,371,548 of record CM061545.1, read on the forward strand.
TCCTCTAGATGAGCATGTCTCTCACGTAGAATTCAGGGCTAGTTTACTACTCTAGCAAACTCTGTAGCAGCACAAAATGAATGGCCAACTACTTTTCTGGAAAATTCAGTGGCCATTACTGCTGCAACCAGAATTCGATATTTCACCCGTTTGAATCCTTCTTCTTTCATGGGGTCCAAGTCTAAAGAGGATCCACAAGAATTGTTAGATATGGTTTAGAAGGTAACGGATGCTATGGGGGTGATATCTAGTCAGAGTATTGAATGGGCTGCATATCAATTACAGGATGTAGCCCATACTTGGTTTAAGTAGTGGAAAGTTGATAGAGGTGTTGATGCAGGGCCTATGGAATGGGAAGAGTTTGCCATGGCTTTCTTGGATAGATTCTTTTCATTAGATTTGAGGGAGGCCAATATGTTTGAATTTATTAATTTGAGGCAAGGCAACATTAGTGTGAGGGAGTATGCGCTCAAGTTTACTCAATTAGCTAGATATGTTGATTCATGTGGTAGCTGATAATAGGTCCAAGATGAGTAAGTTTGTGTCTGGCATGTCTGATAGTGTAGTCAAGAAATGTAGGACCACAATGCTGATTAGTGAGATAGACTTGTCTAGGATGATGGTCCATGCTTAACAGATAGAGGATCAAAAACTTAAAGAGAGAGAGAGAGAGAGGAAACAAGAGGGCTCGGATGATTAGTGTTAATTTCAATCAGCCAAAATCAGAAGGTGGTAACTGTTCTCAATTTTATTAGAGGTATTCATCCCCAGTAACTTCTCATCCAGTTCCCCAGTACCCAAATTTAGGAACGACAATAGGGATAGGGCACTTGGCTCTAAGTCCCAGGTCATTGTTAGAAATGCTTGTACCAATCCTTTATGTCAGAAGTGTGGCAGACACAATTAGGGTGAGTGTAAAGCGGGTAGTGATGTGCGTTTAGGTATGGAAAGCCAGGCCATCGGATTTAGGAGTGTCGGGTAGTTGCTCATGAAGGTAGGGTTGCATGCCAATAAGGCCAGTCTTATCAGTCGTCAGTTCCATCCGGTCGCCCAACTCAGCAGGGTGCCACTTCCAGTACTACCAGTGGTCAGCGTGTAAATAGATTATATTCTCTTCAGTCCTTCCAAGATCAAGAAAATTCTCCTGACATAGTTATTGGTACATTGCAGGTCTTTCACTTACATGTTTATGCTTTACTAGACCCTAGAGCTTCTCTTTCTTTTGTAACTCATTATATAGATGTCAATTACAAAGTCAGTCCCACAAATCTAGCAGAGCCCTTTTCAGTGTCTACCCTAGTGGGCACTTCCATTGTAGCTAGACAGGTATACAGGAACTGTCCGATCACAATATCTTAAAAAGTTACTTCAGTTGATCTGGTGGAGTTAGATATGATGAATTTTGATGCCATTCTCGGCATGGATTGGGTCCACTCATGCAATGCCTCAGTTAATTGTAGAAATAGAATAGTTCATTTTCAGTTTCCAAATGAACTATTCCTTGAATGGAGGGGTAGTACTACAGCTCTTAGGGGTCAGTTGATTTCTTACCTTAGAGACAGAAAAATAATATCCAAGGGGTGTGTCTATCATATTGTATGAGTCAAAGACTCTAACTTAGAAACTCCTACTCTTGAGTCAGTCCTAGTAGTAAATGAATTCTTAGATGTATTTCCTGAAGATCTTCCTGGAGTTCCTCCCGAAAGTGAAATCAACTTCGGAATAGACCTTTTCCCAGATACTCAGCCTATATCTATTCCGCCATACAAAATGGCTCAAGCTAAACTCAAAACACTGAAAGAAAAGTTGAGAGATCTCTTAGATAAGGGATTCATTAGACCCAGTGTCTCCTCATGGGGTGCACATGTTCTATTCATGCATAAGAAAGACGGTTCTTTTAGAATGTTCATAGACTACCGTCAGTTGAACAAGGTCATAGTCAATAATAAATACCCACTTCCTAGAACCAATGACTTATTCGACCAACTTTAAGGTGCCAGTTACTTTTCAAATATAGACCTCAGATCAGCTATCATCAGCTTAGAGTCAGAGAACGTGACATTCCAAAAATAGCTTTCTAAACTCGGTATGGTCACTTTAAATTTCTAGTCATGTCTTTTGATCTTACAAATGCCCCAGCAGCCTTCATAGACTTGATGAACCAAGTTTTCAAGAAGTAATTGAACGTGTTCATCATAGTCTTCATTGATGACATTCTTGTCTATTTTTGTAGAGAAAGCGATCATGCAGACCATCTCAGCATAGTGCTTCAGACTCGTAGAGCTAATCAATTGTTCGCTAAATTTAGTAAGTGTGAATTCTGGCTAAGATCAGTAGCATTCCTTGAACACATTATTTCTGGTGATGGCATTAGAGTTGATCCTCAAAAGACTGAAGCGATGAGAAACTTGACTAGGCCCATCACTCCATCAGAATCAGGAGTTTCTTGGGTTTAGCTGGTTATTACCGTTGGTTTGTTGAAGGGTTTTCTTTTATTGCATACCCCATGTACAGATTGACTCATAAGAAAGTTAAGTTTCAGTGGTCAGATTCATGCGAGAAAAGTTTTCAGGAGTTGAGGAATCGACTCATCTCGGCCCTAGTCTTGACTCTATCTGATGGTTCAGATGGTTTTGGTATGTACTATGATTCATCTACAGTAGGTTTGGGTTATTTCCTCATGCAAAGAGGTAAGGTCATAGACTACGCCTCCAGAAAGCTTAAACCCCATGAGAAGAATTATCTGACTCATGATCTTGAGCTAGCAGTTGTAGTGTTTGCCTTAAAGATTTGGAAGCATTACTTGTATAGGGTGCATGTAGATGTGTTCACCGATCATAAAAGCTTTCAGTATGTGTTCTCTTAGAAAGATTTGAATTTGCGTCAGAGAAGGTGGTTAGAGTTATTGAAGTATTATTACATGAGTGTTCTGTATCATCCGGTCAAGGCCAATGTAGTGGCTGATGCGCTCATCAGAATGTCTATGGGTAGTGTAGTTCATGTTAAGGATGGTAAGAAGAAGTTAGCTCAGGAAGTTCATTAACTTCCCCGACTAGGTATCCGTTTACTTGATTCAGTAGAAGGTAGTGTGTGGGTGCAGAGTATCTCAGAGTCATCTTTAATCTCTGAGGTAAAGGAAAAGAAGGATAGATATCCTAGTCTAGGTAAGTTGAAAGAATCAGTCAGAGATTAGAAGGTAGAGGTTTTCTCCCAAGGGGAGATGGTGTTTTGCTTTGTAAGGATAGATTGTGTGTGCCTGATGTAGATGATTTGAGGCACAAATTCTTATAGAAATGCATGGGTCACATTACTCTATTCATCTAGGGGATATTAAGATGTACCACAATTTTTGGGAGATCTATTGGTGGAGTGGGATGAAGAGAGATATTGTAGAGTTTGTAGCTAAGTTCTCTACATGTCAGCAAGTTAAGGTTGAGAACTAGAAGCCTAGTGGGTCAATGTAGGAGTTCAGTATTCCCATGTGGAAATGGAAGGAAGTGAACATAGACGTTGTGATAGGTTTTCCTTGTACCCTCCATCAGCATAACTCTATTTAGGTTATCGTAGATAGGATGACCAAATCAGCTCATTTTTTGCCAGTCCATACCTCTTATTCAGCCGAGGACTATGCCAATCTTTATCTCAGAGAGTTAGTTAGGTTGCACAGTGTTCCTTTATCTATCATCTCAGATAGAGGTACTCAGTTTACCTTTGACTTCTGGAAAGTATTCCAAAAAGGTCTTGGTACCCAAGTCCATCTTAGTACAACCTTCCACCTCAGATAGAAGATTAAGCAGAAAGGACCATTCAGACTCTTGAGGCTATGCTGAGAGTATGCGTTGTTGATTTCAAGGGTAGTTGGGATGACCATTTTCCTTTGATTGAATTTGCATACAATAACAGCTAGTATTCCAGTACCCGCATGGCTCTATTTAAAGCTCTCTATTGTAGGAGATATAGATCTCCAATTGGTTAGTTTGAAGTAGGTGAGGTTGTAGTAGGGCTTGACTTGGTGTTTGATGTATTAGAAATGGTTTAGTTGATCAGATAAAGGATTTAGGCTTCGCATAGCCGACAAGAATCGTATACAAATGTGAGGAGAAATGATCTCTAGTTTGAGCTCGGTGACTTTATGTACTTGAAAATCTCTCCCATGAAAGGAGTGAAGAGATTCGGCAAGAAAGGAAAACTCAGTCCCCGATACGTTGGTCCCTTCAGAATTCTCAGTCGTTTCGGAAAGGTAGCTTACTAGCTTGAGTTACCTTCAGATTTAGCCTCAGTACACCTAGTGTTCCATGTCTCATTGTTGAAAAAGTGCATTGGTGATCTAGCTATAGTTGTTCCCATAGAAAGTGTAGATATCCAGATATTTTAAAACATGCATTAATTTTCATTTAAAATCTATCCATTATGTAGGAAATCGAATTAGCTTTCCAACGATATAAAATTTGCCCAAATCTGATAATTGAGTAAGAAGTTATGGTAAATTTAAGTTTCTGTCGTAAAACATCGTCATCTTAACCCTCAGCGCGTCGCATAGTCATCCCAAATGCCAATTTTCAATTTCCAGTGTGACTCTACGATAATGGTGCATCGCGGAGAAGGACAATTTTCCGTTTGTCAATTTCCAGTAAGCCTCCGCGATCATGGCGCGTCGCGGAGATGGACAAAATGGCATCCACAGGCGTACCGTGATGGTGGAGCATTGAGCCATCTATGCAGGTCCTAGTTATCCCTTTTCTAGTGGCTTGGCGTGATAGTGGCGCATCGCGCCAAGGCCAAAAATTGGGATTTTCAATTTTCAGCTTCCGTTTTAAATCTGTTTAAGGGTATTTGAGTCTTTTTCCTATGCCCTAAAACACAGAATTTAGCCTAATTGACCTAAATAATCATTCATTCTTCAATTTTCTCTCAAATTAAATATCTCCTTTTCAAGAACAAGAAACCCTAGCTCTCAAAATTCAAGGCAATTCCTCAAGAACTCCTCATTCATCTCTTAAGATTCATTAACCCAGGTATGTTAGATGTTCATCCATCGATCCCTTTCATCCATTGAGTTCAAGCAACCCTTTTAAATTATAAAATTGTGATCTTTTCAAGTTATCATGTTTTAAATTATGACTTCATCCATGAATCTCCATGTACTATTGATTTTATACCATGTTACCATGAAATTATTGTTATTATTCAATCTTTCATATTTTAATATTATTATTTACTGAATTAAACAATGACTTAATGCTATTATGATGAATTCATGGTATTACTACAAATTCCATGACATTCCTATGATTGTTTTAAACCATGAACTACAAGTGTTTGATAAAATGCCTATAAGAGTAATTTAATTACTAAGAGCCTTCATGTTTTGATCTACAAGTGTTAGTATCATTTTACTATAATTGTTTTGAGTCCTGGGGGTATTGAATACCTGAAATCCATAGTTGTTTATTTAGTCTAGTCTCATTACATTATAGAACAGTCTTCAGAATATACTATGAGCACTTCAGAATAGTCAAATACCAGTCAGTTAAACTCAGAACAATCTAGTATCTCAGTGTTTTTCAGTTCGGACTAGGATTTAGCACTAATCGAGAGTAGGGATGGTGGCTTCTCCGTCAGATAGGAAGAGTCGTTAGTAGCAGTCCCTAATCTATAGAACTACATAGCCAGCGTAGGATATGAGTAGTCACCCGTCAGATTAGGCTTGACTATCTCACAGGGGCAATCCGTCAGTTCAGGCTTGACACCCTTAGTCCTTAGGACATTATATCAGTTTAGTGGATCCACACAACTATCGTTAGTTACCGTGAAACAGTATTAACACCCTTCTAACTGGGGTTACAGGTTGGACCCCGATTATCTCAAATTGGGGAATGTCGGTTAGATGATACCTCCTACAATCTCAGATATAGTCTCAATTACAGTCTCAGTTTAGTTATTCAGTCTTAGTGTTGTTTGACCAAAGCATGCAGATTTAAGTCATTTCAGTATTTTAGTTTACAGCTTTTACTCAGTTCATGTTATATGCTTGGTCATGCAACCTCAGTGTCTACACATTTTCACGTATTTTTAGTATTTACAGATTCTCATGTATACAAAGTATTTACATGCTTCACATATCTCCAGTGCCTATAGATTTCATGTTCTCTATTCAGTATCCCATGCTTTACATGTATATTCAGATAGTTTATTATTCCTATTCATGAAACCATGCATATCAACCTACCTTATTTAGCATACCAGTACATTCAAAGTACTGATCGCATACCTTTCTTTTTGTGCTATGATGTATCATATCATAGGTTCTAACGCTCAGTTCTCGGCTCGTGATTAGACTTATTAGATCCTCAGTAGTAGCATTGGTGAGTCCTCATCATCCGAGGACAGATTATATTACTTCATGTCTCTGTTAGTAGTTAGTTGGAGTTAGTTGGGGCCTGTCTCATCAACTCATATTTAGTCAGTTAGTTTTAGAGGCTTTTCAGGCATTACAGTCAATTATTCAGTATTCAGATATTACAGTTAGTTATCCATTTTATCAATATTTTGATCAGATTCGGTCAGTTGTTTCTATAGACTCATATTACAGTTTTAAATTTAGCTATTAAAACCTTATGGCATGTTAGTATTCTTCCGCATTTATGTTTATATTATTCAGTACTCATAGCAGGTACCAGCTCATGGGTTAGCTTGTGGTCTCTCAGGACCATAAGCACCGTGTAATGATTAGGGGTAGTCTTGTTCATTACAGCGTGTAGCCGTACGACCAGGGAAGAATACCTAGGATGACTAGTACATCCCCCAAAATATAGTGTGACATCATGCACACGGTAACCAAGACCAACCTCACATCGAAAAATATGAGTTTCCAGTTTTGGTCCCCCTGAGACCTCTACCTTCCACGGCTTTACTACACAATCTGCCATTATTGCACAATTAAAATCATTACCAAGCCAGCAATCAATCAATTTACCATTTATTAAACAAGGCCATTTAGTGGAGGTATCGTCATACTGACCATACTTGCAAGTACTATCCATAGCCAACCATATATAGGTTTAAAGGGACTTCCAACTGCCCTTCCATTTACAATATTAAACCACTTGGGGGATTCCATGTACCCCACATGTATAACCATTTAGCCTTTTACCTTTCCAAACCATTTAAACCATGCATAATTCCTTTATCATGTTTTCAAATAAGCAAGAGTTTCGTGCAATGAAAACATTATTATAGCCATTTTGTCAAACACATTGGTGGCATAATATAACCAAAACCAATTTCAATTACAATTAAACCATTCCCATGATATCCAATTATCCAAAAACATCATTAATGCACATAAAGCATATTTAAAACCATGGAAAGCCATAACCAACCATTTAATACCAAAACCCCCAATTCATATTTGAAAACCAAAATCATACAATCAATGAAGTCATGAAAACATTCATAAAAACCATGCTTCTAGTAAGAATTAGCAATGAGGGAAGAGAAAATGCCTTAAACCAAGATGATGATGGAAATAGATCACCAAGACAAGCCCCAAATTAATCCTATAGTTGAAACCCTAGCTTCCCTTGCCCAAAAGCAATTAAGAAAATTATAGAGTATTTTAGAAGAGTTTCTAAGTGTTAATGAATGGAGTAATAAGGTAAATAACCTTCCAAGTAGTTTAGAAGTTGTGGGACCTTATTAGGATAAGTGGAGAAATATCCATAATACCACCACTTAAGTTGCACAAAAATCCCATCAGAGGGGTACGACTCACCCTCACGAGTCTTACCTTCTAATACAATTGACACCCTCCACTCGTATCCTAGCCTCAACCTTTGGATCTAATACTATCCAGTGTATGACTCATCCAACCAAGTCGTATCCAAAGCATATGATTTGTACCCTTATTTGGTACCCCTGACAGATTAAACCAGAGGAAGATTTAGACACTGTCCACCATACGAGTCCATGGTACGACTCGTACCCTGGCTTATGGCGTATGGTGAGCCACTCGTACTCAGATCCAACCTACGTTACCAATTCTAATATTTAGTTAAGGAACCAAACGATCTGTACCCACCAATATAATTTGTACCCTTAAGTCGTATCCATTCCAGTAACTAAAATTCAACCCACCAACCAGCACTAATCAGCATACAACAGGACCATACCATTCGTACCCCGTCATACGGCTCGTTCCCATGAATCGTATTTGGTCGAGACAAGAATTTTAGGAAATTTTCTATTGATCAAAACCCAGTGTGTTATAGTCTCCCCCACTAGGAACATTCATCGCCGAATGATGGACAAGGTAAGGATAACCACACGCATGAGTCATTTTCATTATCAATTATATTCCTAATCTTTAACAAAGTTTGAAAACAAATAGGCAAAGATATTAATCTTTCATTTAACAAACTCAGAATATAAAGATGTATTAAAGACACAAACCTTACGCACAAATCCCAAGAGCAGAAAAAAAAGCGGATATTTGGACTTCTTGTCCTCCTCTGCTTCCCAAGTAGCCTCTTTCACCTTGTAGTTCTGCCATAGAACCTTAATCGAGGCCACATCCTTGGTCCACGACTGATGAACCTACCTATCAAAGATCTCAACTGGGATTTCCTCATAAGACATAGAATATGTGATAATCCTTCCAAAGGAACAACCAAAGAAGGATCACCAATGCACTTCTTCAACGTGGAAACATGAAAGATTGGATAAACTAAGCTCAAGCTAGAAGGCAACTCCAGCTTATAAGTAATATTACCAACTCTCCACGAAACCTCATAAGGACCAAAATATCGAGGACTGGGCTTTCCCTTATTTCAAAACTTCATTAATCCATTCATGGGATATACCTTGAGGAAAACCTTATCCCCAACCTCCAACTCTAAGTCTCTATGCCTAACATCCACATAGGACTTTTGGTAACTTTGTGTAGCCTTAAGTCTATCCCGAATAACCTTCACCTTCTCCATAGCCTGGTGACCAAGTTGCGACCAAATATGTCTACCTCACCAAGATCAAACCACCCAATAGGAGATCGACACCTCCTACCATAAAATTCCTCAAAAGGGGCCATACCAATACTAGAATGATAGTTATTGTTGTAAGCAAACTCCACCAAAGATAGATGCTCAACCTAACTGCCACCATAATCAATCACACAAGCCCAAAGCATATCATTAAATGTCTAAATAGTTCTCTTCGCTTGCCCACCCATCTGTGGGTGGAAAGCAGTACTCAGACTAACCTTAGTCCCTAACCTTTTTCTGAAAAAATCACCAGAAGTGCTATGTAAAATGCATGCTATGATAAGAAATAATAAAAATAGTCACCCGATGAAGCTTTACAATCTCCTGAAGATGCATCTTCGCATAATCCTCCACTGAGAAGGTAGTCTGCACTAGCAGAAAGTGGGAAAGATTACTTATCCTATCCATGATGACCCAAACCATATCTTATTGATTCTAAGATTGAGGAAGACTGGTAACATAATCCATATTGATCACTTCCCATATCCATTCGGGAAAATCAATTGCTTAATACAACCCTCCTAGCCTCATGTGCTCAACCTTAACCTGCTGACACAGCATGCACTTGGCCACAAAATCAGCCATATCTGTCTTCATACCATTCCACCAATAGATCTCTTTAAGATTATGATACATCTTAGTTGATCCAGGATGAACAACATAGTGCGATTTATATGCCTCGGCGAAAATCCTTTGTCACAATTTGTCGACATCATGAACACGCAACCTCCTTTGGTAACATAAAGTATCGTCACCACTGATCTCGAAAACCACTATTTTTTTCCCACCAACGTCACTCTTGATTTTCATCAAGATATGATTTAGCAGTTTCTCTCCTTAATCTCCGTACCAAGAGACCGTTGAACCACTTCTTGCACCATCACACGAACATCTTTGGATTCCAAGAGGCAAACTCCAAGAGTAGCTAAGCGGTGAATATCCTTTACCAATTCCCACATTCCTTCCTCCACATGGGCGAAACTCCCCATGGATAACCTGCTAAGAGCATCAGCAACCACATTAGAATTACTTTGGAAAATAATCCTTATTCGTAACCATCACCTTGTTCAACTGCATATAGTCAATGCACATCCAAAGGGAACCATCATTCTTGCACACAAACAACATTGATGCACCCCTCAGAGATACACTAGGATGAATAAACCCCTTATCGAGAAGATCTTAAAGTTTCTTCTTGAGCTCCCTCAACTCAGCTAAAGCCATTTGATACGGAGGAATAGAAATTGGATAAGTGTCCAGAACTAGATCAATACAAAACTTGATTTCTCTATCTGTAGAAACACCAGGAAGTTTATCCAAAACCCAAATTACAACTCTCGTTAGAAAGTGTAAGTAGTCGCTGTCAAATATAGAACCCAACTGGGTTGGGTATCGAATCCCACAGGGATTACTATATTCACTAAGTATTGTGGTTTTTATTAGACTGGTGATCAAAGGTTCTAGAATAAAGGGGATTTTGATTTAAGTATGAAGTAATAGTTTCAGTGCAATAGTGAAGCAATACGTGTAATAATATTTAAATACAGAGAATAACAAGCTAGGGTTATGTCCACCTTGTAGTTTTTAATATTTTCTAACTATGGGTGTTAAGAATTCATACATGCATGCACTTATAGAGAAACGTATTCAAATTATCAATCGAAGCATTTTTCAACCACCAAGGATCAATTCACTTTAGTTCTCTCGACTCAAAAGTATTTAAAAAATTATCCAAAATCTGCAAGTTGTTAATCCTATTAAGGAATTAATGTGTGAAATAGAGGTTGGAAACCCTATTTTCTTGTCACTACTCTCTTTTCCAAATATTAACCTTACTATCGAACAAGTTATGTTTCAATGACACATTCCCTATGTTTGCAACCACGAGAATTCAAACATAACTAAGAGAGTATGATATAAGTAAATCAATGCATAATGAATTCAAAACCCATAGAAATAGATAGTATGCTACAAGGTTTCCATAACCCTAACCAATAAGCTTAGCTACTCATGGACAAAATGAAAATCACCATAGTCATGTTCATCATACCAAACGATAGAAGATGACCTTGGTGTGTAAACAGTAAACAAAGAGAAAAATATTCTTCTCTCCCTTCTAAGCCGCCACTCTCCTTTTCAAAAATAATACAGAATAGTGAATCATCCATGAATTTTCAACATCAAGTAGTTTTAATAACTTTTCCCTCATTATTGCCTTCTAAGTCCCTAGACTAACTCTAAATGACAAATTAGTCTTGTGCATAGTTTTTAGGCGCCACATAGTTTTTAGGCGCCATATTTGGTCCAGACCGCCACTCTCTCTTGTGTCATATGTCATCCGCATTCCATAGTCCCATTATGTCTCCATCTAACTCATTAGTGCCTGAAATTATGCTAATCACATAGGTTAGCTCAATTACATAAAAGTAGAGTAAAAACATAAGAAGCTAGGCACTTTGTTATCCAAACTTAGCTAAAATATGGGTAAGTTATGGTGCTTAGGCGTATAAATACACCCAAGATCACCACCCCACACTTAAATCTATTTTCATCCTCGAATAACTTATCCCCTTATGCATACTACACAAGTCTTAACACCCACCAAAGAAAAACAAGATGCTCAAATAGGCTCACACAATGATATGAAACAAGAAGTAGATTCATGAAACATTACTGAAGATGACCTACCCTCAAGAATAGACTCATCAAGTTAGCAAATTCAAGTATACTGTTTAAGCAAGGAAATCATATAAATTACCCAACTTTTTATCCAACATGTGACCTCTCAACAAAAAAGTTACCCATAATCACTCATAATAATTCAATTTCTAGAACAATGGGTATAAGAATCAAGTTGCGCTCACTCTCACAAAGAATTCTCAAATTACAAATGATGACCATATATTTGCCCTTAGTGTAGTGCTTCACTAATATTAGAATGGTAAGATTAGGATCAAATACATCTTTACAGGTTGTAATATAGGCTAAGGGATGGGTAGGAACTATTCTGGCCAGTAATAGTGATTATCTTACCTAAGCGCTTTAATACACTACATTAGACATTGAAGACCAATCTCTAACAACCAATTTTTACCTCTACTAACTTCACACATTTTTTTCTTTCACCCCATTTCATAAAGCTCACTCACATAACTTATGGCGGGAGTATTTTCATGCTTACATCATATCATTTTGAACAACTTTTTATGCCTCCTTTTTTATATCTATATATCTCACTCCCACCCAAACATATCAGATTTGCACACCAAAAACTATTCTTTTGGGGTTTTATTTTCACCTTTCTCTCCTTTTATTTACAAACTTCTTACTAAAAAAAAATTTTACTAAAGCCCTTAGGAGATTTGGATCAAGTTGAGGTTAATCAAGGAAGGAGTAGGGTACACATGAGGTTACCAAAGAACAAGCTAAAGGATCAATGGGGCTAGCTAAGATTTTGCACAAAGGTGGTTCAAAAGAGGGTATGAAAAATGGCTATCAAAGAAGTGCCTAAATCATCTCCTAAACTCGCATTCTATATTTCGTTTTGCACACACACCTGGCAAGTTCTAGCATCAATTGCAACAAGGAATATGGGAATACCTGTACACACACATGGCACATTCTTAACTCCAACAGGATCATTATAAACTCTTAACCAAACAGTTATATGAATTCACTTTAAACCAACAATCACCACACGAGTCATAAACTATAACTTAGTTATCTCAACGGTAAAGATTTATCACATTCTTACATTACCGTGTGGCCCACTAGAACAAATTACATTCACTTGTTAGGTCCTACACATGACTGATTTTCTCTTAAGATGGTCGTCATCCATCCATCATCGAGAAAAACACCTAACTATGACTAAAAAGCAGACTGACAAATAAATGCACTAAGCTAACATATATAAAGAGGCAAATAAATGCACTAAAAAAAAAGACAAAACTATTAAGCAATCTAGCAGCACTTCTAGCCACCCCATACTTTAAGTAAAACACTGTCCCCAGTGCAAATACATAAACAAAAACCTAGCTAGTAGGGCTCTTTTTCCACATCTAGGGTTATGCCACCTGCATCAGAATTGTTATCAGAGTTTTCCTCACTAGATTCAGCCTCTATCTCAGAATCCAGCAGTCGGCGATCCTCATTCGTTGGTGCATCATCATCCAATGGCTCTTCAAAACCAGTCCCCACTCCACACATAGCTCTAGCATGCTCATTAAGTGGATTGTCATAATCTAGCTAGCTTAGCTCTACAGCAGTAGGTACACAGCCTCCACTCATTATAGTAAGCTTCTTCATGCCATAAAGATGGCATAAGAAGCTTTTATCACGTGCGTGTTATTCTACAGTGCTAAGAATTGTGCCTCGACTAGCATCTATATCCTTTACCTTTGTGGCATCCACTCTCTTTCGATTTTAAGGCAACTTGTGAGCCGCTGTCTCATCCTCAATATTTTCCATTTTTAAGATGGCGGTTAGCAAGCTTCCAAAACTAAATGGTGTCTTTTTGTGCATCCTTACTTTGTGCATAGAAGCGCGTATAACTGCACAAACGTTTATAGAAACATCATTCATCAAAACATACACTAGACATACCCAATCGTGAGAGACTTTGGTGAACTTCTTTCCCAGAATAAAGCAAGCATTGACTATCCTTAGCCAGATACGTGTTTCCCTATTCAGAAAAGTATATGGGAAGGTTTTGTGGTGGCCTTTGTCTTTATGATAGAACTACCGAGCCATAGACCTTGAATCGCACAAGGTATGCCTGATGGCTCTATATAGAGTCTTGTTTTATAATTTCTTCAACTTGGAGTGGTTCACATTCGGTGTACCCAAGTAAGAGTTAAAAAATTCGGCCGTCAAATGTAAGATCTGCCCTTGAATTTTCACTTCACTCCCACTGGTATTTGGATACCAATTAGCATAAAATTCCTGAGTTCAATCCAGATTACACTCACCCATGTCTTGGAAAATAAAGTAAAGTTTTAGTTTAGTGATCCTAGTCAAAATACAAGGGCAGAGCCTCACCAAACTCTCCCTTTGAATAAGTACCAGTGGAAAGTATCTAGTTACTTTTTTATCCTTGTACCACTCCAAACCCTCCTCCTATAAGACCCATTTAAATCCAAAAGTACGTCGAGGCCCTTGAAGAGAGGATGATGCGGATTTCTCCTTTCGTGCTCTTTTTTGTCCCTTCTGAGATGTGGATGCTTTGTCTTTGCCCATGCTTCCTTTGGCAGCCATATCACCTGAGTGCACCATATATTCATGTTATCCACACATAACAAATCTTAACTATATTTAAGAGGGGTTAGTGAAACAACCACCCCACACTTAATTTGTTATCATGAACCAATTACGTAGTGTTGTCAAATATTCAGACTTTGCCGACATACATTTTGACCTCGGGCACCAACATTATTAGCACATTTGCAACTCATATGGTGGATTTTCTTCTTCTTTTTCATTTCATAATTTCACTCCATAAACACCTCACATTCCACAACAAATTGTAATTCATATTTGCACATGGCATAATACACAATTGTTGCACAAAATCAACCTATTAGCACCACCCATTTCACTAATCTTATTTCAATTAAACCATTCTAGAACAAAATTATGCCTTACAGCTAAAACATATCACAATACAAAAATATCATCACCTTCCCATACTTTTTATCCATCATCTTCAACAAAATAAGATGTGAAATAATGGTTACAAAACTATTATGTTTGTTGTGAACAACTCACTCACATGTACAAGCTCAAAGTACTACAAAATAATGTCTTAAAGATTCAACACCTCAATACCCATAGGACACCATGACTTACACAAAACAACTAACAACATATTCAGAGGGAAAATTAAGATCCACAACAATGATAGTTTCCACAATAATGGTGTTCATCTTCCCCAAAATTTTCAAAACCTTACTTTTACAAAGCTATGGCAAGAATTTAATCCATAATCCTCAAAAAATAAATTAACTATAACATAACATCACAATAACTAAGGATTAAGAAAGTAACACTTACCTTGAAGATGGAAGATTAAGGAAAGAAGCAAAAATTTTAGGGATTGTTAAGCAAAGAATAATCTTGAAGGACAAACAGAATGTTGAGACCACAATTTTATATGACTTAGGGGTGAAGAAAGTTTAAATTTGGGCATTTAGGGTGTGGGTTCTATTTAAAGAATGAAATTCTAGTCGGGTTAACGAAATTTAAAGTTGGACAGTATGTTAAAGTTGGAGTAGTGTGCGGCGCAATGTGTATCGCCTAAGTGCAAGTAGGCGCCGCAAAAGACTTCGCCTAATTAAGATAGTGACTGTGTGCATTAGGGTGTGCACCTCTTTACGTATCACACAAGTATAAGTAGGCACTGTATAACTTATCTCCAACATAGACTTAGGTGCCACACAATGAACCACCTAATGGAGCTTGGTCACCGCATATGTTATCGCCTAGCTAAACCAGTAGGTATTGGTGGTAGTGTAGGTTCCGCATAATGGATCTCCAAAATAGGCTCGGGCGCCACACAACTTATCACCTAAATTTACCTAGGCACCGCACAAGGTAATGCCTATGTGAGGAAGTGGGCTTAGGCTATGTCTTAGGCAATGCCTTTTCCATGGACTATGTAAACTTAGGCGCCGCACACCCTATAATACACTTAAACTTGAATTACATGCACCCTATTCTTCATATAAGGCATTAAAAAAGGTCCATACTGTGAAACTTTTGTAGTCGGATTAACATAATTTGAATCACAACTCTAATAAGAATCATGAAATGAGCCTTAACATTTGACCACTCCAACTTACCTGTAATGTTCCGTTACTCCTAAACTTACCACCTTTGATATGGCTCACTTTCAAACTGATTTTAGAACCTACCACCTCTTTAGTCTTTCAAACACCTACACTTAATAAAAAATAATTAAAAATTATTAGAAGGGTGGGTTGCCTCCCACCAAGCGTCGTAGTTTTGGTCGTGGCTCGACTTTTATTTTTTTGTATTTTCATTTTACATAAAAAAATCAAAGTAGAATCATGGGTTGTCTCCCATGTAGAGCCTGATTTAACGTCGTGACACAACTCAGTTATCTCAATTACTCAGACTTCATCGAGATAGATAGTATCAATACTCCTTATGAAGTCCATTGGACGGATATATAGTTTTACATGCTTCTCATTTACCTTGAAGACACTTTCGTCTTTATTTTCAAGTTTCACTACCCCAGATGAGTGGACTTGATTCACTTTAAATTGGTTGGACCATTTAGATTTGAGCTTACCAAGAAATAGTTTGAGTCTAGAGTTGAACAGAAGCACCAAGTCACCCTTCTAGAAATCTCGCTTTTCAATCCTGCATTCGTGGTACTTCTTCATTCTTCCCTTGTATAGATCATCCTGATCATAAGATCTAAGATGGAACTCATCAATCTCATTCAGCTGCCCCAGTCTCATATTCACTGCCTCATTCTAATTCAAGTTAAGTCGCTTCAGTTCCCACAATGCTTTAGCTCAATCGGCAAATGACACGCCTTTCCATAAACCAATTGGTATGGCGACATGCCAATAGGTTTCTTGAAAGTCGTTCGATATGCCCATAAGGCATCGTCCAGGTTCGTAGACCAATCCTTCCTGCTATCATTTATAGTCTTGGGAAGGATAGTTTTGATTTCCCTATTAGAGATTTCTACCTTCCCACTGGTTTGCCGGTTGTATGGTATAGCCGCTTTATGATGCTTAACTCCATATTTTGCCAAGGCAACTCTGAATATCTTATTGCAAAAGTGTGATACTCCATTGCTGATGATGGTATGTGGTACCCCGAAGTGAGAGAAAATGTTTTTCCTTAAGAATGCAACAACTCTTTTCCCTTCATTATCTGCCAAAGCCACTGCCTCAACCCATTTTGACACATAGTCAATGGCCACTAATATGGACTTCATCCCAAATGAGCTCACGAAGGATCCCATGAAATCAATGCCCCAGGAATCAAATAATTCTACCTCTAGCATTTTAGACATTGTCATCTCATGGTGATTTGAGATGGACCCTATCCTTTGACATTGGTCACACCTCTTCATGAACTCGTAGGCATCTTTGAACAAAGAGGGCCAATAGTAGCCACTCTAAGCACTTTCCTTGCAGTTCGATCACCTGCATGGTGACCTCTAACTGAGGAAGCATGAATCGCTTCTAGTATACTCAACATATCTACTTTTGGGATGCACTATCTATTAATACCATCCACACATCGCCGAAAAAGATACGGCTCATCCCAGAAGTAATGGGTCACATCATGGAGGAACTTTTTCCTTTGATGAAAGGAAAAGTTCTCTGGTATCACCTCGCTCACCACATAATTTGTGAAATCAGCATACCAAGGTATTTTCTCCGTACCAGCAGCCAAGATTTCCTCATCTGGAAATGCATCATTGATCTCAAATTCATCTCTTACTGTTTGTTCACTTTCCAGGATGGACAGATGATCTGCAACTTGGTTTTCGCACCCCTTTCTATCTTTAACCTCAAAGTCAAATTCTTAAAGTAGCAGTACCCATCTGATCAACCTTGGTTTTCCATCCTTTATTACCATAAAAAATCTCAAGGTTGCATGGTCAGTGTGGACCATCACCTTGGTTCCTAGAAAATAAGCTCGGAACTTCTCAAAAGCATAGACTACTACAAGAAGTTCCTGTTCTGTGATGGTGTAGTTCTTTTGAGCTCTATTTAGTGCTTTGCTGGCATAATAAATTGGGTGAAATAATTTGTCTTTCTTTTTTTCCAGCACAGCTCCAAGGGAAACACCGCTTGCATCACACATGATCTCAAATGGTATTAACCAATCCGGTGCAACGATAATAGGAGCATCAACCAGCTTCTCTTTAAGGCATTCAAATCCCTTCAAGTAATCATCATCAAAGGAGAATTTGACTTTCTTCTCCAAAAGTTTGCAAAGGGGGTTTTCAATCTTTGAGAAATCCTTTATGAACCTCCTATAGAATCCAGCATAACCAAGGAAAATTCTCACCCCCTTCACTAAAATAGGAGGTGGAAGCTTCTCTATAACCTCAACTTTAGCTCGATCAACTTCAATCCCCTTTGCTGAAATTTTATGCCCGAGAACAATGCCCTCTTTCACTATAAAGTGGCATTTCTCCCAATTAAGCACAAGATTGAACTCCTCACACTATTGTAAGGCCCTACTAAGATTCCGCAAGCAGAGCTCAAAAAACTCACCGACAACCGAGAAATCATCCATAAAAACCTCTAAGGTGTCTTTAACCATATCAGAGAATATCGACCTCATGCACTGCTGAAAAGTGGAAGGTGCATTACACAACCCGAAAGGCATCTTCTCCTGATCTTCAGGAGCAATAAAAATCTGGTTGTAACCAGAATACCCATCTAAGAATAAGTACCAACCTCTTTCCTCTAATCGATCAAGCATCTGATCTATGAAAGGCATAGGGAAGTAATCCTTCAGAGTCCATGAGTTGAGTTTTTTCTAATCCATACACACCCTCCACCCAGTAACAAGCCTGAGTGGAATCAACTCGTTCTTCTCATTAGCCACAACTGTCATGCCCTCTTTCTAGGGCATGCACTAAATTGGGCTTACCCATTTACTGTCAGAAATAAGGTAAACTACTCCTACATCCAGCCACTTAATAATTTCTTTCTTAACCACCATTGCATTGGTGTATTAAGAAGTCGTTGGTGCTCGATGGTTGGTGTATAGTCCTCCTCAAGTTGTATCTTATGAGTGCAGATGCCTAGGGGAATACCAGTAATATCTGCAATAGTTCAGCCTATTGCTCATTTGTACCTCTAAAGCACCGAAATAAGTGCTTCCACCTACTGCTCGCCCAAATCTATTGTAATAATCACATGTAGAGTGTTTCCACTGCCTAAAAACATATATCGAAAATGGGCTGGAAGTTCCTTTATTTCCAACACTGGTGGCTCTTCAATGGATGGCTTAGCCGGTGGTTTTGGGCAATTTTTGTGATAAAGATCTAGATTCTTGGGAGCATAAGAATAATATCCCATTCCTATCAATGCACAAATAGTCTCCTCATACTCCTCAATGCCTTCATGATCAAAATTCGTCGACACTGCAGCTAACGGCTCGACAGCAAATTTCTTCTCTATCGGCACCTCCTGCTCATCCTCATAATATACATCAACAATTGAAAATAAACTCATTTCTTTATGTTGCTTCATTGATTGGCATACGTCAAATCGCACCACTTCATCATTCAGCCTAAGCGAGGAGGGGTCTACCCAAGATTATGGGCACCTTGAAGTCCACCTTACAATCCAATATTATGAAATTTCCAGGGAATATAAAGCTAATCATATTCACCAACACATCATACAAAATACCAACAGGTCATTATACCGACCTATCTACTATCATAAGTCGTATGTTTATGGGTGTGGGAGCTCCCAAACCCAACCTCTTAGAAACAACTAGTGGCATCAGATTAATGCTCGCACCCACATCACATAAGGCCTTAGCAAAATCCAGAGACCCAATCATACAAGGGATGGTGAAGGCTCCTGGGTCTGCCTTCTTCTGCACCAAAGATCATATAGAAATAGCACTACAATGATGGAGATTATCTTTCAGTTAGTAGCTTACCACTCTTTTCTTTGTCACAAGATCTTTCATAAATTTAGCATATCCTCGCATTTTCTCAAGTGTCTCCAACAAAGCACATTCATTATCAGCTATTTCAACATTGCCATGAACTTACTAAACTTTGTATAATCGGCCTTCTTTTTTAGTCTATGGGGAAAAAGAGGCGGTGGTTTTGGGAGAGTATTCACCACTGCTTCCTTTTCCTTGTCTTTCCCTTTTCCTAACTCATCAACCTGTTGCTGATTAGAAGGGCTATCAATACCATCCAGCTTTTCAAACTCCTCTAGATTAGCTTCTTTATATTCAATATCTTTTTTAATTACTTCTTCTTTCACACCTTTTCCCAACGGAGGGCCTGATAACACCTTACTACTCTATGTGGTAATAGCCATGCAAGAGCCATTATTCTGCGAGTTCTGAATTGTATCACTTGGCAGTGTTTTGCTCTTTTTCTAATTCAATGCCATAGAAAGTTGGCTCATTTGCTGCTCTAACTATTTGATAGAAGTAGAGTGTGAGTTTACCAACTAACTCATAGAGGAAAAATCACTCTTCATAGTAGTCACCCCAGAGTTGGTAGTATCAAATCCCTTTAATAATCTCTCTATCATGTCCTCTATCCTTGTAACCAACTTTATCATAATAGTTCCAACCTTGATTTCCTTGGCTACTTCCTCGGAAACCACCTGATTATTTAGATAATTTGCCTCTACTTTTGAATAGGAATCAGCTCTTCCCTGGGATGTAAAAGCTTTCACCTTTTCCATTTTTCCAGACAATAGATGCTTAGTCAATAAATTTATCTAAGTCTTTAAGTGTGCCATATCCTGGTCATGTTCTTCCTCCTTCTTGAGTTGCTCTGCAGTGATACTACCAGACACAGTAGATCTTACTACCATAGAATCCCTGGTATGCTAAGCTCTACTCTGTTTGGTCATCCGATCAAGCATCTCTAAGTCCTCAAGGAAAGTAAGGTCAACAAACGATCCTCCTACAGTTTTATCCACAACTGGCTTCATAATAGAATTCAAATCCCGATAAAGAGTCTTCATTAGATGAATATCCATCTTGTTATGGTTCGGGCATTGTATCATCTTCTTTTTAAACCTTCCCCAGGTCTCATGGAGAGCTTCAGTAGGAAGCTGTCAAAAGTTACTGATTTCATCCCTCAACTGTACCCTTCTGGAGGGTAGAAAGAACCTTTCTAAGAAAGCCTCTTCCAACTTCCTCCAGTTGGTTATAGAATCGGGAGTCAGTTCATTCAACCATAGTGTTGCCTCCCCAGACAGAGACAACGGAAACAAATACAGGCGGATAGCATTTTGACCCACTCTTAGATTATCAAATGACATATTTCACCAAATGCATGTTTCGATCATCTCCAGGAAGACCACCGAACAACCTCTTAAGATGAAGGAGTTGAATCATTGTACTGGTAATATTAAATTTAGCTCCTGGTTCTAGAGGTGGATGAATGATAGTTCCAGTTGCACCTACTCCATCCATTCCATCTTTGTCGTCTTTTCGATCAAATTGCACTGGTTGACGCTCTTGCCTTGCCCTAATGGGGCGATTTCTATTAACATTCCGATTCACTGGTGATGCCATATTTTCTGCATGCCTTGGATTAACAAGATCTAACAAGTCTTCATCCCCCAAATCATTGTCATTAGGATTAGGATGACGTGTCTGCTGACCATCATTCAGCTGATTTAGTTGAGCTATATCCAAAGCAGCTAGTCTTTCAGCATCTTAGGGATCTGTTATTCTACTAATTAGTTGCGATTCCGGATGTATTAGTAATAATGGTGCACCCAATTTCCATGTACTTGGCATACACAATAACTACCCTACACAGAACAAAAACAACAAACAAAAGTAAAACTTTGGAAACTTGACCAAAGGTCGATTAACAAGAACAAACTTAATTAACAACTGTATTCTCCAGCAACGGCGCCAAAATTTGATACGCCCAAATTACAACTCTCATTAGAAAGTGTAAGCGGTCACTGTCAAATATAGAACCCAACTGGGTTGGGCGTCGAATCCCATAGGGAATACAGTGTTCCCTAAGTATTGTGATTGTTACTAGACTGTTGATCGAAGGTTCCTGAATAAAGTGGGTTTTGATTTAAGTATGAAGTAAAAGTTTCAGTGCAACAGTGAAGCAATACATGTAATAATATTTGAATACAGGGAATAAGAAGCTAGGGTTATGTCCACCTTGTAGTTTTTAATATTTTCTAACTATGGGTGTTAAGAATTAATACATGTATGCACTTATAGAGAAACGTATTCAAATTCTCAATTCAAGCGTTTCTCAACCATCAAGGATTAATTCACTTTAGATCTCTTGACTCAAAAGTGTTTACACAATTATACGAAATCTCCAAGTTATTAATCCTATTAAGGAATTAACGTGTGAAATAGAGGTTGGAAACCCTAATTTCTTGTCACTACTCTCTTTTCCAAACATTAACCTTTCTATCAAACAAGTTATGTTTAATGGCACATTCCCTATGTTTTGAACCACGAGAATTTAAGCATAACGAAGAGAGTATGATATAAGTAAATCAATGCATAATGAATTCAAAACCTATAGAAATAGATAGTATGTTACAAGGTTTCCATAACCCTAACCAATAAGCTTAGCTACTCATGGACTAAATGAAAATCACCATAGTCATGTTCATTATACCAAAAAATAGAAGATGATCTTGGTGTGTAAACAGTAAACAAAGAGAAAAACATTCTTCTCTCCCTTCTAAGCCACCACTCTCCCTTTCAAAAATAATACAGAATAGTCAATTATGCATGGATTTTCAGCATCGAGTAGTTTTAACTAATTTACCCTCATAATTTCCTTCTAAGTCCCTGGACTAACTCTAAATGATAAATTAGTCTTGGACATAGTTTTTAGATGCCACATTTGGTCCAAAACGCTACTCTCTCTTGTGTCATATGTCATACGCATTCCATAGTCGCATTATATCTCCATCTACTTTATTAGTACCTAAAATCATGCTAATCACATAGGTTAGCTCAATTACATAAAAGTAGAGTAAAAACATAAGAAACTAGGCACTTTGTTCTCCAAACTTAGCTAAAATATGGGTAAGTTATGGTGCTTAGGCGTATAAATACAGCCAAGATCACTCATTAACCACTAGCACTGATTGAAAAGAAGGATCTTCTGAGTTAGAATCCTTAACCCGAACCATGTGATAAAGACAATCTTTGGAGATTAAGCTCTAAGCTCTAAGATAAGAAATAAATCTCCCCCTAGGAGCTAAAGAACCACCCTCCTATTCTATAATCGGCTCACCAGGTAGTCTAAAGATAACCCTATGGGCCCGACAATCCAAGGACGCGTAACTAGAGTGAAACTAATCCATACCTAAAATTACATTGAAATCCACCATAACCAACTCAAATAGATCCACCAAGGTCTGCTTTCCACCCACAGATATCAAAGCCCCCCATAGACTCTCTTAGCAATAACCGAGTCACCTATTAGGTTAGAAACAGAAAAGGGATCATAAATAACTTTTAGATTGAAACCAAATGAAACCGCCACATAAAGAGTCACATAGGAGAGAGTGGACCATAGATCAAGCAAATAATATACATCATGAGAGGAAAGTGGTAACATACCAGTAATGACATCAGGTGATGCCTCAAATTTCTTCTGGGATACTAAACCATAAAACCTATTCCGACCAATATTAGAACCAGAAGCAATAACAAAAGTAGATGCAACACCACCAGGTGTAGGAGAAGAAGATAAAGACATTGGAATATTATTTTCCCCTGTAGCAACCTTATAAACCAGAAAATTCCTGAGCCGATTGCCTTCCTGGACACACTTGAAGCATTTGTCCTTTACTTCATTGCAATAACCCCGATGATGACGACCATAGAACGATAAGGAGGGCGTGAAGAAACTAACTGACCTTAGCTTGCCTGAGATTGGGCACCATGTGCCCAAAAATTGTCACCACCTTGATGACGCATGTCGCCTGACTGGTAAGGAGTACTAGCAGAAGAGAAGGAACTAGAACTCCCCTACTTCTTTTTCTGCCATTTGCCACCATACCGACCACCCTGAGATTGAGCACCTCCCTGGTCAGAAAACCTGTTCCTCTTACCCTGTCTATCTCCAAACTCCATTTGCTTCCTCTTATCATCCTCTACCTACTGATATGAATAGTCAACCTAGAGATCTCCATATCTTTAATTAGGAAGGCAGTTTTGCTATGGAAAATCAAATCATGATCAAACCCAGAAGCAAACTTCCTCATTCTTGCTTGCATGTCAGCCTCTACATCAGGAGCATACCTTGACGATTGGTGAAACTTCAAGGCATATTACTTGACAGACATCCTTCCCTACTTGAGGTTCACAAACTCCTCTATCTTTGCTTCCCTCAACTCTTTGGGAAAAAATGATCTAAGAAGGCCTTATAAAAAGTATCCAACCAAATTGATTCTTCCACATAACCCATACCCCTATCCTACTCTTCATACCCCTGATATGCAACATCTTTAAGCTGATAAGCTACAATGTTTACCCCTTTCACATTGGTAGCATGCATCACTAGGATTATCTTTTCCATTTCATCTAAGAAGCCCTATGGATCCTCCTTCACATTTACTCCCAAAAAAATGGGAGGACCCATCTTCATAAATTGGCAAACCTTTGTGGCCTCAGTGGACAAACCACCAGTCGCACCCAACTTACCCTAAGTAGCAACTATTTGAGCAATAATATGAATAGACTGGCAAAATTTTGCATTAGTCATATCGCCTTGGGGAGGATTAGTAGAAATTGGTGTAACTCCAGAACTATCAGGAATAGAACCATGAGATCAAAGATGAAGCCGAGAAGTAGGATGTACCCCTTCATCATTACCCCCAGATAGGATAGAAGAATTTTCTTATGTTTCAAATCTAGAAGGCATGATCTAAAAGATGAACAAACAAGTATTAGAGAAAATTCTAGGACTGAGAATCCAAGCTTGAAAATTGAATACCAAGAAGGTGAGACATTCCTAAATGCCTTGTATCCTCTCCCTTATAATTGTGACGCGCTACACGCCCCTAAAAGGAGACTCTACTCGACACAGCTTTGTGGACTTCCAATTGACCATGAACCTAGGCTCTGATACCCACTTGACACGACCAGACTTGGTCCTTGTCGTAATAGGTATCCTAGGTCTGACCGGGACTAGTGACCACTCCTATTACCCAACCCAACCTCCAGCTGCCTACCCTGAGTTGGCTGAATTTTAAGAATATAACAATATAGTGTAACAATTGACATGAAGACTCTGGGATATGATCACAACTGTGACCATCCCAACTGATTCCAACCATCCCACACCAACCGTATAACCCTACCAAACCATTCCAAAGTCCATAAACTAGGCCATAACAAAATAAAGTTCTAAAAGATAATATAATAATCCCAAAATAAAATACGATGGATGGTGAGAAATTATGTCCAATTATGTCATCCCACAAGATTATTATAATGTCAAGGCCAACACCAATATCTATCTCGCCCATTCCAACCCATAGCCGTACCACAATGCCTCTAACTAAAAGAGTAATAAAATTTAATTGGGACATTCCCCCAACCATAGCCAAAACTAATATCCAAAAAAAATTAAAGTTTCTAGACATATCCATAACATGAAATAGAGCCTTCTGAAAGAATGGAAGCTCACCTCTTTAGTCCAAATGTTGATCCCTGAGTCAATAACTATGTAGGAGGAGTAGAACGGCCAGTTTCTGCATAGCGTGAGTATACAACCACTAGTAGATAGGTTAATGGGTGAACGCTAGCATGATCTCAGGATAAGGATAAAATAATGCATTTTACAAAGCCAAGTAAAACCATCTATATGCATACAACCATACATATATATATAACCATGTCGGGAAAAGCGACCAAGTTTAGCATGTATTTAAAACCTTTACATGGGTTGTGTAGCTTTGTCATCCTAAACCACCCATGGGCAATATGGGTTCAGCTCCCTTGCTGAAAGGGCCCCAGTGTGTGTAGCCACATGACCAGGGAAGAATACATGGGATGACTAGTACATCCCCCAAAATATAGTGTGACATCATGCACATGATCACTAAGACTAACCTCACATTGACAAATATGATTTTCCAGTTTTGGTCCTTGTCAGACCTCCACCTTCTATGGCTTTACTACACATCCCGCCTTTATGGACCAATTAAAATCATTACCAAGCAACCAATCAATCTATTTACCATTTATTAACCAAGACCATTTAGTAGTGGTATCGGCATACTGACCATACTTGCAAGTACTATCCATTGTAAATCATATAGAGGTTTAAGGGGACTTCTAAGTGCCCTTCCATTTACCATATTAAAACACGTGGGGGATTCCATATACCCCACAAGAATAAATATTTAGCCATTTACCTTTCCAAGCCATTTAAACCATGCATAATTCCTTTACCAAGTTTCAAAACAAGCAAGAGTTCCATTAAAAGTACTCAATGTAATGAAAACATTATTTATAGGCATTTTGTCAAACACATTGGGGCATAATATAACCAAAACCAATTCCAATTACCATTTAACCATTCCCATTAAATCCAGTTATCGAAAACCACCATTAATGCACATAAATCATAATTAAAACCATAGAAAACCATAAACAACCATTTAATATCAAAACCCCTTAATTCATATTTGAAAACCAAAATCATAAAATCAATGAAGTCATGAAAACATTCATAAATACCATGATTCAAGTTAGAATTAGTAATGAGGGAATAGAACATACCTAAACCAAGATGCTGATGGAAAGAGAGCATCAAGGCAAGCCCTAAATTAATCCTCTAGTTGAAACCCTAGCTTCCCTTGCCCAAAAGCTTTTGAGAGAATTATAGAGTGTTTTAGAAGAGTTTCTAAGTATTAATGAATGGAATAACAGGGTAAATAACTTCCAAAGTATGTTAGAAGTTGTGGAACCTTATTATGATATGTGGGGAAATATCCAGAATACCCCTACTTAAGTAGCATAAAAATCCCATCACAGGGGTACAACTGATCCTCACGCGTCATACACTTCAATACAATTGGCACCTTCTACTCGTATCCTTGACTCAACCTTTGGATCCAATATTGTCCAGCATACGACTCATCCAATCAAGCCGTATTCGAAGCATACAATCCGTACCCTTCATCCGTACCCCTGGCAGACTAAACCCAAGAAAGATTTAGACATTGTCCACCATATGAGTTTATGGTACGAAATGTACCCTGCCTTATGGATCATGATGATCCACTTGTACACAAATCCAACCTAAGTAACCAAGTCTAAAATTAATTTAAAGAACAAAACAATCCATACTCACCAATACAACTGATGCCCCTAAGTTGTATCCATTTCGATTACAAAAATCCATCCCACCAACCAATATTGGTCTGCATACGACAGGAGCATACCATTTGTACCCCATCATACGGCTCGTTCACATGAGTCATATTAGGTACAGAGACAAGAATTCCAGTAAATTTTCTAATGGTCAAAACCTAGGGTTTTATACCCATGTACCCCATAGTATTTCCAATCAATCAAAACCATGTCCACCAAGGACTTTACAAATCATTTAATTTAATCAAACCAGTTTAGGTTCCATTACAATATTATGCAATGCAAGGTTTTTAATAAAAGTCAAACTATGTGACAAAAACATTCTCATTAGCATTTTAACAATATGTTGAGGGCATATAGTTTCCAAAATCAAAACTAGGAACCAATTAACCATTCCCATGCAACCACATGTTCAAATAAACATTATAATATGACAACTATAAATAGAACATGGAAAAACATTATCCAATCATTAGTAACCAAAAACCCCTCATATATTTCAAAAGCAACACAAAACCACAATAATGCCATGAAAACCATTCATTAAAACATGCTTTTTGTTTAAATAACAATGACGGAGGAGTAGCATGCCTTAAATACCAAGGAAGACAAAGAGAAACCACCCTTAAAAGCCTTAATTAAACACCTTGAAGAAACCCTAGCCTTTTCTTAAACTATAAGTTTTTAGAGAGATTTTATAGTGTTTAATTTTGGAATAGTAGGTTAATAAAGTCCCAAGATTATTTTAAGTCGTGGGTCCAAAAGAAGGAAAGAGGGGAAATATCCAGAATACCCCCAACTTAAACTATAAAAATTCCTATTGGTGGGTATTGGACCCCTCCACTCGTACCCATATCATACTAGTGGTACCGTGCAGTCGTACCCAGAATAGAAGGTTGAAAATCCATACACTGTCCACGATATAACTTCCCTTGCCCCACTCATACCTATACCATACGACTAGTACCTTTAAGTCATATCCAAATAAAATCAAAGGGGTTGGACACTAGGTAACATATGATTGGACTTTACCTCTCGTCACTTTAACATATGACTCATCAACATCAAGTCGTAACCACAATAAAAATTGACCACCAAATACTAGACACCTTACAAGATGGGTTATCTGACACGTACAAACACCATATGACTAGTATGATGTCGTATCTAGAACAGAAGTCGCAAGACTCAGGAAATTTCCAAGGGCCAAAACCCAGGGTATTTCATACAGCTAAAGGTCGTGCCCCTTCCTCAGCATCAGTCTGATCCATAGCCTGTGCACCATCAGATGGTTCACCACCAACCAATCTCAAAAGATAAACCAAATCATCCCTGTGTATTGAAGAAGAAGTAAACCCCGATAGAGCCTGGACTATTTCTAGCCCACTACTGGCTAAGGTAGAAGAATCCCTAGCTCAGGAGTAGGAATAGGAATTAGTGAAAGCCTCTTATCCAGTCCCCTAGATAGGAACACATCTTTGGGTTATCCATGTCATTTAGGTCATTAGAGAATAAAGACATGATCCCTAGGCTTGATTTTGGGACCCTTATATTGTGTAGTAGTAGCACGTGTCCCAAACATTTAGGAAAGAGTGAAACCAAAGAAATGTTTTATAAACTAACTCAGACTCTTTGCATAAAATAAGTGAAAGAAGTAAAGAAGTCCCTAGAATATCCCATAGCCTGCTAAAGATAAGAAAAGGATATCTTCATTCTGATCTGTAGGACTCTACCAATCACTTGCTCTTGTACCAATAATACTGGTGAAGCCTGGCTCTAATACCAATTTGTCATGATGTGATTTATGAATCATGATGCCACCTTCTTTATCCTGCTAGTTAGTAAGCCAAACCATAGTCTGGA
This sequence comes from Capsicum pubescens, assembly GCA_030864215.1. NCBI lineage: Eukaryota > Viridiplantae > Streptophyta > Magnoliopsida > Solanales > Solanaceae > Capsicum > Capsicum pubescens. Next base: position 100,400,542 of record CM061545.1, read on the forward strand.
GTTGCAAGCAATGGACTAACTCGGTGGGATCTGACCTAAAATCCAGAATCAATATTCAAAGAGTTAAAATAGCCATAAAATAGTCATATCAATTTACTAGATAGATAAAAGAGCAACAACTATCTCAAGACTCAGACTCAATAATGTCGGTACAAGAGCGACTACAACTTATCTATAACTACTGAATAGTCAAATACAATCTGCCTTAAAAATAAAATACTAAACATAGACAAATAGAAGGATAAAGGTCAACTCGGACTCCAAAAGCTCGTCGTATCTCCGAAATCAACTCAACAATATCATCGAATTGGCAGCGATTACTAGTACTCAAAAATGCACCCAAAAAGGTATAGAAATGTAGTATGAGTACCAAAATAGAAGGTACTCAGTAGACATCATTGGTCAAATGAGCTAAATTATGATGTAAATATGATACGATATGAGATAAAGTAAACTAAGTCAAGGTAAAAGGGACAAACCTGGAAATATGCTCCAACACTATAGTGCATAGGTAAATAAATAAATATAGAAAGTAACATAAAATTCACACCATTATAAATACTAAATTGGACACCGTAGTTCAATTAGTATGGAAAATGAAATAACCAACATAGACCCCCATAAACTTGGAAGGTTTAATAAAGGAAGGTAGATAACCCAATAACCATAAATTACCAATTACCCTGCCATAACCAAGAATCCATCCAAATGATATTATCTCATAATTAAACCTAAAATATTGTACTTTAACCAAACTCAATAGTATCATCATCCTTACCATTATTTGTCACACTTAAATTGAAACTCATATTATCAACATCATTATCAAATGCCAGACTTGAACTGAAACTCATGTATCATGATCACCATCAATTGTCAGACTTAAACCAAAACTCATATATCATTAGACCTTATCAATAATCCATTTAAATAAACCATAATCATAATCCATATCTCTAAATACAACCACTATCCATCGGGACATACCCAAAATTAGCTATAACTCTCAACTACCAAACTAGAGTAATCAATAAGCATATATTCTCTTAAAATTCCCAAAATAAGCATTAATAAAGTTATATCATATCTAAACAAGTCTACAAAAGCTTACATAAGTCTTGGCCTAAGGTGGCTAGAGGGCCCCATTTTTAATCCTTGAAATTCATTTTAGGAAAATTCTACCTTGGACTAGGTTAATGTACCTATATTTGTTTTTAGATATTAAATAAGCATAAATAGCCCTAATATAGAAATTCTCCCTAAAACACGGGTAACTAAGTCAATTCACCTAAATTATGGTTTCAAGATAACCTAAATAGTCCAACTAACCCAATAATATTCAATCATACATCCAATATGTAAATCCCATCCCATATCTTGTAGATTATAATAATCATACTATAAATTATCTCAATCTATGAAGAGGGTAAGCCTAGGCTATCTGGATACTGAAGAAATCATAATCTACTCATCAAAATCAGAACAATGATACCTATATTTCACTATTGTGATTCGGGTCCAAAATTATATACAAATCCCATGTAGGTCCCATTTGTAGAAGCGTACTTTCGAAACCAACACAATGTCCCAGTTTGCTCAAGGAAAATTTACCCTTAAAATGGGTGAATTATGAGATCAAATGGTTCTATAATTAAGACACTAAGATTCTAGGGATTTTATAAAAAAGATGGAGGAATTAATCAAGAAATTAATAGAATCTTACAACAAATTCGATGAATAATTGAATAATTAATTATACCAAAGCTCCAGAATACCCATAATTGATTCTCTCAGGTTTTCCTACTTTTTAGGATTCACAATTCTAGAGAATGTATGAAAGATGGTGAAAATCAGGCTAAGTAGGGTATTTATACCCTTCCCAAGCCCACAGATATTGTTTAAGCAGGAATCAGGTCACTCAAGTGATTATCGCTTAAGCGACCAAGTGTCACTTAAGCAACCCTCGTTGTCTCAGCACAAGTCACATAAGTGACATAGGTATCACTTAAGAGACATTTGCTTATGCAATACGAACTTCACTTACATGATACCAATGGGCCTTTCCAGGTTTCTTAAGCAATTGGCTTGTTGTGTGCGTGATGCACTAGCATCAGCTACGACTTGGAACTTTTGGTAACCCCTCTGATTCATTTGGAATATCACATACACAAATGAACTATGATACCATATCAAATTCAACAGGTTGGACTCAATGGCACTGTAGAAATTTCTATCTGAGGTTGTTTCGATGAAAAGTGGGTCGCACACCTATTTTTTATTTTTGTAAACTTTTGGCCAATAGCCTAAAAGCATCGGTACCCAAACCAAGGGTTCAACTAGGCTAAAATTGACATTCCAAAGCAGTTGGAATAGTCAAAATCTGCATATAAGTTTGTTTCCTTAAAGTTTTTGCCTGGTAGCTAATTTAACCAATAAAGACTTCAAAATAGGGTATTAGCTTTAAAAACCAAACAAACTGCTCGATAACCAAACTATTAGTTCCAATAAGTCATAAATGACTTAGGGCAGCATAGGAAAGCCCTAAATTGCAAAAAGAAGAGAAAATATAGAAAATAACCTGCAGGGACAAGTCAGGAAAAGGGAAAAACTTGAACAATGCTCTAAATACTGAAAGTAAACAACCGAGTAAATAATATCAAAGAGAACATGACTAACTACAACATAACTAGGACCCATAAGACTAGAAGATGCAAGTAAGAATAAATAACCCAATTGAGCCCCTATAAGCTCAGTGGATGAAATCATGAAGGAAATACCAACAGTAGCACTAATAAGATAATCAAACCTTGAAATTAAAATCAGGGATCCTTCCATACCATAAACACTAGACTCGTACAAGTTCTATAACCATCATAAGTAATCCCTCAATGTCGGACTTAAGCTAAAAATTGTATCATGATTACAGGACTCAAACATGAAATAATATCAACATAGATATTGGACTCGAACAGGTCTTAATATCATAATCTCTAGATTCAAACTGATCTTAATATCATAATTGTTGGAGTTGAATTGAACTTAATCAATCCAAGGCACAAGCCTAGTTAATGTCTGAAAATATCTAAATCCTCCTCGAGCTCAAAAAAATAAATAGGATGATGGAAGAAGTCCTCCTAAGTCTACAAGGATCTAATTATCATTTTGACCTAAATTGGGTCGAAGGGGCCTACTTTTAACCCCAAATGTCCATTATATGGTAATTCCTACCCAATGTTAGACTGAGGTTCCAAAATTCTACTACAAGGTGCTGCATAAGTCTCATTAAGTCCTAAGGTGGTAGTTCAAACCAAGGAATGGGTAGTTAAGTCAATTTTTCCTAAATATGGCTCAATAAATGGCTAAATAATCCAAATTTTGCTAACTATATGATAAAATCATAATTCCAACCTAAGATGAGCATAATATCATACCAATACCATAATAAAGCTCAATCTATAAAGAGAGTAAGCCTATCCTATATGGATTTTGAAAAATGCCTAGTGAAGTCCATAAAATTAGAGATTTTTCTTTCTAAGAAGCTTTCACATAATGCCAGATTATCAAAATAGTGATCTATATATTAGTATGAGAATAATGATACTATGTTGAATTTTAATCTTAAGGTCCAAAATTGAGTCAAAATCTCATGTGGGGCCTGCTTATGGAATTACAATTTTGAAACCATCCACAAGTCCCTCTATGCTCAAGGATCATTTATTCTTAAGAATGAGTAAATTCCAAGATCAATTGATACTCAATTCAACTTATCAAGGAACTAGGGATTTATTACTAAATTGGAGAACTAAATCAAGAATTATATGAAAACTTACAAGTATTACAACAAGGAAACGACTTTCCCAAGGTCAACACCATACCCACGATCACCCAAGGATCAATTTCCTAATTTTCTAAGTTATCTAGGGTTTGATGTCTCTTGGGACTTGGAGAAAATAGGAGAAAATTAGGTGAAGAGGGGAATTAATTCCCTTGTATATGCTACTTAAGCAGAAATTTAACCTATTAAGCAATCGTCGGTAAAGGAACACATGGTCACTTAAGTGACCCTTGCACTTGGCTGACCTCTGCTTTAGCAGAAACACATTGCTTAAGCGACATTCGCTAAAGCGATCATGAATCCACTAAAGTGATAAGGGACAGGGACCATCTTGGCTACTAAAGCAACCCATTGGTCACTTAACTGGCCAAAGGTCCTCTTAATAATATGCACCAGTTGAGTCCATGCACCAGCTGAAATTTGGTTTTGCCAAGTTTTTATAGACCCCTCGAGATTCACTCAAAATCCCACAAATGCAAATACTCTATGCTACCCTATCAAATTTGAAATTTTGGACTTAATGACACAATCAAAATTTTTATTTGGAGTCATTTTGAGGAAATGTAGGGCCATACCCAAGGGCCACTTTTATCAAAATCTACCCAATAGCCTGAAATGAGTTCGAAAGCCTTGGGACCCAAAACGAAGGTCTTCCTATCAAAAATCAATATTTTGAAGTTGATGGAACTACTAGAATTGGTATGCGAGGTCTGTTAACCTAAAGTTTATGCTTGATAACCAATCCTTAATAATGAGAACTTTAAAATAAAGTATTTGCTCAAAAAAAAAAAAACTACCCAGTAACCAAATTGTCAGCTCCAGCAAGTCATGAATAAGTTGGGGTATCTATAAGAAAGATCTAAAAGAAAAAAAGAGTGGAAATATAGAAAATGACCTGAAGGGTCATTAAAGGCTTATTTGTATATTGTTGTTAACTTCAGAGATATTATTATCGTGATACACGCAAGGGGCTTATTTGATATTCATAGGCCTTATTTGTGTATTAATTTTATTATTAATGTTGTAATGATTGTAAAAGGGCTCATTTAATATTGTAGACCTTATTTGTGCATTAATTGCCTCTTTTCATTCTAGCAGTGCCGAGAGAGGCCTAATATCATAAATTATTAACATATTGAGTTGATTCTGAGCTCATTCATACCTGTATTGAATTGATCATTATTTTTATACTATTTGGTCATGAGCATCACATCCTCATTTCATCTACATATATATTTTCATGAGATTGGCACCACTGATAAACACTTATTTTGATAGAAAATGGGATAATTTATATAATGCCTATATCGATAGATGTTTCAGTAAAGTTAATTGAGAAATACTGATTTTGTAAGAAAACAACAGACTTTATAAAATGCCTATACCGAGCGATGTGCTGGTCAAGTAGATTGAGACATAATATTAAGATTAATAAGGTATGTAGGTTGTGAAAACCCCATGGATTCTATCCTAGAGTATTCAGGCTTGGAAGGTGTATACAAAAGTTTCACCATTATTGTATTTTTTTTGCATCTCTTGCATTTCCTCTACATGTTTGTTGTTGCATACATAGTTTCTATACATATTTTGTTTGTAGCTTTCCTTTTTACCTTATTATATTGTAGAACTGTTAGTGGAGATGGTGTGAGCTACCATTTAGGAGCTTTTTTATATGAAGGTGATCTATGCATAGTATTTTTTTACTTATTTTTTTGAACCGACGTGGTGCGTCGGTCATAGCGTCGATCCCATCAATGCGATGCGTCGATCAGCGGGTCACTAAGTCAGTTTTCATTCATTAAGAATCCACATCCTCAAGGGTATTTAGGTCTTTTTCCCACAACTATTCATCCCCAAAAACACAAAATTCATCTCCCCTTAAGCAAATTACACTCATTCTCACTCAAATTACTCAAGATCAAACCCTAGGGTTTTCTATTCAATATTCAAATCCCAAGAATTTCACCATCAATCTTTAAGAATTCAAGCATTAAGGTATGTCAAGTGTTCATCCAGGGGTTCCTTCCACCCTTTGAGTCCAAGTAACTCTTTTAAAACTTCAAGTAGATTGATTTGATGAATTTTAAGATTGAATTTGATTGTGTTCATGACTATGATGTTTGTTGGGGTTAGAATCCATAATAATTTACAAGTTCGTGAGAAATAAAAGGCATGTGTGGGTTATTGTATGTTTTCATGTTAAAAACCCCTTTGAATTGTGAGTTGGGGTTATGATTATGATGCTTGCATGTTATATTATATCATGTGCATAAATTATGCTCTTCAAGTGATTGATGAATTGTTCATGTGGGTTGAGTAGTGTAACCATATCATGCTAGTATGTATTTAAGTTCATGTCATGCAAATATTTGTCAAAATGCCTTAATGAATGATTTATGATTAAGAAATTTATTATCATGTTTCAAGATTGTGCTATGTCTTATAATTTATGCTATTAAGTCCTGGGGTAATTCAATACTCAACAATTTAGCAGTTTAGCTAGAGCTACAGTAGTTACAAAACAGTCTTAGTAGTGTTAAGAATAGTAGTACTCAGTAATCAGTCTCAGTTCAGTATTTAGTTCAGAACCCAGTGAACTCTGTTCAATTCAGTTAGACAGTACGATCAGTAACAGCTAAATCAAGTCTGTTATAGTCTAAGAATTAGTTCAGTATCTATTCAGTAAGATTCAGCACCGAGAGAGAGCAGGGATTACGAGTTTCCTGTCAGGTAGGAAGAGTCTTTCATAGCAATCCCTGTACTCTAGATTTGAGTAGGCAGAGCAAGATGAGGAGTCACCCGTCAGACTAGGCTTTACTACCTCCCAAAGGTCACCCGTTAGATGGTTCAACTCACTACAACCCCGATTTTGACTTTACTAGATGGTTCAGATGGATTTGTGGTATATTGTGATGCTTCCATAGTTAGTTTGGGTTGTGTTTTGATGCATAGAGGTAAGGTCATAGCCTATGCCTCTAGACAACTTAAACCCCACAAAACAAACTATCCTACTCATGATCTTGAGTTAGCAGCAGTAGTGTTTGCCTTAAAGATTTGGAGGCATTATTTGCATGGAGTGCACGTGGATATGTTCACTGACCATAAGAGACTACAGTACAAATTTTCTTAGAAAGATCTAAACCTCCGTCAGAGAAGGTGGTTGGAGTTATTAAAAAACTATGAAATAAGTGTCCTGTATCACCTGAGCAAGGCCAATGTGGTGGCTGATGCTCTTAGTAGGATGTCTATGGGGAGTATTTCTTACGTGGAAGATGATAAGAAGAAGTTAGCTCAGGAAGTTCATCAGCTTGCCCGACTAGGTTTCCGCTTAGTCGATCCAGTAGAGGGTAGAGTATAGGTGCAGAGTATTTCAGAATCATCTCTAGTTTTCAAGGTGAAGGAAAAGTAAGATAGGGATCCCAGTCTAGTTAAGTTGAAAAAATCAGTCAGAGATTAGAAGGTTGAGGTATTCTCTTAAGGGGGAGATGGTGTGTTGTGTTGCCAGGGTCGGTTATGTATGCTAGGTATAGATGACTTGAGGCAGCGGATTCTTAAAAAAGCACATGGTGCGCGCTACTCGATTCACCTAGGGGCCTCTAAGATGTACCGCGACTTGCGGGAAGTCTATTGGTGGAGTGGGATGAAGAGAGATATTACAGAGTTTTTGGCTAAATCCTCGACATGTCAGCAGGTTAAGATCGAGCATCAGAAACCTAGTGAAGCAGCAGGTTCAGTATTTCCACATGGAAATGGGAAGAAGTGAACATGGATTTTGTGACGGGTTTGCCCCGTACTCTTCGGCAGCATGATTCAGTTTGGGTCATTGTAGAAAAAATGACCAAGTCAGCTCATTTCTTACTAGTCCATACCTCTTATTTAGTCAAGGATTATGCCAAGCTCTATGTTAGAGAGTTGTTAATATTGCATGGAGTTCCCTTATCCATCATTTTAGATAGAGGTATATAGTTCACCTCTCATTTCTTGAAAGCCTTCCAAAAGGTCTTGGTACCCAAGTTCACCTCAGTACAACCTTCTACCCTCAAACAGATGGTCAAGCAGAAAGGACCATCCAGACTCTAGAAGATACGTTAAATGTGTGTGCCGTTGACTTTAAGTGAAGTTTGGATGACCATTTTCCACTGATTGAGTTTGCATATAATAACAGTTACCATTCCAGTATTCAGATGGCTCCATTTGAGGCACTCTATGGGAGTAGATTTAGATCTCCCATTGGTTTGTTTGAAGTGGGTAAGGCTGCAGTGGTAGGGACTGACTTGGTATTTGATACTTTATAAAAATTTTAGTTGATCAGGGAGAGGCTTAAGATAGCTCAGAGTCGACAGAAATCGTAAGCGGATGTGCGAAGAAAAGATCTCGAGTTTGAGATTGGTGATTATATATATTTGAAGATTTCTCCTATGAAATGAGTAAAGAGGTTTGGCAAGAAGGGGAAGCTCAGTCCCCGATATGTCGGTCCTTACCAAATTCTAAGCCGTTTTGGAAAGGTAGCTTACGAGCTTGAGTTGCCTTCAAACTTAGCTTCAGTGCACCCAGTGTTTTATGTCTCCTTGCTAAAGAAATGCATTGGTGACCCAGAAGTTGTAGTCCCTATAGAGGGCATAGATGTTTAGAACAGTCTCTCTTATGATGAGGTTCTAGTCAAAATCCTCGATTATCAGATTCGCAGACTGGGGAACAAAGAAGTCTCTCTAGTCAAAGTTCTTTGGCGAAATCAGTGTGTTAAGGGAGCTACTTGGGAAGAAAAAGCAGATATGCAGACCAAGTATCATCACCTCTCTTCTGCAACCTCAGACTCAGCTCAAGTTAATAGTTTTACTTAAATTTACTCAGTTTCATGTTCAAATGTAGTTAACAACTTGGTATCAAGTAATGTTGCATACTCATTCATGCATTCATGAATTAGTTCAATCATGTACTCATGTATCAGATATGCATGTTTAGTATATAAACTCAGCTTATTAATAATAGAAGTTATAAAATCATGCATCAGTTATGCATGTTCAGTATGATAACTCAGTATATCAGTTATCTCAGCCATGAAATCATGCTTGAGTTGTGCATGTCCATTACGTACTTTAAGTCTATCAATTCTCCCATTTTAGTCAGTCTCATTTGAGGACGAATGTTCCCAGGGGGAGATATTGTAAGACCCCACAAAATCCTAACTTGATTCAGTCCTTTAAATTTTGCTAAGTTGTCCTAGAATTAGAAAAGTTTTAGCTAAGTATTCATGCTTAGAGTTATTTTAGCCTGCATATTTGGCGATCTTATTTTGCGACCCTTACGATCATTAAATGTCAATCTTTAAGTTGCTTCATGATCTGAAATGTCAGTAGGTGTTCTCGGATGAGTTTCAGATTTTTTGGACATCGTTTGAGGCACGTTTAGGAGTCCAAACCAATGTATAGATGCGATCTCAACGTGCCATATTGCCTATCGCGTTGATGGATATTTTCCCCCAGCTCCTAGTGCAATTACCAGTGAATTGATGAGGGATCGACGCAGTACGTCACCCCATTAACGCAACTTATCAATCTGCACATCACTAAGCCAGTTTTCATTCATTAAGATTCGGCATCCTCAGGGGTATTTAGGTCTTTTTCCCATGACTATTCATCCCCAAAAACACAAAATTCAGCTTCCCTTAAGAAAATTACACTCATTCTCTCTCAAATTACTCAAGAAAAAACTCTAGGGCTTTCTATTCAAGATTCAAATCTCAGGAATTTCACCATAAATCTTCAAGAATTCAACCATTAAGGTATGTGAAGTATTCATCCAAGGGTTCCTTCTACCCTTGGAGTCCAAGGAACTCTTTTAAACCTTCAAGTAGATTTATTTAATGAATTTCATGATTGAATTTGATTGTGTTCATGACTATGATGTTTGTTGGGGTTAGAATCCATAAATAATTTACAAGTTCATGAGAAATAAAAGGCATGTGTGGGTTGTTGTATGGTTTCATGTTAAAAAACCCTTTGAATTGTGAGTTGGGGCTATGATTATGATGCTTGCATTTTATATTACAGTCATGTGCATAAATTATGCTCTTCAAGTGATTGATGAATTATTCATGTGGGTTGAGTAGTGCAACCATATCATGCTAATATGTATATAAGTTCATGTTATGCAAGTGTTTGTCAATGTGCCTTAATGAATGATTTATGATCAAGAAATTTATTATCATGTTTCAAGATTGTGCTACGTCTTATAATTTATGCTATCGAGTCCTGGGGTATTCAATACCCGATAATTTTTCTATTTAACTAGAGCTACAGTAGTTACAGAATAGTCTTAGTAGTGTCATGAATAGTAGTACTCAGTAATCAGTCACAGTCTCAGTTCAGTATTTAGTTCAGAATCTAGTGAACTCAGTTCAATTCAGTTAGATAGTACAATCAGTAACAGCTAAATCAAGTCTAGTACAGTCTAAGAACTAGTTCAGTTTCTATTCAGTTGGGAGTAGGATTCAGCATCGAGTAAGAGCAAGGATGGCGGCTTTCCCATCAGGTAGGCAGAGTCGTTAGTAGCAATCTTTGTACTCCAGAACTTTATAGCCAGCACAGGATAAGGAGTCACCCATCATACTAGGCTTGACTACCTCCAAGGGGTAACCCATCAGATTAGGCTTGGGTCTGCCTAGGTGTCACCCGTCAATTAGGGTTGGCATCCTATTCTTTCTAGTGTTAATACCTGTGGCACGATATTATCACCCTTCCAACTAGGGTCACAAGTTGAACCCCATCAGTTCATATTTGGGGCATGTCGGTTAGATGATTTCCTCCCACAGTTTTAGTTTCAGTCTCAGTATAGAACTCAGTTCAGCTCTATAGAATCAGGACTGCCAGATACAGTCACCCAGCTCAGTATAGATCTTAGATTAGTTCTATAGATTTATGACTATCATATACAGTCACTCAGATCAGTATAGAACTCAGATCAGTTCTACAGAAATAGGACTGTCAGATACAGTCACTCAGTTATCAGTTATAAAGTATCAGTAACTCAGATATCAGTGAATCAGTAATCCAGAAATCAATATCCAGTGTTATCATGACCTCAGTTACAGTTTATGTATTCATGCATGTACTCTCATTCAGTTATGTTCATGTACTCAACCAGTTATTGTTCATGCATATGAACCCATGCATATCATCCTACCTCACTTAGCATACCAATACATTCAAAGTACTGATGCATACTTTTCTTTTTTACTATGATGTCTTATATCATAGGTTCAGACATAGGGATATTGTCCACACTTAGCATCCCAGCCTATCAGTAGCAGACTTAATGGTGAGTTCTCATAGTTTGAGGATAGAGTATTATTTTAGTATTTCAGTACAATTTTCAGTAGTCGGAGTAAGTTGGGGGCTTGTCCCATCAACTCCATAATTAAGGCAGTTAGAGGCTTTCAGACTATAGTATTTCAGACAGTTGTTTCAGTATTCAGTATTGATTTTTCTTTTTAGTTATGAACCTTATGGCATTTTCAGCCTAACTTTCGCATTTATACTATTTATATTATTATTACAGTGTTATTATTATTCAATGCTCACAGCAGGTACCAGTCATGGGTTAGTTGGTTGTCCTTCAGGGTTGATAGCACCGTGTAGGGTCCAGGTTATAGACTTGGGGCATTACACAAAATTTTTCCATTTATGGTACTACCTACAAGGCATAGGTGGCACCTACAACCCATAGGTTCCCTGCCATAGGTGGACCAAATTTTTCCAGCCTTGTTCTGCTCTCTAGACTTTCAGTTCTGACACATATTACAGTAATTATGAGGTCCTAAGTGGTACTTGCAACACCATGAGTAGGTTCATAGGTTAAAGTCCAGAAATCTCCAAGAATCTTTCAGATTTTTTTTTTGACATTTATTGTACATCTTACCTAGATCGAGTGGGACTTATGACCAATGTGAGTTGATCAATAAGTCCCCTTACCTAGAATTTATGAATTTAGCAATGATTAACCATGTTCTAGGTTGTTCCTCATGCTATTAGCCTACAAAATAGAAAAACAATGTGAACACTAAAATAGTGGGTTGCCTTCCACCTAGCGCTTGATTTAACGTCACGGAATAATGTGGCTAAGTTGGTTACTCATACTTCACCAATAATTCCATGGATTTCATCCCATGAAGTTCTTGATTTAACGTCACGGCATGACATGGGTTCCTTAATTACTCAGAATTCATCAAGATAACTAAAGGAGTATCCTTTTAGGTCATCAACACAATCTATAATCGACACCACCCTCATGTTGGTCAGCTATTTCATAGTTCTACGGAGGTTGAATGTGACCTCCTCATCATGTACTCTAAACTTGAACTCCTATTTTTCCATGTCTACCATTTCTCTACCTGTGGCCATGAATGATTTTCCCAAGATTATGGGCATCTCAAAGTCAACTTCACAATCCAAAACAACAAAGTCAGTTGGAAAAATAAAGTTGTCTACTTTTAACAAAACATCAAATAATATTCCCATGGGTTTCTTCACTATACGATCATCCATCAACAACCATATATATTTAGGTTCTAGAGGGCTCAATCCCAACTATTTGAACACAGCCAGTGGCCTCAAATTAATATTGGCATAATGCTCTGGAAAACCTGGCTATCTTAATAGTTTGGATCGTGAACGCTCTAGGATCACCCTTTTTATATGCCATAGATCTAGAAGTTACGTCACTACAATAGTGTAATCCACCAACATCCTCAAAGATAACAACCCACTTCTTCGTCACCAATTTCTTCATAAACTTAGTGTACCCAGACATCTTCTCAGAAGCCTTAAGAATAGGTATGTTCAAGTTTCACTCTTTCAGCATAGCAATGAACTTCTTAAACTTCCCTTTCTCTTTCTTCTACTTTAACCTTTGATAAAAAGGTGAGGGAGTCATGGAATTTATTTCGCTACATGTTCATCGACCTTTCCTTTACCTTTATCCTTCTCAGCATCATAATCAACACATATTGCTTTTTCTTATTCTACTTCAACAATCTCGTCAACCACAACACAATCATTAGTGGACTCATCAATAGTAGGTATGGGGGATCAATATAAGACTTACCACTTTGAGTAGTGATGGCTAGATAATGACCGTTATTCTTATGATTTTGCATTGTGTTGCTTGAAATGGTGCTCGTCTACCTCTAATTTTAAGTTGCAGACATTTGTCCAAGCTATTTTTCTAGTTGCTTTATCATAATAGCATAAAATTCTACCTTCTGGGTCAACCCTGATATGTCTTCCTTAATCTCCTTAAGGCAATTTTCCTATTTTTTCTGACCCTTGACCAACTTGGACAACATGGCCTCCATTCTCGACTCAGTATCATGACTACCTGGTGGAATATACACTCTACCCTTCTCTTTGTAATCATTTTGCATCTCCAGTCACCATCTCATTCTCTACTTCTATCTTTGTACCTATCCCCATAATATTTCCAACCTTGTTTTCCTAGCCCTTTGGCTCAAAAACCCACTAACTTTTGATCTAGGTTCTTTACCTCTTCTCTAAATCATAACCATATTCTCTAGAGGTCTTACTCTATGAACCTACTGTATTCACCTACTCAGAATTCATTATTATGAACTACTTTGTCAATAGACAAACCTCTATTCTTAGCTGAGAACCTTCTTGCACCATTGTGTTATTAGCAACTCTGTGCTCACTAAAAGATCTAATAGAATAAGTGTTAATACCTCTCTCGGCCTTTCGAGTATTCCATCCTCAATTGGTAAGAGATATTTGATCTAATATAGATGTTTTCTCCCAACATATACTCATGGATTCTCCACCAGCAATAATGCCTGCCATAGCCTTCAAACTAGCGTTAAGGGCATGATAGAAGATCTCAAGAAGGCTCTACCCCAAAATCCTATGGTTAGACACTATCATCAACTTCTTATTAAATTAGAACCATGCCTTATACATTGACTCAAAGTGTAACTACCTAAAATTATATATCATGTCCTTCAACTGCAACATTCTGGCCAAAGGGAAGAACCGATCTTAAAATTGTCTCTGCAACTTAATCTAAGTGGTGATTGATCCTCGAGGAAGTTCTCCTAAGCACAATGTAGTATCACCAGTTAAAGAGAAACAAAAAAACTGACTATGAGAGCCTCCTAATCTACCTCAAGTATAATGTATAAGATATAAATCCCAATGAAGTTTGTAAGGTGCATATTTTCATCATCTGTCGATAAGCCCACAAATGCACCTTTTGGATTCAATAGTTGGATCATACAACGGGTGATATCAAACTTCACACTCGGTGGCATGCAGGAGGAAAGATAGATCCTATCCCGGTAGGCTCAATGTATCCCAGGTCCTCCTCTGGATCTTTATATGGTTGTAAGTACTGATAGGTTGGGATCATTTGATCTCTACCACCTCTAACTCAATTTTTATCGAGTACTGCTTGATGATTTTCCTCTTGTCTCTGCTAGCTAGATCTACCTCCGATCTAACTATTGATTTTTTGTATTCCATATCTGGTTAGCAGCTGTGTCTGCTAACAATTGCTCTATTTTCTAATTAGCAATGTCTTAAACGCCTATTAGAGGAGGGGGAGGAACAACAATAGGATCACCCTGAACCCCTTCAAGGTGGCCTTCATATACATGTTCCGTCATCATAGGATTAAATAGTAAAATTCTCTCTAGATTAGAATTGGGGGCAAGAGAATTCCTATACTCCTTATGTTTTGCATACACCATTGTATACCCAACTAAAAACAAATAACAAAAACCTAAGAACATCAACAACTTTGATCAATAATCACAATGTACTCCCTGTCAATAGTGCCTAAATTTTGATGTTGCCCAAACTACCGCTTCAATAGAAGATAAAGCGGTCACAGCAAAATATAGTAACCTAACTCGGGTTGGGGTCAAACCCACTGGGAATACGTGAACTATCTCTCAAGTGTGTTAAAGTCACCGGTAGTACTGAAAATTAAATGAGAGGTTTTGTTGTTGTAATATGTAATAAGTAAAAAAAGATGGAATTCTTTGGTTGTATTAAATCAAAAATGAACACTAGGACTGTGTACCCCCTATTTTCAACTGTGTAGGCTTATCGTGCGTTGTTGAACCAACCTGATATCTTGCATGAAGAATCTGATAAATTATGTATCACTAGTTGTGTTGTGGACTCACTGGTGAATTTCACTCCTTACCTTATAAGTTTCAGAGTGTCGATCTACTAACCCTTATGCTAGATCCCAGATTAATTATTACCTTTTGTCTCTAGTTAATTAGATTGAGATAATTATCTTAAGATGATGAAGATGATTATCATATTTGGACAATTAACTCCAAATTATTGTTGTGATTTTTTTCCTACTCTATTCCTCTTTTGTGAAGCAAGTAACGAATATAGGTAGGATACGTTGCAAATGCTAAGATGCTTATTAACTTGAAGATAATCACAATACATGCAAGAATATAGGTTTAGAATAACTTTGCACTTCCCTGCTTTGTTAATCCTATAGGGTTCTCACAACTTTAGTTAAGGAAGTTAGCCGCTCATCGTTGTGAATCAATCAATGAAATTCATAATTGAAAGCATTAAATCAATCTCACATGAGTGAATGACTAAAATCCAAAGTATAAAATTGAATAATAAACCAAAGTCAAGAACAAAGCAATCCCAAGATCAAAATTGAATATCAAAATCAAATATATGTTTGTAAGTAATAAGAGTGTGTAAACTAACTAGTAATGTCAAAAGGGTATTTATAGAATACAAGGAAACCCTAGAAATCAATTCCTAAACAAAAGAATAAAATCAACGTCGATAACCACCTAGGGGGCATAGATAGTCCCACGTAGGTGACCAGGATCCTAAAAACTCTCTGAACTTGTTGATTTCTGTCACCTATGGGGAGTAGGTGCAACCTATGTCCTATATGTGACATGGCATAGGTGATGGTCAAATTTCCTCTGCTTTAGAATCTCCGATCTCCAACTTTCTAGTACTTATTTTGACACCTACTCCACTAGGTAGTACTTCCGGGGTGTAGGTAACCACGTAGGTAGTCCAAAATCATCGATTCTCTCATCTTTTCTTATTTTCAGCTCCAAAACCTAATTTCCTAGAAAACACAACACCAAACGCATCATATATAATAAAAAATCTTAAGTAACTTGCATATTTTCATCTTTTTAAGCGTCAAAAGTGCTATGAAATCATAGAACATCAGAGGCTCTGAATATATCCTTGAGAAACTAAATAGTCTACTCTAATTGTCATCGGTCTGAGGTTGAAAAGTAGTGCTAAGATCCACCTTAGTACCCAAATCCTCCTAAAAATATCTCCAAAATCTAGAAGTGAACACTGATCCCCAGTTTGAGATTATATATATAGGCACACCATATAGGCAAAATATCTTACGAACATTGAAATGGGATAACCTCTCAGCACTGAATGAAATTTACATAGGAATGAAATATGTTGATTTGGTCAATAAATCTACAATAACCCAAATTATATTAAAACCATGGGAGGTAAGAGGAAATACACTAACAAAGTCCATCGAAATCCGCTCCCACTTCTACTCGGGAATGGAAAATCTCTAAATTAAGCCACCAGACCTCTAATGCTCAGCCTTTACCTGCTGACAACATAGGCAATGAGATACAAAATTCACCACTTATCTTTTCGTGCCACTTTACCAATAGTGTTTTCTCAAATCTCTTCACATCTTAATTATACCGAGTGAATAGAATATCTGGAGTTGTGAACATCATGAAATATCAACTAAATTAAGTCTCAAACCCTAGGGAACATAGATACAACCATAAATCTCAAAATACCCTCATAATCTATGGTAGCCTCCTATACTCACTACTCAAAACCTGATCACGGATGATACACAGTCTTATATCCTCAAATAGATGACCAAAATTTGCTCAAGTAAGGTGAACCTCACCTCAACACTAGCAAGACTCCTCCTAGGGTCGGAAATATCAAGTCTCATTGTCAAGTTGGATAAGGATTAGATGTCTAATGCCAATGTTCTATGAGAAGATAAAATAGAAGTTAAGCTAGCCATTCTCACTGCCTCCAGCTCCAGGTAGTTGCTTCCATGTTTGCCTTGCCCGGGTGGTATGGAATAGAGATGTCATACTCCTTAAGAAACTTTATCCATCTACACTAACTAAAATTAATATCTCTCTAGGTGATAAGATATTGAAGACTATGACTATTATTGTAGATCTCATAATGCACGCCATAAATATAATGCCTCTTAATCTTATACATAAAAACAATAGGTGCCAACTCCAAATCATGAGTAAGGTAGTTGCACTTGTGTACCTTCATCTGCCTCAATGCATAATAAATAACTTGAACTTAACAACTCAAGCCAATACCAAAAGTATCATAATATACAGTGAATCCCTCACCCTCAACAAAGTGAGACAACACAAGAATCGTAGTGAGAAAACCCTTAAGATTTTTAAAGATTTACTCACACTCCTCATACCACTAGAAAGGAACTTTATTTAAGGTTAATCAAGTCATAGACGGTGCAATAGTAACAAAACCCTTAACAAATTACATGTAGTAACCAGCCAAGCCAATAAAACAATGAACGTTAGATAGAGATGTAGGCCTAGTCCAATCATGAATAGCCTTAATCTTCATAGGGTCTACCATAATCGCATCCTTAGACATCATATGTCCTAGGAATGATACCAACTAGAGACAAAACTCGCACTTTGTGAATTTTGCAAAAAGCCTATGATCTCTCAAAGTCTGGAGAATAATCCTCAAATATTGCATACACTCCTCCATATTCCTCGAATACATAAGAATGTATTGCAAGAGTAGTATTAATACAAACCAACCGTATCGATAAGCCTCATCAGTCGACCTAAATTAGATTACACAAACATAACATAAATATTCAAGAAAAAGCATACATGTTATTACTCTCATTACTTAATGCCACACCTCCCGTTTACCCATTATGGGCACCTAATAACTACTTAAACTTACCTTCTTGATTCTTAAATAGTCTAGTTACCTTCTATTAACCTCCTGGTTATGGGCTTCAAGGTACCGTCACTACCCTTATGCTATACTACCATGAATCACTAAGTCTAGCCTTACACCATAGACTGTCCCAAATAACAAGAAACAACTATATCAAGGATGACCCCCAACCTGTGTTAAGACATTAAATAAGTCAACCTAGCATTCATGAAAATGACTCACCCAGACAAGTAACCCAACAAACAGACCCTGAGACATTAACCCAAACCTAATCGATAATTTATAACTATATTCATACTATTTTTTTATACAAAATCCTTATTCTGCCTTAAACACAAATTCCATTTCACTACCAGAGATGATAAAAATTCAAGCAACAAACAAAAAGTACTAGTCAAGTAAAACCTAAACATATCAAGTCAAGCATACACCAAATGCTAAGACACATATATATACATTAGCCGATTAGTCATGGAATTGTGAAACTCACCTCTACCTTGTACATACATGCTGTGACTATTAGAATCACCCTTTATTCATGACCTACAAGGGATAAATTTTATCCATGTACCAAAACCCCAAACATAAGTGTCTGCCAACCTTATTGCACCCATAAACTAAGAGAATGTTCAAATACCAAAGCATTTCTCTTTTAAACATAAGGTAGGTCAAAATCATATAACAAGATAAAATCATTAAATTAAGCACACAAAATAACGTGAACAAATAAGCCATCCTAAAAAGTAGTTAACATGCGCATATAGTATAAATTGGATTAAACTATAATACCATCACAGAGCCTACCAGTTAGAGCCCTAACATGCCAATTAACCCATCCTTTTTTTTATTAAATCAACCAATTGAGATACAAGTTAGATGCTTTGAAAACTACCAAGACCCACACAGTATCACCACTTTTCTTAGGGGTTTAACTAATGACCAAAAATTCACCCTATTTCACTACCCCAAATACGAGTCTACAATAGTGAACCACTCAATTTATAGAATAACTACAGCATAACCTGATAAGGTATAAGAAGAATCCATCTTACCATAAGTTACCCCAACCTTAAAAAAATTTAGCCATCCAAACTCTATGCCTGAAGGCCTAATTATGAAATCTCCTGCCCATATATATTATATTTATACTTTATAACCTGGGTCTACTCTACCTAATTAACCTTTGCTTACTTGAATATCAACCAATCATTGGAAGAATAAATGAATGTGAATACCAACCTTGTGCAAATACTATGAATCCATCATTCCTCAAAATTCCATGGGTTTGTAACCATTCGCACCAATCATCCCCTCTCTATTGGCTTCAAGGAATGCAAAAAGACCATAAGGGTTTTAGATCCCTCCCATATCATTGGTTTTAACTTGTTAAGAAAAACAAATTAAAACCCATTTAAGTAGGTTTCTAGTCTACATCATGTTGCTATAGCGAGAGATGTCTCTATAGTGGCATTTCTATAGTGAGATGACATTAGCTCGACCCATAATACTTCTAAATTCAAAAAATTTAACTTGCATTGTCCCAGGCAAGTTATTAATGTAATTATGAGAGTCCCTGTACTTGTACTAATATTGAGGTGTTTCTTAGGAACATTGAATTAGGTCGTTACAGGTACATCTCATAATATTCAACAGATATCACAATAATCATGACCACAGCAAGAATAAACAACCACACTTATGCATTCAATAAGCTTTGAATATAACCTCATTATATGTGATTAACTTGTAGGATATCATTTCAGTGGTTTAGTTTCTTTTAACATGCATTGTAACAAGTATACACAGAAAAATTTAACATGCAAACATAAATCAAGTTGGGTTTCAATTATTTTAAACCATCACCTACCTCAATCCAAGCTTGCACCACTCTAACAAGCTTAAGCTTTGTCTTTTTGTGTAATTTCAACTTGATTGAGGCCTAAAAGTAATAATACAAACATAATCCAGATACATGACCTAACATATTCAAGGATTATAACCCAATCCCTTAAATTCAAGGTCAAACTTATGATCATCATGAATATAATGGTGAATGCTAAGCATGCAATTGTAAATTAACAACCTTTAACCAAAATCTAAGGGTTACCCTTTATTAACTAAATTGCTTAAAAATATTCACTTAGGTTAAGTTAAATCCTTCTAAAACTCCAAAAACTAGTAATTCTAAGGATTACTAATATTAAAACTAGTTAATTGAATGGATTACCTTACTTTAACAAAGGAAATTGATGAAATATAGGTTGAAATTGCCCAAAATTACCTACTAATTACTGTTGTATCTGGTTTTGATAATGAGAAGATGACTACAAGGGACCATGCCCCTAGATATTTAAGGAAATAGTATAGCTGGCACGCATCTGCATAGTTTTGTCCTCTTATGTTAAAAATTATGTAAGTGTTTCTTGTACTATTGAGGACACCTGGTCCAATGGCATTTCAACCCTAATAATCACTTATCTATGAACGAAAAGGGTTCTTCTCTATCAAACAGTTTTTGTAAAATTCAAAAAAATAAATTGAGAGAGGCAAAAACTCACACTAGTTTAAATTGCTCAAGTATAGCTCAGGTTCTTATTTCTTATGCACAAAAAAGAGTGAGTGGGTGTTCTTGAGTTGAGTCCTAAATTGTAATTGAATTACTCATGTTATAAGATTAATGATCTTTTCTCTTTATTTAGAGTGAGCTTAGGTAGAGTTACCTAAGGTGGATATTGGTTAGAGTTAATCAATATCAAGGTGTGTCTTTGGCAGAGTTGTCAAGTTGAGCTTGTAGCAAAGTTATTACAAGTAGGAATAACCTAGAGTTAGGTTCATTGAAATCTGTAATTAAGAGTTTGATTATAGTGGATTTTGGAGAGCTTGTAAAGGCAATCTGTGGTTCCTCCTCCCTTGAGCCAGGGGATGTCCATGTTAAATCTTGTGTTATTTACATTTCCTACACTAATTTGTGTTCCTGGTTGGTCTCTTGTGTTTTTACCGGTGATTGACTTTGAGGTACCTGGTCCCTCACAGTGTGATGCAACCCCCAAGGTTTCAACAATTACTATCAGAGCGAGGTTAACTTAAAAAGGTTCACACCTAGAGTTCTTTGGTTATCATAGATGCACCATCTAACATGGAAGAGAGGAAATCTACCACTAGACCACCTAGATTTAATAGACAATATTATGGGTGGTGAAAAACTAGGATATTTGGCTTTATTATGGCTGAGGATATTTGGCATCATTATGTCAAAGAAAGAGAGATAACTAGAATGGTTGTTAAAAATAGAAGAGAGTATGATGATAAAGACAAAAAGAAAATTGAGAAGAATTACAATGCAAAGAAATTGATTGTTTGTGGTTTAGGGCCTGATGAATACAATAGGATTTTTGCATGTGAAAATGCTAAAGAAATTCGGAACTGCTTGAAAATAGCTCATGAGGGAACTAAAGATATGAAGGATTTTAGAGTTGACATGCTGACTACCCTGAATGAAACCTTCACAATGAAAGAAGGAGAGATAATAAAGGAAATGCATACAAGATTCATTCTATCAAAAAGGAGCTACACTGCTTAGGAGTAGTGATTTTATTATATAAGAATGTGAGAAAGATTCTAGGGTCCTATCAAAATCCTGGGAAAGAAAAGTAGATGCTATTACTGAGGTAAGGAACCTAAAAACCCTCACTATGGATGAACTTATTAGAAATTTAGAGACACCTGAACTCAAGAAACAGTAAGAATAAGAAAATAAAGAAGATAAAAGGGAAAGCCCTCTGACACTGAGAGCATTAAAATAACACTCTAATGAAGAAGACACTATGGTTTCCTATTTTGCAAAAAGAATAGTTATATCTATAAAAAAAAATATGGTCAGTTTCAAAGAAGTGAAAGTAGCAGCAAAAAGGGAGGCACTATGGAGGTTTGTCATAAATGTAGAAGTTCTGAGCATTTTATTAAGGATTGTCTAATGCACAGAATGGACTATCAGGAATATCTCAAGACTGAAGCTGACAAAGGAAGGAACAGGGAACAGGTCCCTATAAAATTAAGTAGAAGGGTTGCAGTTGATTTTGCAGTTAAGCAGGTTTTAGATGTATGGGGGGTTACTCTAATGAATCTGAAGAAAATGGGAAGAATGAAAATGTATATATGCTAGTAGTGGAGGATGATAAAGTGACATTTGATTCCTTGTTTGATTTTATGGAAAACACTGAAGATGGAGAATAAAATAAGGTCACACTTTCTGACCTTAAAGAAAACTTTGAAAAATATTATGCTAGAAAAATGAAAAATCTTACAAAGATGTTGATTGATTCTATGTGTTAAATAACTGAGGAAAAAATTACTCTAGAAGAACAAGTGGAAAGTCAAGATCTTGAGTTAATTGCTTTAACTCTCCAAATATCTGAAACTGGGGAGTAGATTACTAAGTTAAAATCAAAAATTTGAATTTAGTAAGTCAATTGGAGAAAAGAGATGATGTTTGTGATAAAGAAAAGAATAATGCTCTAGAAGAAAAAATAGAAGATCAAGATCTTGAGTTGATAGCTTTAACTCTCCAGATATCTAAAACTAAGGAATAAGTTGCTAAGTTGAAATCTGATAATTTGAGCTTGGTGAGTCAACTTGAGAAAGTAGATAATTCAAATAGTAATAGAAAGAAAGAAGCCTCAAAGTTTTAGATTGAACTTGAAGAGAAACTAAAGGATTCTCAAAGGCATCTCATAACTGCACTCAATAAAAATAAGGAGTTCAAGAGGGACCTAGTCCGTCTGAGGAAAAAACTTAAAAATTCCCTACAATGGACTGCATCCTCTCAAATCTTTTCTAACTTGAATAATAAAAGAGTTAATAATGGTAAAGGTATTGGGTATCAGTACAAAACTCAATCACCTAGT
The DNA here is from genome assembly GCA_030864215.1 of Capsicum pubescens. Classification (NCBI taxonomy): domain Eukaryota; kingdom Viridiplantae; phylum Streptophyta; class Magnoliopsida; order Solanales; family Solanaceae; genus Capsicum; species Capsicum pubescens. The sequence continues at coordinate 100,423,320 of CM061545.1, forward strand.
TCTTATGGAAAGTCTTCTCAAGATACTAAGACCAAGGTCCACAAGTCTCTATGTACTCACTATAAAAGAGATGGACATATCAAGAAAGACTGTCAAAGTTGGCTATGAGCAAGAATAATCAATGTTAGAAATATCCAGCAGGGCAGTACCTATCCTAAAGGCTTAAGACCTTTGAAAAATATAAAGAATCTCACATAACCTATATGGGCAAAGAAGGATTTAATCATACCTCTGTCCATCTACTAGGAACTTAAACTCAAATGGGTTCCCAAATCTAACAAATGATTTTAGTTGCAGGAGGGAGAAAGAGTTTGTAATCAAAACTATCCTCTTGATATGTAATTTTTCAAAGCTATGACTAGAAGATCTGATTGTATTCTTGCTCTCGAGACACTTTAAGGTGGAGGATTCTCATATGAGTAAAGGGGTAAAAATGATCAAGAAAAGCTGCATGTATGAGAAACTCCTAAAACAAGGAAGATGTCGATAAAGATGAAGGTCAAGGACAATTTGATATAAGAGGGAACTATTAATAGTGATGGTGATCCAAGATCTCAGTCATAAACATCAGCTCAAATAGACGAACCTCAAGAAATGTCTAGTCAAGATTTCACAAGGACTTGGTCCTGGTGGAGTTCATCTCAAAGGTTCAAACTATAAGCTCATATAATTTCATTCCTTTGAATATTCTAACTTCATATTAGAAGACTGGAGTGCAAACAAGAGGCTAAGTCAGAAATTTCTTGGATTTATCAGCATTTGTATCTCAAAAGTAAGCTAAAAGGGAGAAAAGAATTATGAAAGATGTTGGCTGGTTCAAAATAATGTAGAAGGAACCTTTGATATTTGAAGAATGCTAAGTCTGGTACTAGGTCCTCAGAACTTTCTCAAAACAATTTTTTGGTATGAAGTGGTGTATTGAAACTAACAAACTTAGGATAAGAGGTTAAAGCATGGAGTGATTTAATTGACTTTACCTAACATGTGAATCAGTGTATCTCCTTAAAATTTGGGTATGTTCATGAGGCAGGTATCCTTGGTAAAATAGGTGCATGTTGGTATAACTCAGTGTCATACCCTTGTAGGTATACACCCATAGGAACAACTTTGGAGGAGAAAAATGAGACATCCACAAAGTCAAGGATTCACTCAAATAAAGGGAGGGACCTATTCCCAAATCTTAGGTTAGTATTATGAATGTGAATTTTTGTCTGTTCTGACTAATAAAGATGCATCCTCACTCTCTTTCTCTCTCTTTCTATGTTAGAAAACATTATTGTATCTTAAAAAAAAAGGATAAGTCATCCCTAAATTGAAATTGATCATATCCAACTCTTTCAAAAACCCTTATCTATGCTTATTCTTTCCTTTATATCTAATCTTATCCATTCCATTCCTTGTCAAAACAAAAAAATCCAGTCACAAATAGTTCTCATGTGAAAGGGATCTGCAAATGGCTAAAAATTCCTCATTTTTATGTATTTTAAAGGAAATTGAGCATAGCATTAAAAAGGGTCCTTTCCCAAATCCTCTTGAAAAACACTCTTCATCTCTCACTCTTCCAAAACTAACCTTCTTCTTTACTCAAATTGTTCATGAAGAATCATCCCTGAGCCATCAAAACTCTTCTAATAAAACATTGATAGATGATGTATGGGTTGTAGAAAATCTCATCTTGCTATCAAATAGCCCAGCCAAGGTTATATTTCCCCCTAAAAACTAAAATGTTAGGAAGATACTAAATTATTTCAGAGAAAAATTTGAAAGCTTTACTGCAAAGAAGTAGAATTCTGAGGGACCTAGTCCTAGGAAGATGAAAGTAGCTGAAAGGGAATTTATGATCACCTATACTTGAAGGAAAAAATAGGGAGATTAGTGAGGTTGTGTCTAAAGAAGTGAGAAATAGGTTCTTGAAGAATCAAAAGGTATTAACGAGAAGGATTTTTTCATAAGTGTGTTAACTGAACCTGGGATGTTGGAGTTGGTTGATTTGGTAAAATATCAAGGCAGAATTCATCTCATGGATGAACCTATTCCCATAGTATTTGATGAGGTGGTTAGGGAATTCTATTCCAAATTGGAATTTTTTGAAGATAAGATAAAGATGACAGCAGTAGTTCAAGGAAAAAAGTTAAATATTGATGTTGCTTTACTTGGGAGAATTCTGGATATTCCTATCTGTGGTGTGTGGAGTGTCTCAACGAAACAACCATCAATAGGGTTTTTGGAAATAGCATCAAAGGTTACAGGAAAATCAATGGTTGTAGTGAATAGAAAATCACTCAAGAATGAGTTGCAATTGGTCTTTGATTTTGTAAATAATGTAGTTTGGCCCAGATCACAAAAAAGGAACATTGCTTCAGCTGCTGACTTGTCGTCATAGAATGCCTTAGTATTTTTGAGTTCATTAGTCTACCTGCATTGATGATGGAATATATACACAAAGTGGTTCTTACAAAAAATGGCAAACATGGTATGTCTTATGGTTACTAGTTAAATAAAATATTTAATCACTTTGGTATTGTATGTGAGAATGGAACTCCTAGAACTGCATTGAAAATGCTTGGAATTAAGATGCTGGTCAAAACAGAGTGTATGAAGAAGAACTCAAGAACCAACTGCCAAAGGGAATTCAGCGAAGAGGTAGAGAAATTACAGCTCATTATAGAAGCTAAGGATGCAGAGATCAGCAAACTGAATATGAAAATTCAGCATCTGACTGTTGAGGGTCCAAGTGTTACTGATGAGCTTAAAACTGAGAATGTTGACCTAAAGAAAAAGTTCTCCACCTTGACAGATGAGGTTCTCAGCTTGAATGCAGAGATAAGGCATTTAACCAAGGAATTGTTACACTATCATGCTGCAAATCACAATAACCTTGATCAACTTGTTCAAACCATCCTTCCAAGTCCCTCTTTTATTTAACTTTTCTTAATTCATGTGGCTTTTTCTCTAGATCTATTAAACTATGCACTGCAATGATACTTGTCCTCTACATATGAATGAATCTTTCTTTGTGTGTTGCATGTATGTTCTCTTTCTAATAAAGTTGTTCTTTATGTTAGTGTTTCCTCAGTAGCCATGAGTTAACTGACTTGTGCTTATATTTACTATTGGTTTATTGTTTTCACATTTCAATGATGCTAAAAGGAATAATACTGACTTCGTGTGTTAAGGACTAGGTGTGTGTATTTACGATATATACTGATGATATTAGGGACCAGGTACCAAGTGCAGCACATGTATGATGATGTGTTTGAGTCAAAAGGCATAGTGGCAGGGGGAAGTATACAAATACACTAAATGACCAATGGTGCATGATGACAGGGGGAAGTAATTGAAGCTTTATAGAAATTGACAATAAGGGACCAGGTCCCTAAGTTGTGGAAGCATGATGTTATATGATAGGGTGGACATTCATCTTCAGAGTGGTAATAACACTGATTAAATATGATAACTATGTATTAATGCTCAAAACTCTGTGGCTTGTTTATCATCATCAAAAAGGGGGAAATTATTATATCTAGTTATGATGATGAGCAGATGATTACAAGGGACCAGGTCCCTGGATATTAAAGGCAACAGTACAGCTGGTACACGTCTGCACAATTTTGTCTTATTATGTAACAAACTGTGTAGGTGCTGCTTATACTATTGAGATACCTAGTCTAATGGAATTTCAACCCTAATCATCACTCATCTATAAAAGAGAAAGGATGTTTCTATATCAAGATTGCAAAATTCAAAAAAAAGAAATTGAGAGAGGCAAAAACTTAACAAAGTTTAAATTTCTCAAGTATAGCTCAGGTTCTTATTTCTTATGAACAAAAAAGGAGTGAGTGAGTGTTATTGAGTTGAGTCTTGAATTGTAATTGAATTACTCATGTTATAAGAGTAATGATTTTTTTCTCTTTGTTTAGAGAGAGCTTAGATAGAGTTACCTAAGGTGGATATTGGTTATAGTTAATCAATATCAAGGTGTGTCCTTGGTAGAGTTGTAAAGTTGATCTGGTAGTAGAGTTATTATATGCAGGAAGAACCGAGAGTTAATTTCATTGAAGTTTGTAATCAAGATTTTGATTATAGTGGATTTTGGAGAGCTTGTGGGGGAAACTCGTGGTTTTTCCTCCCTTGAGTAAGGAGGTTTCCAAGTTAAATCTTATGTTATCTATATTTTCTGCACTAATTTTTGTTCCTTATTGGTCTCGTGTGTTTTTACCTATGATTGAGTTTGAGGGACCTGGTCCCTTATATTGTGCTGCGACGCCTAGGGTTTCAATAATTACTAATAGTAAAACTAGCTAATGAAATGGATTAACCTACCTTAACAAAGTAAATTGATGAAATTTTGATTGAAATTGCCCAAAATTGCCTCTCCCAATCCTTAGATGAATGTGTAATGACATAATATTTTTGAGCTATTTTCTATATTAATCAGCATGTATTCTATTATATGGCCCTATCTTGCTATAGTTGCATTGTTATAGTGGGATGCACCTGCCATGGTGGGTTTGACCAAAGTTGGCTCTAGCTATAGAAGAAAAATCTGCTATGGTGGTGTAGTGGTAGCAGCTTTCCACCCACTATAGTGGAGTAGGTACGGTAAAATTTTGGAATTTTTCCTCTTTTTCCATTTTTGCAATACTCCCTCGGATTTTGACATGCTGGACTAACCACTTTATGTCAAATTTGATATAAAGAGATATACTCTCCGGAATTTATACTAAAAGTCTCTACATATTCCTTATCATCTTTGCAATCATAAAATCACCCCAAAATAACTAATCCATTATTGTATTACCCTAGACCATACCACACTTGGATTTTATCTAAGACTAGCTTAGCCTAAAATTTTGAACTCTTAATTCCGAGAAAACATTAACCCAAATTTTGGCATGCTGGACTTACCCATAATGACAAAAGGGGTCGTTATATTCACACTCCTTACTATGACTTCTCAATAATTTCAAAAAGTTTTCGATTATCTTTCTTATTTCAATTAGCTCTATTAATTTTTTTTAACACTGTTGTATCATGATAAGTTCACTAAGTTCTAGCACAACTACCGACCTTTTACATTACCAAGGTTTTATGAAATATATATATATATATAATTCTTTGGAGTATTGAGAACTAAATAATGACTCAAACAACCAATTAAGAGTACATTCATGTGTTTTACACAATCTCAAACATATGAGGGAATTCAATAATCCATAATGACAGTAATATCCCATAAATTAGATAAGCCAGGTAAATAGGTATCTCAGTAAAATATTTACAGTCACATCAACAAATTAACTCACACAACTTCTAGACATATCAATACCATCAATATAACATGTAAGTCATAAGTCAAGTAAATCAAATCATCATAACAACCTGTAAATACAGTAGACAACTCACAACACAGTAATCTTGTCCATATCAAAATCCCAATGATATAATTTGTGTATCTCATCAAACTCATAATACTCTCTTATATGTAATAATACCAAAACTCACAATAATCACTAAATTTGTACACACATACTAAAGAGTCTTATTTTTGCCCAATAGTCATAACATATAGGGAACACAATAGGGTCTATGTAATGTGCCTATATGTACCCGAGCCACCATAATAATTTCATACTAGCATGGTACCCAATATATTAAATAAAAATGTACCAGCATGGCACCCAATCCATAGTATAATTTCTCATTTGTAAGCTCATATTGGACACGAGTCACTCATCAAATAAAAGGTGTATATCAATACCGATGTCCTTAACTTACTCATTATAACAATTTATATTTCACCTTTACTATCTCTATGGATAATATCACAAGTGCACCCAATTTTACAAGTGCAATTCACAATCATAGTTCAAATTCAAACATATTTTTTAATTAGCAGTTTATCTTATTAATAATTATAAAATTAATAATCCGATCAACCACAAGTATGTCTGAATTCCAATCAACATATCATTTAATGTAAAAAATTCAATAAACTAAACGAAGTCTAACTATAAGTAAATACTCAAAAGTTCCTTCACTTTCTCAACCCCCATTATTTATGTCAAGAATTAGTAAATTTAGTTACTAGTATAATGAAATTTTATTCATGTTATTATTAGGCTTATAAAAACTATTTCATTAGCCATTTAGACTATCTATTAGTATTTACATACAATACTAACCATAGTTTATTCATATTTGCAATAGATTACACCCTAGCACATAGCCAAGGTTTTTTTCGAACCTCTATTTCATGTCATTTCTTCCCCTTTCATGCTCAACCCACATGACCAATTTATAAAAAATAGGTCATACAATCAAAAACACATACACAACTAATTTACCATTATGTTATTAACTCCTGAATTTATATTTTACTTGGACACACAATCAAGAATATGCACACAAGCAATCTACCCATTATGTTATTAACTTTTGGGTGTATATTTTACATGGATACACATTCCCTCCATCGTAACCCAAGTAACCCTATTTATATTTTCATTCATCATAGGAGCCTTACATACATAAGTTACACATCATAAAATTCATACATTGATCTATTATCACATGGTTTAGGTATACTTATGTTATTTTAATATGTTATCCATTCGAGCAGGTAATGACCCATCCGAGTATTATAGCAATTATTTAGGTGTAAGCGCCTAGAAAAGCCCTAGGATAAGAGTTGACATCATAGGCTAGAGTTTTTTTTTTATGTTTTAATGTTTGAGGATTATTTGTGTCTCGTGTTGTGGTATTTTATGACTTAGTAGTTGGATTATGATAGTCTAGGGACATAGTAGTTCATAGAAACTTTAAAAATAAGAAAAAAATTCATAGAACTTTGGTTATGGAATTTCCCTCAATTTCATAAATCTGGGATGTCATATTTTTGGGGGTATGTTGTAAAATGGAGAAATCTAGAAACTTCCACCCTAGTTTCGTTATGTCATCACGGTACCTATCCACTTGCCACTATAAGGGTACCATTGTAGTGGTAAAGCGACCACTATAGTTGTCATAAGTTTTTACTTAAGACCATTATAGAAAGTCACTGATCACCACAATATGATTGTTGTAATGGCACCTGACCGTTGCAGTAGCCATCGCCAGTTAAATGCCTGATTATCTAATTTTAAGCTTATTTTTCCCTAAAATTCAAAGAGTTCATCCTTAGACTTGAGAGATGAAATTTCCTACCAAATTGGTTAATGTTCATTATTAAGGTAAGAATATTACTCTCTTATAACACTGATTAATCTATTTAATCTTTAAAAACATCACAATGAAGGTTTATAGTAAAATTCTTGGGTTTAGGCCCTAAGTTGATGAATTGGTGAGAATTGCCTATTTTAATCTTAAAAGTACTTAATAATGATTCTAAGTTGATAGATTATACTTCCTAGAGCAAAATTTCTTCCTTTTAACATAAATGATGGGGAATTAGGGCAAAATAATGGGTAAAAATTGAATTTAATGGTTTAGGCTATGAACAAGGGTAAAAATTAGTCAGTTTAGTCTCTAATGCCAAAATTAAAGATTAAGTGATTGAATACTCTTTATTATTTGGTTTTAGATCAAGAAAATCCAATGCATCGAGGAAGGGCAAGGCTCTTGTGAACTAGTTGCATTTGGATTCATAGTTGAGGTAGGTTATAGTTTTTATCGGAGTTATAGACTTAATTTAGATTCCATGCTTACTTATAAATTAAATATTTATGATAGTCCTTTGGTCATGATTTTAATTTGTTAGTTGGTTGTTATTTCTTGAATGTGAGTTAAATGGCAATGAAATTTACTAAGTCTATTATGGTAATTGTGTACTTGTGATATTAGTGAATAGTGATATATCATCAGTGATAGTGATTGTATTTCTATGATATTATGATATTCAGAGGGTTGGGTATGATGCCAATGTAGATACTAGATTATTGAAATCTTAGAGGGTTGGATACCATGTTAGTATGGTAAATGGTCAAAGTTGATCCCTTATCAGTCATAACTATAAGGTATAAATAAGTGTCATTTACGTGTGTGGACATATTTGAGTTAATACTTATGACGGCTTAATGCATTGTGTACATGTGTGAATTCATTAATTTATCTATGACAGGTATGATATGTTGTGGTGATCAAAGTAGCATTATTCTACTCTTGTATGATTGTTAACTATATTGATGATTAGGTGTTGAGATTACACCTACAAGATTTTAGTGGGATTATGTCCCCAGTTATATTATGAATGTTGTACTTATGGGGTAGCAATAGAAATAGATGGGTTGGTCTTATGTGGTCCTGATAGGGATATTATTGGTTTGGTTTTTTAAATCAATTAATATGTGTTGAATAACAGCTTACTTACTATTTGACTTATGTGTATATTTAGTTCTGAGTTAATTCAATCGATGATACCTACTAGTACATAGGATTTTGTAGTGAAGTAACCTTGTGCTCTTAATTTATTAAGTGTAGGCTATATTCCAGAGATTCCTATGAGACCTCACCTATAGTGTATGACCGACAATTTATGATACAAGGTTGAGAACTTATCTTTAGGATCTAGCTAATAACTTTATGCGACTTTAGGTGTCTAAGAAGGGTAGATTTCTAGCCTGTTTAGAGGCGAGTTCTACATTTCTTGATCAAATTAAGGCTAGGCACTTTGAGGATGCAAAGATGAGTAAGATTCATGATAAGGTGTTGCAAGATGAGGACAAGGAGGCTATTTTTGAAGATAAGGGTATTTTAAGGATTAAGGGGTAAGTTTGTGCGTCCGGTGTTAATAATTTAATTCCTACCATACTTGTTGAGGCTCATAGCTCGAGATACTCCATACATCCTAGTGAGACAAAGATATATTGAGACCTAATGCAACATTATTGGTGGGGTTAAATAAAGTGAAACATAATCGATTTTATGGCTGTGTAAAAATTACTAGCAGGTGAAGTATGAACATCTAAATCCTGGTGGTATTCTTCAGAAGATGCCTATTCCTAAATGGAAATGGGACTATGGATTTCATTTTTGGTCTTCCTAAGAAATTGGGGAAGTATGGTTCTATATAGGTTGTGGTGGATAGGTTGACTAAGTCTACATACTTCATTCTAGATCAAGTTACCTATACAACTAAGTTAGATAAAATGTTATCTTATGGAAATTGTCAAGCTACATGGGGTTCCTATTTATATTATTTCTAATAGAGGTACGCAGTTTACCTCTAACTTCTGGGAGAAGCTGTGTAGGGATTTAAGTACTAGATTAAATTTAAGTACAACTTTTTACCCTCAGACTGATGGTCAGTCTGAGCGAACGACTAGGTGTTGGTGGATATGCTCCATATGTGTGCAATAAATTTTGGAGGTTATTAGAATTAGTTCCTACCTTTGGTCAATTTTTCCCAAAATAACAATCCTAATTCGAGCATTGATACGAATTATTTTAAGTCTATGTATGGGAGATAGTATAGATCTCCCAATGAGTAGTTTGATTTCTTTAAGCTGAGATCTTGGGGTTTAGATATATTGAAGGATTTAATGGAAAATTTAAGATTTATACAAGAGAATCTTGTTGAAACTTAAAGACGACAAAATGAGTATGCAGATCAAAAGTTAAAAAACATACAATTCATGAAAGGTGAGCAAGTGTTGCTCGAGGTTTCGCTCATGAAAAGTGTTATGCAATTTGGGAAATAGGGTAAACTTTGTATAATGTATATTGTACTATTTTAGATTCTGAAAAGTGTCGAATGGTAGCTTATAGTTTGTCCTTTCCATTGAGTTTGTTAGAATTTTACCTTGTATTCCACGTTTCAAAGATGAAAAAGTTTTATGGTGATAGTAACTGCATTATTCATTGGGATTCAGTCTTGATAGATGAAATCCTCTATTATGAAGAGGAACCTATTTCTATCCTTGATATAGTTGTTCTAAAATTAAGGACAAAGGAGATTACATTTGTAAAGGTCTAGAGAAAGAATCGTCCTATTATGGAGGCCTCTTGGGAGACTGACGCAGATATGCGTTACAAATACCCACAGTTGTTTTTCAGTGTATGTAACTTCGAGCTTGTCTTTTCTTTTTCCTTTTTATCTATTTGGGTATGATATTGTTTAATTAGTATTTTATTTAACAACATGTACCATCGGTACTTCAGTGTAATTTTCTCAGAATGAGAGTTGATAAATCTTAGGCTAGGGTAATTTCCAATTAAAATTTGATATTGTGTTGTTTAGAGTTTGTTTTGTATTATGTTATAGTGTTTAGTGGTGTGGTAGTTGTATTATGAAACTCGAGAGACATAGTAGTCAATAGAAAATTTCAAAATGAGAAACAAATTCATAGAACTCTAGATATGGCATTTGTCGCAAAAGGATAAATCTAGGTTGTCATATTTCTAAGTGTGTGTTGCAAAATGGGGATATGCTGGAAACTTCCCTTGAATTTCTGCCTAACACCGAGGTAGTGGTCCCCTCACTATTTTAGCGGTTGGTAAGGTTTTACATGAAACCACTGTAGCAAGTCATTGGTCACCACCGCGGGACAATTGTAGTAGGTAGGTGACTGTAGCTGCAGTCATTGGTAGTTAAATGCTTGATTCTCCAAATTTTATACTTTATTTCCCCTTAAACTCCAAATCGTTCATCCTTACATTTGAGTGAGGTAATTTCCTACAAACTTGGTTGATTTTAATCTTTAAGGTAAGATTATTACTTTTTCTAACATAGATTAATCCATTTAATTCATAGATACGTTAGAACAAGGGTTTATGGAGAAATTCTTTGGATTCGGCCCTAAGTTGATGAATTGGTGAGAATTTCCTATAGGTAATCCTAAAATTAATTGATAATGATTTGAGGTTGTTAGATATACTTTCTTGTGTAAAATTTCTTCTCTTTAACATAATTGTATGGAACTGGGTAAATTAATGGGTGAAAATCCCGAATTTTATGGCTTAGGCTATGAACAAGGGTTATCATTAAGTTTAGTCCCTCATGCCTTGAATTGAAGAGTAACTGATTAAATACTTTTTATTTGTAGTTTTTTAATCGAGAATGATCTGAAGATTTGTGGAAGGAAAAGGCTCTTGCAAATTAGTTGCATTTGGATTCTTGGTTGAGGTAGGCCATGGTTTTCAGTGGAGTTGTAGACTTGATTTAGACTTCTTGTTTTTTCCTACATTGGATGGTTGTGAATTGGGCTTCTGGCATGATTGTAATTTGTGTGTTACTCCCCCCATCAAACAATACTTGTCCACTATTAACTTGGCACACACTCTAAGAAATAATAAATAATAGGGGTAATTTTATTATATTACCCATTGAATAAAATAAATTTAGTTTCTTGGAGAATGTATTGTGTTGGTATGGATACTATAGTATCGATATTTTTTAGGGTTAGATACCACGTTGGTATGGTACATGAACAAAGCTAGTCCCCTGCAGTTAATGGCCATATGTCACAACCTATAATTTGAGGTCATGATGGTACCTACCTTGATCCATCCTTGGTAGGTAAGCCAAAACACCATAATAGAAAAGGAAATCGAAATAAGACAAAAATAAAATATGTACAAGATTTCTAGAATGATGTCAAGCCATAATATTCATAAAAACTGAGAAAATCTGAGAGAAATACAATAAATCCCCACAAACTTATGTCATAAGTGTGAAAAACATTTAATACAAGACTGGAAATCTAAAATACATAAATTTGTCTCTAAAAGTAAATAAAGACAAGACAAGATAGGAGGAGGTCCAGAATCTGTCCCAAACATTGGAGCTCAACAGTACCTCGACGTTAGTCTCTCACAGCACAAAGCTAGCCACCACGGGTCACACTTGTACTAGGATCTGCACCAAAAAGGTATAGAAGTAGAAGTGAGTACAGTCCACTTATAGTCGATAAGTATCATACGTCGACTGAGTAAATAAGTAAAGAATACTAATATCATGCCTCCACCTACATACAGAAAAGTTTTCCTTTGGTATCTTATACCGAATCTCCCAATAATTTCTACAATATACTATCTGAATAAGAATAACTACTGATGTGCTATAGAAATATAGAACTTTTGATGCTTAAAACAAGGAAAATTTACAAATTTCTAACGCCTTTTTATTAGATGATCCGTTTTGGGTATGTTTTGCAAGAAACCATGTTTTGGATGCTAAGTTCGTGAAAAGGTGGAAAAAAGGTGTTTTTGGTTACTTTTGGAGCGATTATGGATGTTTTCTAGCTTGATAGTGATCAATACATGTTCGAGAGTCATAGAAGAGCTGAAAAACTAAGTCCCCACACCTACTAAGTTAACCTACGGACCGCATGTAGACCTACAGACCGCATGTAGATAAAGAAGGTGCCAAAAAAACAAAATCCTGAGAGCTAACTTGCAGGAATTTATCCATCCGCAACCTGCAGTCTACACTTACAACCTATGCCAGATCGCTGGTACTACCTGCACTTAGGCCAGACTGCAGGTATAGAAAGCAGGTGGCCACTGACCCAGTTTTCACCTATTTCATTCAGGATTTGTTTTTAGGTTTTTCTCATGTGCTATAAATACCCCTTATGTACTTTTTAGTAGGATTTATGCACTTTTGACACTTGGACATATTTTGACTCCAAAATCCATCTTTGATATTGGGATTTCCCTGTATTGACTTTGATTGATTAGTCAATTTATGGTTGTGGGTTTTTATTCATCTTATCATTGTGATTTCATCTATGCTTTCTATTATGAATGTTATTGATTTCTTTACAATCATGAGCGGCTAAAACCCATAGCTAGGGTTGTGGAAACCCTGGCAAATTGACAAAGTAAGGGAAGAGTGATTGTTGATCTGATCTAATACCAAGGGCATGCATTGCTTTTCTTTATTATGATTGATTTCTTAATAGGTGCGTTCATTAGGATCCCATCTAGATATTTCTACTTACTCCAAAAAAGGAGTAGTGACTAGGAAAAGATAAAGACAATAGTAATTTGGAGTTTAATTGTCGATCCATGCTTCTAGGTTCTATCTACATAAAATGGTTAGGTTTCATATAATAACGATAAACTGAAAAGGTAATAGTTAACTAGGATCAGTATAAGGTTTAGTAGTGTGACACCCTGAGACTCAAAAAGTAAAGGGTGAAATCCTTCTACTCGTCCAAAAGATTATAGAAGGTACAAAACTTATCGATTATGTATGCAAGGTATTGGATTGGTTCAATAATTCATGATAAGCCTATGGATTTGAGAAACCATGATGAACACAATCCTAGTGTTCACTTACGACTGATTTCAACCAAGTTAATACTATTCTTTGCTTGAGATTACTACAAACAAAGCCACTTATTTACTTTTCTTGTTCTGTCCATTGTCTACAACTACTAAGATTTGCAATGACACGTGTTCCCTTGGGAGTCGACCCCAACCTTAGTTGGGTTACTATATCTTGACAGCAACCGTATCTTCATCTAAAAAAAGGTTTTTCTTTGACGTCATCAAGAAATTGGCATCGTTGATGGGGAACACGGTGTTGATTTGTGATTTAAAGTTGTTGCATTTTTGGGTTTTTCTTTTTGTTTTTGTTCTTTATTGGGCTTACACCGGTGTATTCCTAGTACACGGAGTTGAGGAACCCCTTAATCCCAGTCAATCTGAATCCAGAGAGGATCCTATAAACACCTGTTAGGATGTCTGAGCAGAAAAGAGCTGAAAATTCTGAAGGAGTTTGTGATGTTGTACCTTCGCCCGAAGGAGTATCGGATATTTTTTATTGTCATACTAGTGAGTTATTAGATCATGCTTAATCCGAGAAGAGGGAAACAAATGAAGCTCAGAGATTAGCTAGGGAAGCAGAGCTAACTGAGCAGAGACAAGCAGTAGACCGCCGAGAAGCACTCGGTGGAAACTATAACAAAGCAAGAGGTGCTCGTGTTCAAGTAATCCCAGCATATCAGTACATGTAGCCATATATAGATGATGAAGAATATATGGTATATGTTGAGTTGACCGATATTGGAGACATAGTACCTCTTGCTTTACCTCCATGCATCAAATTCAACATCACGAATTCCATGATCCAACTGCTGAATTTGAATGGTGTGTTTGCAGGATTATCTACCGATGATTCAAATTTGCACCTTGCAAATTTCCTTAGGATCTGCACCTCGTTTACCATTCTAGAGGTAGATTAGGAAGCACTTAGACTGAGGTTTTTCCCCTTCTCACTTATAGGATAAGAATCTTTATGGTTAGGGGAATTGCCAAGAAGATCTATCACAACTTGGAATGATTTGTGCATGTAATTCTTAAATAGGTTCTTTCCTCTATCACGGATGTTGCAGCTCAAGGATGAGATCTATAACTTTAGGAGGTTGTAGTCAAATTCCATGTACGAGGCTTGGTTCAGGTTTAAGAAGAATCTGACCTTGATGCTAGATCATCAGTTGTTAGGATGAGCTTATCAGAGATATTATACAGAGCCCTGACCATCAGTTCCACAGCAGTGGAAGACACCATCTCTGGAGGAGCTTTTATGAGGCTACGTTGGGAGGTAGCTTTGGAGATTTTATATCATATTTCACTCACTAACTAAGGGTGGAAAACTTGGGAGGATGATAGGGAATCTAGTACATATGCTATTGGAGCCTCATGCAACTGGAGAGCAACTAATGATACAGTAGCGCAAGAAATTACATTACTAAGGACTAATTTAGGGGTGCTAGCAAAGCAGTTGGAAGTAGTAACTTTTGAGAAAGTGAATGTAGTAGCAGCAAAGAGATAAGCTTCCAAAGTGTATGAGTCAGAATTTGAAGAGGAAGCTAATTATCTAGATCTTCAGACGGCGGGCATCTGACCCCAAATGAAAGGGAACAAAGGTTATAACTACTATGAAAGATTTTAAGACTGTAGCAGAGAGAGAGATAGTGAATGGAGGAAGAAATATGACTACAGAGAGAAGGGAGATAGGTATATTCTACCTAGTAGACGTGATGCAGAATCCAAAATAGAAGAGATGTTTTCTAAACTAGAGAAGGTTCAATAAAGTCAGGAAACCATCCTAAAGGAGAATAAGTCTGATATTTTAGGGTTGACCTAGAAGGTCGAGTCACATGCCACTGCTATCAAGCAGTTGGAGCACCAATTTAGGCAGATGTCAGCAACTCTAAACTAGAGGCATCCAGGTACCCTTCCTAGTAACACAGTGCAAAATTCAAAAATCGATGGTCATGTACTTGCTATTACCATGAAGAATGGTATCACTACTTATGGATCCCTCACTACCTGTTGTTGAAGTTGTTGATGATGAGTCATCTGCTGTTGAGTCTAAGAAGGTAATAGGTGATAAAGGTATAGTTACTGAAGATAAAGGTAAGGGTCTAGTAATTGAGAAGGAGTCAGGCAGATCCCGAGACCACCCCCACATTTTCCTCAATGATTAAGGCAAAAGAAAGAGAAAGGTAAGTTTAAGTGATTTATGGAGATGCCGAGAGAATTAAGCTTGAACATACCTCTTCCTGAGTCATTAGAGAAGATGTTGGATACGCCAGGTTTATGAAATAGCTAGTCACAAGGAACAAAAGAGCGATATTTAAGGATTTTAATGGTATGCACCACTATAGTACAGTCACGACTAGGTCCTTGGCGCAGAAAAAAAAATATTCTCGGAGCATTCACTATACCGTGCACCATTAGGTCATTCAAATTTGTCCGAGCCATATGTGATTTAGGGGCCAGCATTAGTTTAATGTCACTAGTCATATTCAAGAAATTAGGCTTGAACCCTCTTAAACTGACTTCGATGCGGCTATTGATGGCTGATCGTCTAGTGAAGAAGGGTGTAAGAATCTCATTTGATGTGATCGTGAGGGTGGATAACTTTATCTTTCCATATGACTTTGTATCTTGGACTGTTAGGATGACACCGAGATGACCATTATACTGGGAAGACCATTTATGTCCATGGGCAGCCTATGGTTGATATGGAAAATATGAGCTGAAATTCAGAATCAACGTGAGGAGGACACGTTCAACATCCAAAATCCAATAAAGCAGCCAACCAACATGAGGGTAGTGTCGGTGATTGATTATATTCATGACCCTAAAGGATATTCGTATGGGTATCTTGATGAATTTTAAGTAGTCAAGAAACTCGCATAGTGCTGCAAAGTTAAATCAAACGTTGCATGGGAGGCAACCCATGGGCTTGTTGTTGAAGTTTGAGTAACCAACATAGCCACCTCGTTCCAGGACGTTAAATCAAGTGCTGAGTAGGAGGCAATCCACTATATTTTAGTGTTCGCATTTTTGTTGTTTTTTTCTTTTTGTATGTTTTTAAATTTTTGGACCTTACCCAAAATACGGAACAATTACTACATTCATCGATTTCCAGGTAAAGGGACTGTGTGATCAGCTCATCATGGTCACAGGTCCCACACAGTAAATTGAGTAATTAGTTTAAAAGTCAAAATTTTGCAGATGAAAAATGATAAGTTACAGACTCTGGAATTTAATTTTACTTTTGGGACCTAAAACTTGGGTTGCGGGACCTTATGTGGAAAAATGTCAAAACACCGAGTATGGATTGCAAAAAAGAAGGCCAAAGATTTTGGCCCAGGACTTGTCCCCAGTACCTACGAGCCGCAGGTGGTACCTGCGCCCAAGGCATGACCACGGGTACAGGCCGCAGCTAGGTTACCTTGTGGGCCCAATGTTTAATTTAAATTTTGGGCCTACTAACATTTAAATATGACTTAAAATATCCCCCACATATATAAAAACATTATTACCCTCATTCTAACTCATTCTAATCCTCAAAACTTCACTTTTCTCTTTTAATTCAAACTTCCCACTTAAAACACCAACTAACCCCACACTTAAGGCTAAATTATCACTTGTTTGAGATACCAACCTATCCCAACACACTAAAAACAAGTTTCAACCTTGGTTTTTCTTGAGTTATTCATTGTTCGCTTTTGGTTCTTCCTATAAAAGGTACAAATAGCACCGAAAGCAGTGAATAAGATTAAGGTCGGCACTTTGAGGAGATGGTCAGAGTCTCCCGAGCCTAGTGTTTCAGTGGAAGAGTATCCTTAGGTAGCAACGTAGAGATACTACCACTGGGGTGACATGCAAAGTCATGAGAGGACAAACTCGCCAGGCTGCTTAGTAATCTATAGCCCAACCGAGGATAAAGTCCATAAGGATATCACCCCCACACACTCCTCCACCTGATGAGAAGGAAGAAGAGAATATAGAGTCTTAGACTACTCCACAGGTTGTTTCTCAAGACCCTCAGTCTGAGGAGGGATCCCAAGATTTATCTGATGAGGTTGATCAGCAGTAGTCATCTACGGTGCCCAAGTCTGAGGAGGGTACCACTACTCATGTACAGCAGACAGAGGTACCCCAGTCTGGTGAGGATGCCAAGCAGCCTTCCCACGATGCTTCAATATAATAGAGCCCCACACCCGCACGTATCCCATATGCACCTCCCAAGGAGGGACATCTGATAAGGTGTGTGGAAGGGATATTACATGTAATTGAGCTTGACAATCATATTTGGGATCTAAGAAGGCCTATGAGATATAATTATCAAGCCTAAAGTGAGTATCACAGCTATGGGCAGCATTTAGCAGATATCAGATAGAGTGGATGAGAAGACCACTCAGTTCCTATAGCCCGGCTATGGTACGGGAATTTTATGATCCTACAGATCTACCGTATTCTTTTCTATGTACCATCATCCAAGATTTATCAGATTTCCAAGGTATCCATGGCTTGATCACACACTGGTTAGAAGGGTACGAGTTGACATATCGACCGAGACTATCTACAAAGTTATATTTGGCCTAGATTACATCACTTCTGCATCTACAGTTGATTGCGACCACATATTAAGAATCATATTGGATTAACATATCATGAGGGATGTTGAGCACCATCTAGAGAGGGTTAAGATGTCTAGGTGGATAGCAAGTTATATTTCACCACTGGGTGATACGACCCTATAGATTGTGGGGAAAGATGCGATCAAGAAAGGCTTATCGATATTAGAGGATATGTTTTGATAGTTGCTGATTAGATACCAACTGATACCCACTACTTTGGATAATAAATTGACGTTGGAGGAAGCAGTACTGGTTACCTGTCTAATGGTCGATTATAATGTTGATTTTGTTGTTATTCTGATACATGAGTTACATAACAGAGCCTTTGGTGAGCTAACTAATCTGTTATTTCCTTGCATAATCCAGAGGCTATGTGATGAGGTCGGAGTTCCTGAGTTACCAGGTATAGATGAGAGGGTACCTGTGACTGCAACTGCGCAAAAAAGTACCATGAAGGGTCTATCACCTTTAGGTGCTTCTAGGAGATCAAGAAATAGGCAGCAGTACCATAGGCCTAGTCTGAGAGCCCAGCAGTTTCCGCAGAGCCTGATAAGGCACATACAGATAATGCAGGTATTGGTATTGACATAAAGATTTGGGAGAAGAGAGAAGTTACATATTCGTGTACACAGGGAGGGGGGACACAGGCTACTTCTTCTTTAGCCCTGGCTTCAACCTCGGAGCTGGTTGGTGCATCTAATGAGCCTGCTCGTCAATCCACTACAGCTCCTATGACAGGTATAGTTACTGTATCTAGTGAGTTTTTGTAGAGCTTAGTGGGTGGCCATAGGGCCATAGTTACTTGGTTAAAATTTGTCGAGATCGATATTACTACACTCTTTGGGTAGGGAAGATCAGGGGTTAGGACTAGATTTGACCAGGCCAAGGATAGATAGGAGGCTTCTTAGAGAGCTGTACTATAAGAGTTGTGTACTGATTTTCAGACTCAGATTGATGAGTTAGAGAGATGGGTTACATTAATATATACAGAGATAAGTGTACCGGATCTAGTTTAGATGAGGGAGGATTTTTATATCCTATAAGTAGAGGTATGATCTCTTGTAAAGACCCATGTAGCAGCTATTCCCTCTAATTATACCCTCGATGGTCTAGATATTAGCTTTGCATGTGCCAAGACACTTTGATGTCTTTGTGAAACATGAGGAGGAGGTAACATCAGTTAGGACCAAGAGAGGTCACTTAGATGACTTGCAGGATCCTAATAAGATAGAGAAGGAGGCCATTAAAAAGGACAGGAATGGTTCTTTAGAGACTACATTCA
The DNA here is from genome assembly GCA_030864215.1 of Capsicum pubescens. Classification (NCBI taxonomy): domain Eukaryota; kingdom Viridiplantae; phylum Streptophyta; class Magnoliopsida; order Solanales; family Solanaceae; genus Capsicum; species Capsicum pubescens. Next base: position 100,442,487 of record CM061545.1, read on the forward strand.
TCGACAGGAAGAGGCATGCATCTATATCAGAGAGACATTCAACTAGTAGTGCACCACCACCACCACTAGCTCCGCAAACTGATATGCCCACATCTGGGGATGCTCATTACTCGTGCCCCCAGTGCATCCCATGTATGTTCTCACTTCCCAATATTTTTCTTTGTTTTAGCGCATTGAGGATAGTGCATAATTTTTTAGTTAGGGGTGGGAATACTATGTCGCTGCGAGTTTTGTTGCCGTAATTCTTTTCTTGTCGGTCACTGTATGGTTGTAGAACCTGCATGTCTAGGATAATTATGTGTCATATTATGTTTTTCCTTGTATTGTGTTGTATTTGTGTAATTAAGAGATTTTAAGTATTTTAGGCAGTAGTTATATTTTGACTAATTTTGATACCCCTCAAAAAATTTGAGTTTTTAGAATTGTGTTGATGTATATATGTGTGAACTTTGTGGATCTCGTTATGGAATTAATATTAGGGACAAACTAACCATTTGCTTGAACTGGATAGGTAGTTGATAATGCTCAACTTGTAGGTTAATTTAAGTGCAAGGTGTCATCGTCAATATATTTACCCAACTTTGGAGTTGGGGTCGAATCCACGAGGAACAATGTGAGTGGCAATCAAGTTAATTTAAAATAGTAGATAAAAGTTAAATTCAAACCAATGGTACAAAAAGATAAGAATGGCGGAGATAGGTATCTACACTAATGTTTCTATTTTGGTTTTTCTAGTATAAATTTAGGGCTTTGAATACTTAGAGCTTTAACAATTATGCATGGATCTTGGGATTATATGTTACTAAGGGAATAACATATGGGTGTTAAAAATCAACATCAATTTAGTAACTCAAATATGGGTAGGTTCGGTTATAGATTTTGATGCTAGTCTTTCAAAAACACATCAAACTTTCACCTATTGATTCTTTCGAATACCTAATGGGTGTGTTTAACATTTGGTAACAAAACCTCAATTTAGGCATCCCTATTTCTAGGATAATGCCCATGGTACAGTTAACTTCACAATCACCCTTATTTCTAAGATAGTGAAAATTTAGCAATCTACACACATAATTGTTTAACATTGCTTTGGTTTCTGCAGCCCTCTTTCAAGGATGATATGGATTCCTAAAGTTCACCCAAAACCCTTCTTTCAAAGATGGCCTTGAGCTTTCTAGAATTTGCAGCTTTCATTCATCAAACCCATTTGGGTATTTGGGGATTTCACCCACAAATCTCAACCAAGTTAGCATAGCAATGATAAAACCCATAAGTATGAACTACCAAATAGAGGCTAACAATAACAACCCACACACATTTTAACCCCTATTCACACATAACCCTAAGAGAGAGATCTATTTATACATAAGATAAATAAGTAAAGATATACCCATAATCTCCATTGAAATGATTTATTGAAGTTTAAGTGAATGTTACTTCAACTTTGCACTCCCACAAATCAACAATGGAAGTGAGCAATTATTCCTCTTAGAAGGTCTCCAATGTATTCTTCACCCAAAATTTATACAAAGTTTTCTTCTCAAAAAATAGAGGCTATGAACTCACGAACTAAACCTAAAAGTTGGGGAAGATGGAATATATTCTATGACTTAGGGTTTGAGTCTTTGTATCAAAATTGGGATTAGTCATGTGTATTTCCAGATTTTCCTTTGGGTTAAACTCTTCTGCTAAGCCGCGATCACACCATCTTGGTCGCGACTGCGATAGACTTATGATACCGCGATTGATTGACCCTGCTTGACTTCCACGATCGTGGTCATAAGACCATGACCGCGGTAACTGAGGGCCTTCTGCTCCAGGTCTTCAGCTGCACTTTCTTTCTCCCTTCTTGATCATTTTAAGCTTCAATTCACATTTTTCTATCTCCTCAACTCTGTGCCAGCAAAGAGTGGATATTAGTGCATTGAATCACAATTATGTCTTATCTATTCATTCAAAACAAGGTAATATGCATAAATGTTGAGTGCAAATTGGTAGTAAACTCACCACTCATCAACTGCCCTAACTTAAAGTTATTGCTTGTCCTCAAGCAACACTACCTCTTACCATGAAACAATTATTTATGCCCAAACTTCATGCCTTAAAGATCAAAATGACTTCAACCCTAGTCACTACCACAAGTAGCTCATTGCACATGGGCTAAGATATTTTTCACTACTCCCTTCATCATAAGATTCACTATCAAAAGATACATAAGAATTTAAAAAACAGTCCATAAAAAACACTAATGCTCTAGAAGTGACTACTTCTTGATCAAAACTAAGCTATACTCCATTTGCCTCGTCACACGGGAGGTGACACAAGCACCCACCTCAACTTGTTTGCATTCTAACCTTACAAGAAAGAGAATTCCACACACTAAACTACCAAATATGGCAACAAAGAATTTTAAGGGCAAAAACTCTCTCCCTCACAAAATAAATCTCTATGCAACAAGTGTCATACCATAGGCTTGCCCCTATTTCCAATCGCCACTACAAAGAAAGTAAATAGTTGGAGATCTCAAAGGACTTTTTAATCTTGTAACATAGGTTCGGGTTAGGGTGGGATATCATTTGGGAATAACATGGCTACACCCTTTCTTGAACATCTACATCCCCCTTTTCAATCCTCCTTAATTTGCCTTTTTGACTATGGGCCACTCTTCTTTGTTGTCACTATTTTCATATGCCTATATTTCACTTCCTTTGTTCACCACTTTTATTTTATTTCTTTTTCTTGCAAATTTTGTGCAATTCATTCCTTCATCGGATCCTCTCCTTTTCTATTCATTTGGTTTCACGGCTAAGGCAATTAGGCATTTCACTTACAACTTTGTGGTCCCAAACTTACTTCTGTCAATCTTCACCACCCCAACTTAGGCTTTTAGCCTCAAATTGCATTTTCAAGTTCAAGGAGGGTATGGTTCAAAAGAGGAATAAAACAAATGGTTCATGGCTTATAATGTATTTGCCAAAGAAAGGTCCAAAGGCTCAAAGTGGGTAACTAAGGATTACATTCATTCTTGGGTAGTCTTCTTAGGATAAAGTGGCTACCAAAATTACAAAGATGGCCTAAGATCATTTCTCCTACCAAATACAATCAAAATTTTCTTTGAATGACTAACGGGGCAAATTCTATATAACACAAGTATACAAGAAATAAATACAAAGAGCTCACCACGCATGGCATGCAAAATTCACCAATGGATCTCAAATGTCCCTCTCTCTAGAGACAATTTTGTAGTATCTAATTCTATTCAGAAGTTAAAAATTCATGGACCCACAAAAAGAGAAAATTTTTGTTACAAAATTGCTCATGTCCATGCCCTTAATTTTGTTTTGAAAAAATTATGGATGGAGGGGGTTGTTCATTTTACATGAGAACCACACATAATTTGCTAAACTATGGCAACAACCAAAGCCTTAGCCTTATATTTTGTCTCAAAATGGGCAAACCGCCCATATGGCTACTCAGACTTCGCCAATGGTGTATAATGTGATCCCAAATCAATAATACTCGAGTACTCAGAATCCCCTTGCATCTATATCTCAAAACCCTATCACAAAGTTTTACCCTTAAGAATGTCATCACTCAATCTATCATAGGGAAAAGCTTGTCATGCATCATCAACATCAAAATAAAAGCTAAAATAAAAAGAGAAAAACTAATACTAGAATAAAAACATGCTAATCCATAAAACATGGGCACCAATCGAGTACCCAAAAATATAGAATTTAAAAATAAAATAAAAATAGTATCCAAAATATCATCCCAAAACAATATCAACAGAAATATTCAACACACAACACCAAAATAATACAAATTTGGGGGCACCCTCAACTAAAAGAATGTAGTGTCCGCACTGCATGTCCAAGCAAATAAGATTAAAAGGGGTTTTCCTAAATATACATCAAGAGCTATCCTCTCCCGCTGACTCTACACCATTACCCTCAGCATCATCAATATCCTAATCAGTAGAGTCCTCATCCTTACTATCCATCCTAGGTGAAGGTAGTCGATGGTGGGGCTTGAGTACCTTGAAAATTCCTTTCACCCTCTTCCACAACTTCTTGAAGAATTTATCTCTCTTTACCATTTTATCATTTGAATCCCTAAGGTCCCTGTGTGATGCAGCTAAGGTTTAATAAGCTCTATCCAAATAGGCAACAGTGGCTCCCTTCTTCTTATGTTTCTCCCTGTATTTCTCATAGTATGACTAAGCTACTATGAGTGGAAAGTAGTGAAGGACTCTCCTGGTACCTGACGCAGTCTATATAGTAGTTCTCTCACCACCTGCATCTGACCAGAGATGTCATCAAAGGTGGTGGTTGATGAGGGTCTGTAAGAGTATGTATCCTCTTGGACTGATTTTCTTGAGTCCATCTTCCTCTTTTTGCTTTGACCTGGGGCACCCTCACCTCTAAATTTAAGTGGTAAAATGTGGAGGCCTGGGGGAAGCTAGGTATTTGTAGCATACTCCTCCACCCGTGCTCTCTTTCATAGCTCTGTGATAAGGAGGGGAGGAAAAAATGTGTACCTCCATGATTTCTGAAGTACCTCCATTCTGAATGTATAATCTCACCTATATTTAGGGAGATTCCAAAGAGAAGACATGCCACCATTCGAGCTCACATATCTATGACAATGGTCATGTGAGTGCAAAGCGATACTCGGCTACAGACGATATTCAGCCAAAGCCTATCCTCAGCTGTGAAATTATTCATCAGAATATCTCTCTAGGTGCTGGCCCAAGGAACCTCTTTCCCAGCACATAAAATATCCACCATCCAGGTCCCTAGCGCACATGCTTTTACATGAAACTGCTCTATGTTAGAATCTAGGAGCTCATATACCTCTTTGATCTGCTCTATCATGAAGTTCACTTGTCTTTCCCTAAAAGTCATTACCAGGTTTTTGAAAGAAGCAACGCTTAGATTAGCGTAGATTTCACGTACCTACGTCTCATTAACAACATAGGGGTCCGAGGCAAAACACATCCACCCAGTCTGATTATGTCTGGCATGAAAACTTAGGAACTTTTCCTCTACTTATCTAAGTTGATACCTCTTTAAGGGAGCAACTTAGCTCTGTGCAAGTCCACATTGTAGTACCTATAAGCAGTACCACTTAGACCAACATTAGTATTGTCATACTAAAAAAATGTTAGATCAAATAGATAAGCTCATGTGGTAGTGTTATGGAAGATTTTGGGGCAGCACAGGGTGCACAAAAATTTTAATGTCTGCCAAAAAACTGCCCTCAGGTATGTAGATCATGTAGCGTTAACTGCGACTATGGTGCTATGATTGTTGTTATTGAGACCGCGATCGTAGTACCTGAGACCAGGTTTGATAGTTTCTGCATAGTATTTAATCTATAATTTTACCCCAATCCTTTGTTTTAGCTAGGCATGACAAAATTATAAACAATGAATTACAGCCTAGAATGTGTAATTATAGTCCCAAACTTGAAAGAATTCAAATTAAACTCCTTGGGGTATTAAATTAAACACATGGTGTACACGATCACTTCAACTATTTAAATCTTAAGTTTGGGTACTCAAGACCTCCCTATTAGCGTGTACACCAACTAAAATAGCTAACCACAACAATAATTACTAATAAGCATGTATTTGGCAATGAAAATACTATTTTAGGTCTTTCTCTATACTACGAGTTCTAAGCATACAATTATATTAAAACCAAGAAAATTTAGACAACTTACCGATCTAGATGATGCAAGGGATGAATTTACGCTTGGATATGCAATGTAATACAAAAAATTAAAGAGAATTTTGAGAGAAATTTAAAGAGGAGCATGGGAGGAAAGTGGCATTCTGATGGTCATTTAAATTTATTTGATCGAGATCACAGTCCTAGTTTCGCAGTCGTGGTCATGCGGCCTCTACGATCGCGGTGGCATGGACCGTGGTCACGATAACTGAGACCAAAAAAAAAAGTTTCTTGTACTTCGTGTTTAGTCCAATTTGACAATTTCACATGTTCCTTTTTCAAATTCAATAAAAATTCATCTTAGCACCAATATTTCATGGATTATGCAACAAAAATGAAATCTACTCTACATACATAAATCAAAAGGATATGTGCCACTTTTCATGCCGTGATGGGTTGCCTCCCATTGAGCACTTAGTTTAACATCGTAGCACGACGCCTTCACCACTTATTTTTGTGCTTCTGTTTTGAAGATTTGAATCTCTATACCAGATTTTGTTCAATATTCAATGAGCGACAGAGGGATAGAATATTCTGATCTTCCAAGATGAGGCTTGGAAGAGGTGGTGAAATGGCAAGAAAACTTCGATCTCGCCATTTTGAATATTTGAACATTTTACCCAACTTGACATCACACTTTTTGTTTGGATCCTTGGGTAAAAGTTAGCACATCAATAGTCCATTCCTTATACATCAGGAGTTGAGTTCCTTGGCCTTTGATGGATGGGGTTCCATATGCTCTTTCGGAATGTCAAATTCCCCAATATAGGAATCATACTCCGTCTCCCCATAATCTATCATTGTGCTAGTGGATGGATTCTCATCACATCCTCGAGGAACAATGTTGAAAAGTGGGTTGAATGAGGTCCAACCCCTAATTTTGGAATAGCTTTCTCCAAAGCACTTTCATCCCAAAATGAGCTAGAGTCATCATAAGAGGTTTTCCCTGCTTCATCGATTTGGTAGATTGGGAAATCACCGAGGAGTTTTATCTACCAAACTCATCATTATAGCTTGTTTTCTCTTCTTGATGAACCTCCTCTTGGGAAATGGACAAGGTAGTGATAGTTTTAAGCTTTTCTTCTTTGGTCATTTCCTCCGTTTTGACACTTGTCTTTCTTAATGCCTCTTGATTCATGTCTTCTATATTCTTTCCCATTGTATTCAACCGGTCCAAAATAGCTAGTAGCCTTAGGTCAACATTATTGGACTCGTTATATTGCTCTTCCTTATTTTCATCATAAGACCAATCATGCTCATAAGAAGAACTAGCAACCCGATTAGTATAATAGGGGGAGGGGGCATTTGGAAAATCATCCTAATGTCCATCTTAACTATGACATGAGATACAACCATACTCCCCATAGGGTCTAGATAGGGATTCCGTCTCTTTCCAAGGAGCATAGTTACAATATCTGCTAAAGTGTGGTCCATCACAATATAGACATAGGTCATCAATATAGGCGTCCCAACTGCCAAAATCCTATTTGTCTGAAGATGCCAAAGTGAAAAGTAAAACTAAAATAAAATTTACCTACAAAGAAAATCGTAAACAAATATTTACAAGCTTGAATTCAAGCAAGTAAGCTAAAATTCCAAACTAACTTAATACGTCAAACTGTTCCCCGGCAACGGCACCATTTTTACTAACGCTCAACTTACATGTCAATTTAAGTGCAAGACGGTCGTCGTCAATATATTTACTCAACTTTGGTGTCGAGGTCGAATCCACGAGGAACAATGTGAGTGGCAATCAAGTTAATTCAAAATAGTAGATACAAGTTAAATTCAAACCAATGGGACAAAAAGATTATAATGGGGGAGATAGGTATCTACTCTAATGTTTGTTTGGGGGGGGAGGGGTTTCTAGTATAAATTCAGAGCTATGAATAATTAGAGTTTTAACAATTATGCACGGATCTTAGGATTATATGTTAATAAGGGAATGATATGTGTGTGTTAATAATCAACATCAATTTAGAAAATCAAATATGGGTAGGTTCGCTAGCCTTTCAACAAAAAACCAAACTTTCACCCATTGATTCTTTTGAATACGTAACGGGTGTGTTTAATATTTGGTAACAAAACCTCAATTTAGGAATCCCTATTTCTAAGATAAAGCCCATGGTACAGTTAACTTCACAATCACCCTTATTTCTAAGATTGTGAAAATTTATCAAACTACACGCATAATTGTCTATCATTGCTTTGGTCTCCACATCCCTCTTTTAAGGATGATATGGATTCCTAAAGTTCAACCAAAACCCTTCTTTCAAAAATGGTCTTGAGCTTTCTAGAATTTGGAGCTTTCACTTATCAAACCCATGTGGGTATTTGGGGCTTTCACCTATAAATCTCAACCAAGTTAGCATAGCAATGATAAAACCAAAAAGTATAAACTACCAAATAGAGGCTAACAATAGCAGCCCACACACATTTTAACCCCTATTCACACATAACCACAAGAGGGAGATCTATCTATACATAAGATAAATAAGTAAAAATATAACCATAATCTCCATTGAAATGATTTATTGAAGCTTAAGTGACTGTTACTTTAAACTTTGCACTCCCACTAATCAATAATGAAAGTAAGCTATTCCTCCTCTTAGAAGGTCTCTAATGTCTTCTTCACCCAAAATTTATACAATATTTTCTTCTCCAAAAATGGAGGTTATGAACTCAAGAGCTAACCCTAAAAAATTGGGGAAGATGGAAAATATTCAGTGACTTAGGGTTTGAGTTTTTTTGTCAAAATTGGGATCAACCATGTGCATTTCTAGATTTTCCCTTGGGTTGAACTCTTCCGCTAAGCTGCAATCGCACCAGCTTGTCCACGACTGTGGCCTCCACAACTGTGATAGACTTATGTGACCACGGTTGATTGACCTTGCTTGACTGCTACGGTTGCGGTCAGAAGATCGCGACCGCAGTAACTGTGGCCCTTCTGTTTTAAGTCTTTAGCTGCACTTTTTTGCTCCCTTCTTGATCATTAAGCTCCAATCTACATAGTTCTATCTCCCCAACTTTATGCCTGCAAAGAGTGGATATTAGTGAATTTCATCATAATTATGTCTCATTTATTCATTCAAAATAAGGTAATATGCATAAATATTTAGTACGAATGCGTGGTAAAATCACCACTCATCAGTAGTAGTTGGTGATATTATTTATATGCTACGAGTATGTGAGATACTACCTAGTTCCCTTTGTATGTCAAATTCAAAACTTGCCTAGTTAGTCTTCCCTGGGTTGAAGGATAGTCAGTTAGGAAAGGATCATTGGCCATTTTTTATTTAATTTCACTTTTAGCCTAAATGACCTTCTATGCGTGAATTATATTCGTTGTTCCTTGCTTTGAGCCTTCTAATCCTATTTTTATTATTTTCACCATTTACCTTCCCATTTGTATTAAATTTACCTATTTTAGCCTAGGTCCTCCTTGGACATTGTGTACCTCAATACAGGCAAAATGCCTAAGCTGAGGGTGGCTATCATAGGGGTGCCTAGTGTAAAATAGGTATGAAGAAGGATAAAATAAAAGAAAAAATTAGTAGGGATGGGTGTGGTAGAAAAGAAAAAAAAGAAAAAGAAAAGAAATGAAAAAGTTCAAAAAGAAAAAATAAAATACCGCACCCAACCTGAATATGCATAAAAGAATAAATGGGAGAAATAATGGTGGAATAAGAAGGAAATTGGATAGTAAGTGAGACCCCAATATTAGTGTAGTGCCAAGGAGGATTAGTCAATTAATATGTTCATATGTACCATACTAGCCCCCAAACCTACATTATAAGTCGAGAAAAGTCCTACAGTGATCCTAACTTGACTATCTGAATGCTAAGGTAAAGAAAATAAGGGAAAGCCTATGGTATTTGACATGCATTGATTGGAACTTCTCTTCTGAGTGTGAGTGTCTCTTGACCATCCTTGTATTGACATGCATGATTCATATGAGCGAGTGGGATATTCTTTTTGTGAGGGTAGGTGAGTTGTATTGCTAGCTATTTGCTTGTTTCGGGTTGTGTAATTTGTACACATGAGTGGTTGTCTATTGGTAATGTAATTGACATACATTGATCCCATTGTGTCACATTGTTATGCTTTATGATTCATAAACAGTTGGCTTTGAAAAGAGGTATAGAAGGGGATGTTGTGATTTGAACTTAATATGATGACTAACTACCTTGAATAGCTTAGATTCTCCTAGTTCAACGTCATTTTTATTTTGTTGTGTTTTTGTTGCCTAAGGTCATGCAAATATTCTGAGTTGAGGATGTTGATGTGCTATAGAAATATAGCACTTTCAATGCTTAAAACAAGGAAAATATGCAAGTTTCTGAGGCCTTTTTGTTAGATATGATCCATTTTGGGTATGTTTTGCAGGAAACCATGTTTTGGATGCTAAATTTGTGAAAAGGTGGAAAAAGTTGTTTTGTCTACTTTTTGAGTGATTATGGATGCTCAGGATGTTTTCTGGCTTTATCGTGATCAATGCATGTTCGAAATTCGAAGAAAGGCTAAAAAATTTACTCCCGGCACCTACTAAGTCAACCTATGGACCATATGTAGACAAAGCAGGTGCTAGAAAACCAAAATACCGAGAGCTGACTTGCAGGACTTTGTCCATTCACAACCTGCAGTCTGCACCTGTGCCCTGTGCTAGACCGTAGGTACTATATACGCTTGTGCCAGACTGCAGGTACAGAGAGTCGGTGGCCATCGAGCCAATTTTCTCCTATTTTATTTGGGATTTGTTATTAGGGTTTTCTCATGTACTATAAATACCCCTTATGTAATTTTTAGTAGGAGTTAAGCATTTTTTATACTTTGAAATATATTTTGATTCCAAGAACCGTCTTTGATCTTGAGATTTCCTTGTATTGACTTTGATTGATTATTCAATTTACGATTGTGGGTTTGTATTCATCTTATCATTGTGATTTCATCTATGCTTACTATTATCAATGTTATTGATTTCTTTACAATCATGAGTGGCTAAAACACATAGCTAGGGTTGTGGAAACCCTGGAGAATTAATGAAGTACGGAAAGTGTGATTGTTGATCTGAAAACCAATACCAATGGCATGAACTGCTTTATCTTCGTTATGATTGATTTCTTAATGGGTGCAGATATTAGGATCCTGCCTAGATATTGCTACTTACTCCAAAAGAGGAGTAGTGACTAGGAAGATATAAAGATAATAGTAATTTAGAGCTTAACTGTCGATACACGCTTCTAGGTTCTATCTACGTAAAATTGTTAGGTTTTATCTAATAACTAGAGACTCAAAAGGTAATAGTTAACTGGTATCAAGATAAGGGTTAGTAGTGTGACACCCTGAAACTCAAAAGGTAAAAGGTGGAATCCTTATACTCATCCAAAAGAATGTAGAAGGTACATAACTTATCGATTATGCATGCAAGGTATTGGATTGGTTCAACAACACATGATAAGCCTGCGAAGTTGAGAAGCTAGGGAAAACACAATCCTCGTGTTAACTTACGATCGATTTCAACCAAGTTAATGTTGTTCTCTTCTCTAGATTACTACAAACAAAACCCCCTTATTTACTTTTCTTGTTCTTCCAATTGACTACAACTACTGAGATCTTCAAAGCCACGTGTTCCCTTAGGATTCGACCCCAACCTTAATTGGATTACTATATCTTGACAGCGACTGTATCATCATCTAAAAGGAGGTGTTTCTTGGACGTCATCAACTATGCATGAAAATATAAGAAAAATTAAGTACACAGCTACACATAAGGAAAGTACAATGATGCAATGCAATGTTAGTAATAATGATGATATACTCCATCTCATGACTTTTGTGTACACCTTTCAAGCCTCAGTTTTGGGACAGGACCCATGAGGGGTTTGAAATCCATACACTTTCACAATATGAAATATCCTGCAAATGATGTGGGCTAAGGATTTTCCAAATATCATAATCAATCTGGCTGGAAAATGACATCAGCCAAGAATTTTCAAACTATCACAATTAACCTTGCCGATAAATAACCTCAGCCAAGGGTTTTAGAAATATCTCCTTTACTTTCAAAAATAGTGCTCCTCTGTGGTACCAATCGCATAATATGTATAGATAAATGAGGGTATAATGCTCATAACCAATAAGTATGAAGATAGTAATCAATTCAATACATGTATAAATGAGCTTGAAATCAACTAAATATGACAATAATCCATGATATAAGTCATTGCATAGCACCATTGGAATGAATAGCCATATAAGACATTAATAATAATTATAATGATAGAGGCAAATAATGATAGAGAAAAATAATGATACAGGCTAATAAGGCCTATAATATCAAATAAAGCCCCCATACGATCATTGCAACAAGTATATTATCTCAAATCAACACAATATACATATAATCCCCCCACACAGGAAAACGATAAGAATAATAACCTCAAAATATAATTTACATGACTAATATCCTAACCCATAACATATTTTACATGAGCGGTTAACTATTTAGCCTAGTCTGAAAAAAGTTAAGCCACAACCTACCTTAAAAGTGAAAATTAAAGCCTAAACCCTTAACACTGGAGTCTTTCCTTCACGAACGATCTCAAAAATAAAAAAAATATATCAAGAACATAATCCACACATCAAAATAAGACCAATGGTACCCATATTAGCTATATTAGATTCAGGTCCAAAAATAGTTCAAAGATTGGTTCAAAAAACAAAAAGTGTAAATCTAGAATTTTATTTGAGAATCATGTTTCTCTTATAAAGAGGATTCTAAATCCTAAAACCCAACTAAAAATAAGTTAAAATCATACTTCTAACGGAAGAAAAAACAATTTAATAGTTGTCTTTGTAAAAACCCTAAAATTCAAGTTTGAAATCAAAGATTTGGAGTTGGTCTGTAGATGAAATTAATAGGAAATGATGAAAGTTTAGAGATTTTTTAATCAAGATTGATGAAAACCCCTTTTGAAATCATCTAAAACTGATCTCTCAAGGTCTAATAATGGTCAAAATAGGGTTTTAATCGAGAAAATAGTTTAAATTCTGCCAAAGTATAAAATACCCTTTACGAATGTGAGACCTAGGCTAGGAATGTGAAGGACAGAATAACTTGAGTTCCACAAATATGGTCGAACCATAGCATTCACGATGAAGTTCAACCTGGATTCGTACTAGATAATACTTCATGAACGTGGTCTATACCCTGTGAATGTGATGAATAAACTAGGCGACCCTTCGTGAGTATGGTCCTGCCATTGCATTCATGATGAATAACATCTTTCCTCTCAGTGATTTCGACCAAAGGAACACAAACACGAAGAGGGATCTAATTTTCCATAAAAAAAAACTGCACTAGCAAATTTGAGACTTGGAAAAATAGTCCCAATTAGACCCTTGGGATTCATTCAAACCCCATAAAAATAAACTAATATGCTATTAGGATATTTTTGACATTCTTCGCTCAATGAAACTATCAAATTTATGAAAAATACCATTTATAATGAATTAGACTTTAAGACCCCTTTTAAGTTTCTTTAAACTAGTTTCTAATTGTGAGGTCAAAATGCAAAATAAAGGCTCGGGCTAACTATGCTACTAACGCAAAATGACATTCTGAATCTAGGGAACTGACCAAATCACCATCCAACATTTAGATCAAAAAATGTTGACCAAAGTCAAACTAACCTCTTTCAAAAGCCTCTAAGATTCTCAAACAATCACAAACACATCGGGAACTATATCATCCAATCCCACAATTCACAAGTAGAATATAGCAATTAAAGAGGGGGAAAAATGGTCAAAATATAAAAAGGTGAAATTCACAACTATGATTGTCACATTATCCACCACTAAAACACAAGTTTATTCTTGAACTAAAAGCAAATAAAGTACCTAAAGCAGTAAAAAGTTGGGGGTATCTACTTCTCATGTTAGACTCGACCTCCAGTGGGCTCCTTAATAAGGCAAAGTCTTCATTGGACCTTCTCTAAATCAATATGCTTACACCTCAACTTCCTATTCTACTTATCTAGGATAGCAATAGGATCTTTTTCAAAGGATAAATGATGGTCTAATTTAATAGAATCCCATCAGATCACATATGCATAATCTGGATGGTATCTCTTCAACATAGAAACTTGGAATACTAGATGGATAGTTGATAAATGTGAAGGCAAAGCTATCCTATACGCCACATCTCCATACTTTTCGAGAAACTTAAAAAGGCCAATGAACCTCAAACTAATCTTTTATTTATTCTCAAACCTCATCATACCCTTTATTGGTGAAACCTTCAAACAAACTCGTTCTCAAACCATGAATGCAACATCGTGGACTCAATGGCTGGCATAACTCTTCTACCTATTTTAGTAGCCACAAGCCTCTACTAAATAAATCTTACCCAATCCTCAAATCTCTTAATAAATATATGTCCCAAGGTATTAACCTCAAATGAATCAAACCATCCCATGGGTGATGTACACCTCTATCCATACAAAGCCTCAAAAGTCATCATCTGAATATTAGAATAGTAAATATTGTTCTGGTGAACTCTACTAAGGGAAAGTGATGGTCCCAAAGAATACCAAAACACATAACACACGCTTGAAGCATGTCCTTTAGAATTTAAATAGTATACTCAGACTAACCATCTATCTGAGGATAAAATATTATGCTCAAATCAAGCTGAGTACCCAACTTATTTTGCATAGTACTCCAAGAGTTTGAGGTACACTAAGTACCTCTATCAAAAACATTGGATATAGGCACACCATGCAATCGAGCCAACTCTATAATGCAGATTAAAACCAACTTATCCACATTATAATTTGCTCTCATAGGGGAAAAATACACTGACTTGGTTAATCTATCCACAATCACCAAAATTAAATCAATCTTTCTCATGGTGGGGGGTAGGCCAACTATAAAATACATAGTGATCTGAAATGGGCATCCTCTACATCGTACCATGCTATATGTAGTTTTGATGATAAGCATCTAATTGCAAAGGACCAGGTCCCTAGATATGTAAGGTACAATACAGCTGGTATGTGTTATCTGTTTAGTGTTTTATCATCTTATGTAACAAAACTGCAGGTGTTATTTTGTACTGATTAGGACAGTTGGTTCAATGATCTTTCAGCTTATATCATCACTCAACTATAAAAAAAACTTTTTTATCAAATTGAGTTTTTTACATAAATCTAAAGAGTGAAGTAAGGCAGCGAAAACTCCATTTCAAGATTGCTCAAGCATTGCTCATGCTCTTATCTTTGTAATATGCTTAATGAGTGAGTGAGTGTTCTTGAGTGTTGATTTGTAATTGAACTGCTTATGCTATAAGAGTAGTGTTTTCTTTTGATGAGGGAAGTGCTTAGGTAGAGTTTCCTAAGATTGTTATTGGTTAGAGTTAGTCAGTTGTTGAGGGAAACTTAGTAGAGATGTCAAGGAGTGCTTGTAATAGAGGTATTTCAAGTAGGAGGAACCTAGAGTTAGGTTCACAGTCAAGTTTGTAATCAAGAGTTTGGTTATAGTGGACTATTTTGGTGCTTGTGGGGGAAAACAATGGTTTTTCCCTTCATGGTTTTCCTCATAAAAATCCTATGTTTTTACTTTCCTACGTTTTATTGTTCTATCACTTTTGTTTTACTTTGAGGGACCTATTCCCTCACTGTGTGGTACAACCCCTAAGGGTTTCAATAATTGGTATTAGAGTTGGTTCATTTTAAAAGGTTCACACCTAGAGTGTTCTAGTCATCATGTATGCTTTACTAAACTAGGAGTGGAAAGAAAGAAAGCAAAAAAGGAGAGATTTTTTACTTTGAAGACTCTAGAGTCAGACCCAAGTGAAGAAGACACTGATGTTGCACTTTTGGCAACAAGAATTATTAGATCTATAAAAAAGGGTGGTCAGCTTAGAAAAAGACATGGTAAGATTAAGGTTGTAAAGAAAATGGTAGTTCTAAAGTATTCATTAGAAACTACCAAACCCGAAAGAATAATCAGGTCCCTAAAAAGTTAAAAAGGAAAACTACAGCTGTGTATGTAGTAAACCAAGCTCTGACATCATGGGGAGATTCTTATAGTGAACCTGATAAAGATGAGAAGTTTGGAAATATTTCTATGATAGCAGTGGAAGACAGTCTAGTTATCTATGATTCTGAATGCAAACTGAAAAGATAAAAAAGTAAAAGAGGTAACTATTTTTTATATTAAGGATAATCTAGATAACTATTCTGATAAAGGGTTAAAGAGGCTTGCTAGTGTGTTGATAGACTCTGTATGTGAGATAACTACTGAGAAAAAAGCATTAGAAGTGAAAGTAGATAATCAAGACCATGCATTGATTGCTTTAACTTTCCAAATTTTTGAAAGTTAAGAGTTGTTCACAAAGATAAAATCTAAAAAATCTGAGTTTGATGAGTAGTCTGAAGAAGGTAAATGAAGTAAATGAAAAGGGTAAGAAAGAAGCTTCATGGCTTCAAATTCATCTTGAAAAAAGGTTGAGATATTCTAAAAAACACCTTAGGTCTTCACTTCATAGGAATGAAGAGTTAGAGAGGGACTTGGTCCGCTTGAAAGAAGAGTTGAACAAGTCTCTTAAATGGACTAATTCCTCACTGATTCTTTCTAACTTGGCTAGTCAAATTGTAAATCATGGTAGAGGCTGGGGAGATTCTTCCAGTGAACTTGATAATGATGAAAAGTCTAGAAATGTTTTTATGCTAGCAATGGAAGATAGTCTAGTTATCTATGATTCTTTGTTTGCATTCAAGAAAGTCTCAAAAGATGAAAAAAAAAAGAGGTAACTCTTTTTTATATTAAGGATGATCTAGATAACTATTTTGATAAAGGGATAAAGAGGCTTGATAGTGTGTTAATAGGCTCTGTATGTAAACTAACTACTGAGAAGAATGCATTAGAAGTGAAAGTAGAGAATCAAGAATATGAGTTGACTGTATTCTAGGATGATATCATGAAATCCCCATGTATGTACAATATCATGCCTATTACATGTTTGATGAAATTCTCTTATGAATGTAGTATGTATTATGATGTTAGTCAAGTCTTCAAGTAAATCATGCTATGTCAGTTTCCTTCTATCGAGTCCTGGGGGTACTTTTACCCAAAATATTAGCTGTGTGCCTAGATCCATGTCATGTTTTGCATGATACTCTCAGTCAAGCTATGAACTCTTAGACTTCAGATAGTCTTATGACTCAGGAAAAATCTCCATGATCTCATGACTCAGTCAGTTCTCAGATATCAGTAGAATTTTGTCAGCCACAAAAATTCAGTAACTCAGTCCATGCTCAGTTCAGTTCAGTAAACCATGTCTAGCATCTATTCAGATGGGAGTAGGAATTAGCACCAAGTGAACCCAAGGATGGGGACTCACCTGTTATATGAGGGTGTGATTCCTAGAAGCAATCCTTGCATTCCAGAACTATGTATCCAACATAGGTTCAGACATCGTAGCCTGCTATATGAGGGTAGATGAGGTGGCATAATATGTTATGTGAGGGTTCCCACCGTTCTCGCTAGAGTTACCTATTATATGAGGGTTACTCATATGTTGTCCTTACTAGTGGCGTAATATTGACACCCTTCCAATTAGGGTATAGATTAGACCCCAGCTCAGCTATTATAGCACATTTGGGGCATATCGGTTAGATACTACTTCCCACAGTTTTATGTTATAGAATCAGGACTGTCAGATATAGTCAATCAGTCTCAGTAATAGAACTCAGATAGTTCTTCAGATTTTAGGACTGTCAGATACAGTCAACTCAGATACAATATGGAACTCAAATAGTTCCATCAAATTTAGGACTGTTAGCTATAGTCACCCACGTTATCAGTTATACTCAGATATAGTTATTTATGTTACCAGTCATGTCATGTTATTAGTATTCAGATTCAGTAATCACGATATCACGTTATCAGTTACAGTTATATAATTATGTATACATTTTCACATTCATGTTAGACAGCTAGTTAGCATTAGCATGCATGTGAACCCTTGAATTTAGCCTACCTCACATATATACTTGGTACATATGTACTGACCCATTCGCGCTATGGTGCTTTCTTTTTATGTTACACCATAGGTTCAGAGACACGAGTTCCAGATCAGTAGTAGATTCCAGATTTAGCAGTCAGAGTAGAAGTGAGTCCTCATTCTTCGAGGACATAATGATTTTCTAGTATCTCATTGATTAGGTTATTAGTTGGAGTTATTTGGAGATATATCCCATCAACTCCTTATTCAGATTCTTCGGACAGTAGAGGATTTCAATCTAGATGTAGACTAGACACAGACTATCATGTTTTAGACTTTAGTTTTGTTTTGGGTATTCTATTACCCCACGCAGATGTTACGTTATTCAATTATGTTTCATGAACGAACCTTATGGCCTTTCAGTGCATGTTTCCTCATTATTATGTTATCTCATGAAGTATATAGGTACAAATATCAATCATAGGTTATCTTATGGTCCTTCAGGGTCATGAGCACCGTGTAGCATTCTGGTTCAGCAAATTGGGTCGTTACAAACTTGGTATCTTAGCCTAAGGTTCCATAGAGTCCTAGGAAGTCTGAAAGTCGCATCTAGTAGAGTCGTGTGCATGGGTGTGTTGCGCGCCACATTTATGTGCAAGAGTCTATGAGATGTTTTAAGAATAGTTTCCCCTCTTTCAGTATTCATGTCGTGCCTGTGATCATAATCACAAGTAAGTCTCTCAGTCTAATCCGTTTCTCCCATTCTTCTACAGAACATGCCTCCTAAAAGAAGAAATGGAAATCAGTTAGCCGCTCATCCTAAAGAACCTTTGGGAGATTATGTTTCTCATGCGGAGTTCAGGACCGCATTTACCACTCTTGCTTAATCAGTCACTGCTCATAATGAACGGCCAACAGTTGTTTTGGCCAACCCAGTGGCCAACTCAGCTACAGCGAGGATTCGGGACTTCACCTGAATGAATCTTCTAACCTTCCTTGGGTCTAAGGTAGATGAAGACCCTCAGGAATTCTTAGATCAAGGTTATAAAGTGACAGACACCATGGGGGTGACCACTGTTGAGAGTGCTAAGCTAGTTGCTTACCATTTGTAGGATGTGGATCATGCTTGGTTCAAACAGTGGAAGTCCAAAAGATCAGATGATGCAGGTCCTATAGAGTAGGAGGAGTTTGTCACTACTTTCTTAGACAGATCTTTCCCCAAGAGCTTAGAGAAGACAAGGTTCTAGCGTTCATCAACCTCAGGCAGGGAAATATGATAGTGAAAGAGTGTTCTTTTAAGTTTACTCAATTATCGAGGTATGTCCCTCGTGTGGTTGCAGACAGTAGATCCAAGATGAGTAAGTTCGCTTCAGGGGTGAATGACAGTGTGGTTAATGAGTGAAGATCCGCCATGCTAAATAGTGACATAACCCTAGCTAGACTTATGACCCATGCTCAGCAGATAGAAGAGCAGAAAATTAAGCAGAAGGAAAAGCAGAATAAGAGAGCGAAGATAGGTAGCTTCAATTTTAGTCAGCCTAAGTCAGAAGGAGAAAACCGTTCCCAGTTTTATCCTAAGTCATCAATTCTATCTCCCTCTACAGCCAGTGCTCCAGTTCCTAAGTTCAGAGAGGGTAACAAAGATAGAGCACCAGACTCTAAGACCCAGGGATATGTTAGCAGTGCCCGCACCTATCCTCTTTGACAGACTTGCGGTAAGCACCATCAGGGTATGTGTAGAGCAGGTAGTGTCATTTGTTTTAGTTGTGGCAAGCCAGGCCTTAGAGTTAGAGACTGCCCGCATCCAGGTCCTCAGGGTTAATAGAAACGCTTTTCAGCTCAGTCCTATTGCCTAAATTAGTAGGGTGCCACTTCCAGTGCTACTAGCGAGCAGCCTAAATTGTCTCTATGCTCTATAGACTCAACTTTATCAGGAAAGTTCTCCTGATGTAGTTACTGGTATGTTACAGATCTTTCATGTGCATGTTTACGCTTTGCTAGATCCAGGAGCTTCCTTGTCTTTTGTTACTCCTTATATAGCAGTTGATTTAGGAATCAGTCCTAAAATTCTAGCAGAGCCCTTCTCAGTTTCTACCCCAGTGAGTAAAACCATCATAGCCCGGCGGGTATACAGGAACTACCCGATTTTGATATTTCTGAAAGTCACGTCAGCAAATTTAGTCGAGTTAGAGATGACTGATTTTTATGTCATTCTCGACATGGATTGGATTTATTCCGGCAATGCCATAGTCGACTACAAAAATAGAATAGTTTAGTTTCAGTTCCTAAATAAACCCGTCCTAGAGTGGAAGGGTAGTGTATCCGTTTTCAGGGGTCAACTTACTTCCTACCTTCGGGCAAGGAAAATAATATCTAAGGGGTGTGTTTATCATCTAGTTCATGTTAGATAATCTAGTTCTGAGGATCCCAGTTTCGAATCAGTCCCAGTAGTGAATGAATATTTTGATGTCTTTCTCGAAGATCTTCCAAGAATTCCTCCCGAAAGGGACATTGACTTCGGTATTGATCTTCTTTCAGACACTCAGCCTATCTCTATTCTGCCATATAGAATGGCACCAGCAGAACTCAAGGAACTGAAAGAATAGTTGAAGGATATCTTAGGTAAGGAATTCTTCAGACCTAGCATTTCCCCGTGGGGCGCACCATTCATATTCGTGCGCAAGAAAGATGGTTCACTTAGAATGTGTATAGATTACCGTCAACTCAATGAAGTCATAGTCAAGAAAAAGTATCCTCTTCCCAGAATCGATGACTTGTTTGACCAACTTTAGGGTGCCAGTTATTTCTCTAATATAAACCTCAAATTTGTCTATCATTAGCTCAGCGTTAGAGAGTGTGACATCCCAAAGATAGCTTTCCATATGCAGTATGGTCACTTAAAATTTCTAGTCATGTTATTTGGTATTACCAATGCCCCAGCCACTTTCATAGACTTGATGAACCGCATGTTCAAGCAGTAATTGGACATGTTTGTCATAGTCTCCATAGATGATATTTTGGTATATTCTCGCACTAAGCGAGATCAAGCAGACCATCTCAAAATAGTACTCCATACTCTCAGAAATCATTAGTTATTCATCAAATTTAGTAAGTACGAATTTTGGTTAAGATCAGTAGTATTCCTTGGCCATATTATTTCCGATGATGGAATTAGAGTAGATCCTCAAAAGACTGAAGCGGTAAGAAACTGGCCTCGCCCTGTCTCTCCATCAGATATCAAGAGTTTCTTGGGTATGGCATCCCCTATGTCCAGATTGACTCAGAACAAAGTCAAGTTTCAGTGGTCAGATCCATGCGAGAAGAGTTTTTAGGAATTGAAGACTCGACTCACCTCAGCTCCAGTTCTATCTCTTCCAGATGGTTTAGACATTTTTATAGT
Source organism: Capsicum pubescens (assembly GCA_030864215.1). Lineage (NCBI taxonomy): Eukaryota > Viridiplantae > Streptophyta > Magnoliopsida > Solanales > Solanaceae > Capsicum > Capsicum pubescens. The sequence continues at coordinate 100,463,628 of CM061545.1, forward strand.
TTATTTTGATGCATCTAGAGTGGGTTTAGGTTGTGTCCTCATGCAGCATGGTAAGTTCATAGCCTACGCCTCCAAACAGCTTAAATTCCATGAGAGGAATTATCCTACTCATGATCTTGAATTAGCAGCTGTAGTATTTTCCTTGAAGATTTGGAGGCATTATCTATACGAATTTCATGTGGATGTCTTCATAGATCATAAGATCCTTTAGTATGTCTTTTCTCAAAAAGATCTTAATCTTCGTCAGATAAGGTGGTTAGAGCCCTTGAAAGATTATGACATGAGTGTCCTTTACCATCCGAGCAAGGCCAATATAGTGGCCAACGCTCTCAGTAGACTCTCTATGGGTAGTGTTTCTCATGTTGAGGATAGTAAGAAGAAGTTAGCTCAAGAAGTACACCAGTTTTCCAGACTAGGCATTCGCTTAGTCGACTCTTCAGAGGGCGGTGTATGTGTTCAGAGTAGTTTAGAATCATCTCTAATTTCCGAGGTGAAAGAAAAGCAAGATAAGGATCCTAGCCTTTTCAATCTAGAAGAGTCAGTTCAGAATCAGGAAATAGAGGTTTTCTCCCAAGGGTGAGATGGTGTTCTTCGTTGTCAGGGTCGTCACTGTGTTCCAGACATAGATAACTTAAGGAAGTGAATTTTTGCAGAAGCGCATGGTGCGGTTACTCTATTCATCCAGGGGCCACTAAGATGTACCATAATTTGCGGGAAATCTATTGGTAAAGTGGGATGACAAAAGATGTTGCAGAGTTTGTGGCTAAGTGCTCTATATGTCAGCAAGCTAAGATAGAGCATCATAAGCCTAGTGGTCTTATGTAGGAGTTCAGTATTCCTACTTGGAAGTGGGAAGTTGTGAACATAGACTTCGTGACAGGTTTGCCTTGAACTCGTCGTCAGCATGATTCAGTCTAGGTCATTGTAGATAGAATGGCCAAATTAGCTCTTTTCCTTCCAGTTCATACCTCTTATTCAGCCAAGGATTATGCCAAGCTCTACATCAAGGAGTTGGTCAGATTGCACGGTGTTCCATTATCAATTATCTCAGACAGAGGTACCCAGTTCACCTCTCATTTTTGGAAAGCATTCCAAAAGGGTCTTGGTACCCAAGTTCATCTCAGTACATCCTTTTATCCTCAGACAGATGGTCAAGCAAAAAGGACCATTCAGATTTTGGAAGATATGCTAAGGGCATGTGTAATTGATTTCAAGTGTAGTTGGGATGACCACTTTCCTTTGATTGAGTTTGCATACAACAATAGCTATCATTCCAGTATTCAAATGGCTCCATTCGAAGCTCTCTATGGTAGGAGATTTATATCTCCAATCGGTTGGTTCGAAGTTAGTGAGGCCTCATTCATAGGTCTTGACTTAGTATTCGACGCCTTAGAGAAAGTTTAGATAATTAGAGAAAGACTCCGAGATGCTCAGAGCTGACAAAAGTCTTAAGCAGATGTTTGTAGAAAGGATCTCGAGTTTGAGATTGGTGACTATGTCTACCTCAAGATCTCTCCTATGAAGGGATTGAAGAGATTTGGCAAGAAGGGAAAGATCAGTCCCCGATATGTTGGTCCCTTCAAGATTCTCAGTCGATTCGGCAGGTAGCTTATGAGCTTGAATTGCCTTCAGATCTAGCCCCAGTTCATCCAGTCTTTCATGTCTCTTTGCTCAAGAAGTGTATAGGTGACCTATCAGTCGTAGTCCCTATTCAGAGCATAGATGTTCAGAACAGCCTCTCTTATGAAGAGATTCCAGTTGAAATCTATCAGACTCGTAGATTGAGGAACAAAGAAGTCCCTCTAGTTAAAGTTCTTTGGCGAAATCAGTCCGTCTAGGGAGCTACTTGGGAAGAAGAAGTAGATATGCATACCAAGTATCCTCACCTTTTCCCCTCCACCTCAGATCAAGCTCAAGGTAATAGTTCTCCTTAAGCTTACTCAGTTTCATGATTAGTGTGCATCACTAACTTAGTATTCAGTCTTATGCTCATGTTCCCGTGATAAGCTGGGTATCAAGTACCACCGCATATTCAGTCATGCACTCATGGATCAGTTTTTTTATATAGTTATGCATCAGACATACATTCTCATTGTGAGAAAACTTAGTTCGTCAGAACTTATTTATGAATCAGTTAGGCATGCATCAGATATGCATGTTCAGTATGTTATGTTCAGCTTGTTAGTAACATCCGTCATGAGATCATGTTCCAGTTATTCATGTTTATTTCATATTCAGTTTATTTTTTCCCCTCTCAGTCAGTCTCATTCGAGGATGAATGTTCTCAAGGGGAGATATTGTAATACCCCTGTTTTTTCTTAGCTTGAAAATCATCTCAAGGATGTTAGAACTTGCTTTGAAATAATAATTCATTCTTATACACGTGGTATTTCTATAATTTTCACTTCCTATCATGTGGGAAATTGAATAAGCTTTCCATCGGTATATAATTTGCCCAAATCCGACACCCGAGCGAAGAGTTAGAGCCTTTTTAGTGAGACAGTATTTGACCTGAGCCTTCAAATTTCCAGTATTGCTTCGCGATACTGGATCATCGCTCCAAACTTCTAGGTCGTATACAAGGTGGAAACGCGATAGCTCTGCATCGCGCCACCTTGCAGTTTCCTAATTGTCAATTTCCAGTGACACGGCGCGATAACGCCGCATCGCGCCAAGGGCCCAATTCGGGAAATTTGACTGAAAATTTAAATTACGTGTCTAGGGTTAAAAGGGTCAATTTTCCCCCCCATATAAGCTTCTAAACATGGGATTTAGCACTTATTCATCCAAAATATTGATGTTTTTCTCAAATACTCTCAAGAACTCAAGCTAGGGTTTTCATAGAAGGTCCAATTTCAAGATGGTTTCACCATCAATCTTCACAAAATAACAAACTAAGGTATGCACAGTGTTCATTCATGGAATCTTTTCGTCCATAAAGTTTAAGAATCCCTTTTAACTACAAGTTATGGATTTTCTTCATGTGTTCATCCTTTGTATATTATCTTTCATGTTAATAAGTGAGGAATTGATTTTTATTCCATGATTTGATGATAAATTCCATGTGGGTTGATTAGTATAGACAAAGATTTACAAAATCTCATGACTAAAAACCTGGTATGATGAAATTGGAATTGAACCATGATGTTTAATTGCTATACCATTATGTTTACATGTACCATGCCTGTCATATGTTTGATTAAATGCCTAGATGAAGGAATATTGTCTAACTAGGATGATATCATGAAATCCCCATGTATGTACAAGATCATGCCTATTACATGTTGGATGAAATTCTTTTATGAATGTAGTATGTATTACGATGTTAGTCAAGTCTTCAAGTAAATCATGCTATGTTAGTTTCCTTCTATCAAGTCCTGGGGACACTTTTACCCAAAATATTAGCTGTGTGCCTAGATCCATGTCATGTTTTCACGATACTCTCAGTCAAGCTATGAACTCTTAGACTTCAGATAGTCTTATGAGTCAGGAAAAATCTCCATGATCTTATGACTCAGTCAGTTGTCAGATATCAGTAGAATTTCGTCAGCCACAGAAATTTAGTAACTCAGTCCATGCTCAGTTCAGTTCAGTAAACCATGTCTAGTATCTATTCATATGGGAGTAGGAATTAGCACCGAGTGAACCCAAGGATGGGGACTCACCTGTTATATGAGGGTGTGATTCCTAGAAGCAATCCTTGCATTCCAGAACTATGTATCCAACATAGGTTGAGATATCGTAGCCTACTATATGAGGGTAGATGAGGTGGTATAAGATATTATGTGAGGGTTCCCACCATTCTCGCTAGATTTACCTGTTATATGAGGGTTACTCACATGTTGTCCTTACCAGTGGTGCAGTATTGACACCCTTCCAATCAGGGCATAGATTTGACCCCAGCTCAGCTATTATAGCACATTTGGGGCATGTCGGTTAGATACTGCTTCCCACATTTTCATGTTATAGAATCAGGACATTCAGATACAGTCAATCAGTCTCAGTATTAGAACTCAGATAGTTCTTCAGATTTCAGGACTGTCAGATATAGTCAACTCAGATATAGTACAGAACTCAGATAGTGCATCAGGTTTAGGACTGTCAGCTACAGTTACCCACATTATCAGTTATACTCAGATACAGTCATTCATATTACCAGTCATGTCATGTTATCAGTATTCAGATTCAGTAATTACGATATCACATTATCAATTACAGTTACGTAATTATGTATGCATTCTCACATTCATGTTAGACAGTCAGTTAGCATTAGCGTGCATGTGAACCCTTGCATTTAGCCTACCCTATATGTATACTCGGTATATATGTACTGACGCATTCATGCTATGGTGCTTTCTTTTTATGTTACACCATAGGTTCAGAGACACGAGTTCTAGATCAGCAGTAGATTCCCGATTCAGCAATCAGAGTAGAAGTGAGTCTTCATCCTTCGAGGACATAATGATTTTCTAGTATATCATTGATTAGCTTATTAGTTGGAGTTAGTTGGGGACATATCCCATCAACTCCTTATTCAGATTCTTCAGAAAGTAGAGGCTTTCAGTCTAGATGCAGACTAGATACAGACTATCATGTTTTAGACTTCAGTTTTGTTTTGGGTGTTCTATTACCCCACACAAATGTTACGTTATTCAATTATGTTTCATGATTGAGCCTTATGATATCTTATGCAGTATACATGTACATATATCAGTCATGGGTTAGCTTATGGTCCTTTAGGGTCATGAGCACCGTGTAGTGTTTCGATTCAGAAAATGGGTCGTTACAATGGACTACTTCCTCACTGATTCTCTCTAACTTGACTAGTCAAGGTATAAGTCATGGTAGAGGAATGGTCTATCAAGGAAAATTATAACCTGTCGGGTGGCAAGTAAAGACTATCAATGAGGATAGAAATAAGGTTGTCAATCCTATATGTACTCATTTGGGGAAGGATGGTCACACTAAGGAATGTTGTCACATATGGCTTAGACCTAAAATAGATTGCTTCAGAGATGTTCATCAAGGAAAATCACATCATAAGGGGTTTAAGCCACTGGAAATTATCAAGAGTAAGCTATCTCTACCTATGTGGGCCAAGAAGATTTGATCACTCCCTTGTCTTTTTACTGGAAACTCAAACTCAAGTGGGTTCCCAAATCAAACAAGTGATCATGATTCCAGGTTTGACAAAGGGGACTGCTATCAATAATATTCATTAAAAGGTATTTTTCAAAGCTTAAGTATAGAAGATCTAAATGAAACCTCTCTTTCAAGACACTTCAAGTGGAGGTGTCATATTTTGAAATAGTTGATTTCAAGGGACCTGGTCCCTAACAAATTATGGTGAAAGTTTCAAGACAAAAGGGGTGTGTAGAGGCTAAAGCATGAATTGATCAAAAGAACCTGACTTATCATATGAATCAGTCTCTCCTCTTAAAATTGTTTATGTCAAGGAGATATTTATCCATGATAGAGTTGGTACATGTTAATCTAACTCGGTATCATACCTTTGCAGGTATACACCCATGGGGACATCTTTGGAGGAAAATAGTAAGGCAACCATAAGTTGAAAATTCACTCAAGTAAGAGAGGTACCTGGTCCTATCTCTCAGGTGAGTACCAAAATAATGTTCCATGAATTTTTTTAAAAGTTCTATTTAAAAAGGCCATTTTTCCAATCTCATATTAACAAAAGATGTCAAATTTATTCAAAAATAAAGAGTCACAACTGTTGTCATTAGATGCATCTATTCAAAAAGAAAACTCTTAAATGTCAAACGTTCATTTTTTAACTTGTAAATTCAAATCTTCTAAATTCATTCTCTTCCCAATTAACTCAAAACTTAATCAAAACTGCTCCTTCTTGTTTCCTTCTCAAAAAATCCTCAAAATATATGAAATTCCCTCTTCTTCAAACCCCATGAAAGATTTGTCTTCTGATCATTCTCAAGATCCACAAAGTATGTTACCCATCAGTCCTTCTCATGAGATTCGTAAAACCCTAAGTGAAACTGCTTCATCAAAACTCTAAGCCCTAGTGAATGTTCAATCCTAATAGTTGACCTAAACAAAGGTTTAGGGTCTCCAATTTAACAAAAGATTCTTCAATTTGAAGTACATATTTTCTCAAAAAAACCAAAGTCCTCAAATTCCCCACAAATCCTGGTTCCCTCGAAGGATTTGAAAGTTACTAAAATTTTAGACAATTTACAAGAACCTGGTTCTCCTACCCTTTCTGAGTCAAACTCTATATTTGTTAATCTAGTTGATTAAGAGATTCATGTAAAGAAGACTGATTCTCTCAACAGCATAGATTTGGTAGCTGAGAATGTACTCTTACTTACTTATGATCCCATAGAAAGTTTAGTTTGTGCAGAGGAGCAAATAACAAGGGAAAAGGACAACTTCAAAAGGGATGGGGAATTTATATTACCTCCAAATGAGAAAAATAAAGAGGGAAAGGATAATCAACCTCTGGGTTGGAAAATGAATAGCCTAAAGGACAACAAAAATAAAATAATCGCCACTGGTGTACAAGGTACTAGATCCTATTTCACTAGTGGATCTGAATAAAATTACTAGCAGATTCCATGAAAAAAGTAAGTCTTCTACCACCAAAAGAAGAAGACTCGAAAAAGTTGTCATAGTAGAGAAGGCAAATGTTGAAGTAGTGGAGGTTGGAGAAGATGAGGATACTAATGTTAATATTGTTATTGCATCTAAGAAAAGATTAGAAGTTTTTGGTGATGAAAGGACCAGGTTTTCTAATCCAAAGTCTAGGAGTCATGGTGTAAGAAGAAAGAAGCACATAGCTGTGATAAGGAAGAAAGTCCCTAAGGGACCTAGTCCCACAAAGAGAAAAGCTGATGAAAAGAAAGAATTAAGTACAGAATCAAAGAGAAGAAGAAAAGAAGGTTGTCCCTAGAGAAGAAAGGAATGTTGTCTTGAAAACTCAGGAATTGTTGAATGGGAGAGTATTTAATCCAAAAATCTATGAAAAACCAAGGATGGTAGAACCAGTGGATTATGTGAGGCATTAGGGTTGGCTTTACCTACTTGAAGAATCCGCTCCAATGGTGTTTGAAAATGAGGTAAGGGAATTCTACTACTCCATCCAACTTCAGAAGATGGTTTGAGTTTCACGACACAGGAAAAGTTCTTAAGCTGAATAAAGAAACACTGGAAAGAATTCTAGATATACCTATTATATGAGTGAAATTTGCTATGAAGGAGAAGCTTACCACTTAATTTATGGTTGAAGTCTCAAAAGTGGGTGGAACCTCAATAGCTGTTGTGAAAAAAAAGTTCTTAATTGGTGAGTTTTAGCTAGTACTTGAGTCCATCAATAAGGTTCTATTTCCAAGATCAGTGAAAAGGACCATTGTCTCTAGTGTTGACCTATTCCTGATAGAATATTTGAGTAAATTTGAATTGATAAGCTTATCTGCTCTTACGATAGAGCACATAAAGAAAGTAATCTATGAAAAAGAAGGGAAGAATGGGATGCCTTATGGGTACTTCCTAAATAAGGTGTTTGATCACTATGGAATAATTGGGACAAAGGGAACCCCAGGAATAGTCAAACAAAGGTTTAGTTTGACAAACTTGGTGGAGAATGAGTGCATTAAAGGGAAAGTGGGAACTATATCTCAAGTATCAGAACTATTGGTTGCTCAAGAATGCCTGAAAGTAAGAGAGGAGTTGAGGATCATGGTAGCAGCAAAGGACATTGAAACCGTGCAACTAAAACTACAACATCAGAACTTGTCCTTAGAAGCTTCTGGTTCTACTGAAGAACTAGCAGCACAAAATACAAAGCTCAAAGGAAAAATTATAGAGTTGACTGGTGAATTCCAAAAACTGAATGCTGCAGTAAAATCTCTCACCAAACAATTACTAGATACACATGTTGCTGCAGCTGATAGAATAGACATGTTGTTAAAATAACTCTCCCCTAAACCCCCTTCTACCTGAATCCTGTTGTGTATGTCTCTTGATTCAGTTTCCAGTTGCTATTCCTATAGTGGTCTTTGAAAATATTGTTTTATCAATTTTTGGTACATTGTACTGGTACTAATCTTACTGGATAATGAATGAATTTCTTCTAGAGTACCTCATATGTTTCCTTTACTTTAAAGTTGTTCTTCATGTTAGTGTTGCCCCAGTGGACATGAGTTAATTAGCATGTACTTATCTTTACTTATGGCTTACTGTTAATCCTTTTCAATGATGCCAAAATGGGGAATTCTAACTTTATGTGTAAGGACCAGGTGTGATGAGTGTGATGTGTAGGGACCAGGTACCATGTAATATATAAGTGTGCTCATGTATGGTGCATGTTAATAAGGGGAAGTAAGTAATGTGCTAAGTGAATGATAAGGCACTGTGACTGGGGAAGCAAATGTACTCAGGAGGTTTTTCTACAAATAACAACAAGGGACCAGAGGAAGCATAATGATAGGGGGACATTCATCTTCAGGTGGTAATCACACTGATTAAATATGATGAATGTACACTAATGCTAAAAGTTGTTTGGTTTGTTTGTCATCATCAAAAGGGTGGAATTACTATATGTAGTTTTGATTATAAGCAGCTAACTACAAGGGGATAGGTCCCTGGATGTACAAGGTATAGTATAGCTGGCACGCATTGTCTGCATAGTTTTGTCATCTTGTTTAACAAACTTGCAGGTTCCATTTTGTATTGATTAGGATATCTGGTTTAATGATCTTTCAGCCCTAATCATCACTCATCTATAAAAGAAAGAGACTTAGCTTCATCATATTGTGTTTTTTGCACAAATCTAAAGAGGGAAGTAAGGCAGAAAAAATTCCATTTCAATATTGCTCATGTTCTTATCTTTGTAATATGCTTAAAGAGTGAGTGAGTGTTCTTGAGTGCTAATTTTTAATCGACCTACTCATGCTATAAGAGTAGTGTTTTCTTTTGATGAAGGAAGTGCTTAGGTAGAGTTGCCTAAGCTTGTTGCTGGTTAGAGTTAGACAATTATTGAGGGAAACATAGCATAGGTATTAAGGAGTGCTTGTAATAGAGGTATTAAAAGCAGGAGGAACCTAGAATTAGGTTAACAGTCGAGTCTGTAATAAAGTTTCGTTATAGTGGACTAATTTGGTGCTTGTGGGGGCAAGCCGTGGTTTTTCACTTCCTGGGTTTTCACGTAAAATCCTATTTTTTTACTTTCCTGCACTGCCTTTGTTTCTCCAGCACCACATAGGTGTTTTACTATTCTATCCCTTGTGTTTGACTTTGAGGGACCTGGTCCCTCATGGTATGGTGAAACCCCCAAGGGTTTCAACATACCACCAAGTTGCTGATGCTCAAACTTCACTTCTAGAAATTCAAACACTTAGCCACAAACCCTATAATATTTCTTTTTCACTCCACCCTGCTAGTAGTGTTGATTTAGGTCATGATACATCTAAGCCGCTCCTGGTTGAATAAAATACCATGACCAATGATCCTCCTTCAATCAACAAATGCGACCACTAATCCCCAAAATACCCTCGCGATCAAGAGATGTTATCTTAGCTTTGCGACTAAACACATTGTCCCAAATTACCCTTAATCTCTCATTATTAAACTAATAAGCTTGAATATGCTCCATCATAGAAGACCTAGCCACAAAAAATGCCAAAACATGCGCGAGTGTTGAACTATCAAGCCTAACAAACTGGTTAACTAAGAAATGAACCCCTAAGGCCAAAGGTCACTCGTGAGTCAAAAAATGAGCTAAAATCTATATACTCTCTGTCATCTGACTGAAGGCATTCACAACCAAATTATCCTTGGCCAAATGATAATGAACAGTGACTTCATTAACCTTAAGTAACTCAATCCATCGACGTTGTCTCATACAAAGATCATGTTGGGTAAGAAGTACTTAAGGCTATGATGATTGAAGAAAATCTCATATTGGACCCCGTACAAGTAGTGTCTCCATAACTTCAACAAAAACATAATTACCTCAAACTCCAAGTCAAGGGAAGGGTAATTTTTCTCATAAGGCTTCAACTATTGTGAAACATAAGCAATCACTTTACCCTCCTGCATCAACACACCACTTGAGCTAACTCCAAAAGCATTACAAAATATGGTAAATCCCATTCCATCTTTAGGCAAGGTTAAATACCAGCCAAAGTTAAAAACTCCTTAACATTTTGAAAGATCTCATTACATATTCTGAATACAGAAAAACAATCTTCTTTTGAGTCAACTTGGCCAACGAAGCAACAATAGAAGAGAAATCATGCACAATGTATCAATAATAGCCTGCTAATCCAAAAAACTCACAATCTAAGTAGGAGAAGTTGGTCTATCCCAATTATTAATTGTTGTTATATTGCCCAAATCACCATAATACCATTTTTGGTCATTTTATGACCCAATTAAAAAAATCCAACCAAAACTCTCACTTAGAGAACTTGGCATACAGCTTGTCATCTCGCAACCTCTGAAGTACAGTCCTCAAGTGCATCATATATAAGGCCTCATTATAGGAATAAACCAAGATATAATCAATGAATAAAATCATGAAAGAATCAATATAAGGTAAACATACTTAGTTCATCAATTTCATGAGCACCGCTGGGGCATTAGTTAGCCCAAAATACATTACCAAGAACTCATAATAACTACACTGCATTAGAAAAGTTTTCTTCAGAATATTCAAAGCTTTAATCCTTAATTGATGGTATTCGAACCCCAAGTAAATCATACCAAACACTGAGGCATCCTGAAGTTGATCAAACAATTATTAATACTAGGAAGAGGATACTTGTTATTGATGGTCACCTTGTTTAATTGTCGATAGTCAATACACATAAGCATAGATCAATCTTTCTTCTTCACAAAAAAGATAAGAGTACCCTATGAAGACACAAAAGGTCTACTGAAACCCTTACACAACATATATTGTAATTACTCATTCTATTCCTCCAACTCAATCGAGGCCATCTTATAAAAAGAAATGGAAATGGCCTTGGTGACCATTTTGACATTAATGGTAAAATCAATATCCCGGTCAGGAGGCATACCAGGTAATCCTAAAGAAAACACATCCTGGAAATATTTAACGACTCAAACAGAATCCACAAGAGGCGGTAAAACAACATTAGTATCATGCACGTCAGCTAAATGAGAAAACACCATTTTCATACTATGAAATCAGAACATAGAAAATATATAACCCCTTTTGGACTCAAATTAAAAGTACCTTTCTATTCTAACCTTGGCACACCCGGAGTAGATAAAGTTTTGGTCTTGGTAAAATAATCCAAAATTACATGATAGAGAGCAAACAAACCCATACTTGAGATAACATCAAAATCAACCATATTTAGGATAATCAAGTCTACCTAGGTCTCACGCCTCGCAAAGGTCACTACGTATGATCAGTACAACTAATCCACAACAAAAAAATATCCTATAGGGGTGTAAATATAGTTGGGCATATCATTGGACACAAATAGAGCATCAAAATCAATAGCAAAGTATGTAAACACATAGAAGAATATAGACCTAAGGTCAAATAATATAAAAGTAGAACAATGGTTAACTAGGACGACACCTGTGATATTTGCATCAGAGGCCTCGACCTTGGTCACTTAGATATAGCATAGCACTAACTATTCCCACTACCAGACTAAAAAACCCTGCATCTACTACCATGATCTCTCAAAGATCTACCTTGAGCATCTCTAGAACCACCTCTTCCACTTTGTGAACCACCTCCAACTACAGATATAGGAGTAGGAAAAAGTTGAAGCTAAGAACCGTATTGTGTAGTACCTAATGCACGTCAATGACACTTTCTCACATAATTATTAGGCTCATGATATATGAAACACTCTTTTATGCTTGAAATGCATTGAAAGGGCCTAAAGGTACCAAAATGCCCTCCCTATCTCAAAGAACAAAAATTGGAGCCTCTACTAGCATGACCTTTTCCCTAGATACCTAAAGCCTCAAAAACCACAGACCTACTACCCAAACACTATAATGTTACCTGCACGGGTCTACCATGGTAATAGTGAGAACCTCTACTAGAGAAATCCCTACCTTAAGATGCATGTCCATTAAGCTCACCCTATCGGCATATCTCGTAGCACTACCACCCTAAGTAAGTTGATGAATCGAATCAATCAAATTAACATGCTCTTTGATACTCTATAAGAAAACCCTGAAACCACAAGCTAAGTTATAGCCAATTGACAATAACTTGTCAAACCCTTAATGAACTCTCAGATCCACTTAGACTCATTTGAGATACTTGAAGTGGCACACCTAGAGAGTGCATGAAAGTAGGTCTCATACTCTATAATAGTTATAGATCCCCACTCCAAGTGGTCAAACTCATCTCTCATCTGATTCCTCAAACTGTAAGACACGAATCTCTCTAGAAAAGCCTTTAAAAATTTGGTCCATGTCATAGTAGAAGAATCCAATGGTCTACAACTAGTTAGACACCTCCACCACTGCCTAGTCATATTAGTCAACTAGTAGGTAGTATAGACAACACCATGGGACTCAATGGATTTGAGGTTATGCAACCTCTCTTGGCAGTCAAGCAAAATCTCATAAGCATCCTCTCCAATAGCACAACTGAACTTGGGAAGAGCCAAGTGAATGGATCTCTCAAACCTCTTCTGATCATCAAAATACATCACAGGACTAGATGCAATAGGAGGAATAACAAGCCTAGTAGGCAAAGTATCAATATAAAGGGTTACCATATCAACTGGTTGTACACTTGGAGTCAAAAAAACCATAAGTAGGAGACTTCCCTAGCGATTAAAGACCTCTTGGAGTATGAGAAATAGCCAAAACACTTAGTGGAATACCTATCTAGGGAATGCCATCGATACAGCCAAACAGATGAATCAATAAATCTCATAACATCAAGGTAACAACTAAACTCTAAAGGGTCGAGCTACTCCCATATCCTCTATTAGATAATCCTCATCATCATAATAACTCTTAGGCTCAGGAAAGGCTTTTCTAGCTCATCTTTCAGTCAAAGCAGCTCCTCGTGCCCGACCTCTAGCTCGACCACGACCCCTATCTCGCCCCTTGAATGGGGATCTAACAATGAGTCCTGGTTCAACATCCTCACCAACTCTAGTCCTCATCATCTACATAGATAAGAATGAAATGTATGTTTATAGTATTAGGCATAATCAACCCATACGATAAAGAATCAATTTGGAGAAGTTTTTCTTAAATACGCCCTATAACCTCTCATAGATAGATATGGATATTAACGTATCAATCCTCGAAACTCTACTAGTCATCTTTCTTTTCACTTATCAGACTGATGAACCTAGTGTTCTAATACCAATTTGTCATAGTCTAAAACTTGAGGTCATGATGACACCTACCTCAACCCAACCTTGGTAGGTAAGTTGAAACCTCATAATAGAAAAGTAAATTAAAATAAGATAGAAATTAAATAAATATCACTTTTAGAACTAAGTCAGTCTATAACACTAATAAAAACTAGAAAAATCTCAAAGAAATAGAATAAATCCCCAAAACTTGGTGTCATAAGTATGAGAGCATCGTATACATATTGGAAATTTGAAATACATGAATATGTCTCTTAAAGTAAATAAAAATAAGATAAAATATGAGTAGGTCTAGAATATGCCCCAAATGTTGAGCTCATCAATACCTAAAATCATTATCTCGCAGCACAAAGTCAAGAACTAAGAATCACACTTGTACTAGATCTACACTGAAAGGATACAAAATAAAAAATAAGTACGGTCCATTTGTACTTAGTAGGAATCATAGGTTGACTGAGTAAAATAGAAAACTAAACAACTGAAGAATACTATGAGCACACCTTCACCTGCATATAGAAATTTTTTTAGATATTAGGTCATATCATATCTCCTAATAGTTTCTACTATATATTATCTGAATAATTACACGTGAAAATATAAGAAAACTAAGTACATGGCAACAAACACATGAAGAAAGTATAATGATGCAATGTAATGAAATGATGGTAGGATAATCATGATATAAACCCTCACATGACTTTCATATACACCTTTCAAGCCTCAATGCTTCAGGATATGACCCATGGGGGTTAGCAACCAATATACTTTCACAATCTAAAAAATCTCTGCCGACAAATAACCTCGGCCAAGGGTTTTTCAAATAACACAATAAGACTTGTCGGCAAATGACCTTGACCAAGGGTTTTAAAAGTATCAAAATCAATTTTACTAGCAAATAACCTCGACCAAGGATTTTATAAAAAGAATTCTTACTTTTAGAAATGGTATTCCTTAATGAAACCAATATCATGAATATATATATAGATTAAATAAGGATGTAATGGTCATAACCAATAAGTATAAAGAAAGTGATCAATTTAATACATGTATAATTAAGCTCAAAACCAATTCAATATGACAATAATTCATGGTATAAGTTATTGCATGGAACCACTGGAATAAATAGTCATGTAAGACATTAATAATATCATCTCTAACCCCTATCTTGAGTATCGCTATAGTGATAGAGGAAAATAATTCATTAATAAAGCCTACAATATCAAATAAAGCCCCCATACGGGCACTGTAACAAGTATTAGCTCTAAAGTCAACACCATATACATATGAGCCCCCCACACGGGCAACACAATAAGAATAATAACCTCAAAATACAATTTTCATGACTAATATCCTAACTTATAGCATACTTTACATGAGTGGTTAACTACCTAGCCTAGATTGAAGTAAGTTAAGTCATAACCTACCTCAAAAAGTCAATCCACGTCTACGCCCTTCAACACAGAGACTTTCCTTCACAAATGATCTTAAAACAAACTAAACCTATCAAAAATATAATCTACACATCAAAAGAGTCCAAGGTACCCATAATGTATATATTAGATTCGGGTCCATAAATAGTTTGAAAATTAATTCAAAATAGAAAAAAGGTAAATCTAGAATTTTATTTGAGAATCATGTTCCTCATATTAAGAGGAGTCTAAATCTTAAAACCCAACTAAAAATAAGTTAAAAACATACTTTGAATCAAAGAAAATCAAAAAATTTAGTGTTTCCAAGTCAAAGCTATGACTACCAACAAGTATCCAATTCTACAACCATGACTCAAATAACAATATCAGTCAAGTCAAAACTACACAAGTAAATAGACAACGTAGAGTTATACCATATCTTATAATTAGCCTGGACCACTAAGAGAGTCATAAAAACAACAACAATGGAAAATATCATGCAACTTAATTTACATAGAGAAACCACCTTTAGAAAATAAGCACATAAACCTAGTTCACTTAAAAAACCAATATAACAGGTCAACACTTAAGCTTGATTCTCTCAAGAAACTAATATAATAGTAAACACATAATCCTCGACTCACTTAAGGAACCATCACACTCACTTGTACCTTGTATATATATTCTAAGGGTATTATGGTATTCCACTAGCCATGACTTGTAGGTGATGATCTCTTTTCTATGTACCAAATTCTAAACATTAAGTGCCTGACAACCTTTGTACCAATCCAATTCTGTGAAGATATTCAAATGCCAATACATTTCACAATAAAGATAGATATCACAACAATCAAAACCACAATAATAATGGAAAAAAAAATTATAATAACCAATAAGCTTTGTTATAAGTTCATTGGATGTGATTAACACTTAGGATATCAAATAGTTATTCACTTTTCTTTAACATGCATTGTACAAGTAATGAGAAGAAATAGTTATCATCGTGCATAAAAATAAATTGGGTTTCAACTAAATTAAATCATAACCTACCTCAATACAAACCTGAAATGCTCTAGTGAATATGAGTTTTTCTCTTTTTTACAACCTCGGCTTGATTTTGGTATAAAAATAGGAATATAACACATAATCAAAGAAATGACCTACTATATCAAGGATTATAACCTAATCCCAAACCCCAAAGACATTTTATGATCATTCCCTCCATTCTACGGCTTATAAAATAATTTCACCTTAATCTATCAATTCCATGGTTACGTTAGTGAATTATAGTCATACAAGAGTAAATTATCAACTTTTAAGCAAAACCCAAAGGTTTACACCAAATTTACCCCATTGTATTACAAAAATCAGTTGGATTAATCTAAATTCTCCCCAAACCTCATAAACTTATGATTCTAAGATTTAGAAATTGAAAAACTAGTTAATGAGAGAGATTAACTTACCTTTACGAAGAAATTTGATGGAAAACTAGTAAAAACACCCAATATTGTGTAAGTCCTTCTCAAAATAAGTTTAGAAATAATAAAATATTTTGGAGTAATTTTCTACATAAATCCGCATATATCCCGTAATAGAGGCATCACTCTAGAAAAATCCGTCTGTTATGGCGGATTGGCCGACTTTGACTCTCGCTATAGCATGAATTTCTCTGCTACAGCAGCGTCATCATAGCAGCAAACCACCCTCCTATAGTGGGTGTGGTGATAAAAAACTCAAGTTTTCTCCTAGTTTTACCTTTTCCATAACGCATCCTCAAACCATGATATTTTGGACTTTCTTACATCAAGTTCGATATCGGGAGTTCTAATTACCTGAATTCACTTTCAAAAAATTCTACGAATTCCTTATCATATTATATAACATAATAATATACTAAATTTTATTAAATTTATTTAATCCATTTCCAGATTTCTATAGAACATACCCACTCAAATTTCGTCCAAGACTAGACTAGCCTAAAATTTCTAACTCACAATTCAGGAAAAATCTAAACCCAAATTTGTACATTAGACTTACCCATAATGACGGAAATAATCGTTACAAAATTGATGATCTATTTGATTTATTTAATTGGTGACTTGATCGTTTTTCTGTTAATTGTATTTTTAAGTCAGTTTCTAGAGGCTACATCATTTTGAATAAAGTCTCATTATTTTGATTGTAATGATGTAAATATAAATTTAGAGTTGTAAGAATATATTTTAATTTTGATGGTGAAGTGGGACTTGATTAAACCTGTTTGAATTGGTGTATTTAGGTTTGTAATACATCTTAGGTATTTAGTTATTTATTTGAGGATGAATAAAGATTTAAGTGTGAGGTGATGTATGCCAGGCATATATATATATATATGTGTGTGTGTGTGTGTATTTTCCATATTTCACCCATGTTATTCTTTGTTTTACAAATAAATATACTAAATACACCTAACTATTACTTCTTCTTTTTTCATAATGGAACTTATGAATGTGCTATGGTGAATTATAGGTGAAATACCCAAGAAAAAATGACTAAGTATGAAAATATCCAAGAAAAAATGGCTAAGAATATAAATGAGCAAGAGCTTGGCGAATCAAAGCCCAAACCGAGGTGGTATCTTTCTATGGAACTTTCCATGTGAGTTAGGTAGAAGGGAAGCAGCAAAATTTTGGTTGTGTAGAAATGGCAGAAGCCCGCGGCAAAAACCCACACAAGAAGTTTGCCCGTGATGGAGTTCGCAATGAGGCAGTCCATGAGTTTGACCCTTCTAATATTTTATATTTCAAATACTGTGATTTAAAATTTTTTATTTTTTATTTTTTTGATGATTTGTGCTTATTATAGAAAATGACATCATCATATATCTAAAGTTGTAAATTTTGATAATTTTTTTCTTAAAGTTAATATTCAATCAAACACCACTATCTATACAAAATTAAAAAAAACTATCATAGACTTTTATACAATAGACTCAGTTCTCAATGTTAGTTAGGGTTAAACATAAGACATCAAAAATTTAATTGTAGAATCAAATTGGGATTTATTGTATTGGAATTTAATTTACTGTAGCAAATCAAATGTTAAAGTTTGATATTTGGTATTTGTAATTATCCTTTAAGTCATTTTCTCAATTTGTATGTATTTTTGGGATTTTGATCCTTTCTGTAGTAGCTACAAGTCATTTATGACTTACCAAAAATGTCGGTTCGATTATCGGATAGTTCATTTGGGTTTTAGGCTCATTTCTATGTTGAGCTTTTGTTGTTAAGGAATTGATCTCAAACCAAAAATCCTAGTAAATGGTATCGAAAGAAAAATTTGATAGTGTCGTTAGCTTCGAAACATTGATTCTAGGTAGAAGGACCCTTGAATTGGGTCCCAAAGCTTTCGGACTCATTTTGGGGTATTGGTTGGAAATTGGTTAAAATGAAACTATGGGTGTGGTGCGCACATTTTATTAAAACTATCTCAAATGAAAGTTTTGATGGTTCAATTGATCTTAAAATAGGTTAGTAGCATAGTTAGTTTAGGCCCCGAGCCTTTATAATTTTCTTTTAGTGTTTAGACAAAGAATTAGTTAAAATAGCCTAAAATGGGTCTTGGGGGTTAATTTATTGTAAATGACCCATTTTAACAGATTCAATGATATCATTAGATCCAGATCATGTTTTATGATCAATTTACACTATTAATTTGTGTGCTAGGGTTTCAGATGAGTTCCTAGGGTCAAAAAGAAATTTTAAAAATTGTTGGTGCTGGTGTAGCCGCTTTAGAAGATGCTTTCCATTTGATCAAGCTGATAATGACATCATTGACCATTTTAGCAGTATTTTGACCCTTTGATCAGGCCACTTTAGTGGTCAAATTATCGCTTTAGCGGTTGTCGCTGAGGATAAGACCCAAACCGAATCCATTTAGTATTTATAACATTTTGGGAGTGAAGCTAGGAAGTTTCTTATTTTATTATTATTGGTGCATTTTCATATATAATTATTGTCTTTGTAATTATAACTTTATATTTCTCATTTTTCAAGAATACCCATTTCATTTTTCATAACTTTTTACTAAACTGTGATTCAAAATCCTTTTCGTTATTGTTGGATCTTGGAGCATGGAAAATTATGAAAAATCATTCATTGAGGCTAAGGTAAGCTAATTTGACACCTCATGATCATTTCCCATTATTTTCACCCATCAAATTTAGCTTTTTTCCTTGTAATCTCTAGAGATTAATTTTTGAATTTCTTAGCGTCATAGGCTGATTTGGGCCTAGATTCAAGCTCCATCTATTCTCAAAGTTTGAGCATGCATTCCATGTCTTGTGCAGAACCTCGTGATTGATTTAATTTTTTGAATCATGTTTGCGAGCCCAATGGACTCTCTTGACCCAAATTCTAGCCTAAAGTATTATATAGAAATATGGGTATCGTTTTACTTCTATAAATATGTAGATTACGATTTTGATAGTGCGACATCATTTTGGGATTGTAGTGTGAAGACGAGTAATTCATAGATAGTTTGGGACTACGGTTCAGCTATAAGGTAGGCTTCAGTTTACTTTTCTCTATGAGATTGTGTAGTGCATAGATTGCATACTATATAGGGATTATAGTACATGTTTATACCTAGAAATACTTGGATTTGACATATCTTGGGGACTTAGAATAGAAATGTGATCCAGACCTTAGCATAAAATACCCGCAATAGTTACAGGACCTAATCATCCTTGATTATAGACTTGTATAGCCATAGTTTGACATTAAGAATTCTTAGTATAAGATTTATCATCTTACTTGGTAAATTGGATGGTACTTCCCTGATTAGGCCCTCCAAGTAGCTATATGCACTTGTTTACCTTAATTTCTCAAATTATAATGTTAATATTATGTTGAATTATATATTGTTGACCTTGGGGTTATGGTTACGATATCAATTGGACACCGAGTTAATAATTTATCCTTAGAAAGAATGTGGTTTTGGTTATGGATGTGTAGACACTTATGATTGTGTTGTTTGGATACTAGTGATAGCATGCATATGTTTAGACGTATTTATACTTATTTAGTGGTACGATTTTAGTTAAAATCTTGATTTCACTATTATTTTCTTAAAAAAAGGATTTATTCCCACTTTTCACTCTTATAATTGATTTTTTTATAATGAAAACCATACCACCCTTATTCTTAGAATATGATATTTAACTAAACATACTAATTTGGAAATTTGACTGAGGTTTATTTTGGTCCATTATTAATCCACTCTCTTTTACCACTACTATTTTACTTTGGTCGAGAGATATTTCAAACCTCTCTACACTATTATGCCGATTTTGTTCCGAACTTGATCTCGGGTAATGGATTTACAAATTTATACTTTTTTAGTCTCGATTTAAGTCTGGGCACTTATCTCCCTCACTTGTCTATGATCCTCGAGATGTTAGGTTAGTTCCCTCAAGCTATTATCTTTGAGTTCAGTCCTATGTGTAGGGAGGTATGTGTTCATATATATACGTATGGAATTTTCATATATCTTTCTCTTTCCTTATCTCTTCAAATTTTATATGTATCCTTTGGTCTTGTATTACTACTTTATATTCTTCTTTCACTCTTTATTTGTATATTGTCAAGTGATATATGTTATTGCACTTTAGTTCCTGAATACAGTTAAAATAGGATGGATTATCCTTATTATTCCATTAGCATTATTATGTTTAGTTCCTTGGATAGTTCTTGTACCTTATGTTCCTGCTTTACATGTTATTTATGCTCACATTAGTTTTGGAGTTCAGTCGGTTGATGCATAATGAGTACCATGTTCTTGGTACTCATACTATACTTCTGCAACTAGTAGATCATTATATGATTTCTCATCGTTAAAGTGTGCATTGAGCAAAGTAGCTATTGATCGGAGATTTGGGGTGAGATTCTGACATTTAGAGTATTCCTGCTCTCCCTCTTATTGTTACTTTGATCCCTATTTTGTATTTAGAGACATCTTATATGTATATTTATTCTGTATTTCACTTGCACTCCTGTACTATTAGAATCTCTTATACTGACTTTACTAGGTTTTGGGATTTATTATTTATAATAGTCTCTTTACTAGATTCCTTTCTGTGGCTTTCTTTATTTCTCTTGTTAGTAAGTTAATAGTTGTTTGGAACTATGAGTTGGCTTACCTACTTATGGGATATAGTAGATTCCATCATGACTTGAGAAATTTGGTCATGAAAAATTAGTATCAGAGTATAGGTTCACTATTATTGTTGGTGGATCATCTTTCTCCTCTTGAGGATCATCGTTGTTGACAGATATATGATAACACCAGAAGACATCTTCTATCTCTTCATCAATCTTTATTTGAGATGAGACATATTTATCATTCTAGGTCGTAACATAATATGAGGAGCCAACACTCTCTTCATCTTCTTCGCGTTATGAGCCTTTGATTTTAACACCTCATTGTATAAAACTACCAGTTCCGTCTGCCGCCTTATTCTAGAAGGAATCATACTTTGGAAATCCTTCTGGATCTTAGGCGAATAGTGCATTATTGTACTTTGATGACTTTTCCGATGCTTGTTATTTTTTTTTCTTATTTAGAGGGCCCAACCTTTCGAACATAAAAGTTATTGCGGTTGATTCTCCAAGTCGATCAAATACAGAGGGTCTTTTATTAGCAGCAGTGGATTCTTCTGCCATTGTGATGTAATTACTGACTGCCCTTCTTATGGAGATGCGAATTGGAGGTGGCTGCGTGTATCTTAGGCCTTCACGTGCCTGCCTGGTTGTACCCTTCAATGGAAGTTTGCCCAACCTTGAGGGCTCATTAGGATTGTATCCAGCCTTTACAAATAGCTTGTATGCATTTAGGTCGAAGTTTTCTTTCGTACGCTTCGTAGGGAGTGTCACATCTTGTGGCGGATTTTGAGCTAAAGACTCTTCAAGTAGTCTTGAGGATGAATTTATTGCATCATTCTTCCTGATAGGTAAATTTAGCCTCTTTAGCACATTATCTTGGAAATCCGATTGGTGATCTTTCTCTTTCTTGACCTTTGGTACATAACGAAGAACAGGAGTTGCCTTTTTTTTCGTAGGAGCAACACTTTCATTATTTGAAGTGGAGAGAGGCTTCTTGGTGGTGACTTTTTCGACAGTCGCCACGACCTTCTTAGATGCAAGATCATCATACTTGGTCTTGGTGATATCTTCAACCCTTTTCTCATCCACAACATGATTCTTTAAGTAGAATTTTGCTTCGGCAAAATGTGACTCAGTTTCAATGAATAGCTTGTCATCAGCAACTATCTTTTTTTTCACTCCGCCTTTGAGATACTTTAATCATTGATAGTAAAAGGACGAGATAATTTTGTTCCCATGCACCCAAGGCCTACCAAGCAATATATTGTATGAAGTTTTGGCATCGATCACATGCATCAATGCATTTGATTGAAAATCATCCATACGAATCCCCAACTTTATAGATCCCATGGCCCTCTAGCCCCCTTGGTTGAAACCTTGGATCATTATACGGCTTTCGTCCAGTTTGCCAGTAGCGATGCCAAGTTCCTTCATCGTGCGATAGGCAGGATGTTGACTCCAGATCCCTCATCTATCAAGATTCTATCGATCTTCTTTTCTAGAATTTGACCCACCATATATAAGGGGCGGTTATGTATTGCCTCACCAAGCAGAAGATTGTTATTTGTGAATATGATTTTTGTATCACATACATGTGTCTCTTGGCCAAGAGGTTCAGCAAGCGGTTCAGAGGATGAAGGAACTTCTATGGGTATATTTTCACCCTTTTCCCCCTCATTGGCAGTATTAAAATAGGATGCCTCAAGGTTGACTTGAGCATTTTATACACGAAACCAACTCAGTAAGAATTCCTCTAAAGTCACCGGACGTCGAGGTTTTTGGTTGTGAAGCACTGTCACCCTCGTCTTCTTTGGAAGTTCAACCAACTTCTGTTTCCTTGGTTTCTTCACCATTCTCCTTCTGCTTGGTTGCTTGGATGACTCCTTTTGCAGACTCATTTTCTTGTGTCTGTGCCTGGTCACTAGAGTCCAACCTTCGTCATCACCTTGGTCAACTGAAGACCTGTCAAGATCTAATATCTTCTCATTATGCTCTTCGACACATATTTGGATTGGGTCGAATGAGCCAAAAGTGATAGAGATTTGATGAGTACTGGATTTATTATTGTCGAAGAAGATCTTCTTCTCTTTTTCCAGTTGCATGACTTTATCTTTAAAGACAAAACATTTTTCCAGAGAATGACTTATGAGCCTATGATATTTGCAGTAATTAGGGTCATTGGTCCTTCCAACTTCGTTGGGATGCTTCATCTCTGGGATTTTAATGAGCTTATGCTTAAGGAGTTCATCAAAAATCTCAGCAACATCAGAATCAAAGAAGGGATATTCCTTTTCTTGCATCTCCTTTAAAGTTTTCTGATTTAGACGTGCTCCAGAAGTCATTTTCACACTTTGCTTCTTGCTCACCTTTGTAGTGACCTTCACAGGAGACACATCGACATTCATGAATTCCTTGTTGTCATTTTTTGGGACAAACTTGCCCCATCTTTTGGGCTCCTGCTTATCCTTTCCCCTTCGAGGGTCATGGATAGGCGTTGATCCATTTCCAGCAGAAGACATGCTCAACTCCGTATCGTGAGAACGGGTAGCTAGCTCTTCAAAGGATTTAGGCTTAATGCCTTGCAAGATGTAGAGAAGCTCCCAGTCCATTCCTTGGATGCATATATCTATTGTAGAAGCTTCGTTGAGCCTATCTTTGTAGTTTAGGCTAGCATTTCTCCATCGATTGATGAAGTCAATGACTGGTTGAGCTCTACCATGCTAACTGTATGCCTTGTGCTATAAAAGCAATTTAGGAACTCATGCTCCAATTGCTCCCAACTATCGATGGAATTAGGCTCAAGGTTCGTATACCAATCAAAGGCGTTTCCCTTCAGAGAACGAATAAACTTTTTGACAAGATAGTCACCGTAAGTTCCAGCATTGTTACATGTCTCAACAAAGTGTGCGACGTGCTGTTGTGGGTTTCCTTTGACCTCAAATTACTGAAATTTGGGGGGTTGATAGCCGGCAGACATTTTGAGGCTATCTATCCTCGCAGTGCAGGGCTTGGCATACGTAAGGGAAGATTTGGTGACAACATCATACTTGTCTTTGAGGGTCCCTTTAATGAATTCCCTCAATTGCCCAATTGGGATCATTCCCTCAGAAGAAACTTGCACCTCTTTAGTCGGTGGTGTTTATTTCACAGGATTTTCTTGTCTCATGAACCTTTGGAGATTTTTTAGGTTCATGGCTAAACTATCCGTCTATCAGACCTTCCACCCTATCCACTATCTTATCAATTCGAGTATCTTGATTCTGAACATATTTGGTCAGGCCCTCAATTGTCTTTGCCAAATTCGCAAGTTGCTCTTTCATAGATGAGGCATCAGTCACCATCGCTTGCATAATCATTGGAGATGTTGGAGAGTAGCACGGATTATCACACAAGTTGATCTTTGAAGTGCTCAACTTATGTGGTGTAGTCAGAGATGATGAGTTGCTTGAACGACCATCGCTCTTTGCACCAGAATATTTGGAACCGAAATGCTCAAGTAGAGCTAGAGTCTTCTTAAGCGATTCTACCACATTGCTTCCTCCTTTTGAAGGACTTGCATTGGACTTCTTTTCTTTTGGGGTTGAAGATCCAAAAATTAGAGTTGGTGCGGATGGCACTGGCTGTGTTTGTTGTCCTAGCAAGCCTGCCTTGCTCCTTGTGACAGCTCCTAAGCTTCCAAAAATAAAACCAAGGATGCTTTCTACTTCAGCAAAGAACTTTGAATCAACAGCCTTGGAAGCAGCTGATTGAGAGTTGACTTTCTTAGAAGTCATTTTAATGTTGTTGAACTTTGCAGTTGGAAAAGTTAAGATGAGAGGTAGAGATTATCCCACAGGGCATGCCAGAATTTATTAGACAATAAAATTCTTGAGTCGGAAAAAATAATTCAAGATAAGAAAATATTACAATAATCAATTTATTGATTTCAATATGTGAGTGTTACAATCTCTATAAATCCTCTGATTCTCCTTTTCAAATATAAATTCAAGGGCTTAAAGCTTGATCTTGAATTTGAACTTGATTTGAATGATTTGAGCATCTTGATCTTGACTTGTGCTTGAATTCAAGGGCTTTTGAACTTGTTCTTGAATATTGCGGTCATGCTCTTGAATCTTGATGAACTTAATTTGAATGCTTGAGCTTTGTAGAGAAATTGCGACGTTTGATCCACGAACTTTCTCCTGCTTCTTGTTAGTGTTTGGGGGTTCTTTTCTGAATTATGAGACCCCTATTTATAGTTGTAGAAAAGAAAGAGTCATGATGAATATGGACTTCCTTTGACCAATCAGATTTAAGTGATGTGGCGCCTTTTTATGGGCTTTTATTTCATGGGCCTGATGCATCATTTTGACATGTGGCATGGTCCTATTGGCTCCTTCACTTGACTTGGCATGACACATCATTTGACACGTGGCGCTTATTTGGGCCTCTAGAATATGACAATATCTTGGGCTTATTAAAGTGGGTTCATCATTTGTAGCCCAAATCAATGGGCTAGCTCAATAAAAATTGGACTTTAATTAAACCCATATATGTTTGGACTTAAATAATTAATCCAATTATATTAATTCACAATATTTATTTGGAACAAATATATTTTGAATTTAATATAATTCAAATTTTGTACGGATTTAAATTTAATAAAATTGCATCATCCACAAACGTATATATCTTTTGAGTGAATAGGAGAATTGAAAAACAAACTTTGAGAGTTAAAAGCAAAGAGATCAACATTTTGAATTATTAACGTAAATCATGGGTTTGGATAGATTGATATCCTTTTTTAACTTTATTTGATAGATTTTGTTAGTTTTTTTGTTGGTATATTTTGAAAAATTGAAACTATCGATAGATTTTGTTATATTGACTCTTAAATAATATACTTTTCTAAGTTGCCCTAATTTTTATACTTGAAAAATTCTAAATCATGATTTGAAATTCCTAAATCATGTTGTTTGAAAATTTTGAGATTTCATGTCATGATATGAAATTATAAAATGAAATTGTACGACAAAATTTCATAGTTTTATATTATAGACATGAAATCGATAACCAAACACCTACTAAATGAAACATCATCACAAATTTAAGAAGCTAATCTATATATAATAATAAGTATAAATAACATAAATACCAACCCTTTTGGAAGTAATTACACTCTCTCCCACTTTTTAAATTACTTTACTCTCTCTTTCTATTAATATACATAACATAGCCGACATATACATAGCATTCTGTGTATATGTTGGTTTTTCTGTAATATGTTTAGGGAGTTGGGATTTTTTATAATATTAGAAACATAAGTTGTGTATTTATGTAATTTTTAGTAATAAAAATGGAGATATTGGAGGCTGCTGATATGACGCCTCTCAATGACCTCCATTTGAATTTTTCTTTTTTCTCCTTTTTGAGCATTTTTATTGCATTTTTTAATTAGTTTCTGCTACTAATTACCTATAAATTAATTAAAGTCTCTATAATAAATATAGCATTCAAGCCCAATAACTTTTTGCAATAAAGCTCAAGTCGTTTCTGTCTTAATCAACCCCTATACACATCTTTCATATTTTTTGTAGTAAAAGAACGAGGTTAACATGTGACTATAAGATTATTTTAAGTTTTTTTTCATGTGATTGAATAATTACTCAGGTACTTAATGTCCTAATGAATTCCCACGTTCTCATTTCATTAACACATCTTAAATTTCAACAATTATAACGTTAATACAATTACAGCACTATTAATATAATAATAGAAATAACAAACTCGTAAGAAAATGATTGGACACCTTTCTATGAACAAGAATACTATTTATTTTTCTTCTTTTTTAACATTATTATTATTATAAAATAATTATTTCGTCTAATATTTAAGTTTTTCTCCTTTTTTTTATATTTAATGTATTTGATAAAAATAACTATTCATAACTCACACCTCTTCAGCTTATGCTTTAAATAATACCCATAACTCCTATTTTTTAATCTACATAATCCTTAAAAATTAATTTGTAAATTATGACGTCTTATGGTATTCCTTCACTTTATCTATATAAATCTTATGATATTTCTCTACTTTGTCTATACAAATTCATGATTTGTTGAATAATTTTTATTCAAGATTATCAGGTCTTTTCTCCGTCACTGAAGTATACATAAGGGTGAGAAAGAAAATGATAATCATCACACCATATGATTGTTTTAACGGTTAAGAATCGTGGTTGACAAGGATATGATTGCTTTCACTGTTAAGAGCCATGATTGATAAGGTTTTACATAATCTTTGGATAGGAATATTTCTTTTACTTTTCTGAATTATACTCCTTTCGCTTTAATTATGTGATACTATTTATTTTTGAGAGTCAATTGACTAATCTTTGAAACTAAATTTTCTCTGCTTTGTCTATACAAATTCATGATTTGTTTAATAATTTTTATTGAAAATTATCTGGTCTTTTCTCTGTCACCGGAGTATACATAAAGGTGAGAAAGAAAATGATAATCATCACACTATATGATTGTTTTCACGATTAAGAATCGTGGTTGATAAATATATGATTGCTTTCATAGTTAAGAACCATGGTTGATAAAGTCTTACATAATCTTTGGGTAGGAATTTTACTTTTAATTTTCTGAATTATACTCTTTTTATTTTAATTATGTGATGCTATTTATTTTTTAGAATAAATTGACTAATCTTTGAAACTAAATTGTGTTAGATGGATTCAAGACCAGCAAAATGTAAGTGCTAAATTACTATCAAGTTAAGTGTACATAAGCTCTAAAAATATACTTCTAATTGTTTTAATAAAGAAATTAGCCACTTTAAGTTATAAAATCTAATTTTAGGTGTTTAAGATCGAAAGTTTCATTTAAGATGATTAAAGTAACTAATAGTTTCATTTAAATATACACTTAGTTTGTGCTTGCAGGGATGGAGAAGAAAGTGAAGAAAGATTAAAAAAAAGTAGAGAATATTGCGCAAATTAAAAAAAAAAAAAGATAATGTAGAGTTTTATAATAAAATTATCATTATGATAATTTCATCTCCTTGGTTTGCCTTCCTCTTCCATATTTTATTTATTTATATGCTCTATTAAAGAATTAAAATATTTCTAAAACATTTTAATTACACTTACTTACTTTTTCTTTTTTTCTTCTTAAAGTTGTATTTTAAAGGCGTATTAAGATGAGATAAGATGATAAGGGGACCTTCTTTTACTTTTTTATCCTCTTTTACATGACTATAATTATATACACATATTCTAAATGTTAAGTTGTGGTGAATTCTTACAACTTTTTTATTATGGTAGCTTTTGCAGCGGTCTAAAATGAAAATTATATGTTCGGAGCTACTATTTTTTTGTGCTGAGGTACAATCTTAATTCATAAAGTTGCTAATAAGGTACAAAAAATTATCATTAGAAGCATTTTAAAAAAATCAAAGATCTTAAAACTTTTTAAAAAAAAACTTTATTTAAGCAATAGTTGAAAAAAATAACAAGAAGATAAAGTTGTATACTTTCTAGGAAAACTAAAAACTAAAACTATTATTTGCGGTATTGTTGTTTTCAAAAAAAAAAAAAGACGACAAATAGTATAAATCTATACATATATAAAATTGAAATGAAATATTCAAATTTAAATCAAAAGATATTTTTTAAATTCAGGAATCTTTTTCTCTCATATTTTAATATGATATCTAACTTATTTTCTCCCTCCTTTTGGTTTCCTCTGTTTTCTATATAACTAATATAAGAATTAATTTTTCAATTATCATTATAAATTATATATTAATTACTTCCTATTTTCTCCCTGTAACTATTGACAGTTACTATTCAATACCTAGACATGCATGTATTAATAAAAGAAATTAATAAAATCAAGTATTCTTAGAAGATCCTAAATTTTTTAAAGATTAAATTTTTTTAATAAACTATAAAATTTGTTGTAAATAATGTGTTATACACAATGTGATGAATTAAAGTATTAAATTCAAATCTATTTTAGATTTGAAAAACTAAAAGAAATTTTAACACATTCTTACATTTGAATATTATCCGATCGCGTGAAGCGCGACTCATTTCACTAGTATATATATATATATATATATATATATATATATATATATATATATATATATATAAAGGAGAAATATGAATTCGGTGATATGGCGTTATTTAAGGAGATGACTGATATTTATCTTTTTTTCAAATTTTTGGACTTTTTCATTCATTTTCAGGCTAAAAAAAGAATAATTATTTATTACTTTTAAGTTTTAAAATCCTTAGGTTCCTTCCTCCATTTAATCCCATTAAATAAGGTGAATTATTTTCCAGATCATCATTTTATGTAATATTAATATACGTTTCATGATCTTACAGTAACTCAATTTATTATCCTCTTTGATATAATTCATCATCATAACTTCAAAGACCATCATCATGAATTTAGTTTTAAAAACACATGACTCTTTTTTTTTAATTAAATTTTAGGGGTTGAGCATCACCCCTGGCCTTATCAAACACATGACTCTTAGGAATCCTTTTCAAAGTTCTCTTTATTTTTTGACTTTTATTGTCTATTATCTTTTTATATGTTTTTTTTTTACATAAACATTGTTTCTTTGGATGTTAATCTAATTGAATGGATTTTATTTAACTTACACTGTTTTGATGATCCATTAATTTATTATTGTTTTTTGATACATAATAATAAATCTTTGTTGGTGATTTTTTTGTTACATGTTGTTTGAAACCTTGAAAATGAAGCTTTATTTTTCATCTCTAATGGGTCGGGAGAAATAGGATATGAGAAAGGAGGTATGTCGTTAGGTATATTTAATGTACATTTCATGTCCTTACAGTTACTCAATTTATTATCCTCTTTGGTACAATTCATCATCATAACTTCAAAAACCATCATCATGAATTTAGTTTTAAAAACATATGGCTCTTAGGAATCCTTTTCAAAGTTCTCTTTGTTTTTGGGGTTTTATTTTCTATTATCTTTTTATACGTTTTTTGATATAAACAATGTTTCTTTGGATGTTAATTTAATTGAATGAATTTTATTCAACTTTCACTGTTTTCATGATCCATTGATTTATTGTTTTTTGATACATAATGATAAATCTTTATTGATGATTTTTTTGTTACATGTTGTTTGGAATCTTAAAAATGAAGCTTCATTTTTCATCTCTAATGGGTCGGGAGAAATAGGGTATGAGAAAGCAGGTATGTCGCCAGGTATTTTCACATTAATTGTTGTATTTCTTTATAAAAAAAGTATTTAATTTAGCATTTGCTTAGAATTATGATAAATTACGTTTATTTCTCAATTTTCATCAAAATGAAGCCTTTAACCTTCAACAAATTGGTGGAATGAGATGATAGGGCTACTAATGTGAGCTTCATTTCATAAGATAAGAGTGTTCGTCATTTTCTTTATTTCTCAAAACACATCATATTACTTTTAATTTGCAATCCACTTCCATATTTTCTATTTGAGTGATCCTTAGTATAATGCAACATATTATATGTGTATTATATATATTTTTTTAAAAGCAGAAGAAGTCTAAAATACAACAAAAAATTTAGAATAGATTTAGAAAAATAATAATTCTCAACAAATCATAATGGATATCAACGTCAACAGATCATAATGAAAGAAATTTTTGTTTAACTTAAATGAGTAACCATGACTTTTGACATATTCAACGTATTTGTATCGATACGAGTTTTTTACTTTGTATTTAACTCAAGTATTGATTATGTTTATGCATTATTTTGTTTTGTTTTATTTTTACTTTGGCTATTGACATTTAGGTACATAATAGTGGTAGAATTGACATGTTTTGGAGCAAAAATATATGCATATTCATGTAATCAAGAGAAATTGCCAGTGTCACTTTCTCTTTAGGCTTTAATCGTTATTTTGTCGAGACAACTTCAATTTATTTAGTAAGATTATGCTTTAATTTGTGTTTTTTTTTCTGGTGTAGTTTTTGAGACTCAAAATACTTTTGACATGAATTTTATAAACTTGTGTGCTTAATTAGACCATTTTCTCGAAAAAAGAATTAAAGATATTTTAATTTTTTAAACATATCAATGTTTTGGATATTTAATATTCAAGTATTAAAAGGAGACTATTTCATAAATGAATAAAAGATTTTTAGACAAATATCATAATTTAACTCAGAGAAATCAAGGAGCAAAAACTAAGCCGTTGAAAACCTAGCCACCGAAATCCCTACCGTCTCTTTGCTTTTCCGGTGGCGATGACCACCAATTCTCCAGGTCAACCTCCCACTATGGTTGACCAATCACAATGTAATCAGGATACACAACGTAATTATGCAACTTTATTGAAACCTAAGCAATCATGCAAGCCGATTCAATTGAAACGTGTTACGTTTTTGCATGGATAACCAATGATAATATAGGAGGAGGAAGGAGTAGAGCAGATGATTGTTAATGAAAATCTTCAATTCCCAGTCATAGGAAAATTTTCCTATGGTTGGCCAGATATTCAAGATCTCAGAAGTTTAATACCTAAACAATGTGAATTAAAAGGGGATTGTAATATAGGGTTGCTGAGCAGTAGGCATATTTTAATAAGAGCTTCAAATCTTGAGGACTATATCAATTTGCTTTCTAAGATGGCCTTTTACATAATGCATAGAGGATGGACATATCCTATGAGGACTTTGATGTGGAATCCTATGCTCAATTCGAAGGAAGAAACTACTACTGCCAATGCTTGGATTTCGTTTCCAGCGCGCGCTACCACCAAATTTTTTTGGAAAGAGGCCGAATTTTCTTTAGTAGTTACTGTTGGTAAACTCTACAGGTGGATTTGTCTACAAAAAATCAGACATGACCAAGTTGTTCAAGGGTCAAAGTTGAGGTGGATTTGTTGAGCGAATTCCCAAAAAGGATCAATATTGGGTTCATAAAACAATGTGGGATGATCGGTGAAAAATGGATAAAAATTAAATATGATTATGTTCCTAAATATTGCAAGACATGTATGATTCAGGGACATAATGAACAACAATGTTATGTAATTCATCCTGAACTGTACCCAAACATGAGGATGAGACAACCTATGAAAATAAACAGGATAATGTGGAAGGTAAAGGTAAAACAGATGGGAACAGAGAAGAAAAAGGCAAATAACAATAGAAGATTCATAAAGAAGTGCAGAAAGATGATAAGAAAGAAGGAGGAGAAGAACATTTTAAAGAACAAAGAGCAAAGAAAGAAGGAGGAAAATAGAGATATCAAGAAAGAGGGAGGATTGAACAAGCATGGAATAGAAAACAGTCCCAACAGAAGCCTAACAATCTTAAGACCAATGATCAATTTGAAGCTTTGGAAAGTGAGAAGGATGGTGACAAGGAGAAAGAGTATGAGGCGCAATAAAAGAATAATGAAGAACAAAAACAGTCGACAAATGAAGGGGTGCAGGAGAACTTTAAGGAGATTACCGATCATAATACACCAAAGCAGATCTCTGAAGCTGACACAAGTAAAAGAAGCTCATCAATTGCAAAAGAAAAACAAATGTCTAAAAAGGACATAATAGATGCAGCCAGTTTGTTGAAGCAGGAGAGAATCAGCTGGTCCAAACCAATGAAGGTAGATCTAATGAACGGGTTGAAGACCTCAGTAAGGATATAGTGAAGCAAGGGGATGATGTTCCAAATATCAGGAAGGAAGAAATCCAGAGTAGAAAGGAAAATGAAAATGATGATGACATAGAGAAAAATATTAATCAAATTGGGAAAGAAGGTGATTTATCACCAAGATTAATCAACAAGCTAAAGAGTAGTATTAAGTAGAAAAATAGGCTATACCTCTTCAGGTGCAGACAAGGAGTAGCAAAGATAAAGATTCCAATAGTGATCAATGATACACAAAATCATATTTTGGAATATAAGATCAGTTAATACTCAAAACATTTTTGAGAGATTATTAGATCTTCACAGAATGCATCATTATTCACTAATAACTCTAATGGAACCTTTTAAAGGTCCTGAAGAGCTAGACCATTATAGAGAGAGATTGAGCTTAAATGAAGCAGTCAATAATTGCTCATCAAATATATGGAAATTGTGGAAGAGAAGAAGTGCAAAGAGACATGATAAGATATATAGTTATGACAAACTTTGCCATCAGAGTCAAATGACTATTTATCAGTTTATCAAATTAAAATTCCCTTGATTAGAAGTGCCTAAAAGTTGGGAGGGAATAGTTAAAAAGTTACAGAGATACAAGCCAACTTTGTATTACCATGTGGTGAGGTGGAATTTTCCAGAAACAGATTAGGTTAAGTGTAATACTGGCGGGGTAAGTAGAAGAAACCCAGGGGAAAATGCTTTTGATTTTTGCATTAGAGATAGTAGAAGGGATTTAATATTTGCAGAAACTAGGGTAATTAGATTCACAACTAACATGGAAGCAGAAACAGTGGCTCTATGGTCTGAGGGAATGCAAACATACAAGGCTGAACAGAGTCATTTTTTAAACTGATTCACTCGGTTTAAAGAATGTAGTGATAAAGCAATGGATGGTCCCTTGGAAAATAGTGGAACAGGTTGAGGAAATACAACAACTACAACATGGGATGCAGATTGAGTTCAGACATATTTTTAGAGAAGCTAATCAACTTACAAACAAATTAGCTAATATGGCAATTGACCAAGAAAAACACATGTAAATTCAGTCTTTTCAACAATTACCAACACAATGCAAAGGAATATTGAACATGGATAAGACACATGCTGCATTATTGAGAATTAAAACAAGAAAAATAAACATCATCCAGCATAAACAGACATAAAGAAACCACATCAAGGCCTCATAGCTATGCTATTTACATAATGTTTTGCCAATCAAAGGGCTACATAACTGTGAGCACTAAGCTATGCCAGCTTACAAAAAGAGTCACTAGCAAAATACGAGGGCCATGGAGTCAGATGGGACGATTTTGGGTAGTCAATCAACAAGAGAACTTTGAGAAAAAGCTCTAGGGTATCCCGTTTATCCCCTCCACTGATCCACCTAAGGAAGACAACTGGCATGAAGTATCAACGAAAAAAAAAGAGGGTGGGTTGTTAAGGATTATTCACTTACACGTTCATTCCTTTTTAAAGACCATGACTCAGCACCTCTTTAAAAACCACCATAGTTCCTACTTTTTCCACAGGAAAACACATCTGAAAATTCAACAATATGTGGTCGGGAGATGGAGCAACCAAAAGGAAAATAGCAAAAGAAGAATGAGGGAGTGGACCTACCTTTGTGAGTTGATGAAGATAAGTTCGTACACTAATCTCATCCCAACAATGTTGATAATCCAAAGCTAGAGAAAGAGGAAGCTAGCATTGAAATGAGCTTCCAGCGGTGCCATTTGCGGAGGCTGTTGGAATGCCCTAATTTTGAAAACCCTCCTCTACTCATTTATATAGAGGTCATTTATATTGAGGGTCAAGTTTTGGACCTGACCCGCATAGTGTTTTGAACACTTTTGATTTTTTTTTTTTCTGTTGGACTACTTTTTGTGGGTTTAATTGAGTTCATTTTTGTACAGACTTACTAGTTATTATTATATAGAAGAGCCATAACTAGGACGACCAAGGGCAAATGTATCAATTAACAAAAAATTCATCTTAAACTTATTGTACATCAAGCAAAGAGTGGGAAATTTCAAAAATAAATCCATGTTCCAGAAAATTCTAATGACTACGCTTTGAAAAGTTTAAAAACATCAAATGACATCTTAAAGAAGTGGGGCCCATTATTTTTCTTTCAAAGGTTATGGAGAAGTTCTTTTCTTAAATTTTTTCTTTATGTAATAGCTTCAAAATTCATGATCATACACTTTCTTTCCTTTTTTCTTATTTATTTAAATAATATACTTGAATCAAATGAAAAGAATAATTTCAAATTATAAAGAAAAACTATATTTGAAGTTTGTTCCATTTAAATATTTTTTTAATTTTGATATTCAAACAAACTTTCTCTCCTCTTATCCCAAATCACGGAATAAACATTGTGAAGTTTTTTCATGTATCTTGAATTCGATGTCTAATCAAAGTTATATAAATTGAAATATTGGGAGACATAATTTATCAGTGGATATGTAAATACTCACATATATTTTCATAAATGATAAAAAAATATGATTAATTTTGCCCACACATTTAATTGCATAAAGTAGTTACTACTATATTATAGTAAAATAATAATAAAAAATACCCATAATTATTGAATAGGCGTGTATCTATCATACACAATAAGCGAATTCCTCCATAATTTCAGAACTTCACTTGATACATATCATTACAAAGATTTACAATACATGTAAATTATGAAAACATAATTACTTGTTAATCATCTGTTAAAATTATTTTAAACAACATATTTAAAATGTAATATTAACTATCTCATGTTAAATTACTACAATATATATCATGTTAACTTTTGTTAATTCTTTAGATTCTCCTTATTTGAGGTAATAAATTTCCTCATCAGATAGACAAACTATTTTTAAAAAAAATTCTCGCTTACTATATTAAATTAATCTCTTATTTTTGACGTATATAAGACAAGACATAAAAACAATCTTTTAACATTATGATTCATTAAAACTTTCATCCATATCCTTATTTCTGTTTGTTTAACACACATGAAATGAATCTAAATCTATTTAAAATCAATTTATGTATGAATTAGTATTCTTTATTGCTTTGTATGATTCTATAAAAAAATGTTAATAAATAGATATTTATAATTTTAATTTATTCTCTTGTATAATTTTTAAATAAAGTAGAACATTAAAATTAGTTGTTTAATATAAGAGAATGTGTTTGATCTAATATTAAAATAAGCACTAGAGTGTATGATATTTTAATGTTCTTATTTTCGTTTGTTAAACACACATGAAATGAATCTAAATATATTTAAAATCAATTTATGTATGAATTAGTATTCTTTATTGCTTCGTATGATTCTATAAAAAAATGTTAATAAATAGATATTTTAAATTTTAATTTATTCTCTTGTATAGTTTTTAAATAAAGTAGAACATTAAAATTAGCTGTTTAATATAAGAGAATGTGTTTGATCTGCTATTAAAATAAGCACTAGAGTGTATGATATTTTAATGTTAATTATGAAAACTTAAATAATTTGTAAGATATCATTTGATTTTATAAAAATAAGAAGTTATATTTTATTATATAGTTTGATTTCTACTTTTGCTTTCTATTGTGTTTATTCAAAAATATTAATAATATATTTTTTAAAAAAGTAATTAAATAACTATAAATATATTTAAAATTATAATATTGAGCCCGTAAACCGGCCCTTCATTGTCTAGTTGATTAATAAAAAGGGCACTGCCCAAAAGTTAATTAAAAAAATAAATGGAAAAGGGTCAAAAATACCCCTGAACTATTTGAGATGGATCGAAAATATCCTTCGTTTGTTTTTGGGCTAAAAAATACCCTTCTATTTTCTTGGCTCAAAAATACCCCTCCATTAATTTTTTGACTCAAAAATACCCCTTCATTAATTTTTTGGCTCAAAAATACTCTTCTCTCTAACAAAATGCCACCAAACACATCGCGTAGATAAACAAAAAGTCACTTAATCAGTCCACATCATCATACACATGAAAAATCACTCCATTTAATCCACGTAACAATCAACCCATTTTATTCTATTTAAAAATCCAATCCGATCCATATTCAAAAAATCCGAACCAAGAGGCAAAATTCAATTCTTTAATTTTTTTCCTCATATCATCCCTTTCATCGCCTTATATTTTATTATTTTATATTTCAAAGTTACGAGACTCACCCGAGTAATTCCTGACCTCATCAATTTGTGGTTGTCCTACATTCTACTAAACTTTTACCCTTCAAATTTCAGTTTCGTCTTTGAATTACCATTCCTCTCACTACAATCAGGTTCCTCATTAGACAAATTCAGATAGGATATTCAGTAGCAATTTGAGCTCTTGAAAATCGGATCAACTATTTGAGGATCCAATTATGTAGGGTCGATCTGATTAAAATCCGATTCTTTCGAATCAACAATTTAATGACCTAATTGTTTCCTCATATTTCGCCTTGATCAATCTAAAATATTTGAACCGATCATATGAAAAATAAGCAATCAAATTCTTCAATTTTTCTTTTTTTTGGGACAGAATATATGAGTGGAGTTGGATCTTTTAAATTAAAAAAAAAGGGTTGATGGTTAGATAGATTAAATTGAGTGATTTTTTATTTGTGTATGTTGATGTGGACTGATTAAGTAACTTCTTTAATTCACATGGCGTATTTGGTGTTATTCCGTTAGATAAAAGGATATTTTTGAATCAAAAAATTAATGAAGGAATATTTTAAATCAAAAAATTAAATAAAAAATACTTTTAAGCTAAAAAATAAATAAAAAATATTTATAATCTACTTCAAATAAATAAAAAATTTTATGATCGCGCGAAGCCATCTATTTTCTTTCATCCGTTGTGTAAGCGGTGAAGATATGGTAATTGCTCATTCTCGTGTCATTTCCCTTGCCCTTTGTGAAAAGGAAAAGGAAAAAGGAAAAAGGAAAAAAAACCTAGCCGACTTGCTCAATTCTTTTACACTTATCATTAGTATTTAAACCTTTGGATTATAGATTAAGGGGGAGTTGTTCCCGCAGCCAAACACAGAAGAACAAATATTGAGTGGGCGATAGAAAACAAATTGAATTTGGGGGAAAAATGTCGGTTCGTTTGATGAAGAAAATCTTGAAAGAGCAACAACCAGCTGAGCCTAAACAACTCATCGACAGCGAAGATGAATCTGAATCTGAATCTCCTCCTCCTTCTTCCGCTACCTTTCGTAATCCCTTCGATCTTCTTGACGACGAAGACTATACTGTTGACCAGGTTTGTCGTTAATTGCAAAAAGTAGTTTTTTATTTGATGCTGTGGTTGTTATTGTTCCTTTTGTTTCAATTTACGTGACTAAGTTTGAATTTGAGAGTAAGTAGTTTAATTTTGACGGTGAATTTTGGACATAAAATCTTTCAAGTTCTTTACAACAAAATTTACATAATTGAAAACTAGTAAAAAGTACTTTTAACTCACAACACTTTTTAATTCAAGATATATGAAGAAGGCATAATACATCAACAGAACCATTAATATGACATCAAATTATAACTATGACCTTTAACTTTGCTCGTGCACAAGTGCCTTTAACTATACTGTTAGAGTTGCCTCACATTATTTGTCTCTCTGCTGACTATTCCTTCCAGCTTGGTTCTTGGCAGTTGCCCAATTGTAGGAAAGTTGAACAGATCATGTGCCTATTGTGCAGTTATTGGTCACCAGTTTTTCCTGGAAGTGCAGTCTCAGCCTATTTCTCAGGGGCATTTTCTGTATGTTGGTGATGTATATTTTCTCTGTAACTGCTTGAGGCAGTGTCTTTCTTGTACTGAAGATTAAAATCTTCTTTATCCTCATTCCTTCATATTTTGAATTCTTGAGGATTTGATTGTACTCTACCTTCCATATAGCGTCGTTGCCCGTGTTTTTTCCCAACTTGGGTTTCCACGTTAAATTTGTGTGTCATCTATTTTATTTTCAGATTTCTTTCTTGATTTTATATGTGTTTTGTTCCTTGATGTAAGTGAGTTTCTAACAAGTGGTATCAAAGCCAGATTCAAGGATGTCTACTGTAACCAAGTTTGATATTGAGAAATTTGATGGAAAAATTAGCTTTAGTATCTGGAAGATCCAGATGAAGGCTGTTCTCACACACAACGGTTTGAAGAAGGCTTTAGATGGCAAGTCTAAGAAGCCTGATTCTATGAACGACGAAGAATGGGAGGAGTTGGATGAAAAGTCACTTTCTGCAATTCAACTTAACCTTTCCAAAGAGGTTTTGCGGGAGGTTATTCGTGAGACTACTGCTGCTAGTCTCTGGTTGAAACTTGAGTCTCTTTATATGACCAAAAGCCTTGCCAATAAGCTCCGTCTCAAAGAGCGTTTATACACGCTTCGTATGTCTGAAGGTTCTTCCATTCAATCTCATCTTGATGCATACAATTCAATTATAATAGATCTGGAAAATTTAGAAGTTAAAATTGAGGATGAAGACAAGGCTGTCTTGTTAATTGTCTCTCTGCCATCTACCTATAAACACTTCAAGGAGATTATGTTATATGGAAATCATGAAACTTTATCTTATGAAGATGTTAAATCAAATTTGTTGTCCAAAGAAAAATTTGATCTTGAAGTTCATCCAGAAAATAAAACGGAGGGCTTGTTTGTTAGAGGTAGATCACAGAACAAAGGGCGTTATTCCAGCAAGACATGTCATTACTGCAAGGAACCTGGGCAAGTTATTTCTGAATGCGAAAAGCTGAAGAATAAAAAGGAGAGAAGAAAATAACAAAACGTTGTAGAAAACTGCTGAAACCGGAGTCGCTGAATATGATTCCGAAGGTGATGTTTTGTTAGTTGTCTCTGCTGATAAGAAGAACTCTTCTGAATGGGTTTTTGATACTGGATGTACGTATCATATGTGATACGGGAATTCCTAGCTCGAGACCTTTCACACGAAGCCAAGCACGTGAGTTGCAACGACTCCAAGCCTTGTTCACATTCTTGTCCACGTGTGAGGCCCTTGTGAGCCCATCTAAGGGCCTATATTTAATAAAATGTAAAGAGGCACACCAAGACACCCTAAACCCACCCACTTAAATGCCAAGGGTAATTTGGTCTTTGTTCCTCCTTTCTAAGTGACTATATAAGCCATGTAATAGGGCTAGTCTTGCTTTAGTTGATTCCTATTATTCAAAAAACAAAGACTTGTAAATTTTTGACTTCTCTTTCTCATCATTTGGAGAGGCCAAAACCAAATTCTCACTAGTAGAGTGATACTAGTGTTGTATCTTGGCTAGAAACTAGGTTCTTGAGGTTCTTTGAGTTCTTCTTGGTCCAAGTAAGAACTTGGTATTGATATTTATTAGTCTTAGGGTCGTTTCTCTTGTTAGGGTTCTTAGATTAATGAATATTGTGTGTCAAGTTTCTAGCTCTTTCTTTGTAAATCTTGTTAACATTGTGTTGTTGAATATAAAAGTCTAGTGAAGCCGTGTGGGGCTCTTTCGATTCACTAGCAATATTGTCTTTGTTGTTCTTGTTGTTAAACTCACTTTTCTAGTTCAAACAAGTGTTGCAAGTTTAGTGAAGCCATGTGTGGCCATTTTCGATTCACTAGCACTTTGTTGTTCATC
The DNA here is from genome assembly GCA_030864215.1 of Capsicum pubescens. Classification (NCBI taxonomy): domain Eukaryota; kingdom Viridiplantae; phylum Streptophyta; class Magnoliopsida; order Solanales; family Solanaceae; genus Capsicum; species Capsicum pubescens. The sequence continues at coordinate 100,503,847 of CM061545.1, forward strand.
TTGTTGTTCTTGTGTTGGTTGGAATCTCTTGATACACACTTAGCATTGTATCAATATGTGTCCTCGTTAGGACTGGTTTTCAACATATGAAAAAGCTGAATTAGGTGTTGTCCTAATGGGGAATGATGTCCAATGCAAAGTTGTTGGAATTGGTACTGTTCAAATAAGGACCCATGGTGGCGTTATTTGAACCTTGACCAACGTTTGTCATATTCTTGACCTGAAACGCAACCTGATTTCTTTGGGTACTCTTGAATCTTTTGGATGTAAATATTCAGTAGAAGGTGGAATTCTCAAGGTTTCAAAAGGTTCTCTCGTCTTGATGAAAGGAATAAGACGTGGGACACTCTATTATTTGCAAGGTTCAATTGTGACAGGATCTGCAACAGTTTCCACATCATTATCTGATGATGATCTCACTTGTTTATGGCATATGCGCCTGGGTCATATGAGTGAGAAAGGTATGACTCTTCTCAGCAAAAGAGGTCTTCTCGGTAATCAAGTTACTGGGAAATGGGTTTTCTGTGAACATTGCATATTTGGAAAACAAAAGAGAGTTTTTCAGCAGCTATACATCGCACACATGGTCTTCTTGATTATATTCATTCTGATTTATGAGGGCCTTCAAAGGTTACATCTCTCGGAGGAAAACGCTACATGATGACCCTTATAGATGATTTCTCTCGCAAAGTCTGGGTTTATTTCTTGAGACAAAAAAATGAAGCTTTTCTTAAGTTCAAGAACTTCAAGGCTCTTGTTGAGAATCAAATTGGAAGGAAGATAAAAAAAACTCCCGACTGATAATGGCTTGGAGTTTTGTGAGTCAGATTTCAATGAGTTCTGCACGAGTCATGGTATTGCTAGACACAAGACTCTTGTTGGGAAACCCCAACAAAATGGAGTTGCGGAACGTATTAATAGAACTCTTCTTGAGAGAGCTCGTTGTATGCTCTCTAATGCGGGACTGTGGCATCGTCGTGATTTTTGGGTTGAGGCAATTTCTACAGCTTGTTATCTCGTCAACCGATCTCCTCACTCATCCATTAACTTCAAAATACCAGAAGTTTGGTCAGGTAATCCGGTGGATTTCTCTAATTTAAAAGTATTTGGATGCCCTGCTTTTGTCCATGTTAATGATGGATAGTTAGCTCCTAGGGCTGTAAAATGCTTATTTCTTGGCTATGCTGAGTCAAAAGGGTATCGTTTATGGTGTTCTGATTTGAGAAAAATAATGTTGAGTAGAGACATCACTTTTAATGAACATGCACTGTTGTGTTCTGGAAAAGAGTCTTCTGTATTATCTCCTGGTATAGGTAATCAACAAGATACCAGTGAGAAGGTAGAGTTAGAAGTGAGAACTATGTCTCAAAAGGTTGACCCTATCTCTTCTACAGATCCACAATGTAACGGTGATGTTCATGTTGATGAACAAGATTCCAGTACCACTCGTCCCGTTGAGCCACGGGTGATGGATGATTCTTCTATTGCTCATAATAGACCAAGGAGAGTTATTAGAAAACCCAACAGATACAGTGATAATGATGGCCTGATTGCCTATGCACTTACAGTTGCACAAGAGATTTCTGAAGGAGTTGAATCTACTTCATATTCGGAGGCAATCACCAGTTCTAATTCATCCCAGTGGCTGATAGTAATGCAAGAAGAAATTGAAAGTTTGCATAAGAACGAGACATGGGATTTATGTGAACTTCCGAACGGTCGTTGTGCATTAAGCTGCAAATGGATCTACAAACGGAAAGAAGGAATTCCTGGGGTTGAAGATGCAAGATGGAAAGCTCGTTTAGTTGTTCGAGGCTTTGATCAAAAGGAAGGCATTGATTTTAATGAAATTTTCTCTCCCGTTCGTCATTTTTCCATTAGAGTGCTTTTTGCCTTCGTTGCACTATTTGACTTGGAATTGGAGCAATTAGATGTTAAAACGACTTTTCTACACTGAGAATTGGAGGAAGAAATTTATATGAAGCAACCTCAGGGCTTTGTTGTTCTGGGCAATGAACAACGTGTTTGCCGTTTGAAAAGGTCCCTGTATGGACTTAAACAAACACCTAGGCAGTGGTACAAGCGATTTGATGTTTTTATGGTTGGTCAGGGCTACACACGAAGTCAATATGATAATTGTGTGTATTTTCAAAAGTCTTTAAATGGTTCCTTCATTTACTTGTTATTATATGTGGATGACATGTTGATTGCTTCAAAAGACATGTCTTTGATCAAGAAGCTTAAATCTCAACTAAGTAATGAGTTTGAAATGAAGGATTTTGGTGCAGCAAAGAAGATTCTGGGAATGGATATTTATAGAGAACGACAAGCTGGAAAGCTATACTTGTCTCAGAAAACATATGTTCAGAAAATCCTTGACAAGTTCAATATGAGTTAGAGCAAGTCCGTCTCAACTCCTCTAGCAGCTCACTTTAAGATATCTTCTGAATTCTGTCCTAAAACAGAGGAAGAGATTGAAATAATGTCCAATGTTCCCTACTCCAGTGCAGTTTGCAGTCTCATGTATATGCACAGTCCTGGAAAGTACCATTGGGATGTGGTGAAGTGGATTTTTCAATACTTGAAAGGTACGGTTAATCTTGGTTTGGTCTTTGATAGGAACAAGGTGGCATCTAATGATGTTGTTGGGTTTGTTGATTCTGATTATGGTGGTGATCTTGATAGACGCAGATCTCTGTCCGGGTACATCTTCACTTTATGTTCTGGTTCTATTAGTTGGAAAGCATCTTTGCAATCTATTGCAGCTTTATCCACTACAGAAGCGGAGTACATTGCGGCTACTGAAGGTGTGAAAGAGGCTACATGGTTACGTGGTCTTATTCTTGAGCTTGGTGTTTCACAAGATACTACTGTTGTGTTCTCAGATAGTCAGAGTGCAATATATCTAACAAAGAATGATGCTTATCACTCCAAGACTAAGCATATTAGTGTGAAGTATCATTATATAAGAGATACAATGACTGCCGGAGAGGTTGTAGTTAAGAAAGTACACACTTCGGAGAATCCGACAGATATGCTTACTAAGCCGCTTCCCATTGCTAAGTTCAAACATTTTTTGAGCTTAGCTGGTGTTTACAACACTTGATTGCCCTTCGGGGCTTTTATAGTAATGACGAGAATCTACTAAATGTGAGTCAAGGTGGAGATTGTTAGAGTTGCCTCACATTATTTGTCTCTCTGCTGACTATGCCTTCCAGCTTGGTTCTTGGCAGTTGCCCAATTGTAGGAAAGTTGAGCAGATCATGTGCCTATTGTGCAGTTACTGGTCACCAGTTTTTCCTGGAAGTGCAGCCTATTTCTCAGGGGCATTTTCTGTATGTTGGTGATATATATATTCTCTTTAACTGCCTCATGTCTTTCTTGTACTGAAGATTAAAATCTTCTTTATCCTCATTCCTTCATATTTTGAATTCTTGAGGATTTGATTGTACTCTACCTTCCATATAGTGAGCTCGTCGTTGTCCGTGTTTTTTCCCAACTTGGGTTTCCATGTTAAATTTGTGTGTCATCTATTTTATTTCCAGATTTCTTTCTTGATTTTATGTGTGTTGTTCCTTGATGTAAGTGAGTTTCTAACATATACAAAAGTTGAACAAAAAAAACTCCAATCCTACATGGCAAAATGCGTGATTATACTCAAAATGAAGCGCGTGGGAGTAAAACTTGGAGTCCCCAACACTAAAAAAAAAATGCTTAAATGACTATTATACCCTTAATGAATCCTTTATATATATCCCTTTTTTACAAATCAAATTTCCACTTTATTCTCTTTTTATTTTCTCCAACAACTCTAAAAAAATTAGAAAAAATAACCCAATTAGGAAAAGTACGACTAGTGCTCTTCTGTTTCTCCTTAAGACGATGGTGTATGCTTCATTTATATATCCGAAGAGCTAAAAGTTAAGAAATTGTGCAGATTTCATGTTAAACGACTTCTATTTTGTGAAGCTTCAATGGAAAATTTCAATATTTTTTCCTTAATTGAAAGGGAATAAGAGATGAAAATTTTAGGGTTTTCATTGGATTTCACATCTTCGAAATGAACCTTTCAATTTTCATCGGACATGAATGTTATTTTTATGAAGGCAGTCTTTAATGAATTGTTTTTTTTTATCTTTTTAAGAAAAAATCTAAAAAATACATGTATTTGTGATGGTCGTATATTAAGTTTTTTTTTTCTAATATCTAAAATCTATGTGTATCTTTTTAATTAGGTGACAACATTTGGTTGGAGTACTAGTCCACGTCGGAGTGATGTTAACGCATGTGTTGCAAGATTCAAGTGTTTTTTTCTCAGCTTTTATATAGTTAAAGAGCCTACTTGTACACTGACAAAGTTAATATCTAAAATCTACGTTTATCTTTTTAATTAGGTGACAACATTTGGTTGGAGTACTAGTCCAGGTAGGAGCGATTGAGTTTCACACATATGTGTTGCAAGATTGAATTGTTTTTTTTCCGGCTTTTATATAGTTAAAGGACCTACTTGCACACTGGCAAAGTTAAAGGTCGTAGTTATAATTTGATGTCAAGTTAAAGGTCCTGTTTATGTATTATGCCTATGAAGAAATTACGGTCAAGGAAAAAATTGTTTGAATCTCGAAATTTGGAAGGAAGGTGCTGCATAAATTGGGACGGAGGGAGTATATCATTTTGGTTAAAATTATATTGTTGATTTCTTTGGTAGAATTGCTTCAAGTGAATATTGGTATAAGTCTACGAATGAACAGAACTGTAATAATTTTAGGGTAAATTAAGGTAGTAAGTTAACTACAGACTACTTCAAATCTCGTTTTCCGAAATATGCTGGAACATGAATCCTTGCAAAGGTGTAAACCGAATTGCTATCATCGAATTAGATGTGAACTATTTCCCAAAATTTGTGACGGGTGTTCCAATTCAATTCAAGTAGCATTTATGGGTGTGTCCTGACGGTCTATGAAGTGGGCGAAAAACCTCGGGGACCAGGTTTAAAACCATAGCATAGACGAAAAAGGCTAGGTGCTTTTTTCCTTTCCGCCTAGGTTACTCTAAATCCAACAATATTGTTGGGAGGTAACAAGTGCTGCAATCACCAACATTATAATCTATATCTATAATATATTAAAACTGTGAAAGGCCTTAGAAATATGATTTGAACTTTTTGCCCTTTATTAAAAGTTTTTGCTTTAGACAAAATCGTCTTTTCACTATTTTTTCTAATATTTAAAAGTTGAAAATTAATTAAATATATTTATGGTAAAACCTTTTCTTACTAGAAGACATCAAAATTAGAAACAACTAATATTTTTTTCATTTGTTTAAGAATTCTAGATCAACTAAAAAATATAAATCTTTAATAATTATACATAAATACTAATTTATATTAATCCTAATACTCTAATACTATATTTAAAAAAAATCCAAAAGAAATTCCCCTTCATTCCAAAGCATTGTGGTTTTCTGAAAAAATTTCGTTACAAATCCTTTTCGTATTTTTCTACTACCTTCTAAGTTTTTTTTTTAAAACTTTTAATAAAGGACTTATTATAAGTTAAATAGGAGTTCAAAATTTAATATTTTTTTGATTTTCTAAATATACGGGAAGAAATTATTATAACTCCTATATTCCTCACATAAAATTCTAATTATACATAAACACTAATATATATTACAAAAATTATAATACTCAAAAATGCAAAAACGGGTAGAGCCAAAAAGGCAAAACATACCTTTTTAATTTTCTTTTTTACTTCCTTTACCTTTTTTAGTTCCAAATTCAATGTTTTTTTCCTAAAATTCTAATTATACATAAACACTAACAAATTAGTTAAAGTCCTTATTTTATCTAAGTAACAAATCATAATATTTAACACTTCTAAATTAATTAAAATTTTACCTTATATTAAAAAAAATCTACAAATCTATTTAACTAATATTTTGATCATACTTAACTACAGAAATACAACCTTTCATCTCCTTCTACTTTTCTTTTTATTTTGAATTTTATTGATTTTAATTTTAATTTTAATTTTAATTCAATTTGTCTTCGTGCATTCATTATCGTCATCCTTCTTTCTTTATTCTTTTTAGTTAATGAATTTAAAGATTATATATGAATTATGTATAATTAACAATTGGCATGTGTTGTCCTCTTTTAACAATTTTTTGTGTTTCACTTTCAGTTGCAATTTTTTGCTAGAAAAATTGGACAAAACAAGCGTGTTGTCGCCGAATGAAGTAGCCAAAAAAAATTAAAGATTTATCTCACCGAAAAAAATCAAGGTTTATATTACATGTTTGGTGATTTTATTTTGATTGTCGAAAGTTTTACTCCTTTTAAAGATATTTGATAGTTTATACGCAAATTTAAAAGGCAACACTATATAGCACTATTATCATAGTTATTGCTTTTTTTTTTCCCTCTCTGAAGCGCTTCATTAAAAATCTTTGCAATAGACAAAATCGTCTAATTTTAAATAATCAAAAGTTACACGTGCGGGCACGTGTATTTAAACTAGTAAAAAGAAAAAGAGAAAATGCATATATTTTACCTTTCCAATTGGTGAATTTTGATTTTATTTATTTTTCTAATTGGTGTATACACTTAAATTGTTTTTGATGTGTAAGATTCCTATTCAATAAAGAAGATGGATGTACAAAAACATGGTATAACTTGAAGATGTTGTGGATGAGGTTTTGTGGATTAGTGTAGAAAAGAACGAATTTTGGTTTGATCAACTGTATAAATTCCGTTCTTGATTGATTTAATAGAATTGCTTCAAGTGATTATTTCTTTTCGTTTTTTCTTTCCCTCCTTTTTCTTTGTGACCACATAAATCACAAACATAAAGCTGAAAGTGCCAAGAATAAGTGTGCGAGTGAAACAAAACCTAGCCTTGGATTTATGGTTTAATAAGGTAATAAGGAAGTTATAGACAATCTTGTTATTGAGATATCAAGAAACTAGGGTGGTGAGCTAACAAATGTTATCAAATTGGATGTGTATAACTTCCCTAATTTTGTGCATTGCAATGGGTTTGGAGTGCCATTTGGTGAAGATGGGAATTAAGTTGGTTAAGATTGTGATTCAGGTGAGGAAGATAAATATGTTAGAATTGGTTATTCCGTTAAAAGGTTGTTTAACAATATATATAAGATCTCTATTCAGGTAAAGAAGATGAATAGATGAATATATAAGAACATTTGTTGTGATCGTATAAATCACAAACATATAACTTTAATTGCCAAGAACAAGTGTGTGAGGGAACATAACCCAACCCTAGATTTATAGTTCAGTAAGTTATAGACTTCAATTCTTGTAGAGAGTTCTTTTGACTTTTCTCTCTCAGGCACTTACAAAACCCCCTTTCAACCCAAAACCTCACCGGTGGTCCTTCCGATAACTGGAATCCCTCCTTTACGTCTTTCTTCTCTCAATCCTTCCCCACCACAGCAACCACCACCCATTTGTGACCTAATCCCAAAAAACCCACATACGAAAACTCCCCCACACGCTTGTACGCACCATAAAAATACCCCAGTCACCGACGTCACGCACCTCACGCGCCGGCGCGTGACACCCATCAGTCGGATTTTCAACTTATCTCGCTTCAACAACACTATTTGCTGGCGACTTCCACTAGAATTAGACCCTTTATTTCATTACAGGAGGACAACAGATAGAACCCTCTTTTCGGTAGGTTGCCTGAGAACTACCAACCTCCTCCTCTCTCCCAGCTATCTACTTTTGCGACAACTTTTCTTTCATATCTCTACATTTTCTATACAGACATGAGGGATAACAAGATTTTTTTCAATGCTGGTTTCAAGTCTTTCGAATTACCAGATGGTCAGCTGTTTAGCAGGTATGGTTTGACTAGGTGGAAGGAAGCAGAAACATGATGAGAAGAATAACTCTCAGCAAAAAGGTGATGAAGTGGATTTGTTTCATCTTGAAAGAAGCCTCAAACGACAATAAGAATGTTGTGAGGAGATGTAGAATGAAGGATCAATTGGCAGAATATTTTGGTACGAGAAAGTTTAATGCTCCCGGAAGATTTATGAGCATTTTGTCCCTTAAAAGATGAAGAAAGAGCAATAATTATTCTGCCGGAAGCCTTTAATGCTGGTTGGAGAGACATTGCATTCAAGATAGGTAACTTCAGTAATTACAACCAGCCAAAATCCTACAAAATTCCCCACAGAACGGTTGATACTAAATATCCCTATGCTAAGGTAGTTGAAGATAAGGTAGTTGAAGATAGTAAATGGCAACCAAATATCCTTGAGAGCAAAAGACAAGAAGAAGGCTCCACCTCTGCTTCATCTGATTATAGCAAAGGTTTACTCGGAAGATGCGTTATTGGAAGTTTCAGCGATTTTACCGATGAGTTACCCACTCTTTCTGAGGTCAGAAAATGGGCCTCTGTAATTTGGAAGAAAGTATTCGGGATAAATATCTATGAGATGGCAGAAAGCTCATTCCTTTTTGAATTCCCCAACAAGAATATGGCTGAAGAAACTCTCCAAGGTGTGTGGACCTGAAAGAAATCTAGGGTTAGGTTGGAATGGTGGAACCCTACCGTTGGGTGTACTTCGACAGAACAGAAGTGCAAAACGACTTGGATTAGAGAGATCGGTCTTTCTCTTCACTTGTGGTCACGAGAAATATTCCAACAAATCGGAGATCTTTATGGTGGCTGGAAAGCAACTGAGGAAGAAACTGAATTGAAAAATCATCTGAAGTGGGCGCGGGTCGAAGTAATGGGGGATGGTCGGAATATCCCAAGCGAAGTTACTCTCGTGAAAGAGGGTCTGAAATTTCTTATTCCGATATGGGTAGAGAGAAAACCCACTTTTGAAAGAATTTCGGTGGACCTTCGGGCGACTGGTGACGGAGAACCCAGAGGTACAAACAATAGCTTTGTCCACAGTCCATAGAGCTCTACGTTGTTATAGACTATGGGATTTTTGACAGCTATAGACTAGAGAATGCAGGGACACGTGGGACTAACAAATTCGAATTTTAAAACTCATGTGGGTCATGTGAAGAAAAGAGTTTTGCACTGGTAGATATGTCTCATCCTTTGGGCGATTTTGACAGCAACAAGAAAACTGGGCCTGATCCAGCCCAAATAGTTTATAACAATATAGCGGAGAAGCCCAATTGTGACGAAAGGGATCTGCTACTCTTAGAGCAGTCAATGACAAAAACGTCGACATCAGACTAGTCCATCAATTCTTCTGAAGTACTGCAGCCGTCAACACCAGATGGCGGTAGGCAAAGAGAGAGGTGAGAATTATGACGAGGGGGAAGGAAATTCACAGGGGGAGGTTCCAAATCGGGAACAAGAAGAAGTCTCTAACTATTCAACAATTTATGGAGATTTCTGGGAAGTGGAAGATGTGACACCGCTGCAAACAGAACAAAATTATGCACTAATGGAGAAGGAGCTGGAAACTACTCTGTGGGTTAAAACTTGCTAAAACTCAGCAAGATGTTTGGAATTGATTACAAAGACCACGAGGAGACCCTTGAATTACTCATGCAAATTGATGGAAGTAGGCAAGTGAGGAGAATGGAACATGCTACAAATATCAAGAATATCAAGAAAACCAGGAGCAAAGGTTCTTTTGAGCTGAAAAATCTGATTACATTTGATGTGAAATGTAAAAGTGGTGGAGGCAAAGTCGAGGGGAAGGGAAATACTCAGAATAATCAATGAAGCTAAAACTAATTACATGGAAATGTAAGGGATTACACAATCAGGGGAAGAAAAGAGTGGTCAAAAATCAACTTTTAGGCTGGAAGGCAGATATTGTATGTTTACAAGAGACTAAATTAGAGGGAGACTATCAAGATCACATAAAACATATTGGGGGAGGAAAATGGACAAAGTTTGCTTGTCTAGAAGCTAGTGGTACTAGAGGTGGAATTATCATGTGTGATTCTAGAGTTTGGAAGGGAGAAGCGTTACAAATAGGTGCTTACTCCCTAACTTGTAGATTTGACTCAATTCTACAGGATTTCTCTTGTCATATTTCTAGTATTTATGCACCAAATTGTAAGGTAGAAAGAAGATTAGTTTGGGATGAGTTGGGAGCTGTAAGATTTATGGTAGAAAGACCTTGGGCAATCTGTGGAGACTTCAATGTCTGTAGGTTCCATTCTGAAAAAAAGAAAAGAAATTGCAACAGGACATCTGCAATGGTTGAATTTTCGAACTTCATTGAGGACATGGAACTTGTTGATACATAATTGGAAGATGTCTCTTTCACATGGTTCAAGGGAGACTGTCAAGAGGCTGCTTCAAGGATAGACAAATTTCTTTTTTCTTCCGAATGGGATAGAAGCTTCAGCAGTATAGAGCAGGTGTCTCTGCAGAGATTGGTTTCTGATCATGTGCCTATTGCTCTTTACTGCGACACTTGAGAGGCTCCAAAATCATATTTCAAATTCCAGAACTAGTGGTTGTCGAAAGAGGGTTTTGTGGATAAAGTTAGAAATTGGTGGAACTCTTCTGAATTCTTTGGAAGACCTGATTACATCTTAGCCCCCAAGCTCAAAGCCCTCAAAGAGAAGCTCAAGGAATGGAGTAGGAGTGATACAGGGAATCTGAATCTACAAAAGGCAAGGCTGCTTAATCAAATGGCAGCATTGGACTCTATCTTGGAAACTAGGATCTTGATAGAGGAAGAGGAAGAAGTGGCTGAAAAAGCTGGTTTATTTTTGGATCTTGAAGAAGTCCTCAAGAATTAGGAGAGTGCATGGAGACAAATCTAGAGCACTATGGCTCAAGGAAGGGGATAAAAACACTAAGTTTTTTCATCAAGCAGCAAATGCCCACAAGGGGTACAATCTAATTGATAAACTAGTGGTGCAAGGGGAAAATATAATGGAACCAACAAAATAAAAGAAGAGTTAAATTTTACAGTAATTTATACACAGAGCAGAGTTAAATTTTACAGTAATCTATACACAGAGCAGAGTTAAATTTTACAGTAATCTATACACAGAGCAGGAAGAATGGAGACCAACCGTGAATATCAGAAACTGTCCAACCATTACAGAAGCTGAAAAAGAATTTTTGCAGGGGTGACTTTGAAGAGCAGGAAGTATATAATTCCTCAAGATGTGTGCAGAAGATAAAGCTCTAGGCCCAGATGGTTACACGATGGGGTTCTACATCGAGCTGAAAGATTTTAGACCAATTAGTTTGGTAGGGAGTTTCTACAAACTAATCTCTAAAGTCTTAACAGAAAGGTTGAAAAAAGTAGTGGAGAACCTGGCAGACTCTCAACAAATGGCCTATATAAAAGGTAGACAAATTATGGATGCTGTGTTGATAGCTAATGAGGCAGTAAACTCTAGAATCTCCCTAAAATAAAAACCCTGCCATTCTATGTAAACTTGACATTGAGAAAGCATATGATCATGTCAACTGGGATTTTATCCTTGAAATCCTTAGACAAATGGGCTTTGGTAACAAATGGGTTAACTTGATAAAGTTTTGTATAACCACAGTGAAGTTCTCAATTTTAGTCAATGGAAGTCCGGAAGGTTTCTTCAACTCTCAGAGAGAGAGGAGATCAGACAGGGGGTGCCATGTCCCCATTCCTGTTCATTTTAGTCATGGAAGAGATTAATAGCATGATAAAGGTGGCTAGTACTAATGGATGGGTCTAAGGTTTTAAAGTGGCTTGGAACAATAATCAAAGAATGGAAATCACTCACCTCCAGTATATGTGGAGCAGAAGAGGAGCAATTAAAGTTTTTGAGAGTGATCCTAATTCTGTTTGAGGCTATTTCAGGTCTTTACATCAATTGGAGGAAGAGCCATATCTATCCCATAAATTAGGTGCTTGATACAGAGCTTTTGGCTACCATTCTAGGTAGGAGGTGAAGTGGACAATTTACCTATTGTTTACTTGGGCATGCCTCTGGGAGCCAAATCAAAGTCCAATGGAATTTGGGATTCTATTTTGGAGAAGTGTGAGAAGAAATTGTCAAGGTGGAAATCACAATACTTGTCCTTGGTTTAGGCTCAATTTAATTACTGCTGTCCTGGATGCTTTGCCTACCTACCTGCTTTCCCTTTTCCCAATGCCATCTGGAATCACTTAAAGATTCCAAAGGCTGGACAAAATCAGGAGAACTTTCCTCTGGCAAGGGAACAAAGAAAAAATGAGCTTTTCACCTAGTCAAATGGAAAGATATCACCATAAGCAAGAGACAAGGATGACTTGGCATCAGAAATTTGAAGCATCAAAGCAAAGCTTTGAAGCTTAAATGGCTTTGGAGATATTCGCATGAACCTCAGACTTTATGGAGCAGTCATTAACAACAAATATAGGGAAGAAGATAGTTGGGTTTCCAAGGGGGTCACCACTCCTGGAATCAGTCTCTAGTCTCTAGAGGTCCATAAGATGTTGTTGGCCCTTTCTCAAAGATCATTCTCACATTAGAGTGTTTAACGGAAACAAGACCAGGTTTTGGAAAGACAAATGGATTAGAACAAGGTGCCTCATAGACCTGTTCCCAGATTTGTTTGTCTTGGCTCTAGACCGACAAAGAACAGTAGGTGAGATGTGGACACAATAGAGTTGGGACTTGAGGTTCAAAAGAAGTTTAATCTGCTAAATTTTTTTTCCCAGGGGACACAAAATGGAGTTGACCGCTTACGGTGGAGCGAAAACACGAGTGGAATATACAAGGTTAGTTATGGCTACAAGATCTTGAATCAGATTGAGCCACAACTCAATTACTTGCCTTGGAAACATCTGGAAAATTAAGATACCTTACAAAGTATCTTGTTTCACCTGGCTTCTTGCTAAAGAATCAGTTTTAACACATGAAAATCTGGTCAAAAGGAATATTGCTTTGTGCTCTAGATGTTTCCTCTATGAAAAGGAGTTAGAGATAGTTAACCATCTGTTCCTGCATTGCAGCTTAATAGACCAACTATGGAAGATTTTCATCAATCTCAGAGGCATAACATGGACAATGCCAAGCAAGATTGCTGGCACTCTTTTTAGCCGGGAGGAGGTAGGAAGTGGTGCAGGGAATATAGAGAGGAATATAGAGAGATTGAGGATTATTCCATTATGTATATGGTGGACCATCTGGAAGGAAAAACATGATAGATGCTTTGAAGATAGAAGAAATTCAGTCCAAAATATTAAACTTAACTCTATTTTGCTATTCTGTTTTTGGTGCACCAAATTGTATTCTAGTGACACTGAAGCAATGAAGCAATTCTAGATGTCTTAAGCACCATTTAGATCTGACTCTCTTTTGGTAGATTTTGTAACTATTTCCTTGTAAATATGGTTTTCAGTACTACCAGTACTGCATCAATACAAATGTTACCTTGTTAAAAAAAAAAAAGACTTCAAATCTTGTTATTGAGATACGAATGAAACTAAGGTGGGAGAGTGGAAGTGAATAATTTCTTGAATTATGCCGGTTGAAAGGGCTTTTGAGGGCCAAGTTACCCTTTACTTGAAAAAAAAAAAGGGTTCTGAGGGCCATTAATGAAGGTGAGAATTAAGTTGCTTAATATTGCGATTCAAGCAAGGACTTATGTAAGAAGAGGGAAGTAATACAAGCAAGAAAATTGCAAAGTTTGTATTATGATATGGAGGAAAAAGCATTGGACACGTATCTATCGTATACTAAAACACCCGTTGACAAAGAGCATCTTTAAAGAAAGAGAAAAATGCAGAAAGAAATTTATATTTGAAAATCATGACACATTTGGACGTAGCAAATTTCTTTGAGAATCTTGAAGGAAGGTTGTTTAAATGATGCCATTTATTCATGAGTTCTTTTACAGAATAAAAAATTTGATTTTTTATATTTGATATTTATGTTGATGACATAAACCTCTTTGGAACTCCAAAAGAGCTTGAAAAGACAATTGATTATTTGAAGAAAGAAGCTGAGATGAAAAATCGTAGTGAGACAAGACTATGTCTTTGACTGCGAATTGAACATTTCACAGACATGATTTTATTCATCACTTTGTCTATATTGAAAAGGTCTTGAGACAATTTTATAGGGATAAAGTGCATCCATTAAGAACTCTTATGTCTGTTTGATTACTTGATGTGAATAAGGGACCCATTTCAACCTCTAGAAATACATGTGGAACTCCTTGATTTTGAGTATTATAACTTAGTGCAATTGATGCATGTAGATATCTTACTAATACTACAAGGTATAAACAAATATCATTTCTTTAAAGAAAAATACTACAAGATATGATATATCATTTCATTAATGTACAAGTAAGATATGTTTTTACTCCTACATGGAGACCCTAGAGCGAAATAAGACATATATTGCTATATCTAAAGGAAATTATTGATGTTGATTTATTTTATGGTGGTATTAAATAAAACATATATTGCTATAGTTTTGCTTTTGTTTGAGAATAAAAAGAAGAAAAATGGAGACTTATTCTCAGAAAGAAAACAATCCTTCTGTTTTATTTTAATTAGAAATAGAGAGTGAAAATCTTTTCTTTTGAAACTGATAGAGCCAGTAAAAATCTTTTAGAAAAGAATATATTAGAGTAGGGATTAGAACCCTTGGCACTGAGATGATTTTGGAGGCTGGAGAAATTTTTTAAGCGCAATGGTAACTAGAGGTAAGGGGTATTAGAGGAGAAAATTTTCAGTGGTAGGGACTTTTAAACCCTTTGCTTTGATGACAAACTCTGAAGAGATCAATGATGCTTGAACGATCCTAGAGATCATGAGCAACACTAGTGGAAATGTACTATACACCGAAAGGAAGAAGAAAACATTGGCCAGGTGGGCAACACACATTGATCGACACCGCCGGGTAGCGAAAAGTAATTGAATGTACACCAAGATCTTATCGACTCTGATACCACATAAAGAATGAGAAAAGAAAGAGATGTTGGGGATGAATTGCTTGATTATTTCCTCAAATATGTTGGGGCTTATGTATTTCTGACAAATTATCTTAAAAAGAAAAGAATATATACAAGTAATGCTAAAATGGGAAGAAAAAATTCCTATTCCTATTGACACAATTATGAGGATTCTAAATCTTTCCTATATGCACAATGAATGTGCTCTTTCCATTATAATAGTTTCGTATTTCTTAACACCATTGTATTCAGGTACTCAAGTATTTTTTAGGAATTTTAGAATGAAGAATGGGCAAATTAAAATGTGGTGCAGAAGAACTTATATTGATATGAATGAAGATGTCAATGGATCTAGCTTTTGTGAACTCCAAAAGATTTCTATGTTTTGAGCTAAGCAACCAAATAAATACTCTCTATCATTTCACGGGGGATAGTCTGTTTGAGCATTATAATGGATGAAAAATTACAATAACATAGCCGGTGTATTCCCACGTAGTGGGGTTTGGGGAGGGTAGAGTGTACGCAGACCATACCACTATCTCAGGTGAAGTAGAGAGGCTGTTTTCAATAGACCCCCGGCTTAGGACCGATAACAGTATAACAAACACAAAACATAAATGCATATAAACTAGTACAGTATGCAAAATAAATTAACACCACTAGTCACAAGATAATACGAATGAAAAATTGGGGTACGAAAATGGATTTTCATATCCTCAGGTCTTTTCTGTGCAACAGTGCTGACAAGTGACAAATAGATACTTTTTCATATGAGGAGACACATCACAAACTTCTCAACAACTATAGCCCTCACTGCTTTTAATTTGTATCTCCCCCACTATTAGACCAAGATACATTGATGATGAAGAAAATACCAACTGGGAATGTGCAGCTCTTAGCCAAATTAATGTGCTTTCCAGTATCTGCTTCTTGGGTTTATATCACCACCCTTGAGAATGTCAGTGCTTCTGTTGCCACAAAGTATTTTTGTCATTGCAAATAAGAAATGCTGGAGTCACAACTTTTTCCTTTCAACCATGCATCTAAAGCATCATTTGCAGTTAGGAAAGAGTGTCTGTTGTTATCTGTCTTCCTCTAGCAAATGCATTTTGCATGTATCACACAAGATAATACACAATTCTCTTTAGTCTCGAGACATGAATTTGGTTATAACCTCAATAAGTATGGCCAACAAAATATATTGGTGTGAAGCTCATTAGTTTGGGTGCAACAGATCTCTTCATGGCAGACGACAAACGGAATACGTGGATTAGGAATGAATATCTATTACGAAAGGAGATTTATCCCCATTCATTAACTTAAATCACTTCTCTTCGTCATCTCTCTTCAGGGAAAGTCTTTCTATCCAAAGGTTGTCTTCTTCAGTAGTACTTCACCTGAGGGCCACTGTTTCTTCGTTTGGTGAACAAATTCTCGTGGAACACTTCATTCTCTATCTCAGTTGTTTTTTCTGTTCTTCCATCCCAAAATAGGCAGTGATGCTAATATGATACTGATTTGCATTGGTGAGTCTAGGGAAAATATGTTTTTTTATGTGCCCCTCTGCCGACAAAAGGACTTAGTTTAGTCAATTATGAGGAGTGAGTTGTCATCTTTTGCTTCATTTTGAGACGGTACATGACTTCGGTACATGTTTTTGCTTTTTGATGAGAAGCGAAAACATGTTGCTTTTGTCATGTGCTGTGATTGCCTTTTTTTTTTTTTGTGGTTAAGGGCTGTTTCTTGGCTTAACATGAAACTGATGGTTTATATTCCAGTAGAGAAATTCAGATCTGAAAATGTATTTTGCTTGATTAAGAATTCAACTAGAGCGAATGCTGCAGCCTTCTGCAACATTTCATTTTTTTGTTGCTCGCTCTGTGATGTGCAACTTTCTTACTTTTAGTTTGTGGCTTGGAGTGCATAAATTGAGGAGGGGATGTCATGATAAGCTGGTTTTATTATGCATAGGCATGGAGGGGAAAATAATAATCAGCTAGTTCTGCAGTTTAAGACAAAAGAACTGTAGAGTTTTTTTTTTTTTGTTTTGTAATCTTCTATGGATCTCTTAATTTCAGTAACCCTAGTTTTTCAAACTCTTATGTCATCTCAATTTGATCAATTTAAAATCAAAACTATCAAAATTATAGAAAGAAACTTACCTTTTTGAGCCAAGGGAGGCCTTCATGACTTTCAATTCCGGTTTTCAGTTGTTTTAAAAGCTTCTGATCATGCGTCTCTCTTCTTAATGTTTTTCACTTCATGAGTTCTCCGTGGTTGCGTTCTCTGGCATGGGAAAGATGTTCCAACCTCTTCGTTTTCTTGAAAAGAAGGATTTCCAATGGCTGTGCAATTCCTTCTTTCTTTAGAGCATTGATTCGTTGCTTCTGTTTCTGCCGCAACTCTAGTGCTATGGTTCCACTTGCCTAAATTCTTTAATTTTATGCTGGACAAACATTTTGGCCCCGTGTGACCATAAGAATTTTTCACTATTTTTCAGAAAATTATGTCACTTTATTCAAAAAATGTTGTTTGGCCATAAAAATTCCAAATACAACAGAAAAGGTCAAAACACCTAAATAATTACTTGTTTTCACTTTCTGCCAGCTCACTTTTTCATGTTTTTGTTATATTTTAACACTTTAAATTCCAAAAAGTCTTTCTAAAAAGGCATGGCCAAACACGACTCTAACTCCAAAAATTCCAAATAAAGTGAAAATTATTTGATTTTCATGGCCAAATGCTTACTATAAAAACGCCTTTTTTTTTAAATTATAAAATTACTTATAGAAAACCTCTTCAATTTATGTTTCAAATTTTTGGTGCTCTATCTGTTGACTGCAGCCCATTTTGCGCTCTTTTTTCAATGAATTAAATGCCCTGATGACTATATTAGCCATGTCTATTTTTTAAGCTTCTCTTCTTGTCCGCTCGCATAGAAGAATTGCTTCTGTGCTTTTCTCGAAACAAATGTTGATATTGTACTTAGTTGATGGCAGTTATGCCTAATGATGGATTAATGCTGCAGGAAAACAAGGCAGATATCAATGATGGATCGTCAATCGAGAACAGCGATGAGAAGCAGGCATCCACCACAAAAACCACTGCTGAAGCATTTGTGCTGTCAGATAGCAAATTTAAGAAAAAGAAAAAGAAGAAAAACAAGGAGAAGCCACAACCGGGATCCAAGGATAAGGAGGACTCTTGGAATGAGTCATTAGAACAGTTATCAATTAAAGATGACTCTTCTCATCTTGATTATGTTGCTCCTGATCATGGAAAATATAATCCAAAAAATTTAAATGGCAGAGGAAAAGTGGTCAAGCAGTGTACATCTTTTGTCTTACAAGTAGACCCAAAATATCTTAATGCAGAAAATGAACTTCGAAGGATATTTGGTTCTAGAGTGGTGAATTCATTCGAGAAAGGTCATCAAGCTGGAAGTTCTAGACAGCCAAGAGGTGGAAGACGTGGGAACCAGAGCCACCGAAAGACTATTCTTGTTTGTCCTTTAGAACATTGGCCAAGGTGGGATGGATCACTGTCAATGGAACTTGTGGAAACCAGAGATGGGATATCTTATTTTAGGTAAATGTCATTGCTTTTCTTGATAGTGTTGACATGTCAGTGTTATATGCTTAGGCTAGTGGTACAGGGGTATGAATGCAGGATGGTGCATAGCCTTGGATGTCCAATTTACCGTGTCACTTAAAACACTATTAGAAATATTTAGACCACATTTTGGAGTAAAGAAAACTGTACATTTTCACCATCAACAATGTGTTTTCTTATATAATTTGTGTCTGGATGATCCGATAACATATCCAATAGTATTACTTAGCAAATTCTAGGAAATATGCGAACTTTTAAGGCTGACTTGCAACCTGTGTTATGACTTTCTTTTGGTTGATATTTAGTAAAAAAAAGGGCAGCCCAGTGCACTAAAGCTGCCGCTATGCGCAGGGTCCGGGGAAGGGCCCCACCACAAGGGTGTATTGTACGCAGCCTTATCTTGCATTTCTGTCAGAGAGATTGTTTCCAAGACTTAGAACCCGTGACCTCCTCCTGATCACATGACAACAACTTTACCAGTTACTCCATGGTTGATATTTAGTACTCCCTCCGTCCCAAATTATGTGTCGCCATTTGACCGGACACGATATTTAAGAAATAAGTATTGACTTTGTTAAAGTTACAAAATTACCCTTCTTAAACAAAGGAGTAATAATATTTAAAATCAAGTGGGACCACTTTTAATTGAAAGAACAAATAAAAAAAGGAGTAATAGTGTTTAAAGTCAAGTGGGACCACTAAGGGTAAAATTGTAATTGTGTTTTTAAAAGCTTACCAAATAAGGAAAGGCGGCATTCTTTTTGGGACGGACTAAAAAGGAAATGGCGACACATAATTTGGGACGGAGGGAGTATTATCTTAGAAAATGGATGAATTTGGTTGATATTTAGTATTATCTTTAAAAAAATGGATGAAGCTCTTTTTAGAAAGAAGAGAGGCAAAAAAGAAAAAATGAAATTGTCTATTATAGTATATTTCGTCACAAAATCTAACGCAAATAATTTGCATACAGAATTGCTAGCATGGTAGCTGAGTAACTGGCCTCCGTTAAGCATCAAATGTTGCATTATTTCTTTTAGGTTTGTTGTGTGCTTGTATTCAATTGAATAGCCTCCGTTGAAAGTTTACACTGCATAAATAGGGTAAAAATAACTTTTTTGTATTTTTAACATTGTTGAATCCCCTTTACTGGTAATGCTGCATTCTAGCATTTCTTGAAACCCTTGAAATTTCTGGCTCCACCAGTACTTGTAGTCACTGCTCATTGACATGTTCAAGTACAGAAGTAACGTTCTAGTTTATGGATGTATGGAAAATATCACCTAGTTGTAAAGATCCATCTGTTTGGTAGTAGATATTATACCACTTCACCTGAATCAGTACTAATTTGAGTTACATGTATAATTTCTATTTATTAGTCTTCTGAATGTTTTTTCCTTGAATTAGATTTTAATGTGTTATCTTACCTTGTAAAAAAATTATATATCTTCATGTTTGAAAAATAATATCCTGCCAACAGATAGCTTAATGGCTTAAACTCGTGCAGAAATGTGTGCTGCAGGGAATTTGACCATTTTTGGCTTTAGGAAACATCCCAACCGAAAAGAGGGCCTATATATCACGGAAGACTCAAATAAATGGACTGCAGCATCTTTGTTCCTTTGCTATATGATTAATTACGTCTTTCGATTAACATTCTCTTCGGGGCTAATTGCTTAGCTTATTTTGACCCATGAAGCTAAAATTTAGTAGAAGAGTTGAAACTTCAGCCCTATATCTTTATTTCATTTGATGATTTAACAGAAGTTTGTTTTGTCACGTAAAAGTGTAAACTAATTGGGTTCACTTGGTGTTCCTAGGTATGTACACATATCATCCTATAGCCAAGCTCAGAGAGCATTTGAAAGTGCTAAGGCGGTTCATGATTTTAATGGTATCGTGAATATTCTAATGCATCATCCGTATCATGTTGATTCACTCATCACGTTAGCTGATTATTACAAATTCAGTGGTGAACTTCAAATGTCGGCTGATTGTACTTCAAGATGTCTGTATGCATTGGAATGTGCTTGGCATCCAATGTTCACTCCTTTGATGGGCAACTGTCAACTTAAGTTTAGTTGTGAAATCAACAAATTGTTGTTTTCTGTGCTTTTCTCCCACATGAAAAACATGGATAGACGTGGCTGCCATCGGTCTGCCCTTGAGCTCTGCAAATTATTGCTTCTACTAGATTCAGATGATCCAATGGGTGTGTTGTTCTGCATCGACTACTATTCTTTAAGAGCTGAGGAGTGTACATGGCTTGAACAGTTCTCTGAACAATATAAGAGTGATAATTCGTTGTGGTTATTTCCAAATTTCTCCTACTCTCTTGGTGTGTGCCGATACTACCTTGAAAAAGAGGAACATGCTAAAGATATAAAAGTAGAAGATTTAAAAGCTTCTTCAACAGATCTTATGAAGCAGGCATTGATGCTACATCCTTCAGTCTTAAAAAAATTGGTGTCGAAGGTACCGTTGAAGGATAAAGCCTGGACTAGCATAATCAAGCACAATTTCTTTAGCTCTGACCAAACGGGGACATCTTCCTTAGATCACTTGATCAATATATATGTCGAAAGGACCTATATTATATGGAGGCTTCCTGACCTCCAGAAGTTTCTTAGGGATGCTGCACTTTCGGTGATTGAGACACTGCAGAATGATGGGAGTGATGCTAGAGACTGGACGTGTGTGAGAAAAGAAGCGTTTTCATCCGAGAAAAATGAGTGAGTACTGCCTATCACCTTGCCCCTCTTATCAATGTGTTGCAACTTGCTTGTTTACCCCATAGTGCACTATTATCTTCAGTTACTACTCATTAACTGTGTGCACCATTCACTTTAGGCATGGGGTTTATATGTTACTCATTAACTGTGTGCACCATTCACTTCATGCATTGGGTTTATATATTGGCTTTCTACTTTTACCAGGTACTCTCACTTGCTGGTATCGGATTTCTCTGATTCAGTTCCGACTTTGCCTCCTGATAACTTACAAAATTTCATGGTTGACCCAAGGGGAGAGGTGCCAAATAATGCACAGCCTGCAAACCACCGTGTCCAAGATCTGACAGATCGAAACGCAATTGCTGTCTTGCTCGAGTCTATGTTACCATGGATTAACTATGGTTCAGGACATGACCAGCCTGATCACGATGAGCAGGCCAATGAAGGATAGTTTTCTTTTAGTGAGGTACTAATTTGATCCAAATTGGTATCCTGCATTACTTCGTAAGCATAGGTATCTTCTCCAACTAATGTAATGATATAAGTTACTTTTTCATTGTTACCAAGTCCAAAGAGCAGATAAAAGCTTCCTGGTCTTCTTCCTGCTTTTCTTCTCCTTCTGTAGTGTGGAGGTATTAGTACATTTGGCGGTAGAACCTTACAAATCTCCAGTCTCGGTGCAAGATATGGTAAATTTAATGAGATGGTCAAGATATGGTAAATTTAACGAGGTGGTCACTTTTCACCCTGCTGTTAAAGCTATATTGAATTTTTAAAAAACTTTTAACGTGTAGTCGGTGTTAGCAGCAAACTTCAGATCAAAGCTTTCCTGCACCTACTCTATTTTAATTGGATTGGAGAATTTTTATTAGAGGTGGCAAAATCAAATCCAACCAGTTCAATCCAATCCACCCGTTCAAGCTTTGGTTGGTTTATTGAAGCTTTACCTCGTGTCAATCCAAACTATTTCTGCCTGTTAAAATTTGGGTTGATATGCTATTTGAATTAACTTTTGAGAAATCATGCCATCCGAATTGATTTTTTTGAAATCTTGTTGAAATATACTTTCTCCGTTTAAAAAAGGATGACCTACTTTCTTTTTTAGTCTCTTTATAAAAGAACCTCTTTCCTTTTTTGGCAATACTTTAATTTCAACTTTCCACATGACATGTTTAGGATCACAAAATTAAAGGGCATTTTGGTACATTTGGCACAACTTTAATTTAAGACCACAAGATTCAAAAGTATCTTTATTTTCTTAAAATTTATGCCAAGTCAAAGTAGGTTATTCTTTTTGAAACGGAGGGAGTATATTTTTTAAATTTGATATGTATATATAATAATAAAGAAAAAAATAATCCTATTTGGTACCAAAAGTTTAAAAGAGAAGAAATAAAATAATTAAAATTTAGTAAGAATTGGATGGGTCGGGTTATAAGTCGTTGCATAGCTTGTTTTGACCCAAACAAATTTGGGTTATGTTGGGTCTTGATTCGTTTGTTATCTTGGCCTGTTCAAATTTTATCGAACTTGCCAGTTGTCACCTCATATCCTTTTCACCCAACCGATAATAAGAGGAAATTCAAATAAAACTCTATGAAAGTTGAACAATTTCAAAAAATGTAAGTTGACATAATTGTAACCCAAAAATTCTTAATAACATTTATAATCCATAATCAATAGCTTACAACACTATCCATGATCTAGTTTAGACATGTACAAGAGTTTCTAATACAATGAAAACAAGTCAACTCTCATCGTCAGAATAAGATGAGCAGAAGTTATTGGTGAATACTTGTTGCTTCAAATAAGAAAACTCAACCGATCTTGCAACATATCTATACCCCCCAAAAAGGGATATAAACGACACGTACTGGTAGGTATCATTGGTCGATCAAGGTCAGATCACGTAAACATCATGTAGAAATCACTAAAAAAAAGCACAACAAGTTATATAACAGTTTAATTCCAATTCACAATTCATATGTCCACGCCACTTTTCTAGGAGCTTCCAATTATATTTCATTAGCTTAAGTGGCCTATTTAATTAGAATCCAGCGGCCAATTCAAGTTCCATCTAATAATCATGATTCCTCATTAGATTTTTGAACGTTAACTAACAGGATGAGTCCTCATAATTTCCAACTCGAGAATTTGCCTATGATTCTTTACTATTGACATCATGCACACACAACACGTACTAACTACAAAATAAACTCTATGAACCAGTAATAACAACTACACCTATGCCTGCTAAATCACTATCCTTCTATCCTTTTATCGATAAAGGCAACATCACAATAATTATCAAGATATAAAAATCACGCGACACGTAAAATGTCTCAACTAATAGATAAGCACTACCACGCTTTACATAAATTAAATATGAATGAATTGGCAATCTACACATAACAAATGATTTCTACTAACAAATTATCATACATAGATAACCACTTAAACAACCAATAACCTCAACAAGATCAACCTTCAACCTATTAATGATTTCACAATTACAATTACAAGCATAAGTTCAACTACAAGGGGAGGACTCTATGACTCTTCTAAATACCACAAGTGTAAATTACACCATATCATTCACCACTTAATCATCTCACAAGAGTGTAATGTTATTTCAATTTCAATGTAATACTTTATGATGTGAAATGAGAATTCGAATGACTATGCATACACAACAATGCAACTATGACCATCGACTCTTCATATCGAATGTGTACATACATACTAAAGGGACTTATCTGCTCAACAATCATGACTTGAAGGGATCATCTTCGTTCACGTATTGTGTGGATGTGGTACTCGACCCTTCAAATATTAATAGATAAGTAATATATATCGACTTGATACCCGACACTTCGAATATCAATAGATAAGTAAAATGTACTTGTATGGTATCCGACCCTCTAAATAATGTAGAATGTACGCATATCAAATCAAATATCAACCAGGATATCATGCAGTGCATCAAATATGCAAGCACTCACTTTGTCTAGAAACTTAACGAATTCAAGTTCATCATTTTATGTATACAAGCAATATCAGCCAACTCACCAATCACAAGTATGTTCGAAAACAAATCAACAACTTATTGATATAAGCATTACTAACCAAATCGAGTGTATACTCTAATTCAACATATATAAGTTTATTCACTAATTCAATCCTCTTTTATTCGCATTGAGAACGATTAATTCAGTTACTAAATAGTAATCCTTACATTCAAGTTATCACTAGGTTCAAGACACTATTTTAGTGGTAGATTATTTCACAATTCGAGTATTCAACTTAAAATTTTAGATTTAGTCATGCTTCTTTACACATCTTGCTTTCTAACACCTAGCCAAACATGACTTTAGGTTCTTAAGTTATGACATTGCATCCTCTTATCATGATCAATTTTCATAACTATCTTTTAATAAAAATATCACACATTCAAGATACACACAATAACGAATTCACCCCTTTTAAGGTATTTACGTCGAGTCTTCAGATTACAAGTTAATACAATTTTTATATTTTTACCCATTCACATATTCACCTTTCAATTCACCAATTAAGCCACATACCCATAAAACACACATCAAGGGATTCATACGACAACGTATCAACACATAATTAAATCTCTTCCACTTAAATTTTATGTTTTATCCATCCAAAGATATTGCCCGTAGGTCTAATCGTGATTCTTTTGTCAATTCTATATTATGCATATGATTATTTACCACGGTTACTACTCATAAATTATAATCTACCGCAATCAAAGATCTTGGAACAAGCGAGCCACACTATGGATGCTTCTTTCTTTCCTTCATGCATAAAAAATATTCAATCATTTAATAAACAAGCAATTCTAAGAGTAATTAACCCATTACTCTTTGAATAAAAATTTTGAAAATCTAAACCCACTAATTCTACCCTTTATTCATAGTCTGTAACAAGGCCATACAACTATCACTAATTCTACATTATTCACTTTACCTCAATTAATGGAGTTTCTACTCTAATACCCCCTTTTAAGAAGTATACATGCTAAAGGTCCCATCGTTATTGAACTCAAGGATCCTAACCATAACAATTCATGTTTTAGAATAACAATTTCATGCTAGGAACGGTTAGTTAGTAATCTAGAAGTAATTCTAGGTGATATTAATAATCCAGAAGTAATTCTAGGTGATAATACACATACCCATAGGTTTTTCTTACAATTTCATGAACCTAGGATTCTACCCCCAAGATGCTATATCTTATTTTGATGATGATCGGCTGACAACAAGGGATCAGGTCCCTGGGTCTTAATGAATTCAGTACAACCGTCACTGTCTTACGCAGTTTTAGGACCAAGTCCCTGGGTCTTCATGAATTCTATACAACTGTCACTGCCCTGTTCAGTTTTATCTGTTAGTGTAACAAACTGTGCAGGTGAACTTGTATTTATCAGGACACCTAGACCAATCGTATTTCTACCATAATCATTATCCAGCTATAAATAGAAAAAAATTCTCCTCAATTTACTAGTTCTTGCAATCAGATTGTTCAAAAAGAAAAATCAGCGTAAACTCAAATATTGCTCAAATCCTAATCTTTTATATGATGAGAGAGTGTGTGTTCTTGAGTCAAGTCTTGGTATTTAATTGAATTATTCATGTTGTAAGAGTAATTCTTTTCTTTTGTTCTTGAGAGTGCTAAGGTAGAGTTACCTGAGTTTGATATTAGTTAGAGTTAATCAATATTGAGGTGAGTTCTTGGCAGAGTTGTCAAGGTAGGTTTGTAATAGAGGTGTTACAAGCTAGTGGAACTTAGAGTTAAGTTTCCATTTGAGTCTGTAATCAAGAGTTTGATTATAGTGGATTGTTGAGTG
The DNA here is from genome assembly GCA_030864215.1 of Capsicum pubescens. Taxonomy (NCBI): domain Eukaryota; kingdom Viridiplantae; phylum Streptophyta; class Magnoliopsida; order Solanales; family Solanaceae; genus Capsicum; species Capsicum pubescens. The sequence goes on from CM061545.1 coordinate 100,529,970, forward strand.
CTTGTAAGGGTAAGTAATGCGTTTCCCTTCCTTGAGAAAGGAGGTTTCCATATTAAATCTTTGTGTTCTTTAATTTCTTGCAAAGTTTTATTTCCTTACTTCTTTACTATTTGATTTTCTGTGTCTGGCTCTAAGGGTCCTAGTCCCTCATAGTGTGGTGCAATCCCCCCACATTTCAACAATTGGTATCAGAGCGAAGATACTCTAAAAGGTTCATACCTAGAGTGATTTATTGATCATGGCTGCTCTACCTAATTTGGAAGAAGGGAAATCTACCACTAGACTACCCCAATTTAATGGGCAGTACTATGAGTGGTGAAAAACCAGGATGTATGACTTTATTATGGCTGAGGACAGTGAGCTGATGGATTTAATACTTGATGGTCTTCAGTTTCCTATTAGAGAGTTCAAATAAGGAGATATAACAAGAATGGTTGTAAAAAATAGGAGAGAGTTTGATGATGAATATTGAAAGAAAGTTGAGAAGAATTACAAGGCAAAGAAATTGCTTGTCTGTGGCATATGACCTGATGAGTATAACCAGATTTTTGATTGTGAAAATGCTAAAGAAATCTGGAATTGTCTGAAGACAACTCATAAAGGAACAACTGATGTGAAGGATTCAAAATTTTACATGCTGACTACTCAGCATGAAACTTTTTCTATGAAAAAAGGATAAACAATTTAAGAAATCCATACACGATTCACTTCTATCACAAATGAGTTGCAGTGTTTAGCAGAAATGATTCCTTTGTATAATCAAGTGAGAAGAATTCTAGGTGTACTTCCTAAGTCCTGGGAAAGCAAAGTGGATACTATTACTGAGGCAAAAAACCTGAAGACTCTTACTATGGATGAATCATTGGTAATCTAAAGATTCATGAGCTCAAGAAACAGCAAGGACAAGAGAAGAAGAAAGTAAAAAGAGAAAAATCTCTGGTATTGAAGGCTTCAAAATTTAATTCAAGTGAAGAAGACACTGATGTTTCCTATTTGGCAAAAAGGATTGTTGAAGCTATAAAGAAAAGTGGTCAGTTTCAAAGAAGAGGAAGTAGCAACAAGAAGGGAGACACCGTTGAAGTTTGTCACAAATGTGGAAGTCCTGAGCATTCATTAAGGACTGTCCAATGAACAAAATGGATTACCAAGAATATCTCAAGACTGGATATGACAAAGGAAAGATTAGGGACCAGGTCCCTGTAAAATCAAGAAGAAAGGCTGCAACTGATTATACAGTGAAGTAGGCCCTAGCAGTGTGGGGAGATTCCTCTAGTGAATCTAATGAAGCTGAACAGGCTGAATATATGTCTATGCTGGCTGTGGAGGAGTGTGAATTTACCTATGATTCTTTATTTGCTCTCATGGAAAACACTGAAGATGAAGAAAAATGAGGTAACTCTCTTTGACATTAAGGAAAAATTAGATAACTACTCTACTAGAAAGATAAAAAAACTAGGAAATGTGTTGATTGATTCTGTGTGTGAACTGATTGATGAGAAAAATTATCTAGAAGAAAAAGTAGAAAATCAAGAGCTTGAATTGATTGCTTTAACTTTTTAGATATCTGAAATAGAAGAATTATTTACAAAGTTGAAATCTGAGAATCTAAATTTATTGAGTCAATTGGAAAAAGTAAATGATTCTGATGGTAAAGGGAAGAAAGAAGCTTCAAGGCTTCAAATTGAGCTTGAAGAAAAGTTGATGGATTCTCAAAAGTATCTTATGACTACACTTCATAAGAATGATGAAGTAGAAAGAGACTTGGTCCGTCTAAGGAAAGAAAATAACAAATCACTAAAATGGACCACTCCTCATAAATCCTTTCTAATTTAACTGGTCAGAGTGTCAATAATGGTAAAGGGATTGGATATCAATACAAAAACGAAACACTTGGATCTCATGGGAAAGATTTCATGGTAGTTGAAACAGTGTCCACAAACCTCTATGTACTCATTGTGGAAGAGATGGACACTTGAAAGAAAACTGTCAGTATTGTCTTAGAGCTAGAATGAGCAGTACTAAATACATCCATCAAGAGAACTATTATCCTAAGGGTTTCATTCTCTTGAAAAAATGTGAAGAAGAGGAAATCTCTACCTAGATGTGCCAAGAAAGATCTGATCACACCTTTGTCTTTCTATTGGGAAGTCAAACTCATGTGGGTTCCCAAATCTAACAAATGATTATGTTTGCAGGTAGGAGGAGGGGAATGCAGTCAAAATTATTTCATGGATAGTGGATGTGCAAAGCATATAACGGGGAGGACTGACTGCTTTCTTTCTCTTAAGACACTTCAAGGTAGAGGTGTCTCTTTAGGAAATGGTAAAAAAGACTATATTCATGGGTGTGGAAAAGATTGGAAGATCTCCAGATCAAGTAATGGAAGATGTGTACTATGTGAATGACCTCAAGTACAATCTTCTAAGTTTTTCTCAAATCTGTGACAAAGGTAATGAGGTCAAATTCTCAGCTGATGGATGTACTGTGTCAAGCCTGAAATATGGGAGAGTTATTCTCAAGGCCAAGAGGATAAAAAATATGTATGTGGTTGATTTAGAGTCTGTGGCTGATGGGGAATTAACTTGCTTAAGTGTTCAAAGTGAAGATGCTGATTTATGGTATAGAAGGCTGGGACATGTAAGTTTCTCTTTGCTGAACAAGTTGATTTCAAAGGACCTGATCTGTGGCATGCCAAATCCAAAATTTGTAGACTACAAGGTTTGTAATGCCTGTGTTAAGGGAAAACAAATCAAGTCTTCCTTTAAGTTGAAGAAGTAGGTGAGTACTTTTAAACCCCTTGATATGCTACATATGGATCTATATGGACCTGTTAAAGTTCAAAGTAGAGGAGAAAAGAAGTATGTGTTTATGATTGTGGATGAGTACTTAAGGTTCACCTGGACAATGTTCTTGAGAACAAAGGATGAAACCTATGAGGTTCTGGTTACATTTGCCAAGAAAATTCAAATGAAGCTAAATTGTAAGATTGATAAATTTAAATTTGATCATGGAACTGAATTTGAGAACTCCCAAGTTGCAGGATTCTGTGCTGAAAATAGAATCAGTCATAACTTCTCTTCTCCAAGGACTCCTCACCAAAATGGAGTTATTGAAAGAAAGAACAGAACCCTCACAGAGATTGACAGGACCATGTTGATTGATAGTGGGCTTCCAAAGAACTTTTGGGCTGAAGCTGTGAATACTACCTACTATGAAAAATAGGTTCTTGATTATATCACTCCTAATCAAAACCCCTTATAAGCTTGTGTTCAATAGAAATTCCCTGGGTCTTCATGAATTCAGTACAACTGTCACTGTCCTGCGTAGTTTTGTTTGTTAGTATAACAAACTGCGCAGGTGAGCTTGTACCTATCAAGACACCTAGCCTAATCGTATTTCTACCCTAATTATCATCTAACTATAAATAAAAAGAATGCTCCTCAAACATGAGTTTTTGCAATCAGATTGTTCAAAGAGAGAAATCGATGAAAACTCAAATATTTCTCAAATACCAATCTTTTGTGTACTGAGAGTGTGTGTGTTCTTGAGTCAAGTCTTGGTCTATAATTAAATTACTCGTGTTATAAAAGTAATGATTTTCTTGTGTTCTTAAGAGTGATTAGGTAGATTTACCTGAGTTTGACATTGGTTAGAGTTAATTAATATTGAGATGAGTTCTTGGCAGAGTTGTCAAGGTAGGTTTGTAATAGATGTGTTACAAACTGGTGGAGCTTAGAATTAAGTTCCCATTTGAGTCCGTAATCAAGAGTTTGATTATAGTGGATTGTTGAGTGCTTGTGAGGGTAAGTCGTAGTTTTTCCTTCCTTGAGCAAAGAGCTTTTCACGTTAAATCTTTGTGTTCTTTAATTTAGTGCAAAGTTTTGTTTTCTTACTTCTTTACTGTTTGATTGCATGTGTCTGACTCTAAGGGACCTGGTCCCTCATAGTGTGGTGCAACCCCCCCACATTTCAACATAAGAATTTCACTATAATTCACCATTCTAAGGATTCTAGAAGAACAAACTAATTAATGTAAAATGAGAGTAATCATCTTACCTCAATGATGAATTGTCATCCTCACCGTGAGAAATTCACTCATCTAGGGATTTGGAATGAAGTTTTTAAGTTTATGACATCAAATACGATAAAATAAGATATATGTACTGTCGGAACTTTATTGTAGCTGCCAAAATTTCACTGTAACAATCTCTTTTCTGCCGCAATAGACCTCAACTTCTCAACACGAACATCTTTTAGTAAACTAACCATACAGTTTTACTCCAGAAGCATATTTAACAGACGATCGATGACATTGAAAAAAAACTTGAATACCTTTAATTTGGTAGGTTATGGGCTTCGTAAATTTTTATATTCTGGGAGCACTCATTTAAAGTTGATCCTAGTAGAAAATCATATCAAAACTAGGCCTCTTAAATCTTTCAATTCTAGGAGGGAAGCTCATTTAAAGTTGATCCTAGTAGGAACTGCCCTCTGACCTGAAATGCCTCCTGGAGTAAAGTGGCCCCCACCTTTACCTTGAAGATTGGGTTAGAAAAATCTCATATCAATCCCAAATCTATAGTCCTCCGAACCTGAATGAACTGATCCACACCCGGGATCTCTCACACACCTTGATCTAAGCACAACTGCATCAATAAGCATGGGAAGGCTAAAGTTGTGTCCGTGCTCACCACTTGATCACGAATCTCCCACCATAATCTTGGCTACATCGATCTCATAGCCCTCTATGATGCCTACATCCAAGGAATCTTGGTTAGGACTGAGCACATTGTCCCCATTTGTGGGACTCAAATGATGATCCCTCTAGTAGTCTCTGGATGACTCTCGATTCTTTTGCACTAGCATCCACCAACCCTTCGACACAAAGTTTAGCGTACACTTTGTAATCTATGTTGAAGGGCCAACCACCCAAGGTGACTCCTCCTGCACCGTAGCAATAATCCCGTCCATCCACCAAAATAAGTAAACTTATCTTCTGAACCAATTTTTTTTGTCTTTACTTTTCACATTTCATCCATGCGGTGATCAATCTCAGTGGTGTTGTCAGACAGTTAGAAATCTGGGCCATGAAAAAACCTGGAGAGAGTCGGTGTTGAGATGTGCACCCGAATACCTCTGATCATAACTGCAACCAAGGGGTCACCACCCTTCCATAATCGCCCCTGTGGATAAAGCCGCTTTAGATCCATCTGATACGTATTATAAAAATCCCTTACCAATATTGGGCTATGCTGTCTAGGATACCTAGTCATCCACTCAAAGTGATATTGTCTAAAACGCGCCTCAAAGTCAGGCAACTCAGACATGCCTGTAGTACTCAACTTGGGATCTAAGTAGAAACCTCTCTTTGGTCTTTGAGTGGAAGAGGTAATGACTTTGTCTCTCTCATAGATTTCTTGTATCCCGAGGTGCCCCATTGATTCACGATGGGCACCAAGGCAGTCTCAATCTTTAATGACTCAGCAGGTGGGAGAGGAGGTGTTACCTCTATTTATCTATCACTTGACTCTCTTTCCTCCTTCTTCTCATCATCAGACCCCTTATTCTTAGATTCCACATTCTCTGACCCACTATTTGCATCATTATCTACCTCGTCCTCATCCTCGAGGCCAGACTAGGACTCACCTTCCTATTTAGACTGGGATTATGAGTGTGGTGGTGTTTGGCTAGGATTTTTCTTCCTTTTCCTAGTGGGTTGAGATAAATCTTTCGGTGGAGCATCTTTAGATCCCCGAGGTAGGATCTTCCTTGGTTCCACCACCTCCGCAAGTGTATACTCTTCGATGGAGTTACTTGACTCATTGTCAGTGTCTTCATTCCTGAGATGACGAGTGGGGGGTGGGCTTGCTTATTTGGTGTTTGCTTCTTGGTGGAATCATTCTTGGGTGCCATTGGTACTTGTGGAAGCACACACTTTAGTTAATCCTAGGAAAAGAAAAGAAAAATAAGAAAAATAAACAAGTGTGCATCCTACGAGTTAGGTACACTCGATGCCAGAGGCTATGAGTCGTTGTGAGACTTGTATGGTGAAAGGATATATATTGATCATTTACTAGTTAGGCTACGAGTCCTCCTAACGAGTCATTGTGTCAACAACAACGACGCCAAAATTTGATGTCTCCCAAACTATACCCTTCAAGAAGATACAATGCAGTCACTGTCAAATTATAGTAACCCAACTAAGTTGGGGTCGATTCCATAGGGAATAGGTTGAATCTATCTCTCAAACTTGCTAAAGTAGCCAGAAGTACAGAAAAGTAAATGGGGGGATTTTGTATCAAACAACAAGAGTAACAAGTTGAGAATGCTTTTGGTTATAAACAATCTGAGATGAACGCTAGGATTGTGTTTCCCCTGGCTTCCTAACTCAGTAGGTTTCTCGTTCTCTATCCAACCATCTCACCACCACATATGCAGAATCTGACAAGCTAGGTATTACCAACTGTTTGTGAACATGTTGGTAAATATCACCCTTTAACTTGTGAGTGTCAAGGTGTCTCCTTACTAACCCTTGTCTTTGATCCCAGTTTAACTATCACCTTGTGGGTATCAAGTTATCAGACGAGGGTTGATATCCTCGAATCACTATTGTAATCTTCTTTTCCCAATCTCAATATCTCTTGTGAAGATGATCTAGAATACAGATGCGTTATTAGAGTTGGCCACCACCGGGAAAACAATTAAACTGAAGAAGATCACAATGCAAGTATAAACAATGATCTAGAAGTACCTCATACTTTCCCTACTTTATTATTCTGCTAGGGTTCCCACAACCCTAGTTAAGGAAATTAGCCACTCATAATTGCGAAACAATTCATGAAATTAAATAAAGAAATCATAGAAGTAATCTCACAATAATTGACGAAGAAAACCCAAAGTCTCAAATTAATTATACAGCCAAAAACCAAGAACAAGAGAATTCCAAGATCAAAATTCAATCTTGAAACCAATATATATTTGTAAGAGTATATAGTGCGTAGCCTATTACAAGAGTATCCAATGGGTATTTATAGTTTCTAAAAGTAACAAAGAATACCTAACCAAAACAAAATAGGAAAATAAAGTCGGCAGTGATCACGCCTCAGACAATGAGTCATCTGGACAGACGATGACTCATTGACAGTTGTCGTTCCTCTCTTCTGTGCTAAGTGATGATGACTCGTTGTCACTCGTAATGAGTAGTTGGCTGAATTCGTTGCCACTCCAGTGGATTTTCAGCTTTTAGGATTTTTTCTCTCTTGTTAGCATGATCTACTATGAGTCATTGGCTGTTGTAACGACTCGTAGTCAGTTTCCGTTTCCACTAAGGCTTCAGCTTGTCTATCTTCTGGACTTTTGCTAATAATTTGCTTAGAATGACCCATACCACGACTCATTGTCACTCCTAACGAGTCGTGGTCAGCCTTAACTTCACTCCTGGAATCAGCAGCCTTTACTGTTATCACCACGACTTAGGCTATGAGTCGTATAGTCACATAATGACTCGTAGTCTAGTCTGTTCCTTTAATTTTTAGATTTTTCTTTTACCTTTGATCCAATTCACTTCTAACCTGTTTTCCCTACAACATACACAAACACACACATCATATCTAACAAAATGGCCCAAGTATTTGCATATTTTCCTAGTTTTAGTATCGAAAGTGCCATGAAACCATGGTACATCACGAAATCATGTCAAAACTCAATCAGTAGGGATGTTTTCAACTCAACTTTAAGTTAGGGGTTTTTTAAGACCTTAGTTGATGTCTTATGCACTCCCAACTAAATAATTGATCTTAAAATCATGTCGAAACTCAATTAGTGGGGATGCTTTCAACTCAACTTTGAGTTAGGGATTTTGTAAAACCTTAGTTCATATATAATGCACTCCCACTCTAAATAATTGATCTTAATACCTATGAACAAATAAATTTCATTGGATTTGGGTCTATCTACACACATCGAAAAGCTCAAATCTTAGCATGAAAACTTGAGGTGTTCTAATGAATAAAGTAATTGCTATGTTGGACTTAAATTTTTTTAGAAATGAAATTGAAAAATCTTCATGCTTTTATCGTAGACAATTCTGTAATGATGAAATGGGTCATTAAATTAGATACCAATTCATTCATCTTCAAATAGGTATTGGACGAAGAGGAGAAGCACGAGATCAGATTAAAAGGACATTACTCTCAGATTCACTTATATTGTTCTTACCTGACTTGCTTTATTGCGCTACTGAGGGTGAATACTTTCAGGTTTTGCATAACTCAAAAAATAGACCCAAGAGAATTTAGTACTCAATGATTATTGTATCCAATGCCATGCCACTGCAGTGGTACCGCTGCAACAAAACCCCCTGCCTACCTAGATCACCAATGCAACAACCTATCACTCATTGTAGTGACCTCCCCTTCTGCTGCAGTGGAACTTAGGCAGAATGTTGGGGAGATACTTCTACTCTATCTCCATTTCACTACTCACACCTCAATTTTTGACATCACAGATTTATCTTATTATGGCAACCTTTTTAACCAAAATTCTAGGAATCTATTTGTCATATAGATGCTTCCTATGAAACATTATATCAATCAACTATCCCTCAATAACCTCATTACTACCAATCATCACACCGTGATTAGTAATTCTACAATATACCACAAAACACCAGATTTTCAACCAAAGTCATACTACTACGAGCCTGTCATTCCTATACTATAAAAATCGTCTTGCAGGGTACTTATAATAATGTTATAACAAATACACAACCACCAAACATTGCACCATGTTTTACTCTTGGGACATCTATGTTATGACTTTTTTTTACACCTAAATTTCATCACACAATAATAAACATCTAAGTACAAACACTAACAAACACATAATTGATTTCATTAACACATAAATTCTCAACCACAACGCACATTAGTCTATTCGACTGGATATAATATCAGTTCAATTACATATATTAATTGAATTTATACCTTCTTTATTACATTAATAACAATTATTGATTTAAATCCACCAATTAAAGCATCTTCACGTAATTTAAGTTTATTCAGCAACACAAAAATGTTATGATCAAATAAGACGATTTTTGATCACATCATATTTGTAAATATTTTCCCATGAAAATACTCTTGTTACCACTCTACCAATCATTCAAAGTCTTTCAAACCATTTAGACTTGGGCGAATTTGTTAAGTCCTAGCGCACACGCAAGTGTACGTGGTCACCCAAATAGTAAAGTAGCATTTAAAAGTCATGTATCAATTCCACAGGGATTTTTGCTCATCAACAATCTAATTCTAGTACTACTACCAAGATTAAAAAAGTGCAAGAGTAACCAATGACGTTTGGGATTTGAAAACTTAGACTAAATGTAACAATATGGAATTATAAAGTGTTGGAGATAATGATGGGGAAGAATACAGGGTCAAGGCACTACGAAAAATCCTACTTAGCCAAACAATCTAATTAGTTTAGTTAATCATCTTAGTTGTTGATTCATAGAGTTGATAACATGATTATGGTCTTCCGAGCCTGTAATCATCTAACTTAGCCCCACAACTACATCGTTGGGAGAGGATGTGAGAACTAAATTAAATGCATTTATATTTAATCCCGCATATGAACCAAATGGGGCGAGTTAGATATATTCCTATCCTAAACGCAAATCCTAACTTCATTCCCTTGAAAATTTAATATCTCACTCCATATATCCCACCTTCTAATAAATTGTTCCTCCCTATGGGCTCAAAATATAAATATAGATTTATTCCATGGGTCGCGAATCGGTATAATCGTAAATACAAGGATATATGAACAAAAAAACATGATAATAAACATAAACCAACTCAAAGATAAGATTAATTATTCATGTTCTTGGCCTCAACCTTAGATGAGGGTGTTTAGCCACACATGGATTTACAACAAATCGCAATTAAGGAATTCATGTATAAAACCCAAAAGTAAACTAAATTAAGATTAAGAACCCTAATGGTAGACTCCACAGGTGTATTTTCCCCAAAAGTTGTTCAAGGTGTTTACAACAAGTCCCAAGTGTCCTATTTATAGTTGGAAGCCAATAATCCATTTTGAAATCAAGGGCGTATCACGCCTATGCGTTGGCGCATTAAGGGAGTGGAATGCCCTTATCACAGATGCTCACTAGAAATCAACAATTTTATTTATGTATTGGAATGAAACACCCTTATGCCGGAATCTATAGGGAGTGGCATAGCCTTGTGCTTAGAAATTCCAAATTTCATCCATGTTTACTCTTTTCATTTGGCTTTGAGTTCCTCACTTTGTGGTTGCTTTTTCATTATCATTAGACCTTGTTTTTCTCCCTAAAATCACTCATAACATCACGCATGGACTATTATGACATAAAAAACCATGAATTAGTTATGAAAACACTATAGAATTCATCAAAATGCACTTGGACAATATATAGCTCAAGCTAGTAACACTAGTTTTCTCGTCTAAACTCTATGTGCTCATTTTGTTCCAAACTTGTTTTAAACACACCTTAAACACTATAAACAAGTAGTTTAATACTTAGGTGCTTAATTATATAATTATCAACTCATTAATCACACAAGAAGTCCTCAAAATGAGGTTAATTAAATATAGATAATGACACTTAGGTGAATAAATCCACCTAAGATCACCACCCCACACTTAAAGTCTTGTTCGTCCCCAAAAAACTCTTTACATTAAGCAACATGTATGTAATACTCCAACATTACTACTACAAGTAAGACTCTCAATCTAGCACTACAATGACTGCACGAATCACAAGTTCCACCCCAAGCATGTCATATACTTTTGAAAACTCATGAACACTAATTCAAAATATCCTAACCTCAAGAATTGACTCCACCAAGTTGGGAACCTCATGCTTATTACTCAATCAAAGAATTCATATAGGTCACCTAACTATCAATAAAAATGTGCTCCCACATAAAAGAATTACCCATATTCACTCACAGAGATGCAATTTATCACAAGAATGAGTATAATAATAAAATTATGCTCACTCTCACAAAGAATTATCATAGCACACAAGATCAAGCATAGGCTTTACCTTAGTTTAGTACTCTACTAATGCCAGAATATTAAAGTTTAAGATCAAATAGGACTTTGCGGGTTGTAATGTAGGCTAAGGGGCTTGTAGGAACTATTCTGGCTAGTAATAATGTCTGTCTTCCCAAGGCGCTTTTATACACCACACTGTACATTTAATTCCTCTCTAATCAACCAAGTTCTCACCACTTTAGTATGGAGAGAGCACTATTTATCAATACATGATTCAATTTTGATTTTTTTTTTCTTTTCTCACTACATTACTCCCTACCACATACATCAACATTTTTAACACCATTAGCTATTCTTTCCTTGGGTCTACACATTCTCCTTTTTCTTCTTCAATCTTTACACTTTTTAACCATTATAGTTTTTTAACTAAGAGCTTAGGAGTTGTGAATTAAAGAACAATCAATCAAAGAAAGAGAATCGACTACATATGAGGTGGCCAAAGAATAGACTACATGCTCAACGGGGCTAACTATGATTATGCATATGGGTAGATAAAAAGGAGTATGAAACATGGCTGTCAAAGAAATGCCTATATCATCTCCTAAATCTAACATTCTTTATTTCACTTTGCACACACACTAGGAAAGTTATAGACATCAAAATACAGTAAGGAATATAGAAACGACCTCACTCACACATGGTAAATGCTCAAATCAAGTTGGATCATTATAGACTCTAAATCAGGAAATTGAATGAATTTAGAATTTAGTTAACAATGTACAAGAGTCATATAACTGAGCCTAGGTGTCTCAAAAGTAGTCGTTTAACTCATTCAACATGCTTTCACATTCAAAACCACTTGCATCATAGACTCATTCATAACAAATAATAAGAACATCTCAGTCATTCCTAATACAAAAACTAAAAATTTACTCCTAAAAATGTTGAAGGGATACTGGATTCAAAGCGCGCCCCCTTAGAAATGAATCGAAAGAAAATCCAAGGGGTGGGTGAAGTGTGCCCCTACTAGACTGAAACCAACAACAAACAACTTAAACAACCACAACAAGAATCCTTTTGTAATTTTAATAAATTTAGTCAAATACTAGAAAAACAAATAAAATAAAATCATATTAGCAACACTTTACCCTAACCATGGGAAGATTCCCCACCCTACACTTAATACACCTTGTCCCCAAAGTATAATTCAAAAGTAAGGATAGAAATATCTCCTCTAGGCCTAGATAGCAACATCTTAATCATAAAAAAGGTTTGGTAGACCTTACACCTCATCTTTGCTATGCTCTTTAGCTTAGATCTCCATTACTCAGTCTTCCCATTAATCCGTGACTCAAAACTAAAACAAAAACAAAAGTGATATAAAAAGAAGATATGAAAAATCAAATACCTACCTTAACTTGGGTTGCCTCTCAAGAAACGCCTGATTTAGTATCGCAACATGACTTACATCACTACTTTAACCATATTACTTTATACACCTCCTACTCAAAGTCCATATTCTCACTCTTTTCTCACTTCTTGAGTGCTTACTCTCAAGGTCTATAACTTTCTTAACACGAGCCTTTTCAAACTTTTATTTTTGCTTCTCAATATTGGGCTTACTTGGTGTCTTGGGAAACTCAATAAGAGAGACCAAATAAGTCACTAATGTCTTCCACTCCACCACCCCATACTCATCCCACTTCTATAGATGTGATTATGCATAAATTCTTATAGTGCACAGGTAGAGTGAGTGGTTTATATAATTTGAAGACCACCTCTTCATCATGTAGTCTCATGGTTAGAGTGTCTTATCTAACATCAATCAGTGCTCTTTTTATCACCAAGAATGGACGTCCCAATATGATTAATACCCTATCATTTGTATCATAGTTAAGAGTAATAAAGTCAGAAGGATTAATGAACTTACTAAATTTAATGAGCACGCCCTCAATGATTTCTTTGGGAGACACTCTAGTTCTATTCATCATTTGGAGAAACACAAAATATGGCCCCGTCTTCCCCAATCCAAGAGCACTGAAAATAGATAGAGGCATCAAGTTTATGCTCACCCTTAAGTCACTCAAGGAATAAACCACATTGCTATCACCATTTTTTATGAGGAGGTTGAAGCTCCCCTGGTCCTTAAGATTTGTTAGAATCTTTCTCATCACAACTGAACTGCACTTTCCAGTAAGTGCCACCATCTCAATGTCAATTAACTTCATCTTATTGGTCACCACATCCTTTAAGTACTTGGAGTGATTCATCATACCCTACAAAATATCTATCTATGGGAGGTTAATATGAAGTTCTCTAAATGTGTCAAAGAACTTCTTGTAATATTTATCCTCCTTAGCCATTTTAGTCTTTTGAGAGAATGGTGGTAGTGATCTTCCTTGTACCTGCTTAGCTTTCATAGTTTTTGGGTACTCAAACTTCCCTAAAATCTCAGCATCATAAGCTACAACTTGCATCCCCGTTTCCTGCTTTGGAACTAACTCTTCTTGAACCTCCTAATTTTTGTTTGGAGGTCTATCAATGAGATCTCTACCACTCCTGAAGGTGCTTTCCATTACCTACTTTGAATTCTCTGTGTAACTTGGTAAAGCACTTTTATGTATGGCATTCTGGGCCTGAGCTAACTATCCCAACCATGTCTATAAATTTTTTTGGGCAAGTTATTGATTTTTTATTTCTGTAGCCATTTGTTCTTGATTGACTAGGATCTTGTTTTAATGTTTTTTCAATATTATTGGCCTATGTATTTGGCTGTTATTGACATTGTTGAGACAAAAGGACTTGGGATACGTTGAGCTTATTGAGATAAAAGCTGTCATTCCTCCTGCATTGCTATCGGATGTAAAGTTTGATAGCACCAGTGCTATGATCCAGTTGTTGAACCTGAAGGGTATGTCTACAAGCTTGCCCACTAATGATGAAAACATGCACCTTATTAATTTTATTGTTATTTTCTTGTCATATACTTTACTAGAGGTAGATCAAGAGGCTCTCAGACTCAGGTTGTTCTATTTCTCTCTAACTGGTGAAAATACTTTATGGTTCGGGGAACTTACTCAAGGATCAATCACAACTTGGAATGAGTTTTGGAGGTAGTTGTTAGATCATTTATTTTCACCATCCAGAATGCTTCAGTTGAAGGATGAGATATATAATTTTAGGTAGTTACACTCTGAGTCAATTTACGAGGCATGGTTTCAATTCAAAAAGAAGTTGATAATGGTGCCTAACCACAAGATTTTGAGTCAGAGCTTTCTTGAGATCTTCTATCTTGCCTTTAACACCAGTTTGAGAGCTATGAAAGAAACTATTATTGGATGAGTATTCATGCATCTGCATTAGGAGATAGCATTAGAGATATTAGATCAGATCTCTCTCACTAATCAAGGGTGACATACTCGGGAGGTAGAGATAGGCACTGACATATATGCTATTGGTGCTACTAGAGAGCATAGAGTTGTTTATGACACAGTGGTGCAAGAAGTTGATCATCTAAGGATGGAGGTTGGACTGTTGACAAAATAATTCGTGACAATGAATTCTGAGAAGGTAAACACAATAGGCTCATAGGGCAAGGCCTCTATAAGATTCTAATTTAGAAAAATAGGAAAAATACCTAGATAGAGAGTTGGCAAGTTTCCGAGTCAAGGGGAAAGGAAACCAAGGTCGAAACTACTATGAGGATAGGTATATATATAGAAGTAGAGAACGGGATGGTGACTGGAGATGCAAGGATGATTACAAGGAGAAAGGTGGTAGGTATGTTCCACCAGGTATCTATGATATTGAGTTGAGGATGAAAGCTATGTTGTCCAAGCTAGTAAAGGGTCAGGAAAATTAGAAAAATTGACTTAAGGAGATTAAGGCAGACATTTCAGGGTTGACCCAGAAGGTAGAGTCATATACTACTGTGATATAGAAATTAGAGCAGTAGTTTGGACAAATATCTACAACTTTGAATCAGAGGCAGTCGGGTACCCTTTCGAGCAACATAATTCAGAATCCTAAAAATGACGGTCATTGTCTGGTCATCACCACTAAGTGTGGCAAGACAACTGTTGATCCCCCTATGACTACTATTGATAAGCCTAAGAATAATAGTGTTGAGTTTGATGAGACACCTGAAGTCGAGTCAAAAAAGGCTACATGTATTAATTATAGTGCCTTGAAGGAAAATGGTAAGGGAAAGGTTGATGATTCGATAGTGAAGACAAAACCACGACCTTCCCCACCTTTTCCTTAAAGGTTGAAACAAAAGAAAGATAAATGGAAATTTAAGAAGTTTATTGTTATGCTGAAAGAGTTGAGCTTGAATATCCCTCTTCTTGAGGCTCCTGAGTAGATGCTTGGGTACGATAAGTTTATGAAAGAGTTGGGGATGAAGAAGAGAACAGTTTGTTTTAAGGATGTTGGTGGGTTGCACCATTGTAGTGTGATCATTTCTCCATCTCTGGCACAAAAGAAGGTTGATCCCAGAGCGTTCACAATCCCATGCACCTTTGGGACATCTAGGTTTTCCAAAGAATTGTGTGACTTGGGGTCCAATATTAATTTAATACTGCTGGCTGTGTTCAAACAGTTAGGCTTGAGCCCTCTAAAGCCTACGACTATGCGATTGTTGATGGTAGACCGTACAGTGAAGAAGCTCGTGGGCATATTATTTGATGTTTTGGTGAATATAGAGAACTTCATTTTTCAAGCTGACTTTGTTATCTTGGATTGTAAATTTGACTTTGAGATGCCCATAATTTTGGGGAGACCATTCATGGACACAGTAGAGCGATGATAGATATGAATAAAGAAGAGCTCAAGTTCAAGTCGAATGATGAGGAGGTCATATTCAATATTCATAGGATAATAAAGCAGCTAACCTATATGGGGGTGGTATTGGTAATACACTGTATTGATGACCCAGGAGGCCACTTCTTTGGTTACCTTTATGAATTCTTAGTAATCAAGGTACTCGCGTAGTGCCGCGATGTTAAATCAAGAGCTGCATGGAAGCAACAGATGGGCTTATTGGTGAAGTCTGAGTAACCAACATAGCTACGTTGTGTCATGACATTAAATCTAGCATTGGTTGGGAGGAAACCCACTATGTTAGTTTCACATTTTTTTTTGTATAGGTCTGTAGCTTAAGGAACTACCTGGAACATGGTAAAACATTGCTAAATTTAGAAAATTCCAGGTAAGGGGATTTATTAACCCACCCATGGAGGTCATAAGTCCCACTTTGGCCAGGTAAGTTGTGCAGTTGAAGTCAGAAGGAAATTTGGAGGATTTTTGGTAATTTCTGAACCTTTACCTGTGAACCTACTTACGGTGTCATAAGTACCACTTACAATTTCATAAGTAGTGTAATAGGTGTCAGAACAAAAGGTTAGGAGAATAGGAAAAGTGCAAAAAATTTGGTCACCTACGGCCAAATTTTTGGGCCTAATCTTTTTTAAAAAATTAGGCCTACCCCGACCCTACCCATACCAAAATCAGCCTACCATTACTTTTAAAGCTTTTAAACTAATTTATTAACCCCAAAACCCTCAAATTTCTAACCCCCTCTAAAATTTAAACTCTCCAACTCCTTGTTCAATCCTATAGAAGGCAAGACCCACCCCTCAGTCCTTAACCTGTCATATATTCACTCACTAAGGCTAGGGTTTCTACACTTATTCATGTTTTTGCTTCCATCCTCCAAAGTCAAGGTAAACTTCTTGGCTCCTATACGTACTAGAATGGAATGTTAACAAAAAAACATGAGTTGTTTCTTGAATATGCATAATTATGTGAAACCTAATAATATTGTTGGTAGGAGCCTAGAAGAATAAAAAAAATTGAAATTGGTGCATTTCTTTTTAATTAAAACTCTAAGATCATGCCCTAAATAGAAGTAGAAGTTGAAAAGATTGCGGAGACCCAAAAGTCTTGTATGCCATATATGTGATTTTAGTTTTATGTGCAAATATTAGACTAGAATAGGCGAAAATCAATGTATATGGATGTTAAAATTTTGGAAAAATTTTAATTTTGATAAATTTGATTTTTCTTCAAACTTTTGCATTCCCTTTTTATCCTTCAAATGCTAACACTGGCTTTTTATGGTACTATGGCACCAAAAAAAGCAAGACCATCAAGGCAATAGGATGAATCCCTAAAGCACGGTGGCTCGATGGAGGAGTACCCTATTTTCGCAACCAGATTAGTGGGCCCATAGACTGGGGCCCAGAGACAGGCTACAATTGAGCATATTGTTAGGGCTACCTTGGGCATCCAATTTTGATCACAGACACAGTGGGGAAGATGACCCACATCTACTCAAGATAGGGCCCAATTATAGGCCATACAACTAGATCCCAGGCTGAGAATAGAGTCATCTAGGATATCACCACCAGACTTTTCCCAGTCTGAAAAAAGAGAAGAGGTGGAGTTCAATTCAATAGAGAAGGTAGTTAGACTGGACCCTCAAACTGAGAAAGGGTCACAGGAAAAATCTGAACCAACAGTTTTTAAGTCATCATCTACAGTACCCTAGTTTAAGGAGGGTACAACCTAGACATCCCATTAGGTTCTAGCACCAGACATAGAGCCACTGGCACAAACTGAAACACCGTGAGTTTTGGCCCTTGGAAATTTCCTAAGTTTTGAGCCTTCTATTGATCATACGACTTACCATATTAGTCATATAGTGTGGGTACAAGTCTAGGGACTCTAGTTGTATGTTGGTCAGTGTGCTATTGGAAACGTTCTATTCTTGGTATGAAAAGACTCCATACTAGTCGTATGTACATGATACGAGAGGTAAGGTCCAACCGTATGTTGTCCAGTGTCTAGCCTAGATATTTTTGCTTAGGGTATGACTTGAAGGGTACTAGTCGTAGATTAGGTATGAGGTAGGCTAAGGAGTCATATTTTGGATAGAATGTGATGTCTAATTTTTTAATCAAGGTACGAGTAGAAGGTACTACTTGTATGGTGTGGGTACGAGTGAGGGGTCAAAATCATACCTACCTACGAGAATTTTTACAGTTTAAGTTGGGGTTCTTCTAAACATTTTCCCTCTTAACTTATTTTGACCCCACGACTTAAAACAATCTTAGGACTTCATTAACCTACTATTCCTAAATCAAAGCACTCTTAAATCTCTCTCAAGCTCTTGATTCAAAAAGAGTCCAGGGTTTCCTCAAGGTGGTCAATTAAGGCTTTTAAGGGTGGTTTCTCTCCATCTTCTTTGGTATCTAAGGCATGTTACTCCTCCCTCATTGTTAGTTCAACTAAAAACATATTTTAATGAATGGTTTTCATGGTGTTATTGTGGTTTTGTGTTAGTTTTAAAATATATGTTGGGTGGTTTTGGTTAATAATGGTTGGATAATGTTTTCCCATGTTCTAGTTATTGTTTTTTCATGTTATAATATTGGTATGTACATGTGGTTACATGTAAATGGTTAATTGTTTCTTGGTTTTGGTTTTGGAAACTGTATGCCCTCAACATGTTTGTTAAAATGCCAATGATAATGCTTTTTTCACATGGTTTGACTTTTATTGAAAACTTAGCATTGCATAATATGGTAATGGAACCTAAATTGGTTTGATTGAATTAAATGATTTAGAATGGCCTTGGTGGCCATGGTTTTGGTTGATTAGAAATCCTATGGGGTACATGGTTTTGGTTATGTGCTAAAGGTTTTAATTACGCAATAATGAAGGGGTGTGATAGCTGACCGTGAAGGTGTGAGTTCGATGGACTAACACTGAAAACTCATGTTTTCCGATATGAGGGTTGGTCATAGTTACCATAAACATGTGGATTTCATGGGAATCCCCTAAGTTATACTTGTATATATGTATCATGTAGGAAGAAAGGTACATGAGAATCCCCGGCCCCTATGATATCTCTGGTTTACACGGCTACATACACTGGGGCCTGTTCAGGTGGTAATACTGGACTCATATAGCCTATGGGTGGTTTTAAGAAGGTCAAGCTACACAACCTAGGTTAAGATTTTAAATGCATGCTAAACCCAATTCCCTTTCCCGGCATGGTATATATGTATATATGTATATGATTGCACATGGTTATTTAATTTGGTTTTAAATAATGACATTACTTTATCCTTATTCCTGAGTACATGCTAGCGTTCACCTGCTAACCCATCTTCTGGTGCTTTCTCCCCACACAATGTAAGAACCATCCATACTATTCCTCCTACTCAGTGATTGGATTTAGGGACAGCTTTGTGTTAGACTGAAGTGGTGAGCTTCCATACTCCGAAAGGCTCTATTTTATGATATGGACTTCTTTACATTGTTTTTGTTTCTTGGACTTCTATTTTGGCTATGGTCGGGGGCATGTCCCAACCGAATATTCATTATTTTCGGTTATGGGCTTTGTGTAACTACTATGGGCATGAGCGGTGTTGTTACTGGTGTCAACCTTAGCATTGGTATTGGTATTGAGGTTGACATCGATTGGATGTTTTGTTGGTAATTTTTATGAACTTTATTTAATATTCTTCAATTATCATTATTTTATTTTGTTATATGTTCATAATTCATTCGACATTGGTTGTAAGACAGTTATGGTTGGGTATTAGGGGGGGTCTCCTATCCTGATTGGACTTGAGGCACCCAACATGACTAGGTCCTGGTTTGGGTTATGTCAGATTGGTACTAAAGCCCTAGGTTCATGATCAATTGGGATTCTACAAATCCGTGTCAAGTAGAGTCTCTTTTAAGGGTGAGTAGCATGCCACACTCATAAGGGAGAGACTATAAGGCATTTAGGAATAATTCTCTTTCTTGTGTTCTATTTTCAAGCTGTAGAGTCTTTGTCCCAAAATGTTCTCTAATTCCCATTTGTTCATTTTTCAGATCATGCCTTGATGATCTGAAGCTCATGGAAATTTCTCTGTCCCAAATGAGGACAATATTGATGGGACACACTTTATCATGGGATCAATACCCGATCTAGGGGTCTAGTTCCTGATTGTCCTGGAGTTCCATCAGTTCCCTCTAGTCCATCTCAAACTCCTTAGGCTGAAGTGATGAATGCTGAGTTTCGTCAATCCATTCATATGTTGGCATAGTTGGTAGCTACTCAATCTGAGGGTGGCATTCCTTTTACTCCATCTCTTGAGGCTACAAGGGTTGGCTGATTCATATAAATGAACCCGCTGACCTTTATGGGTGTTAAGGTTAAGGAGGATCCTTAAGGTTTTCTGGATGAAATGGAAAAGATTTTTTAGAGTTATGCATGCCACGAATTTGTAGGGCGTGGAGTTTGCCACCTACCAACTGAAGGATATGGCATACCAATGGTACTAGGAATGGGATCAGTCACGGGGTGACAATACTCAGTTAGCTTTATAGAAGGATTTTCTAATGCTTTTCTGGATTCTTCTTTCCTTAGGAGTTGAGGGAGAAAAAGAGTTAGTTATTTTGTAACAAGGTAAGATGTTAGTCAAGGCATATGCCTTGAAGTTTCACCTGTTATCGCAGTATGCTCCAGAGTTGGTTTTTGGTATAAGGGTGATAATGAGAAAGTTCGCTTCTGGTTTGTCCAGAGACTTGATTTTGTAAAGTAAAGCTGCATTGTTGATCAAGGACATGGATATATCTAAGTTTGTGGTATACATGCAACAGGTAGAGGAAGAGAAAAAGAAGTAGGCTGAGTTAGGGTAGAGACAAGGAAAGAAGTTCAGATTCTTTGAGCAGGGTGGTAGCCAACAATAGAGTGGCAGGGATGATGGTAAGTGGCCCAAGAAGAAGTGGGGAAATTCTGGGTCTCACTTAATGGCTAGTGCTCCCTACCCAAAGACATCTGGTGATAGGCATTTCTGTGGTGGCAACAACTTTAGGGAACAGGGTGCCCAATCCCAGGCTGGTGGGGCTCAGTCAGCTCTATCATATCCTAATTACAGGTTCTGTGGTCACTTCCTTCAAGGTTTCTCTGACGAAGTAAGGGACATGTGCTTCAACTGTGGTTAGCTAGGGCATATGCTTAGAAATTATCCTGTTGGTAAGGTTGATTTAGGGTAAACAAAGTTTCAGTTGCCTCTTCTTTCGCTCCGACACCAAAGGGTGCACCATCTAGTTTTGGCACTAGTTGGAACTACCTTTATGCTCTCACTACTCGCCAGGAGTCTGAGGCATCGCCTAATGTCGTGATTGCTATGCTAAAACTCTTTTCCCATGATATGTACTATTTTCTTGATTCGGGGTCC
Source organism: Capsicum pubescens (assembly GCA_030864215.1). Classification (NCBI taxonomy): domain Eukaryota; kingdom Viridiplantae; phylum Streptophyta; class Magnoliopsida; order Solanales; family Solanaceae; genus Capsicum; species Capsicum pubescens. The sequence continues at coordinate 100,551,254 of CM061545.1, forward strand.
ACTCTATCTTTTGTGACCCCATTTGTGGCTGTATATTTTGGTTTTGGTATGAAGTGTATTTTAGACCCTTTTTTTGTTTCTACCCTAGTAGGTGACTCTGTGATTACTAGAAGAGACTATAGGGGGTGTGTGGTATGTGTTGGTAGAAAAAAAACTTTAGTGGATCTGTTTGAATTACATATGGTGGATTTTGATGTCATACTAGGGATGGATTGGTTGCACTCGTGCTATGCGTCTCTCGATTGTCAAATGCGTAAGGTCGTCTTTAAGTTACCTAATGAGTTGGTTATTGAGTGGAAGGGTGATTCCCTAACTCCTAAGGGAAAGTTCATATCGTATATTAGAGCTCAGAAATTAATCTCCAAGGGGTGTCTCTATCATCTAGTCTGGGTTAAATATTCTAACTCGGAGGGTCCTTCTTTGTATTTCGTCCCTGTGGTGAATTAATTTACTGATGTTTTCCCTAATGACCTTCCCAATGTTCCTCTTGATAGGGACATTGAGTTTGGGATTGATCTTATTCCAGACATTCATCCAATTTCTATTCCTCCATATAGAATGGCTCCAACTGAGTTAAAGTAGCTTAAGGAGAAGCTAAATGATCTTTTACATATGGGTTTCATTCGTCCTAGTGTGTCCCAGTGGGATGCATCGGTCTTATTCATGTGAAAGAAGGATGGTTCCCATCAGATGTGTATTTATTACCGACAGTTGAATAGGGTAACGATAAAGAATAGGTCTCCACTTCCAAGGATAGATGATTTGTTTGATCAGTTGAAGGGTGCTATCTTTTTCTCCAAGATTGATCTTTAATCCAAGTATCATTAGTTAAATATTAGGGAGGTGGATATCCTTCAGGCTGCCTTCTGAACCCAGTATCGGCATTTTGAGTTTCTAGTTATGTCTTTTGGGTTGACCAATTCTCCGGCAACATTCATGGATTTGATGAATAAGGTTTTCCGTCAGTTTCTAGATCTGTTCGCCATTATGTTCATAGATGATATCCTAGTGTACTCTAAGAGTAAGGTAGATCACACCGATCACCTCCGTGTGGTGTTATAGACCTTGAAGGAGCAATAGTTGTATGCTAAGTTTTTGAAATATGAATTCTAGTTGAATGTTGTCACTTTTAGGGTCATATCATTTCTAGTGAAGGGATCATGGTAGATCCGCTGATGGTTGCAGTGGTTAAGAAGTGGCCTAAACCCACGACTCCAATCAATATTCAAAGCTGCTTGGGTTTAGCTGGCTAGTAAAAGAGGATTGTGGAGAGTTTTTCTTATATAGATGACCCATTGACTAAGTTGACTCAGAAGAAGGTAAAGTTTCTGTGGTCTGATGCTTGTGAGGGTAGTTTCGAGAAGTTGAAGGATAAGCTAACTTTGACTTCGATTTTAACTTTGCCTAAAGGCACGAATGGGTTTTTGGTCTACTATGATGTATCTGGTGTGGGTCTTGGTTATATTTTGATGCAGCATGGTAGGTGATGGCTTATGCCTCTAGACAGTTAAAGGTCCATGAAAGGAATTATCCAACTCATGATTTGGAATTGTTAGCTGTGATGTTCGCATTAAAAATTTGGCATCATTATTTATATGGAGTGCATGTAGCTATCCTTTCTGATCATAAAAGCCTACAACATGTGTTTACTTAGAAAGAGCTTAACCTTAGGCAAAGAAGATGGCTTGATCTACTCAAGGATTATGACATGAGTCTTCACTACCATCTAGGTAAAGCTAATGTAGTTGCTAATGCTCTTAGCAGGTTATCCATTGAGAGTCTAGCTAATGTGGATAAAGAGAAACAGAAGATGGTAAAGGATATTCATCATTTGGCTAACCTTGGATTTTGTCTCTTGGGACTCTGGGAATGGTGGTGTGTTCGTTCAAAAAGTGGCGCAGTCGTCTCTGGGTGCTGAAATCAAGGAGAAACAAGTTTTAGATCCTGTGTTGATGGGGATCAAGGGTGACGTTGATGGGAAAAAGGTAATGGCCTTTGAGATTAGTGGTGATGGTACCTTGAGGTACTAAGGGAGATTATGTGTTCCCGATGTAGAAGATTTGCGAGAAAGGATCTTGGCTGAGGAGCATGAGCCGCGCTATGTTATTCATCTCGGTTCAGTGAAAATGTATCATGACCTCTAGGAGATGTATTGGTGGAACAAGATGAAGATGGATGTGGCTGATTTTGTGGCCAAATAAATGGTGTGCCAATATGTGAAGGTTGAGAACATGAGGCCCGGAGATTTGTATCAAGAAATTCAGTAGCTAGAGTAGAAGTGGGAAGTGATCAACATGGATTTCATTGCCGGTCTTCCTCGGTCTCAGAATCAATTTGATTTGGTTTGGGTCATCATGGATAGGATGACGAAGTTGGCTCACTTTTTCCCAATGAGGACTAACTTCTTGGCTTAGATTATGCAAGGTTTTATCTCCATGAGATTGTGAAGTTGCATGGGTACCTATTTCAATCATCTCGCATCGCGGTATAGAATTTTCATCTCACTTTTGGCGGTTATTTTAGAAAGGGTTAGGGAGTAAAGTGAGTCTTTGTACAGCTTTCCACCCGCAGTAGGATAGGCAAGTAGAAAGGACTATTCAAACATTAGAGGATATGCTTTGTGCTTGTGTGATTGACTATGGTGGTAGTTGGGTTGAGCACTTACCTCTTGTAGAGTTTACTTACAACAATAGCTACCACTCTAGAATTAGGATGGCTCCATTTAAAGCATTATATGGCAGGATATATAGGTTTTCTATTAGGTGGTTCAAGCTTGGTGAGGTGGATATGTTTGGCTCGGATTTGGTTTACTAAGCCATAAATAAGGTGATGGTGGTTCAGGTTAGACTTAAGGCTGCCCAAAGTCGCCAAAAGTCCTATGTGGATGTGAGGTAAAGTGAGTTAGAGTTTGAGGTTGGGGATAAGGTGTTCTTGAAGGTGTCTATCATGAAGGGAGTGATGCAGTTTAGGAAGAAGGGGAAGCTCAGTCCTTGATACATTGATCCATACTTGGTATTGAGGAGGGAATTGTTTCTTATGAGTTGGAGTTGCCTTCTAGTTTGATCTTTATTCACTTGGTGTTCCATGTTTCTTTGTTGAGAAAGTGTATGGGTGATCCGTCTCAAATCATGCCTATCAAGGATATTGGTATTTTGGATTCTTTGTATTATGAGGAGATCCCGGTTGAGATGTTTGATCGGTCGGTTTGTCAGTTGTGGACTAAGGATGTAGCTTCGATAAAGGTTCTATGGAGGAACCATAAGGTGTAAGAGGCTACATGGGAAGCGAAAGAGGGCATGAAGTCCAAGTATCTGTTCCTATTTTCTGCTCCAAAATTTAGTGCGGAAGCTATGTGTTCTTCATCATACTTTTGTTTTCTAACTTAGTTAATGGAAATATTGATTTCCTTGCATCTTTGTTTTCTAACTTAGTTAAAGGTCAGAGTAAAGGTGTTAGGGTGTAAATTGTTTGTGTACTTCCTTGTTCCATAATTCTAGGAAGAATGATCCAAGTGGGGGAGAATTGAAATACCCTGGGCTTTGGCCCTTGAAAATTTCTTGAGTTTTGAGCCTTCTGTTGATCATACGACTCACCATACTAGTCGTTGATGAGTGGTGATTTTACCACTCATTCACACTCATTATTAATGCACATTACCTTGTTTTGAATGAGTAAACAAGACATATTCGTGGTTAGATTCACTCATATCCACTCTTTGTAGGCATATAGTTGAGGAAATCAAAAGATGTGGATCGAAGTATAAAATGATCAAAATGGAGTAGGAAAGTTACAGCTGAAGGGTTAGAGCAGAAACTGGCCTTAGGTACTGTGGTCGCGGTCTGCTAACCGTGATCATGGCGGTCTAGCAAAAGTCATCCACCCGCGGTCGCAAAATATAACAACAGTCGTGTAGCCGCGATCGCAGCCAAACCTGCGCGATCGTGGCTTAGCAGAAAAAGTCAGCCCAAGGAAAAATTTGTAATTGCACAAGTTGATCCCAATTTGAACAAAAAAGGCTAAAACCCTAATCTCATGAATCATTCAATCCATCACATCCCTTCTTCCCCAATTTTCTAGATTTTAGCTTGAGACTTTGTAGCCTCTATTTTTGGAGAAGAAAATATTGTGTAAATTTGGGTGAAGAATACATTGGAAACTTTCTAAGTGGAAGATTTGCTCACTTCCATTGTTGATATTGTGGGAGAGCCTAGTTTGAAGTAACATTTGCTTAGATCTTCTACAACTTTGATTCAATGGAGATTATGGGTATATCTATGCTTATTTATCTTATGTGTAGCTAAATCTCCCTCTTGGGGTTATGTGTGAATAGGGGTTAAAGTGTGTGTGGTTTGTTATTGTTAGCATCTTTTTGGTAGTTCATATTTATGGGTTCTATTATTGCTATGCTATTTTGGTTGGGATTTGAGGGGTGAAAGCTCAAAATACCCACATGGGTTTGATGAGTGAATGCTCCAATCTCTATCAAGTTTAAGGCCATCTTCAAAAGAAGGGTTTTGGGTGAACTTTAGGAATCCATATCATCCTCGAAAGAGGGATATGAGGACCAAAGCAATAATAGACAATTATGCGTGTAGTTTGCTAAATTTTCACTATCTTAGACATAAGGGTGAATGTGAGTTTAACTATACCATGAGTGTCATCCTAGAAAGAGGGATGCCTTGATTGAGGTTGCGGTTGCTAATTGTTGAACACACCCATTTGGTATTCGAAAGAATCAATGGGTGAACGTTTGTATTTTGTTGAAAGACTAACATCAAAACTTATAACTAAGTCATCCATATTTGAATTATTAAAGTGATGTTGACAATTTGCTCCCATATGTCACTCCCTTAGTAACGTATAATCCTAAGATCCTTGCATAATAGTTAAAACTCTAATTATTCATAGCTCCGAATTTATCCTAGAAAAACCCAAAAAGAAATACTAGTGTAGGAACCTGTCTCTCCATTTTAACTTCTTGTAACATTTATTTGAATTTAACTTGTATCTATCATTTTGAATTAATTTGATCGCCACTCACATTTTTCCCCGTGGATTCGACCTCGACTCCAAAGTTGGGTAAATGTATTGATGACGACCGCCTTGCACTCAATTGACGTGTAAGTTGAGCGTTATAAAAAATAGGGTCGTTGCCGGGGAATAATATGGCGTATTAAGTTAGTTTGGAATTTTAACTACTTGCTTGAATTCAAGCTTGTATATATGTATTTGTGATTTTTATTTTTAGGTAGATTTTACTTTATTTTTACTTTTCTTGATGATACCTTCTAATAAATGTGAGTTGAATAGTTAGAAATCATATGGTGACCCCCCATGTTAGTACTGTTACGGACCATACTTCAAGAGAGATTGTAACTATGCTCCCTGGGGAGAGATGAAATCACCATCTCAATCCTATAGGGAGTATTGTTGTGACATGTGCGTCCTTATATAAGGACATTGGGATGAGTGTCCAGATACCCCTCCCCCTTTTTGTGCTAATCAAATTGCTAGTTCTTCTTACGATGTTATTAGGTTTTTGGATGAGAAGAAGGACGGGCATGATACCGAGTCCGAAAGGTGTGACCCAAGGTTATTAGAATTTTTGGATCGGTTAGATGCAATGGGGGAGAACTTAGAATACATGCTTAATGAATGGACAAGTGTCACGGAGAAGGCAATGGGCAAAGAAGAAAAGCTTGAGACTATCATCACCTTGTCCATGACCCAAAAGGAGTTTTGTCAAGAAGAGAAACCAAGCTATGATGTTGAGCTTGGTAGTAAAGATTCCTCAAGTACTTCCTAATTATCCGAATCACACGAGGAAAAAGAGGCCCAAATAAATGAAATGGTACTAGAGTTAAAAGGAGAATCAAAGCAAACTTCTTATAATGACTCTAGTTTATTTCGAGGTGAAGATGCTTCAGGGGAAGCTAACCCAGAATTAGGTGTTGAATCTCGTTCAACCCACTTCCCAACATTATGCGTAGAGGATGTAATGAAGATCCATCCCTTTGAACAAATAAAGGATTGTAGGATGATGAAGTCTGACTCCAATATTTTGGAATTTGTCACTCCAACAGATTGTATGGAGACCTATACATCAATGGCTAAGGAACACAACTTTCCAAGTCCAAGGAATGACCTATTGATGCACACTCTTTTACCCAAGCCTCCAAATCACAAAATGGATGCAAAGTTGGGTAAAAGGTGTAAGTCTTTTCGAAGTGGCATGATAGAACATTCATCATCTTGCTCTTACATTTGCCTAATGCGCCTCAAAGATGTAATGATATGAGAGGTAGGGTCCAACTATATGTTGTCCAGTGTCTAGCCTATTTATTTTTGCTTAGGGTACGACTTGAAGGGTACTAGTTGTATGATTAGGTATGAGTTAGGCTTAGGAGTCATATTTTGGACAGAATATGATGTCCAGTTTTCTGATCAAGGTACGAGTGGAAGGTACTACTCGTATGGTGTGGGTACGAGTGAGGGGTCAAAATAGAACCCACCTGTGGGAATTTTTACAGTTTAAGTTGGGGGTATTCTGGACATTTTCCTCTTAACTTCTTTTGACCCCACGACTTAAAACACTCTTGGGACTTCATTAACCTACTATTCCTAAATCAAAACACTCTAATCTCTCTCAAGATCCTAGTTCAAAAAGAGTCTAGGGTTTATTCAAAGTGGTTAATTAAGGCTTTCATGGGTGGTTTCTCTCGGTCTTTTTTGGTATCTAAGGCATGTTACTCCTCCCTTATTGTTAGTTCAGGTTAAATAATATTTTAATTAATGATTTTCATGGCGTTATTATGGGTTTGTGTTAGTTTTGAGAAAGAATAAAACAAACCACGCCCAACCTGAATGTGCAATAAAAGAATAAAAAGGAGAAATAACGATGGAATAAACCCATAGGTTGATAAGTTGACCCCAAACGTCAGTGTAGTGCCAAAGAGTCTTAGTCACTAAATTTCTATATGTACCATACTAGCCCCCAATCCTACATTATAAGCCATGTAAAGTCCTATAGTGATCCTGACTCGATTGTCTGAAAGCTGAGGTGAAAAAAATAAGGGCAAGCCTATGGTATTCTGTCTACATTATTGGAACTTGTATGTGAGTGTGAGTGTCTCTTAAACATCCCTATATTGACATACATGATTCTATTGAGTGAGTGGGACTTCTTTGTTGTGAGGGTACATGGTTTGTGTTGCTAGCTTCTTATTTGTTTGGTTAGTGTAACTTGTACATATGCATGATAGTTTTTTGTTAATGTAATTCCATATTTTGATTTCCTTGTGTCATGTGATTGTGCTTCATTGATACACATAGTTGGTTTCGAAATGTTAAAATTGGAGGGAGGGGTAATGTTCTTGAGCTTAAAATTGATGATTGACTGCATAGATGTATTAGGTTTCTCCTGGTTAAGCATTGTTTTGTTATGTTGTGCTTCCTAAGGACATGAAAATATTCTAAGTTAAGGGTGTTGATGTGCTATGGTTTCATGGAACTTTCGATGCTTAAAATGATGAAAATATGAAGTTACTTAGGTCTTTTTGTAATATATGATGTGTTTTATGTTGTGTTTTGAAGGAAACAATATTTTGGAGCTGAACAAGAGAAAAAGTGAAAATTAAAGTTTTTCGAACACCTACGTGAGTACCTATGCCCCTTAAGTACTACCTACGTGGGGTAGATGTCTGAACATGTGCCAGAAAGTTGATGTCCTGAGAAGATTTTGTAGAAGTTGGATGCTGACACCTACGTGGGACCACCTACAGACCGTAGGTACCACCTATGGCCTGTAACTGGCTTCGTAGGTTTTCACCAACTCCAGTTTTCCTCTTTTGTTTTGGATTGGTTTTCTAGTGTTTACATGTAATACCCCGGAAAATTTTCTTCGTAAAGATTTCGTGAGAAACGTATCGAGTTCTACGCTTTAGAGCGATCCATAAATTTTCTGTCTAGTATTTCTAAGACGTTGACCTACCATTGCGTAGAGTATCGAATAATATTTCTAACGATATGTAGATCATCGAAAACGGACACTCGAGCGATGAGTTACGACCATTCCGATCGAACTGTGAACAGTAAAACGTGCAGGAAATTAAAATTACTGCAGCCAGGCAAATTTCAAGGTCAACTTCAAACTATCATAAATCCTTGTACATAATGATCTGGGTGATCTACTATATATCAACGGAAATCTCTGCGAGTCCTCTTTCTAATGAAATTGGTTTCATCCAATTTCACTCTCGGAGAAAAAAATTATGGTCAATCTAGTTCAGCCTATCAAAAGTGAATTTTTGGGTCAACTTCAAACGACCATAACTCATTGTACATAATGATCTGGGTGAGATACTATATATCAACGGAAATCTCTAAGAGTCCTCTTTCTAATGAAATTAGTTTCATCCAATTTGTTAGTCGGAGTAAAACATTATGGTCGATCTACTTCAGCCTATCAAAATAGTCCACCAAAAGACAGATTTGACATTATTTGTTTTTTTAAGGGCAATTTGGTCATTTCACACCCCCTCTTGGAAGAAAATTTGTCCATTTAATCCATAATTGAACCTTCAAAATTCATTTTCTCCATGAAACATTTGGGATAATGAAACCCTAGCCAAATTTCACCTTCAAATATCTTTCAATTTCACCGTAGAAATCCAAAATTAATCCAATAAACGAACTCCTCATTTCAAGACCTTCGAGGAGCATCCATTATTTGTCCGAACAGTATTCCGTAATCAAGAAGTCAATTTCAAGGTATGTGGGGTTTTGAACAAGAGCAATCTTCCGTTCTTGTGCCCAAAGCTTTAATTTTATTATGGTTTTACATGATTTTGCAAGTGAGATTATGTCTAAATAATTCGATTATGAGATTATGATGATTGAATGAATAAACTTTGATTTATATGATTATCTCAATGTTTTCATGATATGATTTAATAATTATCATTGCAAATTACACACTTTTACCACGAGGTGGTATTTTGAATGATTTTGGGACGTATGTCGAGATGGTATTTTGGAATAATATTTTGAGATATGTGTCAAGCTTTATGCTTCCCAATGACGATTTGAATTATTGAATATATATTTGATACATGAGATGTCTTGATATCTATAATTGTAAATTTCATATTTTTATTTTGAATGATTTCGAGATATATGTTGAAATGGTATTTTGGAATGATTTTGAGATTTATGATAAGCTTAAAGCTTCTTTATGACGAAATTGAATCATTGAGCATATTGAGATATAACATTTGAGATGTTACCATGAGTCTTGATATTTTCTCAAAAATATTGATGTTGTCATGACTTGATAAATTGTTACATTTAAAAAGGTTGAGTTCTATTATTGAAATTTCATGATATTCGAAAATGGGTATACAGTCAAATTACTTTATGAAGGATTTATAAGACTTTGAATTTTTCCAATATGGATACACATGATTACTTCATTACTCTACTTCTTAAATTGAGAATTTATGCTATGAATTGCATACTACTACAATGAATTGATATTTCTAAAGGCTTTCGAGATAAAAGTTGTGATTTGAGTTGTACTACGGGATATGTATTCTTATTATGAACTGAAGGTCTCAAGTGATTTTCAAAAGCTGTTATCATGATTTAATTGTCGAATTGAAAGAATAATCATTTGAGTACATTGACCTTGAACTCGCAGAGTCGAGATGATTTTGACTATGAGAAAGATTGATTTTGATATAGATGTTGAGATGAATTTTGGTATTTTTTTTCCGGATGATTTTTATGAGTTGAATTGTTGAAAATATTACGTATTGAGTCTTCATATCCTTGTCCAAATATCGAGTCGGTTATGGTTCAATGCATTGATACCTTGTTGATGTTGAAAAAGATTGAAATGTTTTAAGTTGAAGTTGGGGTTAGGAATCCACAAATTGTTGATGAATTATAAATTGAGATATTTGATTTGGTCTTTATGATAGACCCTTGTGATGATGATGGTGGATTTCCTAACGCGTTCTGAGCTTTTTGGGGAGTAGTACTTAGCACCGAGAGGGAAATTTGGTATTTCCCCAAACCTATGTGCCACCGTAGGCTTGTTTGATGATGATATTATTGTCCAGAGAGACCGATTGTGATTATTACAGTTTTATGGTCGTACTCCTTGGCAAAGAGTATGATGCTCCCGCCAATGGAGGTTTCAAACGTTGGTATTCCACGTAGCTCACGTGGGGTTGTCGGTTATAGGAAACTCCCCTGTCCATAAAAGTCATGTTTCTTGAATTACCGAGTCACTCCGAGATTTGAGTCAAAGAGTTGAGATGTTATGATGAATTGTGATTACCTATGATGAATTTTAACGATATGATAATTTATGATTTTTGATGATTTACATGGATTATGAGATTTTACCATTTGAACTATTTATTATGAAAGTATGAAGAGTATGATTTGATATAACTCAAGCCGAGTGAGTCCTCATTGTCTGTATGCATGTTTTCATGAAATTGATGATGTTATTTAAAGTGTTTCATGCACCCCCACATACTCAGTACATTCTCTTTGTGCTGACCCCCCCATTTACTATTCTATTCAGTTGCAGTTTCCGGTCAGTAGGTAAAGAGTCCTCACTGTTCAGGGACTTGGGTCGGTTATTTCAGTTTGGAGCATTGTATCTTCTTTCGTCGGTCGTATTGAGTGTGGTAGTTGGGAGTCATGACCCGACTATGTACAGACAGTACTAGTAGAGGCTTCATAGACAATAGTAGTGGTTGATGTATTCAGTCTCCTTATTGTATATGTATATGTGTTAGTAGAATTGTCATCTTGTAATTCCAATATTGTATTGAACAGATTCTGTATTGAGATATTTTCAGCTTCATTCTCTCAGAATTATGTTTTAAATCAGCTGTTTTTGAGTTATACCTATGAAAGGGTTGCTTGGGGTCACTTATGACCCTAAGCACCGTGTGGCGTCTCGGGACTCGATTTCCGGGGCATTACATTACATGTATTCTATGAATAAACTTTTGACTTTTTCAAGTTAGTTACGCACTCTTATCATTCACAAACATATATTTGTTTCCGAGATTGGATCATGATCTTGGGATTGTAGTGTTCTTGATTTTGGTTGATTTATTGAGTCGATACTTTGGGTTTTCATCATAAATTATTGTGAAATTGATTTAATGCTTTCAAATATGAATTCCATTGATTTTTTCACAACGATGAGCGGCTAATTCCCTTAGCTAGGATTGTGGGAACCCTGGTGGATTAACAAAGTAGGGCAAGTGTGAAATCCTTCTAAACCATTATTGCTACATGTATTTTGGTTTTCTTTGATTTTATTGATTTCTTAATGGTTGTAAATGTTAGGATACTACCTATATTCACTAAGAACCCGAGAGGGAGGTAGAGATTGGGAAAGGAGGTCAGTGCTTTGAAGATCAATTATCAATATAAGCTAATTAGATCCATTTACTTAAGCTAATTATCTTTATCTAATCATCTTGAGACCGAGAGGAGATTGGTGAATAGGGGTCCAAGGCAAGGGTTAGTAATGTGACACTCTAAGACCGAGAGGAGATGAGTAGATTCACCAAAGTATGTCAAGAGGCTGTTGGTGATACATAACTTGCCAAATTCTACATACGATAGTAGTGTGAAAGTTGGATTGAGCATGATAATTGGATTGAGAATGATAAGCCTATGGAGTTAGAAGCCGGGGGAACACAATTCTAGTGTTCGTTTTAGATTGATTTACAACCAAAAGCATTTGAATTCGGTTACTTTAATCTAATAAAAGCGGATCCCCCTATTTACTTTTCAGCACTGCCTGACTATTTTAGCAAGTTTGAGAGATAGTTTTGACGTATCCCCTGTGGGTTTGACCCCAACCTAGTTGGGTTACTGTATTTTCCTTCGATCACTTGATACTTATAAAGAGGTGTGCTTTAGGGACACATCATCTGCCCCAAATCTCCAAATGGGTTTGATTGGTGAAAGCCCCAAACTCTAGAAATCCTTTATCATCCTAGAAAGAGTGATGGAGATAAATATTAGGTAACCCATAACATCCTCGAAAGAGGGTTATAGGGGGACAAAGCAATGGTGTACAATAAAGCCTATCGTTTACTATCCTTTGCAATCTTAGAAATAAGTGTATTAGGAGTGTAAATTATGTCAATATCATCATCCTAAAAATATGGATGTTTGATTAAGGTATTGGGTCATTGTGAAAATGTGTACACTTGTTAGGTTCTCGGAAGAGCCAATGAGTGAAATCGTTAAGGTTTTATTGAATGATTGACCCTAATGATCTTCGACCTAGCCTATCCATTAATCAACAACTAAACTTCATGATGAACCAACATTAACCCATATGCATTACCCCTAGGTAGACTTAATCCCAAGATTTCCCTCAAATCTTGAACTCTAAGTAAAAGTTTCATTCATCGAGCGCTTGCTTAAGTGTGTTGCAAAAAGTTTCTGAACAAATTCCCCCTATTTTTTTTACATATCTTTTTTATTAGCATTTCGGGTAATCTCTTAGTAAGTTGAACATCCATAAAAGTTTGAAGTCTATAATTTCACTCCTTGAGATTCGACCCCAATTTAAATTGGGTTACTTGACAACTACCGCCTCACCCCTAATTATGGGAGTGAGTAAAGCATTATCAAAATGGCTCCATTGTCGGGGAGTGAAATATAAAGTTCACTTTTGTGGTGCTATCCTTATGTGAGAATACCCAAAGTGGGGTAATTTAATTTCTTTATTGTTTTCAATCTTTGAGTAGGTGAACGATACTTATTCCCAAATCATAATGAATTATGGGGACTCAATTTATTTCGGAAACGGAGATCATAAAAGTGCGATTCTTATTCCCCCTAGCAAGGAGCATGGAAAATTCTATATTAAAAGTGTGATGATGACATTACTCCACATAAAGGGATTCTTTGGGGGTAATCTCATGAAGACCCAAATGCTCACTTAAAGGGTTTCCTGGAAGTTTTTCTACGTTTAAATTCGTGCATATATCCCAGAGTCCATTCGGTTATGCCTTTTTCTATTATCTCTCATAGGAAAGGTGGTACTATGGCTAATGTCTTTACCCACCGGATCGATCACTTGATGGAAAAGTCTCACAGAGGTCTTTCTAGGCCAATAATTCCCACCATCTAGGAGGTTAAAGTTGAGGGATGAAATTGTTCACTTCCACCAATACCACAAGGAATCATCGTACGATATTTAGGGAAGGTTTAAAGAAATGCTTCTGAATTGCTCCGCATATGAGGTGCCTGAAAGATGCTTCTCCAAATTTTCTATCGAGCATTGGACCAACATAACAAGGCCATAGTGGACAACGCATCCGGTGGATCATTCATCAAATCATCATATATTATTGTTTCAAAAGTCTTGGACCAAGTGGCAATTTGGTGTAAGGGTTGGGACATAAAGGTTGCCGAGGTGCCCATGGGGGCTCCCTTCCCGTCCTTTGTGTGCAATGATAGGAGAGAAGAAAAGGAAGATACCAAAGCAAAGATGATAAAAGTGATGTCATGCCTCGAAATCCTACTTGATTGTGCAATGATAGGAAAGAAGAAGAGGAAGAGACCAAAGCAAAGATGAGCAATTTAATGTCACGCCTCAAACTCTTACTTGATCATATGTTAGGAGACTCCATGGAAAGTGTAAGTGTAATAGATTCAATAGAAGTTAAGACCTATGAAGAAAAGGAGGAAGAGGTGATGGCTGATAAGTTAGGGATGACCTCGAGGAGCTCGGAGGGTTTCCATCTTGCCCCATAAGGTCAAGATGGGAATCAAGGTCGAAACCGGGAAAATCTAAACATAGAACATTTTAAAAAGAGAGATAGGAGATTGATAGGGATATTTTGGCATGAATCTTAAGTGGTGTGGAGAGGACAGGAGAAATGGTGAATGAAATACGAAGTGAATTCTCAGTGCTCAACCAAACGGTTGCATCTCACTTTTCTGCCATTTAACAACTCGAGGCAAAAGTGTGAAATATCAAAGTATTTTATGGAGAGACAAAGTGAAGAAACACAAAATGGGGAGGCGATAAAGGCAAAGAGAAAAAGGCCTAATATTAAGGAGCCAAAGTTAAATGAGACGTTGATGAGGAGGCCTATTAACAATGAGTGTCAAATGGTTTCTATTCCTTCAACTCCAATATGTCCACCTTATAAAAAATGGTCATAAAGGAAAGGAAAGAATGATAAACTCAACAACTTTTTGATAAATTTAGCAACCTTTCTATTAATATACCTCTCGTCGAGGCATTACAAGACATTCTGGGGTATGCTAATTTATGAATAATTTGGTGTCTAAAAAAAATCTTTTGGAGGATGAAACCATAGAGAGTAATCACCATTGTAGTGACATCATGACAAGTATGTATGTCGAAAATAGAAAGGATCCCGGTGCCTTTACAATATCATACACCATTGGCACCTTCACATTCTCTAGGGCATTGCGTGATCTTGGGGCAAGTGTGAACCTTATACCTTATGCAATATTTCACAAACTTGGGTTGGGTAAGCCAAAACCCACCAAAATAAAGTTGCTTATGGCTGACCGATCCATTAAGAAGCCTATCGGGATCCTTTTCGATGTTTTAGTAAAAGTAGACCGGTTTATTTACCCGACTGACTTTGTTATTGTGGATTGTGCCATGGATGCGAAAATTCCCATTATCCTTGGGAGACCATTCTTAGATATTGGGAGTGCATTGGTAGATGTCGAGTCAGGGGAAATAAAGTATAGATTGAATGGTGAAATGGTGTCCTTCAACATATGCAAGACCATGAAGCAACTGATGGACCAACAAATAATCTCGGTAATCATTGTTGTTGATGGTGAGGTATCTAACCATGTCGACGTGGGATTATTGAATTACTCTTTATTTGGGTGCTTTGGAATTATGGAAGGGAAGAAGTAGAGGAGTATGATGAAGTGGTAGCTTCTCTAACCATGCTCGGGCAGGTTTCACACCAAAAACTCGGTCAAATTAGACCTTGACCTTAAAAATCGTAAAAGTCCACCTGCCAAACCTTCCATCCTAGAACCTCCCAAAAATGAGCTAAAACCCTTGCCACCTCATCTCAAATACGTGTTCTTGGGAGAGGGTGAAACTTTACCGATCATTGTTGCTAGTGAATTAAACTCCTCTCAAGTAGAATCACTAAAGTTGGTAGTGAGAAAATCTATTTAGGCCATTAGGTGTACGATAGTAGACATCATCGACATAGCTCCTGGCATATGATCATATAAAATTAAACTCGAGCAAAATAACATACCAAGTGTAGAGCACCAAAGAAGATTAAACTAACCCATGCAAGAGGAGGTGAAGGAGGAGATTATAAAGTGGCTCATGTGGAAGTGGTCTATCCTATATCCAATAGCATGTAGGTGAGCCCGGTGCAATGCATTATGAAAAAGGGTGGTATCACAGTGGTAAAAAATGAAAAAAAATGACCTCATCCCTGTCCGTCCGATTACCAAATGGAGAGTGTGTATGGATTACCAAAAATTGATCTCATGGATCGAGAAGGACCATTTTCCAGTGCCGTTCATGGATAAAATATTGGATAGGCTTGCCGAAAGAGGGTGGTATTATTTTTTGGACAGATACTCGGGATACAATCAAATTTGTATCACCCTAGAGGACCAAGAAAAGACAACTTTTACTTGCCTATATGGTACATTTGCATTCAAGACAATGCCATTTGGGTTGTGTAACCCAATAATCTTTCAACGTTGCTTGCTGTCCATATTTGCGGATATGGTTGAAAACTCCATGGAAGTTTTTATGGAAAACTTATTGGTAGTGGGAAAACCTTTTGAGTCATGCCTTGAACACTTGAATAACGTACTTGAAAGGTGTGTGGAAACAAACCTTGTCTTGAATTGGGAAAAGTGTCACTTCATGGTTAAAGAAGGAATTGTCTTAGGCCATAAGATTTTGGTAAAAGGCATTTAAGTTGATCAAGCAAAGGTTGAGGTAATTTCCAAGCTCCCATCCCCATTTCCATAAAAAGTGTTTGAAGTTTCCTTGGCCATGCCAGGTTCTATCGTCATTTCATCAAGGACTTTTACAAGACAACACATCCTATGTGTAAACTCCTTGAAAAATAATCTAAGTTCAACTTTGATGAAGCATGTTTGAAAGCCTTCAAGCATCTTAAGGAATTTCTCATTTCGGCTCCTATTATTGTGGCTCCGAATTGGACCTCCCCATTTGAGGTAACGTGTGATGCAAGTGGTATTGCATTGGGTACAGTGCTAGGTCAACACAAGAAAAAACTTTTTCATCCTATCTACTATGATAGAAAAACCTTGAATAATGCCCAACTCAACTACACCATCACCGAGCAAGAATTGTTGGCGGTTATTTATGCCTTTGAAAATTTTTGGGCCTATTTGTTAGGCACGAAGGTGGTAGTACATATGGACCATTCCTCTCTCAAGTATCTCATGGCCAAGAAAGAATCAAAGTCGCGGTTAATTAGGTGAATTTTATTACGGCAGGAGTTCAACTTCGAGGTGAAAGACCGGAAAGGATGTGAAAATCAAATGGCTGATCATCTCTCTCAAGTAGAAGGCAACAATAAAAAGCATGGGGAAATAGAAATTGATGATGCTTTACCCTATGAATTTATCATGGCCATCGAAGGAAATAGTACACCATGGTATGCCAATTTTTTCAACTATGTCGCAAGCAGTGTACTCCCTGAGGGACTAAGTTACCATCAAAGGAAACAGTTTCTATTTGATGCAAAGCGGTATTTTTGGGATGATCCATTCTTATTTTTAAACTGCGCCGATGGAGTTATTATATGGTGTATCATGTACTTTGAAATAAATGATATCTTGGAACCTTGTCACTCATCACCTTATGGCGGTCATCATGGAGGAGTTCGAACTACCGCCATGATTCTCCAATGTAGATTTTTTTGGCCTTCCATGCTTAAGGATGCCGTTGAATGGGTTAAATCTTGTCACAATTGTCAAATGCATAGAGGCATTTCAAGAAGGCACGATATTCCCCTCAAGCCTAATTTGGAGCTGGAACTTTTTTATGTATGGGGGATCGATTTCATGGGCCCTTTTGTGAGTTCCTTTAGGAATAAATACATTTTGGTGGTGGTTGATTATGTTTCAAAATGGGTGGAGGCCATAGCACTCCCCACTAATGAGAGAAAATGTGTTACCACATTTATAAAGAGGAAATTTTTCACAAGGTTCGACACCCCTCGAACAATCATTAGTGATGGGGGTTCACATTTTTGCAATCGGATGTTTGGTGCTCTTCTTGAAAAGTATGGAGTCAAGCATAAAGTTTCCACTCAATACCACCGTCAAACAAGAGGTCTAGTGGAGTTGTCAAATCATGAAATCAAAGCCATCCTCAAAAGATGATAAATGTAGGTCATACTAATTGGGCAAGGCAACTTAATGAAAGACTTTGGTCTTATATAACGGCCTACAAAACCCCAATTGGTATATCTCCCTATCAATTGGTGTTTGGAAAGGCATGCCATTTACCTGTTGATCTTAAGAATAAGGACTTGTGGGATTTGAAGAGGCTAAATATGAATTGGGGAGAAGCATCTGAGGTGCGAGTGACACAACTCCATCAGATGGAAGAATTCTGACTTAAGGCTTATGAAAATGCAACCTTGTACAAGGAGAAAATGAAGAACTGGTATGATGCTCGAATATTACGGTGAGAATTCCATGCTGGAAAGAATGTACTCCTCTATAACTCTCATTTGAAACTCTTTGCAGGGAAGCTCCGCTCAAAATGGTTGAGACCATTTGTGATTTCTAAAGTCTACCCAAGTGGTGCAGTCAAGTTGGAAGATAAGGAAGGGTGAAAATTCGTAGTAAATGGCCAAAGAGTGAAGCACTACAATGAAAAATTCTCCATGGTGGCCAAGGTTATGGGTGTTGACTTCAAAGATGCTATTTGATAAAGGAAGAGAGTCATGCTGCGATGTTAAATTAGGCGCTTGATGGGAGGCAACCCATCCTTAACTCATTTTTATTTGTGTTGACGCTTTGTAGGTTTTTTTGTTTACATAAATAGTGTGCTCAGAAAAACAAGGGAAAAATAGAGCTGGAATACTGATAGCTGTGCAAGCAAAAAAAAATAGAGCAAAAATAGGGGATCTCAGTCTCAGTTACCGTGATTGCAGACCCATTTTCGTTATCGCGACATCAGACTCCTGCAATGCCAACTATCACGAGAGCCTTTCTCATCCATTTTACTTTCTAAATTTTAAATTTACTTCAGTGTGGACACTTCAGGCATTTGAGTTGGAGGTGTGTATTTAGGTTACGCGAGATCTCTTAGCTACAACCAAACTTTGCCTCTTTGCCCTATGATTGATAGATTTAGTAATGACTCGAAGATGCAAGGGAAGTCTAAGTACTTGTGGCATTTTATTTTGTAATGTTGGGGTCACTTTATACACCATTGGCAAAGTCTGAGTAGCCATATGGTTAACCTGCCTATGATTGAGTCTATATGTGAGACTAAGGCTTTGATTGTAGTGACAAGTTAGCAATTTGTGCGTGGTGCTATTGTAAATCAAGAAACCCCCTCCATCCAAAATTTTAAAAAAATTAAGGGCATGTACGTGAGCAATGTTGTAATAAATCCTTTTCTCTTCTTGTGGTTCCACAAATTTTTGACTTGTGGATAGTGTTAAATACTCTAATTGTGTCTCTCGCGGGAGGGATATTTGAGCTCTCTTAGCAAAATTTTGCATGCTGTGTGTAGTGAGCTATTTGTTATTCATCTCTTGTACACTTGTGTTATCTAGAACATGCCTCATTAGTCTTTCAAAACTAATTTTAATTATCTTTGGTTGGAGAAATGATCTTAGGTCATCCCTGTGATTTTGGAACTCACTCTAGCCTAAAAAGCCTTCCCATACATAATGGAAATCCCTAGTTGCCCACTTTGAGAATTTGGACCTTTCTTTGGCAAACACATTACAAGCCATGAACCATTCTTTTGTACCTCTTTTGAACCATACCCTCCTTGATATCGAAAATGCAAGTTGAGGCTAAGAGCCTAAGTTGGGGGTGGCAAAGATCGATGGAAGTGAGTTTGGGGCCACAAGGTATTAGTGAAATGCAAAATATGCCTAAGTGTTAACAATTAATGTTTAGAAAAAGAAAGGATCCCATAAAAGAATGAATTGCACAAAAGTTCAAGGAAGTAAAAGTAAAAGACTAGTGGTGAAAAAATGAAACAAAAGATAGATTTTCAAAAAGAAAGAAAAGAAATAAAGAAGAATGACCAATAGCCAAAAGAGAAGATTAAAATGTGTGATGTAGACGTTCAAGGAAGGGAGTAGTCATGTTGTCCCCAAACAATATCCTACCCTAACCCAAACCTACATTACAAGCTTAAAAAGCCCTTTGAGATCTCCAACCATTTACTTTCTTTGTAGTGGTGATTGAAAATAGGGGCAAGCCTATGGTATAACACTTGTTGCATTGAGATTTCTTTTGTGAGGGGAGAGCTCTTGCACTTAATTTTTCCTTGTTGCATATTCGGTATTTTGGTGTGTGGAAATTCTCTTTCTTATGAGGACGACATGTAAGAAAGTTGAGGTGAGTGACTTTTGTTACCTCCCAAACAATGAGGTGAATGGAGTATGGTTTAGTTTAAGTCAAAGGTGAGCCACTTCTAGAGTATTGGCTTTTGTTGTTTGATTACTCTTTAAAGTCTTATGCATTTTTTTTGAGTATTGCACTTTATAATGAGGGGTGTGGTGAAATTAACCTAGTACATATGCAATGAGCTACTTGTGGTTGCGATTCGAGTTGAAGTCGTTAGTACCTTTAAGGCATAAAGTTTGGGCATAAATGATTATGTCTCATTGTAAGAGGTAGTGTTTCTTGAGGGAAAGTAAGGTCTTAAGTTGGAGGTGTTGATGAGTGATGAGTTTACCACTCACTCGATTTTATTATTCGTGCACATTTACTTGTTTTGAATGAATAAATGAGACAAAATCCATGAATAGATGCACTAATATCCACTCGTTGTAGGTATAAAGATGAGAAGACCAAAAGATGCGAATTGGAGCTGAAAATGATGAAAAAGGAGCAAAGAAGAGTGAAGATGAAGACTTGGAATACATCAGCCTTGGTTACTATGACCACGGTCCTCTCTCCGTGGTTGCGGTCAGCCAAGAAAGTCATTGCAATATGGTCGTGGTACATGACCGCGGTCGCATAGTCGTAATCGCGGACAGCCATGCGCGACTGCTGTCAGCGGGGATATGTCCAGGGGCAGATCTGTAAAAGCACTTAGACGCCTCCCAAGCCATATTTAAGGAAAAACCCCTTCCTCTTTAGGAGAGCTTAGCTCATAAGATATTTTTGACTTGAAGACTTGAAACCCTAATCTTAGGCAAGTGTGTAATCAACTTTGAAGGCTAAATTTCTTAGACTTTTTGTGAAGAATGAATGTGTTGGAGAATCCTTGTGGTATCTCTCTCTTTACTTTCATCATGAGTAGCTAAATAATTTAGTCTTGGGATTATATTGAATTAGGATGTAATTATGTATGGGTATTGTTGTTTTGCATGGATTTTAGTTGTTGAGTATGGATTCCACCATTGCTTGAGCTTACAGGTTGGAATTTGATGGGTGAAAGCCCCAAATATCCAAATGGGTTTGATGGTTGAAAGCCCCAAACTCTAGAAACTCTTTGTCATCCTCGAAAGAGGGATAAAGGTAAATATTTGGTAACCCAAAACATCCTCGAAAGAGGGTTATAGGGGGACAAAGCAATGGTGGACAATTGAACTTATGGTTTACTACCCTTTGTAATCTTAGAAATAAGTGTATTAAGAATGTAAATCATGTCAAGAGCATCATCTTAGAAATAGGGATGTTTGATTGAGGTATTGGGTGACTGTGAAAATGTCTACACTTGTTAGGTTCTCGAAAGAGCCAATGGGTGAAATCGTTAGGATTTTATTAAAAGATTGACCCCAATGATCTTTGACCTAGCCTATCTGTTAATCAACAACTAAGCTTCATGATGAACCAACATTAACCCGCATGCATTACCCCTAGGTAGACTTAATCCCAAGATTTCCCTCAAATCTTGAACTCTAAGTAAAAGTTTCATTCATCGAGCGCTTGCTTAAGTATGTTGCGAAAAGTTTCCAAACAAATTCCCCCATTTCATTTCACATGTCATCTTTATTAGAATTTCGGGTAATATCTTAGTAAGTTGAGCATCCATAAAGTTTGAAGTCTATAATTTCACTCCTTGAGATTCGACCCCAATTCAAATTGGGTTACTTGACAACGACGGCCTCACCCCTAATTATGGGAGTGAGTTGAGCGTTATCAAGGGGAAAACCTAGCCTACTTGGATGCTGAAGAAAGCTCAAATGATCCACTAAATTACTGATTTTCCTTTCTGAGAAGCTTCCACAAGGTGCCACACTATCAAAATCACAATCTAATCATCAACACGGGAATAATGATACCCATATTGCACCATTGTGCTTCGGATCCAATAATCACACCAAAACTCTACGTGGGTCTTGCTTACAAAAATCACATTTCAGAAATCAACCTAATGTTCCCTCATGCATAAGGAGTAATTACCCTCTAGAATGGGTGAAATTCGAGCTATATTAATGCTAAAATCAAGCCACCAAGTTTTAGGGATTTTAGGAAAGAAAAGGGGAAAATACACTGTCAAATTTTAGAAATCTTACCCCAAATTTGAAAGATAATCATCTAATAATTGTCACCCAAGCTCCCAAATCACCCACAAACTCTAATCCTAAGCTTACCCACTCTTTAGGGTTTAAGTGTCAAGACAATGGATGAAGAAATGGGAAAAAACGAGCTGAAAATGAGCTATTTATACCCATCCCAGGTACTCGGGTGTTGCTATCACGACTCGAGGCTCATGATCGCAGCATATTATGGATGCCAGGATGAGACGTGATCGCGACCTAGAGCACTGCAATTATGGCATCTGGGTGGACTGCCAAGGGAGTCGCGATCTCGTTCCTTTGGCTTGCTTTTAGCGATCACGATTCATTCGGAATCCCGTATACACAAATGGACTATTCTACCATACCAAATTCGACATTTTGGACTTAATGGCATAGTTGAAATTTCCATCCGACATCATTTCAATGAAGAGTGGGTCCCGCACCCAATTTTCATTTTCTTAACTTTCTGGCCAATATGTCGAAATGATATTGAGTACCTCATGACCCAAACCAAGAGTCCACATAGCCTAAAATCGACATTCTAGATCTGTTGGAACAGTTAGAATTGGCATGCAAGGTCGTTTGACTAAAGTTTTTGCCCGGTAACCAATTCAAACCAACAAAGACTCAAAATAGGAAATTGGGTCTAAGAACAAAACGAACTGTTCGGTGACCTAATTGTCAGTCCCAACAAGTCATAAATGACTTGAGGCAGCTATAGAAAAGCTCTAACAATGAAAATAAGCGGAAATATAGAAAATAACCTGAAGGGTCTTTACAATATCGACTACTAAAATGACTTTCGTCCGTGAAAGTCATGGATTAGGATGTATTTGAAGTCTTGAAAAAGTGATGATACTGGGTCTACATATCGTTGTAGATCTCTCAAGTAGCCTCCTACACTAGGAGGTTCCTCCACTGAACCTTAACCATAGGAATTTCTCTAGTACGCAATGGCCTGACATCATAGCCAAAATAAGTATAGGCTCCTCCACAAAGGTCAACCGCTCATGTAGATGGACTGAGTTCCATCTATGCACATGATATGGATCAAGAATATATCAATGCAACATTGAAATATGGAAAATCATATGAAAAATAACAAAATTTGGAGGTAAGGCTAACTTATAAGCCACCTTACCAACAGTGCGAAGGATCTCAAAGGGTCCAATATATGTGGGGCTGACCTTGCCTTTCCTCCCAAATCTCATCACACTTTTCATGGGTGACAAACGGAGGAATACTCGATCACCAAATCCAATTGATAAGGCATAAAGCCTATGGTTTGTATAAGACTTCTGCCTACTCTGAGCTGCTCTCAGCCTATACTGAATCACCCTAACTGTATCCAACGACTCCTGAAGTAAGTTTGTACCATGAGTTTTCATCTCGTCAGTATCAAACCATCCAATCAGGGAATGACATAGCCTACCATATAAAGCCTCAAAAGATGCCATCTCAATACTTAAATGATAACTGTTATTATATGCAAACTCTACCAAGGCTAAGTGCTGCTCCCACTGACCTCCAAACTCAATAACATAGGCTTAGAGCATATCCTCAAGAACCTGAATAGTCTGCTCCGACTGGCCATCAGTCTGTGGATGAAAGGCCATAACAAGGTCCACCTGAGTACCCAATTCTTCCTAAAAATCCCTCCAAAAGCTAGAAGTTAATACAGAACCTAGGTCTAAAATGATAACTATAGACACACCATGCAAACAGACTATCTCATACATATAGATGTGGGCTAGCCTCTCGGCAATGAAGGACATCTGAAAAGGAATGAAATATGATGACTTGAACCAAATACCATCAAAACCACAGGACGTACGGGGTAAACCACTAACAAAGTCCATGGTGATCTGCTCCTACTTTCACTTGAGAATGGGTAATCTTTGAATCAAACCACCTGATCATTGACGCTCGACCTTCACCTGCTGACAACATATTCAACGAGCTACAAATTCCACCACATATCTCTTAATATTGTTCCACCAAAATGTTGTCTTAAATCTCTATACATCTTGTGTATACCTGGATAAATGGAATATATAAAGCTTTCAGCCTCGTACAAGATCACCTAAATCAAGTCATCAATCCTCGAAACACCAATATGACTATCAAATCTCAAAACATCCTTAGAATCTATAGTATCCCTTTTGGACTATTCACTCAACACCTAATTATGGAGAATGCAAAGCTATTATCCTCAAACTGATGATTCTGAATCTGCTCAAATAACAAAGTCCTCGCCTCGATACTAGTAAGGATCCTTCAAGGGTCTAAAATATCAAGGAGAACCATTAGGTTGGCTAAGGACTGAATGTCCCATGTGAACGACCTTTGAAAAACTGAAATACAAGCCAAACTACCCATACTCACTGCCTTCCGACTCAAGGTGTCTGCTACGATATTTGGCTTGCCCGGATAATACAAGATAGAGATATCATAATCCTTAAGCAACACCATCTATCTGCGCTTCCTAGCATTAAGCTCTCTCTAGGTCATAAGATGTTGAAGAATACGATGATCGATGCAAATCTCATAATGCACACCATAAAGATAATATCTCAAAATCTTAAGTGCGAAAACTACCGCAGCCAACTCCAAATCATAAGTAGGGTAGTTGCACTCATACACCTTAAGCTGCCTCAAAGCATAAGAAATAACACAACCCTACTACACTAATACACAACCATAACCAACACCAAAAATATCACAATACATGGTGATCCCTTACCCTCAATAGGAAGAGCTCAAATAGAAGCTGAAGTAAGAAACTCCTTGAGCTCTCTAAAGCTCGACTCACACTCCTTGGACCATTAGAAAGGAACCTCCTGCCGATTCAATCTAGTCATAGAAGATAAAACAATAGAAAAACCCTCGACGAATCATCTATTATAACTAGCCAAACTAATGAAGCTACAAACCTCTATTGGAGATGTAGGCCTAGTCCAATCACGAATGACCTCAATCTTCATTGTGTCTAACTTAATCCTATCCTTAGACAACACATGTCCAAGGAATGCTGCTGACTCATGCCAAGACTCATATTTAGAGAATTTGGCAAAAACCAAATGACCTCTCAAAGTCTGGAACACAATCCTCAAATACTGCGCATGCTCTTCCCTACTCCTCAAATATACAAGGATGTCATCAATGAACATAATTATGAAAGAGTCCAAATAAGGCCAGAATACTCAGTTCATCAAATCCATAAATGCAGTGAGGGAACTAGTCAACCCAAAAGACAATACTAGGAACTCATAATGACCATAATAGGTCCTAAAGGCTTTATTTGGGATATAATTCGCCCAAATCCTCAACTGATGGTAACCATACCTCAAATCAATCTTAAAAACACTACTGCACCCTGCAACTGGTTGAATAAACCATCAATGCGAGGTGTAGGATAATAGTTCTTCATCGTCACCTTATTAAGATGCCTATAATCAATACATATACACATGGAGACATCTTTCTTCTTTATAAACAATACAAGAGATCCCCAAGAAGACACACTCGGTCTAATAAAACCCCTTACTAAGAAGATCCTAAAGTTGACAATTCAACTCCTTAAGATCGGTAGGATCCATATGGTAAGGTGCCATAGAAAAAGGTCGGGTGCTAGGCTTTAGTTCAATAACAAACTCAATCTCATGGGAAGAAGGTATACCAGGAAGATTGGTAGGGAAAAATCAAGAAACTCATGGATTACAGAAATAGAGTCAAGCGACGGACTCTCCATAATAATATTATGAATATATGTAAGATAAGACTTATAATCCCTCAAAATAAGCCTCCTAGCACACATATAAGAAATAATCCCTATCGGCTTGTGACTAATCACTTTCTCCCACACGACTAGGGGTATATCAGGCATGAATAAGGTAATGGTCCTGCCAAAACAATCTATGATCGCATGATAGTGGGATAACCAGTCAATTCCTAAAATCACATCACAATCCACTATATCTAAAATAATAATATCAACATAAGTATCAATATCTCTAACACTCTTAAAACATGATGTAAAAACTTGATCCACTACTAAAGAATCACCCAAGGGAGCAGATTCACGTAATGCCATGGATAATAAATCCCAAGATAACTCTAATCATGGAATAAATTAAGAAGACACATAAGAATAAGTGGATCCCGAATCAAATAAAGTAAGGATCAACTGATGGCACATCAAAATCATACTTGTAACTACAACATCCAAAGACTCAACCAAAGGTGTTGCAGGTACCGTATACAACTGACCACACCCACCACCTATCTGGGCTTCTGACCGATCTCCTATCTTACCTTCTTGAGAACTACCTTGAGCACCCTGGAAATCACCCATACAACTATGCAAACCATCTCTAGCTGAGGGATGAGATGATCTAATTTAGGGAACACTCTGAGCTGAAGCATCAATTGTCCCTTGACTAGGGCACTCTCATGAATAATGACCAAAAGCTCCATAACTATAATAAGTCACCTGAGATGAACCAAAATAAAAAGATTTGGTTAACCCAAAATAACCACCTCAACTATAATAACCAGAAGATGAACCCCTCGAAGACTGACCATTGCCTTGACAAGGGTGATGACTAACATAAGACTGACCTTTGTTAGTAATCTGGAGCACTTCCTGAAAGGGTTTACTAGGCTAACTTTGAGGCTAATAAGACTGATATGGAGGATATCTATCATGAGAAATTCTACCTCTTAACTAAGAGATACTACGACTCCTAGTGAAATAACCCTGATATCTAGGATTTTTATCACTACCTTCTTGGACCTCACGATGCATCTCCTCCATCATCTAAGCATGATAAAAAGCCTCAGAAAAAATCTAACTGCAATAACCAAACTCTTAGTTGATATGTAGAGGGGAAGTCTTAATCCTCTAACAAAGCAACAAATTCTATCATACTCAGTATCCAAAATGGAAGTAGCATACCTGGACAACTCATGAAAATAAACCTCATACTCCACAACTATAATGGAGCCCCACTCTAATCTAGAGAACTGATCTCTTAAATAATCCCTAAGGTTTTGAGGCATGTACTTCTATAAGAAAATCTTAGAGAAATGAGCCCATGCCAAAGAAGAAGATCCAGTTGGCTTGGAATTAATATGACCTCTCCACCAATGTCGAGCATCTAAGTCCAACTAAAAAGTAGTGTAACACATACCACGAGTCTCAACTAGGCCTAAATTATGGAGCCTATCATCACAAGAAATTAAAAACTCATATGCATCCTTGCCTGGTGCACCAGAAAACCTAGGCGGAGCCAATCATAAGAACCTACCCAATATTTTCTACTCCTTGGCTGACATAGAGGGCTGGGCAACCACTGGCTGAGCCACTATCGATTGAGTAACTACCGATGCTGGAGGAACCTTAACTCTAGGAGCCTTAGTACCACTTTGATTTGTAGACTGTGCACCATCAGATAGAGCATCACCAACCAAACCAAAAGATGAACCAAGCATCCCTGAGCATTGAAGAAGAAATAAAACCCAGTGGAGCCTACGCTGGTCCCTGGCTCTACTGGCCGAGGTGGAAAAATCTCTAGCTCAGGAACGATAATAGGGTTGTGTGGAGGCCCCCATCCTATCCCTTAGCTGGGGACATATCTCGAGGCTATGAATAAACTCTAGCTCATCTATAAGTAGTGACATAATACCTTAGCTAAGTTTGAGGACTCTCATCTAGTGTAGCGGTAGCACGGATCCTAGCCATGTACGAAAGAGTGAAGTCAAAGAAATGCTTTACAAACGAACTCAGACATTTAGCACGAAATGAGTGAATGAAGTGAAGAATTTATAAGAATTTTTCATATCCTCCCGAAGATAAGAATGGATGTCATCGTTCTGATCCATAAGACTTCACTAGACATTTGCTTTTATACCAACAATACTAGTGTAACCTAGGCTCTGAAACTAATTTGTCATTATCTAATTTATGAGTCATGATGGAACCTACTAAATCTCGTTAGTAGGTAAGCTAAACTATAATCAGGAGCTATTCATAATGGGTTAACTCAGTGAAAATGCCCCTTATTGGGTGAAATAGGCAATTTAATACATAAATAAGCAATACAATAGAAATAGTCTAACAGAAGCCATAGTATAGAAAACCATTCCATGACCTGGTAGAGCCAGTGCAAGAGCTACTATAATACAACCTAAGTCTAAAATAGACAATACAATCCTGTCTCTAAACTAAAGACAAGACATAAGTAATATAGAAGGAAATAGGGCAACTCCGACTCCACGAGCTCACCCTATCTCAATAATATAACACAACATAATCCTTTAATCAATAGTGACAACTGGTACTCGGATCAACACCAACAAGGTACAAAAGTGAAATATGAGTACTAAAACCACAAGTACTTAGTAGGCATCATCGGACGACTGAGCCAAATCATGATATAAATATGATAAAATACAATATAACATAACTCAGTCAAGGTAGAGACAAACCTAAATCAACTCTAATATCATTGTGTATAAATGAGTAAATAACTAGAATAATAACAGAACATAACGAATCAAACACATGCAATAATAACTACAAAATTAGTCCCCTTAAGCCAATAAGTGAAGAAAAGTAAATAACCCAAAGCAGTCCCCCATAATCCTGGAGGGTACGCACAAGGATAGAATAACCCGAACTACCCTCATTTACAAACTCTCAAGATACAACCAAAATCTATCCATAGCATGCCACATTACAATAGTTTCCACTTCCAAACTTAAAATCGATACCCATATCATCAATATCATCCTATATAACCAACGTCATAAGAATCAAAATATTTGATATCATACCATCAATATCATGATTAATATCATAGTAATATCCAGACTCAAACTGGTAATATATAATCAATGCCATTATAATCTTTTAGACTTTAATCGGGTATATATGTCATCAATGTCATTATCAACGTCTAGGCTTGAATCAATAAGCATATAATCAATATTATAATTAATATCTAGACTCAAACTGGTAATCATATATTCAATATCATAAGCAATAACATAATCACTAGCATAATCAATAACATAATCATTAACATTTTCAATAATCCTCAACTCTTAATATTTAACCCATCATCACTGTTAAGTGCCAAAATTTGTCAATATTACTTGAATAAGAAATTTCAAGATATAAAACAAGCGTATAAAAGATTATAAACAGCTAATAAAAATCTTGACTACGGCGGGTCAAGGGCGCACTTCTAAATCCCTAAAATCCACTACTAGGCAATTTCTACCCCAAACTAAGATAAGGTATCTAAATATACTTTTTGATGTAAAATAAGCCTTAATTATCCCTAATATGGAAAGTCTACTCATGATCTAAGCAATTAAGCTAAAACACTTAAATTATGGTATCCAAATGGCCTAGAAGGTCCA
The DNA here is from genome assembly GCA_030864215.1 of Capsicum pubescens. Classification (NCBI taxonomy): domain Eukaryota; kingdom Viridiplantae; phylum Streptophyta; class Magnoliopsida; order Solanales; family Solanaceae; genus Capsicum; species Capsicum pubescens. Next base: position 100,580,464 of record CM061545.1, read on the forward strand.
ATTAGCCCAAGTATTTCCAGTTTGATCGCCAACACATAAAACCTATCCCAAATCTAACATAATATCCTAAGTATACTATGGCATAGCTCAATATATGAAGAGGAAAAAACCTAGCCTGCATGGATGCCAAAGAAAGCTTGAAGAATCCACTAAATCACCGACTTTTCTTTCCAAGAAGCTTCTGCAAGGTGCCATACTATAAAAATCACAATATTCTCATAAACAAGAGAATAATGATACCCATATTGCACCATTATTCTTCAGGTCCAAAAATTAAACCCAACCTCCATGTAGGTCCCGCTTATAGAAATCACATTTCTGAAATCAACCCAACGTTCCCTTATGATCAATGAGTAATTACCCTCAAGAATGGGTGAAATATGAGATATATTAGTGCTAAAATCAAGCCACCAAGTTTTAGGTATTTAGGGAAGAAAAGGGAAAAATCTACAATAAAATTAGAGAAATCTTACCACAAATTTGAAAGGTAATCGTGTAATAATCATCACCCAGGCTCCTAAATCACCCACATCTCTAATCCTAAGTTTATCCACTCTTTAGGGTTTAATTCTCAAGAGAATCGATGAATAAATGGGCAAAATATGTTGAAAATGGTCTATTTATACACATCCCAAGTACCCAGGTGTCGCTATTGCGACTCGGGGCTCACAATCGCAACATATTGTGGCTGACAGAATGAGTAGTGATCATGGACTAAAGAACCACATTTATGGCATCTGGGTGGCCTGCTAAAGTAGTCACGATCACACCCCTTTGTCTCGCTATTAGCGATCACACCAATTACAGCCGAGACTTGGAATATCCAAGTCAGGATTTATTCAAAAACTATATATGAGAATAGGCTATGCTACTACATCAAGTTTGACGTTTTATACTCACTGGCATATTTGAATTTTCCCTATGAGCCTATTTCAACAATGAATGGGTCCCACACCCAATTTCCATTATCTTAACTTTTCGACCATAGGTCAAAATGAGCCCAAGTGCTTCGGGACTTAAACCAAGAGTCCACCTAGCCTAAAATTGACATTTTAGAGCTCTTAAAAAAGTCAAAATTAGCATACAAGGTTGTTTGATAGACGTTTTCCCCGATAGCTAATTCAAATCAGTGAAGACTCCAAAATGGGGAATTAGCTCTAAAAACCTAACGAACTGCTCAATAACTGAACTGTCTGCCCTAGCAAGTCATAAATGACTTGGGAAATTATAGAAAGGCTCTACGATTAAAATAAGTGGAAATATGGAAAATTACCTAAAGGGTCATTACAATGAACTTAAGGATCCTCATGTAATAGGCTTGTGAATTGCCTATTGTTGTGCAATAACTGCACCATATTTTGTTTGAGCTCAAATCTACCTCCATGTTCCAGTTTGTGGATGGTCAAGGTAACATTGGTAGGGAGTGGGATTAACACTTTGCGTACTATCCTATGGGATGGTTCATCTACAACTATTGGTGCAAGAATAACTTTTTCCTAATGAAATTGAGGTATACGATAAAGAAAGATTACTTCTCTCCTTAACTAATATAAGCATTGCTAAGTTTCAGGATATGGGTCAATCAAATCCATTTCCCTTACAGACTTACTTAAGATTAATACTAGCATCTGCAAATTTAGAATCTAAGATCAAGTTGTTTGCACTTATGAAATGAAATACGAAAACTAAAAGTAAGATAGTTGCCAATTTTCAAGTCCCCGGCAACGGCGCCAAAAACTTGTTGCGTCCTAGCACACACACAAGTTTACATGGTCACCCAAGTAGTAAAGTGGCCTCTATAATTCAAGTATTGATCCCATAATGACTTGTTCTTAGAAACAATCTAATTCTAGTACTACTATAAAGATTAAATAAGGGCAAGATTAACCAATAACGTTTGTTATTTGAAAACATAAAGTAACCATAAATAATTCAAAATTATAAAGTGTTGGAGACAATGATGGGGAAGAATCCAGGGTCAAGGCACGACGAAATATCCTACTTAGCTATACAATCTCATTAGTTTAGTTAATTATCTTGGTTGTTGATTTACGAGGTTGATAACATGATTATAGTCTTCTAAGCCTCTAGTCGTCTATTTAACTTAGACCCACAACTAAATCATTGAGCGGGGATATGACAACTAAGTTAAACACATTTATATTTCATCCCGTATATGAACCAAATGGGGTGAATTAGGTATATCCTAAATGCAAATCCTAACTTTAATATCTTAAATGTTTAAGATCCCACTCCATATTCCCACGTTCTAATTATTGTCTTCCCTTTGGGCTCACAATAGAAATATAAATTTATCCTAAGGGTTGTGATTCCGTCGAATAGTAAACACAAGGATTTATTAACAACCAAACATGATAATAAATATAAACCAACTCAAATATAAGCTTAAGTATTCATGTTCATGGCATCAACCCTAGATAAGGGTGTTTAGCCACCCATGGATTTCTAACGAACCACAATTAAGTAATTCATGTATAAAACCCAAAAGTAAACTAAATTAAAGATTAAGAACCCTAATTCCAAAATCCTCAAGTATATTCCCATCCCCAAAGTTAATTAGGTGTTTACAACACGTCCCAAGTGTCCTATTTATAGTTGGAAGCCAATAACCTATTCTAAAATCAAAGGCGTGTCATGCCCACGTGTTGGCGCAATAAGGGTGCGACATGCCCTTATCGTGAATGCTCACTGGAAATCAAATTTTTTGTTTGTGTCTTGGGGCATGTAATTCCCTTATATCAGAGGCTAGAGGGCGTGGAACACCCTTGTGGTAACAAAATTCAGATTTCGTCCATGTTTACTCCTTCCATTTGGCTTTGAGATCCGTACTTTGTGGTTGCTTTTCCATCATTATTAGACCTTATTTTTCTCCGTAACATCACTCTTAACATATGAAATGGACTCCTATGACTTAAAACACCAAGAATTAGTGCTTAAACTACAATAGAATTTATCGAGATACACAAGAACGACACAACTTAAGGTAGTAACACTAGTTTTCTCGTCTAAACTCTAAGTAATCATTTTGGTTCCAAACATTTTTAAAACATACCTTAAACAATCTAAACACGTATTTTAACACTTACGTACTCAAATATATGAATATTAACTCATCACGTACATAAGAAGTCCTCAAAACAAAGCTAAACAAGTATAGATAATAACACTTAGGCGCATAAATCTACCTAAGATTAGAATTTGTCTCATCTCATCATAACATTTGAGTATTAAAACAACTTATCAAATAACATGAACTTTTTACCCCATAACATCATCTTATTCAATTTATAAAAAGGTGAATTTTATAATGAAAGTGACATCCTCATGAACAATTCAAGAAAGTAATCAAGAGTAATTTCATGGAAGAATATTCACAAAATTCAAGTCTTTTTCATTGTTCAAGACACAACACACAAGCCTAGTTAAAAATTCATAATTTATAGGTAAATAAAGGGTAATAAACTATTGGTACGAAATTAACTTGAAATAGGTTTGCTCTATATACCTTGCTAATGAAACTAGTGAAGAGACCTTGAAGAAGAGCCTTACTCTTGATTCCTTAAGTTTTGGGAGTTTGGAGATGAAAAAAGAGTACTTGTGGATGAATTTTGGGAGATTTGAGTGAATTAGAAACATTTTATATAAATAAGGGATGATTTTATAAAAAATAAAGGACCTAAACTCCATTAGAAGTAAGCCAAAATTGAAAATTTTCATTTTGGAGGTGCTAGCTCCATGGGATGCTGCCTAGCACACATGGCTAGCTCTATGGCATACTGGAGGTGCGAATAACCACTAGAATTTCCAAACTTTTGGGATACTTTGCTCCATCACATGGGGCTGAATGTGGAGATCTTCTTCTATGGCAAGTTGGTTATTTGATTTCTCAAAACTCACCTCTAAAGCTCCCTACTCGATCCAAATACTTTCCTAAAACTTTTAAAGATCAAACAACATGATTTTCAAGCTAAATATAGCATGGAGAGACATGTTGGATAGCATACACTAACTAGGTGTTACATAATTCTATCCTTATTCATGGTCTATAGCATTACTCAAGGGTCATGTAGCCATTAATTCATTCTACAATACTCAAATTATCTCAGTTAATAGAGTTTTTACTCTAGTTACCCCTATTAAGTAGTTTTTATGCTAAAGGCCTCATATTTATTGAATTCAAGGTTCCCAATAACCACAAATCATATTTTAGAATTAAAAAATCATGCTAGGAAGTGTTAGCTTACAATCTATAAGTAATTCTATTTGATATTATACTTACCCATGTTTTCCCCTCAATTTCTTGAACTTAGGGTTCTAACCACAATTTCACCATTAACAATCATTCTAGTGATTGTAAGGTGTTAGTGGATTATTAGACTAAAAAATTGATGGAAAAACTTACCTCAATAAAAAAATTTCATCATAGTCATGGGAAATCACCCTCTAGGGATTTGAAACTAAGTTTTTGAGTTTGTGATAAAAAAGTAACAAAAATTGACATAAATACTACTCCCCACCACTGTAATGGTCCTATGGCTACTATAGTGGCCTCACTGTAGTGGTCATATAACCTCTACAATGGAACTCATTTGCAACAACTTTTCAGCATAAACACCTTTTAGTAATACAACCATAACTTTATATTCCAAAATCGGATTAAAAAATAATTGATGACATTGAAAAGAGGAATCGAAAACCTTAATTTGGTAGGTATTGGGCCACATAAATTGTTGCATTTTTTTCACAAAGAAGTGTACATGGTCGTACAAGTAATAAAAGATGTAATTATAGATATTGCCTACAGGAATTTGATGAATTAAATTTCTAGTATGAATTCTTGTGAGAGCTATCTAGTAGGTGACCACCAATAATGAGTGATTTGTGTGTTTTTAATGTAAATAAAACAACAGTAGACAAGTTGTGGATTAGTTGTATTGTAGTTTATATTTGAGAAAAGATCCAGGGTTGTGGTATTCTCACAATCCAGTTGAGCTATCCAATCATATGTTTGATTTGATTTTTCTAAGTTACTAGTTGCAGGTTATTTTTAGTTAATTAAGTGTTATTCCAACTGCTCTAAGCCTACTTGACTATCCCAACTGCTATATTTCTATGGTCGTGGGTTAATAGAGGAGTACATAAAGATATCATCAGTATCAATTAAGTTAGGTCATTGATAAGACCAAATTACACCTTGATTAGAATTATAAAGTGACCGTTGTTAAATGTAGAACCCAACTAGGTCTTGGTAGAATCTCACAGGGAATAGGTGAAAAAATAAGACTTATACGGTTAAATAGACTTCTAGTCAATTATTTTGTTACAAGGGGGTTAGTAAAAAAGTTCGTTCTTCATATTACAAAAGTTTTAAAGTAACAAATATCGAAATCTCAGTGATAGTAATCAGGTGATCGAAAGAACTAGGATTGTGATCAACATGACTTCATAACACCACCGGATCGCTAACAAGAGTAAATGCTTCTTGTACGGAGCATGTTGGGCTATTGACGCTTTCACTGCACCTATATTTTTCTCAAACTATTTAGATGATATTCACTCAAATTCTTTCAAGCTATGAGTGATTAAATATGAAACTCAATAATTATCCTAAGCTGGCTAGTCTTAATACAACATTACTCATTAGATAGGAATCAAGAGTCTCGAATCCTTATTATGAAATCTTTTTCTAGTTTTAACCTTTTTTCTCAAGAAAGTTAATCGTAAGACATGTTCCAATGTTTGAAACCATTAGAATTAGTTAAAATGAAAGAATTAACGATACAAATATAAACACTGTCTGAATCTACACTGATAATTAACCCTAGAGATGTCAATTCATCATGGATCCCACAACTCTAGTTGAAGGGGTTTTTGCCACTCATAGCATTTGAATAAAATACAAAAATGTAAACATTAATGAAGATTACCCTTGCAAAGATGAGTTTGATAACCAAATTGTCTTCAAAATCTAAGTAAAATCGCCAAACCCAAAAAATAACTCAACAACAATATATGTTTTTCTCTTTATAATGCAGGGTTCAAAATATGCCCTAGAATGGCTATGTATAGTCTAGGTAAATTTGAAATCCAAATAAAGCTCAGAGCTGGCCGCCTTGCATCTTACATTGAGGTTGACATCTTATCACTTGGACCATCAACTTGTGTTAGACTGTAACGCCTCGAGACTATCCCTAGATGTCACACGCTGCTTAGAACCACAGGTGATCCTAAGCTAACCGATGATACTAGCATAATTCGTGAGCAACTGAATAAATTACATATAACTGGGAATAATAAGCATAAAAGATGTCTTTAGCTTAACTTGTTCAATACAATACTATTTAAAACATTTACAACACTATAATATACAAAAGTAAATTGAAATTGAATACATCAACTTTGATTGACTGTCTATGAAGCCTCTACTAATAATGACTATAGGTAGCTGGGACATGACCCCCAATTATCCCTAATCACTACTATTGAATAAAATATATAATACTAGAACTATAGCTGACTCGAGTCCTCAAATAAAGAGAAGTCATTACTTGCTGGCTAGAAGCTGCGAACCATCTAATTATGGTGTGTGAGATACAACTGGTACCTACATTATGAAACAATATAGCCACAAAGACGTATATGTGGTCAATACTTCCGGAATGTACTGAGTATGTGGGGGTGAATGCAATAAGTAAAACTGAATCAATACATAATCTTAAAACATGCATGCTAAGTATAAATAGACTCACCAAGAGACTGAAATAAATTGAGGGCTGAAATAACATAAAACATGAATAACAAAGCATACTCTGATAAAACTGGGTGAGTCACTACACTTAGTTTCTGAAACTGTCTTTCTATGGCATAAGGCAAACTAAAGCTAAACATACTTTTAAATCATACATGCTAAATATAAGAGGACTCACCATGATCTTAAGTAAGACTGGAAGTTGAAATCTCATAATGAATAACTTATAAAGTAATATATGAATAAAACTGTGAGCCATTACACTTAGTTTCTAAAATCTTCATTTTCTGTGGGAGTTTCTTACAACTGACATAAACCATGTGAGCTAGAATGGAGTCCAACGTCTTACCCACATTAAGCAGAGATATTCTACCCCTTGTCATTACAATAGAACCTTAATTTAGAGTGATCACTAAACTTATACCAAATGATGCAAGAAGACACTCTATGGAGAGGTCCCTTAAACCTACGGCGGTACGCAGTTTATGGGAAATAGGATGTGCTAAACCCACATTCCCATCTCGAAGCTAAATACTAATCCCAAAACATATACTTATATGCTCATATTTGTGAAATCCACCTTAAAATAGTATATAGGTTTATAAACTGAAAACCAACTTTGCTTCTCTTACTTAAATCATATTCATGAATAAACTCATGGATTTTATGCCTTATCTGAGATCATAAGATCAAAACTGAACTTTAATCATGCTTAATACTTGTAACTTGAACTTACAAGCTTGAGCTTCTTGTAAACTTAATAACTTCTTCTTTAAACTCAAAATTTCATCATCTCATAGAAACTTTATATTAAACTCAATGCTTAAGATCACTTTCAGGGATAAAAATATAAGTAAACATGAAATAATATGCAAAATAATGTTCAATTCATAACGAAGCATCAAAATCTCAAAGCATAAGAAAAGTGGGTAAAAACCCCAGTAAGCCAATTTCTTCAAAATTTATCAAAAATCAAACTTTTGGACACACGGATAGAAGAATAATCTTGTTCAAACCCCACATACCTGAATTTGATGAACTTTTTTTAGAGAAACTTGAATTGGCACCTTAGAAGTTAAACTTTAGGAAGAACCCTAATTTGTTTTTCTCTTGAGAGTTGAGAGGAGAATAGGCATTGTTAACTGGCTAATAATGAGTAGAGAATATTATTGGTTGATTTAAGTTGTGGGATAGAGTTTGATGTGAGGAAAAAACCAAAATACCCCAAAAGAAATTGAATAAGATTGCAGGAATTTATCAGTTGACAACTAAGTTAACAGCTTGTTGATAACTTGTCAACTTAGTCGTTATTGTCTAGCTAGAGTTGGACAATTTCTTGTTAAGGTTGATGACTTAGTTGATAGCTTGTCAACTATTTAACGGCTTGTCAAAATAGCCGTCACCTTCTCTAAATAATTTAAGATCTTTTATGGTTAAGGTTGACGACTAAGTTGAATTCTCATCAACTCAAGTCGTCACCTCCTCGTAGACAGATTCTCCCAGTTAAAATAGGCATAACTTTTTACTCCGATATCGAATTAAGATGAAATCAGATGCGTTGGAAAGAAGACTCAACGATCTTTCATTTGGTGGATCTTGATATCTAAAACTATATATATTGATGAAGTTACACCTGTTTAAAGTTGATCCTTGTAGGATCAAATTCTAAAACACAATCGATACAGAATTTCTCAACTCAACTTTGCTCTGAGTGCTTCCTATGACCATAATCACATAAAAAAATATTTACACACAAGATGAAGTCCATGCCACTATCTATGATTAAAATAATCTCCTTTTTTCCTTTAAACATGAGACGAATGATTAGATACGTGGCAAAGACTTAATGGGGGTATTACATTATATCTCTCTTGGGATCATTCCCCCTAGAATGAAGGATGATATTTGGATGTAAAGAATGTAGTTACTATCTTGAAACTAAATTTCTAAAATTTATAATGTCTAATAACTGTAATCACCTCTTGACATATAGTACTGACTCAACTGATACATATGGAACATGAACACTTGCATAAGATTCATATGGAACAAACAGATATGACATGTTCTACTAATGAAGGATATAACTGAGGTGAAATGATAAAACTTCTACCATTAAATTGATTTTTGAGCTGACTTGATTGGCTATGAGGAGCTGATTCATACTGAGAGTTTAGAACTCAATTGAAGCATTCATGAAACGATCATACACATAGAACTACGAAGTGATAGCTAATGCAATAAAATATCCTAGAGTTACTAAGAATGGAATATGAGTTTCCTCAGACTCTCCTTATCATAACTTCTAATAACAATTGAGGGAAATAATTTTGGGCATGATTTGAGTAAGGAATTTGAATAAGGAATCATAACATGGATACAAATTTATAACATGGAATATAGACATAAAGAACAGAAGCTAAAATAGGATTACTATGCCGTAGGCAATGCAACTATTAATTTTCAAGATTAACAACACTTCTCAAACACTCTCCCCAACTATACTTTTCATCTTAAATGCTACCCTTCATTTGTTGTAACTTATAATCTTCACATGGATATTGATGACTCTTTCAACCAAAGTCTGAATTGAACTACATAATCTTACCATGTTCAGGCCTAACTCATGGTCACAAGGTACTACACATAACACCATAATACTAGTCTAAACCATGAGATTCAATATCCTATGTCTTTTTAGAGCTCTCATCTCGAGAATAATACTCCTTATCACTTCAACAACTAAATCTAAACTCTTATTAGGAAATCACTAGTGCACAATGCATTTATCCACTTATATACCAACATGACATTCAACTTTATTGTTATAACCACACATAAACTTCTAGGAGACAACCCATCTAGGAAATTTTCCATATTCTCTAATATCTCTATCACTATCAATTGCATGAATTATCCCCAAAAATACACACCAAGAATTCTCAACTAACTATGACATATACCAAAGCTTTGTATTAATCTTTCTCCACACTTGAACCCTCAAATAAAATAATCATACAATAATTTATCTTAATACAAAATATCTACTCTCTCCCATCTAAACCATTGTTCATCCACTTTCATCACCACTATCTTAACATAAGAAGAGGCCACTAAAACACTAGAACATGGGGACTCGAAGCATAAAAGAATGATATCATAACTTTGAGACTTAACTAAGGCCTGAGGAATAGAGTATCAAAGGCATGGATTATTAAAAAGATCTAAACTAAGGACATACATGACATAATGCAAATTTCACTTGTCATTAAGGGTGTACCATGAGTTCTAGTAGATGACCATACTCTGAAACATGTGCTCGTACTTATCTTAAGTTACTTAACACAAGAATGGAACTTATCGATTCATGGGGATGACACGGATCACATAGTGAAACTATTACTTCTTTACTAGTAGATGATAATGAACTTGAATATGCATAAAGTATAAAAGAATGAGTCACGAGCATTGCTCTATCATACAAGAAATGAATATGGTGCCATAATGATTGAAATCTAGGAGAAAAAATATGCTAGAATAAGAATAGATCACTATCTAATCACAAATCTTATTGACATGCAACACAATCTAATTCTAAAAACTTGATTTTGTTCATCACACTATTATCTTGTCACGACCTAAAATAGGGGTTAGTCGTGATATATATCTCAAGCCCACCTTGGGTCGGAGACCACCCCCCTAGCCTAACCTCAAGAGCACATAAATGTAAACAGCGGAAGCTAACCAAAAATAATATTAAGAAAGATAGCTAGAAGAACTGGAAATTTTGAGAATCAAAACAAACAACTAATCCCATACTTGTGTACAAAAACTTTTAAACCCAGAATACCAATCTAGGTTGGGACATACCTCCAACCACAAAAAAAAAGTCATAATTTCCAAAATCTTAAAAGAAACCTAACAAAATGACAGGGCTTTCCAAAAGATGAAGGATCACCAATTCACACCACCACCTAACGCTGTACAAAAGTAGAAAAAGACCCTAGTACCCTATATTATTAAATGATGCAGCATCTAGGGATGATCAGTGGGATAAGTACTAGCATGTAACTCAGCAAAAGTGGTAAAATAATGCCATGTCCAAAATCAACCAAAACCATATGCACACATTTATATATACATATATTGGATACCGTGGTAAGGTAAAGGGTCATGAACATGAGATTTTAAAAGCATTAACCTAAACTGTATTTCTTACTCCGTCCTAAGGAAACCCATGGGCTATATGGGTTCAGTTCTCCTGCTGAAAGGGCCCCAGTGCGTGTTACCCACACGAACCGAGAAAATCTAAAGAAAATGCTAAATACTTAGAGACGATAGCTATTCTAAAATACCTGTATAGTGTGTACCATGCATACGGTCATATAGACCTCCACGTCGGCAAACATGGTTTCCGTTGTTGGTCCCCATATGATCTCCACCTTCACAGTGAGCTACACAATTCCCTTTAAGCCCAAATTTAAATAGTTTACACATAAACTAGATCAATAACCCAATAGTCATTCATTAAGGCATTTACTAACATGGTATCATCATATTGCAAGCTTATATAATTATGCCAATCAATCCAATTAACCATTTGACTCCCTAGTTCCATTTGAATTCCAATCCATGGCCACCAAGGGCTTTTAAATCCGTTTTATCCATTAATGCCATGCAATAGTTTCAAAAGTGAGTTAAACCATGCAAATTTCATATTTAAACCAAATTCATAAAGGTGGGTTGAGGTTAATGCCACTACCAAGTCAAAAATCTAATAATTTAGGGAAACCGATGTTCCCCTTTCCAATACCCATAACCATGCACCTATTTATTTTTAAAGTCCATAGATTAAAGCGTGAATCATCAATTCAAAACATGGGAAAAGTAATTCAAGTGATTCCAAAAAAACCCTCAGCCCAATTGCAAACGCAACAATAAAATCATATGAATATTAAACCAATTTACGCCATAATGAAAAATACAAATTTAAGGATGAGAGACATGCCTGAAATACCAAAGAATTTGGAGAGAAGTCAAGGATTGAAGTCTAGGTGTTGAATCCCTTGTAAAACCCTAATGTTCTTGTTTTTGGAGTTAAAGAGAAGAGGAGTAAGGTTTTTGATTTGATAACTGATGTTAATGGAACACTAGGAGTGTTTTTAAGTCATGGAAATAGTGTAAAGGTAGTAAGAGATCCAAAATCCCCTAATTAAAATATGTAGGAAAAATTGAGTCCATCCATTACAACTCAGTTAATGACTAGTAATGACTGACCACGAGTCGTTGCCTGGACTAGTGACCTAAGCAACAAAAATACTATCCTTCACTATTATGAACACGAGTCAATTATCATGACTTGTTATTTCCCATCATGAGTCATTACGAAGACTCGTGATCAAAGTAGAACATATGGGTGACCTCTCTACTTGGATAATGAGTCCTACCTAATGACTCGTTACGTCACGTAATGGGTCGTACCTTGGACTCGTTGTCACAAGAACAGAACCTGGAAACTCACTGTTATTGTCATGCATGCCCATCACGATTGGTAATGAGTCATTGTCAGGGCCGTGAACACAGGAAACTTCAACATCCCTTCATATTCTTGGCTAGTTTAATTACATAACTCTTGGAGGGTCTAAAGCTCCAAAACCTAGGGTGCCACACTACCCCCCCTCCCTAGGATTATTTATCCTTGAATGAGGGTACCATAAGCACGAAAAAGAAGGAATACAACCAGAACCTAAGAACAAATTGAAAAGTGATAAGAGGGAAGATGAAACTCATACCTTAAGCATTTCATCCAAGGTGGGGAACAAGAAAGGATACTTGGCCTTTATATATTTTTTAGATTCCCAGGTAGCTTCTTCCACCTTTTGATTCCTCCAAAGCAATTTTACTAAAGTTATATCCTTAGTCCTCAACCTATGAACTTGCCTTTCCAATATCTAAACCGGTATATCCTCATAAAGCAAGTAATTTGAAACCCAACATACTCAACATGCACTACGAAGAAAGGGTTACCTATACACTTTTTTAGCATAGACATATGCAAAATAGGATGAATAGAGTCCAAACTCATAGGCAAATCAAACTCATAAGCAACATTCCCAAATCTTCTTAAAATCTGATATGGACCAATGTAATAAGGACTAAGCTTTTCCTTCTTCCCAAACTGCATAACTCTTTTCATAGGAGAAATCTTCAAGAACACCCAATCACTAACCTCAAACTCCAACTCCCTTCACTTCACATTCGCATAAGACTTTTGGTAACTCTAAGTAGTCTTAAGTGTTTTTCTAATCACTTTAACCTTCACCATGGCTTGGTGAACCAAGTCAGGTCCAAAAAACCTAGTCTCATGAACCTCAAACCATCCAATAGGAGACCTACACCTCCTTCAATAGAGAGCCTTAAAAGGTGCCATTTGAATGCTAGAATGGTAACTATTATTGTACGAAAATTCAACAAGAGGAAAATGGTCAACCCAACTACCCTTAAAATCAATTACACAGACCCTTAGCATAGCCTCCAAAGCTTGAATTGTCCGCTCTGCTTGTCCATCCATTTGATGGTGAAAGAAGTGCTAACGTTCACCAGAGTACCCAAACCATTCTAAAATGAATGCCAGAAATGAGAAGAAACTACATACCTCAATCTAAAATAATGGACACAGGAGCTCCATGCAATTTGACTATCTCTTGAATGAACAACTTTGCATAATCCTCTCATGAGTAGTTAGTCCTTAGAGGCAAGAAGTAAGTAGACTTAATCATTCTATCCACAATGACCAAAATAGAATCATACTGGTTGCGAGACCATAAAGACCCATAATGAAATACTTATTGATCATCTCCCACTTCCACATGGGCAATTCTATCTCCTAAGATATTCCACCATGCCTCAAATACTCTACCTTGACTTGCTGATACACCATACACTTAGCAACAAAATTTCCCATATCTCTCTTCATATTATTCCACTTGTTGATTTCCTTTAAGTCATGGTATATCTTAGTCGAACCTGGATGAACTACATATCAAGACTCATAAGCCTCCATTAAAATCCTTTCCCATAGCCCATCAATATCAAGAACACATAATCTCCCCTAATACCTCAAGATGCGATCTCTTACAATCTCAAAAGTCATAACCTTTTGATGACCCATATCATCCTTAATCTGCATAAGTATGGGATCCAAAGCCTGCTTCTTCTTCACTTCAGCATCAAGAGATGATTTAACCACTTCTTGAACAATCACTCCCCCATCCTTAGAGTCCAAGAGATGAACTACCAAATTAGCCAACCTGTGAATATCCTTCACCAACCCTCTTTTCTCCTCATCCATATGAGATAAGCTCCCCATAGTCAACCATCTAAGAGATCAACAACTGTATTAGCTTTACCTAGATGGTCGTGTAAGCTTATGTGGTAATCCTTAAGCAATTTGAGCCACCGTATCTGCCTAAGATTCAATTTCTTCTGAGTAAACACATACTACAAGCTCTTTTGATCTGAATAAATATCCATATGCACCCCATACAAGTAATGGCACAAGATTTTCAAAGTAAAAAATACAACTGCCAACTCTAGATCATGAGTTGGATAGTTCTTTTCATGAACTTGAAGCTGCCTGGAAGCATAAGCCACAACTTTACCATGCTACATCAAAACACACTCCAGTCCTTCACAGGATGCATCATAATACACCATAATCCAATCAATACCCTTGGGTAGGGTAAAAACTAGCATAGAAGTCAACTTATCCTTTCAGCTCCTCAAGGATACCATCACAAGCATTGGACCACAAGAACTTAACCATTTTTTGGGTCAACTTCATTAACAAAGTAGCAATAGAGGATAAAATCTCCACAAACCTCCTAAAATACCCAACTAAGCCCAAGAAGCTCCTAATATTGGTTGTAGTCGTGGGTCTAAGAAACTTTTTAACTGCCTCAACTTTCCGTGGATCCACCCTGATCCCCTCACTAGAAATAACATGCCCAAGCAAAGTCACAATACTTAGCCAAAATTCACACTTTGAAAAATTTGCATACAATTTCTAATCCTTAAGGGCCAGTAACACAATTCGGAGGTGATCAACATAATCCTCCTTACTCCTAGAATACACCAAGATGTCATCAATAAAGACTAAAACAAACAAGTCTAAAAACTGCCTGAATACCCGATTCATAAGATCCATGAAAGTACCTAGAGCATTGGTCAGCCCAAATGACATAACTAGGAACTCATAATGGTCCTACTAAGTTTGCAAAGTAGTCTTCGGAATATCAACCTCCCTAAATTTTAGCTGATGATAGCCCGAACAAAGATCAATCTTAGAAAAACATCTAGCACTCTAAAGCTGGTAAAAAAGATCTTCATTTGTAGGAATAGGGCACTTCTTCTTCACTATAACCTTATTTAGCTGACGATAGTCTATACATATCCAAAGAGACCCATCCTTCTTTCTCACAAAAAGTACAGGAGCACCCCATAGAGAAATACTATGATGAATAAAACCTTATCAAGAATATCCTTCACATGTTACTTTAGCTCAGTTAGATCCATCCTATAAGGAGGAATGAAATTGGGTGGGTATTCGGTAGAAGATTAATCGTAAAATCTATTTTTCTATCAGGAGAAATTCTAGGAAGATCATCAGGAAACACTTCAGGAAATTCACTAACCACAGGGATAGAATGTAAAGAAGGACCTTTAAAGCTAGAATCCTTAATCCAAACTAGATGATACAGACACCCTTTAGAAATCAACTTTTGAGCTTTAGGATAAAATATAAACCCCCCTTTGGGTACTAAAGAACTCCCCTTCCATTCAATGATAGGCTCAATAGAAAACTAGACACTGACCTTTTGGATCCTATAATCCAGAGAAGCATAGCATGAATAAAGCTAATCTATTCCCAAGACTACATCAAAATCCACTATGTCAAATTCCATCAAATCCACTAATGTCTACCTATGAAAGATAGATACCATACAACCCCTATAGTTTTTTCTAGCCATGATAGAATCACCCACCAAAGTAGACACAAAAAGGGGTCAGAAATATTTTCAGGACTAAAACTAAAATGTACAACTACATAAGGAGTAATATAGGATAGGGTAGAACCTGAATTAATCAAATAATAAACATTATGAGAGAAGAGCTATAACATACCAATAACAACATCTAGAGATGCCTCTGAGTTCTGATGAGTAGAAAGTGCATAGAGATGATTCCGGCTAATGCTGATACCAGAAGTGGCGCCCTTAGGAGCAAAAGCCAAAGAAGTGGTGACAATAACTTTATTAGCTCCAGTAGTAACTTTGGCTATAGGATAATTTCTCTACAAATGACCTGGATGACTATAATTGAAGCCCAAATCCCTCTTCTTTTCATAATAACCACACTGAAGCTGTCCATAAAATTGACAAAAAGGATAAAGTGGGGCTGACCGAGCTCCACTAACCTGAGATTGGGCACCCTATGCCTTAGGACCACAACCAGCGTGAAAATGACGATCACCAGAAGGCTTAGGATAAGGACTACTAGCTGTCGAATATGAATTTTCCCAATTATTTTTCTTAGTCCACTACCTACAATCTCTCTCTCTATTCTGATGTCCTGTACGTTACTCTGAATACCTAAACTTCTTGTTCTGGATCTCTCCCATATCTACCTACTTTTTCATTTCATCCTCTATCTACAATATATAAATCACAAGCCTAAAGATGTCCATATCATTGTTAAACATTCCAACCTTACAGTCTTATACCAAGTCACGGGATAACCTAGATGCAAACATCCTCATCTTGGATCTCATGTTAGACACCAACTTTGGAGCATAATGAGACAATTGCTGAAATTTTAGGGAATACTCTTTCACGCTCATCTTGCCCTACTTTAAGTTCACATTCTCTATAGCCTTAACTTTCCTCAACTCATCCCATACCGATGGCTCAACATCATTACCTATCGACTATTCCCACTCCTCATACCATCGATACACTATATCTTTCAATTGATAGGCAACAAACTTCACACCCTCTAAATTCATAGCATGCATTACCCTAAAAATCTTTTCAGTCTTATAAATAAACCCCTGAGGATCCTTCTCAATCTTAGGGACTGTAAAGGTTTGGGGATTCAACCTCATCAACTGACCAACTCAAGTAATATTATATGAACTCATAGCTGAACCAATATAATCAGACTGATGAGACTGCGATGCCTCCAATTGAGCAAACATATGAACAGACTGACGAACCCTCCATATTAGAGATATCTCCTTGAGATGGTTGATTATTAGTGTCACTAGCTCAGAAATCTCAAGGAGAACTAGTAGGGACTGGTGGGACTCCACGTGGAGCAGCACAATAAGAAATAGGGACCCAAAACTGAGTCTTCAGTCCATAAGTAAGATGATTTCCCTCCATATTATCCTTAAATTCGATAGAGGTCCCAAAAAATTTCTATGAACATCAGATCTTTGGGGAGGCATGATCTGAAATGCGAGTAAGCTAGGAGTTAGAGATGTTTTTAAAGACTACTAGACTCTACATCCCAAAATTGAACACAAGAAAGGAAAACATTCCTAAATGACTTGTAGCCTTCTTCTTATAAGTGTGACATACTACACACTCATAAAATAGACTCTACTTAACACGGCTTTATGGACACCCAGTAATGACCTGGAAATACACCCTGGTCTCCACATAATACTTACGATCCTAAAAGACCACAAGTTAACCCATGATCTGGTACCTATTATGAGCACTGAATAAAACTAATAGCATAAGACATGTGCAAAAATTTACTGAAAATGCCATAAGGTTTTAACATACTGAATCATGAATCTGAATACCGAATGGCATCTTGAAAAGACTATTTAAAACAACTGATAAATTAACAAACTGTCTATATATCTGAAAGCCTCTAAAACTGACTGACTGTGGAGCGGATGGGACAAACCCCTAACTAACTCTGACTGAGTAAAAATACCAAACTACTAAGAAAAACTAAAATAAAAAAAAACATGTCCTCAAAATATGAGGACTCACCACTGCTGTTGCTGATAATTTGATCTGTCTAAATGCGCTAGGGAAATAAAGAATCCGAATCTATGATATTAAATATCATAGTGAAATAAATAAGTATGCGATTAGTACTTTGAATATACTGGTATGCGAGATGAGGTTAGGCTGATACGCATGGGCTAACGAAGCATAAAAATAGTAATAACAAACATGCATGGAAATACTAAAATTTGACTGAATAAGAGTAATAACTAACTCGCTCAATAGCATAAGATAACTGATGCATAGATACATAAAAGTTGTAAAATCTGAGTATGTATGACCAGACAAATAACGTGATTCTGGAATAGTCAGTAAACTGAGATACTAAAATCTGGTAACTGAAAACTGATAAATTGTATGCTATTGGTCAAGCAAAAATGAATTGAATTCTGTACTAAAACTAAAATTATGGAAGGTATCATCAAACCGACATTCCCCATTCTGAGCTGATTGGGGTCCAACCTATGACTCCAGTTGGAAGGGTGCTAGTACAGTGCCACGGGTACTAACAACAGTTGTGGAGTCAGTCCTAATCTAGAGGCTGACCCCTAAGATCATTCCTAAACTGGAGGGTGACATCTCATAACCTATACTAGCTACGTAGTTCTGGAACTTTAAGATTTCTTCTAAGGACCCAGTCCTAATTGACGGGTGATACCCCATCCCTCAATTCGCTCGGTGCTGAATATTACTCCTAACTAAACTAACAGTGATTACTGGAATGAACTAAGTTTAACTGAACTAACAAATGATCATAATAACTGACTGAAAGAGTATGCTCATGGTGTATTCTGAAATCATTCTGTGGGTATTGAAAACTAGCTAAACATTAAAATTTTGGGTATTCATAACCCCTAGGACATGATAACAATAACAACAGTGAAAAATGAAAGCTTTGAAACCATGGAAGGAAATAAATGTTCACAATTATTCACTTAAGCATTTCATTAAACACAGGGGGACCAAGACTCTAACATGGGGGTGCTTTTAAACATGATAAGATAGCACGATCACATGACCAAATCATAAACTGAGGGTTTTATTCTGAATTTGCATGAACATGATATGGAAATCACAATATTTAAAACATACTATAATGCATTCCACGTGAATACATTTGAAATCATAACTTGAAATCAAATTACCAAGATATAGATAAATATACTTCAACTTTCAAATGTGTAAGGTCTCTTTCTATCAAAACTCTTGGAAACGTAATACATGATCGAAATTCATAAGAATTTCATGGAGGTAATTCATTGTAAACATGTCATTTCATTGTAAACATGTAATAAGTAGTCATTTTTCAAAACCCAATCATTTAGGCATTTCATCAAATACATGGGGGTCATGAGTTAAAGCATGAGAATAGTTAAATCATGTGATAATAACATATTTGCAATAAGAAAATCATGGATTAAGGATTTAACATGTGAATATCATCCTTCAAATATGTTAAGGGCTAATTCCAATGGTAACAATTTGTAAACCTGATATAATAATCAAAATTCATGAAAATTCATGAAAATTCATGGATATAATTCATAATATCATGTAAAGATCATAATTTTAAAATTGAAAATGGATTCTTGGACTCCATAGGTGAAAAAGGGACCATGGATGAACATCACACATACATTAATTGGTGAATTTGTGAAAGTTCTTGGTGGTTTTGTTGAAGCTTAAGCTTGAATCTTGGAGAGGCTAGGGTTTGTTCTTGAGAGAGAATGGTTTTTTTTTAGAGGATTTGTGAATAAAGGGGATAATTTTTCCTTTTAGGACCCTCAATACCGTGTTATGAACCCCTTGGGTGAAGGGAAAAAGTCCCATTTGCCCTTTTAGACGTGGAACCAACAACTGTAAAATAGGGGCGGGTGATGGAGCATACGCCACGGGCTAATTGCGCGCCCTCACTGCCTCTCTCATAAAAATCATTATAACTTTTTATTTAGGTATTTGATTAAGGTGAAATTGGTATCATTGGAATGTTGAATCAATTATCTATAATTTTGTGGGTCTTGAGCTGGAAAATTCTATGTATATCAAAAGTTATCCACGTTCAAAGTAGACCCTTGTAGAATCGATACCAAACTTTGGACGAATCAAAGGCTCTTAGCTCAAATTTGTTCTAAGTGATTCTTATGAATATTTTCACCAAAAAATCACTTCACACACTAGGATAAAGATCATGACATATGTATTCAAAAGAAATTCATAGGATTAGAGTTTACCCACGTAAGAACGACGCTTTAAAGTCTAGCCCAAAAATATAGGGTCTTACATTATCTCCCCCTTGGGAATATTCATCCTCGAATGAGACTGATTAAGCTAAGAATACTGAGGTACTGAGATCACATACTAAATTTGCATAACTTAAAACATGATTACATGACTAAGTCTGAAACATGATGAATGGCTGAACTAATTATCATGAACTAAACTAATTTCTTGAATATATGTAATGACATTAGAATGGTTATAAGACTGAGATAGAAACGAGACAGTCAACTTATGAGTACCTATTACTTCAAGATGGATCATGTTTCGTGATGAAAAGTTGAGAGGTTTAGGACATGAAAACTCAGGGCATTACAATACATTCCCCCTTGGGACATCTCATTCTCCGAATGATACTGACTTGGCTGAAATACTAAAGAAAGACTGAGATGATGTACGAAACACTTACGGATTGAATTATGACTAAACATCTGGAATATGAAACTAAGGTTTGAGGAATAGAGGGTCAATGATATGAATTCATCAAAGAGGTTTGAACTGATGACATGCATGGCATGAATCTGAATTTCACTGATCATTAAGAGTGTAGCATGAGTTCAAGAATTGAACATACTGTAAAGAATGAGTACATGAGTCATGAGCTGCATGACCTAATTTTTTTTAGAGTTCATAAATTCATGGAACATGGTTCGTACTGTTGAATAAATTGGAACTCTTTATACCGAGGACTGGAAACACACACAATTCTCTATGATGTGCATGAACATGAACTATGATTACGAAGCTGACATGTAAGGCATGAGTAGATATTGTGATGTCTTAAAAACCTTGCACTGAGATAAGAATAGGTTGGGCATCATCCTCTCCTACTTTTTTTCTACACATACTGGCATCACTACCTGGATCTGAGATCCTGACTTGGTTACTTGTTCTACCATCTCCACTTTAGCATAAAACCACCATTCTAAGTTGGTGAACCACTTAATCAACAACTCTAAATTGAACTGTCACCACTTTACTCTAATGTCTGGGGTAGAATGATGCACATAAATACTATACTTACCCTGAAAGACTATACCTGATAATGTAAGGCCCACTGCTAGTACTTCCTTTTGATACACAATTCTTAGCTTTCTATAGCCTTAACAATCATCATAAAATAATTGAAACACTGACTAACTTAGAATTTCCAAGAGTATCACCATACCATGGGTTCACACTACCTAGTTCTTCAACTCTACTTTCCATTAGCCCAATCTTCAAAGATTCAAGCTTAGATTCTATCACTTAACATGTATATTCTCAACATTTTAATAAACCATACTAACTTTATTTATAGACTACTAATATCACATCTCTATACTTATTTTTCTCCCTAAACCATGAGAAATACCATTACACTTGGACATCCAACATCAACATGCTATAGCCCATAACTTAGCTGGTAAGACATCAATTACTACATTACTGGCCCCATTCAAACTTAGCGCTCAAGGATGCTACATAAGCACACCCATACCATAATACTTAGCTCAAATTCTATCATATACTATTTCAAGCCTACTGATTCACCTTTCATACAACTAGCCCCATGGATACGTAATCCACTAAATTCAGACAATTCTATCCCCACTCCAATTCTACTAAACATCTGGGTTCATGCTCCTAATTCTAGGCTATCTACTGTCATAGGATTTCGAGAAGGGATCTGAAAACACATCTGACCCCTAAGCACCGAGGTACTACCCTTTTATTCAATGACTGGTTAATTTAAAAATTAAAACTGAATGACTTTATTTCTGAAATCAACTGAAGTGATTTTTGGGATACTAACCAGGTAGTTTCTGTATACCCATCTGGATAGGATAGATTTACCCACTGAGGTAGACATTGAGAAGAGCTCTGCTAAGGTTTCAGAACTGACACTAAACTCGATAGCTATATAGGGGTTACAAAAAAGAAGTGAAGTTTTGGGGTGTACTAAAACATACACATGAATATGAAGAACTTGTAAAGTATCCATAACCGCATTAGGAGAGCTTTCCTAATCATGAAAAAACTGGAGTGCACAACCTATTCTGGTGTTGCCCACTAGTGGTGCTGGAAGTAGCTTCCTGCTGAGTTGAGCGATCTACTAAAGTTGATGACAAATTAGATTGGCCCTGTTGGCGCAAATCATTTTCCCTCTGAGCCATTACTCGACACTCATGCATCCTATGGCCTATCTTACCACACCCAAAACATACATCACTGCCAGATCTACACATACCTAGGTGATTTCTACCATATTCTCTGCAAAGAGGGTGGGTACGACCACTGCTCACACTACCTTGGGTTTTAGAGCCTAGCACCCCATCCTGATTGTCATTCCTGAACATTGGTACTAGTGCACTAGATGAAGAAGGAGCTGGGGCTAAAAATTTCTGACAGAACTAGGAGCGGTTACCACATTCTAACTTAGGCTGAGAAAAATTAAAGCTACCTATTCGGGCCTTTTTTTTCCTCTCTCTTTATCCTTATGCTTCTGTTCCTCAATTTGTTGAGCATGAACCATAAGACTAGATTATCTATCTTCTTAATCAGCATAGCATACCTACACTCCTTGACCACACTATTAGCTACACCAGAAACAAACTTACTCATTCTAGACCTATTATCAGACACCACATTAGGAGCATACCTTGCTAACTGAGTGAACTTAAGAGAATAATCCTTCACACTCATACTACCCTATTATAGATTAATAAACTCTAGCACCTTATCTTTTGTCAACTCTAAAGGAAAGAACCTGTCTAAAAAGGCCGTGGCAAACTCCTCTCACTCTATAGGCCCTGCATCTACGCCTCTATCCTCCTTCCACTACTTATACCAGGTGTAAGCTAAATTTTACAACTGGTAAGCAACCAACTATGCACTCTCACTAGATGAGACACCCATAATATCAGTCACCTTCTGAACTATGTCAAGAAACTCCTGCGGATCCTCACCAGACTTGGATCTAAAAAATAAAGGAGGATTTATCCAAGTAAAATCCAAGATTTTAGTTGCGGCGGTATTACCCACTGGATTGGCTGAGATAGCAGCCTGCTGCATCTTTAAACTCGGCATGGGAAACATGCTCATTCAGGGGATCTTCCTGAACGGGCGGAAGTATGGGTTGATTTCTATTTCTTCTTCCGTTAGTCTTTATGAGAGACATATTCTGTAAACGAAAGAAAGATTCAATTAGAAAGAGAGTTTAAATAGAGATCATGCTCCTTTGAATGACATGAATATTGAAAGAAGGGAAACTATTCCTAAAACATCTTGTAGCCTCTTGTCCATAAGTGTGGAACGCTTGACACACATGCATAAGACTCTACTGAACATGACTTTTAGACTCCCTAGGATACTGTAAAACCTTACGTTCTGATATCAAGTTTGTAATGACTCAGAAATACACCCTGGTTGTCACACGATGCTTACGATCCTAAAAGACTACAAGCTAACCTATAATCTGGTACCTGCTGTGAGCACTGAATAAAACTGATAGCATAAGACATGTGAGGAAATTTACTAAAAATGCCATAGGGTTTTAACATAATGAATCATGAATCTAAATGCCTTATGACATCCTAAAAATACTATTTAAAACAACTGATAAATTAACTAACTGTTTGAATGTCTGAAAGCCTCTAAAACTGACTGACTATGAAGATGATGGGACAAACCCCCAACTAACTCCAACTAAGTAGAAATACTGAACTACTAAGATAAACTGAAATAAAGTAATCATGTCCTAAAAATATGAGGACTCACTACTGCTGCTGCTGATAATCTGATCTATCTAAGCTTGATCAAGAAACTAAGCATCCGAACCTATGATATTAAACATCATAGTGCAAGAAATGAGTATGTGATCAGTACTTTGAATGTACTGGTATGAGAGATGATTGGATGATATGCATGGGCTAACTATGCATTAAAATAGTAATAATAGACATGCATGGAAATACTGAAATCTAGATAAACAAGACTAATAACTAACTGGCTGAATATCATGAGATAATTGATGCATAGATACATGAAAGCTATAAAATCTGAGTATGCATAGCCAAGCATATAACATGATTCTGGAATAGTCTGTAAACTGTGCTACAGAAATCTGGTAACTGAATACTGATAAACTGTATTCTATGGTCAAGCAAAACTGAATTGAATTCTATACTGAATACTGAAACTGAAACTGTGGGAGGTATCATCTAACTGACATACCCCTGTCTGAGCTAATCGGGGTCCAACCTGTGACCCCAGTTGGAAGGGTGCTTGTACCATTCTACGAGTACTAACAATGACTTTAGAGTTAGTCCTAATCTAGTGGGTGACCCCTGAGATCAATCCTAAATTGGCGGCTGATCCCTGAGAGTGCCAGTCCTAAACTGGCGGGTGACATATCATAACCTACGTTGGATACATAGTTCTGGAACTTAGGGATTTCTTCTAAGGACCCAGTCCTAACTGATGGGTGAGCCCCCATCCTAGGTTCGCTCGGTGCTGAATCCTACTCCCAACTAAACTGTCACTAATTACTGGAATGAACTGAGTTTAACTGAACTAACAACTGATTAAAGTAACTGACTGAAAGAGAATGCCTAATATGTATTTTGAAATCATTTTGTGGGTACTAAAAACTAGGTAACTCGATAACAATAACAATAGGGACACATGAAAGCTTTCAAACTATGGAAGGAAATCATTGTTCACAATTATTCACTTAAGCATTTCATCAAACGCATGGGGACCAAGACTTTAACATGGGGGTGCTTTTAAACATGATAAGATAGCACGATCACATGACCAAATCATAAACTGAGGGTTTTATTCTGAATTTGCATGAACATGATATGGAAACCATAGTATTTAAAACATAATATAATGCATTCCACATGAAAACAATTGAAATCATCACTTGAAATCAAATTATCAAGATATAGATAAACATACTTCAACTTTCAAACGTGTAAGGGCTCTTTCTATCAAAACTCTTGGCAACGTAATACATGATCGAAATTCATAAGAGTTTCATGGAGGTAATTCATTGTAAACATGTAATTTCATTGTAAACATGTAATAAGTAGTCATTGTTCAAAACCCAATCATTTAGGCATTTCATCAAACACATGGAGGTCATGAGTTAAAGCATGAGAATAGTTAAATCATGTGATAATAACATAATTGCAATACGAAAATCATGGGGTTAAGTATTTAACATGTGAATATCATCCTTCAAACATGTCAAGGGCTAATTCCAACGTAAACAATTTGTAAACATGATATAAAAATCAAAATTCATGAAAGTTCATGGATATAATTCATTATAACATGTAAAGATCATAATTTTAAACTTGAAAATGAATTGTTGGACTCCATGGGTGGAAAGGGCCCATGGATGAACATCACACATACCCTTAATTAATGAATTTGTGAAAGTTCTTGGTGGTTTTCTTGAACCTTGAGCTTGAATCTTGAAGAGGCTAGGGTTTGTTCTTGGGAGAGAATGGTTTCTTTTGAGAGGATTTGTGAATAAAGGGGCTGATTTTGCCTTTTGGGACCCTCAATCCCGTGCTATGGGCCCCTTGGGTGAAGGGAAAAAGACCTATTTGCCCTTTAAGATGTTGAACCAACAACTGTAAAATAAGGGTGGGCGATGGAGCGTGTTTCGTGGGCTAATCGCGTGCCCTCACTGCCTCTCTCTTGAAAATAGCTATAAGTTTTTGCTCGGGTATTGGATTAAGGTAAAATGGATATCATTGGAAATCTGACTCAATTATCTATAATTTGATGGGTCTTGAGATGAAAATTTCTACGTCTATCAAAAGTTATACACGTTCAAAGTATACCCTTGTAGAATCGAATACCAAACTTTGAACGAATCAAAGGCTCTTAGCTCAACTTTGTTCTACGTGATTCTTATGAAGATTTTCACCTAGAACTCACTTCACACACTAGGATAAAGATTATGACACATGTATTCAAAATAAATTCATGGGATTAGAGTATACACACATAAGAACGCCGCTTCAAAGTCTATCCAAGAAATACAGGGTGTTACACACCCAAAGACCCTGAACCATACTCTGATACCAAGCTTGTCATGACCTAAACTAAGGCCTAGTCGTGAGGTGTGTCTCAACCCCACCGTGGGCCGGAGCCATACCCTTAGCCTAACCTTAAGAGAACATAAATGTAAATAGAAAAAGACAAACAAAACCAATATTAAGAAAGATAGATAGACCAACTAAAATTTTTAAGATTCAAAAATAACAAGCAATCCCACACTTGTCCACAAAAGCCTCTCAAACCAGACTACCAACCTATGTCGGGACATGCCCCTAACCATGAGAAAGAAAAGGCATCATTCCCAAAATCTAAAAAGAAACCTAATAAAATAGCAGGGCTTTCCAAAAGATAGAGGCTCACCACGTCACAACAACTTAACCAATGAACCACACCATCTAACTTTGCACAAGAGTAACAGAAAAACCCTAGGATCCTACATCATAAAACAATGCTGTCATGACCCAACCCCGGTCCTGGCCGGGACAAGTATCTCAAGATCACCGTGGATCAAAGACCACCCCCTTAATCTAATGACACGACCCGAACCAAGGCCTGGTCGTGCTAGGTATCTCGGGTCCAACAACGACCGGAGACCATCCCCAATACCCAAACCATCAACCATCTTACCTCATGTGGGATGAATTCTGAAGATATAACAAGATAAGAAAATTAGAAATCACATATATCATGATAAAAGTATAGCCAACCAATAACCAAATCATCCTAAGTACACAGTAGTCCAACAAAGCCTCTACCAAACATAACATCAATAAAGTTTGGGACATGCCCCCGACTATAGCCAAAAATAGTATCTAATAATCTATAACTTAAAACAAAATATAATCCTAAAATGGAACCTTTCAAAACATGGAAGCTCACCACTTAAATTCAATTCTCGATCAATTCACAATCACTGAGTAGGAGAAGTAGAAGTATGGCTAAGTCCCACATCATATGGAGATACAGTATACACAGACGGTTAGCGGTTAGAACGCTAACATGTAACTTAGGGATAGGGGATAACATAATGCCATGATAACAGTTAAAATAATACAAAATTCCATGAACATTATCAAATGCATATACATATACATATGTATATCAAATGTCGTGGTAGGTAACAAGACTTAACATGTAATTTAAAACCATAGTCTAGATTGTGTAGCTCAACCGTCATATTAATAGTACCCATGGTCTATATGGGCCCCAGTTCTTACCCCACTGGCCGATCCCCAATACGTGTAGCCACATAAATTGGATAATAATCTCACATATATGCACGGGGGCCTTGAACCATCCAATCATATACTAAGGTGACTTAAGAACCCGATCATAAGCATGAGATGGGGAACTCAAACCCTCCAATCATGATAATAATACCAATAAAGTGGACTCGACCACCTGGTCTAAGAAAGGGGACTCAAACCCTCAATCTATAACAACCCCCACACTGGGTAGCGCAATTCTTAGTATCGGTCACTTCGACCTCCACTTTTACGAATCAGCTACACAACCCTCTTTTAAAGCCCAATTAAAATATTTACCACACATTTCCAGTCACTGAACCATGTTTCACATTAAGGTATACATTGTTGATATCTTTATAACAACTATACTTGCAAGGTAATAACACCATGCCAAAACAATTTCCACTAACTTGGGGAGAATAACTCCCTTTGTTCACTAAATCAGAACATTGTGTTTCAAGTACCTTTTAATAACATGCAATAGTTCAAGACTAGTTTAATTTCACAAATTCCCATATTTTTCATAATTAATAACCAATCCCACATCCTGGGATTGGGGTCATAACCACTTCAAAAGTCACAAGTTTGGAAAATTCACAATTCCCTAGTTTCATCCTCCATTCCCAAGCACCCATAAGTTCAAAACCATAATTAAACATAAGTAATGCATCATAAAACCATGGGAAAAATTTAATTGACCATTTATGTCAAAACCCTTAACCATGTCAAAAACTAATACTTTAAGTCACATAAATAACCATGTACTTTTATAAAGTAGAGATGTTAACATGACCCGAACAGGGTCCTTATCGTAATGTGCTTCCCAAGTCGAACAAGGATCGAGACCACCTCTATTACCCAACCCAACCTTCAAACACGTACCCTGAGTCAGATGAATTCTAAACAAATAAAAACATAGCATTTTGTACAATTCCAAACTCTGGGACATGTCCTTAACCATGATCAATCCAAGTAAGTTCAATATCCAATACCCAACCAATAACCATAACAAAATAAAAAATAATAACCAAGTATGAGTCCATAACATAATAGGATGGAACAATCATAAATACAGTCAAACGGTATCAACCATAATATCAATACCAATACCAAGGCTGACACTACTACCGTCACCTTCCATACAAATCCATATTAGTCCCACAAAGCCTCTAACAAAAAGAAAAATAATATCCAATTAGAACATGCCCCCAACCATAGCCAAAACCAATGTTTATGAAATAACCAGAGTATGTAATGACATCCATGATATGAAATGGAGCCTTTCAGAATATGGAAGATCACTATTTCAATCCAACAGCTGATCCTGAATTCAATCACTAAGAAGAAAGAGTAGAATGAATGATTCCTGCATCATGTGAGGATACAACGGCCAAAGATGAGTTAGCGTGTGAATGCTAGCATGCACTCAATATAAGGATAAAATGATCCCAACCTCTAAAACCAAGAAAACCAACCATAAGCATTCACAACAATACATATATATATATGTCTATATCGGGAAAACAAATCGGGTTTAGCATGCCTTTAAAACCATTAACTTGGGTATGTGTAGATGAACCATCCTAGAACCACCCACGGGCTATATGTGTAACCCCCTGAATAGGCCTCGATATGTGTAGCCACACGAATTGGAGATACTATAAGAGTAGGGGTTTCCCGAGTACCCTTTGCTCTCTATGATACGTATGTACAAGTGTACTAAGGGGATTTTCGTGCACCCCATAAGTATCTTATATGGTCTCCATAACCAATCCTCATGTCATAAAATAGGAGTTCCTAGTGTCCATCCATTGGAATCACACCTTCACAGTTAGATATCATATCTAGCCATTATTGTTCATTAAAACTATTTCCACACAACCAAACCACCATTCCATTTATTATTAACCAAGGCTATAAGTAGTGGTATCATCATACTGACTATAGCGATGATACAAGCATAAAGAGAACAAGGGTTATAATGTCTTGTAGAAGGTTTAAGCATCGGATTATCAAAGGATCAAGTCTCGGATTTGCAAGTACTTAAAGACCTTTTGGAACAATTACAAAGCCTTGTCCAAGTGAAGAAAGGAAGAGGGTCCTTACACTCAAGAGGTGCCTTTTACTAAGGGCATGATGGACTTTTTACACTCCAAAATAACACTCCATAGGATCCCTTTTCTAAGCCCCTCATTAAGGGCATTTTTGTTATTTGGTTGTAATAAGTATAAATAGTCACCTTAGTTCTTATTTTCCTTAGTTTTGAGATAATGAATTGAGTGAATTTTAGATTGTAATCTTAGTGTTAGTTTCTAGTCTTTCGCTTCTCCTTAAGAGAGGAAATCCAAAACTTGAATCCTAATACATTTGGAATTGGCTTTTCACTGTATTGGATTATTTGGCAAGAAAGGTGTGCTTGAGGAAGTGTGAGTCCTTTGGGTCACCTAATAGGAAGGTTTGAGAATACATTGGTGATGTGTGTTTGAAGGTTTAATACACCTTCTAGTTCTATTCATTGGTGGAAGTAAGAGTCTTTCTATCTATCTTTAATTTCATACAATTCTTCTTCTTCATCTCCTTCTATTGTGTTTTTTCTCTTTGTTTGGTTGGTGGAATTTGTCATTTTAGTATCCATTTTCATGTGATATAGTACATTAGGCTATAATTAGGTATAAGAGACTTGGTTAGGGTTGTTCCAACATCCCTAAATCTTGGTTTTAGTGTTTTTATTTAGAAAATCTCAACAAAATAGAGTCAAAAAATCAGAAAGTACAAAAAAAAAGAAGTGTTGTCTTGTGTGTTTTTTATAGATCCGAATTTTCAAAGTTAGATCTACAAGTTATTATTGTGTTTTGAAGGTTTCTAGTTCTAGATCCTTTCTCTCTAGCACATAGGGAGTCTAGATCTACTTTTAGATTGAAGTTTGGATGAGTTTGAGCTAAGAACCTTCATGAACATGGTGTTTTTGAATCTTTTGAGCTAAAATCCAAAATTGACAATTCTATTTACACGAGTTTTGTGGCTGATTTTTAGTGGGTTGGGTTTTTTTGTCCTAAGGAACCTATATCTTCAAAAAAATTCAGATTTGGATTTCACTTGCTAAGTGGTCAAACTTGGTCAACACTTCAATATTCATATTGTTCATCTATGATCTTCATATCTTAGTGAAGAAGAATATTCAAAGGCGTTGTTTGATTCTAAAGAGGGAATAAAGAGAGTGGAAAAGTTGTTTGTCTAAAACCATATTCAAAGAATATTCCATTCTTTCATGAGGAGGAGAGGACAAGAGGACAAACAAAGTACAAGTACAATTACTAGGGGGGGGAACCATTTCATTCCATTTTCATTTGAGACTTAAAAGAACCCTAAATTGCATCCTTTCACCCCCCTAAATCCGAAACTCTCACTCCCAAGGGATAGTGTTTGGGCCAAAAATAGGTTTTGGAAAAAATTGAAAATTTGAAAAGTGAAAACCAACCACGTTGTGCCACATCATCACTTGTGCTCAACCAAAATTCGACTCTAAAATTAGGTTTCCTAGTTTCTAATCTTTGATTTTAGTTTCTTTTAAGCTAATTCTATTACTAATTAGCAAACTAGTAAGTACCTACTAGGTTGGTAATTAGTCTAGAGTTCGTTTATTTCGTGTCTTCAATTTTTTTTTGTGTGCTTTTCTCATTTTTAAGTCGTAGTATTTTGTTGGTTCAAGTACGTGCATCACTTTATTTGAGTCATTTCAATCAAATATCAATACCTATCCAAAGCTTCTCACCTCTCAAGTAACTTGCCAAGTATTGCCGATTCTCCAACACTTGTGAAGGCAAGTGTGAGGTGAGGTTGAATGTGAGTGAAGTGAGGCTTTTGAACTAATTTGTTTCCTCATTTGTAGGTTGTGTTGCTTGATGTTTTTTGCTTTTTTTTAGGTACAATTGACTATGAAAGACGAGGATTCTTCATCCCAATCCTTGGGAAATGATATAATAGGAGCCTTGAAGGCTCACTTTGAGGCCTTTGCCCGAAAAATAAAGGATAATAATGATGCTTTGAGGAGAGACTTGAAGGGTGGGTTTGGCACTATAAAAGGTGATTTAGGATTCATGAGGAGTGACATAATTAGAATTAAAGCAGGGGTTGATAGACTATGTCCACCAAAACCTCCACAAAATTCAAACCACCAAATCCAAACCCATCATCAACCCAATCCAATGCCTCCTCTCCACAAGTTAGAATCCAAGGAGAATGAGGTCAATCCTAAAGATGGAGAGAAAATGGATAGTGGGGTACAAGAAGAGTGTGAATAAAAGAGGGTAAGGGAAAAAGAAGCCATGGGTAGTGAAATTGGAAGGGAAAAAGAACACTTGATCATGGATCTTGTCCACAAAGGACCCTTGATATTCAATAACCCAAATACTAGAATTTTACCTAGTATTTTATCTTCTCATGTGTAGGTTCAAGACCCTATAATCCACAAGGAGAAGCCCAAGGAAATTTCCTTCAAGTCCTTGGCCGAAAGTCCCAATTTTGGGACAAGTGATGAAGGAGTGAGTCCAAAGGGAAAACTTGAACTATTCCCTTGTAATGTGGAGCATGAAAACTTCCCTAACACAAAATCAAGTAAAGAACAAACTTCCCATGATCTACAAGGTAACAAAGCTATCTTCTACACTTCCTTGAACTTAAAATGTTGTGATGTGGCTAGTTGTGGCCAAAGTGGTGTAGTTTTGGATTTTCTTAGTAAAGAAGTGTGTGAATCATACTTTTGTGATACTCTTGGTGTTGTTAGGTTGAATAAGTACCAAACTCTTATTGTGAGTATGCAAGCACTAGTTGATCCTTTAGATGACAAAATCAATTCTTTTCGTAAGAATAATTTGTGTCCATCTAGTGCTAGCACTTATAACTTGAATAAGGTTCAATTACCAAGGGACAAGAGTATTCACACACTAGTGGGATGCCCTATTACAAACCAAGGTAACTTGGGTACATTCTACACTCTTTTGAGTTTAAAAAGTTATGATGTGATTTCGGGTACATCTAGTGTAGAAGTACATGCTTCCATCTTTGATAATGCTTTGGGTAAGTGTGATACCCTAGTAAATGGAATGATTAGCCTCGGTTTATTCCCTTGGCCACTTCGCCCATTTGATTCCGGTGTACTAGTGGAGTGGGGAAGGGATTGTTTCAGCTTGAGCTTATTGTCCCTTGATGTTTACCTTAGCCCTATTCTTTGTGATGCATATACTAAATGTTTCATGGAGAAAATAAGGGATTTATGTTTGTATTTTAAAATTATACCCCCTCGGCATGATGTCTTCACACTTGATTCCTTCCTATACTACCTCTTTACCTATGATGATAACCATGCTAATCTTGAATTTTTATTGTGTAGAGGTATGAAGTTTGGTGGCTGGTTTCCTTGTTTGAATAATAGTGATATGTAGGGGAGGTGGACCTTGAGATCAATAGAGGCACCATATTTGATGAGGTCCTTTGTAGAGGTAATGAAACAAATGTATCTTATGGTTTCTAAACCAAAGGTAGTCTTACCTTTTGGGTATAGTAAAACCATTAAGACCATTGTAGTTTCCTTATCTCTTGATATTTGCCAAAACCACCTCCTTTGTGCTATTCATGCTAATCTTGTCATGTCACACACAAAGGACCCGTGGATGTATTTCAAATGTGAACAACCTTGGCTTGTTGATATTAGTGATGATTTTGGGTTGCACTCTTCTTTCTTTGATGTTAGTCTTAGTCATGTCTTTTGTAATTCTTGTAATAAGTGTTTCATGATTATCTCAAAGAATTATTGTCTATATTCCAAGAGTGTACCCGCTTGGCGTGTTTGTATAATTTTGGCACTAATGCTAACCCTCCTATCATGAGGATTGTGTGCTTGTTGTCCCTCTCTTTGGTTTTGCAAGGTGTGAATTTGAGGTCAAATTCCTTTCAAGATGGAGAAGATGATACAAGCATAAAGAACACAAGGGTTACAAGGTCTTGTAGAAGGTTTAAGCTTCGGATTGTCAAAGGATCAAGTCTCGGATTTGCAAGTACTTGAAGACCTTTTGGAACAATTACAAAGCCTTGTACAAGTGAAGAAAGGAGGAGGGTCCTTACACTCAAGAGGAGCCTTTTACTAAGGGCATGATGGACTTTTTACACTACAAAATAACACTCCATAGGAGCCCTTTTCTAAGCCCCTCATTAAGGGCATTTTTGTCATTTGGTTGTAATAAGTATAAATAGGCACCTTAGCTCTTATTTTCCTTAGTTTTGAGATAATTAATTGAGTGAATTTTAGATTGTAATCTTAGTATTAGTTTGTAGTCTTTCTCTTCTCCTTAAGAGAGGGAATCCGAAACTTGAATCCTAATACATTTGGAATTGGCTTTTCACTTGTATTGGATTATTTGGCAAGAAAGGTGTGCTTGAGGAAGTGTGAGTCCTTTGGGTCACCTAAGAGGAAGGTTTGAGACTACATTGGTGATGTGTGTTTGAAGGTTTGATACACGTTCTAGTGCTATTCATTAGTGGAAGTAAGGGTCTTTCTATCTATCTTTAATTTCAGACAATTCTTCTTCTTCATCTCCTTCTATTGTGTTGTTTTCTCTTTGTTTGGTTGCTGGAATTTGTCATTTTAGTATCCATTTTCGTGTGACATAGTCCATTAGAATATCAGCTTGCAAGCAACGTACTTAGCATTCCTTTTTAAGTAGAAGGGATTCCCATGTACCCATAGATTAAATTATTAAGTTGATTTGGGGGAATCCCATGTACCCCACAAGATGTTTGTTATTAAGTTTGCTTGGGATTCCCTTGTACCCTACAAGGCTTTCAACTAGACCAAACATAACCACCAAGACCTTACCATTTAACCGTTCCAAATCATTTAAATTATTTATACCATTTAGGGTTCCATTACCAAGTTATACCATGCATCATAGTTCAATGAAAGTCCAACAATTTAACCAAAATCATTCTCATAGTCATTTTATCAAACTTGTTAGGGGTATATAATTTCCAAAGCCAAATCCTACTACCAATTAACCATTCCCATGCCACCAAATGTTCAAACCACCATTATAATATGAAAACCATTAGTAAAAGACATGGGAAAACTATAATAAACCATTATAACCAAAACCCTCACATATATTTGGATACCCAAAATGATACAGTAATTATACCATGAAAACAATTCATAAAACATGCCTTTACTTGGAACTAACAATGAGGGAGGAGTAACATACCTTAGATTACAAAGATGACAGAGAGAAATCATCCTTGTAGGTCCCAAATTGATCCTATTGATGAAACCCTAGCCTTTCTTGACCCAAGAGCCTTTGAGAGAATTTGAGAGAATTTAAGAGAGTTTGATTGATTGCAAATAGGTTAATGAAGCCCCAAAAGGTGATTTATGTCGTGGGGTCATAATAGGTTAAGAGGGGAAATGTCCATATTACCTCCAACTTAAATTGCTTAAAATTCTCGTAGGATAGTACGACCACCCCACCTCAACTGTACCCTAGGGTACGAGTGGTACCCCAATATCGTACCCTGGCTTCCCTTTGGACCCCAACACTGTCTAACATACGACCACCCAAGACAAATCGTACCCAACCATATGACAACTATCATAAAGTCGTACCCTAGACACAATAGAATCACCTAGACTTAACTTAAGCCAACTTACGATTGACATCTTACCATTAGTACCCTAAGGTATGACTAGTATGATCCAACCGTACCTTGGACAAAAACCAACCAACCCACACTGGTTACCATATGACAAAGACCATCCAAACTGTACCCTATCACATGAGAAGTACCCTAAATCATATAATGTCCTGAAGCCAAAAATTGAGAAATTTTCTAAGGGTCAAAACCCAGGGTTTTTGGTCTCCCCCACTAGGATCATTCATCCTCGAATGATGGACAAGGTAGTAAAAACACGAATTACACCCAACATAACCATTCCAACCTTTAACTATGTTAGAAAAAAAGATGCAAGGAAATCAACTTTCCTTTAACCAAGTTAGAAAACAGAGATTTGATTAAGAACACATACCTTCCGCACGAATATTCAGAGCAGGAAACAAATGTGGATACTTTGAATTTATGTCCTCTTCCACTTCCCATGTAGCTTATTCCACTCTGTGGTTTCATCATAGAACCTTAACTGAAGCTACATCCTTGGTCCGCAACTAAAGAACCTGCCGATCCAAGATCTCAATCGGGATCTCTTTATAAGACAGAGAATTTGAAATACCCAACCCTTCCAAAGAAATAACCTATAAAAGATCACCTATACAATTTATCAACATAGAGACATGGAATACCAAATCAATGGAGCTCAAACTAGAAGGCAACTCCAATTCATACGCAACATTACCAACCCTCCGCAACACCACATAAGGGCCAACAAACTGGGGACTAAGCTTTCCCTTTTTACCAAACCGCATTATTCCCTTCATGAGAGACACCTTTAGGAACACCCTATCCCTAATCTCAAACTCCAAGTCCCTACGTCCTACATTCGCATAGGACTTTTTGCAACTTTAGGAAGCCTTAAGAATATCCTAAATTACCTTTACCTTCTCCATATCCCGATAAACCAAATTCGGGCCGTACATATCTGCCTCACCAAGCTTGAACCACCCAATAGTAGATCTACACATCCTACCATACAACACCTCAAAGGGTCCATCCTAATACTAGAATAATAGCTATTATTGTAACTAAACTCTACAAGAGGTAGATGCTTAATTACCTCCGTAATTAATCACACATGCACAAAGCATATCTTATGATGTCTGAATAGTCCTTTCTGCTTGCCTATCCATCTGCGGGTGTAAAATAGTACTCAGACTAACCTTAGTTCCCAACCTCTCTAAAATGACCACAAAAAGTGAGATGAAAACTACGTACCACGGTCAGAAATGATAGAAACAGCTACCCCATACAACTTTACAATCTCTTGAAGGTACAACCTCACATAATCCTCAGCAGAAAAGTTAGTCCTCACTGGAAAAAAGTGAGTTGACTTTGTCATCCTATCCATGATGACCTATACTAAATCAAATTAGTTTTGAGATTGAGGAAGACCGATAATGAAATCTATGTTGATCACTTCCCATTCCCATTCAGGCAATTTTATTTCCTGATACAAGCCTCTAGGCCTCATGTGCTCAACTTTCAGTTGTTGACACACTAAATATTTGGCCACAAAATCATCCACATCCTTCTTCATACCATTCCACCAATACATCTCCTTGAGATCATGATACATTTTTGTTGAACTGGGGTGAACAACATAGCACGATTTATGTGCCTCAGCCAATACCTTTTTTCGCAAACCATCAATGTCAGGAACACATAACCTTCCTTGGTACCGCAAGGTACCATCACCATTTATCTCAAATACAATCACCTTTTGCCCGCCTAAATCATCCTTAATTTTCATCAAGATAGGATCTAGCATTTGCTTCTCCAAGATCTCTACACTAAGAGATAACTGCACCACTTCCTTTACCAACACACCACCATACTCGAAGTCTAAAAGATGAACTCTAAGATTAGGCAAACGGTGAATATTCTTCACCAAGTCCCACTTCTCCTTATCCACATGAGCTAAAATACCCATGGACAAGTTGCTAAGAGCATCAGTAACAATGTTAGCCTTACCTGGATGTTTGTGAAGACTCATATCATAGTCCTTGAGAAGCTCAAATCATCTTCTCTGCTTGAGGTTAAGCTCTTTCTGAGTGGACACATGCTACAGACTCTTATGATCCGAGAAGATGTCTATGTGCACTCCATACAAATAGTGACACCAAACTTTCAATGCAAACACCACAACTAATAATTCCAGATCATGAGTTGGATAATTCCTCTTATGCGCCTTCAACTACCTAGAAGCATAGGAAATCTCCTTACCATGCTGCATAAAAAAATAGTAAAGTCCCACCCCAGATGCATCACAGTAAACCACAAACCCCTCATTGCCTTCAAGAAAGGTCAAAATTGGAGCTGAAGTTAGTTTATCCTTCAATTTCTCATAACTACCCTCACAAGCATTCGACCAAGAGAACTTTACCTTCTTCTGAGTCAACTTAGTCAATGGGGAAACTATCATTGAAAAAATCTCCACAAACCTCCTATAATACCCAACCAAACCTAAGAAGCTCTGGATGACGGTTGGAGTCGTAGGTCTAGGCCACTTTTTAACCACCATAACCTTTTATGGATCCACTATGATTTCCTCATTAGAAATAATATGACTTAGAAAAGTAATAGCGTTTAACCAAAATTTACATTTTGAGAATTTGGCATGCAATCGCTGCTCCTTCAAGGACTGCAACACAACATAGAGGTGATTGACATGATACACCCTACTCTTAGAATACACCAGGATGTCATTTATGAACACAATGACAAACAGATCCAGAAACTGATGGAATACCCTATTCATAAAATCCATGAATGTCGCCGGGGCATTGGTCAAACAAATGACATAACTAAGAACTCAAAGTGCCTATACTGAGTACGAAAAACTGTCTTAATGATTCCACCTCTCTAATCTTAAGATGATGATACCCTCACCAAAGGTCAATCTTAGAAAAGAATTTGTCACCTAGCAACTGATTAAACAAGTCATAATTCCTTGGAAGAAGATACTTGTTCTTAACCATCACCTTATTCGACTACCGATAGTCTATACACATCCAAAGAGAACTATCCTTCTTACACACGAATAACATTGGTGCACCCCACAGGGACACACTAGGATGGATGAAACCCTTATAAAAAATATCCTTAAGTTACTTCTTAAGTTTTGTCAACTCAGTTGGAGCTATCCTATAAGGAGGAATAGGTATTGGACTAGTGTTCGGAACCAAATCAATCCCAAACTCAATCTCCCTATCTGGAGGAGCACCAGGAAGATTATCCGAAAAGACCTCAAGAAATTCATTCACCACCGGAACCGCATGCAAAGAAAGACCTTCCGAGTTAGAGTCTTTAACCAGGACCAAATGATAGAGATGCCCTTTAGAGATTAACCTCCGAGCTCTAAGATATGATATGAAATTCCCCTTTGGAGCTAGGGAACTACCATCCAATTCAATAACTGGTTCACCAGGGAACTTAAAGACAACCTTACAGGTTTGACAATCTAAGGAAACGTAGCACAAGTGTAGCCAATCCATCCCTAAAATCATATAAAAATCCACCATATCTAATTCAAACAAATCCACCAAGGTCTCCTTACTACCAACAGATACCACACCCCCCAATAGACTCTTTTAGTAACCACAGAGTAACCTATCGAGGTAGAAATAGAAAAAGGATCCGGAATAACCTCCATATCAAAACCAAAATACAAAACCACAAATAGGGTAACATAAGAGAGAGAGAAACCTGGATCAAGTAAACAATACACTTCATGAGAAAAGAGTTGTAACATACCAGTCACGACATCAAACGATGCTTGATAATGCTCACCTATACCAATTAAAGTGGTAGAGGATGGTCGTTGTCAATATTCCAACTCGCGTTGAGGTCGAATCTACAAGAAAAGAAAAATAGAGTTCTAATCTTATGGGTTATTAAGTCCTTCAAAGATAATATCCAAAGTGATAGTAAAGTAAATCATATAATTAAAAATAGGGGGGTTTTGGTTAAGGGAGGATGTATGTCACTAGTAACTTGATTCCACAAACTAAGCAACAAATTTTAATTCAACTTTGATAGTTGGAAAATCTTGGGATTATGTCTACCTAAGGGCAACTTAGGTGTGGGTATGTGATATTTGATGCACATGCTAACAAGTTACTAATGTGGTAGGCTAGGTCTAGGACCCTTGAGGCTAATTTCTTAATAAAACCTCAAGGATTTCACTTGTTTACCTTTTTGGGTACCTAAAAAGTGTGACAATAATATTCATCCACTACCTCAAT
Source organism: Capsicum pubescens (assembly GCA_030864215.1). Classification (NCBI taxonomy): domain Eukaryota; kingdom Viridiplantae; phylum Streptophyta; class Magnoliopsida; order Solanales; family Solanaceae; genus Capsicum; species Capsicum pubescens. Next base: position 100,619,861 of record CM061545.1, read on the forward strand.
TTGGGCATGCCTATTTCTACGATGATACCCAAAGTATAGACAACTACAAAATCATCCTTATGTCTAAGATAGTGAAAATGAGTAAACTAAACCTAATAATTATATACTATTGCCTTTGTTCCCGCATCCCTCTTTCAAGGATGATGAGGATTCCTTAAGTTCACCCAAACCCCTCTTTCAAGGGTAGTTTGGGCTTTCAAGAGAATTAGGTTTTCACCAACAAACCTATATGGATATTTGGGGCTTTCACCCATAAATTTCAACCAATTTAATCAAGCAATAGTAGAACCCATTATCATCTAACTAGATACACAAAGACATCACAACCCACAACTAATTTGGACTTTAGTTCAATATAATCCCAAGACTAAAAGATTTAGCTACTAATAAGGAAAAGAAAGAAACATATACCAAATAGGTTGTTCAAGGCATCCATTCTTCACAAATACCAAAATCCAATTCTCTAAATCAAATTATAATTCTTCCACAATTTAGGGTTTCAATTTCAATTTGAAGTATTGCTATTCTCAAGAATGCCCAAAATAGGAAAGGGTTTTAATCTTTTAAAGGATTTGGGGCCGGCTACTAAAAATTACAAAACTGCCCCTGGGCTAAATCCTGTGTGTCCACGATCACACCAGATTCACCGCAATCGCGGCTACCGCAACCACGGGAAGATCAATGCAATCATGATTGATGACCTTCTTATTTGGTTACGATCGCGACCCTTAGACTGTAAATGCATTAACCGAGGTTTGTTGCTGCTTTTGGTCTTCCAGCTGCACTTCCTTTCTTTTGTTTTTGTTTTTTTAGCTCGAGTCCACATCTTTCCATAGCATAGTCTGTATGCCTAAAAATGTGGATATTAGTGCATCTAATTATACATATGTCTCATTTATACCTTTAAATCATGGCAATGTGCACGATTGTCGAGTGCAAATGACTAGTAAATTCACCGCTCATCAATACCCCAACTTAAAACTTTGCTTGTCCTCAAGAAACACTACCTATTACCATGAGACTATGCAAATATATGCCTACATTGAGTGACCCAAATGATCATAATGACTTCAAGCTTAGCTAATACCATAATTTAGCTCTTCGAATATGGGCAAAACTATTTTCACAACCCTTCAACATAAAATATGATCTTTCAAGGATGCAAGAGACTTTAAAGAGAAACTATGCAACAATCACTAATACTTTAAAATTGACTCATAGTTGACCTCAACTACATCATACCCCCTTTTGCCTCACTTTTGGGGAGATGACAAAATCACCAATCTCGACTTATTTATTTGCCACCTCACAAGAAAGAAAATTTCACACACCAAATCACCAATTATGCAACAAGAAATTTAAGTGTAAAACACACTCTCTCTCAAGAACTGTTAATGCTAACAAGTACCATGAGATAGGCTTGCCTTTATTTTCAATTGCCACTATAATAAAAATACTAGGTTGGAAATCACGATGGGCTTTTTGATCTTGTAACATAGGTTTGAGGTAGGGTAGGATTCTTTTAGGAACAACATGGATAAACCCTCCTTGGACATCTACATCACATTATTCCATCCAACTTTTGATTATGGGCCACTTCTTTTGTTTTCACTCTTTACACACATTCCTTCTCATTATTTCCTTGGTTCACCCATTTTATTTTCATTTTTTTTCTTGCGCCCTTTGTGCTTCTCTTTTCTTTGTTCGGTCCTTTCATTTTCTTAATCATTTGTTCTCAATACTTCAGCTCATAGGAACTTACTTACAACTTTGTGTCCCAAAGTTACATCTTTCAATCATCCCACCCGCAACTTAGGCTTTTATCCTCAAGTTGTAATTTTAAGTTCAAGGAGAGTAGGTTTCAAAAGAAGGATAAAGATTGAAAGGCTCATGGCTTACAGTATTTTTGCCAAAGAAAGGTCTAAAGGCTCAAAGTGGGTGACTAGGGATAAATTCTATGCAAGGATAGGCTTTTTAGGCTAAAGTTGACTTCCAATGTTGCAAAGATGGCCTAATATCATCTCTCCAACCACGTACAATATAAATTAGCCTTGAGAGACTAATGGAGAAGGTTATAGCTAGTACAAGTACACATGATATTTGGACAAATAAGCTCACCACCCACAATATGTAAAATTTACCAAGGAGGTAAAATTGCACCTTCCGCTAGAGATAAAAATGAAGTATCTCCCAATTTTAACAAGTCAAAATTTCAGTTGTAAAAAGAGAAAAAGATTTGTTACAAGGTTTCTCATATCCATGCCCTCAATTTTTGAAAATTTTTGGATGGAGGAAGGTTTTACTTTGCATGTGATCCATGCACGATTTGCAAATTATGGCACCAACCCAAGCCTTGATATCATATTGTGGTTTTTGTATGGGTCAACCAACCATATGGCTACTCGATATTCACCATAGGTATATATGTGATACCAAAATCTGAAATGCTACAGGTACTCAGACTTTTCTTTCATTTGGTGACTTTGATGCCACGGGTTCTTAGACTTCCCTTATATCCATGGCTCCAAACCCAAACACAACACTTTCCCCTTATGAATGTCATTACTCAATCTATCATAAGGAAAAACTCATCTGATATTACTATTAGTAAAGTAAAGAAAAAGTAAAAATCTAAGAGCAAAATAACTAATCCATGCAAATGTGGGCACCATCAGAGTGCCTGAATGTTACAACCCAAATAAAAATAAAAATTATGTAAAAGAATAGCAAAGTATTTAGAAATATCAATAATACAGGCCCAAAAAATAAATATAAAGGCAGGCATCCCCAACTAAAAAGGGAGCAGTGTTTTCACAGCATAAATAATCAAACATCAAGAGAGATAAGGGTGCTCCCTAAAACTGCATCAAAAGATGCTATCACTCTCAGATTTTGCATCATCATCAGCTCCCCAGGATCGAACCATTCGGCTGAGGCCTCATCATCACTCTCTACTCGGGATAAAGAAAGTTGATCACAGGGTTTTAGGACCTTCCAAAGGCCCTTTACCCCCTTCCACATCTTGTTGAAGAACCTATATCTTTTTTTCTCCCTTATGACCATATTTTTATGTTCAATCCAAAGATCATGATGCAAAGTCGTTAAGGATGCATAATCTTTCTCAAGCCTAGTAATGGTATATCCCTATTTCTTCTGGTCCTTCTAATACTTTTCATAATCGGCCTGTGATACATATGAATGTTGGGTGGTGGAGGGATCTCCCGGTCCCTGGGGTAAACTTTCCATGAGCTCCCTGAAGGCCATAATATCAACTCCAATATCCTCAATAGGCCCGGTGATGGATGACCTATAAGACTCAAGCTCCTTACATATTGACTTCTCTAAGTCGATCTTTCTTTTCTTGCTTCTGCATGGTGTGCCCTCTCCTTGAATTCTCAAATGATAGATGGGGGTAACATAGAGGACCCAAATGTCTCCAGATTATGATTCAACCCTAGCTCTCCTATAAAGCTTAGTAATCAAAGAGGGAAAGAAGAGATGCATACCACCCTGATTCTTGAAGAATTTCATGCCAGAAACCACAAGCTGACTAACATCTAAATGAATGTTGTCTAAAATACACCCGACCATCCAGGCATGCAAATATGGGACTGATGTCATATGGGTTCAAGAGGAGACTCAAATACATATTATGTTCAACCAAATTTGAGCCTAGGATATGAAGTCATTCATGTTGATGTTACTATTAGTTTCTGTGCATAAGACGTTCTCTCAGGATAAAATCTTTTTGCCAACAAACTTCCCGGCTCACACCTTTTTTTGAACTCGCCCATGTTGCATTTGGGAGCCTGTACATATCATTGATTTTCTCTGCCTTAATGTTCACCATTTTCCCCTGATCTTGATAGTCATGTTGGATGGATCCGAGAAAGACACTACGCTAAGGTTGTCATAGAATTCAAGGACCCATTTCTCACTATCCTTGCAAGGATATGGGGCAAAACACTGTCATCTTGTGGACACAAGTTTGTCATGAAATGCGGGTAGCTTTTTTGGCACATTCTCCAAGCATATTCTTCTTTCTGGGAGCAACTTTCTCCATGAAAGATCACCATAGCAGTGAGTGTGGAACTTGGGTACCATGAATCAGATGTGGTCGTACTTCTCTATGAGATTTTCCTGAAGAAACAACAGAAAAAACAACAACATTAATTATTGACAATTTCAAGCATAAACTATACTGTGTTGTTTACTAAAGCTCATTGGATGGTTACTTGGTGGTGTTTGAACAAAAAATAGAAGTGTAGAATTCTTGGAACAGGCAAAAAACCAGCCTTAGTTAATGCGATCATGGGACATAGAGCCGCTATTGCGTTGCCACGATCACGATACCGATGGCGCGATTGCGGGATCTGAGACCAGTTTCGACCCAAAGTTTTCAATGTCCAAAAATTCAAATTTGAAGCTCAAATTATACAAGAAGAATTTGCACTATATGCATTGAACAAAACCACTAGGTACCCGATTATGCCCCTAGAATACAAAACTTATTTGTGAAAACTCATTCGGGAAACCTATCGAGCACTTGGTTTGAACTCTTCATGTGCCTCAGTTTCACACATAATTTGGGTACTCAAGACTTCTCCACTCATGTGCACACCATATTCTAGCAGTTAAACACCAGAAAAGTTTAATGTTTGAAGCATTAAAACATGATAAACATAATTTAACGCCTTCCCTATAACATGCATTCCAAGGCCAATTTTCAGCAATCAAGGCATAGGTTCAAGGCACCTACCAGATAAGTGATGCAAGAGGAATGATAGATGCTGTTGGAGTGCTCACAATTTGGCCAGAGCTAAATCTAATTAAAGAGAAAAGTTGAGATAAGAGTGTTAAGAGGAAGTGAGGTTTGAGTGTTTATAAAGATGATGCAACCACAATCACGATTAAGGTTCCACGATCGCGGACATGCGGGGATCCGCAATTGAGGTCAATGTCTTGAGATTGTGGTAACTAAGGGTATTTCTTCTCCCCTGTTTTCCCCTGTTCATTTCATTTCACAATTTGATAGATTTTCCCCTGTTCAGTTTAGCATGCAAAATTTTCACACTTTCCCCTTCTCAAACTCATCCAACATACTCTATAGCACCATAAATGCATGCATTATTCATTTGATAAAACTAAAATCTACTCGACAAAAGTGAAAGCAAAGGATACGAGCCACTCTCGTGGTATTTGTAGGTTGTCTCCCACATAGCGCCTTAGTTTACGTCGTGGCACAATGTCTTCCTCCTTTCTCTAGTTGGGTCCTCAAGGGCCCCCTCTTTCACTCCTTCAATTTCAATATCAATCACTGATATCACTTGAAGTTCCAATATTTGCTTCTTTATTTTGTATACTCGAAAAGAGATCTCATCATCATGAACTCTAAAATTTTGTTTCACCCACTCTAAGTCAACAATGGACCTTCCGGTGGATAATAAAAGTCTACTAAGAATGATGGGAACTTCTTGGTTTATTTAACAATACAAAACCACAAAGTTTGTCGAAATTATAAATTTGTCCACTTTGATTAAAACATCAAACAAAATCTTTATCGTCCTCTTGATAGACCAACCCACCATTAACAATCTCATAGACATTGGAGTTGGAGTATCCAATCCAAGATTTTTGTAGGCAAAAGGCATGAGGTTTATACTTGCACCGATATCGCATAGAGCTTTCGCAAACATATGCATTTTAATGGTGCAAGGGATGGTAGAAACTCTGGGGTCTTCCTTCTTTTCAGCAATTTCGCTACTCATGATACTACAACCATGGGTGACTTCAATTGTGTAACTTTTGATGAACTTCTTCTTTGACATCAACTTTTTCACGAGCTTAGCGTATCTTGGAATTTCTTGGATTGCTTCATGCTATGCGATATTGATAGAGAGGTTGCTAAGATTGGCCATGAATTTCTTGAGTTTATCACCCTCATATTTTCTTTGAATATTTTGAGGAAATGGGGGAAGGACTTGTATTTTACGCATCACATCACTTCGTGGTTTCTCATTTTCCACAACCTCTTCATTAACTTTCACCGACTCCTTTTCATCATCTTCTTCTTGAGATTTTTGTGGCACCTCTTTTGACTTAACTTTAGGCATTTTTTCACCCAAATCTTATTTAAAGTGACCACCAAGGGTTATCCCACTCCTAGTAACTATTGATAAAGCTTGAGCTTCATTCTTTGGGTGAACAATAGTGTCACTAGTAAGACCACCCTTTGGCCTAGCATTCAATTGGGTGGAAATTTTCCTAATTTGAGTCTCCAACTGCTTAATAGAGGTGGAGTGGGTTACCATCGTTTGATTAATTTGCGAAAAATCACTTTTCATTTCATGGATCATTTTGTTTGTTCCTTCAACACTCATCAACATCTTTGCCAAAACATTTTTGGATTTGTACTTGTCGAGGTCAATGGAACTCGTGTCTTTTTTCTTTTCCTAATCATGGGTAGGCACATAACGCTCATAGTCACGATCTCTATCACTCTAATCACGGTCATGTTCATGGTTCGTCCAACCTTGATTCCCACTTTTCCTTTGATAGGCGGGAAGGGAACCCCCCAATGGTTTGCCAAGTACCGAATCTCCTCATCAAGCTTTGTAGCCTCTTCATCTTCCTCATAGACTTTCGATGCCACGACATCCCTAATTTTGCTTGCTAAACTCCTTAAGTAAATTCATTGACGCATGATAATGGAATATCATAAGAGATCCTCACGCCGCATTGTCCACTACAGTTTTGTTGAATGGGTCAATAGCACGGTAGAAGATTTGGAGAAAGATCTTCTTTGGGACCTCGTGGTTTGGACATTGCATTAGTTTTCTGTTGAATCTTTCCTATACTTCATACAAATCCTTTCCATTCAATTTACTAAAGTTGATGATCTCATCCCTCAATTAGTGCATTTTTGACAATGGGAAATATCGATCAAGAAAGGCCGTGGTGAGTTCATCCCATGAAGTGATAGATTCGGCCGGAAGAGACCGAAGCCATAATACCGCCTCTCCTATTAGAGTAAATAGAAAGAGATGAAGCCGATTGGACTCTTGGGTTATGTTTGTGATATCAAAAGGTGCAAACACCTCTACAAAATTCTTCAAATGAAGGTTGGGGTCCTCATAAGCTTGCCCCCTAAAAGTCCCTTCATTTGCAATATGTGAAATATGACACTTGTGACATGGAAGACACTGTTCCAATGAATAGGTGGGATCCGGATGACACTTGAATGACCAACGTTATTGATTTACCCTTCATCATCAAGAGGGCCATCAAAAGTATCAGCTTAACTAGAATTGTCACTCTAGGATCCATGTATGCTACATAGATCACCTGTAAAAAAAAATAACAACCAAAATAAATACACAACACTACAGTTATACCCTAAGAACCAACACCGGACAAGTGAAAACTAAATTTCACTCACCGACAATGATGACACTTTGATAACTCTCACCTATACCATTTAAAGTTGCAGAGGATGGTCGTTGTCAATATCCCAACTCGCGTTGAGGTTGAATCCACAAGGAGTGAAAGATAGAGTTCTACTCTTATAGGCAATTAAGTCCTACTAAGATAATACCCGAAGTGTTAGTAAAGTAAATAAAATAATTAAAAATAGGGGGTTTCGGTTAAGGGAGGATGTATGTCACTAGCAACTTGATCCCACAAACTAAGCAACAAATTTTAATATAACTTTGATATTTAGAAAATCTTGGGATTATGTCTACCTAAGGGAAACTTAGGTGTGGGTATGTGAGATTTGATGCACATGCTAGTAAGTTACTAATGTGGTAGGCTAGGTCTAGGACCCTTGAGGCTAATTTCTCAATAAAACCACAAAGATTTCACTTGTTGACCCTTTCGGGTACCTAACAAGAGTGACAATCATATTCACCCACTACCTCAATTTGGGCATCCCTATTTCTAGGATGATACCCAAGTTATAGTCAACTACAAAATCACCCTTATGTCTAAGATAGTGAAAATGAGTAAACTAAACCTAATAATTATATACTATTTCCTTGGTTCCCACATCCCTATTTCAAGGATGATGAGGATTACTAAAGTTCATCCAAACCTCTCTTTCAAGGATGGTTTGGGATTTCAAGAGCATGGGGTTTTCACCCATAAACCCCTGTGGGATTTGGGGCTTTCACCCATAAATCCCAACTAATTTAATCAATCAATAGTAGAACCCATTATCATCTAACTAGAATATACACAAATACATCACAACCCATAACTAATTTACACCTTAGTTCAACATAATCCCAAGACTAAAAAATTTAGATACTCATAAAGAAAAGAAAGACACATATACCAAATGGGTTGTTCAAGGCATCCATTCTTCACAAATACCAAAATCCAAATCTCCAAATTAAATTACAATTCTTCCCCAATTTAGGGTTTTAATTTCAAATTTAAAGTATTGCTATTCTCAAGAATGCCCAAAATGGGAAAGGGTTTTAAGATTTTAAAGGATTTGGGGTCGGCTGTTGAAAATTAAAGAATTACCCCTGGGCTAAATATCACATGGCTGCGATCGCACCAAATTCTCTGCAATCACAGCTACTGCGACTGCGGTAACTGAGGCCTGTTGCTGCATCAGGTTTTCCAGCTGCACTTCCATTCTCTTTTTTTTTAGCTCGAGTTCACATCTTTCCATCTCATAACCTGTACGCCTGCAAAATATGGATATTAGTGCATCTAATTATAAATATATCTCATTTATACCTTTAAATCATGGAAATATGCATGATTATGACATGCAAATGAGTGGTAAATTTACCACTCATCAATGCCTCATACTCCTGTATGGACGCAAGAGCATAAAACCTAATATTGCCCATGACATTACCAGAAGTAGAAACAAATTCAGAAGTAGAACCCTTGGGTGCAGGATAAGATGAAGAGGCAACTTAAACCTTGTTCGTTCCTGAAGCAACCTTACCAACCAGACAATTTCTAAGCATATGGCCTAGCTGACCACATTTGAAGCACCTGTCCCTTCTCTTACAACAGAAGACCTAATGCAACTGACCACAAAACCTACAAGGAGGATATTATGAAGACGATTGAGCCCCACTAGCCTGAGATTGGGCACCCTGTACCATGAAGTTATCTCCACCCTGCTGACGCCTGTCATTCGACTGCTTTAGGTAGGAAGCACTAGCTGTGGAGAAGGAACCAGAACTCCCCCAATTCTTTCTTGGCCACTTACCACCATCTCTACCACTTTGCTGTTATCCACCACCCTGCTCAAAGAACCTAAACTTCTTACCCTACGTTTCCTTTACCTCAACCTATTTTCTCTTTTCCTCTCCACCTGTTGCATATGATCAACCAACCTAGAGATGTCCATGTCCTTAATCAGTAAGGTAGTCTTATTTTCAAGGATCAACTCACGAGATAGTTCTAATGAAAACTTCCTCATCCTGGCCCTCATATCTAACACTATTTCCGGAGCATACCAAGACAGCTGGTAAAATTTCAAGGTATACTCCTTGACCGACATCTTCCCCTATTTCAGATTAACAAATTCCTCTACTTTTGCTTCCCTTAACTCCTGAGGAAAGAAGTGATCCAAAAAATCATTAAAGAATGTCTCCCATAGAGATGAGTCATCAACCTCACCCCTTTCCTAATCCCATTCCTCGTACCATTGGTACTCCATATCCTTTAGCTGATAGGCAGAAAAATTCACCCCTTCCACATTCGTGGCCTACATGACCCTGAAGATATTTTCCATCTCATCAAGAAAACCCCAAGGATCCTCCTCCACCTTAACACTAGTAAAAGTTGGAGGACTCAACCTCATAAACTGGCCAACCCTTGTGGCCTCAGAAAATGCAATAACAGATGCACCACTCTCAGCCTAAGAAGCTACCAACTGAGCAATCTCATGGATCGATTGACGAAACTCTACATTCATCACGTCTGGCTGAGGAGCCTAAGGAGGACTAGAATGAATCGATGGAACTCTAGAACAATCAGGGATGGGAACCCTAGATCAAGTATGGATCCCATGAGTAGAGCGTGTCCCATTAATATTTTCCCCAGTTGGGACAGAGGAGTTTTCATGCGCATTAGATCATTAAGGCATGATCTAAAAGGAGAACAAGCGGGAATTAGAGAAGATTCCAAGACTTAGACCCCAAGCGTGAAAATAGAACACAAAGAAAGAGAAACATTCCTAAATTCCTTGTGGCCTCTCTCTTATGAGTGTGGCACACTACACACCCTTAAAAGAGACTCGAATTGACATGACTTTGTGGACTCCCAATTGGCCATGAACCTAAATCTCTAATACTAACTTGACACGACCCAAACTGGAGTCTTGTCGTAATAGGCATCCCAAGTTCAACCAGGACCCGGGACCACTCTCGTTACCATACCCAACCTCCAAACACGTACCCTGAGTCAGATAAATTTTAAATATATAACAAGATAGAATTTTATGTAATTCTAGACTCTGGGATAGGTCCATAACCATGACCAACCCAAGCAAGTCCATCCATCCAATACCCAACCAATAACTATACCAAAATAGAAAACAATAACCAAGTACGAGTCCATAACATAATATGATAGAACAATCATAAATATAATCAAACGGTATCAGCCATAATATGAATACCAATTCCAAGGTTGACACCACTATCCATACCACCCATAACAACCCATAGTAGTCCTCCAAAGCCTCTAACCAAAAGTAAAAAAATATCTGGTTGAAACATGCCCCCAACCATAGCCAAAACCAATGTCTATGAAATAACCAGTGTATGTAAAGACATCCATTATATGAAATGGAGCCTTTCAAAATATGGAAGCTCACCACTCCAATCCAATAGATAATCTTGAATCTGATCACTAAGCAGGAGGAGTAGAAAGGTCGATTTCTGCATCGTATGGGGATATAGTGTCTGAAGATGGGTTAGCAGGTGAATGCTAGCATGAACTCAAGATTAGGATAAAATAATGCCAACCTTTAAAACCAAGTACACCAATCATATGCATTCACAACCATACATATATTTATGTCCATAATAGCAAAGTGAATCGGGTTTAGCATGCCTTTAGAACCATTAACCTGGGTATGTGTAGCTTAACCATCCTAAAACTACCCACGGGCTAGATGGGTCTAGTGTAATCCTCTGAACGAGCCCCGATATGTGTAGCCACATGAATTGGAGATACCATAGGAGTATAGAATTCTCGAGTACCCTTCGCTCTCCATGATACATATGTACAAGTGTACTTAAGGGATTCCCGTGTACCCCGTAAGTATCATATATGATCGCCATACTGACTATAGCCTGCAACCAATGTCCCTAGCCATTCTTTTTAAGAAGAAGGGATTCCGATGTACCCATAAATTACATTATTAAGTTGACTTGGGGGAATCCTATGTACCCTAAAAGATGTTTGTTATTAAGTTTGCTTGGTGGATTCCCTTGTACCCACAAGGCTTTCAATTAGAACAATCATAATCACCAAGACCTTACCATTTAACCATTCCAAACCACTTATACTATTTAGGGTTCTATTACAATGTTATACCATGCATAGTTTAATGCAAGTCCAACAATTTAACCAAAACATACTCATAGGCATATTATCAAACATGTTGGGGCCATATAGTTTCCAAAGCCAAAACTAACTACCAATTAATCATTTCTATGCAACCAAATGTTCAAACCACTATTATAATATAAAAACCATAAGTAAAAGACATAGGAAAACCATAACCAACTATTATAACCAAAACCCACACATATATTTGAAAACCCAAAATCATACAATAATTATTCCATGAAAAAATTCATAAAATATGCCTTTAGTTTGAACTAATAATGAGGGAGGAGTAACATTCCTTAGATTATGAAGATGATGGAGAGAAATCACCCTTTTAGGTCCTAAATTAATCCTATTGATGAAACCCTAGCCTTTCTTGACCCAAGAGCCTTTGAGAGAGTTTGATTGATTACAAATAGGTTAATGAAGCCCCAAAAAGGTGCTTTATGTTGTGGAGTCATAATAGGTTAAGAGGGGAAATGTACAGATTACCCCCAACTTAGACTGCATAAAATTCCCACAGGATGGTAGACTACCCCACCCCAATCATACCCTAGGGTATGAGTGGTACCCTTATATCATACCCTAGGACTCTTCTTGGACCCCAACACTGTCCAATATAGTGCCACCCAAGCCAAAATGTACCCAACCATATGACTAGTATCATAAAATCGTACCCTAGGCAGAATAGAATCACCTAGACTTAACTTAAGGCAACATACAATTGACATCTTACCATTAGTACCCTAACGTATAAGTATTATGATCCAATCGTACCTTGGACAGAAACCAACCAACCCATACTAGTTACCATACGACCAAGACCATCCAAACCGTACCCTATCATATGAGAAGTACTCCAAATCGTATGATGTCCAGAAGCCAAAAATCAAGTAATTTTCTATGGATTAAAACCCAGGGTGTTTTAGATATTAAGTTTAAGGGTAGAGTTATCTGCCTAAATTACAAGGTTTCACAGAGAGAAATTGACCCTTGAGCCTTCAGATGACCAAATTGGTGAAGCCCAAGCTTGACTTGCTAGAGAGGATTTAGAGAGAATAAAAAGAGTGCTTAATCTATTAAAGCGTGGAATGAATGCCCTAAAAGTGTTTTATGGACGTGGGGTCAAAAGGGTTTTAAGTGGGAAATGTCTAAAGTTCCCCCAACTAAAAAGCAGAGAAAGGTCGCCTTTGGTGACGAGTCAACACTTGACTCGTAGTCACTCCTTACGACTCATCATCAAAAGTCATAAAAAAGGCAGTACAACCAAGGCACCCTACACTGTTATCCTTATGACTCAACCAACCAACCTATAATGAGACCCTACGACCCATAGGGTCCAGTCGTAGTAAACATAAAACCCAAATTGAGACTTACATTGGACACCCTATGATTACACCTTATGACTCATAACGTATCCTTATGGCTCTTAGTGAGGAACTCGTACTCAAAGCAGAATGAAGTCACAAACTTACTGATTTGGCTATGACTCATTTTAATGACTCGTCAGGACACCTTATTACTTATAAGGTCCAGTAGTAACCAAGGCAGTGTACCCAAAGCTCAAGGATTTTCCAAGGGCCAGAAATTCTAGGTGTTTTAATTCTCCCCCGCGTGGATCATTCATCCTCAAATGATAGGTCAAGGCAATTGCTATCACGACTGGAATCCATATACCTCTACTATTACCTTTAAAAACTTTAGAAAACAAAGATGCCAAGAAAATCACTCTTTTCTTTAACATAGTTAGAAAAAGAAGAAGTTAAGAATAACACATACCTTAGGCATGATTATCCAAAGCGAAGAAAAAGAATGGATACTTGGACTTTATGTCCTCTTCAACTTCCCAAGTAGCCTCTTCAACCTTGTGGTTCCTCCATAAAACCTTTACCGAAGCTACGCCCTTCATCCACAACTGACGAACTTGCCGATCTAAAATTTTAATTGGGAGTTCCTTATATGATAAGGAATCTAAAATACCTATCTCCTCTAAAGGAATAACAGTTGAAAGATCACCAATGCACTTTATCAACATCAAAACATGAAATATTGAATGAATGGAACTCAAAATAGAGGGAACCTCTAATTCATACGTAACACTACAAACCCTATTCAAAACCAAGTATGGGTCGACATACCAGGGACTGAGCTTCCCCTTATTTCAAAATTGTATTACTCCTTTTATGGGAGACACATTTAAGAACCCCCAACCGCCAACACTAAACTCCAACTCCCTTCACCTCATATTCACATAGGACTTTTGGCTACTTTGGAAATCTTTAAGTCTATCTCGAATTACCTTCACCTTCTCCATTTCTTGGTGAACCAAGTCCAGGCTAAAAATCTCAGCCCAGGCTAAAAATCTCAGCCTCACCAACTTCAAACCACCCAATAGGAGATCAATACCTCCTACCATACAATGCCTCAAATGGAGCCATCCCAATACTAGAGTAGTAGCTATTATTATATGCAAACTCTATAAGAGGAAAATGATTAACCCAAATACCACCATAGTCAATCACACAAGCCCGAAACATATCTTTTAATGTCTGAATAGTTCTTTATACTTTCCCATCCGACTGTAGGTAGAAAGTAGTACTAAAGCTCACCTTATCCCCTATAAATCTATGAAATGAATGCCAGAAGTGTGATCAGAATTGAGTACCTTGATCTGACATGATAGAAATAGGCGCCCCATGAAACTTCACAATTTCCTCAATAAATAACTCGGCATAGTCCTCAAAAGAGAAATTCATCCTCACTGGCAAAAAGTAAACAGACTTAGTCATCCTGTCCACGATGACCCATATTGAGTCAAACTGATTCTGAGATCGAGGAATACCGATGATGAAATCCATATTGATAACTTTCAACTTCCATAGAGGAAACTCAATTTTTGATACAACCCTCTGAGCCGCAAGCGCTTAACCTTCACTTGTTGACATACCATACATCCACATCTCGCTTCATATTGTTCCACTAATAGATCTCCTTAAGATCATGATACAACTTCGTTAAACCAATATGAATAGCATAATGTGACTCATGAGCTTCGGCTAAAATCCCCTTTCGTAACCCATCAACATAGGGAACACACAACCTCCCTTAGTATCTCAAGATACTATAGCCACTAATCTCAAAGGCCATCAATTTCTGACTTCCCACATCATTATTGATTTACATAAAGATAGGATCCAACACTTGATTCTCTTTCACTTCAGCACCAAGAAATGACTGCACCACCTTATGCACAAACACACCACCATCTTCAGAGTCCAAGAGATGAACTCCAAGGCTAGATAAGAAATTAATATCCTTTACCAATTCTTGTTTTACCTCATTCACATAAACTAGACTCCCCATGGATAACCTGCTAAGAGCATCAACAACTATATTAGCTTTACCTGGGTGGTAGTGGAGACTCATGTCATTGTTTTTTAGCAACTCAAGACATCTCCTTTGCCTAAAATTAAACTCCTTTAAGGTGAACAAATATTGCAGGCTCTTATGATCAGAAAAGATATCCACATGAGCCCCGTACAAATAGTGATGTTAGATTTTAAATATGAACGCCACCGCCAACAACTCCAAGTCATGAGTAGGATAATTCTTCTCATGCACTTTCAACTGCCCAGAAGCATGGGCACCACCCTACCATGATGCATCAATACAAAAGTTCCATATAGAATACATCACAATAAAACACAAATCCATCATTACTCTCGAGCAAGTTCAAAATTAGAGCTAAAGTCAACTTATCTTTCAGCTTCTCAAAACTACCCTCACAAGCATTAGACCATAAGAACTTTACCTTCTTCTGGGTCAACTTAGTCAGTGAAGCAACTATAGTTAAGAAACTCTCCCCTAATCTCCTATAGTAACCGGATAAACCTAAGAAGCTCTAAATATCAGTTGGAGTCATGGGCCTAGGCCACTTCTTAACCACTGCAACTTTCTACGGATCCACAATGATTCCTTCACTAGAAATTACATGATCCAGAAAAGTAACAACTTTTAACCAAAACTTGCACTTGGAAAACTTAGCATACAAATGCTTATTTTTCAAGGTCTGCTAAAAAATAAGAAGGTGATTAACATGATCCTCCTCACTCTTGGAATACACTAGAATGTCATCTATAAATACGATGACGAAAAAATCTAGATACTAATGAAAGACCCTATTCATCAAGTCTATGAATGTTGCTAGGACATTAGTCAACCCTAAAGACATGTCTAAGAACTCAAAGTTACCATAACGAGTTCAGAAGGCAATCTTAGGGATGCCCACCTTCCTAATCTTTAGCTGAAGATACCAAATTGAAGATCTACCTTAGAAAAGAAATTAGCACCCTGAAGCTGATCAAAGAGACAATCAATCCTCGAAAGTGGATACTTATTCCTTGCGGCCACCTTATTCAATTACTGGTAATCAATACACATTCAAAGGGAACCATCCTTCTTATGCATAAACAAAATAGGAGCACCCCATAAGACATACTAGGATGAATAAAACCCTTGTCAAGAAGGTTTTTCAACTGCTCCTTAAGCTCCTTCAATTTGGCTGAATCTATTCTATAAGGAGGGATAGAGATAGGATGAGTGTCTGAAACAAGGTCAATCCCAAAATAAATCTCTCGATCAAGAGGGATACAATGAAGATCATTAGGAAAAACTTTGGGGAACTCATTAACCACGGGAACAAATTGTAAGGAAGGACCCTCTGAGTTAGAATCTTTAACTTGAACCAAATGATAAAGACACCCATTGGAAATCAAATTTCAGACTCTAAGATATGATATGAACCTTCCCTTAGGCACTAAAGAACCCCCTCCAACTCAATGACCAACTCATCAGGGAATTTAAACATAACCTTACAAATTCGATAATCTAATGAGGCATAGCACAAGTGCAACTAGTCAATACCTAATATGGTATCAAAATCAACTATGTCTAACTCTACTAAATCTATTAGAGTTTCTCTCCCACTAACAGATTCCACACAACCCCTCCCTATGGACTCTTTTAGCAACTATATAGTCACCCATTGGGGTAGAAATAGAAAAAGGATCAAGGATACACTTAGGACCAAAACCAAAATGTATAGCCACAAATAGGGTCACATAAGAAAGAGTAGACCTCGAATTAAGAAAGTAATACACATCATGAGAAAAGAGTCATAATATACCAGTGAAGACATTAGGAGATGCCTTAGTGTCCTGGCGGGTAGTAAGGGCGTATATGCAATTACAACCAGTACTGGTACTAAGAGAAGAAGCATCACCCTTTGGTGCAGGAGATGATGAAGTGACCACAGGAATATTATTTTCCCCAGAAGCAACCTTAGAAGGATAGTCTCTCTGCAAATGACCAATCTAAATATTTTAAAAACCTATGTCCCCCCCCCTCTTCACAAAAACCATGGTGAACTTGCCCATAAAATCTATAAGGAGGATATGATGAAGCTAATTGAGCCCCACTATCTTGAGATTGAGCTCCTGGAGCCATAAACCTGCTATCATATTGAGAACGATGATCACCCGATGACCTCGAATAAGGAGCACTAGCTGTAGAGTAGGAACCTAAACTCCCCCACTTTTTCTTCAACCACTATTTACCTTCTCTACTACTCTGCTGCTGACCCCTGCATTGATTAGAAAATCTAAACTTCTTACTCTACCTCTCCCCAATTTCAACCTGCTTCTTCTTTTCTTTTTCAACCTGCTCCTATAAACCACAAGCTGAGAAATATCCATATCCTTGTTTAAAAAGGCAGCCTTACTCTCTAGAATCAAATCTCGAGACAATCTTTAAGAAAACTTTCTCATTCTATCCCTCATGCTAGATACCAACTTCAGAGCATATCGAGAAAATTAATGAAACTTTAAGGCATACTCCTTGACTATAATCCTGCCCTACCTCAGATACATGAATTCTTCAGCCTTTGCCTCCCTTAATTCCTGAGGAAATAAGCGATCGAGAAAAGCTCTAGAAAATTCCTCCCATAAGAAAGACTCAACATTAACACCCCTAAGCTGATCCCACTCTTCATACCGCTGATGCGCTATATCCTTCAATTGATAAGCTGTGAACTCCACACCTTCCACTTCAGTAACATGCATAACACAAAATATCTTTTCCATTTCATCTATGAAACCTTGAGGATCCTCCTCAACCTTCGTACCAGTGAAAAAAGAAGGACTCAACTTCATAAATTGACCACCTCTAGTGGCCTCAGATGATGGAGCAACATAATCCATATGCTCAGTCTAAGAGGTAACTAATAAGTAAGAAAATGGATCGACTGGAAAAACTTAGCATTAGACACATCCGCCTGAGATGTTTGAGAGGGGACCTGAGGAACTGGTAGATCTCCATTAGGGCAATCAAAAGCAGCAACCCTAGATTGGGTCTAAACTCCTGGAATAGGATGAGCTCCATTTTTATTATCCTCAAACAGGATAGGAAGGTTTTCTCAGATATCAAATCTTCTTAGAGCCATGATCTCAAAGGATAATAAATGGAAATTAGAGAGATTTGAGATCTTAGTCTCTATAGCTCAAAATAGAACAAGAAAGGGAAACATTCCTAACTTCCCCATAGCCTCTACCTTATAAGTGTGGAACGCTACACACTCATACAAGAGACTCTACTTGACACAACTTTATAGATACCCAATTGACCATGAACCTGGCTCTGATACCAATTTGACATAATCCAAACCAGGGCCTGGTCGTGCTGGGTATCTCGGGTCCAATAAATATGGAGGCCGCCCCCAATACCCAAACTATTAACTTCCTTACCCAATTATTATTAGGAGATAGGGGTCTTAAAACCTCCAATCATAATAATAATAACAATAAGGTGGACTCAAACCACCTGGTCTAAGCAAAGGTACTTGAACCCTCAAGCCATAACAACCCCTGCACCGGCTAGCGTCGTTTCCAGTATCGATCACTTGGACCTCCACTTTCATGACTCAGTTACAGAACTCTCTTTAAAAGCCTAATTAAAGTATTTACCACAGATTACCATTCACTAAAATGTATTTCTCATTAAGGCATACATTGTTGGTATCATTATACCAACTACACTTGCAAGGTAATAACACCATGCCAAAATAATTTCCATTAACTTGGGGAGAACAACTACTTTTGTTCATTAAATCAAACCATTGTATTTCAAATACCTCTTTATATCATGCAATATTTCAAGACTAGTTTAATTTAACAAATTCCAACATTTCTTATAATTAAAAACCAATCCCACATCATGGAGTTTCGGTCATAACCACTTTAAAAGTCACAAGTTTAGACAATTCACAATTCCCTAGTTTTCATCCACCATTCCCAAGCACCCACAAGTTCAAAACCATAATTACAACATAAGTAATGCATCATTAAACCATAGGAAAATATTTAATTAACCATTTATGTCAAAACTGTTAACTATGTCAAAAAAAATACTTTAAATCACATAAATAACCATGTACTTTCATGAAGTAGAGATATTAAGTTTAACGGTAGAGTCCCATGCCTGAATTACAAGGTTTCACGAAGAGAAATTGACTTTTGATCCCTTAGATGACAAAATTATAGATTGACTGGCTTAAGAGGATTTAGAGAGAGTAAAGAGAGTGTTTAATACATTAAAACGTGAAATGAATTCTCAAATAGTGTTTTATGGATGGGGGTCAAAAGGGTTTTAAGTGAGAAATATCTAAAGTGCCCCTAACTTAAAAGTTTTAAAAGTCCTTCTTTGGTTACGAGTCAACCCTTGACTCGTAGCCACTCCTTACGACTCGTTACCATGAGTCGTAACCAAGGCAGTACAACCAAGGCACCCTACACTATTATCCTTACGACTCAACCAACCAACTCATAATGAGATCCCATGAATCACTGGGTCCAGTCGTAGTCAACACAGAACCCAAATTAAGACTTACATTGGACACCCTACTATTACACGTTACGACTCATAACGTGTCCTTATGGCTCTTAGTGAGCAACTCTTACTCAGAGAAGAATCAAGTCACAAACTTACTGATTTGATTACAACTCATCCCAATGACTCATAAGGACACCTTATGACTCAAAGGGTTCAACCGTAACCAGGGTAGTGAGGCCAAAACTCAAGGATTTACAAGGGCCAGAAAACTGGGATGTTTTACTATAACACCGCATATTTTCAAGCTAGAAATTGAACCATCATTCCTATATGTGTAACCTCTAATCCCATGATTTATATTTAAATTCATGTGTCATGATCTTTATCCTCATGTTTGAAGTACTTTTGAGATGAAAAATATTCATAGGAATCACTTAGAGCGAAGTTGAACTAAGAGACTTTGATTTAGCTAAATCTTTGTATTCGATTCTACAAGGGTCTACTTTGAATGTGTATAACTTTCTATACACGTAGAATTTTGCAGCTCAATATCCACAAAATTGTAGATAATCGAGTCCACTGATACCAATTTTGTCTTAATCTGATAACTCAGTGAAAAGTTATGGCATTTTCTGTGTAAGGCAGTAAGCCGACGCGATTGGGGAGTGGTGCGCCGGTCTTCTCGATGCTATGAGAGATACGATGCATTGCTGTCCCCAACGTGATATCCAATGTGGTATAGAGCTATTTCACACGCTGCTTCAATTCCTAAAGGGTCTAGGGACAGTTTGGTAAATTCCCCTCCCCCAAAATCATCCATAACACATAATTTTAGCCTCCAAAAGAATTCGATACATTATTATTCATCCTTTTCTCTCCAAGAAAACCCTAGCCCCTCAAGAACACCAAGAACTTCATCAAAATTTCTTCAAGAAAAGGAAAAATCCAAACTTCCTAATTTAAGAACTTCAAGAACACCATTAGAGATTCAAAGTTCAAGATTTTTCATCCAATTAATCAAATAAGGTATGTGGAGTTATGAACAAGGATACTCCTTTCATCCTTGTGCCTAAAACTAGTTTTTAAAATTGAATTTACATGAAATTATATGATTTCCAGTCTAGGGTTCATACCTAATTATCATTATTTGACGATTTTGATGTTACATGTGATTAAATATTGAATTGCATCTCTACTTTTGCATGTTTATGCATGTGACATGATTTTATATACATTGACAATTGAATTTCACTATCTTGACTAGAATTGTTAAAGAATTTTAAGATTTTGATTATTGAGAATGACTTTGTGATAATTTGACGGGAGTTTGAAACATGGTTTATTAAGCCCTAGTTTGAATACTGATATTTCAAGAAGATTATGCTTTTAGGCACCCTATATTAGTTTATATTCGTATTTCCACTAAGATTTGATCTTTTGATCCTCAACTAAGATATGGAATCCACAAGTGTAAAGGCTCACAATTTATTTCTGCTATTATTTTGCATAAGACATTAGCTATGATATTTCAGCTTTCAGTTTACAAATATAAAGGTGAGTCCTTTTTACACTTAGCCTGCATGATTTGAAAACAAACATAACTTCAGTTATACTTATTCCACTAGTAGAAAGAGTAAAAGTACAACTTTTAGAACTAAATGTTTTGGCTCACAAGATTTATACAGTATGCTTTATTATTCATGATTTATGATTTTCAGCTTTCAGTTATTCAAGCCAATTTACAAGTTGTATGAACATTGAGATTTTGTTTTTACTAATGCATTCAACCCCACATGCTCAACACATTCCAAAAGTACTGATTCACACATACATCTATGTGCAACATTGTTTAATAATGTAGGTACCAAATCAGTTGTAGTCCATATATCACAATCAGATAATTGCAGATTCCAGCCAATAGGTGATGAGTCCTCCTACTTTGGGGACTTCAGTTAGAAGTTATTCATGTACTTTACTTTCTTACTCATATGTATTGATTAGTGGTAGTTGAAGTTGCTTCCCAGCTATTTATAGTCAGTATAGTAGAGGCTTTATAGATGTCATCCAGAGTCAGTTATGTAAATTTCAGTTCCTGTCTTCAGTTTTATCAAAATGTAAAAATGTATCAGCATTGTATTTTTCCCAAATTTTATCATGATTATGTTTCTGCATAGTAAACTCAGTTATTTTATACATATTTAAATCAGTTGCTTAATAGTATGCCAGTTCATGGGTTAACTTGGGTTTACTTGTGGTCCTAAGCACCGTGTGACGTCTAGGAGGTAGTCTCGGGGCATTACATTCACCTAACCTCAAGTGCACAATAATAACAATAAAGCGGAAGCTAAATCAAGATAGTAATAAAAAAATAAATAATAACTTAAACAAAAACTCTGAGTCAAAACAATAACCAATCAACTCATATCTGTCCATAATAGCCTCTACAACCAGAATAACAACTAAGTTGGGACATGCCTCTGACTATGACCAAAAAGAATCCTTAAGTACTGAGTCAATAATGGAAGAATAATAAAATGATAAGGCCTTTAGAAGGATGGAGGCTTACCACTTCATAGCAACTTAACAGACATGATAATCCACCTGATGCTGCATAAAAGCAATAGAAAAGTCTTTGGACCCTACATCATGAAATGATGTAGCATCTTAAGATGGTAAGTGGGATAAACATTGGCATGTAACTCAGGGAAAGTGATAACATAATGCCATATCCAAAATTAGTTAAAACCGCATGCGCACATTCATATATACATATATAAGATACCGGGATAGGGTAAGAGTCATGAACATTAGAGTTTATAAAACCATTAACCTGGACTATGTAGCTCGATCCATCTTAAAGGCACCCATGGGCTATATGGGCTCAACTTTCCCTTCTTAAAGGTCCCCCGTGCTTGTTAACAACATAATAAAGGAAAAATCAAGGGAAAACTAAAGACACAATGGGAAATAGCCATCCCAAATATATATATCATGTGTGTGTCAAGCACACGGTCATACAGACCCCCCAACAACAGCAAAGGTGGTTTCCAGTGTTCACCTTCCTGGGACTAACTCCTTCACGGTGAGCTACAAAACCTCCTTTAAGCCCAAATTAAAATTACTTTACATATAATTCCAACCGTTAACTAAGGAGTCATTCATTAAGGCATTTACCATTTGGTATCATCATACCAATACACTTGCAAGCTAAATTAAACATGCCAAACCCAACCATATAACCATATTGACTCCCAAGTTCCATTTAAATCCAAAACATGGCCACCAAGGATAACCATATCCATTTTTGGATCCATTTATTCATTAATGCTATGCGTTGGGTTCAAAAATAAGTTAAACCATGCAATTATCCATAATAAAAATCAAATTTATAAAGTGGGTTGAGGTTAAATGCAATTCCAAGAAAAAATTCATCCAATTTGGGGAAACCCATGCTGCCCATTCCAATCATTTAAATAATGTACCAATTCAGTTCCAAAAATATCAACTTAAAGCAAAAATAATCAATTAGAAACATGGTAGAAGTAATTCAATCAATAATAACCAAAACCCCTCAACCCATTTCAACCCCACAATTTAAATCACCTGATAATCCATTCAATTCATGCCACAATGTAAAACTCAAGTTTAGGGAAGATAAAAATGCTTGAAACACACAAGAAATTGAATTCAATTTGAAATTTGGAGCCTGGAGTAGCAATTTCTTGAAATACCATTCAACTTTCTTGGGGTTTGAGTTTTAAGAGAGAATGAATGATTTCGATCTTTGATAATTTAAGAAAAGAGGCTTATTTTATTTTTAAAGGTCATAAAAGGGTTAAAAAGACCAAAATCCCCACACCCCAAGTGAAAAAACAAAACTAGAAGAAATTTATACTCTGGCATGGCACGCCGTTATTGTGGAGGTTATCCTCCGTTCCATGCCGATATCACAGAGGTTAACCTCCGTGACACGGCCTTATTGCAGACCCTCACTGCCTTGGTGTCCCAAAATTACCCCGAATGCCCTTCAAAAGTTCCAAAACATTCACCAAACACCCTTTTAATACCCCTAAACACAATTCAAGTCAAAATTCGATATTACCCACGCAGGAATGTCAAAAATAAAATGATTAAAGTTTTATGGGGTCTCACATTATCCCCCACTTAGGATCATTTGTCCCAAAATAATGAGTTAGGACACTTTTAACATGATAATAGCAAGAATACACTAGAATCAATTGACAAACTCAAAAAGTGACAAGAGGAAATTACAACTCATACCTTATGCACTTTCATCCAACCAGGGGAACAAGAATGGGTATATGTCCTTTATATCTTTCTCAGCTTCCCATGTAGCTTCTTCTAACTTTTGATTTCTCTAAAGAACCTTCACCAAAGCTACATACTTGGTACCCAATCTATGAACTTGCCTATCCCATATATCAATCAGGACTTCCTCATAAGATAAGAAATCCGTCAAACCAACTTCCTCAACAGGCAGTATCAAGGAAGGAAAACTCACACACTATTTCAGAATGGACACATGAAACACGGAATGAATAAAATCCAAACTTGTATGCAAATATAACTTATACACCACATTCCCAACTCTCCTAAAAATGTATTCTGGACTAAGATAATGGGTATTAAGTTTCCCCTGCTTCCCAAACCTCATGACTTCTTTCATAGAAGACACCTTCAAGAATACCCAATCATTCACTCTGAACTTCAATTCTCTTTGCCTCACATCCGCATTAGACTTTTGGTGAGTTTGGGCCATCTTAAGCCATTCTCTAATAACTTTCACCTTCTCTATGGTTTGGTAAACCAAGTCAGGACCAAACAACCTAGTTTCACCAACCTCAAACCATCCAATAAGAGACCTACACCTCCTACCATAAAGAGCCTAAAAAAAGCCATCTGAATGCTTGAATAATAACTATTGTTGAACACAAACTCAATAAAAGGAAAATGATCAACCCAAATCTCTTTAAAATCAATCACAGAGGACCTTAGCAGATCCTCCAAAGTTTGAATAGTATACTTTACTTGCCCATCCGTTTGAGGGTGGAAAGCAGTGCTAAGGTTCACCTGTGTACCCAAAACTTTGCTGAAATAAATGCTAGAAGTTAGAAGAAAATTGCGAGCCTTAGTTTAAAATAATGGGCACTAGCGTACTATGCAATTTCACAATCTCCTGAATGAATAACTTAGCATAATCTCCTCCTGAGTAGTTAGTCCTCACATGCAAGAAGTGAGTAGACTTAGTCATTCTATCCATAATAACCTAAATTGGATCATACTAGTTTCGAGAGCGCATCGACTCATAATGAAATCTAGATTGATCATCTCCCACTTTCATATGGGCAACTTTATCTCTTGAGACTTGCCACCCGTCCTTAAGTGCTCAACCTTAACTTGTTGACAAACCATACACTTAGCAACAAAATTTGTCCATATGCCTCTTTATATTGTTCCACCATTAGATTTCCTTCAAGTCATGATACATCTTTGTCAAACCTAGATCAATAATATATCTAGACTCATAAGCCTCAGTCAAAATCTTTTCCCGCAACCCATCTAGATGCCATCTCCCATAACCTACCTTGATACCTCAAGATGACATATCCCCTAATCTCAAAAGTCATAACTTTTTGCTAACCCACATCATCTTTAATATGCATAAGTATATGATCCAAAACCTACTTTTCCTTTACCTCAGCACCAAAAGATGATTTGACCACTTCCTGAACAATAACTCCCCCATCCTCAGAGTCCAAAGATGAACTCCCATGTTAGCCAATTTGTTAATGTCCTTCACCAATCCTTTTTTCTCCTCAGTAACATGGAATAAGATCCCTATAGACAACCTGCTAAGAGCATCAACAATAATATTAGATTTACCTGGTTGGTAGTGAAGGCTTATGTCATGATCCTAATGTAATTCAAGCCACCGCCTCTACCTAATATTCAACTCCTTCTAAGTAAATACATACTGCACGCTCTTATGATTTAAGTAAATATCCACATGCACCCAATACAGATAATAATGCCAGATTTTCAATGCAAAGAACATAGTCGCCAACTCTAAATTATGAGTTGGGTAATTTATCTCATAAACCTTAAGCTTCCTAGAAGAATAGGATACAACCTTACCATGCTGAATCAAAACACAGCCCAGTCCCATATGGGATGCATCCCAAAATACAGCAAAACTATCAGTACCTTCAGGCAGGGTTAAAACTGGAGCAAAAGTCAATTTATTCTTCAACTTCTCAAAACTACCGTCACAAGCATTGGACCATAAAAACATAACCTTTTATTGAGTTAACTTTGTCAACGGAGCATTAATAGATAAGAAAATCTCCACAAACCTCCTATAATACTAAGCTAAGCCTAAGAAACTCCTAATATTGGTTAGAATCATGGGTCTAGGCCATTTCATAACTGCCTTAACCTTCTGTGGATCCATCTTGATCCCCTCACTAGACACAACATGCCTTAGAAAGGCTTCAATAGTCAACCAAAACTCAAACTTAGAAAATTTTGCATACAACTTCTAGTCCTTAAGAGTCTGCAACACAATTCAGAGATGACTGAAATAATTCTCCTAACTCTTAGAATACCCAAGATATCATTAATAAAGTCTATCATAAACAAGTCCAAAAACTGCCTGAACACCCGATTCATAATATCCATGAATGCAATTGAAGTATAAGTCAACCCAAATGACATCACCGAAAACTCATAGTGACCATACCAGGTTTGGAAAGCAGTCTTAGGAATATCAACCTCCCTAATCTTAAAACTGATGATAAACAGAATGAAGATCAATCTTAGAAAAACATCTAGCACCTTGAAGTTGATCAACAAGATCATCAATCCTAGAAAGAGGATACTTATTCATAATTGTCGCCTCATTCAGCAGACGACAGTCTATACACATACAAAGGGACCCATCCTTATTTCTCACAAAAAGCACAGTAGCAGCCTACGGAGAAACACTAGGATGAATGAAACCATTATTAAGAAGATCTTTCAGTTGCTCCTTTAGCTTCTTTAGTTCAGCTGGAGCCATTCTATAAGGAGGAATGGAAATAGGATGAGTATTCGATAGAAGATCAATCCCAAAATCTATTTCCCTATTGGGAGGAATCCCATGAAGATATTGGGAAACACCCTAGTAAATTCATTAACCACAGGGACATATTGCAAATAAGGACTCTCAAATTCAAAATCCTTAACTCGAGCTAGATGATATGGACACCCTTTTGAAATCAATTTTTGAGTTCTAAGATAAGAGATGAACCTCCTTTTGGGTACTAAGGAACTCCCCTTCTATGCTAATACAAGTTCATTTGGAAATTGGAAACTAACCTTTTAGGTCCTACAATCCAGAGAGGCATAGCATGAATGAAGTCGATCCATCCCTAAGATTACATCGAAATCTACCATATCCAACTCTATAAAATCCACCAATGTCTCCCTATGAAAGGTAGACACCATACAACCCTTATAGATTTTTACAACAACTATAGTATCACCCACCAGAGTAGAAATAGAAAAGGGGTTAGAAATACTTTTTGGACCAAAATCAAAATACAAAACCATATAAGGGGTTACATAAGATAGGGTACAACCTGGATCAAGAAGACAATAAGCATCGCAGAAAAAGAAATGTAATAACATCTGTGGATACCTCAGATTCCTGGAAAGTAGCAAGTGTATTAATATGATTTCGGCCAGTGTCGATACCAAAAGTAGCACTCTTTGGTGTAATAGCTGAAGATATGGCGATCGATACTTTAATATCCCTAGTTGCATCCCTGGATAAACGAAAATATCACTGCATGTGACCAAGTAGGCCATAATTATAGCACCAATTTCTCTTTTTCTTATAACATCCACGATGAAGCTTCCCACAAAAATAAAAAAAGATAAGGTGGGTCTGACTGAGCTCCACTAGCCTGAGAATGGGCACCCTGTGCCTTAGGACCACTGTTATCCTGAAAATGACAACCACTAGAAGGCTTAGGATAAGGGGAACTAGAAGATGAATAATAATTCCCCCAATTCTTCTTCTTGGTCCATTTTCTATATCTTTCCCACTATTATGCTGACCCCTGCCCTACTCTGAATACCAAACTTCTTGTTCTTCCTCTCTCTTATCTCTGCCTATTTATTCTTTTCATCATCTACCTACTGTATATAACCATAAGCTTAGAGATATCCACATCATTATTTAACATTATAGCCTTGCATTCCTATACCAAGTCGTGGGATAACCCATAAGAAAACTTTCATATTTTAGATCTTTGGCTAGACACTAACTCGGGAGCATAATAAGATAACTACTAAAATTTAAAGGCACCCAAAAACTCATCCTATAATGTCAGCTCCATATCATCATACCTCAACTGCTTCCACTCCTTATATCACTAATAAGCTACATCTTTCAGTTGATATGTAGCAAACTCTACACCTTCAGAATCAGTAGCATGCATCACCCTAAAAATCTTCTCTATCTCATCCACAAACCCCTAAGGAGCTTCCTCAACCTTAGAGCTTGTAAGGGTTGAGGGATTCAACCTCGTGAAATGTCCAACCTAAGTGACCTCAGATGAAGGAGAAACAGAACTAACATGATCCGATTGATGAGACTGAGATGTCACCTACTGAGTAAGCTTATGAATAAACCAGAAGAACTCTATATTAGAGAGTCCCCCTGAGGTGGCTGATCATAAGCATCACTAACCCAAAATGCCCAAATAGGACTAGTGGGGATAGGTAGAACTCAATGTGAGGAAGCAAAATAAGGAGCGAGGACCTTAGACCAGTTCTGCACTCCATACACAGAGCGATTCCCCTCAACATTATCCTCATGTAGGACAGAGTTCCCAGCAGAGTTTTTGCGAATGTCAGATCTTTGGAGAGTATGATATGAATTGTGAGGAAGTAAGAACTTAGAGAAGTTTAATAACACTAGATTCTATAGCCCAAATTAGAACACAAGAAAGGGAAATATTCCTAAATGCTTTGTAGCCTCATCCTGATAAGTATGGTACGCTACACCTATAAAAATGACTCTACTCGACATGGCTTTATGGACACCCAATGAATCTAAATTGTGCTCTAATATAAAGCTTGTCATGACCCGACTTTGAGCTTGGTTGTGACAAGTATCTCAAGCCCTCTGTGGATTGAAGACCACCCCTTTAACCTAACCTCAAGAGCACAATAATAATAATAAGTGGAAGCCAAATCAAGATAGAAATAAAAATTAAATAGATAACTCATATACAAAATATGAGTCATAATAACAACCAACCAATCCACATCTATCCACAATAGACTCTACAACCAGAATAGCAATAAAGTTGGGACATGCCCTCGACTTTGACCAAAAAGAATCCATAAGTACTGAGTCAATAATGAAATGATAAGGCCTTTCAAAGGATGGAGGCACACCTCTTTACAATAACTCAATAGATGTGCAAATCCACCTAACATTGTACAAGAGTAATAGAAAAGTCTTCGGACGCTACATCAAGAGTCAGACGCTACATCATGAAATGATGTAGCGTCCTAGGACGATCAGTGGGATAAGCACTGACATGTAACTCAGGGAACATGATAACATAATGCCATATCTAAAATCAGTCAAAACCGCATGCACACATTCATATATACATATAGAAGATGTCGATATAGGGTAAGGTTCATAAATATGAGAGTTTTTAAAACCATTAACCTATACTATGTAGTTCGATCGATCCTAAAGGCACCCATGGGCTATATGGGTTCAGCTCCCCCTGCTGAAAGAGACTCAGTGTGTGTTAGTCATATAAATTAAGGAAAAAACAAGGGAAAGCTAAATCCATCATAGGCAATAGTTGTCCCTAATATATATATCCAGTGTCTGTGTCAAACACACCGTCAAATAGACCCTCAATGCCGGCAAACGTGGTTTTCAGTGTTTGTCTCCCCGGGAATTACACCTTTATGGTGAGATACACAACCCTCTTTAAGCCTAAACTAAAATCACTTTACACATAATTCCAACCATTAACATGGATTCATTCATTAAGGCATTTACCACTTGGTATCGTCATACCAATACACTTGCAACCTAAAATAAACATGCCAAACCAAACCATATAACCACATTGACTCCCAAGTTCCATTCAAATACAAACCTTGACCACCAAGGTCATCCAAATCCATTTTTATATCCATTTATCCATTAATGCAATGCATTGAGTTAAAAAACAAGTTAAACTATGCAATTATTCATAATTAAAATTGAATTTACAAAGTGGGTTGAGGTTAATGCAATTAAAAGCCAAAATTCATCCAATTTGGGGAAAAGCATGTCTCCCATTGCAACCATTCAAATAATGTACCAATTCAGTCTCAGAAACATCAATTTAAAGCATGAATAATCAATTCAAAATATGGGACAAGTAATTCAATCAGTAACAACAAAAACCTCTCAATCCAATTTCAAACCCATAATTTAAATCATATGAAATCCATTCAATTCATGTCATAATGTAAAAATCAAGTTTGGGGAGGAGAAATATGTCTGAAACTCAAAAGAAATTGAAGTCAATTTGAAATTTGGATCCCGGAGTAGTGATTTCTTAAAAAACCTGTGAGCTTTCGTAGGTTTTGAGTGTTAAGAGAGAATGGATAATTTTAATAATTGAAAACCGAAGAAGGCTTATTTTATGTTTAAATGTCGTACCAGGGGTAAAGAGATCAAAATCCCCTCACCTCAAGTGAAATTAAACAAAAATGGATGAAATTTGCACACTGGCACGACAGTGATATGCTATGAATTTATAACACTTTTGATTGTTATGAAAATATTCATGATTCTTATGTTATTTTGTTAGATATGATGTGTTTTGGGTATGTTTTTAGAAAATTAGGTTTTGGATGCCAAATTCAAGAAAAAGATGAAAAATGATATTTTTGGCTACTTGGTCATTTTTGGGCGTAGGTGGCACTTACCGAGCATATGTGACCAAAGAAAGTACCAAAACTAAAAGACCAAAGGCTTAGGTGTAGGAATTTAAAGACCCTGTCTCTTACAAAGGCTATTTGCAGTTCGTATGTAGCACATACGGTCCGTATGTGGCTAAGGTAAGCGACATAATCCAAGATCCAGAGAGTGCGAAAGCTGAAGGAAAATTTCTGGCACTTACCTGGATCCACTTGTAGACGATTTGTAGTACATACAGGCCATATGTGGCCCAAGTAAGTT
Organism: Capsicum pubescens; assembly: GCA_030864215.1. Lineage (NCBI taxonomy): Eukaryota > Viridiplantae > Streptophyta > Magnoliopsida > Solanales > Solanaceae > Capsicum > Capsicum pubescens. The sequence goes on from CM061545.1 coordinate 100,650,603, forward strand.
TCCACCAACTCAATTTTCTCTTTTTCATTCGGGCTTTGATTTTAGGGTTTCCTCATGTACTATAAATACCCTTTATGTGTTTTTAGTTAAGGTGACACACTTTGATATTGTTTTACACAATTTAACATATTGTTATCTTTGGAAATTTTCATTGATAATTCAGGTTTTGACTTTGGGTTTTGATCATTGATTATTGTGATATTACTTTGATTCTTTCAATTATGAATGGGTTGTTTCATAAGCATGAGTGGCTAAAACCCTGAGCAAGGGTTGTGGGAACCCTGATAGTTTGATGAAGTAGGTGAAGTGAAAAGCTGATCTGAGCGAATACCCATGCATGTATTGTATTATCTTTAGTTTAATAGCTGTCTTAGCATTTGCAAATGTTAGGATCCATCCTTGATATTCCTATTCACTCCATAAGGGGAGTTGGGACTAGGAAAAGATAATAACAACAGTAATTTGGAGTTAATTTCTGAAATAAGCATACTTGTATTATCTTCTTAAAGTGATGTCACGACCCGATTCCTCATGTCATGATGACGTCTACCATAACCTACTAGTAGGCGAGCCAATCCATAGTCCAGAACATCTAGTAACGAACTACTCACTAATGTAACAAAAAAATATGGAATATATGAAATAAAGATCAACACATTGAAGAATCCCAAACCTGGCGGTACCAATACAAGAGCTTCTAAACATAATAAGAGTACAAAAGTTATATATCAAGGAGAAATACACTGATACAACTTATCTCTGAATACAAATTAGAGACTAGTCTAATATGTAGGAGAAAGATAAGTAATACTCCAAACGCTAGGAGCTCACTCTAAGTCTCTGAAACAGGACTGCTCCGCACGATGCACATATCAATGGCGATAACCCGTACTATGATTTATAGGCTGCAGAAGTGTAGTATTAATATCAAACGAATGGTACTCAGTAGGCATCTGCCAACTGAGCTCCAAAGATAAAGCAGATAAACACAACATATAAACAAAATCAAATCTACACCCAAGAGTCCAGAAATCATACAACAAGACAATGAGAATAATACGGGACAACTATACTATTTATGTCCAAAAGTCTAACATAACAAGACTAAGGAAGTATCAAGGTAAACTATCCTATTCCAGTTGCATTCAATCTACGACAATACTATATATCCTAGGCCAACATACGAATAAAGGGTGAAATAAAAATATATAGTAATATAAAAGGTGCAGAAAAGACAATACAATATGAACAATGAAGGGAGAGATTGATACAACCTGAACCGGGGCCTTGTCGTAATGGGCATCTCAAGTCCAATTGGGATTGGAGACACCTCCGATACCCAACCTAACCAACCAACATATACCTTATGTTGGATGAATTCCAAATATGTAACAAGATAACACATTTAACAATGCAATGAATATGGGATAAGTCTATATCCGAGACCAACCCAACTAAGTCAATCCATCCAATAACCAACCCACCAAACCAAAAATGAAAACCTAATGTATATATAAATATATCATTACCATTTCCATACCCAAGTCCGCAGTTGTCCATACAAAGACTCTAAACCAAACCAAAGAGTATCTAGTCGGGACATGCCCCTGATAATAGACAAAAATCGAAGTCTATGAAAAAGACAAAAATATGTAAAGTAATCCATGACATGAAATGGATGCCTTCCGAACTATGGAAGCTCACCTCTTTAATCCAACACCGATTGTTCCTGAATCTAATCAATGAGTAGGAAGAGTAGTAAGGCCGATTCCTACATCGCGTGAGGATACAACCGTCCAAAGACGGGTTAGCAGGTGAATGCTAGCAAGTACTCAGTATAAAGATAAAATAATTCCAACCTTTAAAACCAAGTAAACCAACCATATGCGTTCACAACCATACATACATATATATAACCATGTTGGGAAAGGGAAACGTGTTTACCATGCCTTTAAAACCATTAACTTGGGTATGTGTAGCTTAACCATCATAATTCACCCACGGGCTATATGGGTCTAGTGTTACCCCATAGACAGGCCCCAATACATATAGCTACACGAACCAGAGATACCATAGGAGTAGGGGATTCCCATTTACCCTTCGCTCTCCATGATACATATATACACGTGTTAGGGGATTCCTGTCTACCTGTCAAGTATATGGTGTCCATGACCAATCCTCATGTCGGAAAACATGAGTATCCATTTTTTGTCCACTGGACTCCTAATTTCACGGTTAGCTATCAAAACCCGCCATTATTACCCAATTACAACCATTACCCACAACCAAACCACCATTACATTTATTATTAATCAAGGCTATAAGAAGTGGTATCGTTATACCGACTATAGCTTGCAAGCAATGTCTTTAGATAACCTTAGGGTATTCCAACGTACCCCATATGTTACGTTATTAAGTTTACTTGGGGGATTCCCATGTACCCCGCAAGTACATCATTATTAGGCTTACTTGGGGGATTCCCGTATACCCCACAAGTTTTTCATTATTAAGTTTTGCTTAGGGGATTCCCACGTACCCGACAAGATATTCATCATTGAAACCAATTTCATTATTTTATTCACTTAGGGGATTCCTATGTATCCCAAAATATTTTCATAGCAACCAAGGCCTTACCATTTAACCATTTGAAACCATCCAAAACATTCAAAACCATTTCACACCATTCAAAACAATTTAAATATTTTTAGGGTTCCATCACAACACCATACCATGCAATAGCTTCAATGAAAGTCCAATAATATAGTAAAAACATTCTCATTGGCATTTTATCAAATATGTTGTGGGCAGACCTTTAACAAGACCAAAACCAAAGCATAAACCATAAAGTTTAGGGTTACCCATGACCCATTTGTCAAACTATAACCAATAAGCACCCACATGTGCAAACCATCACCAAAAATATGTGATAACATAGTTTAAATCAAGAGTAAACAATACTCATCGATATGCATCAAAATCCTCAACATTGATTTTTCAAAACCACCATTTATGATTCATAATCAAGGTTTAAAACATAATAAATCATTTCTTTAGTTAGAAATCACAATGAGGGTGGCGTTCAAGCCTTATACAAGAAGATTCAAGGAAGGAAATGTGACTCTTGATCCCTTTGAAGAACACTTGTAGAAACCCTAGCCTCTAATCATCAAGATAGAGTTAGAGAGTGTTTTTGAAGTATTTTGATCTTGCAATGAGGGTTATGTAAGGCTATAATGAGTTATATAATATGGGGACATAAGAGTTTTAGGTGGGAAATGTATGAAAAGCCCTCAGCTTAAAAGCTAAAAACCAACTCCTAGAAGGGTATGAGTAGTACCCTAACTCGTACTCTAGACCTTACCATGGAACTCCGCACTAGTCATCATACGATATCCATGCCAAACTCATACCCAAAGGTACGATTGGTACCCTAAACTGTACCTTGGACAGAATCAAATACACTAGACTAACCTTAGGTCATCTTATAATTTGAGAGATACCATTCTTACCCTATTATACGACTCGTATAATGCCTACTCGTATCTTGGAAAAAACACAACCAAAACTTACTGACCAACATATGAGAAGAGGTACGTGAACCCACATCCTAGGGCATGACTAGTACCCATGAGTTGTACCTTGCCCAGAGCCTTAAACTTAGCAAATTTTTCTAGGGTTCCAAGTTCAGGGTGTTTCATTATCCCCCACTTAGGATCATTCATCCTCAGATGATGGGCAAGGGCAAGAAAAAGCATGAGTTAACACATTATTACCAATCAAACTTTCCTTCAACAAAAATAAAAGGCAAAGACATAATTCAAGATGAGAAAATCATCACATACCCCAAGCACGATTTACATCCCAACACCTTCATTACGACCTCTAACTAAGTTAGAAAACAAAGACACAAGGGAACCCACCCATCCTTTAACCAAGTTAGAAAAAAATAATGCGATAAAGAACACATACCTTATGCATGAATTTCTGGAACAAAGAACCAACACAGCTACATGGACTCCATGTCCACTTCCGCATCTCAAATGGCTTCCACAGATTTTTTGGTTCATCTATAGAACCTTCACCAAAGCCACACCATTTGTTCGTACCCGGCGAACTTACCATCCCAAGATCCTTACCAGGACCTCCTTATAGGAAAAAAAATCTGAGACACCATTATCACCCAAAGGAACCAACCCAAAATGGACCAACCACACCTTACTTCAACACAAACACATGGAATACCGAATGAATGGAACCCATGCCAGAGGGAAAGTCCAATTCAACTTACAATTCCCCAGAGACATATCACCACGAGAGCCTGAGTTTAACCATACACTACTTCAATGTTCAATCCTACCAGAGCTATAAAGAGATTAACTTAGGACACAGATCTCTATCCCTTACATCCACCAAAAAAACTACTCTGCTTCTATCACTATAGCCAATTATCTTGCCCTATCAAGATTCTTAAGTGCCCAACATAACGATTAGTACATATATTAACCCAAACATTCAAGCCTACCTTTTCTATACCCGAGGTATGATATATCCTTCCAAAGATTTAACAACCTCTATCATCTTTCACAAGGAGTTATTCACCACCTACACCTCTTTTAACCATTCCATTTGACAACAACCTTTCCTCACCCTCCAAAACCTTAGCTCTAGTAATCACCCCAAAATCTCCCTCACTTAGTGATGACTTCTACCTCTCCCCCATTTTAAAACATCACTATACCTCCATAGACACTACCATCCTAACATAAGAAGGGTTATTAAGGAACTAAAGTGAAAGAGTTACTCACGCTACTCAAGGCAAGATCCCTGAAATAAGACACACCATAATAGGAATGAGGTACTCCATAGCAACCACCTATGTCACAAAAGAGGTTCCATCCGACACAACACACCATAGAAGGAGTCCTTAGGAATGGACGCCGAAAAAAACACAACCACATATACCATGAGTAGTGCAGTGCAAAGTCAAGATTCATAACCAAGGAACAAGACATTCAGAATGCGAACCTTAGGCATAAGTGCTATAAGAATGCATGCAACACTAGTAGAGTATTCTCATAACCGAGATAAGAGAGAATCACTAGCCTATGCACCCCAAACTTCCCTAGAAGTCCACCGCTAAAATGAGATTCAATATTAACCCTCAACCTTAATCTTACTATACCTATAAGCACAATACTCCGCTATAAAGGGTATCACCAAGGATGGTCAGTAGGGATGCTTGGTTATCCTATACTTAAAACCTCATTCATCCAAATGCTACCAAGAGTCTAGCTTATTCACACAAAACCCATGCTCTAACCCATCAAATGACTAGAACCCCAATCCATTTTTCAACCTGAACCCTCTAGCCTAAATATCACAACTTTCCCACTATTGTATTTCCAAAACCATCAACCTCACCCCTTCTAGAAATCACATCCAACCTACCAATTTACCTCAATAATTCCCGTATTGCTATCCTTGAGTTAACATACCCCCTTTATCAAAATAAATATCTAGGTTCAAACCTAGTATCTATGAACTACCATGAACTACTAATAAGGCACCCCATATATAAAATACATATATGGTCCACCCCACATAGAGGACACCTTAAATTCCTCATTCGCCTACCAGCAACCTATACCTTCCAAGGGGAAATCATCCCTTTTATGCATAAAAGAAAGGAAACACTCCATGGAGAATCATTAGGATGGATGAAACCTTTATCTAAGAGGTTCTTTAATTTCTCCCTAAGCTCTTCTATCTCAACCAGAACCATTCTATGAAGAAAGAATAGAAATCGGACAAGTGTTTGTAACAAAAAGAATCCACAACTTAATCTCCTCATTAGAAAGACACCATGAGGATCACCAAGAAGGACCTTAGGAAAACCCGTTCAACACCAAAACCGTATGCAAAGAAGGACCTTTTGAGTTAGAACCTTTAACCCAAATCAAATGATAATAGAGATACCTCTTTGGAGATTAGCTTCCCAGCTCTAAGATATGATATAAAATTTCCCTTGATAGCCTGGGAATCCATCCTCTCATCCCATATCTGACTCACCCGAGAGTCTAAAGATAACCTTATAGGTCCGATAGTGTAATGATACATAGCATGAGTGTAACCAATTCATCCCCTAAAAGACATCAAAACCCACCACATTCGATTCAAACAAATCCACTAAATCCCCTTGACTACTAATTAATATTGCACACCCACTATAGACCCTTTTGGCAATCATAGAGTTACCTACTGGGGTGAAAATAGAAAAAGAGAACAAAATAACCTTGGGTCCAAAACCAAAATACACAACCATAAATGGGGCCACAGAAGAGAGAGAGAGAGAGAACCCTAGACTAAGTAACTAATACACATAATGAGATAAGATTTTTCTACATACTAGTATCAGTATCAGAAGATGCCTCAAACTTCTAAGGAATAGTAAGGGAATTAAGACATTCTCGACTAGTGTCAGAGCGAGAAACAACACTCTTTGATGCAAGACCTAGAGAAGTGGAAACTGGTTTCCTATTTTCCCCATCGGCAATCACTATGGGACACTCCTGTTGCATATGACCCAACTGACCATAATTAAAATAATGATTCCTTCCTTACTCTCAACAACCACAGAGAGATCGACCATAAAATCTACAAGGAGGATATGATGGTGCAGATTGGGCCCCACCAGCCCGAGTTTGGGTACTTGTTCCCTAGAAGCATTACCTAAATAAAAAAATCTATCTCCCAAAGGCTATGGGTAAGGAACTCTATCCATAGAATAGGAGTTAGACCCTACCCAACTCTTTCTCTTAGAACATTTACAGACATACTGTTGTCCTCTCTTTTGTTCTGATTATCAAGATATCTTACTTTGCCTATTTCCCAATTTTTCCTTATTCTCCCCCGTCCAATAGGATCAGACTAGCATGATAGAGTTGTCACTATCTGAGTCAGTAGATGAATAGAATGTCAAATATTGGCATTGGTAATGTCTCTTTAAAGTAACTGAGCATGAGTGCCACCTTTCGAAGCAGGGTTTATGGAGACCGCTGGAACTCCATGGGGAAAATCTAAAACTACGACCCTTGACTAGGTATGTGCCCTATGAGTTGAACGAGATCCATCCATGTCATCCTCAAATAGGATAGGTGATTTTCCACAAACCTTAGATCAAAATTTTTTTGGGAAGAGTTCAAGACCTTAGACTCCATAGCCCGAACATAGAACAACAAGAAAGTGAAACCTTCCTAGATGCCTCATAGCCTCCTGATTATAAGTATGGTGCACAACACATCCATAAGAAAGACTCTACTTGACACGGCTTTCTGGACACCCCATGACACCAAAACCTAGGCTCTGATACCAACTTGACATGGCCCAAATTGGGGCCTTGTCATAATAGGCCTCTTAAGTCCAATCGAGATCGAAAACCACCCAATACCCAACCCAACCAACAAACATATACCCTATATCAGATGAATTCCAAACATTTTAACAATGTAATGACTTTGGGATAAGTCTATATCTGAGACTAACCCAACCAAGTCAATCTATCTAATAAATAATCGACTAAACCAAAAATGAAAACCCAATGCATATATAAATATATCATGACTATTTCCATACCCAAGTCCATAATTGTCCATACAAAGCCTCTAAACTAAACCGAAGACTATATAGTCGGGACATGCCCCTGACCATAGCTAAAAACCAAAGTCTATGTTCTAGTTCTAATGTAATGAGAAAGAAAAGACAAAAGTATGTAAAGTAATCCATTACATAAAATGGATGCCTTCCGAACTATGGTCACTCACCACTTTAATCCAACCGTCTGTGCCCAAATCTAATCAATGAGCAGGAGTAGTATGGTCGGTTCCTGCTTTGAGTAGGGATACAACCGCCTAAAGAAGTTTTATTAGGTGAATGCTAGCAAGTACTCAGGATAAGGATAAAATAATACCAACCTTTAAAATCACGTAAACCAACCATATGCATTCACAACCATACATACATATATATAACTATGCTGGGAAAGGGAAACAAGTTTAGCATGCCTTTAAAGAAAATTAACCTAGGCATGTGTAGCTTAACCGTCATAATTCAAACACAAGCTATATGGGTCCAGTGTTACCCCCTAGACGAGCCCCGATGCATGTAGCTGTACGAATTGGAGATACCATAGGAGTAAGGGATTCTCGTGTACCTTTTGATCTTTATGATATATATATAAATGCGTTAGGGGATTACCGTGTAACTGTTAAGTATATGGTCGCCATGACCAATCCTCATGCCGGGAAACATGAGTTTCTAGTGTTTGTCCATTGGACTTCCACCTTCACAGTTAACTATCACAACTTGTCATTATTGCCCAATTAAAACCATTACCACACAATCAAACCACCATTCCATTTATTATTAATCAAGGCTATAAGAAGTGGTGTCGTCATACTAACTATAGCTTGCAAGAAATGCCTTTAGCTAATCATAGGGGATTTGTATGTACCCCATATGTTAAATTACTAAGTTTACTTGGGGGATTACCATGTACCCCACAAGTACAACATTATTAGGTTTACTTGGGGGATTCTCGTGTACCCTACAATTATTTTATTATTAATTTTTTCTTGGGGGATTCCCATGTACCCCACAAGATATTCACTATTTAAACCAATTTTATTATTTCATTCACTTGGGGGATTCCGTGTACCCTGCAAGGTTTTCATTCAAAATAATTTCATAGCCACCAAGGCCTTACCATTTAATCATTTCAAACCATCCAAACCATTCAAAACCATTTCAAACTATTCAAAACCATTTGAACCAATTTAGGGTTCCATTACCAAACCATACCATGCAATAGTTTCAATGGAAGTCCAATAATATAGTAAAAACATTCTCATAGGCATTTATCAATTATGTTGAGGGCATACCTTTAACAAGACCAAAACCAAAGCATAAACCATCAAGTTTAGGGTTACCTGTTGTGCCTAAGCACACACACAAGTGTACTTGGTCTCACCAAGTAATATAGTGGCCTTATAAAAAGCTGAATATTGATCCTACAAGGACTTGTGTTAACAACTATCTAATTCAAATTTAACTATTGAGATTAAATTAGTACAATCATAACCAACAGAGCTTGAGAGTTTATAATTTAAAGTAAACTAAAATAATGCAGAAAAGTAAATACTTTGGACAATCAATGGATGAAAACCCGGTGTTAAGGCACTACGAATAATCATACTATGCTATTGAACTTCATTGTTAGATTACTAATTTTGATTGTTGATTCGCAAAGTTTATTGTATGATCATGGTCTCCCGACCTCTAATAATCTACCCAACTGGACACTAAAACTACATCATTGAGCCGGGATGCAATAATCCATTTAAATGTATTAATATGTCATCTAGAAAGTGAAACAAATAAGGATTCTAAGTATATCCCTATCCTAGATTCTAATTCAAACCCCTTATTTTATGAAAGAATAAGGACCTTACTCTATTTACCCCCATGTTCTATCCTCTTATTCCCCCTCCCAAGCTCACAAGACGATAATATATGTACTCTAAGGATCACAAATCCTTAAAATAGTTATAACAAGGATAAATATACAGCCAAATATTATAAGAAATCAAAACCAAATCAATTCTAACAAATAGTAATCATGTTCTAGGGCTTAACCCCTGAAAGAGGGCGTTAGCCACTAATGGACATAAGCGTAATCAAGTATATGAATACATGAGTATATGAATACATGATATAATCCTTAAATAAACTAAAGAAAAATAATAAAAACCCTAATTAAAGTGTTTTCCATCCCCTCTCCAAGCTTTAAAGATGCCCAAAAGTGTTTAACAATGTGTTCAAGTGTCATATTTATAGGAGAAGGGCTTTTGGCCATGGTGAGAGTATGGTCTGTGACGTGCCAACCATTACAAGGAAGTAGAGGTTGTGATGTGCTGCTAATTCCTATGGAATATGGGGTGAGACGCGCTTCCCATTCCCATGGAATATGGGTCGCGACTCCCCTCTATCATGAGGGCACACTGGAACATCCAATTTGATATCTAAACTTTGTCTTGTACAATTATCTTCCATCCCAAGCCTTGTGGTGTTGTTTACACTTGATTTTTTGATTTTTCATCATCCATACATCACCATAATCAACTCACCAAGCATACTATAGCATCAAATACTATGGATTAGATTTCTAAAAGACAAAACATTCAAGATAATGAACTAGAAACTTAAGTTAAGAACTAGTTTGCCCATTTTGATCTTTCACTTAGTTTCGAATCTTGGATTGATTCACTTGAACTTTGAACATTATAAACAAGTTTTTACATATGTAATTACCCAACCAAACCATTATGAACTAATTATACATATTAGAATCCATTGCTATCACCTAGAACAACACCTAGCTCAAGCAAGTAACACTAGTTTTCTTATTTGAACTCCAAGTGACCAAATTAAGTACAAACTTGTTTGAAAAACACATTAAACATTGTAATAAAATACTTAAACATTTATATTATCAAATATATCATCATTGACTCATTAAGAAATAAGTAGTCCTCAAAAAAAGACTTAATAAGCCCGGATAACAATACTGAGGTGCATAAATCCACCTCAAATTACCACCCTACACTTAAAGCCTTGTTCATCCTCGAATAACTCTTTACTCTAAGTATCATAAGCAGAAGAAACTCCACACTTATACTACAAGAAATACACTAAAGATAGTATTATATTGACTATACAGAATGCAAGTTCCTCCAGTAAGCATGTTACAAACACAATTGACAGTTCAAAATTACTACCCCAAAACTTCCTAGCCTCAAAATTGACTCATCAAGTTGGCGAAATCATACATATTGTTCAATTAAAAACATCATGTAATTCACCCATATATCATCAAATATGTGCCCTCACTAAAAGAGAGTTACCTATAATCACTCACATAAATGCAACTTATAACAAAATGGGTACAAGAATTAAATTACACTCCTCTCACAAAGAATTCACAATTAAAAAAAGATGAACCATAAGATTTACCTTAATGTAGTACTCATCGAATATTAATATGATTAAGCTTAGGATCAAATAGGTCTTTAAGGGTTGTAATATAGGCTAAAGGACGGGTAGGAATAATTCTAGCCACTAATAGTGACTATCTCCCCTAAGCACATTAATACATCACATTATACAATTAAGACCAATCTCTAACAACAAAATTTACCTCCACTACCTTCACACATCTTTTGTTTTACCCCATCTCATTAAGCTTATTCATATACACAATAGTGGGAGTACTTTCTATTAGTTGTTGATTCAATTTTTAGCACAAATTTTCTTTAACTCCCAGCCACAACACATGAGTGTACACACCAGTAACTCCTACTTCAGGGCTTTACTTTTACCTTTCTCCTACTTGAATTTCAAACTCCTTAACTCAATTAATTTTAACTAAAACACTTAGGAGCTTTGGATAAAATTAAGGTCAATCAAAGAAGAAAACACAAGCTACATATGGGGCTACCGAAGAAAATTAGGTAAAGGATCAATGAGGTTGATCTTGGGCATAATTATATGTTCAAACACCAATATTCACCCATATTTGAACTCGTTCTGTGAGCTAAAATGTGCCACTCTTATTGTATTTGAGCTTTAATTGCATTCCTTATCTAATGGATATGATTAGTTTATGCATGGTTAAATTATGAGAAAATTGAATGTATTGGACGCATGAGAGAGAATTTAATGATGAATGGAGATATAAGGTTAATTTGCTAAAATGAGGATACTGGAAATTAGGCTTAGAAATAAGAGAATGAAGCAAGGAATAAAAGTTGAGAAAGAAAAATTCTAGTGACCCATCACGATTAGACTGCGATGCAGTCTATGATAATTCTCCAATGTTGAAATTCTAATCGTCCATCATGATAACACTGCATCGCGGTGAAGGAGAAATTAGCAAAAAATGATTTCTAGTAGCTCACCACGATAAGGACGTGTTGCAAAGCTAACAATAAAAAGACTATCACCGCATCACGGTGAGATGCAAAAGTGTGAAATTTTATCCAACTATAAAAGGAACATGTGAAATCAATTAAAATGACTATTTTGGACGTCTGAGGACTGAAAATGAGGAGGCTTCACACAAAAGTTAGGTTTTACTATTCTTTGTTTCAAATTTTTAATATATTTTATCACATATTCAATTATTGGGATGATGACTATGTTCATTTGTGGCTAAACACCCCCTTTTCGGGGTTAAGGCCAAGAACCTGTTTACTTTTGCTTTGAATTGAATTTGTTTATATTGCTTATCATATTTGGTGGTTTGTTCATCCTTGTTTTAAATATTTTAAGGATTGCATACCCTTAGAATATATATTTTGTCGACCTTTTAATCTCAGGAGGGGAAATAAAAAGTATAACAAGGGGATGAATATAAAAGGTTCTCATTCTTTTATGAAATAAGAAATATGAATTAGCATCTAGGATAGGGATATACCTAGAAGCCTTGCTTGGTTAACATATAGGATGATAGATTTAAGCACTTAGTTGGATTATTACATCCCTGCTCAACGATGTAGTTGTAATGTATAAGTTAGGTAGACGATTAGAGGTTGGGAGACCATGATCATATGATAAACCCTACAAATCAAATAAAGTTCAATAGCATAGTATGACTATTTATAGTGCCTTAACCCTGGGTTTCTGTCCATTGATTATCTCAAGTCTTTACTTTTATGCACTATTTACTTTACTTTTAGTTTACAACCTGGAAACTCTCTTTTGGTTATGCTTGCACTAGATTAATCTCAATTGTGAACAAGAATTGAATAATTGTTAGATCAAGTATCTCTGGGATTGGTATTCAACTTTCTTTAATGCCACAATATTACTTGGTAGAACATATACACATACGTGTGCACTTGGGCGCTGTCAAGTTCTTGGTGCCATTGTCAGGGACCTGTAAATTGGCAACTATTTTTGTTTTAGTTCTTCTTTTTAGATTTCTTTGGTGCTCTGTGCTTGGTCTTGGTTTTGTATTTGCAGAAAATAGTTTTTTAGGCTAGTAAACTAGCAAGGGATAGGGATTTGGTTAAACCAAGCCCCAAACCCGAGCAACACTTCTATAAATAAAAGAGAGAATCAATCCCTCTCCCCCATATTTTGTTAATCAAAGAAGATCAAGATAATCCTACTATCATGGCTGAAGAGCAAATAACCCATAGGACAGTTAGAGAAGTGGCAATCCCACTTTCAATAACTTTTACCTCCCCTTTTCAGAAATTGACCGATGGAGGTAATTTTGAGCTTAAATAGAATAGGGTACAACTTTTGATCAACAGTGGATAGTTTATGGGGCTTCTATATAAAGATACACAAGTTCATCTGTAAAATATTCTGGAGATTAGTGATACATTCATCCCTATGGGTGTGTCAACTAATTATGTTAGGCTAAAACTATTCCCCTTTTCACTATTGAGGGAAGCGAAGAAATGGTTGAATGCTGAGCCAAAAAATTCAATCACAACCTGGGATGATTTAGCTCGGAAATTCCTCATCCGATTCTTTCCATCTGACAAGACTATGAGACTTCATAGTGAGATTGTGTGCTTTAAATAGAAGCATGACATAAATTTATATCATGTATGGGAGCAGTTCAAAGATCTTCTATGGGACTTCCCACACCATTAATATTCCAATGAGGTATTAACTAATACTTTTGTTGATACACTTGACCATAACACAAAGAGCTGTATACTTTATTGAATTAGATTACACAAGGAAATCTTGAGTGGCATTCAAACTCAAAGAGTGCTACTAAAATGGTTGCAGGTGTTTTTGAGGTGGATCCATTTACTGCAATGTCTACTCAAAATGCTGAATTATAAAATTAGTTAACTACACAGCTCATCAACATAAAATTGGGTGCTACACAGCCTGGAACAACAATTAATACAATTCAGCAGACAAGCACTTGGTGTGTGGTATGTGGAAATAGTGGTCATTATGCAGATATATGCTCCGCAAATCTCGAGTCTGTGATGTTTGTGGGAAATATTCAAAGGCCTAAATATGGGAATGCCTACCATATGAAGTGGTAGACTAGCCTCTAATTCAGAAACAGAATGCCTAGAAGGATCAGTTTTAACATCCACAAGCTCAAGCAAATCAGGCTGCAAATAGCAATCTAGAAGAGATAATGAAACAAATATTAGATTCTTAAGCACAATTGGCAGAAAATATAAAAAGACAACAGGTGGATACAAGGAGATTGGAGTTGCAGGTAGGTCATATAGAAGCAACACAGAATACTAAACCTCAAGGTCGGTTGCCAAGTGATACTAAAAATCCTAAACAAGTCATGGAAATCACTTTGAAGAGTGGGAAAAAGCTGAGTGAAGAACCTCTTATGAAATCTAAGGAGGTAGATGCAAATTTGACTCCCCAACCAATTACAAATAATATTGCTAAAAATTTGAAGAAGTCTGAGTACTCAAAAAAGAAAGTTGCATGACCGGTAAAGGAAAGTCCACCACTATATTTCCCGTTAGTGCTGAGAAAAATGAAGGAGGATGCATCTTCAAGAAGTTCTTTGATATGGTTAGAGAGCTTCACATTAATTTACCTCTTTTAGATATTTTGCAGGGAATGCCCAAGTATGCTAAGTACTTAAGGGATGTGGTTGAAAATAAATTTAAGCTGCAGGATGCTAAGACAGTAGAACTTACTAAGGAGTGTAGCTTTGTGGTGACTTAGAAGATTCCCAAAAAGCTTAAGGACCTTGGGAGTTTACTCTCCCCATTAAAATTGGGAATAGTGAGGTGGTCTATGCACTTAGTGATTTAGGGGAAAACATCAATTTAATGCCCCTATCTTTGTTCAATACTTTGGTCTTGGGGAAGCCAAGATCGAGCTCTGTGCTATTGCAACTGGCAAATAGGACCATAGCTAGTCCTAAAGGAATCATTGGGGATGTTCACAATAAGGTTGGTACATTTATTATTCCTGCTGACTTTATTGTCTTAGATTTTTAGGCAGATGAAAAAGTTCCAGTTAATTTTGGGCATCCATTTTTTGTGATGAGAGGATCTTTAATAGACGTGAGAGAGGGCATACTCACAATGAAGTTGTAGGATGAAGAGGCAGTTTTTAAAGTGTAAAAATTTCATAACACTCTATCCCACTACAAAGATTTATGGATGATTACTGGGATTGAAGGGGATAAGTGTGGTGTGGTTAGTCCATCAAAGACTTTCTCTGACTTTCTCATTGAGCAGTCCAAGCCATAACTAATTTAACCCAAAATGAAGTAGATTGATGAGATTGAAAAGGCCATTATTATGAGAGCTATTAACCTTGAGAGTTCACAATCAAGAGGTATGAAATGAATAAGAAGATGGCATCCTAGTGTGAGTAAAACGAGAAAGGGAAACAACTAAGTCTTAGTTGGGTCATGCCGCGACACTAAATCAGGCATTGCTTGGGAGGAAACCCAACTTAAGAATGTTTTATTTTCAGTATTTTTAGTTTTTACTTCACTAGTTTTTGTTTTAGTTGAGTCACAGGTTGATGGGAAGTCTGAGTACCAAAAACCTGAGCTAAAGAGCATGGCAAATACTGAGTGCGGGTCCTTGGACCCTCTTGATGTATAAAGATGCTACTATCTAGTCCTAGAGGCCTCAGAGAGTATTTCTATCTCTATAGAATTTTACGTGTGGGGTGGGGAAATTCCTATTTTAGGAGTAATTTTAATTTTTTTTATTTTAGGAATAAATAATATATTCTTCTTGGAGCTATATTATATTACATGATGCAACTATTTTGGTTGTAAAAATATGTTGATTGTGTGAATTACTACTTTTGAGACTCCTAGGCTCATGATTTAGACCCTTATACTTGTTTTCTTAATGTTGAATTCATGTGATTGCTTGGTTAAGATTCTATGATGATCCTGTTGAAATTGAGTATGTGCAATGAGTGATGTGAGGTTGTCATAGATTCCTTGTTGTATTTGATGTTAGAACTTGCCTGGTGTGTATGCAAAATAAAATAAAGAGTGTGGGTTTAGGATTCGATATAGGCATTTCTTTGATAGCAAATTTTATACCTTCTTTTCACCTACCCTGGTGCATAATCCTAGTTAACCCCATCTAGCCTTTAGCTTTTTCTTTGCAGCCTTATATGTAGCCTAATCCCCTTCTTAGTTTGACCTTAATTTGATCCAAGCTCCTAAGCGCTTTAGTGGAAACTTAATTGAGTTAAGGAGTTTAAAATTTAAGTAGGAGAAAGGTGAAATTAAAGCCTAAAAGTGATAGTTATTAGTGTGTAAAAATTATTGTCTTATGGTTGGGAGTTGAGTAATGGAAAACATAAAAATTTGTTCAAATAGAATAAGTTGTGTGTAGAAAGTACTACCACCATATTGTATGTGAATGAGCTTAATGAGATGGGGAAAAACAAAAGATAGGGGTAACAAAAAATGGTGTAATTTAGTTGTTAGAATTGGTGTTAATTGTATAATGTGATGTATTAAAGCGCTTAGGGAAGATAGTTACTATTACTGACCAAAATAGTTCCTACCCGTCCCTTATCCTACATTACAACCATTAAAGACCTATTTGATCCTAAACTTCATCATTCTGATATTAGTGGAGCACTATACTGAGGGAAAGCCTGTGGTTCATCATTTGTAACTTGTGAATTCTTTGTGAGACTGAGCGAAATCTGATTATTGTATCAATTCTGTTATGAATTGCATTTATATGAGTGATTATGGGTAACTCTCTTGCTGTGAGGTCACATATTTGATAAATGTAGGTGATTTGTATGATGTCTTTGATTGATCAATATGCATGAGTTTGCCAATGTAGTGTTAATTCTTGAGGCTAGGATGTTTGGAGAAGTATTCTTGAGCTTTCAATTGTGTACATAACATGCCTAGAATAGAAACTTGAATTTAGTGTAGTCATTATAACATTAGCTTGAGTGTCTTGATTATAGCTAGAAATGTTGAGTCTCTCCAGCTTATAATGCTTAGACTAAAGAGTTGTTTGAGGACGAACAAGGCTTTAAGTGTGGGGTGGTGATCTTAGGCATATTTATATGTACAATCCCCAATATTCACCCATTTTGAGCTCGTTCTGTGAGCTAAAATATGCTACTCTTATTGTATTTGAGCTTTAATTTCATTCCTTATCTAATGAACATGATTAGTTTACGCAAGGCTAAATTGTGATGAAATTGAATATGATTGGACGCATGAGCGAGAAGTTAATGATAAATGGAGAAATAAGGTTAATTTGATGAGATGAGGGTACTGGAATTAGACTTAGAAAGAAGAGAATGAAGCAAGGAAGAAAAAGTCGAGAAAGCAAAATTCCAGTGACCCATCCATGTCAAAATTCTAGTGGGCCATTGTGATAACACTGTATCAAGGTGAAGAAGAAATTAGCAAATATTGATTTCCATTAGCTCACCGAGATAAGGACTCATCGCAGATCTGACATCACAGTGACATGCAAAAGCAGGAAATTTTACCCAGCTATAAAATGAATATGTGAAATCAATTAAAAGGACCTTTTTAGACGTCTGAGGACTTGAGAGGAAGAGGATTCACACAAAAAATAGGTTTTACTATTCTTTATTTTAGCTTATATATATATTTAAGCATATATTAAATTATTGGGATGATAATTATTTCGATTAGTGGCTAAACGCCCCCTTTTCGGGGTTAAGGCCAAGAACATGTTTACTTTTGCTTTGAATTGAATTCGTTTGGATTGCTTATCATATATGGTGGTTTGTTCAACGTGGTTTTAAATATTTTAAGGATTGCACACCCTTATAATACATATATTGTCGACCTTTTTATCTCGGGTGGAGGAATAGTAAGATAGAACATGGGAATGGATAGAGTAAGGTTCTCATTATTTTATGAAATAAGGAATTTGAATTAGCATCTAGGACATGGATGTACCTAGAAGACTTTCTTGGTTCACATGTAGGATGATATATTTAAGCACATAGTTGTATTATTACATCACCGCTCAATGATGTAGTTGTAATGTCCAAGTTAGGTAGACGATTAGAGGTCGAGAGACCGTGATCATGCAATAAACCCTACGAATCAACAACCAGTTAAGCAATCTAATGAATGAAGTTCAATAGCATATTATGACTATTTGTAGTGCCTTAACCCTGGGTTTCCATCCATTGATTGTCTCAAGTATTTACTTTTATGCACTGTTTACTTTACTTTTAGTTTACAAATTTCAAACTCTATTTTGGTTATGATTGCACTAGATTAATCTCAATTGTGAACTAGAATTGATTAGTTGTTAGATCAAGTCTCTGTGGGATCAATATTTGGCTTTCTTTAAGGCCACTATATTACTTGGTAGACCACGTACACTTGCATGTGCGCTGTCAGGGGTTAACTAGGATTATGCACAAGGGTAGGTAAAAGATGGTATCAAAACAAGGCTATCAAAGAAATGCCTCTATCATCTCCTTAACCCACACTCTTTATTTCACTTTACACACATACCAGGCAAGTTCTATACATCAAGTACAACAAGGAATATATAAACAACCTCATACACACATGGAACATGCTCAACTTAAGTAGGATCATTACAGACTCTTAACCAAACAATCACATGAATTCAACATTAAGCCAACAAGTACAAGAGTCTTAATCCTGAGGCTAGGAGTTTCAATAGTAGTAGTTCACACAATCAACATGATTTTACAACCAAAACACTTGGATCATGCAATAAAATATAGCACCAAAAAGAACATCCCACTTATTCCTAACATAATTTTTTTTAAAATTACTCCTAAGAATGGGAATTTTCCCACCCCCCACTTAAAAATCTACTTTGTCCCCAAAGTGTACTTAAAAGTAGAGATAGGAATACTCCCTGAGGACTCTAGGCCTAACTAGTAGAATCTTTATACATTAATAGGGTTCGGGGACCCCACACTTAGTCTCCGCCATGCTCCTTAGCTCAGGTTTTTTGGTACTCAGACTTCCCATCAACCTATGACTCTACAACAACAAAAACTAGTGAAATAAAAACTAGAAATATTGAAAATAAAACCTACCTTAACTTGGGTTTCCTCCCAAGCAGTGCCTGATTTAGTGTCGCGACATGACCCAATCTCGACTCATCCGTTTCCTTAATCCTCTTTCTCTTACTTAGAGGCTATCTTCTTTTTTCGTTTCTTACCTCTTGAGTATGAATGCTTAAGGTCAACATCTCTCTCAAACTTATTCTCTTCACCACCCCAAACTTATTCCCTTCAATCACCGTAATCATTCATAAATCTTTGTAATGGGATAATGTGTTGAGTGGTTTGTACATTTTGAAAATCGCTATTTCATCATCCAGCCTTATTGTAAGCGTTCCCTCTCTCACATCAATCAATGCTCCTCCCTTCGCTAAGAATGGACGTCTCAAGATGACTGACACTCTTTAATTTTCCTAAAAATCTAAAATAATAAATCAACATGAATAATAAATTTACCAATCTTGATAAGAACATCCTCTATGATTCCTTTAGGACGGGCTATGGTTCGGTCAGCCAATTGGAGTAACACAAATCTCGGTCTCGGCTTTCCCAATCCTAACATGTTGAAAAAGGAGAGGGGCATCAATTTAATACTTTCCCCCAAATCACTTAGTACGTAGACCACCTCACTATTGCCAATTTGAATGGGTAGAGTACGAATCCCAGGGCCTTTGAGATTTTTGGGCATCTTTTGCATCACTACAGAGCTATACTCCTCAGTGGGTGTTACTGTCTTAACATCCTATAGCTTAAATTTGTTAGTGACCACGTAATTCAAGTACTTAGCTTACTTAGGCATTCCCTGCAAAACATCTAAAAGAGGAAGATTAATGTGAATCTCTCTAAACGTGTCAAAGAACTTCTTGAAACACACATCCTCCTTCACTTTTCTAAGCCTCTGTAGGAAAAGTGGTGGTGGTCTCTCCTTCACCTGTTCAGTAACTCTGGTCTTCGAGTACTCAGACTTCCTCAAATTTTTAGAAACTTTTTTATCTATCTACCTAGTTGCCAATTTTCCATCTACCCCCTTAGTTGTCGTTGGAGGTTCTTCATTGAGATCTTTACCACTTCTCAAAGTGATTGCCATTACTTGGTTAGGATATTCAATATTACTTGGAAAACCACCTCGAGGCTTGGCATTTTATACTTGCTGCATTTGCCCAACCTGTATCTCCAAGTTCTTTGTAGCCATCTGCTAGCTCTTTATATCTGCTGGTAACTGTGCTTGAGAAGCTAAAATTTGTATCAGTATCTCTTTCTTATTGCTAGTGGTCTGATTTATTTAAACTTGGTGCTGCTGTTGGTTGTTCCATGATGGAATTGGAGGCTGAGTCTACCAATTTTGGTTGTAGGAGTTCCCATAATTCGGCCTTTAAGCATTTCCCATACACATCAAAAACTAAGGATTTGCACCACACATGGCTGCAGAATAACCACTGTTGCCACAAATCTTACACCAAGTATGTGTCTTATGAATTGCATTAGCTATTGCTACAGGCTTTGTAATCCCCAATTTCATATTACTGAGTTAAGTAGATAACTAATTCTGTAGTGAAGCAATCTGAGTTAATATAGCAATAAATTGGTCCATCTCCAACACATCTGCAAACCTCTTTGGAGTGCTTATTGAGTCACCATGCCGCTTAGGATTCCCTTGTGCAATTTTATCATACATCAATTCCAATGCTTGATCACCTGCAGCTGAATCTAGCAAAATTTTTGTGTTGTGATCAAGTGCCTCAACAAAAGAGTAAGCTAGTACCTCATTGGACTGCTGATGATGTTCACAGTCCTGAAGAAGATCTTTAAATATCTCCCACACATGATATAAGTTCTCATCTGGCTTCTATTTGAAGCTCACTATCTCACTGCACAGTCTTGCAATCTCTCCAGATCGAAAGAACCGAATGAGGAATTTCTGGGAAAAATCATCCTAGGTTGTGATTGAACTTTCTGGCTTCACTTTAAACCACTTCTTTGCTCCCCCAACAGTGAGAAGAGGAAAAGTGTTAGCCTAACATAGTTAGTTGACATACCTGTTGGGATGAATGTGTCACTGATCTCTAAGAAGTTCTGCAGGTGGACTTGTGGATCTTTATGTGAAAGCACCATAAACTGTCCACTACTGATCAAAAGCTTCAATATGTTCTGTTTCAGCTCAAAGTTACCTCTAACAGTCAATTTTTGAAAAAGGGAAGTCAAATTTGTCGAAAGTGGGATTGCCACTTTGCGAACTGCCCTGCAGGCTGGTTGATCTTCAGCCATGAGAGCAGTATTGTATTATTTCTCTTGAATTTGTGGTTTACGATGAAGAAGGACTACTTATCTCCTAAATTGATGAAAGCATTACTCGGGTTTGGGGCTTGGTTCAACCAATTCCCCATCCCTTGCAAGCTTACTAGTCTGTAAACCTATTTCCAGCAAATCCAATACCAAGACCAATTGTAAAGTACCAAAGAAATCTAAAAAGTAAAACTAAAACTAAAATGATTGCCAATTTACTAGTCCCCGACAACGGTGCCAAAAACTTGTTGCGCACATGCAAGTGTACATGGTCTCACCAAGGAATACAATGACCTTATAAAATCTGAATATCAATCCCACAGGGATTTGTGTTAACAACTATCTAATTCAAGTTTAACTATTGAGATTAAATTAGTACAATCTTAACCAAGAGAGTTTGATAGTTCATAATTAAAAGTAAACTAAAATAATGCGGAAAAGTAAGGACTTTGGACAATCAATGGATGAAAACCCGAGGTTAAAGCACTACGAAGAATCATACTAATCTATTGAACTTCATTGGTTAGATTATTTATCTTGGTTGTTGATTCGCAGGGTTTATCATACGATCATGATCTTCCAACCTCTAATCTTCTACCTAACTGGATATTACAACTACATCATTGAAAAGGGATGCAACAAACCATTTAGATGCATTAAGATGTCATCGTTCAAGTGAACCAAATAAGGCTTCTAGGTATATCCCTATCCTAGACCCTAATTCAAATCCGTTATTTTATAAAAAAAATAAGAACCTTACTCTATTTACCCTACGTTTTATCCTCTTATTCCCCCTCCCGGGCTCCCATGACAATAATATATATATTATAAGGGTCGTAAATCCTTAAAATAGTTATAAAAAGGATAAATAAATATCCAAATATGAGAATAAATCAAAACCAAATCAATTCAAAGAAATAGTAATCATGTTCTTGGCATTAACCCCGAAAATGGGGCATTTAGACACTAATGGATATAATCATAATCAAGATAAATGAATACATGATATAATCCTCAAATAAACAAAATAAAAGAAGAAAAATCCTAATTGAAGTGTTTTCCATCCCCTCTCCAAGCTTCAAAGATGTTCAAAAGTGTTTAAAAATGTTTTCAAACGTCCTATTTATAGGAGGAGGACTTTTGGCCGTGGTCGGAGTATGGTCTGCGCCGCACCACCCATTCCAAGGGAGTAGGGGTAAGATGTACTACTCATTCCCATAGAATATGGGTTGCAACACACTTCCCATTACCCAGCAATATGGGTCGCGGTGCCCCTCTATCGCGAGGGCACACCGGAACATCCAATTTGACA
The DNA here is from genome assembly GCA_030864215.1 of Capsicum pubescens. Taxonomy (NCBI): domain Eukaryota; kingdom Viridiplantae; phylum Streptophyta; class Magnoliopsida; order Solanales; family Solanaceae; genus Capsicum; species Capsicum pubescens. The sequence goes on from CM061545.1 coordinate 100,673,302, forward strand.
TTTAAACTTTTCCTTGTGCAATTGTCTTCCATACCAAGCCTTGTAGCATTGTTTCCACTTGATTTACAGATTTTTCATCATCCATATATCACCATAATAAACTCACAAAGAATCCTATAGCCTCAAACACCACGGATTAGAGTTAGAAACAACAAAACATTCAAGATAATGAACTAGAAACTTAAGAACTAGTTTTGCCCATTTTGATCTTTCACTTAGTTTTGACTCGTGGCTTGATTCAATTAAACTTTGAACATTATAAACAAGTTTTTTCACACGTAATTAAACAATCAAACCATTAGGAACTCATTATATACATTAGAATCCACCGCGATCAACTAGAACAACACCTAGCCCAAGCTAGTAACACTAGTTTTCTCATTTGAACTCCAAGTGACCAAATTAAGTACAAACTTGTTTGGAAAACACCTTAAACATTGTAATCAAATACTTAAACACTTAGATTCTCAATTATATCATTATTGACTCATTACGCACACAATTATTCCTCAAAACAAGACTAAATAAGCCCGGATAACAACACTAAGGTGCATAAATCCACCACAAATCATTACCCATGACCCATTTGTTAAACCATAACCAAAAAGCACCCACATGTGCAAACCCTTACCAAAAAAACATGAAACATAGTTTAAATCAAGAGTAAATAATACTCATCGATATGCATCAAAACCCTCAACATTGATTTTCCAAAACCACCATTTATGATTCATAATCAAGATTTAAAACACATTAAATCTTGCCTTTAGTTAGAACTAACAGCGAGGGAGGAGTACATGCCTTATACAAGAAGATTCACGAAAGGAAACTTGACTCTTGAGCCCTTTGAAGAACACTTGTAGAAACCTTAGCCTACAATCTTCAAGAGAGAGATAGAGAGTGTTTTGAAGTGTTTTGATCTTCCAATGAGGGTTATGAGAGGCTACAATGAGTTAAATAACATGGGGACATAAGGGTCTGCTTTGGGAAATGTTCGAAAATCCCTCAGCTTAAAAGCTAAAAACCAACTCCCAAGAGGGTATGACTCACCCATCTAAACCATACCCTAGGGTACGAGTGGTACCCTAACTCGTACCCTAGACCTCACCATGGAACTCCACACTGGTTATCATATGATATCCATGACAAACTCGCACCCAAGGTACGATTGGTACCCTAAACCATACCTTAGGCAAAATCAAATCCACTAGACTAACCTTAGGTTATCATACGATTTACAAGATACCACTCTTACCCTATTAGATGACTCATACGATGTCTACTCGTATCTTGGATAGAACCAAAACCAAAACATACTGACCAAAATACGTGAAAAGGTACCCCAACCTATATCCTAAGGTTCGACTAGTACCCATGAGTCGTACCTTACCTAAAGTCTCAAACTTAAGAATTTTTTCTCAGGGTCCAAGTTTAGGGTGTTTCAGGGATAAACAATAGTACCAAAGCTTCATATAGATAGATATATATAGAGATATATTTACTTATAAACATGAGGTCATCTCAAAGCATAACCTATATCACTATATCTTCATTCTAAGACCTCATTAAAATACTATCAAGATTTAAATACTATCATACTCAGGGTTTCTAATCCTTACGACTAGACATGAATAATTCTTCATACTAATGGAATCATAAGATAAAAGAGGCCGAAGACATACCTCAATCCCGATACCAGATCAATGACCAATCTATCATAGGCTAGCCATAATAATAAATATAGCAATGGTAATAACAATATCAATAAAGTCGTAAATAACTGGCTACCCTAGACAACCAAATACTTAGATGAGCCTATGCATAACTCCACCGCCCCAGACTCAAAAGGGTCAATCAACATCTAACAACACAAGTCTTATTCTTCACCCATATCTATGTAACCGTCCCATACCTGCTGATAAATATAGGTGCATATTGGTGATAGGCGATGCACATGCAGGAATGAATGCAAAGTGCACAACCAATATTATAACTCATCATAACTTTCCTTATCAGGACCATCATCATCGTCATCAACCTTCGGCCTTGATGGAAATCAACATAACATCAATATATTCTCTGGCCCTGTCGGGTATCAACATCATCACAATAGTATCCTCCACCTTGTCGGGTATCAACATCATTAACATAGTATCCTACGGCCTTGCCGGGTATAATATCATCATAATAGTATCCTTCGGCCTTGCCGGGTATTAATATAATCATACTAGTATCTTCCGGCCTTGCCGGGTATCAATATCATCATAACAATCATTATGAATAACATACACTAAAAATACTCGTAAACATAGTCATATCACCATAGAATTATATCTACCCAATATTTCCTAACTACTCGTTATTAGTTAACTAATGCTTATTATAAAGAAACAAATAGTTCACTCGTCATCACACGACTTCTAGTTATTATCCTAATTATTATCCATATTCAATGGATAGAAACTAACCACTATTTACTAATTAGTCAACATCTAACATCTAGTCAAGGTTCATTACTAGACCGAATTGCCAATTATCCACTATTCATCATTATCAACTACTCATCCTATACCCGTTATCACTATTAGACAACACATTACTACTTGTTACCTAAATATCTTTTATTACCTGACACCATTCATTAACTAACCATCGCTTACTACTAATCCTTGATTAACTATTCATTTATTAATAATTTAGCAACTATTCATCATTATTAACTAGTCAACTCTTATTACTAACATCTTTTATTGTCTAGCCTCATTAATACACAACTCCTCAGCTATCGACTTATTGACGTCACAAACTTAGCGATCAATATCAACTAATCTTCACCTATGCTAGACCCGACCTCACTATAAGTCACACATTAACCATTGCTAGCTGCCACATATTTATACTAAGAAAGATTCATTAACTAATACTTAGATTAACTAGCCACCAAGTGCTATAGTCAGCTAATGGACAACCAGCTACCTCATAGCCTAACTATTAATTAGGTAGAACAATCATAAGAACATACTTCATCTAGAATCACATAAGTTACCAATATAATAGTCATGAATTTACCAAATCTTTGCAACCATCATTAGTATCCAATTAATAAAGTCGTAAGCAACATACTATATCTTCCTTTATCCCATATCGGAGAGATATGTATACAAACATATATATAAATCCATAAACTGTCATATCCCTTACAATTACAAGAACTTCTAGGATATCCAATCATTACCATGACACGACCCTTGGCCCAATAAATATAAAAAATAATTGCAACATCATAATTATGGTCGTAGGCCCATATACATTTCCGGAACTCATATCGATAATCATATTTATAAGCTATAGCATATCTCTAACCATCTCACACATAAGAGGTATCTCACATATAGGAGGAATAATATCAATAAGCATTAAATCATTCTCTTACATTAGAAACATCTTACATCTAGGAGGCATAACATAGATAGACATGTAATTATCTATAAGATATCTTATATCAAAAGGTCAAACATCATGACTATGAGGAACATCACCTCTCTAAGACAATTACCTTATCTAAAAGGAACCTCATCTTTATAAGTCCAACAATCATGAAAAAAGAAAATAGCAACTCTATAGGAAAATCATCAAGTCTAAGAGTAAATAGCATCTTTATAGGCCAACCATCAAGTATAAGAAGAAATAGCATCTATATAGGCCAATCATCAAGTCTATGAGGAAATATCATCTCTATAAGCCAATCATCAAGTTTAAGAGAAAATAGCATCTCTATAGGCCACATAACATATCTAAGAGGAATATTGTCTCTAAATGCCCAATATCACTTCCACAAAAAGTATCATAACTATAACTCAAAAGATATAATCCGGGAACATCAATACAAGTTACCAAGACAAAAAGTAACCTTACTCTAATTTACTGGCCTCATCTAAGTCTAACATCCACAACTAAGTCCACAAGGTTTAACACAAGTTTAGGCCTAAGTGGACTGGACGATCCCACTTCTAATCCTCAATTTCCATAATTAGGAACACAATTCCCCAATCTAGGGTAATGTATCTAGTACAAATTCTAGATTTCATATAAGGCATATTCAAGCCTAAGATAGAAACTTTGACTAGAAACAAGGGTACTCAAGTCAACTCTACCCAACTTACGATTTCAAGACTACCATACTAGCCCAATAAGGTCAAATATACAAATCATGCTTCAAATGCTAAAAACACATCCCAAATATAGGTTTACATGATAACCACGCTACAACTAATCTAAACTAGAAAGGGAAAGCAATAGGATTCAAAAGGGGTATAAACATGCCATTTTATGGGTCCCAAGCCATCATCTAAACTCCAAACATCAACAATCAAGGCCAATTCATCCTAATCATAATCAAGACAAACATCCATATCCACATATAACATATATCACACATCATCTATAGAGAAAATTAGATAGAAGCCTACCTCTAGGCCAAACCGCAAAACCTCACTTCATGCACCACATGCTCGTCTTCACTTTACAATTATCAAAATGCCATCACACTAATAAACTACTAATCTACTCATCAATACAAGTTTAATAAAAGGGCATCCCAGTGCGCTAAAGCTACCGCTATGCGCGGTGTCTGGGGAATGGCCCCACCACAAGGGTGTATCGTACGTAGCCTTACCTTGCATTTCTGCCAGAGGCTATTTCCAAGGCTTAAACTCGTGACCTCCTGGTAACATGGTAGGAACTTTACCAGTTACTCTAAGGATCCCCTTCAGTACGAGTCTAATGACACCCATATATCACTTTTGTGCCTCGAGTCCAAAAATGATACCAAAACTCCAAGTGGGTCCCACATATGAAAAATGAATTTTCGAGGCCAACCCAATGTTCACACATGATCAAAGAATCTCAACCCTTAAGAAATGGGTAAAAATTAAGCATACTTTAGGCCAAAATCAAGCCCTAATCTAAATTGAGGGTTTGGGTCTAAACTAGAAAATTAAAGCATGAATTCAAAGGATTCTTACCTTAAATTTAAAGATAATCATGATAAAAGATGCTAATAAAGGTCCCAAGTCATCCACCATGACCAATTTTGAGTTATTACACCCATTTTGGGGTTTCTAGGTCTAAATAATGAAGGGGAAATACCCCAAATACAACTTGGGATCTTTATATAGCCTTTATAGGTAAGGAGATGTCACTATTGCGATCCTACAGGCCATGATCGTGCTATCATGATTGATACTCTATTCACCACGATCATCCTACCATAACCACTACACTATTTGCTATGATCGTACTACCGTGATCGCTACACTATTTTCCGCGATTGCGGTTGCACTAGATGACAACAAAATCAAAGATAAGTGTTTGACCCCCGAAACTCATCCGAAATCTAAAGAACATAATCCAATAGTGAATTTTGAGTGTAAACCACATTTCAAATCTATTGGAATTATCAGAACTTTCATCCAAGATCATTTAGGTAAAAAGTGGGGCCCACACTTATAGTTTCATCATTTTCCATAAAATTCATTCAATTGCCCAAAATAAGTCTGGGAAAAGGGTCCTCATAGCCTAAAATTAATGTTCCAGAAGTGATGGAAAAGTTGTATTTTCAATCCAAGGTCATTTCAACCAAATGTGGGTCCCACACCCATTCTTTTCGATTTTCAACTTTCCAACCAATAGGTCAAAATGAGCTCGAGTGCATTGGGACCCAAATCAAAGTTCTACCTAGACTAAAATTAATATTTTAGATATGTTGGCGCAGTCAGAATTTGCATCTGAGACCGTTTCACTAATGTTTTTGCCCGACGATCATTTGGAACCAACGAAGACTTCTAAATAGGGAATTGCTTTTAAAAACCAAAAGAAATGATTGGTAACCAAAACATCGGTCCTAGAAAGACATAAATGACTTAGGGTAACTATGGAGAATTCAAATGGTGAAGATAAGCATAAATATAGAAAATGACCTTAAGGGTCATTACAGGCGATTAGCTTTTGTCAAATAACTTGAGACCTAAATGTGATAGTTAAATGAGATCCAAGATATGGGTTAGTAATGTGGCATCATAAGAGTCAAAAGGTAAAGGGTGAAATCCATCAATTAGTCCATAATATAGTTGATTAAACCTAGCTTATCAGATTCTGCATGTAAGGTACTAGGTTGGTTTAGCTGATCACAACAAACTTACAAATTCGAGATGCCAGGGGAATACAATCCTAGTGTTCGTATCTTATTATTTTCTACCAAATTTTACATTCTGTTACTTATATTTGCTTGATACTACAAAAATCCCCATTCACTTTTTGTGTTTTCCCGTTGATTCTAGTAAAATAGAGATACGATACCTGTAGTCCCTGTGTGTACGACCCAAACTTGGTTGGGTTCCACACTTGACTATGAATGCTTTATCCTCAAATTGGAGGTTTAGTTTGGGTGTGGATCAATATTTTGGTGCCATTGTCAGGGACTACGGTGTTGAGTAGATTAAAGTTGCTGAAGTTTGTGGGTATCTATTTTTTTATTACTTAGGTGTACACCTTTATATTCCTAACACTAGGAGTCCAGGCCATCCCTTACTCCCAATTAATCTAGAGCTTGAGAGAATCTTACACACACCACGTAGGATGACTAAAGTAGTGCATGATAATGTTTTGACAAGGGTTTGAGACCCCGATAATGAACCTCCTACCCCACCTGATGACCCATAGAACATTTCCAATAGACATACAAAATAGTTGCTGGTAGATACTGAAAACCTAAAGAGAAACAAGGAGGCACGATAGCTAGCTCAGTAGGAGAGACTAGATAGGCATAGACAAGATGGAGATCATCGAGCTGACCTTGCTATAGATAGAAATATATAGGTCAGAGCTTAGATATAGTCAACCTATCACTGTTTACCTCCTTATAAGGATGAGAAAAATATGGTCTATGTTGAGCCTATAAAAATAAGGACCATTATTACACCTGCCCTACCTCCGAATATTAAGTTTGATATAAATAGTGCTATGATCAAGTTGCTAAACCTGAGAGGTTGCGGTCTTACCAACAGATGATGTAAATCTACACCTTTTTAATTTTATAGGGATCTACACTTCCTATACTATTGCGGGGGTTGATCAGGAGGCATTGTGTTTGAGGCTGTTCCCCTTCTCGCTATCTGGAGAAGCTTCATTATGATTAGGGGAACTTCCTCTAGGATAAATAACCACTTAGAATGAGTTAGAAAAATAGTTCTTGGATTAATTCTTTCCACCATCCAAAATATTGTAGTTGAAGGATGATATTTATAACTTTAGGTAGCTACCTTCTGAGTTAATGCATGAATCTTAGTTTTGATTCTAGAAAAAGTTGGGTATGGTTCCTGATCATAGGATTCCAGGGATGAACTTGCTGGAAAAATTCTATAGAGCCCCGACGATCAGTTATAGAGAAATAGAAGATACCATCAGTGGAGGTACATTTATGAAAATACGCTGGAAGGTAGCTTCTGATATTGTAACAACAAAATTTTTCTGGAACTGGAATGTCACACGGTGCTCATGATCCTGAAGAACCACAAGCTAACCCTCTACTGATATCTATACCTGAGCACTGCATAATATCTGAAATAAATGCAGAAAATTGGCAGAAACTGGCCATAAGGTTCAAAATATCTAAAATACTCAAAACTGAAAATTGAATACTGATATATCTATTCGAAAAACCTCTAAACTATCTGACCTATGGAGTTAGTGGGACATGACCCCAACTAGCTCCGTCTACTAAAAATAAACTAAATCTAATGCAATAATAAAATAAGGATCATCCTCGAATGAGGAGGACTCACGTCAATGTCTACTGCTGTTGACTGGGACTGAGCTGCTAGGGGTACTCTGGATCTCGTGCCTCTGAACCTATGGTGTCAAATAAAACACCATAGCACAAATGCATCAGTATGTGAATGTACTGAGTATGAAGATAAGATAAGGCTAAATGTAAGGGATTATGTATGAACAATTACTTAACTGAATAATCATGAGAGTACTGAATGAGAACACATGCATAAATGCACAAATCATAACTGAAATCATCGTGACTCGAAATACTGCAACTCGAGTACTGCTTACTATGATCTGAACTCACTACTAATACTGAGATACTGAACAACTGAATCTCCTGATATTGATAACTGAGTATTGAAGTTGAGATTAGTCCTCTCTAGCGAGTGATCTCAGAAACTGATGTTACTGGAGCTGATTAACTGAATCTACTCACATCAATGACTGCACTCTGAGCTTGCTACTCTCGACTGACTAAATCTGAGATCAAACCTCTCTAATGGATGATCCCCAAATCTACTATTAATGATAAGAAATGATTGTATCGGAGATCCAACCTATCTAGCGGAAGATCACTAAGTCTGATAATAAGAATACTCAACTGAGTCTGAGAACGAGATCAGGCCTATCTGACGGGTGATCTCTGGATTTGATAATAAGAATACTCAACCGAATTTGAGACTGAGATCAAGACTATCTAATGGGTGATCTCTGGATCTGATAACAAGATTACTCAACTAAATCTGAGACTGAGATCAAGCCTATCTAATGGGTGATCTATGGATCTGATAACAAGATTACTCAACTGAATCTAAGAATAAGATCAAGCCTATCTAATAGGTGATCTCTGGATCCAATAATGATGATACTAAATAACTTAATGAGGGACCAGGCCTATCTAGAAGTTGGTCCATGAATCTATGGAACTATCTGAGTTCCTTACTGAGATAGGTTTCTGTATCTGACAGTCCTAATTTCTGAGTTCTACTCTGAAGATTGATACTAAAAATGCAACTGTGGGAGTGTTGATTTAACTGACATACCCCAAATCTAAACTGGTGGGGTCCAACCTATAACCCCAGCTGGAAGGGTGTCAATACCTTGCCACGGGTAAAGACCTCAACTTTGGTCAAGCATCTCTAATGGGTGACCCTCACAGGAAGTCAAGCCTGAGGCAGTATAATAGTCAAGCCTTATTCTAATGGGTGAATCCTTCTCCTGCATTGGCTACGCAGTTCTAGAGTTTAGGTACTGCTCCTAACGACTCTGCCTCTCTAACGGGGATCCGCCATCCCTGCACTTGCTCGGTGCTAGCTCCCACTCCCAACTGAAAAACTCTGTACTGATTCTTAACTGAATTAGGATGAGTTGAGTCTGTTACTGATCATATTTCTTAAAAGATCTGACTTAGTTATGCTGAATTCACTTGGTTTTGTATCTGACGGAATACTACTGAATCTCGTCATCTGACTAAATAATACTAAGCTTGAAATAGATTACTCGAATACTACTGAGGACTGAACTGAACACTTAAAACTACTAGATCTGAGATGAGTACTGAACTGAGGATAGAATACTAGCAATACTGAGATTACTGAGATTTATGAGATTTCTTAAGTTCTATATTTGTTTGAGAGTACAAAGTCCTATAACTTACTGAGTTCTGAGAATCATGGCTTGACTGAGATTATCGAGAAAACTGATGCGGGCTCTAGACAACAACTAATTTGTCGGGTATAAATACCCCCAGGACTCTATAACATAAAAGTAAAACATAGCCATTCTTGAATAATTAAGACCATGGACATTCATTCACCATCACAATCACTAAAGCATCTCTTCAAGTCATAAACATGTGATAGTATATGGAGACATGCTATTGGCTCATACTCCATTCAACAAGGTCTGGCATCAAACACTTAGCATGTATTAAAGTCTTAGCATGTATCAAATAGTACATAATTGGGGAATTTTATGCTATCATGTCAAAATTTATTCACTAAGTCTTTTCAACAAACACTTGGCATACACGGTCTTGCACACAATTAGGGATTTCTAGTCAACATGCTATAATGGCTCTAATTCTTTCACATAAGCATTTTATCAAACATATGGGGAGAATGCTTTGCTTATTCAAGAACTCCTACACTTAATTTACATGAACACATCACTTAACAAGAAACTTGAAAAGGGTTTATCATGGACATCATATGAATATGACATACTAGGGTCAACGCTTGAAAACCTTGTTAACAAAACATGAATTAAAACTCAATAATAGCATGAAATCCAATTTCAATTCACATGAATTATGAAAACTCATAAACATAAGATCTTTGAAATTTTAAAAAAAGGTTCTTGAGCTTGTTGGATGAAAAGGACCCAAGAATCAACATCTGCATACCTTAGGGAAACCCTTTCTTGAAGGCTCTTGGAGAGATTCTTAAATTCTTAATTTCTCTTGATTTTTCTTGAAGAAGAAAGAAGGGTTGTGATTTTGTAGAAACCTTAGCTTTTGATGTTGAAGAGGATAAATAAAGTTGTAAGACTTGATTGGGTATAAATAGGGGCTGAAAAGAGTGGGAAAAGACCAAAAAGCCCTTTTTAAAATGAGTTAAAAATGTTGAATGGGGGCTGCGACGGTCGAAGCGATGGTCCGTTGCTTAGTTTGACGGTCCATCAGATCATCCATTGCACATCGATCAACAAAAGAACACACTTCCTTGATGCGAAGGTCTCATCAATAGTCCGTCGCAAACTCGACGGTACATCGGATTATCCATCACACATTGGCCAGGATGAGGCTACACAGCCTCAGCAGCGACGGTCCTAGTGATGGTTTATCGTAAACCCGACGGTCTGTCGTCCTGGAAATTGCACTTGGGCTAGAAAAGGGAGTTACTACCTAGGTTGCGATGTTCTAGGAAATGGTCGGTCGCAAGATCGACGATTCGTCAACCCGGCCGTCGCACCTGGGCGGTTCCGACTGCTTTCTGCAAAATGACCATAACTTCCTCGTTTGATGTTAGATTTTGATGAAATTGGTATCAACAGAAATTATACATGTTTTAAAATATTTCTTACTTAGGAAAACACTTCTTAACCTTTTAGAGCCAGATTTACACTTCGTTGAATATGCTCTAAGGCTCAGGCTACGAGAAAATTTTGCGGGGTCTTACAGATATTATAGACCAGATCTCTATCACAAATTTAGGATGGCATACTCGGGATACTGAAAGAGGTGCTGGAACTTATGCCATTTTCGCATACAGTAATCATAGGCTGGTTGATGATACAGTCGCACAGGAAGTAGCATAACTCAGAATGAAAAATTGGTTGCTTACTAAGTAGTTTGCAATAGTGAATTCTGAAAAAGTGATTGCAGTAGAGCACAGAGTTTGGCTTCCAGAGTTTATGAGTCTGACTTGGAGGAGAAAGCCAAGTATCTTGATTGTGAGTTGGCAAGTTTCTGAGCCCAAGGGAAAGGAAATTGAGGTTGAAACTATTATGGTAATATATACAGAAACTACAGTAGGGAGTGAAATAGTGACTGGAGGAAAAAGATGACTATAGGGAGATAAGGATAGGTACATTCCACCATAAATCCAGTATACAAAATCAAGAATAGAGGCGATGCAAAACAAGATTGTCAAGGGTCAAGAAAATCAAGAGAACAACCTTAAGGAGATTAAGGATGCCATTTTAGGGTTGAACCCAAAGTTCAAATCTCATACCACTGATATTAAGTAGTTGGAGCACCAGCTCAGGCAGATGTCAGCAATACTGACCCAGAGCTAACCGGGTACCCTTTCGAGAAACACTATTCAAAATCTATAAAATGATGGCCATGTTCTTATTATTACCATACGGAGCGGTATAGCTACTATGGATCCTTTTTTACCTACTGCAGAAGTGCCAAAGAATGATAAAGCAACTATTGATGAGACACCTATTGTAGAGTTAGAAAAGGAAACAAGTGGTGATGGTAAAGTTAATAAGGATAAAGGTATGGTTGGTGTAAGCGAGCCAGTAATCAAGTCGATCCAAAGAGCACCCTCACCTTTTCCTCAAAGATTGAAATAGAAGTAAGAGGAAGGGAAGTTCAAGAAGTTTACTGAAATACTTAAAGACTTAATCTTGAAAATCTCTCTCTTTGAAGCATTGAATGAGATGATTGGGTATGTCAGGTTTATGAAAGAGTTAATGATCAAGCAGAAGACTACAAGTTTTGAGGATATGGGTGGACTGCACCATTGTAGTGCAATTACTTTTATATCTCTAGCTCAGAAAAAGGGTGATACCAATGCATTCACGATTTAATGTATAATTGGATCTCCCAATTTTCTAGAGCTTTTTGTGACTTAGGGGCCAACATAAATCTGATGTCGCTGGCTGTATTTAGAAAATTGGGTTTGAGCCCTCCTGAGCCAATTACTATGTGACTATTGATGGTTGATTTCACTATCAAGAAACCCATTGACATTTCCTATGATGTGATGGTAAGAGTAGATCACCTCATCTTTCTAGCTGACGTTGTGATTCTGAATTATGAGGTTGATTTTGAGATTCCCATAATTTTGGGAAGACAATTTATTGATATGAGTAAAGCAATGGTTGACATGGAAAAGTGAGAACTCAATTTCAAATTCAACAAGGAAAATTTCAAATTTAATGTCCGAAGAACAATGAAGCAGCTGACCGGCATGAGAGTGGTGTGAGTCATTGACTAAGTGGATGACCTAAGACGGTACTCTTTTTGGTATCCGAGTAGTCAAAATACCCATGTCATGCCGCGATGTTAAATCAAGTGCTACATGGAAGGAAACCCATGGGCTTGTTGGTGAAGTCTGAGTAACCAACATAGACACGTCATGTCGCGATGTTAAATCAAGCGTTGGGTGAGTGGCAACCCACAATTTTAGTGTTCACTTTGTTTGTTTTGTTTTTGTAGGATTATAGTTTTTGGACTGACCTGGATTGCAATACAATTTCTATATTTATAATCATCTAGGTAAGGGGACTGTATGACCAATCCACAAGGTCACAAGTCCCACTCGAGCAAGGTAAAGTTGTGCAATAACTTAAAAGATAAATTTTGAGGATGTTAAGGGGAAATTCTGGACTTTGAAACATAATCCTACTTGTAGAACCGTAAATACTAATGACGTCCAAACTATACCTCATCTCAGAAGATGATATGATTGTCGTCAAAATATAGTAACCCAACAGAGGTTGGGGTCGAATCCCAAGGGAACACATGGAATCATAGATCTCAACAGTTGGAGTCAGCGGTCAGAACAAGAGAAGTAATTAGGGTTTTGTTTAGTAATCTCAAGAAAGTAACTATATTAACTTCGGTTGTAATAAGTCATAGGTGAACACTTGGATTGTGTTTCCCCTGGATTCTCAACTCTGTAGTCTTATCGTTCTTTTTTGAACCAACTCGATACTTTACATGCAGAATTGATAAGTTATGTACCTTCTACAGTCTTTTGGACGAGCAGAAAGATTTCACCCTTTACCTTTTGAGATTCAGGATGTCTTCTTACTAACCCTTATCTTGATCCTAGTTAACTATTACCTTTTAAGTCTCTAGTAGCATTACCTAGTAGCTTGGATCAATAGTTAAACCTCAAATTACTATTGTCATTATCTTTTCCTAGTCACTAATCCTTTTTTGGAGTGAGTAGCAATAATCTAGTCGGGATCCTAACATTTGCAACCTCTAAGATACCTATTATAATGAAGATAAAGCAATACATTCTTGGGTATCAATTCAGAACAACAATAACACTTCCCCTACTTCATAAATCTACCAAGGTTTCCACAACCCTAGCTATGGGTTTTAACCGCTCATTCTTGTGAAGAAATCAATAGAATTCATAATCAAAAGCATAGATGAAATCATATTGACAAAAAGTAGTAACACCCACAATCATAAATGCATTAATCAATTGAAGTCAATAAAAGGGAATCCCAAGATCAAAATTGGATCTTGGAATGGGTGTTTATAGTACATAAGGAAAGCCTAAAACCAAAGCCTGAACAACATAGGAGAAAACAGGATCGGTGGCCGCATGTGGTTTGTACCTTGCCCCGACCCTGGATGCAGGAAGTACCTGTGATCAAAAGGGTGAGAGCATAGGTACCGAATGACAAAAATCCTGCAAGTTAGCTTTCGAGATTTTAGACTTATAGCACTTTCTTTGACTACTTGCGGTCTGTAGGTCCTACATGCGGTCCGTAGGTTGACTTAGTAAGTGCCGAGAGTCATATTTTCAGCCCTTCTTTAATTCTCAAACATGCTTTGATCACGAACAAGCAAAAAAGTGTCCCGAACATCCATAATTTCTCCAAAAGTAGCCAACAACACATTTTTTCACACACTTATCATCCAAAACACGATTTCCTGCAAAACATACCCAAAACGCATCATATCTAAAAAATAATCTCTAAAACTTGTATATTTTTCTTATTTTAAATGTCAAAAGTGCTATATTTCTATAGTACATCAACACCATCAACTTAGAATGTTTGCATGTCCTCATAAAATAAAACACAACAAAAATAAAAATGACACTTAACTAGGAGAATCTAAGATATTCAAGGCAGTCAGTCAATACTTAAAGCTCAAAACACAACACCCCCTCTAGTATTATTTTTCAAAACCAACTGTGTATGAGCATGAAGTACAATAATGGAACACAATGGGATCAAGGTATGGAAATTAAACTAGAAACAAACAACCACTCATATGTACAAGTTACACTACCTGAAACAAGTAAATAGCAAGTAATATGAATCTAGTGCCCTTACAACAAGGATGTCCCATTCACTTATATGAAATAATGCATGACAATGCAGGGATAGTCAAGAGACACTCACACTCAGAAGAGAAGTTCCAATCAATGCTTGTCAAATACCATAGGCTTGCCCTTATTTTCTTTACCTTAGCATTTGGATAGTCAAGTTAGGATCAGTATAAAACTTTTCTCAAATTTTAATGTAGGGTTGGAGGTTGGTATGGTACATATGGACATATCAAGTGACTAAACCTCCTTGGAACTACACTATGTACTATAAAAATATGAGCCTAGCTAACTTTTGGTATGAAACATGTTGGCTAATGTACCTCAAAAATCAAGTGAGAGGCTATCCTAATCAAAAATCAAAACATGATACGAAGTAAAACACAATACGACAAAAGATTATCCTAGACATGTTGGCTCTACAACCATACCACAACCAACAGGAAAAGAAGCACAATAACAATAACCCACGACGGCATGGTATGCCCACCCCCAACTAAAAGATGCGCACTATCCTCAATATGCTAAAATAAAATAAAATAGAGGGAAGTGAGAACATACCTAGGACGTAATAGGAATCCATGTACCTTAGGTTGCCTCCAAGAAATGCCTGATTTACTATCCTAGCACAACTCAGTTCCCTTTTCTACTTATACTTTGCAAAGGTTTATTTCAACACAAACTCTTACTTCTTCCAAGTTCCCCATGTAGTATTTTACTCGCTTCTCGTTTACTTTAAATGTGATATCACCATAACATTTTATATTGGTAGAGCTATATGGGAACACCTTATCCACAGTTAATGGTCTAGTCCATCTAAATTTCAGCTTTCCAGGAAACAAGAGTTGTCTTGAATTATATAACAAGACAAATCACTGGGTTTGACTATTCTCAATTTTCTTATTATGATACAACTTCATTCTTTCTTTGTTTATGGTTGATATATCATAATAATGGAGTTGGAACTTATCCAACTCATTCACCTTGCTCAACCTCAAGTTTGCTGCATCAAACCACGCAAAATTTAGCCTATTTAACGTCCATAGTGCCTTATTCTCAATCTCAACCGGTAAGTGGCATGCTTTTCCATAAAAAGATGATATGGAGAGGAACCTATGGGGATATTATAGGATGTCTGATATTCCCATAATGCATCATCTAACTTTCTAGACCAGTCAATCTTGTTGACATTCATAGTTTTCGCCAATATGGACTTTATCTGTCTGTTAGAGACTTTCACTAGCCCATCAGTTTGAGGATGGTAAGGTGTCTCAACCTTATGACTTACCCTATATCTATAAATCAGTGCTTTGAACAGGCGGTTGAAGAAGTGTGACCCACCATCACTTATAATTGCACATGCAGTGCCAAACTAAGAAAAGATATTTTTCTTCAAAAAGGCAGTGACGCTTCTACCTTAAATGTCTGGAAGTGAAAATGTCTTCACCCATTTTTATACATAGTCAATCACTACCATAATGTATATTATACCATTGGATCTCACAAATGGGCCTATGAAATCAACCCTCATATATCAAACAACTCTAACCTAGAATGGGTGTCATGAAAAGTTCCTGGCACAGTTAAATATTGCGTTGACGCTGACATTAGTCACATACTTTTGTAAAATCATAAGTATCCTTTTAAATTGAAGGACAGTAAAACTGATGTTGGGCGTATTTATACCCCTAAGAACCATAATTTACCCATATTTTAGCTAAGTTTTGAGGATAAAATATATAATTCCTGCACTTTTAGTCCATTTTCCTTTATCATTGCAAACCTATGTGATTAGCATGTTTTCAGGTATTAATGATGAAGATTTCAGCACTTTGTGGACCTTTGGGCAGCAAATGAAAACTTCATATAAGATGGAAGGCAGCTTTTGGAAGCTGTTGGACTGAATGTGACACATGGAGAATTTGTCCCGGGCAAAATTAGTATTTCTAAATACTTAGGGATGCAGCAGTAACTTAGTAGACAAGGATATTATAAAAACCCTATTGCTGAATTTTTCAGTAGCATTGATCAATTATCATTAGTCATTATTCAGTTTTACAGATTCTGTAAGTTTAAGACAGAGAAAAATGCTAAGGCTACACGAACGGCTAAAGGGAAGAAAAACGTCAACCTCTTGTTTGACGCCAAAGTCATCCCCATCGTGAGATTATTCTAACTTTGGTATGATAATGATGTCTTCTTTGATTTCAGTTGTACTCATGAGTAGCTAAACTTCTCTGTTAGGGTTATGGAAACCTTGTAAGATACTATTTGTTGCTATGAGTTTGTGAATTCTTGATGTGTATGCTACTTATATCATTACTCTCTTCGTTTTAATTAAATTCTCATGGTTGCAAACATAGAGAACATGCCATTATAGCATTAACTTGTTCGGGAGAAAAGTTACATGTTTAGAAAAGAGAGTGTGACAAGGAAATAGGGCTTCTAACCTCTATTTACACGTTAATGCCTTAACCGGATTAACTTCTTGGAGAATTTGTACCATTTGTTATACACTTTAGGCTCGAGAGAGCTAAAGTGAAATAAATCCTTGATGGTTGGGAAACACTTGGATTTAGAATTAGAATACGATTCTCTATAAGTGCATGCATGTCTAAATTCCGCATTACTCATAGTTAATAGAGAAGTAGAAACTACAAGGTGGACATAACCCTAACTTATTATTCTCTGTGATTAACCATTACTAAACAAATCATTCATTCGTTACTTTGATATTATTAATTCACGCCTAAATCAAAACCCCCCTTTTCCATGGAATTTTCGACCAACAGTCTACTAACAATTGCAACACTTAGTGACCAAGTATTCCTTGTGGGATTCGACACCCAACCCAGTTGGGTTCTATATTTGACAGCGATCTCTTACACTTTCTAACGAGAGTTATAGTTTGGACGTTATCAAATTTTGGCGTCGTTGCCGGGGAATACGGTTGTCAACTAAGTTTGTGATAGTTACTAGACCCTTTGGTCAAAGATTCTCGAATTTTACTTTTTGTTTGTTGTTTTTGTTTTGTTCAGGTTTGGTAGAGTGCATGCCAAATACACGAAGATCTGGTCAGCCATTATTACCCATAAATCCTGAACCACAACTTATTGGCAGAATGGATGCACAACGTGACTTTGAAAGAAGGGATGCTCAACAGGAGCAGGCTAGGTTAGTTGCGTTGGCAGCTGCTCAAGTGCATCAATAGAATATTGATAACCCAGGTCGGGCAACAAATCCTGATGATGAGGACCTGGGTAATGATGAGTTACTTAATCCACCGTGTGCAGATGAGGTGGCAACACCTGTGAATAGGAGAGATCGTCAAGCTAGAATGAGACCTGAACATCGAGCTGTGCAGGATCCTTTTGATGATGATGATGACGATTTGGATGGAGCTGGTGCCACAGGGGCTATTATTCCTCCGCCCTTGGCACCCGGATCCAAGTTTAATATCACTAGCACCATGATCCAGCTGTTGCAACTCAAAGGGTTATTGGGTGGACTTGCAGGCGATGATCCGAATATGCATCTGATCAACTTTATCTCAACATGTAAGGCGTTTGACAATCCAGGGGTTAGACAGAATGCGATCCGGCTGCGCTTATTTCTATTGTCTCTATCTGGAGAGGCAACTCTATGGTTGAACAGGATAGCTCCTGACTCTATCACTAATTGGAGGCAACTGAAAGACGCTTTCCTAGAAAGATTCTTTCCTCCATCCAAGAGAGCACAATTACGAGATAAGATCAGTAATTTTCGATAGCTTCCAACTGAAGCTCTCCACGAAACATGGGAGAGGTTCAAGAAAAATCTTATGCGGTACCCAAACCGTCAGATGACCAATATCCACTTGATGGAAATATTATACAGGGCTTTGAACTCAATGACTAAGCCAGTGGTTGATAATGCTGCGGGTGGGTCATTCATGGACTTTACTTTTATTGAGGCTGGTGATATGATGGATCGTATGACAAATCAAAGTAGATCTTGGCATACCAGGGATTCTGAGGTAGCAAGCTCTACTATATCTACTGGCATGACAACAGAACAGAGGCAAAGAGAAGAGAAACGTGACCAAGATATGGCTCACATGAAAACTTAGATGGACCTTCTTATCAAGCATTTATTATCAGGGAAGACAGAAAAGGTCAAGGCTGTTGTATCGCAGGGAAGAAATGAATCTGATTCTGAAAAGGAAGTAAATTATTTGAAAAATCAAGGTCGGAACTATTATGTAAAATCTGGATTCAAGAATAAGACTGACAGGAGTGGTTTGTATGTTCCTCCTGGAAATTGTGAAGATGCTGCATCTGGCTCTGGGAAGATGTCCATGGAGGACATGATGGCTAAGCTATTGAAAGGAGTGGAGGCAACCAACACGGGAGTAACTGAGGTAAAGAATGATTTGTCCTCAATAAATCAATTGGTTGGTTCGCATTCTACTGCAATAAAACAGCTGGAACAACAACTGAGCCAACTTTCAGCAGAGTTCAATCAAAGAAAGACTGGTACTTTACCTAGTAAAACTGTGCAAAATCCAAGGAATAATGGATCATGTATGGCTATTACTACCAGGAGTGGTAAGGTGTTGGAAAATCCATCCAAAGGCAAGCAAGTGGTTGACAATACAGAAAAGAATGTTATTAAAGCAGATTGTGATGATTCTGTAGAAGCTGAAAATCAGAATGAGAACGTTCATGACACTACACCTAGACGTCACCAGCCTGAAAAGATTGATAATCGGAAGAAAGATAAAAAGAAAGTGGTGGAGAAAACTCTTCCCCTTCCACCACCACCTTTTCCTCAGAGACTGAAGAAGAAAGCTGATGACACCAGGTTCAGTAAATTCATGACTATGTTGAAGCAGCTGACTATTAATGTGCCTTTGGTGGAGGCGCTGGAACAGATGCCTGGGTACGCCAAATTCATGAAGGACCTTTTGACAAAGAAGCGGGCAGCAAGCTACGAGCTGGCAGATAATGTTCATTATTGCAGTGCAATTACCATGAGGTCTTTAGTATAGAAGAAGGCAGATCCTGGTGCTTTCACTATTCCTTACACGGTTGGATCTATGGATTTTGCTAAGGCATTATGCGATTTGGGGGCTAGCATCAATTTGATGCCGCTATCCATTTACAGAAAGTTGGGGCTGGGCAATCCTACACCAACCAATATGCAGCTCATAATGGCAGATAGGTCGGTAAAACGACCTGTTGGTATCTTATATGAGGTATTGGTAAAGGTTTCTACCTTCATTTTTCCTGCAGACTTTGTTATTTTGGATTGTGAGGTGGATTCTGAAGTTCCCATAATCTTGGGGCGTCCTTTCCTTGCAACAGGAAGTGTGCTTATTGATTTAAGAGCTAATGCGTTTTTATTTCGGATGAATGACGAAGTGGTCCATTTTGTTGTATGTAAATCAATGAAGTAGCCAAATGATATGAATGTGTTTTCTATAGTTGATGTTTATCATGAGGATGCGAAGGAACTATCGTTAGAGAAGCAGCCTATTGTTGAGCCATTAGTTGTTGTTCTTTTGAACTCTGAGCGTGAGGATGTAGAAGATTATGAAGAAACTATTTGTTCTCTAACAGGAATAGGGTCCTATTCTCATGCTCCTAAGCAGCTGGACCTTGATCTTAAGAATCGACCGTCACCACCAGCGAAACCATCCATTGAAGAGCCACCAGTGCTAGAATTAAAAAAGCTACCCAGTCACCTAAAGTATGCGTTCTTGGGAAATGGAAATACACTTCCAGTTATTGTTGCGGCTAATTTAGGTGAACAACAAGTAGCGACTCTCATCTCTGTTCTGAAGAGATACAAGAGAGCCATTGATTGGGATATTGATGATATAATTGGTATCCCTCCTGGGATAGGTATGCACAATATTCATCTCGAAGAAGATTGCATACCCACAATTAAGCATCAGCGTCATCTGAATCCATTCAGAAAATGATGCACCATATATCTCGATGAAGTCTAAGTAATCGAGATAACTATGTCGTGTCGCGATAATAAATCAAGCGCTATATGGGAGGCAACCCATCGTTTTTAATTGTTTTATTTTATTAGGAGTTTGTTTTGTTAAATTAAAATCCAAAAAAAAGAGTCGAGCCATGACCAAAACTAAGGCGCTTGGTGGGAGGCAACCCATCCTTCTAATCGTTTTTGTTGTTTTTGATTAAGTGTAGGTGCAAGACGTACAAAGGAGGGGATTAGTCCCAAAATTTTGATTTGAAAGTGAGCCATGCTAAAGGTGGTAAGCTAGGAATGATGGAGCAAATGCTATCGGCTAGGCATTGCCTATGCTAATCTAGGCAATGGACAAGGCAATGCCTATGCTAATCTAGGCAATGGACAAGGCAATGCCTATGCTAATCTGGGCAATGGACAAGGCAATGCCTATGCCAAACTAGGCAATGGACAAGGCAAGGCCTATACCATTGCCTATGCTCACTGCCTCACATAGGCAACGGATAAGGCATTGCCTATGCAAATCTAGGCAATACCATAGGCGCCGCCTATGCAAATCTAGGCAATACCATAGGCTCCGCCTATGCTATTGCCTATGCTCACTGTTTCAACTAGGCATTGACAAAGGCGCCGCCTATGCTAAGCATAGGCAAAGTATTAGGCGCCGCCTACTTATACCTTTTTGTCTCCTAACCCGATTTTACATGGATCAAACCCGACCCATGGCTTAGGCTATAAATAGATCTTCACCCTTAGAAAAAATGCAATTTTTTGCTCCATATAGGCACCGCCAAAGCTTCTCCATTCTCTCAAAATTTTTCTTTTTGCTCATCTAATCTTGCAAGCTCATCTTCTGAATCCATCATCATGTAAGTTATTCTTTTATATTCCGTAGTTGTGAAATGCTACGTTTATAATGATTTATTAGATTTTGAAGTGGTGTGGTGATTAGAATGTGGTTGGTTTGTTATGATACATCTAGTTGAGAGAAAGAATACGTGTGGGTGTTCTTGACTTTGTTCCGACTTGTATTTGATTGTTATACACTGTCATAGTTTTATGAAGTCAAAATTGTGAAGTTAATACATAATCTTGTAAGTTGAAAGATTGAATGTTTGAATGACTCGTTCGTAGAGATAAAGATCATGATTGACCACAAGCATGACACGTGGTGATTATTTCTATGCATTAACTTGATACAATCTCTATGTGGTAGTCTTGTTTAAAAAGTGCGTTAATCCAATGAAATAACGTTGGAAAGGATAGTCAAGATTACATGAGAATATGACTGTGCTAAACATGTTGTTGAAACATATCGCCTAAATGTATGTCGATGAAGTCTGAGTAATCGACATCACTCACTTAATTAGTCTTGGCAAATAAATTAAGTGTGGGGTGGTGCCATTACTATTTGTCTTTCGATTGAATCTTCTGAGATGAAGCTAACATGACTCTATTGTGATCTCAGGTAGAATGGCACCGAAAGAACAATAAGGAAAAGAAAAAGTGTCCACCTCGCAGAAAGGTCAGAAAAGATCAAGTTGAGTCCTCCTCTCTACAAATACCTCGACGCACTGTCGGGATAAAGTGGGTCCTAGAGGAGGAAGGAAAGGAGTGGTACGAGAACAACAAAGTGAAAAAATATGTTCACGTGGATTTGATGCAGAAAGAGAGTCTAGCAAAGAGAGAGCCCCGTATTTTGGCTAAAATCATGGCACTAAATCTTGGTTTTATTTTTTGAGATATGGGGGAATGCAATCTTGATCTAACGCGAGAGTTCTATGCCAATTGGTCCCCAAAGACTATCGGAAGTGAAGTGAAGATTCTGGGCCAAGTCTTGCAACTGAATGCGGAGTTTTTCAACTCTTTTCTGGGTCTTCCATCTGTGGATCCATCACCGCTCAAGGAGCTTTATCACAGACCTCCCTACAGGGCAATCAGACACACACTGTGCGGAACAAGGTCAATGGCATGGTGGATTCGTCACAAGGATAACGGTCGTCACAATACCTTCCCTTATGCTTCCTTGAATAGAGAAACTCGTATATGGTTGAGGATAGTCAACTCTTGGCTAATTCCTGGGACACAGTACACAAAGATCACACGTGATAGAGTATGCTTGGTGTACGCACTGATGACGAATATTCCCATCAACATTAGTGCGGTTATACGATCGTCAATGCATAAGGCTAGGCTGCACAAAAGGTCCCATTTCTGCTTTTGCAATTTGTTGACTGCGATCTTAAGGAAGGAGCACATTGAAGAGGAACCTGCAGATCATAAACTTCCACACAACCCGAAGAAGGTTGATCTTACGAAAGTTAAAGAGCCTGAAACTGGTCATGGCATCAACCTTACCACTGCAGAGTGGCATGCTCGAGATGAAAGCTTATTTCGCCATCTATATGGCATGACGAGGTTTACCATGATGAGTGGGGGTCGTATTCCGACTGATGCAGTGCTCCAGCAGTTGGACTATGACTACCCGATGAATGAGCATGCGCGGGCTATGTGTGGAGTAGGGGTACATTTTGAGGAACCTCTCAATGATGATGTGCCGACTGACGATGATCGCCGACTGCTAGACTCAGACGTGGAGGACAACTCTGATGACGACGACTCTGATGATGATTCCGACGCAGGGGGTATGACCCAAGACATAGAGGAGGAGTCCGACTAATCAGGTTTTCTTTATTTATTTTCCACTGAGGGAAGTGTGTCCCATCTAAGTGTGGGGTGTTGGTATTTGTATGTTGTATTGTACTTCTTTGTCTAAAATTTATTCTTGTTCTTGTTTGTTAATTAGTCGTAATTAGTTAGTTAAATTCTAGATTTTTTTTTAGATTTTGCATAAAATTGTTCTGATAGACGGCATGGTAGTATAACAAGAGTTTGTGCTAAATCATTACTATTAAGACATTTAGGCTCTACGTGTGACTCACTATGTGATAATTGTGTGGTTTAATTCATTCATCTGTTGGGTCAAGAGTCTATACTGCTCCCAATAAAGTTGACCATGTGCCTTGTGTGTGTGAGGATATAGTATATTCTGTGTTGTGACTAATGCTAGAACTTGCCTGGTGTGTGTGTAAAGCGAAATAAAAAGTGTGAGTTTAGGAGATGATTTAGGCATTTCTTTGGCAGCCTGTAATTGTTTACCTTCTTTTTACCTACCTTTGTACATTATCCTAGTGAACCCCCTTTGAGCCTTTAGCTATTTTCTTTGACAGCCTCATATGTAACCTAATCCATTTTTTTAAGACCATAATTTGATCCAAATTCCTAAGCGCTTTAAATTGTAGAGTCATGTGACAAAATAAGAGGAAATTAGTGACAATAATGTCTCAGAGTGTATTGGTTCTTGAAAATGTTGTGAAAAAGAGTGGCTATCATAGGGATGTTTAAAAAAGAAAAAGAAAAAAAAAGAAAAAGAAAAAAAAATTAAAAAATAAATAAATAGTTGTGTTTATGATTGAATAACAAATTGGGTGAAAAGGGGTTGGTAGATGAAAGGAAGGTAGAGTGGTTTTTAAGAGTTGGTGTATATGACATATTGTAGTGTATTAAAGCGCTTAGGGAACATAGTCACTATTTCTGGCCAAAATAGTCCTATGTGTCCCTTAGCCTACATTACAACCTCTAAAGACCTATTTGATCCTAAGCTTAGCATTCTGATATTAGTAGAGCATTAAACTAAGGGCAAGAATATGGTCATCATTTGCAATATAATAATTCTTTGTGAGAGTGAGAGTAAGGAGAGTCTTATACCCATGTTTCGAATAATGCAAAACTTTTGAGTGATTATGGGTGATATCTTGTGTGAGACACACATGGTTGATGATATTTGGGTAGTATTATATGATTCTTTGTGGCTTAACTTGTGGATACGAATTAACCATCCTCACGAGTCTATGTTGGAGGTTGAATTATTTCTAGGAGTGATCAAGAAACCTACTCTTTGTTAATGATTGCCGTGCATGTCTTGTTGAACATTTTGTGTTGCTACTGTGAAATTCTAGTTAGATGTTTGCATGGACGTAATATTTTGTTCGAGGATGAACAAAGCTTTAAGTGTGGGGTGGTGATGTTGGGCGTATTTATACCCCTAAGAACCATAATTTACCTATATTTTAGCTAAGTTTTGAGGATAAAATATATAATTCCTGCACTTTTAGTCCATTCTCCTTTATCATTGCTAACCTATGTGATTAGCATGTTTATAGGTATTAATGATGAAGATTTCAGCACTTTGTGGACCTTTGGTCAGCAAAGGAAAACTCCATATAAGAGGGAAGGAAGCTTTTGGAAGCTATTGGACTGAATGTGACGCATGGAGAATTTGTCCCGGGAAAAATTAGTATTTCTAAATACTTAGGGATGCAACAGTAACTTAGTAGACAAGGATATTATAAAAACCCTATTTCTGAATTTTTCAGCAGCATTGATCAATTATCATTAGTCATTATTCAGTTTTACAGATTCTGTAAGTTTAAGACAGAGAAAAACGCTAAGGCTACACGAACGGCTAAAGGGAAGAAAAACGTCAACCTCTTGTTTGACGCCAAACTCATCCCCATCGTGAGATTATTCTAACTTTGGTATGATGATGATGTCTTCTTTGATTTCAGTTGTACTCATGAGTAGCTAAACTTCTCTGTTAGGGTTATGGAAACCTTGTAAGATACTATTTGTTGCTATGAGTTTGTGAATTCTTGATGTTTATGCTACTTATATCATTACTCTCTTCGTTTTAATTAAATTCTCATGGTTGCAAACATAGAGAACATGCCATTATAGCGTTAACTTGTTCGGGAGAAAAGTTACATGTTTGGAAAAGAGAGTGTGACAAGGAAATAGGGCTTCTAACCTCTATTTACACGTTAATGCCTTAACCGGATTAACTTCTTGGAGAATTTGTACCATTTGTTATACACTTTAGGCTCGAGAGAGCTAAAGTGAAATAAATCCTTGATGGTTGGGAAACACTTGGATTTAGAATTAGAATACGATTCTCTATAAGTGCATGCATGTCTAAATTCCGCGTTACTCATAGTAAATAGAGAAGTAGAAACTACAAGGTGGACATAACCCTAACTTATTATTCTCTGTGATTAACCTTTACTAAACAAATCATTCGTTCATTACTTTGATATTATTAATTCACGCCTAAATCAAAACCCCCCTTTTCCATGGAATTTTCGACCAACAGTCTACTAACAATTGCAACACTTAGTGACCAAGTATTCCCTGTGGGATTCAACACCCAACCCAGTTGGGTTCTATATTTGACAGCGACCGCTTACACTTTCTAATGAGAGTTGTAGTTTGGGCGTTATCAAAAACCCACTAGTAAAACCCACATTGTAGAATCTTGTGGGCTATCTGTGTGCCACTGTGGGCCCTCAGCTGGTGAAGAATGACAATCTTCTAGAATGCTCATCATCTTCACCCCTGGAATGTATCTCTGAATCACACTATCAACACAGATCCTAAACAAATATATCTCACCCCAAAAGAAATTCCTTACCTCATGCATAAATCTCTTTCACTATTGGAAGGATAGATATGCGGGGATAAGATTATTTTCCAAATAGTTGGCAAAATCAGCAAATTAAGGAATCAAATCCTAGGATGTTTCCAATACTCGCTCTAAGGAAAAACCTCATCTATCTCAAGATTATCCCCTAGTTTATATATGGTCTCCTCCTTAAGTCTGTATCAGTGGTCTGTAATATGGTTTTCTTTCCCTTTTCAGTCATCAAATTCAAAATTAAACTCTTACAACAAGAAAACCTAATGAATCAATCTGGGTTTGGCATATTTCTTTGACATCAAGTATCTTAAGGATGCATGGTCATTGTGCATTATAACCTTAGTCCCAACCAAATAAGACCAAAATTTTTCAAAAGCAAAAACAACTGCAAGTAGCTCCTGCTCTATAACTGTATAATTTTTTTATTTGGGGTTTAAACCTTTGTTGGCATAGTAGATGGGATGCAGTATCTTTTATCGTCTTTAGCCTAGAACATCACCCAAGGCCACTCCAATCGCATCACACACTACCTCAAAAGGTACAGACTAGTCAGGAGACATAATGATGGGCATTAAAATCAACCATTCCTTAAGGCATTTGAAATCCTGGACGAGAAAGCTATTAACACCCATAGGACTAGAAAGATAATTTTTCTCCTCATGGATTCTACCTCAACATAAGTTGAGTTATTGAAAATGACCGCCCTATACTAATTTAAATAGTATAGGTGAGTGTTATCAAAATGGCGCCATTATCGGGGAGTGAAAATTAGCTTTCACTTATGCGGTGTTGATTTTTACTTAGGGTATGTCTGTAGTGGTGTTTATTTATTTCGGTTGTTGTTTTTGTTTTGTTTTAGGTGATCTCTATAGTGTTAACAGAACTATGAGTGACAATGCAAATATTGTTGGGTATTTTGACACTCCTCTTGATGATGAGGATCTACTCAATAACATTGGGCATGCAAGTGCCATCCGTATCCCACATACTAATAGGAATGGGGTATTCCACTTTGAAAAACTTTGTAGAAGTGTGTGCACCATTTGATATTGCAAATATAACCAAGAATCCATTCGGTTACACCACTACCTGTTCTTTCTAATGGGTGAGGCGGTATTGAGGCTTTGCTCTTGTTCAGTCAGATCAATTATTTCATGGGATGAACTCACCATGTTCTTCCATGATCAGTATTTCCCACCATCCAAGATGCTCTAATTGTGTGATGAATCACCAACTTTAGGCAATGAAATGGAGAACCCTTTTATGAGGTATGGGAAAGATTCAACAAAAAACTCATGTAATATCCCAACCACGAGGTCCCAGAGAAGACACTTTTCCAAATTTTCTATCGGGCTCTAAATCTGCTCAACAAAATTATGGTAGACAATGTGTTGTGGGTCCTTTTGTGAAGTTGACTTATAATGCGGATACAAATTTACCAAGAAAAATTAGGGGTGGAATACTTGATATGTTGGGGTACCAAAAGGATATCCTAATACCTTATTTGTTGATAAGAAACAAAGAAAGAGGGATAAAGAGAAAGAGGAGAATATGTCTAAAATGATGACTCAATTGGAGATTTTTATGAAACATGTGATGGGTGCACCCACCAAAGTGGTGAATTCTATATCATACAAGGCCTATGATGATGATTATACCAATAATATTGATACAGATATTTGCTTTTTGGCTAATTATTCAGGGGGTTCCTATCTGGCCTATCGAAGGTAAGGTGGGAACCAAGGTTAGATGGATCGTGATCATGATTGTAATTGGAGGGACAAAGTTCGAGAGTATGATTGTTATGTTCCCCCTCATGATTGGTCAAAGAACAAAGATTCAAACCCCATTGACCCCAATAAATACAAAACCGAATGTCTTGGCAAGAATTTTGATCAAAGTAGAGGGAACGGACAAGATGGTTCATGAATTGAAAGGAGATTTTTTGCAAACCAACCAAAAAATTGTGTCCCACTCTAATTCAATTAAATAATTGGAGACTTAAATTAGGTAAATCTCCACTCAACATAAATCTAGACAAAAAGAAGGTTTTTCTAGTGACACCATTGTGAATCCAAAAAATAATGCTCAAGTTTTAGCCATAGTCACTAGGAGTGGAAAGACCCTCGAGGATCATTTGAGAGAAGTTGAGGGAGAAAGTACAGGTGTAAAAGAGCCCAACATTGAGCACATGAATGTAAAGAAAAAGGTTGTGTTTGAGAGGCAAAAGAAGAAGCTCCAAAATCTCAAGAAAAAGGGGATAAAAAAGAACCGATGGTAATTGATGAAGATGTGGTCTAAAATGAGAAGCCATAAAGTGATACATTGCCCACTATGTAAAACCCTCCTCTATTTCCACAAAGTATTAAGAGAAAAGATGAGAATGAAAAGCCCAAGAAATTCATGGCTAAACTTAGTAACCTTTATATCAATATCCCATTACTCGAGGATATCCAAGAGATCCAGGGGTATGCTAAGCTTATGAAGAAATTGATGTAAAAAAGAAGATTCTTAAAGGTGACACCATTGAAGTCACACATAGGTTTAGCGCTATCATGAGTAGTGCAATAGCGGAATCGAAGGAGGACCTTGGGGCTTTTACAATTCCATGCTCCTTCGGGACATATAAGTTTGAAAACGCTTTATGTGACCTTGGTGCAAGTATTAATCTCATTCCCTTTGGAATATATCAGAGGCTTGGCTTAAGTACCCCTACTCTAACATCGATGAGGCTTTTGATGGAGGACCGATCTATCAAAAACCCAGTTAGTGTTTTATTCGACGTATTGGTAAAAATGGATAGATTCATCCTTCTAGAAAATTTTATGGTGCTCGATTGTGAGATGGATCAAGTGGTGCCTATTATCCTCATTCAAACTTTCCTTGCTACCAAAAGAGTCCTTGTCAATTTAGATCTTGGGGAAATGAGGCTTAGCATTCATGACGGTGAAGTGTCCTTCCAGGTATGCAAAATAAAGAAATGACCCATGGAGCTTCAAATGGTATCGGTTATTAATGTTGAAGATGAGGAAGTGAATGTTGGGTCCTTTGAAGATCCAACTTGAAAAAGATGAAGGATGTCATACCACGACAATAACTAAGGTTTTATGTTGGAGGCAACCCATAAATTCCACGAAAGTGGCTCATATCCTTTGTTTTTAATTTAGTAGTGTAGATTTTAATTTTGTCATTGATTAATCGATGCATTTGTGGCACTTTGAAGTATTTTTGACTTAGTTGAGAAGGGGAAAGTGTAAAATTCTTGCATATTGAACTGTACAGGGGAAAGTGTGTTAAAAGAAAGTAAAAAGTTGAACAAGGGAAAATAGTGATGCAGAAATGCCCCCAATTACCATGATCGGGAGCCCCGTGCTTCCACAATCGCAGTCACCCTCTTATTCACGATCGCATACCCTTGATCGTGATTGCAGTCAAATCTATTTAAAAAGACCACCAGTCTACCATTTGCTCATACTCTCTCTCCAGTTGTTTTTTAAATTGTACCCACTCTTGGTCATAAGTTGGGTATCCAAAAGCATTGTAGAATCAATCTTGAATCAATTCCTCTAGTAAGTTCTTTAAATTTGTACTTTATTTGTTGAAAATAGGCCATAGAATGCATGAAATAAGGAATACCTAAAACTATGGCTTTCATTGTTGAATCATACTTGTGTGGTGGTTAGCTGTTAGAAATGGTGTGAACAAATATAGGGAAGTCTTGAGTACCCAAATAGTGTTTGAAATTTAGTAAAATATAGTATGCACACCAAGTGTTTGATCAAATACCCAAACGAGTCCATAACTAGTTGTTTTTGCATTTCAGGGGCATGAGCGAGGACTTAGAAGCCTTGTTCAATGTTCTTAATGCTTAATTTTTGTTTTTGAATATAATTTGTCCCCAAAATTAGAATCTTAGACTGTTGAATACTTTGGCTCAGACTAGTCTCAGATACCGCAATCGCAACACTGAAATCGTAGCTTAGTCGACCACGATCGCCATATTTAAGGCTGAATTCCATCCTTGGCCAAAAATTCTGCACTTCTAATTCTTGTCTGAATACCACCTAGTAACCATCCTATGGGATTTATTGAACAACATACCTTAGTTTGCACATAAAAATATCGATGTTTAATATTGTTCTCATATTTTTCTGGTTGATATAATGGGATACTATGACCAAGTTCGATTAATGGGCCCCAAGTGCTACATTTTGTACTATGGTAACCTTCCAAGGATAAAGATGCTTTCGGACAGACGAATATGCTTGGAGAAAGTATCAGAAAAACTCCTGATATTTCATGACAGACTCATGGACAATAGATGGTGGTTCTCCACCTCGAATCCTTGCAAGGAGAATGAGCAGTGGGTATGGGAATTATATGCTAATCTTAGTATAGTATCTTTCTCAGACCCAATCACTAGGGTCATTAGGATTTAAAAAAAGGAGGTAAACTTTGGGGCAGAGCAAATTAAAGACATATATGGGCTTCCAAATTCATACATAGATAAATTTGAAATAAAAGGGTGTGAGCTAGGAAATTGGAGGGCGGAAAAGCTTTGTCTAGGAAAAGAGGTCCCTTGGGCATCTATCAATAGGAACATATCTATAAATGACTTCTTTGTCGAAACCCAAATTTTGTTAACTATCATTTGTAGCTGGTCCTCCCCTTGCACCCACATGACAACAATTCCTGATTTACGGTCCAGGATGGTTGCTTGCATATTAGATGGCATTTCTTTGAATGTTGGTTGGCTTGTACTCTTAGAGATAAAGTTTTTCAAGAACCATGGCGGTACGTATCCCTCTTTTACCTCTTTGATTATCGAGTTGTGTAGGTCAGAAGATGTTAAGAAGTACCCTAAAGATACTTAGGTGAGCCTTGGCACCCCTATCTACCCTCTCAAAATTAGGGGTGAGGGTGCACTTAGCAAAAGAAAGAAGAGGAAGATCAACTTGGTAAAGTTAACATGTGAGGAGCCTATGTCTTGTAGCCATCCGTAGCTGGGTCTCTTGAGGATATTGGTGTTGACTTGAGGGCCATTAGGTAGCTTGTGTCAGGATTGCCCCAGGGCTCGGATAACCCTCCAACACCCGCCATTCATATGTGTCTCGATCTAATTATGAGAAGTATTTGAAGGACCAAAAGATGCAGGGAGCTACCATTGCGAGGCTTGTTAAGGTCTACTCATCTTTGGTATAGTCTCACAGAGAGCTTCGAGCTTCATATGAGAAGACAGTAAAAAGGGAAAAGAAGAGGGATAAATTCTTTAGAAAGATGTGGAAGGGGGTAGAGGTCTTGTGGAAGGTTTTATAACCTGAAGATAGATTATCTTTTTCAAGAGAGAGAGAGCGATGATGAGGCCCCAAAAAAGTGGTTTGGTCTTGAGGATGTAGGAGATGATGCAGAGTCTGAGGGTGAGTGCAACTCTTAATGCAATTTTAGGGAGCACCTTTATCTTTTTTTATTCTTTATTATTTATGCAGTGAGGACACAACAAGTTTCTTAGTTGGGGGTGCCTATCTCCATATTCATTTCATTTGGGCCTATATTATTTAGATATTTCTGGATGTTTGATGACACTTTGGATGATTTTTATTTTTGTTTGTTGGGTTGTAATATTTGGGCACTCTGATGGTTCCCATATTTTCATGGATTAGTCATTTTGTTTCAATTTTGGATTTTTACTTTATCTTTATTTTGCTTATGGTGATATCGGGCGAGCCTTTCTCTATGATATATTGAGTGAAGACATTCTTAAGGGAAAATCACGATGATTGGATTTTGAGCCAAGGATGAAGGAAAAGTTTGAGTACCCATAGCATCAGAGCTATAAATGCAGGAGAAGTCTGAGTACTCATAGCATTTTGGATTTGGGATCACACTTATACCTATGGCAAAGTCTAAGTATCCTTATGGTTTGCCCATCTGCAAAATAAAATGTGAGACATCGTCTTGGTTTGATGCCACAAATAGAAAATTATGCATGGTGGAAATGTGAAGCAAACACCCTTCTTCGTCCAATTTTTTTTAAAAATCAACGGCATGGATGTGAGTGGCCTTGTAACAATACTTTACCTTTTTTGGTGACTCCAAAGATTTGGCTTGTAGAAATTGGTAGATTCTTCATTTTGTCTCTAGTGGGAAGGGAAATCGAGCCCCTTTAATGAGTTTGTATGCCATGTGTGGTGAACATTGTTGTCTAAATCTCATGCCTACTTCTACCATCTAGAACTTGTCCTGTTAATCTCTCAAGTCTATTTATGATTATGCTAGGTTGGTGAAATGATCCTAGGCCATCTTTGTGAACATAGGAACCCACTTTAGCCTAAATAGCCTACCCATGCTTAGGATAGTACCCTTAGTCACCCAATTCAAGCCTTCAAGCCTTTCTTTGGCAACCACGTTACAAGCATTGATCCATTCAAAGTTTTCCCTCTGTTGAACCCTACCCTCCTTAAACATGAAAAAAAAAAAATTGAGGCTAAATGCCTGAGTTGGAGGTGGTAAGTTTGGAAGATATGACCTTGGGCCAAGGTAGTTATCAGTGAGTGCCTATGAGCTAAGCAATGAAAAAGTGAAAAATAAAGGAATGATGAAAATAAGGATAAGGCATAGATTAGAAGAGAAATAAGTGAATGAAAAATGCCTTCAAAAGGTTGGGTAAATCAAGGTAGCTAAAATAGGTATGTGTAAAGTGTGAAAACAAAAGAAGTGGTCCATGGTCAAAAAGTTCTATGGATAGAATAGTGTGATATAGATGTTCAAGGAGGGTGTAACCAATTTGTTCCTAAATGATATCCTACCCTTCCCCGAACCTACGTTTTAAGCTCAAAAATCCCTTTAAGATATCCAACCAAGTGTATTCATTATAGTGGAAATTGAAAATAAGGGTAAGTTGATGGCATGGTACTTGTTAGCATAGAGAGTCTTTGTGTGAGAGAGAGTTTCGTACTTAATCCCCATATTACATATTAGATCATTTAATGTGTGTGGGATAACCTTCTTATAAGAAGGCATGTGAACAACTTAAGGTGGGTGATATTTTCATCTTCTGAATAATAAGGATAAAATAGTATAGTGGAGTTAAAGTCAAAAGAGAGTCACTTCTAGAGTTTTAGTGATTATTGCATTATTTCTTTTTAGAGTCCTTTGCATCTTTAAGATTGTATTTCATGATGAGGGTGTCATGAGTATAGCTTGCCCATGTTTGAAGAGACACTTGTGGTAGCAATATAGTTTGAGGTCATTGTGATCATTGGGTTGTATAAATCGGCTTAAATTTGCATTGTCTCATTGAGTGAGAAGTAGTGTTGCTTGAGGACAAACAAAGGTTTAAGTTGGGGGTGTTGATGAGTGGTGAATTTACCTCTTATTTGCATTCAAAATTTGTGCACACTACTACAATTTGAACATATGAATGAGACAAATTTGTGATTGAATACACTAATTTCCACATTTTGTAGGCTTACAGGTGTTGAGAAAGAAAGATGAGGATTTAGCTGGAAAGGATCAAAAAGAGAAGAGAAGTGTAGTTGGAAGACCTTGAGCAGAATTTGGTCTCTTTAGCGTGATTGCAGTTTGAGGGACACAATCACGGTCAGTTAATATTGGTCAAAGGTCCATAATTGCGGTATTGTTAATGAAGTTGTGATAGCTGCAATCACGAACAAGCTGCAGCTATTGCAGCTAGACGTGTTTTATGCCTAGGGGCAGTTTTTTCATTTTGCCCTGTCGACCCTAAATCCCTTATAATGCTAAAACCCTTTCCCATTTGGTATCTTACACTTTGAAGAATAAAACTTTAGAGAATTTGCAACCCTACTAATTGGGGAATCTTTTGTGTTTAAATTTTCCAACTTGGAGTTGGTGAAATTGAAGTTAAATTGAAGAACCTTATAATTTTCCATTGCCATGGATGTTTTTAATTAACCTTTTGGTGTATTTCTTATCCTTAACTCCATGAGTAGCAAAGATTTCTTTTCTTGGGATTATGTTGAAATAAGGTGCGATTATGTATGGGTTGTGATGTATTTATGTAGATTCTAGCTTGTTGTTGATGGGTTTCACTATTGCTTATTTAAATTAGTTGGGGTTTGTGGGTGAAAACCCCAAATGCCCAATATTGATTTGTGGGTGAAAGCCTCAAGTTATTTAAAGCTCACATCATCCTCGAAAGACGAATATGGGTGAACTTTTGGAACCTATATCATCCCTGAAAGAGGGATATGGGTGACAAAGCAATAGTGGAAAATAATGGATGTAGTTTTCTATCTTAAAGATAAGAGTGTGTAGAAAGTTGATTATGTTTTAGGAATCTTCCTAGAAATAGGGATGCCTAATTGAGGTTTTAGGTGGTTTTAGTTGACACACTCGTTAGGTACTCGAAAGGATCAATGGGTGATATTTTTGAGGTTTTGTTGACAAATTAGCCTTAAGGACCCTCAACCTAGCCTACCATATCTTTAATGATTAGAATTTGCATCAAATCATTATTCACCCATTCATAACTTTCCCTTATTTAGACATAATTCCAAGATCTTGCTCATATTGAATTTTTCAAATCACAAGTGTTGCCTTTAGTTTGTGATACGACTTGACTTTGATTAATCCTTATTTCAAACCAATCCTCATTTAAATCATGTATATTACTTTTTTTACATTATGTGTATCTTTGTAGTAACTATCAACACCCATAGGACTAGAAAGCTAATTTTGCTCCTCATGGATTCGACCTCAACATAAGTTAAGCTATTGACAATGACTGTCCTCTACTAATTTTAATAGTATAGGTGAGCGTTATCAACTATCTCATCATATTCATCTATCCCATCACTCTCAAAGTTCATGATCACTGCTGCTAATGTTTCTACCCCTAATCTATCCTCAATGGGTACATTCACTGCAACCACATCATCATCCACTACATTAATTACTGCTACCACTCTCATATCATCAGACTGTTAAACTGTCATGCATATACTCAACACTATTTTCTTATCATTTAATTGTAAAGTGTGCACCACTTCACAATCTAAAATTAAGAAATTTGTTGGATAAGTGAATGATGCCACACTTATTTCAACATTGCGCACAATTCCCACTAGCTCCTTTATAGATCAATCAGCCATCAACAACCTTACAGATATAGGCTTGAGTTCGGTGAACCCCAATACATTATATATCACCAATGGCATTACATTTATTCCTGCTCCTAAACTGTATAGATCCTGTTTAATGTCATAAGGCCCAATAGAACATAAAATAGTAACTGTAGCTGGGTTTTTCTTATTTTCTACTAATGTTGCATGAAAATCTACACTAAATTATTGTACTATATCTTGTAGATCTCCATCTAGCCAGTCGTTATCGTCATCAATCCCAAAATCATCATCACTAAAAGTCAGCTTCTCAAATTCAGCTTCAGCTGGCTCATCCATAATAGTATTGTCATTCTTTGGCTCATGAAACACCCCGGGTTCCTTGGCTTTGGAAAATTTCCTGGATTTTTGGTCTCTGGACAGGATACAAATTAGGGAAACAACTCATACCTTGGGATACGAGTGGTATGGGTTAGTTGTATACTCACAAGTATTGGTTGGTGGGTTGGATTTGGATTCTGGAATGGGTACGATATTGGTGGTATGAGTCATATTGGTGGGTATAGGTTGATTGGTTACTTTACTTAGTCTTACACTTGGTAATTTAAGTTGGATCTGAATATGAATGGCTCACCATGAGCCATAAGCCAGGGTACAAGTCGTACCATGGACTCATATGGTGGTCAGTGTTCAATCCTCTTAGGATTCTATTTTGCCAATGGAACAGATCATGGGTACTAGTTGTATACTTAGATACAACATGGTTTGGGGTGATTCATACCTTGTACAATATTGTGTCCAAGGGAGATACCCTTGGGTACGAGTGGTGGGTACCCCTCGTATTGGAGGGTACTACTTGTATGGATAGTTGTACCCACCTGACCGGATTTTTGGGAGTTTAAGTGAAGGCAACTTGGACATTTCCCCACTTAACCTTATAAGGCCCCATGACTTATATTCCTATTGGGAGGTTATTTGCCATATTATTCTATTCATTAACACTTATAAACTTCTCTTAAACACTCTACAATTCTCTCTAAGGCTTTTGGGTAAAGAAAGGCTAGGGTTTCATCTTAAGGATTAATTTGGGGCTTGCATTAGTGATTTCTCTCCATCATTTTCTTGGTTTAAAGAATTTTCTTTTTCCTCATTTTTAGTTCCAACTAAAGACATATTTTTATATAATGTTTTCATGGTTGGATTATTGTATGGTTTTGGATTTTCAAATATAATTTGAGAGTTTTGGTTATAAATGCTTAGTTATGGTTTTCTTATATTTTAATTATGCTTTTATATGCTTTAATGGTGGTTTTGGATAATGATTTCATGGAAACAGCTATTTGATAATTCACTTTGGTATTGAAAATACTATGCCCCCAATATGTTTGATAAAATACCTATGAGAATGCTTTCACTACATAATTGGATTTTAATGGAAATATTGCATGGTTAAAATTTGGTAATGGAACCCTAAATGGCTAAATAGTTTGGAATAGAATGGTTTAGATGTCATGGTTATGGTTAATCGAACTCTTTGTGTTGTACAATGGAATCCCCTAAGTAAACATATTAATGGAACACTTGCGGGTTACATGGGACTCCCCCAAGCAACTTAATATAAGAACACTTGTAGGGTACATGGGACTCCTCCAAGTTAACTTTGTAAATAGGTACACGGGAATCCCTTTACCTTAAAAGGTTTGTCTAAGGACAATACTTGCAGGTTATAGTTGGTATGAATATGCCACTAATCATAGCCTTGGTAAATAATCAATGGAATAATGGGATTGTTTGGTTTGAAATGGTTTTAATTGGGAAATAATTGAGGGTTTTGATGGATAATACTGAAGGTGGGAGTTCAACGAACGAACACTGGAATCCCATGTTTACCGACATGAGTGGTAGGGTATGACTACCCTTGTATGATACTATAAGGTAAGTGGGAATACTCTAAGTACATTCTACATATGTATCATGAACGGTGAGGGTACTTGGAAATCCCTTACTCTTATGGTATCTCCGATTCATGAAACTATATGCATCGGGACCAGTTAGGGGCTTATACTGGACCCATATAGTCGGTGGGTGGTTAATGACGATTAAGCTTCACATACCCAGGTTAATGAATTTAATGCATGTTAATCCCAATTCTCTTTTCCCAGCATGGTTATGTATATATGCATGGTTTGTATGCATATGGTTGGTTTACTAAGTTTTACTGGTTGGCATTATATTATCCTTATCTTGAGTTCATGATAGCATTCACCCGCTAACCCATCTTTGGGTAGCTGTATCCCCACGTAATGTAGCAATCGGTCATTCTACTCCTCCTGCTTAGCTATCAGACATTTGAGATTAGCTACTGGATTGAAGTGGTGAGCTTTCATCTTTTCGAAAGGCTCCATTTCATGGATGTTATTTTATACTTTGGTTTAATTATGGATAATGGTTTTGGATATTTTTGGTGGCATGTACCAACTGGATTTTGATACTCTTTTAGTTAGAGGATTTTATGGAACTACTATAGGTTGGTATGGGCTGGATCGATATTGGTTTCAGCCTTAGCATTGGTATTGGTATTGTGGTTAATACCGTAGGGCTAAATTTCTCTCTGTTCCATCCTTTTTTATTTTGGGATTATATATAATTGTTATGGAACTCATATGGTTATTGTTTGAGTTGTATGGCCATTAGTTGGGTTCAAACGGTTGGACTCGGTTAGATCAGTCTCGGTAATAGACCAATCCCAAAGTTTGTAAATTGGATAGTTATGCTATCTTGTTATATGCTCAAAATTCAGCCAACTCAGGGGATACAGCTGAAGGTTGGGTTGGGTAACGGGGGTGGTCTCTAGTTCCGATCAGACTTGGGATACCCATTTTGATAAGGCCCTAGGTTGGGTCGTGTCAAGGTTGTATCTGAGCTTTAGTTTCATGGTCAATTGGGAGTCCACAAAGCTTTGTATTGTAGAGTCTCTTTTAGGGGTGTGTAGCATGCCACACTCATAAGAGAGAGGCTACAAGACATTTAAGAATGTCTCACTTTCTTGCTATTCTATTTTCAAGCTTAGAGTCGAAATCCAGGAATTTCCTCTATTCCTTGTTTGTTCACTTTTTACATTATGCCTCATGGATATGGAACACAAGGAAATCCTTATGTACCATCTGAGGATGATGCCATTGAGTACGCCCTACATTTGGAGTTTTCACTAGATCTTAAGGTCCAATATCTTATTATTTTTGAGTTCCTCCGGTTGCTACTAGTCTTCCGCAAGGTGAGGTGAATAATGCAGAATTTCGTTAGTCGATTCATACTATTTCTTAGTTTATTACGGCTCAGGCTGAGTGGGATACATCTAGTGTTCTGTCTACTGAGGCCACAAGGGTTGGCCAGTTTATGAAAATGAATCCTCCTACTTTTACTAGTGTGAAGGTAGAGGAGGATCCTCAGGGTTTCTTTGATGAAATAGAGAATATATTTAGAGTGATACAGGCCACTAACGTGGAAGGTGTGAATTTTGCAACTTATCTTCTCAAAGATATTACGTACTAATGGTATGAAGAGTGGGATAGGGATAGGGATAGAGGTGATGTAGATGAGCTATCATTGTTAGAGGCCTTTTCTAATGCCTTCTTGGATCTCTTCTTTTCTCAAGAGCTAAGGGAAGCAAAGATGGAGGAGTTTATGAATCTTAAGGAAGGAAAAATATCTGTCAAAGAGTACGCCTTGAAATTTTATCAGTTGTCAATGTATACTCTAGATTTGGTGGCTAATATGAGGGCGAGCATGAGAAAGTTCACTTTTGGGCTATCTCAGGATTTGATCCTTGAAAGCAAGAATGCTTTGCTAATTAAGGATATCTATATTCTGAGTTAGGTTGTTCATATACAGCAGGTGGATGATAAAATCAGGAAACATGCAGAGTTTGGAAAAAGGTAGGGTAAGAAGGGCATATTCCCTGATAAGGGTGGTGCACATCATCAGGGTGGTCGAGATGGAAGTAAATGGCCAAAGAAGGAGTGGTGGAGTTCTGGATCCTTCTCTACGGCTAGCGCGCCTTACCCAAAGCAGTCGGGTAACAAGTGTCAGCAAGATGGTGATAATTTTTGGGCACAAGGTGCCCAATATCAGACGAGTGAGGCACATTCGGCTTCTTCGTGTCTTTTTTACCGATTTTGTGGTCTTTTTTATCTGGGATTTTATGATAAATGGAGGGATAAATATTTTAAATATGGCTACCCAGGCCATATGCTCAGAAATTTTCTGGTTGGTAAGGGTGCTTTGAGAGCGGTCAAAGCTTCGTTTACTTTATCTTCTTCTCCTGCACCTAGTTGTGCTGCTCCTACATTTGCTTCTTCTTCTGGTACCGACATTGGTCAAAATAGGTTGTATGTTCTTGCATCTTGGTAGGAATCTGAGGCATCACCTAATGTCATAACTGGTACGTTACAACTCTTTTCTCGTGTTGTGTATTGTCCTCATAATCTGGGGTCCACTATTTTCTATATGAACCCATATGTGGATGTGTGTTTTGGTTTTGATCCTGGAGTTGTTTTAGATCCTTTTTCTATTTCTACACTGGTACATCACTTAGTTATTGCTAAAAGAGTCTATAGGGGTATGTGTGGTGTCTGTTTGTACCAAGAAGACCTTGATAGATCTATTTAAGATGGATATGGTAGATTTTGACGTTATTCTAGGAATGGATTAGTTACACTCTTGTTACACGTCCTTAGATTGTTGGACTCATAAGGTTGTATTTAGGTTCCCTAGTGAATAATTATAGAGTAGGAGGGTGGTTCCCTAGCTCCTGGGGGGGGGGGGGGGGGTTATTTCTTATCTTAGGACTCAGAGATTAATCTCCAAAGGGTGTCTTTATCACTTGGTCCATGTTAAAGATTCTACCTTAGAGGGTTCTTCTTTTCACTCAGTTCCAGTGGTAAGTAAGTTTCCTAAGGTTTTTTTGGACGACCTTCCTGGTGCTCCTCCAGATAGGGAAATTGAGTTTGGTATTGATTTGGTTTCGGACACTCATCTAATATCAATACCAAACTCAAGGAGCAATTTAAGGATCTTATAGATAAGGGGTTATTCATCCTAGTGTATCCCTGTAGGGTGCACCGGTGTTTTTCGTGTTCAAGAAGGATGGTTTTCTTTGGATGTACATTGACTATCGACAGTTGAATAAGGTAATGGTCAAGAACAAGTATCCTCTTCCAAGGATAGATGACTTGTTTGATTACTTACAAGGTGCCAAGTTCTTTAATAATATAGATCTTTGGTCTGAGTATTATCAGCTTAAAATTAGAGAGGAGTATATCCCTAAGACGACTTTTTGTACTTTTTATAGGAACTTTTAATTCTTGGTTATTTTATTTGGCTTGACTAATGCCTCGATGACATTTATGGATTTGATGAACAGAATTTTTAGGCAGTTCTTGGATCACTTTGTTATTGTGTTCATTGATGACCTCTTGGTATATTCTAAAAGTGAGGTGGATCATGTCAATCACCTCCGTGTGGTGTTACAGACCCTGAAGGAACAACAGTTGTATGCCAAGTCCTCCAAGTGTGAGTTTTTGTTGAACCCTGTAACTTTCTTGGGTCATATTATCTCTACTTAGGGGATCATGGTGGATCCTCAAAATCTTGCAGTGGTGAAAAGGTGGCCTAGACCCATGACTCCAATTGACATTCAGAGTTTCTTGGGTTTGGCTAGGTATTTTAGGCAGTTTGTGGAAAGCTTTTCTTCGATAGCTTCTTCTTTGACTAAGTTAACTCAGAAGAAAGTAAAATTTTCTTGGTCGGAAGCATGTGAAGAGAGTTTTGATAAGCTTAAGGATATGCTAACTTCAGCTTCGGTTTGACATTGCCTGAAGGTAATGAGGAGTTTATGGTTGATTATGATGCATCTAGGGTGGGACTTGGTTATGTTTTGATGCAGCGTAGAAAAGTGATTGCCTGTGCTTCCAGGTAGTTGAAGGTGCATGAGAGAAATTATCCAACTCATGATTTGGAGCTATTCGTGGTGGTTTATGCTTTGAAAATATGACAACATTATTTGTATGGAGGGAACGTAGATATTTTTTTAATCATAAGAGTCTACAGTAAGTGCTCACATAGAAGAAGCTAAATCTCAGGATGAAGAGATGGTTGAAGCTTCTAAAGGACTATGATATGGTTGTTCACTATCATCCAGGTAAGGCTAACATTGTTTCTGATTCTCTTTGAAGGTTATCCATGGGGAGTTTAGCTCATGTGGATATGTAGAAGCGGGAATTGGAAAAGGATATTCACTACTTGGCTAATCTTGGTGTTTGTCTTTTGGACTCTGAGGATGGTGATGTGTTGGTACAGAAAGTGGTTAGATAATCTCTCAATGTTGAGATTAAGGAGAAACAAGTGCTAGATCCTGTCTTGATGAAAATAAAGAGTGATGTAGGTGGGTAAAAGGTAATGGTATTCGAGATCAGTGGTTATGGTACTTAAAGATACCAAGAAAGGTTGTGTGTTCCTGACGTCGATGGGTTACAATAAAGGATCTTGGCTGAGGTTCATAAATCGTGCTATGTTTTCATCCCACTTCTATGAAGATGTATCATGATCTCAGAGAGACATATTGTTAGAATGGTATAAAAAAGGACGTGGCTAATTTTGTAGCCAAGTGTATGGTGTGTCAACAAGTTAAAGTTGAGCACATGAGGCCTGGAGGGTTGTATCATGAAATTTATTTACCCGAGTGGAAATAGGAGGTGATCAATATGGATTTCAGTACCAGTTTTTCTCGACCGCGAAACCAATTTATTTTGATTTAGGTCATTATGGATAGGATGATAAAGTCTGCTCACTTTTGCCAGTGAGGAATACCTTTTTGTTGAAGGATTATGTGAAGTTATATCTTCAGGAGATTATAAAGCTGCATGGGTACCTATTTCAATTATCTCAAATTCTGGTTCGCAATTTTTATCTCATTTCTGGTGGTCTTTTCAAAAAGGGTTGGGTACTAAGGTGAGTCTGTGTAATTCTTTTTATCCTCAGACGGATGATCAAGAAAAAAAGACTATTTAGATATTGGAGAATATGCTTTAAGCATATGAGATTGATTATGGTGGCAATTGGGTTGAGCATTTATCTTTGATAGAGTTTGCTTACAACAACAGCTATCATTCTAGTATTGGTATATCCCCTTTTGAGGCACTATATGGTAAGAGGTATATATCTCCTATTGTTTGGTTCAAACTTGGTGAGGTAGATATGTTTAGTCTGAATTTGGTTTATCATTCAATGGAAAAGGTGAAGGTGATTTGGGATAGGCTTAAGGCTGCCCAAAGTCACCAAAAGTCCTATACGAATGTAAGGCATAAAGATTTTGAGTTTGAGGTAGGGGATAAGGTGTTCCTAAATGCATCTTCCATGGGAGTAATGCGGTTTGGTAAGAAGGGGTAGCTTAGTCCCCGATTTATTGGTCCTTATGTGATTTTATGGAGGGTTGGTAATGTTGCTTATGAATTGGAGTTGCCTTCTAGATTGAGCTCCATTTATTTAGTAATTCATGTCTCCATGTTCAAGAAGTGTCTTGGTGATTCTTCTTTGGTGGTTCTCTTGGAGGGCTTGGGTATCTCAGATTCTCTATCTTATGAAGAGGTCCCGATTGAGGTACTGGATCGACAGGTTCGTTGGTTACGAACTAAGAATCTGGTCCCAGTGAAGGTTCTATGGTGGACTCACAAGGTGGAAGACGCTACATGGGAAGTAGAAGAGGTTATAAAGTCCAAGTATCCGCATTTGTTTTCTACTCTTGGGATTCGTGCGAAAGGTATGTATTGTTAAACACATCTTTATTTTCTAAGTTTGTTAAAGAAAATATTAATATCTTTGCATCTGCATTTCCTAACTTGGTTAAGGGTTGGATTGATATTTGATAATACAAATGAATCGAGGTTGTGGTTACCCTACCTTGTCCGTCATTAAGGGATGAATGTTCCCAGTAGGGGAGACTTAAA
The DNA here is from genome assembly GCA_030864215.1 of Capsicum pubescens. Lineage (NCBI taxonomy): Eukaryota > Viridiplantae > Streptophyta > Magnoliopsida > Solanales > Solanaceae > Capsicum > Capsicum pubescens. The sequence continues at coordinate 100,716,563 of CM061545.1, forward strand.
CAACCTGGGTTCCTGGAACTTGGAAAATTTCCTAGATTTATGGTCTCTGGACAGGATACGACTAAGGGAAATGACTCGTACACTATGATACGTGTGGTATGGGTTAGTCCTATGCTAACCAATGTTGGTTGGTGGGTTGGATTTTGTTATTGAATGGGTACGACTTTGGTGGTAGGATTCATATCGGTGTCTATATGTTGTTTTATTGCTTCACTTAGTCTTAGACTTGGTAACTTAAGTTAGATATGAGTACTAGTGGCTCACCATGAGCTGTAAGCCAGGGTACGAGTTGTACCATGGACTTGTATAGTTGTTAGTGTTCAATCCTCTAGGGATTCTATTCTACCAGGGGTACGAATCATGGGTACTAGTTGTATACTTGGATACGTCATGGTTTGGGGTGAGTCGTACGTTTGATAGTGTTGGGTCCAAGTAAGATGTCCTTGGGTACGAGTGGTGGGTACCACTGTATTGGAGGGTACGACTGGTATGGATAGTCGTACCCACCTGACGAGATTTCTGGGAGTTTAAGTGAAGGCGATCTAGATATTTACCCACTTAACCTAATATGGCCCCACGACTTATATTCCTACTGGGAGGTTATTTGCCCTATTATTCTATTCATTAACACTTAGAAACTTCTCTTAAACAATCTACAATTCTCCCTAAGGCTTTTGTGTAAAGGAAGGTTGGAGTTTCATTTTAAGATAAATTTGGAGCTTGTGTTGGTGATTTCTCTCCATCATTTTCTTAGTTTAAGTGATGTTCTCCCCCCCATGGTTAGTTCCAACTAAAGGCATGGTTTTATACAATGTTTTCATGGTTTGATTATTGTATGGTTTTGGATTTTCAAATATAATTTGGGGGTTTTGGTTATAAATGTTTGGTTATGGTTTTCTCATGTTTTAATTATGCTTTTACATGCTTTAATGGTTGTTTTGGATAATTGGTTGCATGGGAATGGTTATTTGATAATTGGCTTAGGTTTTTTAAATACTATGCCCCAATATGTTTGATAAAATGCCTATGAGAATGCTTTCACAACATTGCTGGATTTTAATGGAACTATTGCATGGTTTGAACTTGGTAATGGAACCCTAAATAGCTAAATAGTTTGGAATTGTTTAAACGGAATGGTTTGGAGGTTATGGTTATGGTTAATTGAACTCCTTATGGGGTACAATGGAATCCCCAAAGTAAACATGTTAACGACAAACTTTTGGGGTACATGGGACTCCCCCAAGAAACTTAATAATGGAACACTTGTAGGGTACATGGGACCCCCCTAAGTTAACTTGGTAAATAGGTACACGAGAATCCCTTTACCTTATATGGTTTGGCTAAGGACAATACTTGAAAGTTATAGTCGGTATAACGATACCACTACTCATAGCCTTGGTAAATAATCAATGGAATAATGGATTGGTTGGTTGGAAATGGTTTTAATTGGGAAATAATGACAAGGTGTGATGGCTAACCGTGAAGGTGGCAGTCCAACAAACTTACACTAGAGACTCATCTTTGCCAACATGAGGGGTAGGGTATGTCGACCCTTGTATGATACTGTAAGGTATGTGGAAATCCTCTAAGTATATTTTACATATGTATCATAGAGGGTGAGAGTACTTGGGAATCCTATACTCTTATTGTATGTTACACACATCGAGGATCGTTCAGAGGGTTACACTGCACCCATATAGCCCGTGGGTGGTTAAGGACGATTAAGCTTCACAAACCCAAGTTAATGGTTTTAAATGCTTACTAAACCCACCTTTTCCCGACATGGTTATATATATATGCATGGTTTTTATGCATATGGTCGATTTACTTAGTTTTACTGGTTGGCATTATATTATCCTTATCTTGAGTTCATGCTAGAATTCACCCGCTAACCTATCTTTGGGTAGCTGTATCCCATGCGATGTACGAATCGGCCATTCTACTTCTCCTTCTTATCTATCGGACATTCGAGATTAGCTACTAGATTAAAGTGGTGAGCTTCCATCTTTTTGAAAGGCTCCATTTCATGGATGTTATTTTATACTTTCGTTTAATTATGGATATTGGTTTTGGCTATTTTTGGTGGCATGCCCCAACTGGATTTTGGTACTCTTTTGGTTAGAGTCTTTTATGGAACTACTATGGGTTGGTATAGGCAGAATCGATATTAGTGTCAGCCTTAGCATTAGTATTGGTATTGGGATTGATACCGTAGGGCTAAATTTCTCACTGTTCTATCCTCTTTTATTTTGGGATTATATATAATTTTTGTGGAACTCATATGGTTATGGTTTGAGTTGTATGACCATTGGTTGGGTTCGGATGATTGGACTCGGTTGGGTCGGTCTCACTAATAGACTAATCCCAAAGTTTGTAAATTGGATAGGTATGCTATCTTGTTATCTGCTCAAAATTGAGCCAACTTAGGGCAGATGGATAGAGGTTGGGTTGGGTAATGGGGGTGGTCTCCAATCTCGGTCAGACATGTTATGCCCATTACGATAAGGCCCTGGGTGGGTCGGGTCAGCTCATTAGTAGCAAGCAAAAAGTTATCATTAGGTGGGGAATTATTCTTTGTCTTAATATCCAAACAACAAAAAGGTGTTGGAGAATTTGGCATATTGTCACTAGGAAGTACACCTGCCTGACGTTGGTCCAAAGTGGCAGAGATTTGCCTATACTGCCGCTTCAACTGCTTAGTAGCAGTTGAATGTGATTCAACCTTCTGGGTCAATCCTGAAACATCGATCCTGAGTTCTTTAAGGTAAGTTTCCTTACTCTCTTGACCCTTTATCTGCTTAGCCAACAACTCTTCTATTCTTGATTCAAGCATCTCGTCTGCCAGGTAGAATGCATTTGTATCTATCCTCATAGTTACGACCTTGATTCACTTTCCCTTGGGCTCGGAAACCCGCCAACTGGCTATCTACATACTTTGCCTCCTCCTATAACTCTTATTCATGCACCTCTACCCCTACGACATTAATCTTTGCATAATTTATTGTTACAAATTGTTTGGTCAACTCACCAATGTCTATCCTTAATAGTAAAATCTCCTAAGCTACATCATCCTCAACTACTCTTCGTTCACCAAAAGCTCCAAAGGCATAAATGTCAGACCTTCTCTCAACCTTTTGAGTTTGTCACCCTCGGTTAGTTAATGAGATCTGATCCATAATACTCGAAGCCATCTCCCATTGTAATCTCATGAAAGCTTCTTAAGAGATAATGTCTATCATTGCTCTGGAAATGATAGTCAAGGCTCTATAGAAGATCTCAAATAAGCTTGTCCCTTAAATTCAATGGTTGGGAACCATGATAAGTGTCTTCTTGAACATGAACCATTCCTTATGCATAGATTCTAACTGCAGTGGACTAAAGTTATAAATCTCATCCTTGAGATACAATACCCTGGATGAAGGAAAGAACCTATTCAAGAATTTTCTGTGTAACTCTCTCCATGTAGTGATAGACCCTCTTGGAAGTTTCCCTAGCCATAAAGATGCTTCTCCAATAAGCGAGAAGGGAAACAACCTCAGTCTCAATGCCTCCTGATCTACCGAAGGTGTGGTGTACAAAGTGTAGATCCCAATAAAATTTTCCAATGCATGCTTGCGTCGTCTGTAGGCAACCCTGCAAACACGCCCTTTAAGTATAAGAGCTATATCATAGCACTAGAAATGTTGAATTTAAAATTAGGGGAAAAAATCAGAGGAATGATAGCTCCAGCCTCTACTGGCTCAATGTATCCCATATCTTCTTCATCATTAACATATGGCTGTATGTACTGATATACTGGGACTATTTGAGGATGGGCAACTCTGGCTCTATTTTGGTTTCCATCGAGTACTGCTCGGCGGTATGCTGCCTATCTCTACTTAGCTAACTCTGCCTCCTGAGATATGCGTTGCGCTTTTTTTACTATCCTCATCTCATTCTTTGCTTGGTGTAAAAGCTTACCATTCTGTTAATCAACAATGTCTTCAACTCGTTTATGGGGAGGGGGAGGTACAACAACATGAACACCTTCAGGAAATTCATTTTTTTCTGCTCAAATATCCTACTAGGTGTTGTTAGGATCCTTTCTAGATTTAGATTCAGTGGGAGTAAGGGATGGCCTCTACTCCGTATGCTAGGCATACACTGGCGTATGCCTAACTAAGAACAAAAACAAAAAGAAAAACCCAAAAACTGCAAAAACTTTAAATAAAAAATCAACACCGTGTTCATCGACAATGGCGCCAAAATTCTGATGACATCCACCTCCTCTTAGAAGATGATACGGTCATTGTCAAAATATAGTAACCATACAGAGGTTGGGGTTGAATCCTAAGGAAATATATGGAATAGTGGATCTCAGTAATTATAGTCAGCAGGCAGAACAAAAAAAGTAAATAGGGGGTTTTATGTAGTAATCTCGAGCAAGAAACTATATTAACTTTGGTTTTAATCAGTCGTAGGTGAACACTAGTATTGTGTTCCCCCTGGCTTCTAAACTCCGTAGGCTTATCATTCTTTGTTGAACCAACCCGATACTTTGCATGTAAAATTGATAAGTTATGTACCGTCTGCAGTTTTTTGGACGAGTCGAAGGATTTCACCCTATCTTTTGAGTCTAATGATGTAGCCTTACTAACCCTTATCTTGATCCCAGTTAGCTATTACCTTTTGAGTCTCTAGTTATTAGATAAAATCCAACCATCTCACTTAGATGTTACCCAGTAGCATGATCGATAGTTAAACCTCAAATTACTATTGTCATTATCTTTTTCGAGACACTATTCCTCTTTTGGAGTGAGTAGCAATAATCTAGGCAGGATCCTAACATTTGCAACTGCTAAGATATCTATTATAATGAAGATAACGTAATACTTTCATAGGTATCAGTTCAGAACAACAACAATATTTTCCCTATTTCGTCAACCCACGAGGGTTTTCAAAACCCTAGCTATGGGTTTAAGCCACTCATACTTGTGAAGAAATAAAAAACATTCATAATCGAAATAATAGATGAAATCACAATGACAAGAAGTAATAAAACCCACAACCGTAACTAAATTGGTCCACTAAAGTCAATATAAAAGAATACCTAGATCAAAATTGGATCTTGGAATCAAAATATATTTGTATGAATCAAAAGTGTGTAACTCCTACTAAAAACACATAAAGGGTATTTATAGTACCTGAGGAAATCCTAAAACCAAAGACTGAATGAAATAGGAGAAAACAGGATCGGTGGCTACATGTGGTCTGTACCTGTGCCCTGAACCTGGGCACTGGTAGTACCCGCGGTCCGTAGGGTGAGCACAGGTAAAGGGTGTGGATACCGGATGACAAAACTCGTGCAAGTCAACTCTGGGGAGTTTAGACTTTTAGAACTTTCTTTGCCTACTTGCGGTCCATAGGTCCTACATGTGGTCCGTAGGTTGACTTAGTAAGTGTCGAGAGTAATCTTTTTAGCTCTTCTTCAATTCTCGAGCATGCTTTGATCACGAACAAGTCAAAAAGTGTCTCGAACATCCATAACTTCTCCAAAAGTAGCCAAAAACACCTTTTCACCTTTTTCACAAACTTATCACCCAAAACATGTTTCCTTGCAAAACATACCCAAAAGGCATCATATCTAACAAATAACCTTAGAAACTTGCATATTTTCCTCGTTTTACCGTTGAAAGTGCTATTTTTCTATAACACATCAAATACAAGTTATGGACCTGTAAGTAGCAGGGTAAGTATCAAAATACAAAGTCCATAAAGAAGAAAAGTGGGCTGAAAATTTTTGCCCACATACGGTCTGCACATACATACCATATGTACCACCTACGACCCGTATGTGGTAGATGTAAGTGACCAGTTTGTGGGCCCAATTTTTTAAAAAAAATTTGGGCCTACATATGCTTAATTAAACCTAAATCTGGCACTTCCTTACTATTTAAGCTATGTTTGACTCATTTTTAACTCACCAAATCCTCAAAAAATCATTCTTTCTCTTAAAATCTCAATTTCCCTCTCAAAGTGTAAAATTTTCCCACACTTAGAAAAAGGTCAAATTGTCACTTGTTGGTGGTACCAACTTGTCCAAAAGTGTTGTACACGTGTTCCAACTTTGAGTTTACTTCACTTATTTGTAGTACATTTCTAGTTTTGCACCTAAAGGATAATGTTTTTTGCTCTTAATCATAGTACTGTATGTTAAAATTGAAGGAAAATAGTTTGTGTGTTTATTTTTATGAAATATAAGTTGTTACCAAAAATTTTTTAGTTAGGAGCCTTGAACTATACTAACATTTTAATGTAGGGCGTGGTTATTGGATTAAACCATAAAATTATGCCCTAATCGAAAGCAGTACTTGAAGAAGTAGGGCATACTAAGAGTTTTCCATGAAAGTTGGCAGTGATAAACATAATTCTTGATGTCTGAATGCACATTAGACTCATTGGGATTGATTTCAAGTATAGCGATGTGAAAATTGAAGGAAAATTTGATGTTATATTTTGAGTCTTTCATCGAATTTTGTAGTCCCTTACTCTCTGTTAGAAACTAACGCTTGGTTTTTAAAGTACACATGTCTCCCAAAGTTGCAAATAAGTAGGATGTTATATCTAGGAGACAGGATGATTCCCCGAGCCTAGTGGCTCAGTGAAGGAGTCCCCTATTATACAACTTAGATCAACTGTGGTCAAGGGGACACACTGAGTGACTAGAGGCCAGATACATGAGGTAGTGAATACTGTTAATTTAGGCACTATGGGTATGCAGCTTCAAAATAACTCACAGTGGAATAGAGGGCCAAAATCTACCTATGCTAGGCCTCATGCTGAGGCTATTCAGGCTGTCAAGGCTTCCCAGGTAGCTCTAGCCCACTCGAGAATGAAGTCGGCTAGTAGATCACCCCCACACTCCTCTATGTTAGGTGATGATGATGAGGATGAGGATGAGACAGAGTCAAAGCTAGTTCCACAGGTTTATGTTCAGGACTCCTAGTTAGAGGAGTGGTCCCAAGATGATTCTGAGGCTGTAACTCAAGAGTAGCCATTAGGTGTACCTCAGTTTGAGGAGGGTATAAGGAAATTCTCCCACTAGGTCCCAGTTCCAGATTTAGAGGCACCAACACAGCAAGGACAAAGTTTCCCCCTACACATGTACCTCTTAAAGAGGTGCCTCTTAAGAAGGTAAACCGGAGATGGTGTATGTGATGTTGGGCGTATTTATACGTCTAAGCACCATAACTTACCCATGTTTTAGCTAAGTTTTGAGGATAAAATACATAATTCTTGCACTTTTAGTCCATTTTTAAGTAAGTGAGCTGACCTATGTGATTAGCATGCTTTTCAGGTACTAATGAAGAAGATTTCAGCACTTTGGGGACCTGTGGACAGCAAAGGAAAACTTCACATAAAAGGGAAAGCAGCTTTTGGACTGAATGTGATGCATGAGAACTTTTTCCCGGGCAAACTCAGTATTTTTAAATAGTTAAGGATGTAGTAGCAATTTATTAGAGTAGGATGTTATTAAAAGCATTATTTCTGAATTTTTAGGGATTATTATTCACATGATTCACATAATTCAGATTCTGTAATATTTTTGGAGAGCAAAAACACAGCGTAGCTTGAGTAACGGAGAGAGAGAAACGTGTTTCTCTCTTGATTTCGCTAGTCATCTTCATCACCATAATCATTCGTTGTTTTGGTATGATGACTACTTCTATGTTGATTTCCATTGTATTCATGATTAGCTAAACTTATCTGTTAGGGTTATGGAAACCTTGTAGTATACTCTCTATTGCTATGGGTTTGTGAATTTATGATGTGTAATGCACTTATATCATTACTCTCTTCATTATAATTGAATTCTCGTGGTTGCAAACATAGGGAATACGCCATTATAGAAATAACATGTTCGATAGAAAAGTTGTTGTTTGGAAAAGAGAGTGTGACAAGATGTTTGGGTTTCCAACCTCTAGTTTACATGTTAATGCCCTAGCAGGATTAACTACTTGGAGAGTTCGTATAATTTGTTGTACACTTTATGTTTGAGAGAACTAAGGTGAATAAATCCTTGATGGTTGAAAAACACTTGGATTTAGAATTAGAATACGTCTCTCTATAAGTGCATGCATGTATAAAATTCGTATTACCCATAGTTAATATAGAAGTAGAAGCTACAAGGTGGACATAACCCTAACTTGTTATTGTCTGTGATCAAATATAACTACGCATATCATCTCATCGTTACACTGATAATATTATTGTGCACTTAAACCAAACCCCCCTTATCTTGGAATCTTCGACCAACAGTCTAATAATAATCGCAATACTTAGTGATCATAGTATTCCCTGTGGGATTCGACACCCAACCCAGTTGGGTTCTATATTTGACAGCGACCGCTTACACTTTCTAGCGAGAGTTGTAATTTAGGCGTATCAGTATGGAGGGACTACAAATGATATTTGATAGAGAAAGTCATGTTTCAGAGAATGACAACCCGAGAGGGTCATTTATGAGGAGAACAGGATTGAGCTATCTAGGTTGTGTAGAGCGACACAGTTGTGGGTAGATTTGGAGAGTTATCAGTTAGAGTGGATAACTAGACCACTTGGTTGTTACAACTCGTCTTTGTTGTGGGAATTCTACTCATCATACTATGCCACTCTAGCTTTGACTACATCCAGGATGGCTATTTCGAGGAATACTAAGCAACCACAACTTGAGTAGATCCTTGTAAGGGGGATCATGGTTGATATTTTAGCAGTGGCTATCCACCAAGTTCTCTTTGGTCCATACTATATTTCCCTAACATCCATAACAGAATGTGAATACAAATTAAGAGTTGTATGTGACAGACATATTATGAGGGATGCTGAGCACAAACATGAAAGAGTCAAGATGGAAAGGTGGATCGCCGAATATATTTAACCTTTTGGTAATGAGACCCCATGGATCGATGGGCAAGGCATGATAAAGAAGGCAACACTAATTTTTTATACTAAGTGTTGATGGTTGATCATTAGTTATAGGCTATTTTAGACTATTTTGGACAATATATTAACTTGGGGGGAGCCACTCTGATTTCTAGCATGATGGTCGGGTATGACATGGACTTTACAACCATCATTTGGCATGAGAATCCTGGGAGAGCCTTTGGGGAGATAATGAATTTTCCATTCCCTTGACTTATTTAGAGACTATGTGATGATGCCGATGAACCAGAGATACCGTGAGTTGATGTAAGAGTACAAGTGACAACCACAACACTGATAATCATGATGATGGATCCAACATATCTAGTCCTTCCTAGGAGAACTTATGATCTTTCCATAGCACCTTAGGCACAGACAGAGAGCCCTTTAATTTCCACAGAGCCTGGTGATGTATAGAGAGAAAACATAAGAGCAAGTATAGATTTAGAGATGGAGGAGCAGAGAGAGCTCCCGAAGAAATCACATAGGGTGAGGGGACCTCAACAACATCTACATCAGCCTCGGCTTCTACCTAAGAGTTTGTTGGTGTATCTTTAGGGTCCACTCACCCATCCACTTTAGCTACTGCATTGGATATGGTGTTAGTTTCTTGTGAATTTCTAAAAATCTTAGTGGATAGTCAGAGGCCACCACTTGATGACTAAAGAATGTAGAGACAGAGGTGGTGATTTTGTATGCGTAGATCTAACCATGAGTCAAGAACAAAAAAAAGGCGACAGAGGATAGATGAGAGTCTACACACACAATTGCTATGTCATAATTATGTGCTGATTTGCATAAACGTATTGATGCTTTTGAGAGACGTGTGGAAGAAAGGTTTATAGCAATTAAGATGGCAGATCTAGGAGGCACTAGAGAAGAAATGAACACATTGAGAGCAGAGGTATGCTCTCTCACAGAGAGCCATATGACATCTATCCCTTCGGTCATGGTCCAGTTGTTCAGACCTTACCTCCACATGGTCCTAAATTCTTTGATTTATTTTTGAAGAATGATGAAGAGGTCCCCATAAGTGGGACCAAGAGAGGTCATGATGGGGAGATTCAAGATTCAGATTTTCCATTTGAGCAGGCCCTAAAAAGAGCTAAACATGAGTCGAGAGAGACTGATTTTATTGATAGGTAGAGGCGTGCTAAGATAGCAGTGGGTGCATCATCTAGTAGTGTACCTCCACCACCACCACCTCTGATAGTGAATATTCACCCATATGATGACATGAAAACTTAGTGCATCCCTAGTATGTTCTCACTTTCCTTGGTTTTACTCTATTTTTACACATTGGGGATAGTGCATAGTCTTTTAGTTAGGGGTGGGGCAAACCATAGCTTCCATGGGTTTTTATTGCCATGTTTCTTTTCTTATTGGCAGCAGTATAGTTGCAGAACTAACATGTCTAGGTTTAAATTTATTTTGTGATATGTTTTTTTCTGTGTTATGATGTGTTATGATGTGTTATGTTGTTTAACTAGGTGATTTTTACGTATTTAGGGCAGTTGACATGTTTTGATTATGATCTTTAAGAAAAATAATACCCCTTTAAATTTTTTGTATTTGAATTGTGTGATGTATATTTATGTGACCTTCGTGGATCTTATTATGGCATTAGAATTTGGGATATGATAGTCATTGCTAACAATTGCATGAGCTGGATAGTAAGTAGCTTTGTGATATAGTCTTATTCCATGTGTGTGTGTGATACTACCTAGTTCCCATTGTGTGTTAAATCTAGAACTTTCCCGATTGTTCTTGGCTACGTTGTAGGATAGTTGGTTAGGAAAGGATCATAGGCCTTTTTTTATTTTAGTCCACTTTTAGCCTAAACAACCTTCTAGTGTGAAGTTGTATCTCTTGATCCCTGTTTTAAGCCTTATAACCTATTTCTTTGTTTTCACCTTTCACCTTTTTATTTGTGTTAAAATGAACCTATTTTGGCTCTGGTCCTCCTAGGGCATTGTGCACCTCAAATCAAGAAAATCACATAAATTAAAGGTGGCTATCATAAAGGTGCGTAATGTATAGTGGGTATGAAGAAGGGAAAAACAAAAAAAAACAAAGAAATGAGGGTTGGATGTGGTAGGAAAAGAAAAAGAAAAATATGAAAAATATGAAAAAAGAAAGAATAAGAAAACCAAACCCAACCTGAATGTGTTTTAAAATAAGAAAAGGATAAATAAAGAGGAAATAAAAATAAAAATTGGTTAATAAGTGAGACCCCAAAGTTAGTGTAGTGACAAGGAGGATTAGTCACTTGATATCCATATGTACCATACCATCCCCCAAGTCTACATTACAAGTTGAGAAAAGTCCTATAGTGATCCTGACTTGACTGTTTGAAAGCTTAGGTATAAAAAATAAGGGCAAGCCTATGTTATTTGACATGTAGTGATTGGAACTTAGTTCTGAGTGTGAGTGTCTCTTGACCACCCCTGCATTGACATGTTTGATTTCATGTATGACTGAGGGGGACTTCTTTGATCTGAGGGCACATAGGGTGTATCACTAGTTGCATTCTTGTTTGGGTAAGTGTAACTAGTATTTATGCATGATTGTTTGTTGCTAATGTAATTGGCTTGATTCCTTTGTGTCATACTATTGTGCTTCATGTATACTCATAGTTGGTTTTCACTCCTTATATAGGATGGTATAATGAGTTTGAACCTAAAATGTTGATTAACTGCCTCGGATGCCTTAGATCCTTCTAGCTAAGCATCATGTTTGTGTTTGATTTATTTTCTTGCTTGAGGACATAAAAGCATTATTAGTTGAATGTGTTGTTGTACTATGAATATATAACACTTTTGATTCTTAAAACTAAGAAAATATGCATGATTCTTCGGTTGTTTTGTTAGATATGATTTGTTTTTGGTATGTTTTGTATGCTAAATTCAAGAAAAAGATGAAAAATGAAGTTTTTTGCTACTTACTTGGTCATTTTTTGGCGTATGTGGCACTTACCGGGTGTGTGTGACCAAATTATGTACCAAAACTTGAAGTCCAGAGTTTTAGGTGCAAGAACTTGAAGACCCTATCACTTACAAATGCTACTTATGGTCTGTATGTAGCACATACAGTCCATATGTAACACATACGATTCGTATGTGGCTAAGGTAAGTGATAGAATCCAAGATTTAGAGAGTTCAAAAATTAAAGGAAAAATTCTGACACTTACCTGGGTTCACTTGCGGATCGTATGTAGTACATACGGGGTGTATGTGGCTCAAGTTAATGGCCACCGACTCCATTTTTCATTTTTCGTTCGGGCTTTGATATTTAGGGTTTCCTCATGTACAATAAATATCCTTTATGTGTTTTTAAGTTATTTTATGCACTTTGATATTGTTTTATACATATTAACATATTGTGATCTTTGGAAATTTTGGTTGATAATTTAGTTTCCGACTTTGGATTTTGATTATTGTTTATTGTGATATTTCTTTGATGCTTTAAATTATGAAATCTTTTGGTTGTTTCACAAGAATGAGTTTCTAAAACCTTTAGCTAGGGTTTTGGGAACCCTGACAGATTGATGAAGTAGGTGAGGTGCAAAGATGATCTGGGCTAGTACCCATGCATGTATTGTATTATCTTTAGTTTAATAGTTTTCTTAGTGGTTGCAAACTTTAGGATCCCGCCTAGATATTCCTATTCACTCTAAAAGGGGTGTAGGGACTAGGAAAAGATAATAACAATAGTAATTTGGAGTTAATTACTGAAATAAGCTTACTAGTATTATCTTCTTAAGACGATTAGCTTTCATCTAATAACTTGAGATCTATAAGATGATAGTTAACTGGGATCCTGGATAAGGGTTAGTAATGCGACATCTTGAGACTCAAAAGATAAAGGGTGAAATCCATCAATGAGTCCACACGATAGTTTTGGTACATAACTTATCAGATTCTCATACAAGGTACTATTTTGGTTCAGCTGAGCACGATAAACTTACGAACTCGAGATGCCAGGGGGAACACAATCCTAATATTCATATCCTATTGATTTCAACCATATTCTGCACTTTTTACTTATAGTTACTCGATACAACAAAACGTCCCCATTCATCATTGCACTTGCCCATTAATTCCAGCAAAAAAGAGGTACAATATCTGCAGTCCCTGCGGTTAGAACCCCAACCTGGTTGGGATCCTATACTTGACTACGACTGCTTTATTATTAAATTAGAGGTGTAGTTTGGGCATGGATTAGGTATGCTATTATTACAGAGGTTATCTTTCGTACCACACTAATATCGCATAGGTTATCCTCTATGTCACGCTGATATCGTATAGGTTAACCTCTGTGACACAGCCTTATTGCAGACCCTCAATGCCTGAGGGTCACAAAATGACCCCGAATACCTTTCAAAAATTCCAAAACTTTCACCAAAAACCCTTTTAACATCCCTAAACACAATTTAAGTCAAAAATTGATATTATGCATGAGGGAAGGTCAAAAATAAAATGATCAAAGTTTTAAGAGGTCTCATATTATCCTCCACTTAAGATTCATCCCCAAATGATGAGATAGGACATTTTTAGTATGAGAATAGCAAGAATACATGAGAATCAATTGAAAAAAATCGAAAAGTGACAAGAGGAAAACAAAAATCATATCTTAAGAACTTTAATCCAACCCGAGGAACAAGAATGGCTATTTGGCCTACATATCTTCCTCAGCTTCCCATGTAGCTTCTTTCACCTTTTGATTTCTCTAAAGAACCTTCACCAAAGCTACATATTTGGTCCTCAATCTACGAACTTGCCTATCTAATATCTCAATCGAGACTTTATCATAAGACAAGGAATTTATCATGCCAACATCCTCAATAGGAAATATCAAAGATGAATCACCCATACACTTTTTAGAATGGACAAATAAAATACGAGATAAATGAAAGCTAAACTCGCAGGCAAATCTAACTCAGACGCCAGATTCTCAACTCACCGAAAAATCTGATATGGACTAATGTAAATGTCCTGACCCGAGGCTACCCCTAGTCGCGACAACGATGCTTATGGTTACATGTGACCACAAGCTAACCCATGAGCTCGTACCTGCTGTAAGCACTGAATAAAGTAACAAAATACATATGTACGGAAGTAAACTGTCAATGTCATAAGGTTTAAATACTGATAAGATAATGTAAAACTAGATACTGAAATATGTATCAAAATGTACCTGAATGACTGAAAACATCTGATAAAATTGATTGACTGCATGTATGAAGGCATCTAAACTGACGTAAGAGTTAATAGGATATGCCCCAACTAACTCCAAACGATACCAACTTGAAGAAAATGTGATAATACTGAAATAACATAATAGGTCCTCGACATATGAGGACCCACCACAACTGCTGATCTTGATAAGATGAACTGTCTAAGCGTGGTTAGGGAATTGAGAGTCCAAACATATGATCTAAGACATCATATCACGAAGAAAGTATACGGTCAGTACTTTAAATGTATTCGTATATGAGATGAGGTTAGGCTGAAATACATAGGTTCATATGGATGGAATACTGACTGACTGAGTAGCATGATATAATGATTGAATTAATAATATGAGATAAATAATGCATAACATGTGTGAAAACTGTAAAATATGAGAATGCATGACTAAGCATAAAACATGATACTAAAATAGTCTGTAAACTGCAATACTAAAATCTAATAACTGAATAACTGATAAGCTTATGCTATGGTCAAGCAAAACAAAACAGATAATATGTAGAATACTATACTGAGACTGTGGGAGGTATCATCTAACCGACATGCCCCAATCTAAGATAATTGGGGTCTAACCTGTAACCCTAGTTGGAAGGGTATCAGTACCATGCCACAGGTACTAATGTTGGCTGTGTGGATACATTAAGATACTATCCTGAAAAACAAGGGTGTCAAGTTTGAACTGATGGGTGACCCCTAGGCGGAGTCAAGCCTAAAATGATGGGTGACCTCTGGGAGAAAGTCAAGCCTAAACTGAGGGGTGACTCCTCAGAGTAAGTCAAGCCTAAACTGAAAGGTGACTTCTCATAGCCCATGCTGGCTACGCAGTTCTAGAATGCAAGGGCTACTACTAAAGACTCAACCTAACTGACAGGGAAGCCACTATCCTGTATTCGCTCGGTGCTAAATCATACTCCTAGCTAAACTGATACTGATTACTAGACTGAACTAAGTTTAACTAAACAAACAACTGGTCTTAATAACTGACCAAATGTTAATGCTAATGGTTTATCTGAAATCATTCTAAAGATATTAAAATTCTATAAATAACTAAGTTTCGAGTATTCATAACCCCCAACACTGAATAGAATTAACAATAAGGACATATGAGGCTATAAAAAAATAATAAAGGATCATTGTTAAAGATTCAACACTTAGGCATTTCATCTGACACATATGGGGTCATGATCTTAAACATGGGAAAGGGTTAAAGCATGTGAAAATTCCATAGTTACAGCACAAACCATGAATTAGGAACTTAACATGGAAATTTCATGCTTCAAATGTGTAAGGGCTACTTTCCAATGAAAAACACTTGTAATCATCATGTATAATCGAAACTCATAAAAGATTCATGGAGATAACTCATTATGAAAATTTAATTTCATGATTTAAAACATAAAAATATATTCTTGGACTTCATAGGTGAAAAGGACCCATGGATGAACATCACACATACCTTAAACCTTAAATCTTGAAAGACAAACACAATCTTGAAAGCTTTCTTGAAGTTCTTGGATTGGAAGACTTGAATTCTTAGTTTTTTCTTGAAGAGAATATAATTGAATTTGATGTTCTTGGGAGAGGGCTAGGGTTTCTTTGATAGAAAATTTGAGAAGAATGGGTAAATAACGCCCAAATTGCTAATATAAGTCGTGTTATGATGACTTGGATTAAGGGGAAAAGACGATTCTCCCCCCCAAACAGTTAAATTCGTAACTGGAACGCGTTTTGGAGGAATACCATGATGTGCTAAGGGCCTCATCGCTATACCCACCATAATGCACCATTATTGAGGTGAGGTACTAGAAATGAAATCCAAACGTTCCCTAATACTCGTACAAAAAATCCAAAAACCTCCTCGAGATATGCTCTTTACACCCCTGAAAATTAATTAACTCAAAAACTTATGTCTCAGCGCCGAGAAGACTCGTTTAAAAATCCTCAAAGTTAAGAGGCCAAAAATAAGACTAAGTCCCCAACACTTGGTGAAATTTTTAGGCTTTAACCCTCTTATGCATGAAACTAGGAGCTGAACTAAGCTAGGAAAAGTATGGGGTATTACAATATCTCCCCCTTGGGAACATTCATTCTCAAAGTAGACTAATTAGGCTGAGAGTTCTGTAGAAACTGAGATCATATACTGAACATACATAATTGAAAACATGATTACATGACTAAGTCTGAAACATGATACGTGAACTGAATATCATGAGTTGAACTGATTCCTTGAATACATGAAATGATAGGAGAATGTTTATATGGATACGATAGAAATGAGAGAGTCATCTTATGAGTAACCAATGCCTTGACTGGATTTGGTTTTGTGAGGGAAAATTGAGAGGTTTAGTTGATGAAAAATTGGGGTACTGCAACATCTCCCCCTTAGGATCATGCATCCCATGAATGATACTGACTTGTCTAAGATACTAAGGAAATACTGAGATAGTGTACGAGGCACTTTTGAACTGAATCATGACTAAATACCTGAATCTGAATCGTGATGCATGAACTGAACTGAATTCACAACTTACATGGATGCGAACAAACTATCTCTTAGAATGACAATATTCGAGAAACTTCTAATAGTACGAATAGATTGAAAGATGGAAAAACCATAGGAACTTGTCAGTCTGACTGCTAATCTGAATTGCTGGCTATACAGACTGAATTATACTAAAAACTTATAATCAACTGGAGTATTTCTTCAACACTCTTCCTTAGAAGTTATAATAATAGTAGGAAGCAACGAACTTGGGCATGATGTAAATAAGATATTTGAGTAAGGACTCTTAATAAGGATCTAACTCTATAACATGTGACATAGGCCTATAAAACATAATCTAGAATTGTTATGCCTTAGACAATGCAACTGCTACTCTTAAATTTAGACATACTCCTCAAATACTCCCTCAACTACATATTCTGCTTCAATATCGTAATTCACTTGAGGCTACTAAAAATGTTCACATGGGAATTGATAACTCTATCTATTGAAGTTTGAGTTAAACAAAATTATCTTTCTATGTTCAAGCCTACTCGAATCTACAAAGTGCAACCATAACACTGCAATACTAGTTGGAATTATGAATTCAATACAACCTACATTTTTACCACTTCTCATCTCAAGAATAACTCTTCTTACCACTTCAACAACTAAATTCAACCTCTTACTAGGAATCCACTAATGGAAAATGCACCCATCCACTTCTACACACCAACATGACGTTCAAGCCTATTATCATAGCCACACATGTACTTCTAGGCAAACAACCCATCAAATAATCTTTTCCATACTCTCTAATACTTCTATCATTAACAACTTCTATGCACTATTCTTAAGAAAATCACACATAAAATTTCAACTAGCTATGACATATATCAAAAACTTGGCCTCAATATTACTCCACACTTACAACCTTGGATCAAAAAGCATACAACAATATTTCCCCAATATAAAACATTTACTCTCTCCTATCTAAACAATTGTTCATAACCACTAGCATTTCATAAGGAGAGGTCACTAAAAGGTTAGATCATGAGGACCTGAAGCATTAAAGAATACTATGCATAACTTGGATGCTTAATGGAGGCATGAGAAATAGAGTATCCATGACCTGGATTCATTGCAGAGATAAAAACTGAGGATGTACATGACATAATCTAAATTTTTCTATCATTAAGAGAGTAGTATGAGTACTGGAACTAAACATACTGTAAAGCATGCGTACATGATTCATGAGATGCATAACCTGAGTTTGGGGTTCATAAATTTCATGGAATATGATTTGTACAACTGAAAAAATTGGAACTCATTTAACTAAGAACTGGAAGCGTATATGATTCTATGGAAGGTGCGTGAATTTGAGCTACTATTAGGAAATTGAAATGTAAGGCATGAGTATATATAGTGATAACTGAAATAAAAATGGGTTAGGCATCATCCTCCCTTACTACTATTCTATAACATACTGACATCACCACTGGAATCTAAGAGCATGACTTGTTTACTTATTCTATCATCTCCTCCTTAGCTATAAGCCATCACTCTAAGTCCGCGGAGCCCTTTTAATAAAATTTAAACTAAACAAAGACCACTTTAATCTGAAGCTCGAAATATGACCATGCTCATCAGTAACAAATTCACCTTGAGAGACTGAACTTGAAAGTGCAAAACCTGCTGCTAATACTCCCTTGTGACATACAACTCTTAACTTTCTATAGCCCCAATATTCATCATATAATAACTTAAACACTAACTAACTTAGGATCTTCATGAGTACCACCATACCATGAGTTCACACAATCTAAAATTTTAATTTTCCTTTCTATTAGATCAACCATCCAAGGTTCAAACATAGATTATAACACGTAACATGTATTTTCCATAACCATGAGAATTACCATTAGACCCGAACATCCGACATCATCATCCAATAGACCATAACTTAGCTGGTACAAACATCAATTACTACATTAATAGCCTCATTCAAACTTAGCAACTCAAGGGTACTATATAAGCACACCCACACTATCATACCTACCTCAAATTCTTGCATACACTATTTCAAGCCTACTAATTCACCTTTCATACAACTAACCCCATGGATACAAAATCAACTAAATTCAGATAACACTATCCCCACTCTACTACTGCTAAACCTCTAGGTTCATACTTCTAACTCTAGACCATATGTTGTCATAGGATTTTGTGAAGGGATCTAAAAACACATCTAACCCCTAAGCATTGAGGTACTACCAATTAATTTAATGACTGGTTCCTTGGGAAACTGAAAATGAATGACTCTATTTTTGCTATCAACTGAGACATAACATGAGGAGACCCAATCCATACTGAGAATGATGCCAAAATCAATTATCTCTAACTCTACAAGGTCAACTAAGGTGACTTGCTGGGATATTATGACCGAATAGTTCCTGTATACCTGCCTGGCTATAATAGAGACACCTACTAGAGTAGACACTGAGAAGGGTTCTACTAAAGATTTAGGACTGATACCGAAGTCGACTTCTATACAAGGGGTTACAAAGGAGAGAGAAGCTATGGGGTCCAAGAAAGCATAAACATAAAGGTGAAAGACCTGTAATCAATCCATAATCATATCAGGAGAACTTTCCTGATCATGATAGAACTGGATTCACTACTAGAAATTACCCCTATGGAAATAAACTTTTTGGCGACGGTTAACAAAGTGTTGCAATAGGTGGTCTATTGCAACGCTTTCAAGAGATGCCAAAAATAATTATTCTATTAGCTATAATTTAACCCTATAACCATCGCTTTTGACATTAAGAGTTGAAATAGGTAAATGAAATAAGCTATTGCAACGCTTATAATTTTATTCCCTTCATTTTCACAGCTAATTTTATTCAGTCTAACAAAAATAAAATATTTTATTAATAAAACATTTCAACGCTGCCTCTACTCTGATCCAATACTGGTCACTGCTTAAATATTTCAACATAAATAATGGCTGTAAAAGTGCAATTTCAATATTTTGTGAGGTGTCGGTACCGGTGGTAAGCTGCGATCGCGATTAGGGGAAAAGAAGAAAGGGGAAAATCATAGTTCTGAGGTGATTTGCGATTAGGGCTAATTTGGTTTCAGGTAAGTTTGTTCGGATGATTTTTGCGATTAGTAGAAATTTACATTTTTTGGAACTTCGTTTGTGGGGTTTTCATAAATTGTGTATATCATTGATCTGGTGAGATTACTTACTTGTGGGTGTTCGGTATTTCAACTATATTTTCTATTAATTTATGTAATTTAAATTGTGGGTATTCTATATTTCCTTGAATTTGGTGTGCTTTTTGGGTTTCTAAACTGTGGGTATCTTTAAAGATTTAATGTTTGCTTAATTTGAGCTCTAAGGAGTTTTCTTTAAAGAGGGTCATGAGGCTATTGGGAGATTTTATCACAATGTCTTAAATGGTTTTTGATTCTTCTAAAGTTGTTAGTGTTGTGTCTAAGGATTTAAAGAAGTTTTTGCAGTCTGATTCTGGAAGGGGAGCCTTGGAGTAACTGGTAAAGTTGCTGCCATGTTACTGGTAAAGTTGTTGCCATGTGACCAGGAGGTCACGGTTTCAATCCTTGAAAATAGCCTCTGGTAGAAATGCAAGGTAAGACTACGTACGATACACTCTTATGGTGGGGCCCTTTCCCGGACACCACACAACAGTAGCTTTAGTGCACCGGGCTACCCTTTTTTTGTAGTCTAATTCTGATGAACTTCCTAGGAGTTTGAAACAGTAACCTAAAATTGCAAGATCTGAGGAATTTACCATTTCTATGGTTAGAGTTTCGCTGGCTCTAACAGTTTGGATATTAAGGGGGTATGGGAGTAAAAATAAGAGTGAGATTGAGGAGGTGCGTGATTCAAGATTTGTTGATATGGATAGAATGATGAGTATTGTTGGGACTGAATTTGTTTCTATTGTTGTTAGTAGCTTTGCAAGGAACTTGGTTATGGGTTTCTATTCGAATAACGGGTCGGATGAGGGGTTGAATAGGAATTTCCAGTCTGTGGTCCCGTATATGAAAGAGAATTCATATTAAGTGCCGAGATGGATTGATGTGGTTTGTACTAATAGATGTAAATTAATGATTGCTGATTGTATCTAGACATTTGTGAGCACTGCTATTGTAGTTTACCTTAACAAAACAATGCATATAAACGTATATGATGATTTATTTTCTGGGTTGACCAATTCGAAGAATCAAGCCAATGCGAAGGACTTTCTAGTTTCCATTTGTAGTGGGGATGTCGAAACACAATTGAATATTTCTCATCAAGTGATGACAACTTCTGGATTTGATTCTGATTTGAGTTTGAATTTTGCTTTGAGTTTGAGTTTTAATCAATTACAAAGTGTGGCTTTGAATTCTTATTTGAGTTTGAGTTTTAATCAATTATAAAGTGTGAGTTTTATTCATGTTGATTTATTGGGGAAAGTGATGAGATAATTTGGTGTTTAATTTAGCTAGAATTTGATTAATTTGGATATTGGTATTGATTTGTTTGTTTGTTTTTGTATTGAAAAGTTGAGTTTAGGAAGTAGAGTTTATGTTCATTCTAGTTTATGTATTCAATCACCCCTAATCCTTATTCTCTCTTTTTTCTACATACAAGTCCCATGCTATTAAGGGTATTTTATTGGTGTATATCTGTGTTTGAGTGTCTGTTTATGCGTTACGCTAAGTCTATTTGGAGAACCAACATTTTCAATTTGATAACAACATCATTTAAACTTCAAACAATATAATTTTGAGTCCAACATTAATGAATGCACAAATGGTGAAGGAATTTCCCATGATGAAAGTTCTAGTTACGCTACTTGTGTTCATTGATGTTGTTATTGTTGTTTCACAGAGTCTAAGCAACCTAGATAAGAGATCTAGTTAAGTTTTATATCTATGCTTGCTTAGAAAGTTGATCTATGCTTGCTTAGAAAGTTGATCACTTTAATTCTCAATATAAAGAGGACATTACGTCTCAGTATTTGCTCTTTTATTTCTTTCACAGGATTCAATTAACTATGCAACAGTAGGAGTTCTTCTAAGCTGGCAGCCGTTCTTTTAAGATATCCATTTCAGGTAGGTTACGGGTGTTATAAGTTTGTTTTATCTTTGTTGAGAACAAACATTGAGCTTTGTTTTTTATTGTGTTACAACGTAAGAAACTAATTTTTCAGAAGGTTCAAATTCTGATGGCATCAAAATACTATAGGTGATTTTTTCCCTATTGGCTTATGATTGATGGGTAGAGTGTTACCATATACTTTTTCTGTTGAGAGGTAACAAAATAAGATACTCACAATTGTCAATCTGACTTAGGCAATACTGGCAGGGTAAATGTCTGATTTAGTGCTGAAGGATGGACAAGTCTAGTATATTGCAGCTAGGTTTTTGGTGATTGGGATAGATATATACCATATCTTCTCATCTATTTATTGGTTTGATTTAAATGATCAGATACGGTAGTTCTCACCTTGTGGCCTGATGCTATTTTTGTCTGGTTGGTTCTCTCTACTTAGATGGAATCTATTATATGCTAGGTTGGCCTTGCTGAAATTAAAGTTGCAAGTGAGAAAACTGGTGGACTAGTTGTTCTGGCAGAAAGTTTTGGTCATAGTGTTTTCAAGGTTTCTCTGAAACAAGCTTTCCTGTCAGGTGGAAATGATCTTGGATTGTCATCAAAGTAAGGTTGATGAATATTCTTTGGTTTTTTTGCTTCCCCCAAAACACACACACACACACACAAACACACACATACACAGACAGAGAACCCACAACCCTGGCCTCTTTCAAAAGAATAGAAGAAATTTCCTGATGAAATCTAGTACTTTAGAACCTCTAATTTCTGCAAGTTTTGAAACTTAATCGTATTATACAAACTATTCATGTCAGTTTATACTTTTGTTACTCTTAACGCTATTATACTAATTATACATGTCGGTTTGTACTTTTGTTACTCGTGATGCTATTTTACTAATTTTTCATGTCGGTTTATACATTTGTTGAAATGTCTGAGGATAGATATTTTGTTTGTTAATTAATATATGCTCAAATACCGATGTGAATGACTCATTTCCAGCTACAAAGATGAATGTACTAATTTTCTTTTTTCATTCTTTCGGGTTCTAAGAAAGTTTTGTGCTAGACTTTTTATGATATGTAACTGCTCAAAAAGATCTTTCTTAATATGTAGCTCTTCTAAATAAATTAATACATATTTATTGAGCAAGATTTTCTTATTGAATGAGTTCTATCTAGTGTTATTAGGCAAATCGCAATGGATAGCACTTAACATTTTAGTTCTGATACTTACCCTTTTTGAATCATATTTCTCATGGCTTTTTATTTCATAGTCATGCTTGTTCATTTTGTTTATGCTAAGGATATATTCTATCAGATGACTTCATATGCTTGAACAGTAAACTTATCTCTATGTGACCTATAGGTCAAGGGTTCGATCCATGGAAGCAGCCACTAATGCTTGCACCAGGGTAGGTTGTTTATACCACACCCCTTGAGGTTTACGATTTGTGCACCGAGCTACCTTCCTTCCTGATCTGGCTTCTCTGATCACCTGTTATCGGTCTTAGAGGTGTCATACATTTTGGTCGAATGGAATTAAGACAGAATAAAGACATATGACTTAACCTTATTCGAGTTAGATTGGGTGCTTATTTATTTATCTTTTTGTTCTTTTGGATAACAAAAAGAAGTTGAAGTATTTGACCAGTGATCTGCTACTTTAGCCTCTTGTATTATATTCAACTGATGCTTCTATTTTCTGAACCTGTTTTCCATCTCTTTTTCTGTGTCTCTTCTTTGTGTTTGTCTGTTAATTTATAAAGAGGGTTTTCACTTCTTTTGTCACTGGAGTCCTTGATTTGAATTGATGTTGATGGACCTAGTATTACTATATCTTTTTTGAAGCA
This sequence comes from Capsicum pubescens, assembly GCA_030864215.1. Taxonomy (NCBI): domain Eukaryota; kingdom Viridiplantae; phylum Streptophyta; class Magnoliopsida; order Solanales; family Solanaceae; genus Capsicum; species Capsicum pubescens. The sequence continues at coordinate 100,740,235 of CM061545.1, forward strand.
ATTTGGTGATATCAGAACCCTGTATACTGCATGCAAGCATAGGGTCTTTGTGATGATATCTTACTATGACATCCAAGCTGCTCGAACTGCAATGCGTGCTCTACAAAATAAGCACTTGGGACGAAGAAAACTCGACATTCATTTTTATATTCCTAAGGTTTGAATCCATATTATGTAGACATGCGAACATGGAAGGACAATTCTAACTAATGTTCTTTATTGTTGCATCCAGGAAAATCCATCAGAGAAAGATATTAACCAAGGAACTCTTGTCGTGTTCAACTTGGATCCATCGGTATCCAATGAGGATCTTCGAAAAATATTTGGAGCATATGGGGAAGTCAAGAAGGTATCACTTTTACTTAATTGTTCACTGTTAAGGCTATATTATTTTTTTGTTCTTCTGTCTCTTCGGAATTCTAGAACTTTTAAGCTCCACTAAATCATATTGTATGTAAAATGCAGATCAGAGAAACGCCACATAAATGCCATCATAAGTTCATCAAATTCTACGATGTAAGAGTAGCTGATACAATTCTTAAAGCATTAAATCGTAGTGACATAGCTGGAAAGCGGATAAAACTTAAACCCAGTCGTCCAGGTGAAGCCCATCGAAAGTATGTTCTAGTTCTGCTATTAAAAATTAGCCTTTGTTTTCACTTTCCGGTGTAATTTCATGATGAAATTTATAAGATAGAATTTTGCCCAATTTACAAGTGCTCATGGACAGACATGCATGAGAAAAAAGAAGAAAACTTAATGCAAAAGAAAGAAAGAAATTGAAAAGAAAAAATACTTTCTCTAGTAATTCAGTATGTAAAAGAAAGCATGATATTCATGTTGGTACTGATCATGCTAGGATTTCTTCGAATCATTTTGCGTGTTGTTTAAGATGAAATTTATTTCTTTTCTGGATGGAATGCTCTGTTAGGAGGTTATGACTCCATTATTCCGTTAATATGAATTTTAGGCTTAACTTGACTGTCAAATTGTATAACCGCAAGTTGACTGGTGATGGAACTTACTGTAACACCCCATACTTAATTACGTGCAGTAGCCATGGTTATATGTGTTGGAGTATATGTATTGATCATAAGTTAGGTATATATGAGTTTAAGTATGAGTATTGATTATTTTGAGATGGTTTCAAGTGTATAGTTTGATTATATGTGTATAGGAATCGACTTTATTTATACCGGAATTTGCCTGTCGAAGTTTCTATGAGAAGTTTATCGAGTTAGCTTTCCAACGATATAAAGATTTCTGAAAATAGATGAGTATCGGATATAAGCGAGCATGTTCGAAACTTGAAAACGGTGGACGCAATGAACAGTAAATGTGCAAAAGTTTTCTGCACACAAAAGTACTGCAGCCAAACAGATTTTTGGGTCAGCTTTAAATGATCATAACTCCTTGTACAAAATGAACTGTGTGAGCTACTGTATATCGATGAGAATCCCCGAGAGTCTTCTTTCTAATTCAATTGGTTTCACTCAAATCCATTATCGGAGCAAGGAGTTATGATCGATTTACTTTAGCCTATCAAAACAGTCCACCATGGACAGATTCGGATTTACTTAAATTTTAAGGGCAATATGGTCATTTTCCATCACCTCATGGACGAAAATTGGTCATTATATACATATACTTAGCCTCATATCCATCATTTATCATCCAAATTATTGAAGAATAAGAAACCCTAGCCTAATTTCAACTCCAATTATCTTGTGATTCAACCGTAGAAAATCCAAATTGATTCCGTAGTTGTGTTCACCGTCTCGAGGGCTTCGAGAAGCACCCCTTATTTGGTCCAACAGGACTTCGAAATCAAAAGGGACATTTTATGGTAAGGATGTAAATTAGGTTGGTGTTATTTATATGGATATGTATATATATGCATGTGAGCATAAGAAGTATGTTATTTGATTGTTGTTGAAAGATGATTGGAAATGATGTTGGATTATTCTTGTGCATGGTTGGATTATGTTGAATTGTGAAGGGATTTGGTGTGATGATGTGGTATTGAAATGATTATATATATATATATATACACACATAAACCTATTGTTCAAGTTGTTTTTTGGAATGTTTTGCAAATATTGGTTGTATGGAATTATGGAAGAGAATTGTGGTGTTGGGTTGCTAATACTAGATGCCAAACATTTCATTGTAGATAAGTGATTTGTAAAGGCGGGAAGTTGTGTTGAATTGGTATCCGAATCTACAACGAGGTATGTAAAGCATACTCTAACGATGTTCTTTGGAATGAAAACACCAATGTTCCATCAAGTAAGATTCTGAGGTTGTCCAAAAAAACATGTATTGTTCTACGTTACCAACGAAGTTGTTTCCATTCTATAAAGTGTCAAAATGTTTCATTGATATACCAAAAGGCTCCTATTTCATTGTTGTGATATTGATGATTCTGAAACACATTGTTGATGTACCAATGAGTCTTCATTACATCATTATTGTATAGAAGGTCTATTACTTGGTTCCTATTGATGTATCACTGTTCCAAAGGTACTATATTGGCATGAACACTAATGTAATAATCTCAAAATCTTTTGAACTAAGTTATTGGAAAGATCTCCTATGTGTGTTACTTGATATACGTGTGGGTGGTACTTCAGGGGCTTAAGCCTAGCATGGGCCGATCCCGATACTTGATATGATTACAGTTGATATGTACTGGGGGCAGCCTAATGGTCACAGTACGGTACAATATTGATTATTGTTAGGTGGTTGGAGGTTCGGGAGGAGGAGGTAATGGCGAATGATAATTGTAAAGAATGAAATGAACGAATGTATATCGTTCCACAAATGTGTTTGAATTCAAGAACCCAATTCAGATTAATGATAATGTACATGATCCTAAAAGTGTTTATGAAGTGTGGTTCACTTCTATTATGATTTATTCACTTGTGTCTGATTTTCTTGATCCCCCATATCACATATGATTATTTACAGCTTTTCATACTCAGTACGTATTTCGTACTGACGTCCCTCACGAGGGACCTTCATTTTATGCTGCCGGCACTGGTGCTTCAGCTTATACACAACATAGATAGGAGCCAGGTCATACAGCTATTGTTGGTGAGCTCTAGTTTGCTTCAGAGCTTTCCGAGTCGGTTCCTTATGTTTTGTTATTGTACAGGAGTCATGTGTGGGCGGGAGGTTTGTCCCGACCCTAGTTATGTCATGTATATCCTAGAGGCTTTGTAGACATAAGGAAGGGTAAAGTCATGGAAGTTTATATAGTGATGTTATATTTGTATATGTGGTGGCCCCGACGGCCAAGTATTAAATATATATATATATATTTGTGCGTGTTGTGTTGATACAGGTAATTAGACCCTTCTATATTCAACGAAGTACTGTCCAAATTTTTGGTGACATGTAAGTGAAAGTACAGGTATTTGAACGGGTTCTCCCGGGCCTTCTCGGTTTTGGGTGCTAGTCCGGCCCGATGGGATTTTGGGGCGTGATAAAAGTGGTATCAGAGAGGTTCGTCCTAGTGAGTCTACAAAGTCGTGTCTACGTAGAGTCTTGTTTATCGGTGTGCTGTGCACCACATCTATAAACAAGAGGCTATGGACATTTAGCAAATTGTTTCTTTCCTTCAGATCATAGATCGTTCCATAGAGCTTATATAGCAAATGAAGTCATAGTTGACCACTGAATCCATTTGTTTCTCTTATTACAGTAAGAATGCCGGATACCGGAAGTAAGAATACCGGCGAGCGGGTAGATGTGGCTGCCGGAGAAGGGACTAGTAAGTCACCACCTGTACAAGTTAATCAGAGTGAAGCTCAAGCTGAGCGGGTATCTGAAATGTCTTCCACTCCAGATGAAATAAGTGGGAGGCAAACCACATTCACAGAACCACTTGTTAATGCTGCTGATCAGGATATGAGGGATGCAGTACAACTGTTGACCCGGATTGTTGCCAGTCAAGTCCGGGCAAGCTATTCCTGTCGCGGGTTCTAGCGGTACTGATAGGGAGGCTAGTCTTCGGATGCAAGATTTTCTTAAGATGGACCCGCCTACTTTTACCGGATCCGATCTTAATGAAGATCCGCAGGACTTTATTGATCAGATCCAAAGGGCCCTAGAGGTGATGCATGTATCGGGCAGAGAGACAGTGGAGTTATCCGCGTATAGATTCAAAGGTGAGGCTATATATTGTTATGAAAACTAAAAATGATCAAGGGGCATTGATGCACCCCCAGCTACTTGGAAAGAGTTCAAAGAGGCATTTATTGATCATTATCTTCCATATGAGACTCGTCAGGCCCGTGCGGATCAGTTCTTAAATCTTCGACAGGGTAATACAAGTGTGAGGGAGTATAGTCTTCGATTTAATTCTTTGTCCAGATATGCTCCTAATGTTATAGCTACTATGGATGACAGAGTTCATCGGTATGTGGATGGATTGGATCTGTATTTGGTTAGGGATTGTACTATTGCTGCACTGAATAAAGACATGGATATAGCTAGGATCCAAGCATTTGCACAGAAAATGGAAGATCAGAGGCAAAGAAAAAGAACACAGGAATTTGAAAGTGGATCTTCTAAGAGGGCCAGATCTACAGGGCAGTTTATGGCGCCACAGGGAGGTTTTAGACCTCAATTTTCTGCTAGACCACCCAGGCCATTATTTTCTTATTCTGCAGCTAGTGCTCCACCACAGCATCAGGGGTTCAGAGGCAGTTAATTTGGGAAAAAAAGTGAGGGTCATAGTTCGCGATCAGTGGGTTATCATGGGCAAGGGAACATGAGCCAATCGAGACCTTCTCGAGAGCTATGTAATCAATGCGGAAAGCATCATATGGGCGTATGTTGAATGGGAAAAAATGTTTTTTTGGTGCGGTATGACGGGACATATAATGAGAGAATGCCCACGAAGGGGCGCAGGTAGCGTAGCACGACCTTCGGGATCAGCTGTTGCATCATCGTTACCGGTATCTTATTCTGGTAGGGGCTCACAACCTGCGGGTCATGCTAGAAATGAAAAAAGAGTCACCAGTTCCAGCGGGACTCAAAATCGCACTTATGCTTTAGCGAATCTACAGAATCTAGAGGCTTCCCCAGATGTGGTCACGGGTACGTTGTCCATATTTTCATTTGATGTATATGCTCTAATTGATCCCGGTTCTACATTATCATATGTTACTCCTTTGGTTGCTGGAAAGTTCAAAAGAACCCCCGAATTGTTAGATAAGTCGTTGGAAGTGTCTACCCTGGTTGGGGAATCTATTATTGCTAGAAGAGTTTATAAAGATTGTGTAGTAACTGTGTGTGGTCGAGACACGATGGCCAATCTTGTGGAACTAGAAATGGTAGATTTTGATGTTATAATGGGTATGGATTGGTTGGCATCTTGTTATGCCAAAATTGACTGTTGTACGAAAAAGATGTATTTACATTTTCCTAATGAAGCAGTTATGGAATGGCAAGGTAAGATTGGCGCACCAAGAGGTAGATTTATTTCTTATTTCAAAGCGAGAAAAATGATTTCCAAGGGCTACATATGTCATTTAGTTAGAGTAAAGGATACGGAATCGGAATCACCAGATCTTCACACTGTACCAGTAGTAAGTGAATTTCTTGATGTATTCCCTGAAGATCTTCCAGGTTTACCTCCTGAACGAGAAGTAGAATTTGGTATTGATGTGATACCAGGCACTAAGCCAACCTCAATTCCTCCGTATAGAATGGCCCCGGCAGAATTACGAGAATTGAAAGGGCAATTGAAAGATTTGCTAGAAAAGGGGTTCATTAGGCCTAGTATTTCCCCTTAGGGAGCACCAGTGTTGTTTGTGCGCAAGAAAGATGGAACATTGAGAATGTGTATTGATTATAGGCAGCTGAATAAAGTGACTCTTAAAAATAAATATCCTCTTCCAAGAATTGATGATTTATTTGATTAGTTACAGGGTGCCAAATGTTTTTCTAAGATTGATTTGAGGTCAGGTTATCATCAAGTGAGAGTCAAAGAAAAAGATATACCCAAGACAGCTTTCCGAACAAGGTATGGTCATTATGAGTTTCTAGTTATGTCATTTGGGCTAACTAATGCACCTGCAGCTTTCATGGATTTAATAAATAGGGTGTTTAAGCCATTTCTAGATGTATCCGTGATAGTTTTCATTGATGATATTCTAGTTTATTCTAGATCAGAAGAGGATCATGCTAATCATTTGCGACAGGCATTGCAAACTCTTCGTGATTGCAAGCTGTATGCAAAATTTTCTAAATGTGAATTTTGGCTAAAGTCAGTGGCATTTCTGGGCCATATTGCATCAAATGAAGGCATACAGGTTGATACTTAAAAGATAGAAGCTGTGAAGAATTGGCCAAGGCCCACAACGCCTATGGAGATTCATAGTTTTCTTGGGTTGGCTGGTTATTATAGAAAGTTTGTTGAGGGTTTTTCTTCTATTTCAGCACCCTTAACTAAGCTAACGCATAAAGCATCCAAGTTCCAATAGAATGATGCGTGTGAGGAGAGTTTCCAAGAATTGAAGAATAAGTTGACTTCTACACCTGTGTTGGTACTTCCAGAAGGTAAAAAAGGGTATACAGTGTATTGTGATGCTTCGAGAATTGGTTTAGGATGTGTATTAATGTAGCATGGTAAGGTGATAGCATATGCCTCAAGGCAATTGAGGCCACATGAGAAAAATTACCCCACACATGATCTTGAATTGGCAGCGATTATCGTTGCTTTAAAAATATGGCGCCACTATTTATATGGGGTTCATGTTGATATATATACTGATCACAAGAGCTTACAATATATTTTCAGTCAGAAGGATCTAAATCTGAGGCAGCGAAGGTGGATGGAACTATTAAAAGATTATGATGTTGATATTTTGTATCACCCAGGGAAAGCGAATATAGTAGTTGATGCGTTGAGTCGTAAGGCTATGATGGCACCTGTAGAAAGGCAAGGGATGATTAAAGATCTTCATCAATTAGCTAGTCTAGGAGTTCGTCTTCTCAAAATGCCGGACGAGGAGCTTATTGTGCATAATGCCGTGGAATCCTCATTAGTAGCTGAGGTGAAAGAGAAGCAAGATGCAGATCCTGTTTTATTGCAACTCAAGAAGAATGTTCAAAATGGTGCGACAAAGGTATTTGAGCTTTCGCAAGAAGGAGTACTTCTATGCCAAAATCGGCTATGTGTGCCTATTGTTGATGAGCTAAGAAAAAGAATTATGACTGAGGCACATTTCTCAAGGTATTCTATTCATCCAGGGTCAACTAAAATGTATCAAGATTTGAAGGATGTATATTGGTGGAATGACATAAAAAAGAACATCGCAGAATTTGTAGCTGAATGTCCAAATTGCCAACGAGTTAAAGTGGAACATCAAAAGCCCGGAGGCTATATGCAATGCATAGATCTTCCAATTTGGAAGTGGGACATGATTAACATGGATTTTGTTACAGGTTTGCCTCGTACAGTTCGGAAATTTGATTTTATATGGGTGATTGTGGATAGGATTACTAAATCCGCACATTTCTTACCCGTTAAGACCACTTACACAGTTGAAGAATATTCGAAGCTGTATGTTAAAGAAATATTCCGATTACATGGAATTCCAACTTCTATTATATCGGATCGGGGAACTCAATTTACCGCAAACTTTTGGAAGTCTTTCCAACGGAGTTGGGGAACACAAGTGAATCTGAGTACAACTTTTCACCCTCAGACGGATGGACAAGCAGAGCGCACCATTCAAACACTTGAAGTTATGCTACGAGCATGTGTTATAGATTTTAAAGGCAGCTGGGATGATCATTTACCTCTTATTGAGTTTGCCTACAATAATAGCTATCATTCAAGTATCAAAATGGCACCATATGAAGCTTTATATGGGAGGAAGTGTAGATCACCAATAGGATGGTTCGAAGAGGGTGAAACTCTTATGTTCGGACCGGATCTTGTGTATCAAGCAATAGAAAAAGTCAAGGTGATTCAGCAACGGTTGAAAATAGCCCAAAGTCGACACAAGTCATATGCGGATAGTAGAAGAAGAGGGCTAGAGTTTTGGTTAGGCGATTGGGTATTTTTGAAGGTATCGCCAATAAAAGGGGTGATGAGATTTGGCAAGAAAGGAAAGTTGAGTCCACGATATATAGGCCCGTATAAGATTATTCGAAGATGTGGGAAAGTTTCTTATGAATTAGAGCTACCCCAGGAACTCTCATCAGTGCATCCAGTATTTCATGTATCGATGCTTCGAAAGTGCATCGGAGATCCGTCCCTTATTACTTCTACTGAAGATGTGCAAGTAACAGAAGATCTTACCTATGAGGAGATGCCTATTTCTATATTAGATCATCAAGTTAAGAAGATGAGAAATAAAGAAGTAGCATCGGTGAAAGTATTTTGGAGAAATCAACAAAGGGAAGAGATTACATGGGAAGCGGAGGAAGCAATGAAATCCAAATACTCTTATTTGTTCAAAGGTGAAAAAGAAGTGCAAGGAGTGGAACTGGGACACTAACAAGTAAGTTTTTACATATGCATAATATCTATATGATGACGTGAATATTAATTATGAACTCAAACTTGTTTCGGCTAAATAACTACATTCACATTCGAGGACGAATGTCCTTAAGGGGGGAAGGATGTAACACCCCGTACTTAATTACGTGCATTAGCCATGGTTATATGTGTTGGATTATATGTATTGATAATAAGTTAGGTATATATGAGTTTAAGTATGAGTATTGATTACTTTGAGATGGTTTCAAGTGTATAGTTTGATTATATGTGTATAGGAATCGACTTTATTTATACCGGAATTTGCTCGTCGAAGTTTCTATGCGAAATTTATCAAGTTAGCTTTCCAATGATATAAAAATTTCTGAAAACAGATGAGTATCGGATATAAGCGAACATGTTCGAAACTTGAAAACGGTGGACGCAATGAACAGTAACTGTGCAGAAATTTTCTGCACACAAAAGTACTGCAGCCAAACAGATTTTTGGGTTGACTTTAAACGATCATAACTCCTTGTACAAAATGAACTGTGTGAGCTGCTATATATCGATGAGAATCACCAAGAGTATTCTTTCTAATTCAATTGGTTTCACCCAAATCTATTATCGGAGCAAGGAGTTATGATCGATTTACTTTATCCTATCAAAACAGTCCACCATGGACAGATTCGGATTTACTTAAATTTTAAGGGCAATATGGTCATTTTCCATCACCTCATGGATGAAAATTGGTCATTATATACATATACTTAGCCTCATATCCATCATTTATCATCCAAATTATTGAAGAATAAGAAACCCTAGCCTAATTTCAACTCCAATTATCTTGTGATTCAACCGTAGAAAATCCAAATTGATTCCGTAGTTGTGTTCACCGTCTCGAGGTCTTCGAGAAGCACCCCTTATTTGTGCCAACAGGGCTTTGAAATCAAAAGGTCCATTTTATGGTAAGGATGTAAATTATGTTGGTGTTATTTATATGGATATGTATATATATGCATGTGAGCATAAGAAGTATGTTATTTGATTGTTGTTGAAAGATGATTGGAAATGATGTTGGATTATTCTTGTGCATGGTTGGATTATGTTGAATTGTGAAGGGATTTGGTGTGATGATGTGGTATTGAAATGATGATTATATATATATATATACACATAAACCTATTGTTCAAGTTGGTTTTTGGAATGCTTTGCAAATATTGGTTGTACGGAATTATGGAAGAGAATTGCGGTGTTGGGTTGCTAATACTAGATGCCAAACATTTCATTGTAGATAAGTGATTTGTAAAGGCAGGAAGTTGTGTTGAATTGGAATCCGAATCTACAACGAGGTATGTAAAGCATACTCTAACGATGTTCTTTGGCATGAAAACACCAATGTTCCATCAAGTAAGATTCCGAGGTTGTCCAAAAAAATATGTATTGTTCTATGTTACCAACGAAGTTGTTTCCATTCTATAAAGTGTCAAAATGTTTCATTGATATACCAAAAGGCTCCTATTTCATTGTTGTGATATTGATGATTCTGAAACACATTGTTGATGTACCAATGAGTCTTCATTACATCGTTATTGTATAGAAGGTCTATTACTTGGTTCCTATTGATGTATCATTGTTCCAAAGGTACTATATTCATATGAACACTAATGTAATAATCTCAAAAGCTTTTGAACTAAGTTATTGGAAAGATCTCCTATGTGTGTTACTTGATATACGTGTGGGTGGTAGCTCAGGGGCTTAAGCCTAGCATGGGCCGATCCCAATACTTGATATGATTACAGTTGATATGTACTGGGGGCAGCCTAATGGTCACAGTATAGTATAGTATTGATTATTGTTAGGTGGTTGGAGGTTCGGGAGGAGGAGGTAATGGCGAATGATAATTGTAAAGAATGAAATGAACGAATGTATACCGTTCTACAAATGTGTTTGAATTCAAGAACCCAATTTAGATTAATGATAATGTACATGATATTAAAAGTGTTTATGAAGTGTTGTTCACTTCTATTATGATTTATTCACTTGTGTCTAATTTTCTTGATCCCCCATATCACATATGATTATTTACAGCTTTACATACTCAGTACATATTTCGTACTGACGTCCCTTACGGGGGACCTGCATTTCATGCTGCAGGAACAGGTGCTTCAGCTTATACACAGCATAGATAGGAGCCAGGTCATACATCTATTGTTGGTGAGCTCCAGTTTGCTTCGGAGCTTTTCGAGTCGGTTCCTTATGTTTTGTTATTGTACAAGAGTCATGTATGGGCGGGAGGTTTTTCCCGACCCTAGTTATGTCATGTATATCCTTGAGGCTTTGTAGACATAAGGAAGGGTAAAGTCATGGAAGTTTATATAGTGATGTTATATTTGTATATGTGGTGGCCCCGACGGTCAAGTATTATATATATATATTTGTGCGTGTTGTGATGATACAGGTAATTAGACCCTTCTATATGCAAAGAAGTGCTGTCCAAATTTTTGGTGACATGTAAGTGAAAGTACAGGTATTTGAACGGGTTCTCCCAGGCTTTCTCGGCTTCGGGTGCCAGTCCGGCCTGATGGGATTTTGGGGCGTGATACTTACTTTCTGTTCGGGTGTTATCTTCTGTTAGTATCCTCCAAGACCATTTATCTGGTAATAAAAGAACACCATTGCTCCAGTAATATGGATTTTGGAGTTATTGTACTGTCAAAGTATAGTTGCAAAACTGGAATTTTGCTGCAAATATGTTCGACTTTGTCATGCTTATGATTCTGCTTCAAGTAATATATGCATATATATATATATGGCAATAGAATTTGAAGTTTATAGGATTTAAATTTGTCACCTAACCCAATAGCTCATCTTAGTTAGTGGCAATAGGATTTGAAGTTTATAGGTTTAGAATTTGTCACCTAACCCAATATTTCATCTTAGTTACTGGATTCCACCAGTAAATATTCAAAAATATCTAATGAATTCCTAAGACGAGTAGTACATGGTCCTAGCAAAAGCTATTGGGTTCGTTTGAACCCGTGGCTAATACTTTGTACTACCTTTTGCTAAGTTTAATACCTTATTCTGTTTAAGTTAGTTGAGGGCTAGAATATCAATATTGGGCCCTCTGAATTGGCTTGGAATTTAAAATATTGTGCCTAAAGCTGAAGACCATCCAACCTAGTTTAGATATTATAAGAAATGAACAAAAGCAGAAAAATAGAGTTAGGACACAGAAAATAGAAAAGGAACTCAAGACTAATTTACTTGGATCCATCGGTATCCAATGATCTCTAAGAGGGATGAAAGTACTGACCAATCAATTTTGGTTCTTGTAGTATTGCGGATTGTGATAGTCGGTGTGTTCAATAAGAAATAAGGCAACCATTTTGATTTTCTTAATTCTCCTCTATTGATAATGAATTTGGATTCTCAGAAGATTTTAAATTATTGTTGTAAATGAAGACTGGATCCATATTAAGTCTTGGAAGTTGTTTTTGAATATTCTTATAAGAAATTGAATTTGTTTGATGATAATATAGGTGTATCGTACTCTCTTCTAGGCCTTATTGTGCTCTACTGTTGGATCCTACCTGCACTTGTTCTCGGAAGTGGGAGGGCTCTACTGCTCTAGGATTTAATGTTCATTCGTCAGGAGAAACACTTTCTAATCAACCAATAAATCATCCATCTGTTGGTAGTAACAATCATGGTCAGTTTCTGTTTCTTGATTTGTCGGTAGTAACAATCAATATTGTTTTAGATACTGGATATGTTTTGATGTTGTTGAGTATACTAGGTATATTTTGATGCTATTTTGGAGTATACTGGGTATGTTTTGATGGTGTTGAGTGTTTAGAATTGTGGCTGCGCTTGTTTCTGGTGAATTATATGGATGGTGGCTTAGAAGAAAGATTGTTTATTTCTTATGGTGAAGGTGTGGGATTTTTTGTGTTTGGTGGATTATGGGTAGTGGATTAGAAGAAAGATTGTTTCTTTCTTATGGTTTACAGCTAGGATTTTTGTGTTGGTACTGTTTAGTGTTCCTATGTTGGTATTTCTAATATTTTCTTCCTTTATACGGTATGTATTCAGCTGCTATATCTGTTGTTCCTTGTAAATGGTTTAGTTGTGGATATTAATGAGATGTTCTCTTATGGATTGGTCTATTTTCTGTGCCTAAATATACACGTTCATATGAACAGTTATGTTGGAATTACCATGAATTAGATGGATTCTTGATTCTGATAACTGTTTTGAACAATCGTAAAGGAAAAAAAGTCTTAAATGGAAAAGAAAAGAAAATCTGATGTGCTCTAATAAATGTGCAGACAGGGAGAACTGTGTGCATACACATGGGACATTTTAAATGCCATTTGGAAATCATTCAGCATTACTTTATGACCATTAGATAAGAGAGAATGTTGGGTGACGGGGTGGTGGTAAAGATGCTAGTTATGATTTTCCTGTGTACGTTTGTCGAAGTATCCCGTTGTTTTATGCATGGTTTCTCCTGCATTGATTCCTAACTTCGGAACAACTTGAATAACCGTGCCCATTTTTAAATATATGTGTGATATGTAAGTACTGTGATCCTTGTTCCTACTATTTAGATTGCTTTTAATCATTATTGATATGAAGTTGCAGTTTTCTTGTATAAAAAGCTACAGTTTTCTACTACAGTGTCTTCACATCTTGGGATTGTGATTTTTATTTACCATTTGAGGTGCGCTTCTTTTGGTACTGGTTCCTATTTTTAACTCACTTTAAGAAGATTCTTAGGATGTAATTTAATCTGCAGAATTTAAGTATATAGTTTTGACGTGTTGTCTTACCTGCAGAAAAAACATTCTACCAACTCCCAGGATATATTTCTTGATATGAGTATCTTTTTGTTTCTCATATGTGTAGTTATTTTGCTTTTCACTTCTTTGAGATTCTGTCGTTAGCTTCTAGTTTGTTCGTTTTTGCTTTCTTGTTTATAACGTAAAGCTTCCTTGTAATAATTATGTGAGCTGAATGTGATTGTGTCTTCCCATTGAATTTAGTGGGACAAAAGTGGAACATTTCACAAGTTGTTTCATCTCAAAATGTCCTTTACTTGAAAGTTTGTTCTTACATGAATGTAATATATTTCAATCTATGGTTCTGTTTTATCCTCAAAGCATCTCTGATTTCTTGTCTGTCCGAAGGACTAAAACTGTAGGGATCAATATTGTCTTCAATATAGTCCTTTTTATGTTGTTATTCAAGTGCTAATTTATATTATTTGTTCTCTTTTTATATAGGTGTTTAAAATAAAGAAAGATATAAAGAAAATGACGAACTTTAAAAGATTTTTGGGTTGTGGATAAATGCTCTAATATCAATAGTTGTGTTGAATTTTTTGAAACTCATCGCGACATGAACTTGCTAGTATGTAAAAACTTAACTAATCATTTGGACTTGATTACATTTTACTTTTGGGTTTAAATTACTATCTTGTTGCATATTTTGAATTATGAGATTATTAATAAATGATTTTATTTTGTGATGTGTATATATTGTATTATAATTTATAAAGCATTACAACAGAATAATAAAAGCGTCGCAATAGATCCTATGGCAACAGTTCGTAATAGTTGCAATAGAGTCTATTGCAACGGTTCGTAATTATTGCAATAGATGAAAATAAGCGTTCCAATTAGTAATGAAATAGTTGTAAGAGGTAGTCAAAAAGTGTTGCAATAGAACAACAAAAGCGTCACAATAGCTGCTATTGCAAAAGTTAGTAACCGTTGTAATAATTTCTAATACGATGACTTGTAACCGTTACAATAGATGAAAATAGGCATCTCAATAAGTCAAAAATTAACCGTCGCAATAGGTCTATCTATAGTGACGGTTCCCTAAAACCGTCACCATAACTCTACCTATGGCGACGGTTTTGACAACCATTACAGAAACCATTGCAATAGACCTATCGCAACGCCCACCTATGGGACGCTTGTAGAACCGTTGCGATAGGTCTATTGCAACATTTTTTTGGTCTATTGCAATGGTTTTGCAACCGTCACCATAGATCTAATTTCTGGTAGTGATTGCATACAATCTGTTCTGGAGCTGACAACTGGTGGGATTGGAAGTGGCGCCTTGCTGAGTCAGGTGACCGACTGGAGCTGATGATAGATTAGACTGGCCCTGCTAACTAGCGATTGGGCAATCCCTGACCCTGTTGCCTGACTTTCCACATCCAAAACATACATCACTACAAGCCCAACACATACCCCGATGATTCCTACCACACCTTACACTAAGTGAATTAGTACGACCATTGTTCATGCTACCCTGGGGCCTAGAGCCTTGTTCTATAACCTGATTGTCATTCCTAAACTTTAGCACTGGCACACTAGCTGAAGAAGCAGATGGGGCTGAGAATATTTGGCAAAACTGGGAATGGTTACCACTCTCTGACCTTTACTTAAAAATACCTATTATGGCCCTCTTATTCTTTCTCCTATTTTTCCTACGCTTCTCCTCCTCACTCTGTTGAGCATGAAACATAAGCCTAGATAGGACAACAACCTGCTGATCATTCTGAACAACTACTGAATGAGCTAAGGTAGTGAAAGTAGCTCTGAATTCTGCGTGAGAGACAAGCTCATTCAGGGGATCTTCCTGAACAGGAAGATATACGGGTTGTTTCCTGTTCCTTCTTCTGTTGTTTCTTTTGGAAGGCATTGTCTCTAAATGAAATGAAGGATAAGTCAAAAAGAGGGTTTTTAATAGAGCTTATGCTCATTCAAATGACATGAATACTGAAAGAAGGAAAACTTTTCCTAAAATGTCTTGTAACCTCCTGTCCATAAGTGTGGTGCTCTTCACACCCATGCATAAGACTATACTCAACATGGATTTCAGACTCCCAAGGATACTGTAAAACCTTAGGATCTGATACCAAGTTTTGTCACAACCCAAGGCTACCCCATAGTCATGCTAACGGTGCTTATGGTCACAAGTGACCACAAGCTAATCCATGAGTTTGTACTTGTTGTGAGCACTGAATAAAGTAATAAAATACACATGTATATAAGTAAACTATCAATGCCATAAGATTTAAATATTGATAAGATAATGTTAAACTGGATATTGACGTATCAAAATATGTCTGAATGACTGAAAATATCTGATAAAATTGACTGACTATCTAACTAACTTACTGCATTTTTGAAATCCTCTAAACTGACTGAAGAGTTGATGGTACAGGCCTCAACTAACTCCAAATGAAACCTGCTAGAAGAAAATGCGGTAATACTAAAATAACATAATAGGTCCTAGACATATGAGGACTCATCACAAATGCTGCTGCTGATAAGCTGAATTGTCTAAGCGTAGTTAGGGAATTGAGTTTTCAAGCCTATGATATAAGACATCATAGCGCGAAGAAAGTATGCGGTTAGTACTTTAAATATACTGGTTTATGAGATGAGGTTAGGCTGAAATGCATAAGTTCATGTGCATGGAATACTGACAGACTGAGTAGCATGAGATAATGACTGGCTGAATAACATGAGATAACTGATGCATAATATGTGTGAAAGATGTAAAATATGAGAATGCATGACCAAACATATAACATGATACTAAAATAGTCTGTAAACTAAAATACTAAAATCTGATAATAGAATAATTGATAAACTGTAAGCTATGGTCAAGCATAACTGAACTGAGAATATACTGAATACTGTGCTGAGACTATGTCATTCGGGAGAAAATCTGGAAGGATCTTCGAGAAACACATCTGGGAATTCACACACTACTGATACTGATTATAGAATAGGGGTTTCTGAACTAGAGTCCTGGACTCGAATGAGATGGCAGACACATCCCTTAGATATTATTTTTCTATCCCGAAGGTAAGAAATAAGTTGACCCCTAAGTGCTGAAGTACTACCCTTCTACTCTAGGATGAGTTTATTCAGAAACTAAAATTGGAAAACTCTATTTCTACAGTCGACTGAGGCATAATATGAATAAAGACAATTCATGCTGAGAATGACATCAAAATTAGTCATCTCTAATTCTACTAAATTTGCAGAAGTGACTTTTTGAGATATCATAATCGGACAGTTCCTGTATACCCACTGGGCTATGGTAGATTTACCCACTGGTGTAGAAACTAAGAAGAGCTCTACTAGAATTTTGAGATTGACTCCAAAATCAACTACTATATATGGAGTAACAAAAGACAAGAAAGCTCTTGGATCTAGCAAAGCGTAAACATGCAAATGGAAAACTTGTAAAGTACCAGTGACCATATCAGGAGAACTTTCCAGATCCTATCGGGACTGAAGAGCATATAGTTTGTTTGGGTGTTGCCCGCTGCTGGCACTGAAAGAGGCACCCTGCTGATTTGGGCGATCGGACTGAGCTAGGGGACGGTTATGATGACTCTGTGAACCCACCTAAGGACACTATCTAACTTTGTGGTCTATCTTGCCTTATCCAAAACACACATCACTGCCAGCTCTACAGATACCCTGGTTATTTCTGCCGTACTTCTTGCAAAGGGGATTCATTCGAGCACTGCTAACACTACCTTGGGGTTTAGGGCCTGATGCCCTATATCGATTTCCATCTCTAAATTTTGGCACTAGAACACTGGCTGAGAAAGGGGCTGGAACTAAGGATTTCGAGCGGAACTGAGAACGATTCCCACCCTTTGACTTAGGCTGAGCGAAATTGAAACTAACTGTTCTCGCCCTTTTATTCTCCCTGTCTTTATATTTATTATTTTCCTTCTCTATCTACTGAGCATGGACCATGAGCCTGGCTATGTCCATATCCTTGGTAAGCATTGCGGTCCTACACTCTTTGACCATGCTGCTAAACACTCCTGACATGAACTTACTCATCTTTGCTCTGCTATCTGCTATAATATGCGAGGTATATTTGGATAACTGAGTAAACTTAAGAGAATACTCTTGCACTATCATATTGCCCTACTTTAGGTTTATTGATGATAGGCGGATTTACACGCCTATATCAATATATTTTGCCCATATTTTAGCCTAGTTTTGAGAACAAATTATATATTTCATGCACTTTTAGTCCTTTTTCCTGTAAATGAGCTAACGAACATGATTAGTAAAGTTTCAGGTATAAATGATGCATAATTCAGCATTTTATGGCTTACTTGACGCTAAAGAAAGCTCACGAAGGAAGGAAAGGGAGTTTGGACGCCAAAGGACCAAAACTGCTGCATGGAAAACCTGTCCCGGGCTAAAACAGCAATTCTGAAGACTTTGGGGACTTACAGACACAAAGCTGGATTTTGACAATGATACATTAACCTAGTACAATTAGGTTATGTATTTCATTATTTTATGTGGATTATGATAATGTTACCTTAACCTAGTACATTTGGGTTAAGGATTTCATTAGTCTAGTAGGATTTGGTTATTTATTTCATTAGCTTAGTAGGAGTAGGATATGGGTATTATAAATACCCTATCATGCTAGAGATTATAAATCTTACATTCATCATTCAACAATTAATTTTCTTCCATCCCTCTCATCTTCCACTACAAACACTTCTAATCTACTCTTCTATTCTTAAACTCCACAACAAGAGAATCGTTACTTGCTAAGGAATCACGCCTCACGCCTATCACTTGATCTACACGCCATTACTCAATATCGTGATATAATAACAATGTCAATCGTAATTTCCTTCGCATTCATGGGTAACTAAACTTCTCTGTTGGGGTTATGGAAGCCGAATGAGTTACTATCTATTGTTGTGAGTTTGTGAGTTCGAGGCACGTATATTGCTTATATCATTATTCTCTTCATCTTAAATCTACATTCTTTGCGGTTGCAAACGCAAGAATACGCCAGTCTAACATTTAACTTGTTCGAGAGAAAAGTTATTTGTCTGGAAAAGAGATAATGTCAAGGTAGTAGGACACCCTTTCCTATTAAAAAGCTAGTGCCGTAACTGGACTAACCTCTTGGAGAATTCGCACCGTTAGACACGCTTTAAGCTCGAGAGAGTTAAAGTGAAATAGTCCTTGTTTAGGTCGAGAGATGCTTGGATTTACCATCGACTACAATCCTCTATAAGCAATTGCATGTCAGAATTCTACACACTCATAGCCAATAGAGACGTATACCTCAGAAGGTGGACATAACCCCAACGCTTCAATTCTCATTGTTTACAACCAACGTAACAATCTCTCTCTTTTTACTTTATTATTTTCAGCTTTTGTTTAAATTACTTGCAAAACAAGAATCCCCCCTTCTTACGAGACTTGCACCAAAAGTTTAGTAATTTTACTTACTTGTTGGCCAAGCTATTCCCTGTGGGATCGACACCCAACCCAGGTTGGGTTCTATATTTGCTAACGACCGCTTTACACTCAAACGAGAGATGTAGATTGAGCGTTATCAAAAATTGGCGCCGTTGCCGGGGAATACAAGTGTCAATCAAGTTCGTAATAATTACTAGACCCTTTGTTCGAAGACTCTCATACTTTTACTTTTAGTTTTTGGTTTTGTTTACTGCAGGTTTTTGTTCAGTGCATCAATGGATGCACAACGTGAAATACCGTTCGATGATGATGATGATGATCTTGATGGAGCCGGAGCCACAGGAGCCATTATTCCTCCACCATTAGCGCCCGGAGCCAAGTTCAACATCACAAGCACCATGATTCAGTTATTGCAACTCAAGGGATTGTTTGGTGGACTAGCAGGCGATGATCCGAATATGCATCTCATCAACTTTATTTCCATATGCAAGTCTTTTGGCAATCCTGGTGTTGGTCACAATGCAATTCGATTACGTCTATTTCCATTGTCTTTGTCTGGGGAGGCAACACTATGGTTGAATGGACTGACTCCTGATTCAATTACAAATTGGAGGCAATTGAGAGACGCTTTCCTAGAAAGATTCTTTCCACCTTCCAAAAGGGCACAATTGAGAGATGAAATCAGCAACTTTCGTCAGCTTCCAACTGAAGCTCTTCATGAAACATGGGAGAGGTTCAAGACAAAGCTAGCGAGATGCCCAAACCATCACATGACTAATGTTCACCTCATGGAGATATTGTATAGAGCCTTGAATTCAATAACTAAGCCAGTGGTGGATAACGCAGCTGGAGGATCTTTTATGGACCTCACCTTTGGTCAAGCAAGCAATATGTTAGATCGTATGACGAAACAAAGTAGAGCTTGGCATACCAGGGAATCTGAGGTAGCAAGCCCCACTTTATCTATAGGCATGACTGCAGACCAAAGAAGAAGACAAGAAGAACGTGATCAAGATATGGCGCACATAAAAACATAGATGGATCTTCTGACAAAGCATTTATTATCAGGGAAGACAGAAAAAGTGAAAGCTGTGGCGCTAAAAGGAAGAGACGAATCTGATTCGGAAGAGGAGGCCAACTACTTGAACAATCAGGGGGGTTTCAGTGGGAATACCCAAGGAAACCAAGGTCGAAACTATTATGATAAATCTGGAAGCAAAGACCAAGGTAGTTGGAATAAAAACAATGAAAAGAGTGGTTTGTACGTTCCCCCTGGTAGACGTGATACCACCACATCTAATTCTGGAAGTATGGAAGACATGATGGCTAAATTATTGAAAGGAGTGGAAGCAACGAGCGCGGGAGTTACTGAGGTAATTAATGATTTGTCCTCCATGAAACAACTAGTTGATTCTCATTCCACTTCAATCAAGCAAATAGAGCAGCAATTGAGCCAACTCTCAGCAGCACTCAATCAAAGAAAGGTTGGCACTTTACCTAGCAACACCGTGCAAAACCCAAGGAATGATGGGTCATGCATGGCTATTACTACCCGAAGTGGTAAGGTTCTGGAAACCTCATCTAAGGTCAAGCAAGTGGTTGACGAAGTAGTGGACATTGATGATACGGCGAAAGGGGAAGATGCCACAGCAGCTGATCCTGACGTCCATAACGTCACCCCTCACGATTTGCAACCTAAAAAGGCTGAAAAACGGAAGCAAGAGGAGAAGAAAGCCGTGGAAAAAAAAATTCCATACCCACCACCACTTTTTCCTCAAAGATTGAAGAAGGTGGCGGATGATACAAAGTTCAGCAAATTCATGACCATGTTGAAGCAGCTGACCATTAATGTTCCGTTGGTAGAGGCGCTAGAAAAAATGCCTGGGTACGCTAAATTCATGAAGGACCTGTTGACAAAGAAGAGGGCAGTAAGCTATGAGCCGGCAGATAATATTCATCATTGCAGTGCAATTGCCATAAGGTCCTTAGTACAGAAGAAGGCAGACCCTGGTGCTTTCACTATTCCTTGCACGGTTGGATCTATGAATTTTGCTAAGGCATTGTGCGATCTGGGTGTTAGCATCAATTTGATGCCACTATCCGTCTATAAGAAGTTGGGGCTAGGAGATCCAACACCAACCAATATGAGGCTCGTGATGGCTGATAGGACGGTAAAACGACCTGTGGGTATCTTGAATGATGTGTTGGTGAAGGTATCTTCATTTATCTTTCCTGTAGACTTCGTTATTCTGGATTGTGAGGTGGATTCTGACGTTCCCATAATCTTGGGATGCCCCTTCCTCGCAACTGAAAGTGTGCTTATTGACATAAAAGATAATGAGCTTTTGTTTCGAATTAATGATGAAGTGGTCCGCTTTGATATATGCAAAGCCATGAAGCAGCCCATCGATATGAATGAGTTATCTGTAGCTCATGTTCATCATGAGGATATGAAAGCATTATCTATAGAGAAATAGCCTACTGTTGAGCCATTGTCTGTTGCGCCACTGAAAGTTGAGCATGAGGATAATGAAGATTATGAAGAACTTATGGGTGCTCTAACAGAAATAGAGTCTTATACTCCTAAGCAACCAGATTGTGATCCTAAGAATCAACCAACAGCGAAGACTCCCATTGACAAGACACCAACACTAGAATCGCAAGAGCTCCCCGATTATCTAAGGTATGTGTTCTTGGAAAGTAGAAAATACTTCCGGAGAGTGTAGATGATTTAAGTGAACAGCACATAGAAGCTCTCATCTCTGCTCTGAAGAGATACAAGAGAGCTATGGGTTGGACTATTGATGATATAATTGGTGACTCTCCGGGGAAATGTATGAGCCATCTCGAAGAAGATCGCATGCCCACAGGTAAGCCTCATTGTCGTCTAAATCCTTTTAGAAAACGATCCTCCATTTACCTCGACGAAGTCTGAGTACTCGAGGTAACCATGTCGTGCTACGACAATAAATAAGGCGCTAGATGGGAGGCAACCCATCGTTTATCGTTTTTCATTTATCGTTTATCGTTTTTCATTTTTCATTTCGTTCTAGTATGTGTTTTGCTTTTGATAAATAAAAATCCAAAAATAAGAGTCGTGCCACGACCAAAACTAAGGCGCTTGATGGGAGGCAACCCATCATTCTAATCGTTTTTATTGTTTTTGAGCAAATGTAGGTGCAAGAGGTATTCAACGAGGAGATTGATTTCAATTGACGATTTGGACGCATTGTATGGTAAAGTTGGTAAGTTAGGAATAGTGATGCATAAGGCTATGGATTGAGCATTGCTCATGCCAAACTAGGCATCGAGGAAGGCTAGGCCTAGGTAAAACTAGGCCACGAATGATGCACAACCTATCCTATAGCCTAAGGTCTCGGAATCTAGTGTGCTATACACTATGCGCCGCCTATTCCTAGGTATGCTTTTGACTATGCGCCGCCTATGCTATGGCATTTGGTCTCAGTATCTCATATGCCATAGACTATGCGGCGCATATGTCTACAAATGCCATAGACTATGCGGCGCATATGTCCCATTATGCCATAGACAATGCGCCGCATATACCATGACTATGCCAAGCATTATGCGCCGCATATGTAGCATTTTTGTCTCCAAAACCGATTGTAAATGGGTCAAAACCCGACCCATTCTCTTCCTATATAAAGGAGACTTAGTCTTGAAACACAAACACATTGAAAACTTGACCTAAGCGCCGCATATACTCTCCAAATCATCTCAAAACTTTTCTTTTTGCTCTCCCACTTCACAAGAACATCTCCAAAGGCTTCAATCACGTAAGTACTCTTTTGTTCTTCATCTATTTTTTGTAAGTTCTACGTTGCTATGTCTATTACGAATTGCTACATCTTGAAGAAATATTGGTGATGTTAATGTGTTTGAATTGTTGAGACAAAACCAAGTGAGTGAACATGAACGTTAGGATACTCTTAACTTGTTTCCAACTAGAAATTGATTTTGATGCATTGTTATACTACTTGCGGAATTGCTATAGTCATGAACATTGCATACTCTTGTCACTTGAATACTTACATGTTGGGATGTCTCGCTCATCGGAATAAGACTTATAGTTGCCTACCGACATAGGAGATTGTGATTATTGATAGAAATTATACCATGATGTAATCCCTATGAAGAAGTCTTGATATACCTAACATGAAAGTATTGCAAAGATTACAAGAAGTGTTACATATCTGAATTTCTTGTTGGAATATAGCCCCTAAAACGTATGTCGATGAAGTCTGAGTAATCGACCACTTTCACTTCACTAGTCTGTACCAACAAACTAAGTGTGGGGTGGTGCCACTACTGCTTGTTTATAGATTGTATCCATCGAGATGATGCTAACATGAACATTTTTTAAGTCTCAGGTACAATGGCACCCAAAGCAAGACCACTTCACAAAAAGGCAAGAAAAGAGGCCGAAAAGAGTAAGGAGAACCCTTCTCGCTGCAAATACCTCGACTCACTCTTGGAATTAAGTGGGATACTTATGAGGAACTTCTGAGAATGACGACTCTGATGATGATTCTGATGCAAAGGGTATGACCCCCGACATTGAGGACGAGTCTGACTGACCAGGTTCTTCGTATTTATTCTCCACTGAGGACAGTGTCCCGACTAAGTGTGGGGTGGTGGTATTGCATGCTATACTTCTCTACTCGCATCTATGTTTGTTTTCTTTGTTTTTGTTTCATTTTTTTTAGTAGTAAATTTTTTCTAGCTTCGCATGAAATTATTTTGATAGGCAGCATGAGATTATAACAAGAGTATGTGCTACAATTATGACTATTGAGACGTTTAGGCTCTAGTTGTGACTCATTATGTGATATTGTGTGGTTCAATTCCTTCACTTGTTGGGTCGAGAGTCTATATTACTTCCAAGCAAGTCGACCATATGCCTTATGTGTGTGAGATAATCGTATATTCTATGTGTGTGGCTGATGCTAGAACTTGCCTGGTATGTATGCAAAGCGAAAATAAGGAGTGTAAGTTTAGGATATGATTTAGGCATTTCTTTGGCAACCTATATTTGTTTACCTTCAGTTTTACCTACCCATGGACATCATCCTAGTTAAACCCTTTTGAGCCTTTAGCCTATTTTCTTTGACAACCTTGTATGTAAGCCTAATCCATTTTTTTCAAGACCGTAATTTGATCCAAACTCCTAAGTGCTTTAAAGTAAAAAATTCATGTGACAACATAAGAGGAAATTAGGTAAGTATGATGCTATAAATTGTAATGGTGCTTGAATGTGTTATGAAAAAAAAAGTGCTATCATAAGAGGTATGTTGTGAAAACAAAAAGGAAAAGAAAGCTGAAAAACGAGTTGTGCTTAAAATTGAAAAACAAAAGAGGATAACAAGGGTGGTAGAATAAAAGAAAGAAAGGTTGAAAGAAAAAAAAAACAAAGTGTCAATGATACAAAGTGATGTATTAAAGCGCTTAGGAACTTAGTCACTATTCCTGGCCAAAATAGTCCTACCCGTCCCTTAGCCTACATTACAACCATCAAAAGACCTATTTGATTCTAAGCTTAGCATTCTGACATTTAGTAGAGTATTACATTAAGGGCAAGCCTATGGTCATCAGTTGCTACATATGAATTCTTTGTGAGAGTGAGAGCAAGGACATTTTGATACCCATGTTTGAAAAATATGCTATATTTGTGAGTGATTATGGGTACTATATGGTGAGACACACATGGTTGATGAGTTTTGGATAGTTGTATATGATTCTATGCACTTTAACGTTTGCATGCGAGTTGATCACCATCACGAGTCTATACTTGAGGTTAAATTGTTTCTACTTATAATAGGAAAGCTACTCTTGGTTGATAATCGTTGTGCTTGTCTTAATAAATGTTTTGTGTTGTTACTGTAAAAACCTTAAGTTGATGCTTAGAAGGACTTGATATGTTGTTCGAGGAAGAACAAAGTTCTAAGTGTGGGGTGTTGATGATAGGCGGATTTACACGCCTATATCAATATATTTTGCCCATATTTTAGCCTAGTTTTGAGAACAAATTATATATTTCATGCACTTTTAGTCCTTTTTCCTGTAAATGAGCTAACGAACATGATTAGTAAAGTTTCAGGTATAAATGATGCATAATTCAGCATTTTATGGCTTACTTGACGCTAAAGAAAGCTCACGAAGGAAGGAAAGGGAGTTTGGACGCCAAAGGACCAAAACTGCTGCATGGAAAATCTGTCCCGGGCTAAAATAGCAATTCTGAAGACTTTGGGGACTTACAGACACAAATCTGGATTTTGACAATGATACATTAACCTAGTACAATTAGGTTATGTATTTCATTATTTTATGTGGATTATGATAATGTTACCTTAACCTAGTACATTTGGGTTAAGGATTTCATTAGTCTAGTAGGATTTGGTTATTTATTTCATTAGCTTAGTAGGAGTAGGATATGGGTATTATAAATACCCTATCATGCTAGAGATTATAAATCTTACATTCATCATTCAACAATTAATTTTCTTCCATCCCTCTCATCTTCCACTACAAACACTTCTAATCTACTCTTCTATTCTTAAACTCCACAACAAGAGAATCGTTACTTGCTAAGGACTCATGCCTCACGCCTATCACTTGATCTACACGCCATTACTCAATATCGTGATATAATAACAATGTCAATCGTGATTTCCTTCGCATTCATGGGTAACTAAACTTCTCTGTTGGGGTTATGGAAGCCGAATGAGTTACTATCTATTGCGGTGAGTTTGTGAGTTCGAGGCACGTATATTTCTTATATCATTATTCTCTTCATCTTAAATCTACATTCTTTGCGGTTGCAAACGCAAGAATACGCCAGTCTAACATTTAACTTGTTCGAGAGAAAAGTTATTTGTCTGGAAAAGAGATAATGTCAAGGTAGTAGGACACCCTTTTCTATTAAAAAGCTAGTGACGTAACTGGACTAACCTCTTGGAGAATTCGCACCGTTAGACACGCTTTAAGCTCGAGAGAGTTAAAGTGAAATAGTTCTTGTTTAGGTCGAGAGACGCTTGGATTTACCATCGACTACAATCCTCTATAAGCAATTGCATGTCAGAATTCTACACACTCATAGCCAATAGAGACGTATACCTCTGAAGGTGGACATAACCCCAACGCTTCAATTCTCATTTTTTACAACCAACGTAACAATCTCTCTCTTTTTACTTTATTATTTTCAGCTTTTGTTTACATTACTTGCAAAACAAGAATCCCCCCTTCTTACGAGACTTGCACCAAAAGTTTAGTAATTTTACTTACTTGTTGGCCAAGCTATTCCCTGTGGGATCGACACCCAACCCAGGTTGGGTTCTATATTTGCTAACGACCACTTTACACTTAAACGAGAGCTGTAGATTGAGCGTTATCATTTATAAACTCCAAAATCTTTGTTTCCCTCAACTCTAGTGGGAAAAAACTATCCAGAAAAGCAACTGTAAACTCCTCTCATTCTATGGACCCTACATCTGTAGCCCTCTCAGCCTTCTACTGTTTGAACCATGATTGAGCCACATCCTGTAACTGATAAGCGGCCAACTCAGCACTCTCAACAGCATTCACCCCTATGATATTGGTAACCTTCTGCACCTGATCAAGAAATTCCTGTGGGTCCTCATCTGACTTAGACCCGGTAAATGATGGGGGTTCATTCGGGTAAAGTCCTAAATCTTGGTAGCAGCAATATTGAACATTGGGTTGGTCGGAACCACAGATAGACATTTATTTTGGGCTACCACAGAATGAGCTAGGGTGGTGAAGGCTGCTCTGAACTCCGCGTGGGAAACATGCTCACCCAAAGGATCTAGATGGACGGGCAAAGGGGCTGACTGATCTCCCATTCCTCTTCCCTGAGTCCTCTTTGGAGGCATATTCTGTAAATGGAAGAGAAACTAGGATTAGAAAGAGAGTGTAACTAGAGCTCGTGCTCACTCGCATGACATGAATACTAAAAGAAGGAAAACTTTTCCAAAAACATCTCATAGCCTCTTGTCCATAAGTGTGGCGTGCAACACACCCATGTGCAAGACTCTACTAGATGTGGCTTTCAGACTTACTAGGACTCTGTTAAACTTTAGGCTCTGATACCAAGTTTGTATCGCCTTGAGTCTGTACCCCAGACGCTACACGTTGCTCATAATCCCAAAGTACCATAAGCTAACCCATGACTGGTACCTACTACAATAATTGAGTAATAAATACTATAATTATTCAGAAATAGTATAAAACATATGCCATAAGGTCCAAAGCTGTATATAAATCTGAATGAGGAATCAAAATACCAAAATTGAATATAAGTACTGAAAAAAATTGAACAACTATCTGAATATACTCTAGTCTGAAAAAACCTCTAACTGTCTGAACTGTGGAGTTGATGGGACAAACCCCAAACTAACTCCATCAACCGAAATAAAACTGAAGTAATGTAAATAATAAGTATTTCCTCAAACTATGAGGACTTAATTCTACTCTGAAAGCTGAGAATTTGAACTGCTAAGGATGCTCTAGGGCCTGTGCATCTGAACCTATGATATAAGACATCATAGCACAAAGAAAAGCATGTGTCAGTATTTTGAATATACTGATATGCTTAGTGAAGTAGGATGAAATGTATGGGTCATGTTTGAACAATAATAACTGAATAACATGAGTAAGACTGAGTAAGAGTACATGAATGAACTCATAGACTGTAACTGAGATCGTGCTAATACTGAGTACTGAATCAGAATACTGATAACTGATATCAAGGCTTAGGAATACTATATTACTGATTATATGAATGACTATATCTGATAGTTTTAAGTACTATGGAACTATACTGAGTTTCGCACTGAGTTGAGTAACCATGTCTGATAGTCCTGAATCTGTAGAACTGAATTGAGTTCTATACTAAGACTGAGACTGGAACTGAGACTGTGGGAGGTAATCATCTAATAGACATGCCCCTTCTCTAGTTAGTTTGGAGTCCAACCTGTAACCCCATTTGGAAGAGTGTCCATACTGTGCCACAGGTAAGGACAAACTGTGAGTTAACCCTCTCTCACAGGAAGCTTTTTCATCAACCCTCGCTGACTGGATAACTCGGATGAGAAGTATCAACACTCATAATATCTGGCTGAAAGATACCTCAACCTACGTTGGCTACGTAGTTCTGTAATGCAGGGATTGTTGTTAAGGGTCAAACCCTCTGCTGAAAGGAATGCCCCCATCCCTGGGTTAACTCGGTGTTGAATCCTACATCTAACTGAATAGACACTGAACTGATTTCTAGTCTATACTAGGCTAGACTAAATGGTTACTGAGCTTACTGTTAAGCTAAATTAAACTGAGTTCACTGAGTTCCGTTGACTGACAGAATACAAATGAATTCTAGTAGTTGACTGAGTTTACTAAGGTTTGAACTAGATACTAAATTAGAATGGACTAATATGGATTCTACTGAGTTTTCTTGAGTTCTATAAATGACAGAGAGTACTATTGATCATGTCATGACTGATAATGTTCTATGACTGAGCATGGCTCTAGGTAATTAGCTAAATTGTCGGGTACAAGTACCCCAGGACTCAATAGCATAAATTAAGAGACATGGCATAACATGAAGTATGAAAACTATGAACTTGATCATCATTCATACATTAGGGTATTTTAACAAACACTTGCATTATATAGCTTGCAAATAAGCTAACTTGACATGATTTTATTCTCTTAATAGTTCGCATGGACACTTTATCAAACACTTGGTGAGCATAGAATATGCACATAGTCATAATTCATCTCTAATTTCACAAGTCAAGGGTTTGTCATAGATTCACATGAATCTACACATATAATGATTAATTTCTTATGAGATATATATATATATAATCATGAATTAGGAACTTAATCGAGATAGAAATCATGGATACACTTTAATTACAACCATGGAAATCATAAAATCAATTACTTGAAGTTTAAAAAAGATTCTTAGACTCTAAGGGTGGAAGGAACCCTTGGATGAACACTTCACATACCTATGTTGAAGAATTTCTGAAAGTTTATGGTTGAATCTTGCGTTCTTGATTTGAAATTTAAGCACCTAGGGTTTTGTTCTTAAGCTAATTGGAGAATGAATGACTATATTTTCTCTATAGGGAGTTTAATTTTGTGTTTTGGGGGCTGGGTCAAGGGAAAAATACCTAAATACTCCCAAGAATGCAGTCTTTTGAATGACTGAAAACTGGGTTACCGACGCATAGGTCGACGCGGCGCGTCGATGCCATTGATGCGATAGGTAACGCATTGCACCATATTTACGTTAATTCACTGGAATTAGACGCTGGTAGCTGGAGAAAATATTAATTAACACAATAGTCGATGCATCGTGCCAATATCGCATTGATCCACTATTTTAAGGTTCTAAAGGTGCTTCAAATAAAGTTTGAAAAATCCAAAACTTGTCCGGAAATACCTACGGACATTCCTAATCATGAATCAACCTAAACATCAACATTTAATGAATGTAAAGGTTGTGATATAATATTTCCAACCTTCATAGGTTAAAATGACACTAAATTTGAGTACTTAGCTAAAATATTCTAAGTCTGGGACTGCTTGACAATCCTAAAGGACCAAATTAAGCTTTGGATTTTGTGGGGTATTACAAGTTTCACACGTACCCTAGATTTATTTCTCGGATCTTTTGGTATGTAGATGTATGGGGAGTTATGGTATAGCATTATTTAGAGTTTAATTAAAGAAATATGGGTAGTCAATCTGCGCCTATGGTGTTGTTTTACAAATTTTTGTTAAGTTGCAAGTTGGGTGATTAGAGGTGTAATGCTAATTTAAGGAATTGAATATGGAGAATTTAATGTTTAAAAGTATGGGTGTCTAGGCAGTGATAATGTTAGCCATAAGTTAATGACTTTGGGGGGGTGGAAATTACAATTAGTTTCCCTAAAGGGGGATGTCCTAGAAATGATTTAGTGTCTTTGTATTAGAGATTAATGAGAGGAGTTATGTTCATATATATAATGATACCCCCTTTTTATGATAAGAAGTATGAATACGTGCGCTCATGAGAGTGGGAGTTGTAGAGTGATGGCTATAGAGGATAGCGAAAGTTAAAAGTAGCATTTACAGAAAAGCAAGGCCTTCAGGGTATAGTTCTTTAGGAAAAGTGTAGAGTTTAAGGATGTGGTTTTGTCTCTTTTATGTTGAGAGTTGTGGCTATACATTTGATAAGGGGATATGTCTGTAAGTCTAGGATTGTGACTTTGATGTAAGGGGGTGATGGGGAATTAAGTTAGTTCCCAAATTATTCTCAATGTGGAAAGTTGTGGGGAGAAGTCATAATAAATCTATTCCTACTCAAGCATACTCCTCCTACTTCCCTTTTAGAGATTATTCTGCTAATGTCCTACGTCTTGTGTTCAATTCATGCCTATCCCTATGGTTCGAGTTCTCTATGGACTTATGTTTATGATCCGACCTCCAAACTAGAAGCAATTATGTCTCTCAGTAATCCAGTCTTTCATGTATTCAAGCCATATGTTATGTTGTTCGTGATCCATGAAAATCTATGTCTCTTAACATGTTTGGTCCTAAGAAAATATGTTTCTTTATGTCACAGATTCATCCTATTTCGGGTTTAGCAAAAGTGATAAAGCTTATGCAAGCTCATGACATATCTCAGTTCCTTAAATAAGGAGCAATCACGTCAAACGGAAATCCTTGTCTTAGTTGTATGTGTGGAGAGATTAAACCTAAAATCTTTTCTAATTGTTAAAAGACTTAGTTATATTTCTGAGATATTAACTTTCATGATTCTCAAATTGATCTTCCTGACCTCGAGACGTAGATTTTTGAGTTGATTCATGATCAAGGGTGAAAAGGGGATGTCCCAGGAAAGTTTTAGATTTTTCATACAACATTTGAGGCATGTTTGGATAATCAAAACAGTGGGCCAATGCAATGTTGACACATTGATGTGTGAGCAGATGCTAACACATTTGAGGCTTTTAACTCTAAAAAATTGTGAAGTCTTAAGCAACTTTTGGTTATTTTTTATCGTTTTCTTGTGATATTGCAGTTGTAGCAAGGATGAGAGGAAAACATAGGAAAGATGAACAAAATAATTAAAATCTGGAACAAGTGAGCTGATAAGAGTCTGACGGCATTTCTTGCAAGCCGTCAGAGATGTGGTAAGCTACCAGGAAAAGTCGTCAGGAAGAACAGTGAAGAAGAGTTGCTGGATGAAGGTGACGACATTCTCAATATGTCGTCACAAGTATGGTAAGCCGTCAGAATATGTCGTCAAGTGGGATAGAACATGGTAAAATAAGCTAAAGGTCTGATGACATTTGCTACACGCCATCACTCTTCTGGTAAGCTGTCAGAGGACATCGTCAGAGTGAGGCAGAACAGGTTAAGAAGGCACGACTTCTGACGACATATTTGAGACGCCGTCAGAAGCCTGACGATCAACACCAATATGTCATCACCTAAATCCGAGCCCAACTATGATTTTGTTATTTTATTACCTTAATTAGGCCTTAGTATAAAAAGAAATTTTGAGGGTTTTAAAATTAGCAAGTTTTCATTATTTAGAACAAGAACTTGGGAGAGAGAAACACCTACATTGTTCTCTTTCGCCAATTATTCTTCATTTTCTTTCTTATCAACTATTCTTGGGTTTCTAACTTGGGATTTAATTAAAGAAATTTCTTGTTGTTTTCCATCTATACGTAAGTTGATTATTATCATCATGAATTCAACTTGTGATTTCTTTCATCAAATCATGAGCGGCTAATTCCATTAGTCGGGGTTATGAGATCCAAGGATTAGGGTTTGATATGATGCTAGGTGTTTAACGGATTCAAGGAGTAGTAGAACATCTTGAGATTCTGTGGTTTTAACTGAAATCTAGTGGTTGCAAACATTATATTATGCCTTAGGTTTTATTTGCTTCTAACGGAGAAATAGACTAGAGGACGGGAATTATCAATAGGGACTCGGAAGCTACCAACCTTTTGTTTAATGATTAATGTCGTAGCTGGATTAATCTACCTAAGATAACATCCGTTTGGATATAGCTAAATTATCTAAGTTCGAGAGAATTAGATAATAAATTGTATGGTGAGGTCGAGAGATAAGTCAGATAGTATCATAGTCGGGGACATTCTATTGTTCTACTCATTTCGAGGGTCTCTAGCATTACCTAGTATCTGTCAATACCTGAAACCTTTGGTGATCATAACTCTGGTTTCCCATTTATATTGATAACAACACTATAATTTAGAAAGTGAAGATTGATTCATTGTGAACTTTAAACCCCCATCTTTTGGAAACAATAAACTACCAGTAAAGTATTTCGTAAACAAATTAATGTTCACACCCTATTCCCTGTGGGATTCAACCCCAACCTAGTTGGGTTTTTTATTGACAACAATCACTTACACCCATTCAAGAGTGTAATTTGAGCGTTATCACGCATTGCGCTAGGATTCGCGTTAGTAGGGACTGACATGGCATGTCATTTAGCATGTCGGGTGCCCTGTTTATATTACTAATTTCTGGGTCCAGGAGGGTAATTTAGTCTCTTTCTCTCATTTTATCTTAATATGTGCTCCAATGTTTTCTCACTGTGCTTTATCCTAAGAATTCATGTTATATTGTGTCTTTTTTCAAATGACTCTCTACTTATGATCCAGACACTTGATATGTGGAGCACTTCATATTTATTTTATCGTATCTTCATTTCATACCCCTCCTTGAGTAGGCAATAAGTATAAGTTATGGTCTAATGGTGTTACTTCCATTCATGACATTTATGCTCAGGTCCCTTAATGACCCTCCGTATGATAGTATGGTGGTGGTTGTGGTAGCGTGGTGATGTGTTAGGTAGAGGAATAGATGTTCTTGAAGGTAAAAAAAATTAGTGTGAATTCTCATGCTAAGGGTATAGGTGAAAGGGAAAGAACGAAGATGAACTTTTGTTAGGTGAAATAGATAAGAAGGGGATGGACTTTTATTATGAGAAATAGTTGGGAATCAGATATATGGCGAAAATCTTTTTGAATGTGATTGAATTTTCAGGTCCTAGTGGGGGAAATCCATGAAGTGGGTGTAGTAATGATAGGCTTGAATGTTGTGATTGATGAAAACTCAACCCATGTACTATGTGGTTAGTATTCCTTGAATTAAAACCCAAAAGTGTTTGACGATAGTGATAAGGTGAAGCAATATTCTTAATTGGATGTAAAGTACAAGGTCCTATAGTTTAAGTTATCACCTTTTTACTCTGAGTTCGGCTTCAACATAACAGTACTAAGTAGTGGGACTCAAATTCTTATGGCTAGATGTGTGATTGGAGAAGTGTAAGTTAGCGAGTGTGAAGTATGTTATTTATTGTTTGGGGTGTAGACGATTAGTGCCTCTAAGTTTAAGTCTATTTGTAATACTTTATAAGGTAGAGAATGGTTCTAATCCTATCTTCTGCAAAATCTTATTTCATTATTAGTACCAATATATAAATCAATCTATGATCATAAATAAACCCCTGCCTTGTGTTGTGAAGATTATGATTCATAAAACTCACGTGCAAGATCATCCCTATGTAAAGTCTCATTATCTCATGTTTCATGCTTTCATGTTTCACTTAGAGTTATCATTAAGCTTGTTTGATGCCTCTACATATTTTGTTAAGGAAACATGTTCAATGTGAGGCTTTGTTATTTATTCTCCACTTGTATAACTTACACAAGTCCCTACCCATCATTCGGGGATGAATGATCCTAAGCAGGAGATAATGTAACACCCCGCATTTTCGAGCTAGAAAGAGAACCGTCATTCCTATGTACGTACACTCTAATTCCATGGTTTATATTTAAATTCATGTGTCATTATCCTTATCCTAGTGTATGAAGTGATTATGAGGTGAAAAGGGTTCATAAAAGTCTCTTGGAGAAAAGTTGAGCTAAGAGTCATTCATTCATCCAAAGTTTGACATTTGATTCTTCGAGGATCAAATTTGAATGTGTATAACTTTCGATACACATTGAAATTTTTATCTCAAGACCCACTAAATTTTAGATAATTTAATTAGATTCTGAATGATACCAATTTTTCCTTAATCCAATATCCAAACGAAAAAATTATGGCATTTTCCGTGTGAGGCAGTAAGCCGACATGATCTTGGTGCGTCGCATCGACTGTGCCCCGACAAGAAACCTGACGTGAATCTAAAGTAATTTTATGCATTATTTCAATTCCTAAATGATATAGGGGAACTTTAGTCATATTTACTCACCCAAATTCCGTCCCTAATCATCCTTAAATGAAACTAAGTTAATCAGTAACGTTTTAACCCTTTTGAGATCCCCAATTCATCATTCAAGAACACAAGAGGAGAAAACAACTAGGGTTTGGGAAATCAAGCTGAAAGGTCAAATTTTTTCAAAACTTCTTCATGATTTCTTCACAATTAAGGTACATGGGGTTTTCCTAAAACTACATGGGCATAAGGAAATTGTTTGAATAACATTTAAACATGGTAAGATCACGAATTTGTGAAGGGTTTTGGAATTTATGTTTACAATTTTGCAATATGAATTCCTTAATTATATTATTGTTTTGGTCTTTAGGACTTTCCCCTAAATTTGATTTTTATTGTATACAAGTATGTATGTAATTGAATTTGAAGATTTAATTAAGAGCATGAACATATAGAATCCCTCTCTTGCTATGGATCCCCATTGTTTTATTATGATATGGATTATTTCAAAAGAATTTTTTTAAGAAGCATAATACAAAGGTCTCGATTTTTGTTTATCACTTGATTATGGTTTTGGATTGAAGAGATGGGGTTTTTACATGTTAATAATGTTGAAGATATATAATGAAAGAGTTGCATAATTTGTCACAAACTTCATGACCGCCACTTGTTTGTTGAAATGTTGAAAAGAGTGATCTTTGCATAATTTGACAAATATTTTTAAGTATGAATCCTCTTGAATTGTTTGAAGAATGGTGGTCCAAACTTTATGTTTTGAAAGAGAAGACTATAATATGACATTAAATGGCTTAGATATGACTTGCAAGTCTTGGTATGATGATACTAAATCAAATAAGGCCATGATAAAACTTAGAACAGAATACAAATTACATTTTAGATTTTAGATTATGAATTCAGACAGATGCATGTTAGAACATATTAAAATGGGCACTAAGAGAGTTAGGTGGTTACCCAAAGTAGGCATGGGTCATACGATTCATTGCTCGAAATTGTGTTTTGTTGATACTGGCTTATTAATACCCCAAGAGTGATTATACACTGGCCTAGAGCCCTGTGGTGTATCAGATTCAGATACTTCAACCCTTACGGCAAACTTGGGTTGGGAGCTTGGCCGTCGAGTTAATGACGGATCCCATATAGCCCGTGGGATAATTTCATATATATAGGGTGTACCACCTAGATCAGAAGTAATACAAATAATAGAACTGCATTGACAAGATTATTTTAAGATCATTTGAGATTCCCCATGTATTTTAAAATATTTCATGCATAATGTTTTATGACTTGCTCTCACCTATGTTATATATGTATAAATTCATTATTTTTTATTGCTCTACGTACTAGTACATCTGTATTAACCCCTTATATTTCAGGATTCTTAGACACAGTCCTGGGGTCCCGTTAAGCAATAGAATGACTTGTCAGAGGTTTGTAGTTGGTGAGCCTCCCTTACTTTGGAAGTCCTGATTATGTAACTTATTATTGTTATTTTATTTTGATTCATGATCCGATTGGGGGCCTTGTCCCAGATTTCAGACAAATATCATTTTTGGTTGTTAGAGATTTTGCAGACTGATGTTAGACGTTGTTAGAGGTTTATGGTTTCCATTCCATATTGTTCAATTGAATTATTATATTGACCATGATTCTGTATTGTTTTATATTTTCACATTTTCCGTCATATTATATGAGATTATATATGATTGCCAGATAGAGAAGGGCTCTCTGGTATTCACTGTTCAGGATGCTCATCACGGCTAGGGCCCTGTCTCGGGTCATGACAAGTGGTGATAGCTAGGCAGTGACTATCATTCTTTGTCTTATGAATGGTAATTCTATGACGAGTATCTGGTTGATGATAATTTAATGTAGTTAACATTTGTCCGAACTGCTTCTCATGCCGCTTAAGCACAGTTGCATGCGACTTTAGTTTCTAGCTCAACCCTGATATGTCTACTTTAATCTCCATAAGGAAACTTTCTTGGCTCTTTGAACCCTTCACAATCTTAGAAAGCAAGTCTTCCATTCTCAAACTTTGGACCCAATGGAACATAAAGACCACTCTTCTCCTTGTAGTTATCTTTTCTCCTCGATTCACTATCACAATCTCTACTTCTGTCCCTATACCTATCTCTATAGTAGTTCTGACCTTGATTCCCTATCTTAAGTTCCAAGTGTCTTAAGTAGACCTTTGTCCCTTAGATTTCAAACCTACCATGTTGTATCTAAGTACTTCACTTTTTCTATAGAATCAGACTCCTCATGTTTAGAAGCCTTAGCTCAAGAACCTACCGTATTTACCTTTTCTACTCCCATTCCTACAATTTGCTTAGTAAGAAGGCCAATATCAGTCCTCGGCTGTGCTATGTCTTGAGAAACTATCTCACCTAGGGCTCTCTGATCACTTGATACACCAATAGCTTAAGTATCGGCCGTTATATCCACCTCTTGAGTATGTTAACCTCAATTGGTTTTACTGATCCAACCTAAAATTTCAAAGCCTGGTTCCACTTAAGACTCATGAAAGCTCAAATAGTAATAGTGTTAGCCACAACCTTGGTATTTACATTCAAGGTTCTGTAGAATATCTCAAGCAAGTTCCTTCCTAAGATTTTGTAATTTGGAACAATCATTAGCTTTTCTTAAACTTTAACCATGTCTCGTAAAGTGCCTCTTAATATAGCTATCTAAAATTATAGATCTCATCCTTCAACTTTTAAATTCTAGAAAACAGGAAAAATTAGTCGAAGAACTTCTTCCTCCACTTGTATCAAGTGGTAATGGACCCATGAGGTAGCTCTCCTAACCATAAAGGCAGTTCTCTTATATGAGTGAATGGTAATAACCTAAGTCATGTAGATTCCTGATGCACCCCTAGCAGATTATACGAAGTGCAAATCCTTATAAAGTTCATAAGGTACATGTTTACATCATCAGTAGGCAAACCAACAAGCACTTCTTTCAAATTTAGCAACTGGATCACTGCGCTCGTGATATCAAATTTTATTCCTTGAGGCAATTCCTCAATTGGTTCAGCATACCCTAAATTTTCTTCAGGATCATCATAAATAGAAAAGTATTGATAAATAGTCAGTTGACCTATGTTTATTCTAATTATATCTCTGTCGAGTGTTGTTAGATGATCTTTCTCCTCCAATCTAGTCCTCTCCTTAGCACGTCGGGCAAGTGCTGGCCTAGAATTTTCTTTGGCAATTAATCAGGTATTTGATTACTTGGTAGTTTTGTGAACACTAAACTAAGGTGCTTATACAATATGGTTGGGTAATCACGAAACCCTTCGTGTTGGGATCTATGATCATACTCTTCTACACTATCCATCTTATGATTCTGTCGTAAGGTACTTTCAAGCTTAGGATCAAATAAAATTAGGGGATTTCCTTGACTCTAAGTACTAGACATACACCAGTGTGTGCCCTAGAAATAGTAGAGAACCAAAAACCAACAAACAAAACCAACATATTCAACAAACTTAATCAATCAATTTGTAACCGTATTCTCAACTACGAAGACAAAATTTGATGTCACCTAATTATACCCAAGAAAGTATAAAGTGGTTCCTTGTCAAATATAGAATCCAACTAGGTTAGGGTTGATCCTACGAGGAATAGGTTTGAAATCTATCATGAGCTTGCTGATGTAATTGAAAATTGCACAATGTAAAAGCGATTTTTGCAAAAATAAGAGTAACAATAACAATGTTGGGCAATTAAGGTTGTTATCAATATGAGGTGATCATTAGGATTGTGTTCCCTCTGACTTCATAACTCCACAGACTATTTGGGCTCTCTCGGTGACTTACATGTAAAATCTAACAAGTTATTTATCACCTAACCATCTCTCGACCATGGTTTGGATTAATTTCACTTATATCCTCTCATTTGTAGAGTGTCGCATTACTAACCCTAGTTTTATGATCATATATTAACTACCTTCACTCGATCTCAAGTTAATTAGATGAAGGTTGATAGCTTCAAATTATTGTTCTGGTCTCCTTTTCCTAATCTCTACCTCTATCTCGATTAAGTATTGAATGTGGGTGAGTTCCTAACATTTTCAATTGTTAAGAAAGTAATCAATGCTAAGGAAATCCCAATATATGCTACAACACCATTCTAGAATAAATTTTCTCTTATCCTGCTACATTAATTCATTAGGGTGCCTATAACTCCTTATGGGGTTTAGCTACTCATGGTAGTAAAAATAACTTGGATTCCATATATGAAGAATAATGATGACCTTATGAAGAATAAGAATGAAAACCCCAAATGTCAAATTAACTGTAAACCCTAAAATCCAAGAACGATATTTCCAAGATTGACAATATATCTAAAAATTCAAAATAAAGTCAAAAGTGTATAAAGTGCATAACTTGTTAATAGAACATCCAAAGGGTATTTAAAGATAAAAAAGAAAATTAATCCTAAACAGTATAGGGAACCAGAGTCGGCATCAACTCACGACTCGTAGGTTGAGTCATAGGTACAACCTAATAATTATGCATAGGAATAGTGGAAATCAAAGTCCATCTTCAACTTTGCAGAATCTTCAACCTACAGATCATACGTTGTACCTATGCCTCATAGGTAGGAAAGAGGAAATCAAATGAAATCATCTATCTTAAAATATCAACCCATGTGGCTACCCACGAGTCATAGGTACTACCCACGAGTCGTAGGTTGACTCGTGGGTAGCCTTTTCAACAACTCTTTATCCCCTTTTCTCATTATTTTCTCTGAACTTTGTTTTCTTGCAAACTCAACACAGGAGCACATAATATCTAATGCCTAAGTTTGTGCATAATTTCCTTCTTTTAAGAATCAAGAGTTTCATTAAAACATGGAACATCAACCATAAGATTGTTGGAAGAGACTCCAGTTGTTTCAAAGTCTCGGAACTTCAATAGCACAATGATCAGATGATAGAATTCCATGGTTTCAAGTGAAACTATGGGTCCACTCTGATCATCATTCTTTTGAATACCTAAAAGTGATCAAGTTCAATTACAAACCCTAATATGCAAAGGACGATTATAGGTCCTAACCACGATCGTACTTTCTTCTCGTCCGAGGCAGCAATATATTTTTTTTGTTTAGGATAGGATTTGTTTTTTCTATAATAGCTCTTATAGGGTTATTTCTATGAGGTTACTTAATTATTATGAATATTACCTCATAGTTTAAAACTCTAAGGCACTTCTTGGGATTATATAAGCATTGTTCCTAGGGTTTAATCAAAGTTGAATTTAGGAGTTTATTTTCTATTGTAAGTTCATGATTATGTCTTCATCCATGAATTCTTGTGGTGTGATTACAATTATGAGCATATAAACCCCATAACTAGGTTTATCAGGACCATGATGAATTAGATAAATAGGTTAAGTGCAAAATTAATCTAGAATGGTGTGCTTGCATGTATTGTTGTTTCCTTTGGTATGATTGATCTTTTAATTGATGCATATATTAGGAACTCACTTGTATTCTAAAATTTATTGGAGTAGAGGTATAGATCAGGAAAAGTTAATAACAACTGAGATTTGAAGCTATCAACCATCATCTAATAACTAGATCCGTAATAAGGATTGTTAATCTAAGATCAAGAACAAAGGTTATTAATGCAACGCTCTACTCTGAATCTAGAAGGATATAAGTGAAATTCATATATAACAAGGTCAAAGGACATTTATGTAAAGCATATCTTTTTATATTTTGCATGCAACTCATCGGGATTGTTTGTTAGAATGAATAA
Source organism: Capsicum pubescens (assembly GCA_030864215.1). Taxonomy (NCBI): domain Eukaryota; kingdom Viridiplantae; phylum Streptophyta; class Magnoliopsida; order Solanales; family Solanaceae; genus Capsicum; species Capsicum pubescens. The sequence goes on from CM061545.1 coordinate 100,780,106, forward strand.
ACTGTGGAGTTACGAAGTCATGGGGAACACAATTCTTGTGCTTGTCTCATATTGATTACAAATCCAAAAAATCAATGCTCTTTTTTACTAATATTTTTTCTCATAATGTAACACCTTGAGTCTGTACCCCAGACGCTACATGGTGCTCATAATCCCGAAGGACCACAAGCTAACCCATGTCTAGTACCTGTTACAGTAACTAAATAATAATACTGTAACTTTGCAAAAATAGGAAAAAAAATTCCATAAGGTTCAAATATGAAATAAATACTGAATATGGTATCACAATACCAAAAATGATCATCAGTACTGAAAAGTAAATAGCTATCTGGAAATACTCTAGTCTGGAAAGCCTCTAAACTTTCTGAACTATGGAGTTAATAGGACAAGCCCCCAACTAACTCCGACTATTGAAAATGAACTGAAATGTTGAAAAACAATCATGTCCTCGAACTATGAGGACTCACCACTAAATCTATCCGCTAAGAATTTGAGCTGCTAAGGGTTCTCTAGAGCTCGTGCGTCTGAACTTATGAAATAAGAAATCATAGTACAAATTAAAAGCATGCGTCAGTACTTTGAATGTACTGGTATGCTCAGTGAGGTAGGTTGAAATACATGGGTTCATATGTATGAACAATACTAATTGAATAACATGAGTATGACTGAATGAGAGTACATACATAAATATGTAGACTGTAATTGAGATCGTGATAAAACTGAATACTGAGTCTGAATACTGATTTACTGATATCTGAGTTTACTGATACTGTATTACTGATAACTGAATAACTGTATCTGACAGTCTTTATTCTTTTAAACTATACTGAGTTTCGTACTGAGCTGAGTGACTATAACTGACTATCCTGAATCTATAGAACTAAACTGAGTTCTATATTGAGACTGAATCTTAAACTGAGACTGTGGGAGGTAATCATCTAAACTATATGCCCCTTCTTAAATAGATTGGGGTCCATACTGTAACCCCAGTTCGAAGGGTGTCAATACCGTGCCACGGGTAGAGACAAGTTATGACTTAACCCTCTCTGACAGGAAGCTCTTTCGTCAACCCTCGCTGGTAGGAAAATTCAAATGAGATGTATCAACCCTCATAATATCTGGCAGGAAGATATCTCAACCTATGCTACCTACGTAGTTTTGTAACACAGGGATTGCTACTATGGGTCAAACCCTCTGCTGGAAGGAATGCCCCCATCCCTGGGTTTGCTCGGTGTTGAATCCTACTCCCAACTGAATAAAAACTGAGTTGATGTCTAGTATGTACTATGCTGGACTAAACTATTATTGAATTTACTGAGTTCTGTTGACTAACGGAATACCACTGAATGAGTTTATTGTGGTCTGAACTGAATACTGAACTAGACTGGACTAGTACTGAGTCATTGAGTTTTTCCTGAGTCCTGTAACTGATTGAGAGTAGTACTGATCGTGAAATGACTGAGATTATCTTGTAACTGACACTGGCTCTAAAGAAACAACTAAATTGTCGGGTATTAAATACCCCCAGGACTCGATAGCATAAAAGTAAATCATAACATAGTCTTGAAAAGCATAATCGTGTGCACTTGGCCATAACTCATTCATGGAGGCATTTTATCAAACACTTCGATGATACAATTCGCACATAAGCTAACATGACATGATTTTCTTTTCTTATTGGTTCACATGAGCAATTCATCAAGCACTTATTGAGCATGACACATGTGCATAATATTAAACACAAGTAAACATCATAATTCAACGCCAACTTCACAATCTCAAGGGTTTAACATGGATTCACATGATATTACATATATATCAATTAATCCCACATGAAACTTATCATAAAACATGGATTAAAATCCTAATTAACCATTATAAACATGAATATAATCAAACCCAACATAAAATTCATGAAATCCATACACTTGATGTTTAAAAATAGTTTCATGGACTCCAAGGGTAGAAGGAATCCTTGGATGAACACTTCACATACCTTAGTTGGTGAATTCTTGAAAATTAATAGTGGAATCTAAAGCCTTGAATTTGAATTTAATTTACCTAGGGTTTTTGTTCTTGAGCAATTTTTGAAAGAATGAATATAACTTGCTAAAAGAGGGCTAAATTTTGTGTTATGAGGGTTGAAGGGCATGGGAAAAAGACTTAATTAACCCGGAGGATGCGTCCATTTAATGACTGGAAACTGTGTTATCAACGCATAGACTGATGTGTCGCGTCATTGGCATCGATGCGATGACCAACACCTCGTATCGAGTCGACATCAGTTCACTAGAATTTGTACTGAGCTAAGGGAAAAATTATCTGTCAACGCGATGCATCGATATCGCATCAACTCACTATTTTAGTCACTCGAACATGGTCTAAATGAGGTTCGAAAAAAACAAAACTTGTCCAAGAACACGTATTGACCTTCCTGATCATGAACCAACTCAAATATCAATATTTAATGGATGAAAAGGTCACAAAATAAGATTGCCAACTTTCAAAGGCTAAAATAACACTAAGTCTGAATACTTAGCGAGAATTTTCTAAGTCTGGGACCCCCTTAATAAGCTTAAAGGACTGAATTAAGCTTAGAATTTTGTGGGATCTTACATTATCTCCCCCTTGGGAACATTCATCCTAGAATGAGACTGACTAAGCTAAGAATACTGGTAGATTGAACTTACTTACTGGACATGAATATCTTAAACATGATTATCTGACTGACATTACTGACATACTAAATTTCATACTTAACTTGCATATCTGATGCATGAGTACATGACTGAGTTGTTTTATGAATGTATGACTGGGATTACTGATAAGAATAGTTCCTCATACGGAACATGCATATCTGATACATGAATACATGATTGAATATACAATGGTAACTGATACCAAGTTTGTAATGGAAAGTTGGGCATGAAACTGAATAAGCTTAAAGAAAACTATTACATTGGGCTTAGTCTGAGTTTATGGAGAAAAATTGAGGATACTTGGTCGTATATCTTCTTCTGCTTCCCAAGTAGCTCCCTCAATAGACTGATTCAGCCAAAGAACTTTGACCAGAGGGACTTCTTTGTTCCTCAGTCTATAAATCTGATAGTCAAGGATTTTGACTGGAATCTTTTCATAAGAGAGGTTGTTCTGAACATCTATACCCCCTACGGGGACTATGGCTGATAGGTCACCTAAGCATTTCTTTAGAAAGGAGACATGAAACACTGGATGAACTAAAGATAGATCTGAAGGCAACTCAAGCTCGTAAGCTACCTTTCCAAAATGGATGAGAATTCGGTAAGGACCGACATATCGGGGACTAAGTTTCCCCTTCTTGCCAATCCGCTTCACTCCTTTCTTAGGAGAGATTTTCAAGTACACAAAATCACCAATCTCAAACTGGAGATCTTTTCTTCGCATATCTGCGTATGATTTCTGTCGGCTCTAAGATGTCTTAAGCCTTTCCCTGATCAACTAAACATTCTTTAAGGCATCAAATACCAAGTCAAGACCTATCACTGTGGCCTCCCCCACTTCAAACCAACCAATGGGAGATCTACACCTCCTCCCATAAAGCACTTCAAATGTAGCCATTTGAATACTGGAATGATAGTTGTTGTTGTAAGAAAACTCAATCAAAGGCAAGTGGTCATCCTAACTACCTTTAACGTCTATCGCACATGCTCGCAGCATATCCTCTACAGTCTGAATGGTCCTCTCTACTTGACAATCTGTCTGAGGATGAAAGGTCCTACTGAGATAAACTCAGGTACCAAGACCCTTATGGAATGCCTTCCAGAAATGAGAGGTAAACTAGGTACCTCTATCTGAGATAATAGACAATAAAACACTATACAATCTGACCAACTCTCTAACATAGAGTTTAGCATAATCTTCAATTGAATAAGAGGTATAGATTGGTAGGAAATGAGATGATTTAGTTATTCTATCTACAATGACCGAAACTAAATCATGTTGACGACGAGCACGAGGCAACCCATCATAAAGTCCATGTTCACTTCTTCCCATTTCCAGGTGAGAATGTTGAACTCCTACATAGACCCACTAGGCTTCTGATGCTCAATCTTAACCTGCTAATATATTAAGAACTTAGCCACAAACTCTGCAATATCTCTTTTCATCCCACTCCACCAATAGATCTCCCGCAAATCACGGTACATCTTAGTGGCCCCTGGATGAATAGAATAGCACGCACCATGCACTTCTGCAAGAATTTGCTGCCTTAAGTCATCTACACCTGGCACACATAGCCGATCCTGGTATCATAACACACTATATCCCCCTTGGGAGAAACCTCTACTTTCTGATTTCTGACTAATTCTTTCAACTTGACTAGACTGGGATCCCTATCCTACTTTTCCTTCACTTCGTAAACTAGGGATGATTCTATACTACTCTGCACCCACACACTACCTTCTACTGAATCGACTAAGAAAACACCTAGTTGATCTAGATGATGAACTTCCTAAGCTAACTTCTACTTATCGTCTTCAACATGGGAAACACTACCCATAGACATTCTACTGAGAGCGCTGACCACTGCATTGGCCTTGACCAGATGATATAGAACACTCATGTTGTAGTCTTTCAACAACTCCAACCATCTTCTCTGATGGAGGTTCAGGTTTTTCTGAGAGAATACATACTACAGTATTTTATGATCAATGAACACATCAACGTGCACACCATACAAATAGTGCCTCTAAATCTTTAAGGCAAACACTACTACTACTAACTCAAGATAATGAGTAGGATAATTCTTCTCATGAGGTTTAAGTTGTCTAGAGGAATAGGCTATGACCTTACATCTCTGCATCAGAACACACCCCAATCCAACTCTGGAAGTATCACAATACATAACAAAGCCGTCTGAACCATCTGGTAGGGTCAAAACTGAAGTTGTAGTGAGTCGAGTCTTCAACTCCTAAAAACTCTTTTCACAATAATCTAGCCATTAGAATTTGACCTTCTTCTGAGTCAGTCTGACATAGGGGATACAATAGATGAAAATCCCTCAACAAACCTTTGGTAATATCTGGCCAAGCCCAAGAAACTCCTGATATCTGAAGGAGAGATGGGTTTGGGCTAGTTTCTCACAACTTTAGTCTTTTGGGGATCAACTCTAATGCCATCACTGGAAATGATATGGTCGAGGAAAGCTACTGACTTTAGCCAAAATTTGCACTTATTGAATTTGTCTAATAACTGATGATTTCTGAGAGTCTGTAATACTATTCTGAGATAGTCTGCATGGTCGTGCTCACTGCGGGAGTAGACAAGAATGTCATTTATGAAGACTATGACAAAAATGCCCAAGTACTACTTGAACACATAGTTCATCAAGTCCATGAAGGCTGCTGGGCATTGGTAAGACCAAAGGACATAACTAAGAATTCAAAGTGACTATACCGAGTTTTGAAGGGTGTCATTGGGATGTTACATTCCCTGGCCCTAATCTGATGATAGACTGATCTGAGGTCTATCTTGGAGAATTAACTGGAACCCTTATGTTAGTGGAATAAGTCATCGATTCTAGGAAGTGGATATTTGTTTTTGACCATGACTTTGTTTCGCAGATGGTAGTCAATACACATTCTGAGAGAACCGTCTTTCTTACGGACGAATAAAACTAGTGCGCCCCATGAGGACATACTGGGTATGATGAATCCCTTATGTAGAAGATCCTTCAACTGTTATTTTAATTCTTTGAGTTCTACAGGTGCCATTCTGTATGGAGGAATAGATATGGGTTGAGTATCTGGAAGAAGGTCAATTCTGAAGTCGATTTTCCTTTTAGGAGGAACTCTGGGAAGATCTTCGGGAAACACATCTAGGAATTCACATACTAATGACACTGATTCAAGAGGAGGGGTTTCTAAACTAGAGTCCTGGACTCAAATGAGATAGTAGACACATCCCTTAGATATCATCTTTCTCGTCGGAAGTTAAGAAACAAGCTGACCTCTAAGTGCTGAAGTACTACCCCTCCACTCTAGGACGGGTTCACTTGGAAACTTAAACTGGACAATTCTATTTTTTCATTTGACTGAGGCATAGCAGGAATAAAGCCAATCCATGCTGAGAATGACATCGAAATCGGTCATCTCTAATTCAACAAAGTCTGCTGAAGTAACTTTCTAAGAAGTTATAATCGGGTAGTTCCTATATACCCACCTGTCTATGATGGATTTATCCACTAGATTAGAGACTAAAAAAGGCTCTGCTAGAATTTCAAGACTGACTCCAAAATCAATTGCTATGTATGAAGTAATAAAGGACAAAGAAGCTCCCTGATCTAGTAAAGCATAGACATATAAATGGAAATCTTATAACGTATCAGTGACCACATCAAGAGAAATTTCTTGATCTTGTTGGGACTAAAGAGCATAGAGTCTCTTTGGGTGCTGCCCACTGGTAGCATTGGATGCGGCACCCTACTGATTCAGGCGATCGGACTGAGCTGGAGGACGGTTATGCTGACTCTGAGAACCCACCTGAGGACACTATCTGACCCTATGGCCTGGATTTCCACATTCTAAACATACATCACTTCCAGCTCTGTAGATACCCTAGTGGTTTCTGCCAAACTTCTGACAAATAGGATTAGTTCGGGCGCTACTGACACTACTATGGGGTTTAGAACTTGATGCCCTTTTCCCTATTTCCATCTCTGAATTTTGAGATAGGAGCACTGGATAAGGACAGAGATGGAACTGCAGATTTTGAGTAGAATTTGGAACTATTCCTACCTTCTGACTTAGGCTGAGTGAAAGTGAAACTACTTATTCTTGTTATCTTGCTCTCTCTCTCCTTCTTTTTATTCTTGGCCTCTTTTATCTACTGAGCATGGACCATGATCCTGGATATATCTATCTCCTTAATCAGCATAGCAATTCTAAACTCTTTGACCATACTGCTAGACACCTCTGACACAAACTTACTCATCTTCGCTCTGCTATCTGCTACTACATGCGGGGCATATCTGGCTAACTAAGTAAACTTGAGAGAATACTCTTTTATTGTCATATTGCCCTGCTTCAGGTTTATAAACTCCAAAACTTTCGCTTTCCTTAACTCTAGCAGAGAGAACCTATCCAGAAAAGCAACTACAAACTCCTCCCATTCTATGGGCCCTGCATCTACGGCTCTCTCTGATATCCATTATTTAAACCATGAGTGTGCCACATCCTATAGCTGATATATGACTAACTCATCTCTCTCAATAGCTATCACCCCTATGATATATTTAACTTTCTGCACCTGATCAAGAAATTCTTGAAGGTCCTCATCTGACTTAGACCTAGAAAATGATAGAGGGTTCATTCGGGTGAAATCCCAAATCTTGGCAGCTGCAGTATTGGCCACTGGGTTAGCTGGAATAGTAGTTGGGCGTTCATTCTGGGTTGCCATAGAATGAGCTAGGGTAGTGAATGCTTCTCTGAACTCAGCGTGGGAGAAATGCTCACCCAGAGGATCTGGACGAATGGGCTGAGGGGTTGGCTGGTCTCCTGTTCCTCTTCCCTGAGTCCTCTTTGGAGGCACATTCTATAAACGGAAGAGAAACTTGGATTAGATTGAGAATTTAACTGGATCTCATGCTCACTCGCACGACATGGATACTGAAAGAAGGGAAACTTTTCCTAAAACATCTCATAGCCTCCTATCCATAAGTGTGGCGCGCTACATACCCATGCACAAGACTCTACTTGATGCGGCTTTCAGACTTTCTACGACTCTTTTGAACCTTAGGCTCTGATACCAAATTTGTAACACCCCGAGTCTGTACCCTGCACTCTACACGATGCTCATAATCCCGAAGGACCACAAGCTAACCCATGTCTAGTACCTATTGCAGTAATTGAATAATAATACTGTAACTTTGCAGAAATAGGCAAAAAATTTCCATAATGTTCAAATATTAAATAAATACTGAATATGGTATCATAATACCAAAACTGAAAAAATCAATACTGAAAATTGAACAACTTTCTTAAAATACTCTAGTCTGGAAAGCCTCTAAACTGTTTGAACAGTGGAGTTGATGGGACAAGCCCCCTACTAACTCCAACTACTGAAAAATACACTGAAATATTGAAAAACAATCATGTCCTTGAACTATGAGGACTCTCCACTAACTCTGTCTACTAAGAATCTAACCTACTAAGGGTGCTCTGGAGCCCCTACGTCTGAACCTATGATAGAAGACATCAAAGCGCAAAAGATAAGCATATGTCAGTACTTTGAATGTACTGGTATGCTCAGTGAGGTAGGCTGAAATGCATGGGTTCATATGCATGAACAATTCTAACTGAATAAAATGAGTATGATTGAATGAGAGTACATACATGAAGACGTAGACTGTAACTGAGATCATGATAACACTGAATACTGAGTCTGAATACTAATTTACTGATATCTGAGTTTACTGATACTATATTACTGATAACCTAATGACTATATCTGACAGTCTTGATTCTGTGGAACTATACTGAGTTCCATACTGAGTTGAGTGACTGTAACTGGCAGTACTGAATCTGTAGAACTAAATTGAGTTCTATACTGAGACTGAATCTGAAACTGAGACTCTGGGAGGTAATCATCTAACCAACATCCCCCTTTCTAAATATATTAGGGTCCAACCTGTAACCCCAGTTGGAAGGGTGTCAATACTATGCCACGGGTAGAGACAAGCTGTGAGTTAACCCTCTTTGACAGGAATCTCTTTCATCAACCCTCGCTGGTAGGAAAACTCAAATGTGATGTATAAGCCCTCATAATATCTGGCAGGAAGATGATTAAGGGGGAGGTCCAAGGCTCATAAACCCTCATAAACCCCCTTTCTAAATGTGATGTATAAACCCTCGAAATTTAACTCATCCAAGGTTATATACGATGGTTGGGTTGGGTTAAGGGGGCGGTCCCTGGTCCTGGTTGGACTTGGGATGCCCATTATGACAAGGCCCCAGTTCGGGCGTTGTCAAATACACCCTAACTCATGAATTGTATGGAAATTTATATACTCACATAACTCTATCATAATCTTCTCAAAAGTGAACACATTAATAAAAGTATTGTCTAACAGTTAGCCCTCCAATTTTAGCTCCTCAAGTTGGCTTATTTTTTCAGTCTCACACAATTTGTAACTAGATTATTGTGTATTAAGTGCTTCAACCTTTGCACTCAAATCATCTTGTGAATATCTAAGATAGACCAATCAACCTCTTGAATAAACTCAACTCTTTATTTGATAAGTGTATCATCCCTTTTACAATTGTGTTAAGACAACCCTCATCTTTCTCTAATAATTTCCTGCAAGAATTTATACTATCAAAAGCACAAGCATTATTAGAATCATCATAATCAGGACTTGAAAAGGGGTTATAACACATAGAATAATTTATCCATTGGCCACCACACTATTTACAAAAGTATTAATTGTAAGATATAGAAGGATCACATAACCCATTCCATAAGATCGAAAAATGGGCACAATGTTTCCATAGGTAAGGTTCTCCACAAATAAGACAAGGACCAATAAAAGACGAGTAACTATTACTCCACACTTTTCTAGATGTCATCTCAAGAATAGTAGTAATATATTACGAAAAAAGATACTTATAGATAAGTAATAATAATAATAAAATATTACAAAATTATAAATAAATAAAAAAAGTCTAACTTAGATAAATAATTAATTTCTAAGTCTCGAGCACCAAAAACTTATTGCGTCCAAAGGCATACGCAAGTATATGTGGTAGTACAAGTAATATAAAATTGAGAGTTTAGATATTGTACCCACAGGGACATATCTATTAACAATTCACCAAAATAGACTAATACTAATTATTTATTTAAGCAACATATTTCAAGTTATGTTTCTAAATTAATTAAATTAAAAATATGAAAAATAAATAAAGAACATTTAACTAAAATATGATCAAATTTAGATACTCAGTGAATGAATCGACCTATGATTATGGATTCTATAATAATCATGTTGATTAACAATTTTATCAGTTTATTTGATAATCTAGTTGTTGATATGTGTGATCATGCTCTTTCAAACCTCTAATCCTCTATTTTGATTGACCTCACAATTAAATCATTGAGTGATATTGTGATAACCCAATCCAAATGCATTTATCTACTTTTCCATTTTGTAACCAAGTAATGCGATCTAGGTCTATTCTATCCTTGCCACAACTCTGTTCGTTACTAAAGTAATGATCTTATTTCCTATATTCTTTGTTCTATCTCATTGATTTTTCTTCCGGGTTCACTTTGATAATAAATTTATTTTAATGGTATCTAGGTAATAAAACAGTAAGCACAAGAATATAATAACAACTATGATGATAATCAAATTAACCGAGTCAAAAGTCTACTAAACAATCATGTTGTCAACAACCATAATACTAGAACGAGAAGTTTAACTCCACTAAGACATGGATCAATAACAAAAAATTATCCAAAAATTAACATAAAAATAAATAATAAAAGATAAAAAAAATAAAATCAATATTCTTCGGCCTTCATGGTGGCTCCTAGCTCTCTAGGTCAAAAGTTATTTTTATACTTTTTTTTTTAAATAATTATAGGTGTTGAAAAAAATCTCAAATAAAATAATCGAGTCCAAAATGGACTTAAAAATAAAGTTTATTGTTTCTTCCTCTATGTTATGCCAATAAGACGGACCATCAAGGGAATGTCATGCAACAATCTACAATTCAATAAGGTCACTTTTCATTATTTAAGAAATTTATTCCATTATGTTGCCTGCTTGATTTCCTTCTATAATTTTCCATATTTATTCGTTTTGGCTCGAAATCTCTTCATCTTCATACCATTTTTAAATCTGGCATAATAAAATATAATATTAAGGATAATCCATAAAATTAATGCTAAAAGTAAAAAAAATACTAAATATGAGCCAAAGAATGACTAAATATATATATATTGCCTAATATAAAGTTGATTATAGAGAGGTTGAAAACAACTTAGAGTCATCGAAAGTCCTATAAAGATGTGAGGAGAAGAGAACTTGAGTTCACGATTGGTGATATGGTTTACTTGAAAGTTTCGCCCATGTAAGGGATGAAGAGATTTTGCAAGAAAGGGAAACACGGTGCTCGCTATGTTGGTCCTTATATAATTTTGAGGTGCATTGGCAATGAGGACTATGAGTTTGACATGTCATTAGACATATCCTCGGTACATTCAAATTTTTATGTCTCTTTGATAAAGCGGTGAATTGGTGATCCAGCTTTAGTTTTGTCTTTAGATAGTATGGGTGTGAAAAATAGTCCCTCTTTTGTAGAGGTCCCAATTCATGTTCTTGAACATCGAATTTGTATGTTTAGAAACAAAGAAGTTACTTCAATGAAGGTTCTTTGGAGGAAGAAACTAATTGAGAGACCTACTTAGAAAGCATAATGGGATATGATGGCCAAGTTTCCTCACCTTTTTTCTTCAAATTTAGTTCTAGCTTGAGGTAACAATTTTCTCTTTATATCTTCTCAAAGTCTCATGTCACACAGTTACTCCCATGTCTTAGAATGAATTCATGAGTTCAGTTCAGTCTATGTTTCATATATAGATGTAGTTATCATGAAAGTATTTAGCTCTTAGAACTCAGTATTGGTATTGTGGATTTTCCCATCCTTTGAGCTTAGTTAGTCTATTTAAGGATGAATGATCCCAAGTAAGAGATATTGTAACACCTAAGAAATTCAAGATAAGAACAAAACCATTTTCAAGTATATTTAGAATCCAAATTAGTGACTGGTAGTATGAGAAGTGCTTTAGAGAATCATTAAGCTCATATGTAACTCCTAGCTCATAGTTAAGTTGAAAGCTTCCTTACCAATTGAATTCTTTATAGGATCGTTCTATAGTCAACTTCAAACAAGTATAATTCTTTGATTATAAGGTGTTTTAAATCTCAAGATCCACAAAATTAAAATTATTTGAGAATTTTTTCCAACAAATCCTATTTCTCGTTAATGTGACTCCGGAGCAAGGAGATATGGAAATTTTAGTGAAGCATTGTCTATCAGTGAGATACCACAGTCACTCCAATTACTGTTGGAGGTGGTTGTCTAGAGAAAGTAGTCCCGAGGATTGATAAAAATACATATTTTTCAACAAAAGGTACCAAATACTATTGGTTCTACCAATGATAGTTGGTAGTTAATGTGGTCACAAGGTTGGCCCGGATTGGGGATTTAACAGCCAACAAAGGATTGATCATTGGAGGATCCAACGAGCCATCCCTTGGCTCATATAATTGAGTTATGTAAGACATAAAAATATCAATCCCCAATCAATGACCCAACCAACAATCATTGGTATATCCAACGATGGTTGTTGGGTTTTATCCTTCATGATTCTTAGTTCATTAGTTATGTCTTTACAAGGGTCGCATCAATCTTTCCGATCATTTAAACCTAAATTGTTTTAACTATCCTAATGTGGAATATTTAGCCTAAATTACCCTAAATCTGTCATTTCCTAAGAATTAGAGCTACTCTTAGGAAAATTAGATAGATCAGGCGATTTCATCTTTTCCAATTCATCAATCTTCAAGCTTCCAGACCAAGAATTTTACTTCCAAATATGTGAGATTTTATTAATATGTTTCCTTTCACCTATTGAGTCCTGAAATAAACTCAAATCCTTCAGTTAATTCATTCTTCAAAGCTTAGGTTTTTGATGGTTTATAAGAGTCCACAACTATAACTAGGACTTGATTAGGTACCAGGTCCCTATATAAGGATATTCAACAATAATAAAAACATGACAAAACTACAAAAAAGTAAATGACATGGAATGATTCCTTGGAAACCTCCTTTCTCAAGGGTGTAAAACCATGACCTACCCCAGTAGAATTTCACTAATATCTCTACTAAACATCAAGAAAAAAAATTAATTACAACTCTTATGTCATCTAGAAATTAAAATCTTAATGCTTATTCACTAGGAATAACTATACTACTACGCAAACCCATAATAACTCTACTGTGAGAACTTCACTAGCTAACTCTGGCTAGAACAACAACTCAACACTAACTCTATCACAAAACTTACTCACAAGAATCTCTAAAATGAGAAGTGAGGTTACAGTTATATGATTAATATAAAAAACAATCAACCAAGAAAAAAGAACATATTTCACTATGAGCAAGAGGTTTCTAAATTTTGATTTTTTGTAGTATTGGATGAGGCTTTTTCTTAAGAAGATTTTCTTTTCAAATTTTTGTCAAAATGTACACTTCTCTGTTGGTGGAAGATGAATATATATGATAAACATTGGGAGAGAAACTTCCTTATTGGTGGATGTTGGTAATCGCCACTAAAATTCATCCTACTAATGTGCTGACATTGTCCAAAAATGTACTAGACAACTGGCACATAAAGCAAATACATGTGACTTCAACATTTTGCAATGGGACCCCAGTTCTTGTAATTAATCCTTCGACTATGTTAGGCGATATACGGAACTAAACAATAATATGCATGGATCAGGTTCTTGTGATGAATTTTTTCAATCATCAAAACATGATCATAATAAGAATGTAAAGTCTAAATCTAGAACCCAATATTTCTTCCTTTTTAATGATGAAAAAACTAGATTTATTAAACTTCTCATGTCAACCATACATACTACTTCTTCCTATCACTAGCATCACTAATCAAGCCATCATTTTGAAGTGTTCTTCCAGTCATCATACCCATACCAATCTCTTCACAATCATAAACTAATATTACCCTTTTTGGCATTATTAAAAAGGAAATCAAGAACCGTTACATCATATGGATGCCCACTTTTCATAGCCACAATGTTGGGGATAAATTGGTGGAATTCAATTCCATTAAGCCTAGCTAGAATCCCTTTTCCCTTATATGATCTTTGGAAAATATATTAATAACTTGGTTCTTCATTCGATAAAATTGTGTACTATCAAACACCTTCTCAATATTACCTCTTTAAAGGTGATGTCCAATATTAATATGATTTATTTGCTTGTGTTGGAGAGGATTATTTGCCATATTAAGAGCACTTGTGTTGTCACAGAACAATGGCACACTTTTAGAAACCACTATAAAATCCTTATGTTGTTGCTTAATCCATAGATGTTGAGCTCAACATAAAGAAGTAGCTACATATTTAGTTTCAGCGGTAGAAAGAGCAATTGAGTTCTATTTCCTAGTCCCTCGTGAAAATTGTGAGGACCTAAGAAAGTTAGCCATTCTACATATGCTTTTCCTATCAATAATAAATCCACCAACATCTACAACAACATACACAATTAGATCAATGGTATCATTAGATTGATAAAAGAGAGCAAGATTAGTTTTTCCCTATAAGTATCTAAAAATTCATTTAGCTGCCTTCAAGTGAGACTCCTTTGGACATGCTTAAAATCTTTTACACCTTCCAACATTAAGCACAATGCCTAGGCTACAAGTAATTATCTATAAGAGAGAACCTATAACACCTCGATACATGGTATCATTCATCGAGGGACCAAGATCATCCTAGTCCAATTTGGTGGAAGTGCCAATTATAGTGTTTATTGGCTTAGCATCCTCCATCTTGTATTTTTTAATAACTCAAGGATGCACTTTTGTTGACTAATCAAAACTCCATCAAATGTTTGATTCATTTGTAACCTAAGAAAGAAATTAAGCTCACCCATCATGCTAATTTCAAACTCACTTCCCATGAATTTGACAAAGTCCTTGCATATAGAGTTTAAAGTTGATCCAAAAATGATGTCATCCACATCGACTGATACAATGAGTAGATTTTTCCCTCTAATTAATAAGAATATAGTGTTATCAATCATCCATAGCTTGAACTATTATCTAGTGGAAATTTGGATAACCTTTTATAACATGCTCTTGGTGCTTGTTTCTAACCATATAGATCTTTGTCAAGCTTGAAAACATGATTGGGAAACTCATGACTTTCAAAACCTGGTTGTTTCTTAACATATACTTCTTCCTATAGGTATCCATTCAAGAATTTATTTTTTACATCCATTTGAAATATTTTGAACACCATATAGGATACAAAAGTAACATGAATTTAAATAGCTTCTATCCTAGCTACTGGACCAAATGTTTCATCATAATCTATACCTTTTTATTTATTATAGCCAAGCACCACTAGCCTAGCCTTGTTCCTTAATATGGTTCCAAACTTATCTAATTTGTTTTTGTACACTCATATTTCCCTGTAATAGTTTTGTTAGAAAGCTTAGGAATCAGACGTCATAGTTTGTTCTTTCAAACTGATGAAGCACTTCCAGCATTAAAATTATCCAGTCTTTATGTTGCAAGGCTTCCTTGAAGTTTTTAGTCTCAATACAAGAATATTGTAAAGGCAATCATGTTTCTTGTCTTTTATCGAGTGTGTATTCCTGAATCAAGTAGGGAGACCATATTTTCTAAAGGATAAGACTTCAAGTTCCCCTTGTTTGATAACTACAAATCAGCTCATTGTTGCCTTATTTCTTATTCTTCTATAGGTTTCTCTTCAACTTTTTTTACAGTAGTCAAAGAATAATGGAGATCCTTTTTAAATGTATCAAGTGATGTTTTTTGAGCTCAAGACATTTTTTATGCTTAAAATTTATGAATATTTGTAATTAAAAGATACTTTTATATGGATATGATACTTTTGGGATATTTACAAGTAAAATAGGTCTAGAGAAGGAAAGTGTTTAACTTTTGGAATTAACAAAATTAGACAAACCATTTCACAATCGTAGAATGTAACCACGATCTTCCATACCCTCGTGAATTGGTTCCGAGGAAGGACTCTCAAAAGTTAATCAGATCTTTTATGATCTAACTTAATGACATGATTGTACAATTTGATCATGGAAAGAAGACCTAAAATCATGGTTGTAACTGTTAAGAGAAGGAAGATTAGAAGAATGACTCTTATAATCATTCCTCAAAGTCAAGATCATGTAAAGGTGTCGTGGGAGAAATAATCAGAAGTGAAGTTTGTAGGAGTTGAAGTACAAGAGGATTGGATAAGAGGGTTCCACAATCGTATAAAGAAACAATGAGGTCTAACGAAATATTGTACCATTGAAGTCCTGAGGATGACAAATTATAGTACCGATCTACAAGAACTAAGGATGATCTTGGGAAATAAAAATGATCATAACTTTTCTTTACCCAATGTGCCAAAATTAATCCTATTCTGTTTAGTATAGATTTTATTTTGTCTATAGATATTCTTATTCATTAGTTTAAATATTTTTATGTTCTACTACTACTTTCAAGTCATATTATTAGTTTTGTAAGCACGGACGTCCATTTTTAGGATTTAATTCAAAATGAGAACTTAGAGTTTTTCATATTCCTATTGTAAGAATATAATTATATTTTCATATTAGAATTATTCTTGAGTTACTATGGGTACCTAAACACCTCAACTAGGGTTGTGGGAACCATGATGGACGAATGAAGCAATGTTCACAGTACAGAGTAATTTTCAATCGGTGTTCATACATGTATTGTTGTTTCCTTGGATTTTATTGTTTTCTATCTATTTACAATGTTAGAAATAGACTTTTATTTACTTGGAAAGAAATAAAGGGTATAGATGGGAAGAAGTGAATAAATAACAGATATTGGAGCTACCAACCTCCACTTAATAGCTTAAGCTGATAATTTTGGATATCTAATCTTGAACCCAAGATAGAGATTAGTAATGCAGCCTTAGGAGAAGAGAAAACTTTCTAGAGTATATTGGTTAGACAAGAGTACAAAGTTGTTCTAAGTATATATAACCTATCGATTCTGCATCCCAAATACAAGGAGAGATGATGAAGTATAAAGAATCTATAGAGTAATGAAGTTATTGGGGAACATAGTCCTAGTACCCCTCTCATACTAATTACAAATCCAAAAAATCAACTACTATTACTACTAAATGATTTATTTACAAAAACCTCCTCTTTTATTGGAGATTGTTGTTAATTGCCTCAACTACATATTTCCTGATATTTTGACCTGTTCCCTCTAGGATAAACCCCAACCATGGTTAGATTCTATATTTTGCAGTGTCTTCTTTATACTTTATTGTGAGGTGTAACTTGGGAGACATTAAATTTTTGAGACATTGTCAGGGAGTACGATTATGAGAGTTGATTTATTGTGTTTGATGGAGTTGTTGGTTATTGTTTCCTAATTGTATTTTATTGTTGTTTTTAGGGAACAAATTGGTGTATTTATAATGCTCATAGTCAAGGAAATCCCATAATTCTACTTGATACAGAACTTGAGAGCACTTCGAGAAATAATCAAAGAATGGTGAATAAAGGAGTGCATAACTAAGGATCCCTGCTCGAGGGCATTCATAATGAGGTTGCAATCTTGAGTTAGCCATCAAATCATCATTATGAAAATAATGGAATAGATAACTACTCGATTGATCCCAATAGATAACACTAGGCAAAAAGCTGTCAGGTAGCTAGGGAAGAAAGAGTTAGACAAAATGAAGCAAATACTCTAGTTGCACTTGATGAGAGGGAAAGGAAGAAATGACATAGGGGAAATAGTATCTCTCCCACTATTAATATTTTGAGGAAGATTTAGATTATTAGGATTCGATTGAAACAAATTGTATTATCCCCCCCAGAATTGTCTTAAAGGACTAAGTTTGACATTATTAATGCCATAATCCACTTATTGAACTTGAATTGGGGGTATTCATAGGACTTTTTAATGATGATGCAAATATATATGTAATGAAATTTATAGGGATTTGTATTTCCAATAATCCACCTGGAGTTAGTCAAAAGGCAATTAGACTGAGGCTATTTACAGTCACTTTGAGGGAAGAATCTATATTGTGGTTGGCTAAATTAACACATGGATCTGTTACTTCTTAAAATTAGTTGAGGACTCGATTCTCAGACCAATTTTTCCCACCTTCCAGAATGTTACAGTTGAAGGACATGATTTATTATATCAGATAGATGTCTTTGAAAGAACTACATACGACGTGGTTGAGGTTTAATACAAAGTTTTTGCATGTTCCAAATCATAGGATGACTAGTAGAAATCTTCTTGATACTTTATATAGGGCATTGAGATCAAGTACCAAGCCTATTACAGACACTATCTCTGGTGAGGCATTCATGTGTCTACATTGGTATCAGGCTTTTGAGATCCTAAATCAAATCACAAAAACCAATCAAGGGTGGCACACTCAGGATACGGATATACCCACAAGAACTTATACAATTAGATCACCTACAAAGAAAAAAATGTTAAATGAGATGGTAGCTCAGGAGGCAGCATAACTAAGGACTGAGATAGTGTTGCTTACAAAATAATTTGTTGCAGTAGTGGCAAAAAGGGATAATGCAGTTAGTTCTCAAGTTAAACAACCTAGGTATGAAGATTTAAATTTTGAAAAAATGCAAAGTATCTAGACGGAGGGGTGGCAGCTTTCCAAGCCAAGGGCTAAGGGTCTAACTAAGATAATTGAAACTCTAGGAAAGGAAATCAAGGTTTAAACTACTATGGAGATAACAAATATAATATGTATAGGTATAAATATAGAAGTAGGGATCAAAATGGTGATTGGATATGAAAGGATGACTACAGGGATAATAATGGCCTTTATGTTGCACTTGAGAACCATGATGCTAGATTGAGCAATTTGAAGATGAATGACATGCTTACAAAGGTTGTGAAATGGGTAGATAAAACAAAATACTACCTTAAGAAGATGAAGACAATTTTTTTGGGCATGAATCAAAGGTTGAATTACATTTTACCACCATAAAACAGCTTGAGTAAAACTTTGTTTAGATTTATGTTGCATTAAATGAGTGTAAACAAGGTAAACTTTTAAGCAACACTATTAAAAATCCTAAGAATTATGGTTATTATTTTCCGATTACTGCCCAGAATGGTAAGATGACCATGGATCCACATATGCCCCTGAGTGTTGAGAATATGGTAGACTCGATGATCATCGATAATGAGAAAGTTTCTAAATATGAATACTTAGTGGTGGAATAGAACACAAAAAGCCTCTAGATGATAATCACAAGGCGAAGCAAAGAAAGAGAAAGGACAAGGAGGTCCTAAAATTATTAACTCCCATTCCATAAAGTCTTTCTCTTTTTTTCAAAAAGATGAAAAAAAGAAAGTTGGAGAGGGAAAATAACCAAAGTCTATTTCTATGTTAAAGGAGTTGATAATGAATATTACTCAAGTTAAGGACCTTGAACAAATGTTAGGTTACATAAGGTTTATGAAGGACCTGTTGATGAAGAAGAGGGTAGTAAGTTATGAGCCCATTGACAATGGCTCCATTATAGTGCAACAACTCTAGATCTTTGGTTGAAAAGAAGGAAGGAACCTAGAGCATTTATGATCCCATTTACTATTGGGTCTTTCAACTTCACAAAAGATTTATCTTATTTGGGTGCTAGCATTAACTTGATGCCACTAGTAATTATAGACAACTAGTTTTGGTGTTACCCAAACCAACATTGATAAGACTTTCCATGGTAGGCTGTACTGTGAAGAAGCCAATGGTAATCTTATGTAATGTTTTGGTGAGGTTTGCATCATTTATATTCCCATCCTTGATTGTGAGGTACCTATTATTTTGGGGAGGCCATTCCTTGCGACTAGGCATGTGTTGGTTGATATGGAGACAGAGTAGATAAAGTTTATGTTGAATAATAAAAATGTTACTTTTAATGCATGTCAGTCCATAAAGAAGCCAAAGGACATGCATGTAAATTCTATGATAGATGCAATCGATGAGGATGATTTAGTGGCTCCTATTGAGGAGATAATTAGAGTCAAATCCCTTGCAATAGTAATTATAAATTTTGAGGGTTGTGATATTGAGGGTTATGATGTGATGGTTAGTTCACTTGAACACAGGGGTTCATATAGTTACACACTAAAGAAGTTAGATCTTGATTTGAAGAATAAATTGACCTTATTGGCTAAGCCTTCTATAGATGAGCCTCTAGTCTTGGGGATCAAAGCTCTTCTATCTTATCTTATCTATGCATTTTTTGGGAGACAATAATACTTTGTTTTTTATTATTATAGTTGATTTGGTAGATTGGAAAATTAAGGCTTTGGTTTTTATTTAAAGATGTTTAAAGGGACCATTTATGGTCCATTATTGAAATCATTAGGATTCTGCTAGGAATATTTATGAATCAAATCCAACTTGAGCTGGATTGGGTGCCTAGTATTGAGTATTAATGTATAATGAATCTTCCTATGCAAGAAAATTTGAAGAAAAAAATCATTAAGTGGTTGGATAAGGGTGTGGTTTGTCTAATTGCAAATAAAAAGTAGGTGAGCCTGGTTCAATGTGTGCCAAAGAAGGGTAGAATTAGTATGGTTCCAAACAAGAAGAATGAGCTTATTCCTATAAGGCCAGTCACTAGTTTCCATGCTTGGATGGACTATAAGAAGTTAAATGTATGGACAGAAAAGGATCATTTTTTGGTGTCTTTCATGGATCATATATTAGACTATCTTATTGGTAGAGAATGGTATTATTTTCTTGACGGTTATTCAGGTTATAATTTGATTTCTATTACCACCGAAGGTGAAGAGAATACCACTTTCACTTATCCATATGGGACTTTTATGATCAAGAGGATGTCTTTTATCTGTGTGATGCACCTACAACCTTTCAGTATTGCATAATGGCTATTTTTTCTGACATGGTTGAGGATATAGTTGAGGTGTTCATGGTGACTTCTTGGTTGTTGGATATTCATTTAAAGATTGTTTGGAACATCTCACTAATGTTTTAAGGAGATTAGGTCACTGTAACTTGGTCCTAAATTGGGAAAAGTTCTATTACATAGATAAAAAAGGAATAGTGCTTGGTCATAAGAGTTTGAAAAGGGGGATTGAAGTTGACAAGGGGAAGATTGAGGTGATTGAAAAGTTGCCTCTGTCATTTTTCGTGAAGGATATTCGTATCTTTTTAGGGAATGCAAAATTCTATTGGATATTTATAAAGTACTTCACTAAAACTGCAAATCCTTTGTGCAAGTTATTAGAGAAGGAGGTGAAGTTTGTGTTTGATGATGCATGACAGAAGGCATTTGTGTACTTCAAAGAGAAGTTGATTTCTATCTCTATCATTGTGTATCTCGGTTGGTCCTTTCCATTTGAGGTTATATGTGGTGTTAGTGGTGTAGTTATAGGTGCAGTCCTAGGCCAAAGGCTAGAGAAGATTTTCATTCCATCAACTATTCTAGCAAAGTGCTTAGCCCTACTTAGAAAAATTATATTGTGACTGAAAAAGTTGCTTGTTAAGGTGTTCGTATTTCAAAAATCTTAAATCTTATTTACTTAGAACAAAAGTTATTGTGCATAGTGACCACACAGCTCTTAGGTACTGTCATACCTCTTATTTTTGGAAAGGGTTTTTCCGATTAAAGTGATGATACTGCATAGATATTATTTTATTTATAGAGTCACCACTTGAAATTAAGTTATGGTGTTTGCGTCGCTAATCAAAAGAAAATGACTCTTTATTGACTTGCAAAAATAGAAGACTGGCTAAGGAATTTTGTTGACCGGGGGAAAGGTATAAGGCACCACTCGAGTTCCATGGTTCTAGCGTGTTCGCTTTATCAACTTGTACTTAACTTGAAATATTTTTGGATAAATTATCTTTGTAGGCCCTAATTCGCTCATTTTTAAAGTACCGATAATATCTATTCATACCACATAGATTATGCTAGTGAAAGTTAATTATAGGATGGTCTTTTCCAAGGTGCATAATTGCATCCTCAAATTGTTTTTAAATATCTCACAAAGATGTGTACACCGCATTCTTAATTGAGACAAGTATACTAAACGTGCCTAAAGTTTATCTAGTGTTAAATGCAATGATTCATCTCTTATAAAATTGAGTTAATTTTTTATTCATTTTTTACTCTCTTTTGCTCTTTTCATTCAAATGTCTCATGAGTTTTGGATTAATCCACAACTTGCCTCACTCCCTTACTAATGGGTGTTTCCACTATTTTTTTCATAGTATAATGGGGTTTAAAATAAATTCATACACAACTCACCTCTTTCTCACGATTAAATAAGTTGGCCTCTTGACAATAACAATTTTAGGTCGATATTATTCCAAGTTATAAAAATGATATCAAACCTTATTCTAAATTATGTTATTCCTCTTTAAACGAGGTCGAACATTTAAATTTAATAATGAAATAAAATAAACTTAATAAAGAAAGATTTTACAAATAAATAATAAATAATAAATAATAATAATAATAATAATAATAATAATAACAACAACAACAACAACAACAACAACAAAACAATAACAATAATAATTCATGCTTATTTACCAACACATAATTTATACAAAAAGAGAAGACTTTACCACCTCTTTAACGATCACCCCATCATCCTCAGAATCCAAAAGTCAAACTCCAAGATTAGACAAATGGTGAATATCCTTCACCAACCCTTATTTCTCTTTATCCATATAAGATAAGTTCCCCATAGATAACCTGCTAAGATCATCAGCAACCACATTAGATTTACCTAGATGATTATGAAGACTCATATCATAATCCTTGAGCAACTCGAGCCATCTCTTTTGCCTAAGATTCAACTCCTTCTGGGTGAACACGTACTACAAGCTCTTGTGGTCTGAATATATGTCAACATGAACCCCATACAAGTAATGGCACCAAATCTTCAAAGAAAAAACCACAACCAACAACTATAAATCATGAGTTGGATAATTCTTCTAATACATTTTAAGTTGCCTAGAAGTATACGCCACAACCTTACAATCCTGCATCAAAAAACAACACAGTCCTACATGGGATGCATCATAATAAACAACAAAGCCATAAGTACCCTCAGGTAGGGTCGAAACTGAAGTTGAAGTCAACTTATCCTTCAACTTCTCAAAGCTACCCTCACAAGCATCGAACCACAGAAACTTCACCTTCTTCTGAGTTAACTTAGTCAATGGAGAGACAATAAAGAGAAACTCTCCAAAAACTTTCTATATTTGTAAGACCCCACAAAATTCTTTCGTAGAATGAGCCTTAGGGCATGTCAAGTAAGGCATAATTTCGGCCCTAAAAGATTGAGAAGTGACTTACTAAGTGAGTATCGTGTTAACCATATAGAATTTCCCTAATTTTAACTTTTATCACATGGGAAATTTGATGAGCTTTTTGTCGATATAATATTCGCCCAAATCCGAAACTCGGTAAGAAGTTATGGCTAATTTAAGTCCTAGTCGTAAAACAGCGTTATTTTAGTGCTTGGCGCATCGCAGAGAGGGTGTATTTGACAATTGTCAAATTACTGGGGAACTCCACGTTAGTGGCACATCGTGGAGGACCCCAATTTCTTAATAGTCAATTTCCAGTGGCCTAGCGCGATTGTGACCCGTCACGCTGAAGTTCCAGGTCCCAACCAGTGGGACAATGCGATGGCTCCGCTCGCGGTGACTCCCAAATTCCCATTTGACAATTTCAAGTGAGCCACCACGATAGTGGCGCATCGTAGTGGCCCATAAAATTGGGTTCCCAGTTCAATTTTTCTAGCTTCGTACAGAAGTTAAAAAGGGCACTTTGGAAATTTTTTCCAAGCCTCTTAAACCATACAAACACCAAATTAATGTCATGTACAAGCATTCTATGAAGTTTTTATCAAGTTTTCTCTCAACAAAAACCCTAAGTATCAAAAACCTCTTCCAAGAATCTCAAGAATCCACCATAGATTTTCTAAATTGAGTCAAGGTTCAAGGTTCCCCAGTCAAGGGCTTCAAGAACCCTCATTCAAAAGTACGAATAGAGTCTCAAAAGCGAGATTTCATCCAAAGCTTCTAATTCAAGGTATGTGGGGTTTTGAACAAGGGTAATCCTTTCACCCTTGTGCCCAAAGGCTTATTGAAACTACAATTCTCTGCAATTTATGAGATTTTACATGAAATTGAATTAGGGGTTTTCACTCATTGTTATTGGTTGCAAGCTTTTGATGTTTCCCATGAATTAAGAGTCTAATGGCATGATTTTTACATATTTTCTTGAGAAATTGTAGCTGAGTCTACACCCCATGGTTTTAATCCTTGAGAAGTTAATAGTTGAAATGTTTGAGATATTGAAGTATATGAGTATGTTGAGATTATGAGCTAAATTGCTGTAAATTCTAGATTTCTATATGATTTATGAATCTTCATGCTATCTATTATGTATTATGATATGCTTTAACTTGAGATGGAATTATGGGTCATTATAAACTATTGTGCTATAAGGTGAGAAATGAACTGAGTACCCCTATATTGTATATTCGGGAGTTGGTCAGGTTGCATGGAGTCCCCTTGTCTATCATTTTAGATAGGGGTACTTAGTTTATTTCTCAGTTTTGGAGAGCTTTCCAGAGGGGTCTTGGTACCCAAGTTCATTTGAGTTCTGTGTTTCATCCGCAGACTGATGGTCAGGCTGAGAGGACCATCCAAACTTTGAAGGATATGTTGAGGGCATGTACTCTAGATTTCAAAGGTAGTTGGGATGAGCATTTGCCGCTGATCAAGTTTGTATATAACAATATTCACCATTCTAGCATCGAGATGGCACCATATGAGTCTTTGTATGCTAGGAGATGTAGATCACCCATAGGTTGGTTTGAAGTGGGTAAAACTGCTTTGGTTGGACTTAATGCAGTATTTGAGGCTAAGAAGAAGGTGAAGTTTATTAGAGAGAGGTTGAAGATAGCTCAGAATCATCAAAAGTCATATACCGATGTGAGGAGAAGGTATCTTGAGTTTGAGGTGGGTGATTTGGTGTACCTAAGGATTTCACCCATGAAAGGGGTGAAGAGGTTTGGTAACAAGGGGAATCTTAGCCCCCATTATGTTGGCCCCTATAGAGTCTTGAGCCATGTTGGTAAAGTAGCCTATGAAGTTGAGTTTCCCACAGAGTTATCAGTCGTTCCTCCTATCTTTCATATCTCTATGCTCAAGAAGCACATTGGTAATTTCGTGGTAGTAGATCCTTCAGAGAGTGTTGATATTCAGAGCAGTCTTTCATTTGATGAGATTCTTGTTGAGATTCTAGACTTTTAGATTCGTAGAT
This sequence comes from Capsicum pubescens, assembly GCA_030864215.1. Lineage (NCBI taxonomy): Eukaryota > Viridiplantae > Streptophyta > Magnoliopsida > Solanales > Solanaceae > Capsicum > Capsicum pubescens. The sequence goes on from CM061545.1 coordinate 100,805,275, forward strand.
TAAGGAAAAAAGAGGTTCCCTTGATCAAATTTTTGTGGCGGAACCAGTCAGTTGAGGGAGCTACTTGGGAGGAAGAAGCAGACATGCGAGCCAAGTACCCGAACCTCTTCTCCACAAGTTCGGATCAAGCCGAAGGTATTATTCTTCCTTAATTCAGCCCTTCTAATCTAAAGTGCAGCTATGTATCTATTCTTACATGAGTTCTTGCAATTTCTAAGGCATTTAAGAGTTTAGAAAGATTCTGAGCCCGTCTGGCAAATTGCTTCAGCTATGTATACACAGTTTTTCCTATGTTCTTAGTCTAACTAGTAACATTCGAGGACGAATGTTTCTAAGGGGGAGATATTGTAATACCCCCCAAAATTATCTCATAGAATGAGCCTTAGGTCATGTCAAGTAAGGCGTAATTCCGGCCCTAAAAGATTGAGAAGTGACTTCCTAAGTGAGTATCATGTTAACCCTATAGAATTTCCCTAATTTTGACTTTTTATCACATGGGAAATTTGATAATCTTTTTGTCGTTATAAGATTCACCCAAATCCGATACCTAGGTAAGAAGTTATGGCTAATTAAGTCCTAGTCATAAAACAGCGTCAATTTAGTTCTTGGCGCATCACGGAGAGGGTCTATTTGACAATTGTCAAATTTCAGTGGAACTCTGCGATAGTGGCGCGTCGCGGAGGACCCCAATTTCTCAATAGTCAATTTTCAGTGGCTTAGCATAATTGTGATGCATCGCGCTGAAGTTCCAGGTCCCAACCAGTGGGATAACATGATGGCTCCACATCGCGGTGACTTCCGGATTCCCATTTGTCAATTTCCAGTGAGCCACTGCAATAGTGGCGTGTTGCGGTGGCCCATAAAATTGGGTTCCCGATTTAATTTTTCCAGCTTCGTACAGAAGTTAAAAAAGGCACTTTGGACTTTTTTTCCAAGCCTCTTAAACCATACAAACACCAAAATAAAGTCTTTTACAAGCATTTTATGAAGTTTTTCTCAAGTTTTCTCTCAACAAAAACCCTAAGAATCCAAAACCTCTTCCAAGAATCTCAAGAATCCACCATAGATTTTTTAAATCGAGTCAATATTCAAGGTTCCCAAGTCAAGGGTTTCAAGAACCCTCATTCAAGAGTACGAATAGAGTCCCAAAAGCAAGAGTTCATCCAAAGATTATAATTCAAGGTATGTGGGGTTTTGAACAAGGGTAATCCTTTCATCCTTGTGCCCAAAGTCTTATTTAAACTATAATTCTCTGCAATTTACGTGATTTTACATGAAATTGAATTGCGGTTTTTCACCCATTGTTATCGGTTGCAAGCTTTTGATGTTTCCCATGAATTGAGAGTCTAATGGCATGATTTTTACATGATTTCTTGAGAAATTACAGATGGGTCTATACCCCATGGTTTTAATCCTTGAGAAATTAATAGTTGAAATGTTTGAGATATTGAAGTATATGAGTATGTTGAGATTATGAGCAAAATTGTTGTAAATTCCAGATTTCTATATGATTTATGAATCTATATGCTATCTATTATGCATTATGATGAGTTTTAACTTGAGATGGAATTATGGGTCACTAAGCCCTACTTGAGACTTGCAATTTTATGAACTATTGTACTATAAGCACCCATGATTTGAGTATTTTGAGATTATTGAGAAATGTTTTGACCTAATGGTCATAGAGTTTTGAAATTCACTCTACCAAATGAGATTACAGATTTGATTGTTGGGTTCTTATGAACCATAAGATTATTTTAAGAGTGGATTTTCATGAGATGAGCGAGATATACTAAAGGGAGAAGTATTTAGCACAGAGTTGGGTAAGTTAGTATGGTTTCTTACCCCAGAACTATGTACCACCGTGGGTTGAGATTTTTGGCCTGAGGTCCAGATGATTAGGCCCGAGGCCGAGATAAGTGATCACTGAGTTGAGGTTATACTCCTTGGCAAGAGTATGATGCCTCTCCACAACGTGAGGTTTTTTTCTTAGGTGGACAAGACGTTGGACTCCATGTAGCTCTCATGGTTTATGTTGGTTAAGAGAACCTTCCTAAACCAAAGTATTTTCCATTGAGATTGAATATTTTCCCTAAAGCTTTGGGATAAGATATTTTCTAAAATGAATGAAATGCTTTGAGTATTTTCCAAAGACGAAAGTAGTTTTCTCTACTAATATGAGTTGATCACCGATTTTCAAACCAAAGTTATATGATTCTGAGTTCCAAGTGTTTGAATTCAAATGAGTTATAAGTTCTTGAGCATTTAAGAAGTTTTACTCCCTATGAAACATATGCATGAGTTGAAAGTATTGTTTAAAGTTTCCTTCAGCCTATGAGTAATGAGAATAAGAGAAGAGTACATATTTTAAAGCCAAAGTATAATGACTCACGAGATTTGTGTTACATGCTTCATTCTACATGATTTATGAGCTTTACATTTTAGACTTATTCAATCCATATGAATCATTCCTATTTGCATGCATGATTTGATTAAAGAGTATTGATATTGTTTTATGTAAATTCATACACCCCATATACTCAGTACATTCCAAAGTGTTGATTCACATATAAGTCTATGTGCTATATTATTTTATAATGTAGGTTCAGGAGCTCAGTCCCAGCCTCGTCAGTAATTCTCGAGTACCTTTTTTCTACATTTCTCCAGTGGTGAGTCCTCATGGTTCGAGGTCCTATCTTTATATATTTCAATACGTGAGTGTTTATGTCATTACTTTCAGTTCAGTTTGAGTCAGTTGGGGACCTGTCCCAACGGCTCTTTAGTTCATAGAGAAGTAGAGGCTTTGTCAGACTAGTTATCAGATTGTGGTTGTGTTGAGATTTCCAGTATTGTGGTCGTTTGGACCGAGTATTACCTTTGTATTTCCTTTCATTTGATATGACAATACCATTGTTTTGTATATTTCTTCTTGAATGAGTTATTATGCGAAGTGATAGGATCAAAGGGTTAGCTTGGGGCTACTTGTAGCCCTAAGCACCGTGTGACGTCCCGAGAGGTGATATTGGGTCATTACAATATTACTCTGATAAACCCAATAAGCTCTGAATATCGGTTGGAGTCATGGGTCTCGGCCACTTTTTAACCACCATAACTTTCTGTGAATCCACCATGATCCCCTCAGTAGAAACAACATGACCAAGGAAGGTCACAACATTCAACTAGAACTCATACTTTGAAAACTTGGCATACAAACTCTGGTCCTTAAGAGTTTGTAACACTATACGGAAGTGATTGCATGATCCTCCTCACTCTTAGAATAAACCAGGATGTCATCAATAAAAGCAATGATGAATAAGTCTAGAAACTAATAGAAAACCCGATTCATAAAATCCATAAGTGTCGATGGGGCATTATTGAATCCAAAAAACTTGACCAAAAACTCGTAGTGAACATAATGGGTACGGAATGTAGTCTTAGGAATATATACATCCCTAATCTTTAACTGATGATAACCCGATCGAAGATCAATCTTAGAAAAGTAATTAGCACCCTAAAGTTGGTCGAACAAGTCATCAATCCTAGAAAGAGGATATTTATTCTTCACTGTTGTCTTATTCAACTGTTGATGGTCTATACATATTTGATGGGACCCATTATTCTTACATACGAAAAGAACAGCAGAACCCTACGGAGAAATACTAGGGAAAATAAAACCCTTATCAAGAAGATGTTTTGACTGCTCCTTTAGATCTTTAAACTCAACCAAAGTCATTCTATAAGGATGGATAGAGATAGGACGGGTATCCAAAAGAAGGTCAATCCCAAAGACTATTTCCCTATCAGGAGGAATATCGAGAAGATCATTAGAAAACACTTTGGAAAACTCATTGACTATAGAGATAGATTGTAAGGAAGTAACCTCAAAACTAGAATCTTTAACCCAAACTAGATGATATAGACAACCCTTGGAGACTAATTTTTGGGATCTTAGATAAGAAATGAACCTCCACATAGGTTCTAAAGAACTACCTTCCCATTCAATCACCAGTTTATTCTGGACTGGAAACTAACTCTTTGGGTTCAATAATTAAGAGATGTATAGCACGAATGGAGTCAATCCATCCCCAAAATAACATCAAAGTCTAACATATCAAACTCTATTAGATCCACCAATGTCTCCGTACCACGGATATATACCACAAAACCCCTGAAGACTCTCTTAGCCACAACAGAGTCACCCACTGGGGCAGACACAGAAAGGGAACTAGAAAAAGACTTAGGACCAAAACCAAAATAAGTAGCCACATAAGGGGTTCATAAGAAAGTGTAGACCCAAGATCATGTAGACAATACACATCATAAGATAAAAGTTGTGGTGTACCAGTGACAACATAAGGAAAAGCCTCAGATTCCTAATAGGTGGCAAAAGCATATAGACGATTTTGGCCAGGTCCAATACTAGAGGTAGCACCCTTTGGTGCAGCAACTAAAGATACAGCAACTGGAACCTTATTAGATCTAGAAGCAACTCTTGAAGAACAATACCGTTGTATGTGACAAATTTTACTACACTTGAAGCATTTATTCCTCCTCTCATCACATACTCCATAATGGATCTACCCACAAAAATGACAAAAATGATAAGATAGGGTCAACTGAGCTCTATTGGACTAAGATTAGGCACCTTGTGCCTTAAATTCATTATTTGTCTTGATGCGACAATCACCTAATGTCTTAGGATAAGGATCACTAGCCGTACAATAAGAACAAGAATTTCCCCACTTCTTTTTAGGACACTACCTGCCATCTCAACCATTATTTTACTGATTTCCACCCTACTCAGAATACCTGAATTTCTTACTCTTCTTTTCCCTATATCTTAGGTTATTTTTTTCATCTTCCACCTGTTGGATATACACCACTAGTTTATAGATATCCATGTCATTATTCAGTAAAGTAGCCTTGCACTCGAACAACAAGTCCCGAGGAAAGCCCAAAGAAAACTTCCTTATATTACCCCCCATAAAAGACACCAACACTGGAGAATAGCAAGATAACTAAAGAAACTTCAAGGCATACTCTTTCACAGTTATTCTACCTTTCTTCAAATTCACAAACTCCTCGGCTATTGCTTAACTCAACTCTTGAGAAAAGAAGCAATCAAGAAAGGTATTAAAGAATTAATCCCACATAGTTAGCTCAGTATCTTTACCTCTTGACCACTCTCACTTCTCATACCAATGATACTTCACTTCCTTTAGCTGATATGCGGTGAAATCCTGAAACACTCAAATTTTGGCCCTTGAAAATTCATTGATCTTTGAGCTCACTACCCTGGTTACAACTAAAACCTATGAGTCATAAGGTATCCTGATGATTCATTTGGACAAATCATAACCAAATATATTAGTTTGTGGTTTGATTTTGCTCAGAGTATAAGTAGCTCACTAAAAGTCATAAGGATACGTTATGAGTCATGAGGAGTAATCGTAGGGTGTCCAGTGTAAATCCCAACTTGGGTTCTATTTAACTATGACTTGACCCTATGAGTCGTAGGGTCCCATTACTATTAATGTGTCTAAGTTGTAAGGTCAATATTATAGGGTTAGGGTTCCTTGTTGGTAGTGCCTTGGTTACGACTCATGGTGAAGAGTTGGAAGGAATGGTTACGAGTCTATAGTTAACTCATAGTCAAAGACAACCCTTTTCAGCTTTTAAGTTAAGGGCATTCTATAAATTTCCCCTCGTACCCAACTTGAAACCCACGACTTATAACCTCTTTTAGGGTATCATTGTCACTCAGAAACAAAGTAATTTCTTAACACTCTCAAATTCCTCAAGGTCAAGAACACTTAGGGTTTACAAGAGCTTGATCAATTAGGGCTTTCAAGGGTGATTTTACTCCGTACATCTTACTATTTTAGGCATGTGAATTTTGTAAAAGCATGTGTTTTAAAGCATTATCCATGAGATATTTATGTTGGTTTTGAAAAAAGGGTTGTGGATTTTAAATGCTTATTGTTGAACAATGTTTTTCCATGGTTTAATTATGATTATTCATGTTTTAAATATGGTTTTGACTTGTGGGTACATGGGAAATGTGATTAAACTAAGGGGTCATGGTTAAACCCCAATTTGATGATTTTGCCTTGATTATGGTTTTGGAAATTATATGCCCTCAATATGTTTATGAAATTGTCATTAAAAAAAGGCTTTTTCTCACATAGTTCTGTTTACCCACTTGTAATAATACATTGGCATAAAAAGGATAATAAAGTATGCATGTTTTCCTTGAAAGGACTTAGTGACCATTTATAAATGGTGGAATTAGAACTTTGTGGAATCAGTTGATTAAATGGATTCGGGTCTCAAATGGTTGATTATTTGATTATCTTTTGACCAATGGGTTCGAGTCTCAGTTAGTTGAGTAGATACCATGGCATGATGATATTAGCTTGCAAGCGAGGTTGGTATGACAAAACCAATAAGATGCCTCGGTGAATAATTGGTTTAATGAAAATGAGAATATGTGATAACTCTTTTTAATTGGGCTTTAAAAGAGGTTTGGGTAGTTGAGTCGTGAAAGTGGAGGTCCAAGTGACCAATACTGGAAATCACATTAGTCAGTGTGAAGGTCGTTATAGCTTAAGGGTTTGAGTCCCCTTTCTTGTGACTAGGTGGTTTAAGTCCACCTTATTATTATTATTATTATTGGTGGGTTTGAGTCCTCCATATCATATTTCATGATTGGGTACTTAAGTCACCTTAGTATATAATTGGAGGGTTCGAGTTCCTCGTGCACATATATATATAATCTTTCTCTAGTTTGTGCAGCTACATGCACTGGGGCCTAACTAGGGGGTGAGAGTTGGGGCTCATATAGCCGGTGGGTACTATTATATGACGGTTGAGCTACACAATCCAGGTTAAGGTTTTAAAGTGCATGTTAAACCTTGTTCCCTATCTCTACATGAAATATATATATATACATATATATATATATATGTATTTGTATATGGTTATTATTTATTGGTTGACTTGGTTTGAATTGATGGGGTTATTTTATCGTTATCCTTGAGATACATGCTACTGTTCACCTTGCTAACTTTCTTCTCACACTGTATCCCATTGTGATGTAGGCATTGGCCATACTTCTACTCCTCCTACTTAGTGATTACGATTTAAGATCAGCTCGTGAGTTGACATAGAAGTGGTAAGCTTCCATACATTGAAATTCGACATTTCATGTTATGTTCCTCTTATGTCTTAGACTTATTTTTGGATATTGTCTAAGAATGTCCTAAAACTTTATTGATATTCAGTTTTGAATCACTATTTAGAAGGCTTTATTTGGACTACTATGGCTATTGGGCGGTGTTGGTCGGCCCTTTGGACGATCATTAGTGGTTGGTTACGGATATTTATTTAATAAACTTGCTTAGGCTATTACTCGTTATCTTATTATATATTTAAAATTCATCCTACCTTGGGGTATGGTGTATGGTTGGTTAGGTGCAGAAGGGGTCTCCAGTCCTCGTGGGACTTGAGATACCCTGCACAGCCAGGCCCTTGTTTGAGCTATGAAAAAGGTGGTATCAGAGCCTAGGTTTGGTGTCATTGGGTTTCCAAAAAAGCCGTGTTAAGTAGAGTCTCTTTTATGGGTGTGTAGTGCACCACACTTATAAAGGATAGGCTACGAGACATTAAGGAATGTTTTCCTTTATTTTTGTTCTGTTTCAAGCTATAGAGTCTAAGGTATTAAATCTCCTCTAATTCCTATTTGTTTTGTTTTCAGATCATGCCTTCCAGACGATCTGAAGCTCATAGTTTTCTCTATCCCGCTTGAGGAAAATGATGATAGGACACACTCTGCTTATGGGGTTTAGCCTAGTCTAGGGGTCCAATCCTAATTTCCCTTCTGAAGTTCCACTAGTCCCCTCTAGTCCTCCTCGTTCTCCTTATGTTGATATGTCGAATATGGAATTTTTTCAGTCTATTCTTATGTTGGCTTAGTTGGTAACTACTCTATCTGAGAGTGTATCTTTTGTCACTCCATCTTCTGAGGCCACAAGGGTTGGCCAATTTATGAGGGTGAATCCTCTTATATTCACTGGTTCTAAAGTTAAGAAAGATCCTTAAAACTTTATCGATGAGATAGAGAAGATCTTTCGTGTGATTAATTCTACTAATATGGAGGGTGTAGAATTTGTTGCTTATTAACTAAAGGATATAGCATACCAATGGTATGAGGAATGGGAATAGTCTATGATGCTAAATTCATAATATGGTATGATTTCTCTAGTGCTTTTCTAGACCACTTCTTGCCTCAGTAGTTGAGGGATGCAAAAATGGAAGAGTTTGTTAATCTGAATCAAGGTAGGATGACGATCAAGGAGTATGCCTTGAAATTCCATCAGTTTTCTTGATATGCTCCCGAGTTAGTGTCTTGATTAAGAGCTAGAATAAGAAAATTTTCTTTTGGGTTGTCCCATGATTTAATTCTAGAGAGTAAGGCTGCCTTGTTGGACAAGGATATGGACATCTCCAGATTGGTTATCTATATGCAGCAGGTTGAGCAAGAGAAGAAAAAGAAAGCGGACATAGGGTAGAGGCAGAGTAAGAAGTTTAGATTTTTTTATCAGGGTGGAGGTTAGCAGCAAAGTGGTAGAAATGGTGGAAAGTGGTCTAAGAAGAAGTGGGGGAGTTATGGTTCCTACTCTACGGCTAGTGCTTCCTATCTGAAACCATCAGGTGATTGTCATTCTTACCATGATAGTGGTTTTAGGGGACATGGTGCCCAATCTCGGGCTAGTGGGGCTCAGTTTGCTCCATCATATCCTCTTCGTAGATTTTGTGGGCAGATTCATCGTGGGTTTTTTGAGGAGGGAAGGAACGGGTGTTTTAAATATGGATAAATTGGTCATTTGAATATGGATTGTCCTTCTAAGGTTACTTTAGTGGCATATAAGATTCATTTTGCTACTTCATCAACTCCTGCACTAAAGGGTGCTGCTTCTACTTTTGGTACTGGCACTGGACAGAATTGCTTATATGCTCTTGCTACCCACCAGGACTCTGAAGCATTACGACTCTTTTCTCATAATATGTATTGTTTTGTTGATCTAGGGTCTACTATTTCTTATGTGACATGTATGGCTGTATTTTTTGGTTTTGGTCCTGAGTGTATCCCTGATCCCTTTTATATTTCTACCCCAATAGGTGACTCTATGGTTGCTAGAAGTATCTATAGGGGTTGTGTGGTATCTGTTGATAGCAAAGGAACTCTGGTGGATCTGATAGAGTTAGACATGGTTGATTTTGATGTCATATTGGGGATGTACTGGTTGCACTCGTGCTATGCCTCCTTATATTGGCGAACCCATAAAGTCATGTTTAAATTCCCTAATGAGCCTGTCATTGAGTGGGGAGGGGTTCTCTAGTTCCTAAAGAAAGATTCATATCATATCATAGATCCCGAAAGTTGATTTCCATGGGATGTCTTTACTATATGGTCTGGGTTAAATATTCTAACTTGAAGGGTCCTTCCTTATAATTCGCTCCCGTGGTTAATAAATTCCCTGAGGTTTTTCTTGATGAACTTCCTGGTATCCCTTCTGATAGTGAGGTTGATTTTAGGATTGACCTTGTTCCAGACACTCATCCTATTTCTATCCCTCCTTATAGAATGGATCTGGCTGAGTTGAAGGAGCTTAAGAAGTAGTTGAAAGACCTCTTTGATAAGGGTTTTATCCATCCTAGTATGGCCCCGTGGGTGCTTCTATTTTGTTTGTACACAAGAATGATGGTTCCCTTTGGATGTGCATAGATTACCATCAGTTGAATAAGGTCACGATAATGAACAAGTATTCTCTTCCATGGATTAATGATTTATTTGACCATCTTTAGGGTGCTAGATATTTCTCTAAGATTAATCTTTGATTGGGTTACCACCAGCTAAAGATTAGGGAGGTGGATATCCCTAACACTTTCTTACAGACTTGGTAGGGTCATTATGAGTTCTTAGTTATGTCTTTTGGTTTTACTAATGGCCCGACGGCATTCATGGACTTTATTAATAGGGTTTTTGGTTAGTTTCTAGAATTTTTCATCATCATATTTATAGATGATATCCTAGTGTATTCCAAGAGTGAGGTGGATTACGCTGACTACCTCTGTATTGTGTTTTAAACCATGAAAGATCAACATTAGTATGCTAGGTTTTTGAAGTGTGAGTTTTGATTAAAGGATGTTACTTTTTTGGGTCATGTCATTTCTAGTGAAGTATCATGGTGGATCCATAGAAAGTTTTAGTGGTTAAAAAGTGGCCTAGTCCCATGAATCTAACCAATAGTTAGAGCTTTTTGGGTTTAGCTGGTTACTATAGGAGATTTGTAGAGAGTGTCGACTATAGCTGCCCTGCTAACTAAGTTGACCTATAAGAAGGTAAAGTTTTTGTGGTCTGATGCTTGTGAGGGTAGTTTTAAGAAGCTGAAAGATAAATTAACTCCAGCTCTATTTTTTACTCTGCCTAAAGTCAATGATGGATTTGTGGTTTACTACAATGCGTCTTGTGTGGGACATAGTTTAGTGTTTATGCCACATGGTAGGGTGGTGGCCTATGCTTATAGGCAGTTGAAAGTTCATGAGAAGAATTATCCGACTCATGACTTGGATTTGTTGGTTGTGGTGTTTCCTTTGAAGATTTGGCATCACTATATGTATGGAGTCCATGTAGATATCTTTTTTGATAATAAGTTCCTACAATATGTGTTCACCCAGAAAGAGTTAAATCTCAGGCAACGGAGATAGCTTGAGTTGTTGAAAGACTATGACATGAGTCTGCACTATCACCCAAGTAAAGCTAATGTGGTTGTTGATGTTCTTAGCAGGTTATCCATGGGGATTCTAGCTCACGTGGATAAGAATAAATGAGTTTTAGTGAAATATATTCACTGGTTGTCTAGCCTTGGAGTTCGTCTCTTGGACTTTGAGGATGGTGGCGTATTTGTGCAAGAGGTGGCAAAGTCATCCCTTGTTACTGAAATAAAGGATAAGAAGGTAATGGATCCTATCTTAATGAAGATTAAGGGGGATCTGGGACAATAAAAGGTTGTAGCTTTTGAGATTGCTGGTGATGGTATCTTGAGGTACCAAGTCAGATTACGTGTTCCCGATGAAGATAGGTTGCAGAAGAGGATCTTGATTGAGGCTCATAAGTCGCGTTATGACATTCATCCTATTTTGATGCAGATGTATCATAATCTTAAGCAGATTTATTAGTGAAATAATATGAAGCGAGATGTGGCTAGTTTTATGTCTAAATGCATGGTGTTTCAATAAGTGAAGGTTAAGCACTTGAGTCCCAGTGGGTTGAATCAAGAGATTGAACTGTCGATGTGGAAATGGGGCATGATTAATATAGATTTCTTTATAGCTTTTCTTGGTCTCAGAATTAGTTTTATTTTATTTGGGATATCATGGATAAGATGACTAAGTCAGCTCACTTCTTTCCAGTGAGGACTAATTATTCGACAGAGGATTATACAAAGTTATTCCTCCAAGAGATTGTGAAGTGGCCCTATTTCTATCATGTCAGGTCGTGATATCTGTTCTCATTATATTTTTTTCATTTATTTCAAAGAGGTTTGGGAACTAAGGTGAGCCTTAGCATTGCTTTCCATCCACAGTCGAATGGGCAAACGGAATGGACTATTCAGACATTGGAAGTTATGCTTCGAGTTTGCGTGATTGACTATAGTGGTAGTTGGGTCAATCATTTACCTATGATAAAATTTGCGTATAATAATAGCTACCACTCTAGTATTGGGGTGGCTCTGTTTGAGGCGTTGTATAGTAGGTTGTGTAGATCTCTTATTGGGTAGTTTGTAGTTAGTTAGGCTGAGATGTTTGGTCTGGATTTGGTTCACCAAGCGATGGGGAAGGTAAAGGTTATTCAGGATAGACTTAAAGCTACCTAAAGATGTCAAAAGTCCTATGCGGATATGAGGCATAGGGAATTAGAGTTTGAGGTTGGCTATTGGGTTTTCTTAAAGGTGTTTCCCATGAAGGGAGTAATGTTGTTTGGGAAAAAGAGGAAGCTCAGTCCCCGATATGTCATCCAGTACTTAGTGTTGAAGAGGGTTAGTAGTGTTGCTTATGAATTGGAGTTTCCCTCTAGTTTGAGTTCCATTCATTCGTTGTTTCATGGTTTGATATTGAGAAGTGCGTAGGTGATCCTTCGATGGTTGTTCCTTTTGAGGAGGTAGGCATTTCAGATTCCTTATCGTATGAGGAATTCCTAATTGAAATTTTAGATTGGCAAGTTCGTTGCCGACGGACGAAGGACGTGGCTTCGGTAAAGGTTCTATACAGGAGCCACAAGGTTGAAGAGGCTACTTGGGAAGGTGAAGAGGACATGAAGTCCAAGTATCCATTCTTGTTTTCTTCTACGGATAATCATGCCTACGGTATGTGTTATTCTTAACATCTTTGTTTTCTGACATTGTTAAAGGAAAGAATGATTTCCCTAGCATCTTTGTTTTTTAACTTTGATAAAGGTAAGACTGGAGGTATATGGAGTCCAATCGTACTATCAATTGCCTTGACCCATCATTCGAAGACGAATGATCTAACTAGGGGAGAATTGAAACACCCCAAATTTTGGCCCTTGAAAATTCCTTGAGCTCTGAGCTCACTGCACTGGTTATGACTAGACCCTATGAGTCATAGGGTATGCTGACGAGTTGTTAGGATGATCCGTAACCAAATCAATAAATTTGTGGCTTGATTCTGCTCTGAGTACGAGTGGCTCACTAAGAGCCTTAAGGATATGTTATGAGTCATTAGGTGTAATTGTAGGGTGTCTAGTTTAAGTCCTAATTTGGGTTATGTGTTGACTACGACTGCACCCTACGAGTCGTAGGGTCCTATTATGATTCCTATGGCTAAGTCGTAATATCAATAGTTTAGGGTGCTTTAGTGGTACCGCCTTGGTTACGACTCGTGGTGATGAATCGTAAAGAGTATTTATGAGTCAATGGTTGACTCATAGTCAAAGATGACTCTTTTTTAGCTTTTAAGTTAAGGGCATTCTAGACATTTCCCCTCTTACCAAACTTGAAACCCATGACTTACAACCACTTTAGGGTATCATTATCACTCAGAAACAATCAAAGTAACTTCTTAACACACTCAAATTCTGCAAGGTAAAGAACACTTAGGGTTTTCAAGAGGTTATTCAATTAGGGCTTTCAAGGGTGATTTCTCTCCGTACATCTTACTATTTCAGGCATGTGACTCTTCCCTCGTTGTTAATTTTGTAAAAGCGTGTGTTTTGAAGCATTATACATGAGATGTTTATGTTGGTTTGAAAAAAGGGTTGTGGGTTTTGAATGCTTATGTTGAACAATGGTTTCGCATAGTTTAATTATGATCATTCATGTTTTAAATATGGTTTTAAACTTGTGGGTGCACTAGAATGGTGATTAAACTAAGCGGTCATGGTTAAACCCCAATTTGATGATTTTCCTTGATTATGGTTTTTGAAATTGTATGCCCTCAACATGTTTTGTGAAATTGTCAATGAAAAATGGCTTTTTTCACAAAGTTTGGTTTATCCACTTGTAATATGCATTGGCATAAAAAGTATAATGAAGTATGCATGTTTTTCTTTAAAGGCCTTGTTGGCTATGTATAAATAGTGTAATTGGAACCTTGTAGGTTCGGTTGATATTAACATGCAAGCGAGATTGGTATGACGATACCAACGGGGTGCCTTGGTGTGTAATCAATTTAATGAACATGGAAATGTGTTATAAATGTTTCTAATTGAGCATTAAAAGAGGGTTGTGTAGCTGAGTCATTAAAGTGGAAGTCCAAGTGACCAATACTGGAAATGGCACTAGCCGGTTCGGGGGTCATTATGGCTTGAGGGTTTGAGTCCCCTTGCTTATGACCAGGTGGTTTGAGTCCACCTTATTGTTATTATTATAGTTGGATGCTTTGAGTCCTGCATATTACATTTCATGAACGGGTGCTAAAGTCACCTTAGTATATGGTTGGAGGGTTTAAGTCCCCCGTGTGTATATATATATGATCTTTCTCTAATTTATGCGGCTACATGCACTGGGGCCCGACAAGGGGGTGAGATCTAGGTCATATGTAGCCCATGGCCACAATTATATAACGGTTGAGCTACACTATAAGACCCCACAAATTTTACTCATCATCTAAGCCTTTAGAGCATGTCAAGAGAAGTCTCATACTTAGAAATTTGGCAAAGTGTTGGGACTTAGTCATTTTTTTAGACCTTGAAACTTTGAGAATTTTATTAATGACCTTCCCGACCTTTGATAGTTGATATTTTAGCTAATTCATGCTCGGGGAGGTCAATAGGTGTTTTCGGATAATTTTTGGATTTTTTGGACCGCGTTTAGACATCGTTTGGTGTCCCAAAATAGTTGAACAACGTGATCTTGGTACGTCGTGTCGCCCATGGCGTATGTCAATTTTGTGCAGAAACTGCCAGTCAAAAGTACTGAGGCTTGGCGTGATTACGGTGTGATGCATCGGGTATCGCATCGATGCCATCAATGCGCCACATCGCCAATCGCGTCGATGCCTAATTTTTCAACTTTTAAAATCCACATCCAAGGGGACAATTTAGTCTTTTTTTTTCCCACCCTTTATCAGTAATAACACGGGATTAAGGTCCCCAAATACCAAAATATAGCCTTCTTCTCTAAAATTCTCCAAGAACACTTTCTAGGGTTTCAACCCAAAGTCCAAGAAACTCAAGAATTTACCATCACTTTTCAATTTTTCTTCAAGAATTTGAATCCCCAAATCAAGAGCATCAAGAATATCCGTTCAAAGACGCGGATAGAGTCCTAAGAGAAAGAGTTTAGGCAAAGTCCATAATCTAAGGTATGTGGGGCTTGAACAAGAACACTTCTGCCGTTCTTGTGTCCAAAGTTTTGATTTTTATTAAAGAATTTCATGTTTTTGCAAGTGGGTTTTGCCCAATTTACTTTACTTTGAAGTTATGAATTTATAAATTGTTCAAGTCTTGAAATTGCATGTTATTTCACTTATTTATGTTTGAATTTGTGAAATTATGCTATGAATTGCACATCCCTACCATGAATTGATGTTTTTGAGTGTTCCCAAGGTTGAAGTCAAGATTTAAGCTTCATTATGAAATTATGATTATTTGAGTATGTATATATGCTTTAAGTCAAGTATGAATTGTGATGTTTCTTGAAAATAATGTATTAGCATGATTTAAACAAGCAAGTACTTTGATTATAAAGAAGGTTGATCTTTGATCCTAAGCTAAGATAGGAATCCACTTTTATCTATGATTTAAAGCAAAGTGAAGCATAGTTAGCTTTCATTACATATTCTAGTATTATTTAAAGTGTATTTTCCTAAAAAGTTTTGAGCCTAAGTATGAAAGTAGTATTTAGCATCGAGTTGGGCTTGATTCTAAGGTTTCATGCCCCAGAACTACGAGTCACCATAGGATTTGATTTACCCCAAGTGGGTTAAGATAGTGATCACTAAAGTTAAGGTTCTATTTAGATGGCAAGGATAGAACAGCTCTCCCCAACGTGGGAAAGACGTTGGACTCCATGTTGCTCACATGGTTTATGTCAGTTAGAAGAAACTCCCAAGTTTCCACAGTCTCCCAAAGTTCCATAATCCCAAGTCTTTGAGTCCTTAAGTTTTAAAAGAAGTTCTTTATTCTCTTTACGATAAAAGTATAAGTTTGAAAGTTATTGTTTTAAGATTTCTTTTGTTTACATCTATGGAGAATAAGAGGAGAATAAGAGGAGAATACAGATTTTAGAACTAAGTGTAAAGACTCACAAGATTTATACTACATGTTCATTATTTATGATTTATGAGGTCTATATTTCAGACTTATTCAAGCTATGTGAGTCATTCATATTTGTATGCATGGTTTTGTAAAGATTAACGATATTTTTTATTTAATGCATACACCCCTATATACTCAGTACATCCTCAAAGTACTGATCCACATATACGTCTATGTGCTACATTGTCTCATAATGCAGGTTCAGGTGCTCAGTCTCAGCAGCTACAGTGATCTGTGATTATCTCATCTATATTCTTATCTTTGGTGAGTCCTCATGGTTTGAGGACCTGTTCTGCAGCTTTTTTTCCACTTTCGTTGTATTTTGAGTATTATCTTCAGTTTGAGTTAGTTGGGGGTCTGTCCCAATGACTCTCTAGTTATTTAGCAAGTAGAGGCTTTTCAGACTATCAGTTGCGTGTTAGACTCTTCAGTATTTTGGTATCCAGATGATGTTCTTTCCAATTTTTTTAGTTCAGATTTAACATGATATGATATTATTGCTTAGTTCATTTATTCTAAAGTAAGTGTTAGAAGTAGTATACGGCTCAAAGGGTTAGCTTGGGGATACTTATAGCCTTAAGCACCGTGTGACATCTTGGGATGAGATTTTGGGACGTTACAAACTTGGTATCAGAGCCTAAGGTTTAAGGAGTCCTAGGGAGTCAGACAAGCCGCGTTACGTAGAGTCTTGATCATCGATGTGAGGCGCGCCACACCAATGAGCAAGAGGCTATGGGACGTTTTAGGAAAAGTCATCTCATTATTTTAGAATCTATCGTGCCTATAACTGTCTCTATCTGTGAATAACTCGTGCTCTTTTATGACAGAAAATGCATCCTCAAAAAGCTAATGTCCGTAGGAAAAACAATCAGCCACCCCAACCTGTTAATCCCCTGAATGAGAATGTGTCTCATGTTGAGTTTTGGGCTACTTTTCAGACGTTAGCCCAAGCCATGACTGCTACTGTGCAAGACAACAATCAAGTTATTGTTCCGCATCAGCAAGGCCGCAGCCAGACTTCGTAACTTTATGAGAATGAAACCCCCTGAGTTTTTTGGGTCAAAGGTAGGTGAGGACCCATAGTTGTATCTTGATGAGGTAAAGAAGATCAGCCAAGTTGTGCATGTGTCTGAGAAGGAGAGTGTAGAATTGGCATCCTACAGGCTGAAAGATGTTGCCTATGATTGGGATGTGATGTGGAGGAAGAATAGAGGGGAGAATGCAACTCCTATGACTTGGAAGGTGTTTCAGGATGCATTTTTAGACAAGTTCTTCCCACTTGAGATAAGGAAAGCAAAGGTAGAGGAGTTTATGAACCTGAGGCAAGGTTCTATGACAGTAAAGAAGTATTGCCTCAAGTTCACCCAGCTATCTAAGTATGCTCCTAACATGATAGCTCACCCCAGATCTAGTATGAGTAAGTTCGTGACCGGTGTGTCTGGATTGGTGGTGAAAGAATATAGGACTGCTATGCTCAACAGGGACATGGATCTTGCTAGACTAATAATGCATGCTTAGTAGATTGAGGTAGAAAAGATAAAGGAGAGAGATAGAGAAAGGGGAAATAAGAGGGCTAGATCGGAGTAGTTTGAGTATGGCCAGACTAGATCCCGTAAAGAAAACCGTCCACAGTTCCAAAATTATTCATCTATGCCAGCGCCATCATCATTCAATGCTCCCGCACCCAGAAACAAGTAGGAGCAGGGGAATAAGTCTTCTATGTCTAGATCCCAGCACAATGTGAGTAACAAGCCTAATTATCCCCCATTTGCTAAGTGTGGTAGGACCCATCCCGGTGAGTGCTTATTCGATAAGAGGATACATTTTGGTTGTGGCAAGTTAGGCCATAGACTTAGAGAGTATCCTCATACTAGACAGGGGATCCATGATGTTCGACCCCAGACTCAGGATACCAGTGCACCAGCTCTTTTAACCCGTCCAGCCCCTCCTCAAGGCGCTTTATCCAGCACTGCTGGTGGTCAGTTCTAGAATCAATTCTATGTTTTTCCATCCTTCCAGGAATAGGAGGATTCCCCAGATGTTGTTACAGGTATGCTTCGTGCCTTTCATTTTGATGTGTATGTATTGTTGGACCCTGGGTTAAGTTTCTCTTATATGACCTCATTAGTCATTGTGAATTTTGAGATAAGTTCTGAAAAATCCCTGAGCCTGTCCTAGTTTCTACCCCAGTAGGTGAGTCAGTTGTTGCTAAGAAAGTTTACAAAAAATATACTATTACTATTCTTTATACGGTCATATTTATTGATTTGATAGAGTTAGATATGGTCGATTTTGATCTAATTTTGGGTATGGATTGTCTTCATTCCTGTTATGCATCTATAGACTATCATACCTGTGTGGTTAAGTTTCAATTTCTAGATGAGCCAGTCTTTGAGTGGTCCAGGAATTTTGTGTCTCCCAAGAGTCACTTCATATCCTATCTTAAAGCCAGAAAGTTGATTTCCAAAGGTTGCATCTATCATCTAGTTTGAGTAAAAGACACTAAGCCTGAGACTCCCACTATTCAGTCAGTCAATATAGTTAATGAGTTTCCTGATGTCTTTTCGAAAGATCTCCCAGGGGTACCACCCGATAGAGAGATAGTGTTTGGGATTAACCTTCTTCCTGATACACACCCTATTTCTATCTCTTCATACCAAATGGCACTCACAGATCTTAAGGATTTGAAAAAGCAACTCAAAGATCTTCTAGATAAAGGTTTCATAAGGCTCGATTTTCTCTATGGGGCGCACCTGTCCTGTTTGCGCGAAAGAAAGATGGTTCTTTGCGTATGTGAATTGACTATCGCCAGCTTAATAAGGTCATAGTCAAGAATAAGTACCCTCTTCCTAGAATTGATGACCTGTTTGATTAATTGCAAGGTGCAAGTTATTTCTCAAAGATATACCTTAGATCTAGCTATCATCAGCTTAAAGTGAGGGAGTGTGATATTCCAAAGACAGCCTTCAGAACCGGTTATGGTCATTTTGAGTTTCTAGTCATGTCTTTCGGGCTAACCAATGCTCCAATAGCTTTTATGGAACTCATAAATCGAGTGTTCAAATAGTATCTTGATATGTTTGTCAGAGTGTTCATAGATGATATCCTTGTATACTCCCGTAGTGAGGATGACCATGCAGATCATCTTAGGATTGTCTTGCGAGCTCTTAGAGATCATCAAATTTTTCCAAATTCAGCAAGTGTGAGTTTTGGCTAATGTCAGTAGCCTTTCTCGGTCATATTATTTCAGCCGAAGGCATTAGAGTTGATCCCCAAAAGACAGAAGTTGTAAAAAATTGGCCTAGACTTATCTCTCCATTAGACATTAGGAGTTTCTTGGGTCTAGCTGTCTATTACCGCCATTTTGTTGAAGGCTTCTCATCTATTACGTCTCTCATGACTCGGTTGACCCAAAATAAAGTTAAGTTCCTTTGGTCAGATTCCTGTGAGAAGAGTTTTCAGGAGTTGAAGACTCAACTCACTTCAACCCCAGTGTTAACATTGCCCGATGGTACAAATGGTTTTGTGGTGTATTATGATACCTCTAGAGTTGTCTTGGGTTGTGTGTTGATGTAAAGGGGTAAGGTTATAGCCTATACCTCTAGATAGTTGAAGCCGCATGAAAAGAATTATCCAACCCATGATCTCGAATCAGTTGTTGTGGTTTTTGCTTTAAAAATTTGGAGACACTATCTGTATGGTGTTCATGTGGATGTGTTTACGGACCACAAAAGCCTGTAATATGTGCTTACTCAAAGGGAGTTGAAGCTTAGATAGAGGAGATAGTTAGAGATGCTAAAAGACTATGATATGAGTGTGTTATATCATCCGGCCAAGGCCAATGTAATGGCAGACCCCTTAGTAGGATATCTATGGGAAGTGTGGCTCATGTGGAGAAGGAAAAGAAAGAGTTAGCTCGTGAAGTTCATTGTTTGGCTATATTAGGTGTTAGGTTGCTTGATTCCGCTGAGGAGAATGTTTGGGTTCTGAGTAGTTCCGAGTCCTCTTTAGTTTCGGAAGTGAAGTTGAAGCAAGACATGGATCCTAGTTTGGTCAAACTGAAGGAGTCAGTTAAGGACCAAAAAGTGGAGGTTTTCTCCAAAGGGGGAGATGGTGTGTTGAGATGTCAGGATAGATTGTGTGTTCCTTGTGTTGATGATTTGAGGCAGATAATTATGGTTGAGGCGCATGGTGTGTGATATTCTATTTATCCCAATTCTACCAAGATATACCACGATTTGCGAGAAATTTATTGGTGGAGTGGTATGAAGAAGGATATAGCTGAGTTTGTAGAAAGGTGTACAATTTACCAACAGTTTAAGGTAGAGCACCAAAGACCTGGTGGAATGATGCAAGAGTTTGGTATCCCTACTTGGAATTGGAAAGAGGTTAACATGGATTTTGTGACTGGCTTACCCCTTTTGCGTCGTCATCATGATTCAATTTGGGTTATTGTAGACAAGTTGACTAAGTTAGCATATTTCCTACCAGTGCATACATCTTATACAGCTAAGGATTATGCTAAGTTGTATATCCGAGAGTTGGTCAGGTTGCATAGAGTTCCCTTGTCTATCATCTCAGATAGAGGTACTCAGTTTACTTCTCAATTCTGGAAAGCTTTTCATAAGGGTCTTGGTACCCAGGATCTTCTTAGTTCCTCTTTTCATCCGCAGACAGATGGTCAGGCTGAGAGGACCATCCAGACTCTGGAAGACATGTTGAGGGAATGTACTCTTGATTTCAAAGGTAGTTGGGATGAGCATTTTCCATTGATTGAATTTGTGTATAACAACAGTTATCACTCTAGCATCCAGGTAGCCCCATTTGAGGCTCTTTATGGGAGGAAATGTAGATCACCCATAGGTTGGTTCGAAGTGGGTGAGGCTGCTCTGACTAGACATGATGCAGTGTTTGAGGATATGGAGAAGGTTAAGTTGATTAGAGAAAGGTTAAAGATAGCCCAGAGTCGTCAGAAATCATATGCAGACGTGAGAAGAAGGGACCTTGAGTTCGAGGTAGGTGATTTGGTGTATTCAAGAATTTCACCCGTGAAAGGGGTGAAAAGATTTGGCAAGAAGGGGAAGCTTAGTCTCCGGTATGTTGGCCGCTATAGAATTCTAAGTCGTGTTGGAAAAGTATCCTATGAGATTGAGTTTCCCGTAGAATTGTCAATTGTTCATCCTATTTTTCACATCTCTATGCTTAAGAAATGTATCGGTGACACCGATATTGTAGTTCCTTTAGAAAGCTCAGATATTCAGAACAATCTTTCATATGAAGAGATTCCAGTTGAGATCTTAGACCATCAGATCCGTAGACTAAGGAACAAAGAAGTTCCCTTGGTCAAAGTTCTTTGGCGGAACCAGTCAGTTGAGGGCACGACTTGGGAAGAAGAAGAAGATATGTGAGCCAAGTACTCCCATCTCTTCTCTGCAAATTCAGATCCAACCGAAGGTACTACTCTTCCTTAATTTAGTTCCAGTCTAATCATGTGTATCTACCTATATTGTGCCTTCTTTATAAGTCCATGCATTCTTTAAACTACTAAAAAGTTTAGAATGATGTAGAGTCAGTTAAGCAATTTATTTCAGCTGTGCATCCTCAGTTTTCTTTATATTCTTAGCCTAACTAGAGATATTCGAGGACGAATTTTTTCAAGGGGGAGATATTATAATACCCCGCAAATTTTACTCGTCATCTAAGCCTTTAGAGCATGTCAAGAGAAGTCTCATACTTAGAAATTTGGCTAAGTGTTGGGACTTAGTCATTTTTTTAGACCTTTAAACTTTGAGGATTTTATTAACGACCTTCCCGACCTTTGATAGTTGATATTTTAGCTAATTCATGATCAGGGAGGTCAATAGGTGTTTCCGGACAAGTTTTGGATTTTTCAGACCGCGTTTAGACATCGTTTAGTGTCCCAAAATAGTGGACCAATGCAATCTTGGCGCGCCATGTCGCCCATCGTGTTGGCCAATTTTGTGCAGGAACTGCCAGTCAAAGGTACTGAGGCTTGGCGCGATTAGGGCGCGACGCATCGGGTATCGCGTCGATGCCATCTATGCACCGCATCGCCAATTGCGTCGATGCCCAGTTTTTCAGCTTTGAAAATCTGCGTCCAAAGGGGCAATTTAATCTTTTCCCCCCACCCTGTATCAGTCAAAACACGGGATTAAGGTCCCCAAATACCAAAATATAGCCTTTTTCTCTAAAATTCACGAAGAACACTTTCTAGAGTTTCAATCCAAAGTCCAAGAAACTCAAAGATTCACCATCACTTTTCAAATTTTCTTCAAGAATTGGAATCCTCAAATCAAGAGCAACAAGAATATTCGTTCAAAGACACGGATAGAGTCCCAAGAGCAAAATTTAATGCAGAGTCCATAATCTAAGGTATGTGGGGCTTGAACAAGAACACTTTTTCCGTTCTTGTGCCCAAAGTTTTGATTTTTATTAAAGAATTTCATGTTTTTGCAAGCGGGGTTTGCCCAATTTACTCTACTTTGAGGTTATGAATTTATAAATTGTTCAAGTCTTGAAATTGCATGTTATTTCACTTATTTCTGTTTGAATTTGAGAAATTATGCTATGAATTCCACATCCCTACCATGAATTGATGTTTTTGAGTGCTCCCAAGGTTGAAGTCAAGATTTAAGCTTCATTATGAAATGATGATTATTTGAGTATGTATATATGCTTTAAGTCAAGTATGATTTGTGATATTTCTTGAAAATAATGTATTAGCATGATTTAAACAAGCAAGTACTTTGATTATAAAGAAGGTTGATCTTTGATCCTAAGCTAAGATAGGAATCCACTTTTATCTATGATTTAAAGCAAAGCGAAGCATAATTAGTTTCCATTACACATTTTAGTATTATTTAAAGTGAATTTTCCTAAAAAGTTATGAGCCTAAGTATGGGAGTAGTATTTAGCACCGAGTTGGTCTTGATTCCAAGGTTTCATGCCCCGAACTATGAGCCACCGTAGTATTTGATTTACCCCAAGTGGGTTAAGATAGTGATCACTAAAGTTAAGGTTCTATTTCGATGGCAAGGATAGAACAGCTCTCCCCAATGTGAGCAAGACGTTGGACTCCATGTTGCTCATATGGTTTATGTCGGTTAGAAGAAACTCCCAAGTTTCCACAATCTCCCAAAGTTTCATAATCCCAAGTCTTTGAGTCCTTAAGTTTTAAAATAAGTTTTTTATTCTCCTTAAGATAAAAGTATGAGTTTGAAAGTTATTGTTTTAAGATTTCTTTTGTTTACATGTATTGAGAATATGAGGAGAATACAGATTTTAGAACTAATACTGATTTTATAACTAAGTGCAATGACTCAAGAGATTTATACTACATGTTCATTATTCATGATTTATGAGGTCTATATTTCAGACTTATTCAAGCTATGTGAGTCATTCATATTTACATGCATGGTTTTGTAAAGATTAACGATATTATTTAATTAATGCATACACCTCCATATACTCAGTACATCCTCAAAGTACTGATCCGAATATACGTCTCTATGCTACATTGTCTCATAATGTAGGTTCAGGTGCTCAGTCTCAGCAACGAAAGTGATCTCTGAGCATCTCGTCTATATTCTTATCTTTGGTGAGTCCTCATGGTTCGAGGACCTGTTTTGTAGGTTTTTTCTGCTTTCACTGTGTTTTGAGTATTATCTTCAGTCCGAGTCAATTGGGGGTCTGTCCCAATGACTCTCTAGTTATTTAGCAAGTAGAGGCTTGTCAGACTATCAGTTACGTGTTAGACTCTTCAGTATTTTGATATTCAGATTATGTTCTTTTTAGTTATTTTAGTTCAAACTTGACATGATATGATATTATTGCTCAGTTTAATTATTCTAAAGTAAGTGTTAGAAGTAATATCAGGCTCAAAGGGTTAGCTTGGGGCTACTTGTAGCCTTAAGCACTGTATGACGTCTGGGAATGAGATTTTGGGGCATTACATACACAATCTAGGTTATGGTTTTAAAGTGCATGTTGAATCTTGTTCCCTATCCCGACATAGTATAAATATATATAAATATATGCATATGGTTACTGTGCATTGGTTGACTTGGTTTGAATTGACTGCATTATTTTATGTTTATCCCTGAGTTACATGCTAGCGTTCACCCTACTAACCGTCTTATAATGTTGTATCCCCACGCGATGCAACAATTAGCCATACTTCTACTCCTCCTGATCAGTAATTAGGATTCTGGGTCAGCTCGTGAGTTAACATTGAAATGGTGAGCTTCCATACATCGGTAATCTACATTTCATGTTTTGTTCCCTTTATGTCTTAGACTTATTTTTGGCTATTGTCGGGGCCATGTCTCGACATATTATTGATATTCAGTTTTTGAATCAATGTTTAGAAGGCTTTATTTGGACTACTGTGGCTATTGGGCAGTGTTGGTCTGTCATTTGGCCGATTGTCGGTGGTTGGTTATGGATATGCATTTAAAAAACATTCTTAGGCTATTACTCGCTATCTTGTTATATGTTCGGAATCCATCCAACCTTGGAGTGTGGTGTGTGGTTGGTTAGGTGGAGAGGGTGATCTCCGATCCTCGTGGGACATAAGATACCCATCACGGCCAAGCCTTTATATAGTTTATGACAACTCCACACTCTCAGAGTTAGAAGCATGCATCACTCGGAAGAGCTTTTTCATCTCATCTATGAACCCTTGAGGATCCTCCTTAATGTTGAAGCCAGTAAAAGTCGGAGGACTCAACCTCGTGAACTAGCCAACCCTTGTGGCCTTAGAAGAAGGAGTGGCAGGAGTAACATGCTTAGACTGGCACGAATGGGAGGCCACCTACATAGTAAGCAAATGGATCGACTGGCGAAACTCAGCATTTGACACATCACCCTGAGGAGTTCGAGGTGGACTAGAGGGAACCGATGAACCCTAGACTGAATATGTACCCCATAAGCAGGATGAGTTCCATCCACATTATCCTTAGGCGAGACTGAGAAGTTTCCACGAGCATCAGATCTTCCTGGAGCATGATCTGAAATGTGAACAAATGGGAATTAGAGGAGATTTCAACATCCTAGACTCTACAACCCAAAAGTAGAACACAATAAAAGGAAACATTCCTAAATGCCTCATAGCCTCTCCATTATAAGTGTGGCGCGCTACACACCTATAAAAGAGACTCTACTTGACCCGGTATTGTGGATACCCAATTAAATATGAACCTAGGGCTCTGATACCAAGTTTTTCATGACCTGAACCAGGGCCTGGTCGTGACGGGTATCTCAAGTCTGCTGAGGACCAGAGACCACCCCCTTTGCCTATTTATAGCTAGCAGCAAATAAATTTTGAACATATAAAAAGATAAGTTGAATTTCAAACATATAACAAGAAAGAAAACTTAGAAAAAAATTAAAGAATCTTAACAACATCCCAATCCACAGTAATACACAAAGCATCTAAACAGACCAAAACCAATCTGAGTCTGGAAATGGCCCAAATGATAGCCAAAAGAGTCTAAGAGATAAAGAAAACAAGACTTTAAAATGATAACCCTTTTGGATAATGAAAGCTCACCACTTCAAGGCTAACTACTGACAATCCAAAAATCCTATCACTGTGCAGGAAAAGTAGAAGTGCCTCCAATTCCTGTATGGCATGGGAATACAGCATTTGGAGATAATTAGCGGGGTGAGTACCAGCATATAACTCAGGGAAGGGGATAAAGTAATGCCAAGTCAAAAACCACTGTAAAATATACATGCACACATTGTATATCCATACATATATATAACATGCTAAGATAGGGAACAAGGTTTATCATGAATTATAAAATATTTGCCAGGACTGTGTAGATTAACCGTCATAAAAAGGCACCCACGGGATATATGGTCCCCATCTCTCACCCCCTAGTCGGGGCCTAGTGTGTAGCCGCATAAACTGGAGAATAATCAAATATATACATGCACAGGGGACTCGAACATCCCATTCATATATCAAGGGTGACATAAACACTCGATCATTTAATAAGGGTGACTCGAACACCCGGCTATTTCGACACCCATACTGGAAAACGCAGTTTCCATTAGTAGTCCCTCGAGACCTCCACTTTCACGGCCCAGGTACACAACCCCCTTTAAGACTAATTAAAACATGCACACATTCTCATTTATTGAACCATGTTACACATCAGGCATATACTATTGGTATCATCACACCAACTACACTTGCAAGGTAATATTATCATGTCATTACAATTCCATTAAATTGGGGGAATGACCCACTTTGTTCATTAAATCAAAACCATTATGTTTTCATAACCTCTTTATATCATGAGATGGTTCCAAAAGTAGTTCAATGTGCATACCTTCATATTCAAACAAGTTTCACAATATTGGGTTGAGGTTATACCAATTACACTATTCAAAACCTTCAATTTGGGGAATCCATGACCCCTATTACAATTAACCACACCCATGCACCCCAAATAGTCAAAAACTATCTATTCAAACCATGAATCATTCATAGAAGCCATGATAAAGATAATTCATTCATTAAGGCTCAAAAACCCTCAACCCACATTCATAAACCACAATTTAATCACATGAATAATAATTGTAAATACATGTTTTTAACAAAATAAACTTTGGGAAGAGAAACATTCCTAAGATATCAAGAATTATGAAGAGAAATCAACCTTTGGATGCTATAATTGCAAATTCCTTGAGAAGCCCTAGTGTTCTTGATTAAGGGATTTGAGAGTGTTTGTGAGAGTGTATTTGATGGTTAAGTGTAAAGAATAGGGTCCCCAATATTTTTTATAGTCGTGGGTATTTAGTGGGGAGAGAGGGAAATAACAAGAATACCCCCACTTAAAAGTGCAGAAAAAGTCATTTAGTCCTCACGGATCAACTTACGACTCGTGACGTCCGGCCACGAGTCGTCTCCAAGACTCATAGTCTAAACAATAGCTTAAGGACCCCTCATTGTTGATCCTATGAGTCACACACTATGACTCATAGTGAGACCTTATGACTCATAGGGTCCAGGTCGTTGTCAAGATAAAAACATTTGGACACTACATTGGTTTGTCTACGAGAAGCACTATATGACCTGTTTAGAGTCCATACGAGTAGTAGAGTCTAGTCTTACTCAGGACAGATACCTGGGGAAACCTCACTGGTCACTCTACGATTGGGGTCCTACAACCCGTATTGTGACCTTATGACTCGTAAGGTAAGTCATAGGTTGGATAGTAAGCCCAAAATCAAGGAATTTTCCAAGGACCAAAATCCAGGGTGTTACACATATGGACACAATCATATACATATATATACAATATGGTGGGATAGAGAACAAGGCTTATCATAAGAGTTAAAACATTATCCTGGACTGTGTAGCTCAAACCATCATAAAAAATCCACATGTTATATGGTTCCAGCCCCCATCTTAGATGGGCCCCAGTGCGTGTTAGCCGCACGAACCAGAGATATCATAGAAGGCCAGGGAATCTACGGACCTACTCCATCCATGATACATATATCTATAGTATGTCACAAGAACACGGTCATCAAGACCAACACTCACGTCAGCAAATGTGAGTTTCCAGTCTCAGTCCCTCGGGACCTCTATTTTCACAGCTCAGCTACACAACCCCCTTTAATCTCAATTAAAACATTTACATATTCTCATTCATTGAACCAATAATCATCCATTAAGGCATAACCTATTGGTATCGTTATACCAGCTACGCTTGCAAACTATTATCAACATGCCATTCCAATTAGCATCACTTGGGGGAATCCACGACCCCACAAGCTCCAATCATTCATCCACATAGGAAAATCCATGACCCCCGAGGTTCAATGTTAAATATCCATTAACTTGGGGGAATCCACGACTCCTAAGATTCAATTTAAAATCATATATGTTCCATTAGCCTTTTATGTAGTGAGATAGTTTCAAAAGTGATTACAATATGTATATACTCATATTTCAAAGCCAATTTCATAAGGTTAGGTTGAGGTTATTACCAATTTCAATTCCGAATCAATTTATTCAGGGGAATCCATGACCCCCATAAGTTTTATCAATTTGGGGAATCCACGACCCCCCATTCCAATTCCCATATCCATGCACCCAATTAATTTAAAAAATTATTGTTTTAAAACATGAATGATTCAAAAACGTCATTGGTAAAGAAATTCCATCAGTAACATTGAAGGACCCTCAACCCAATTTCTGAAACCATCAATCAATCATATGAATAACAATTTAACGATATGTTTTTAACTAAAACAAGTTTTAGGAGGGAGATACATGTCTGAGATATCAAGAGTTATGGAGGAAAAATCACCCCTTGAGCCCTCGATGACCAATCCTTATAAAACCCTAGGTGTTCTTGCTTAAGAATTTTGTGAGAAGAGAGAAATATGTTTGATTATGTTTTTAGATAATAATAAGGTCCCAAAAAGGGTTTTGAGGTCGTGGTTTTTAATTGGGAAAAGAGAAAAATGACCAAAGTGCCCTTAAATAAAATGCAAAAAACTGTTGCCTATGACAATGGATCACCTTACGTCTCATAAGGACAC
Source organism: Capsicum pubescens (assembly GCA_030864215.1). NCBI lineage: Eukaryota > Viridiplantae > Streptophyta > Magnoliopsida > Solanales > Solanaceae > Capsicum > Capsicum pubescens. The sequence goes on from CM061545.1 coordinate 100,833,701, forward strand.
GTTACGAGTCATCACCATGACTTGTGGTCTGGAAAGTAACTCAAGGCACTTTTACTGATTTGTTCACGAGTCATTGGGTGTGACTCATGACCAGACCTTATGACTCGTAGGGTACTAGTCTTAGTCAATAATAAAAAAAGGGATCACTACACTGGTGAAACTACGAGTCCCATACTACGACTCGTAGTGTCTCACCATGATTCGCATGGTATTAATTGTACTCAAGATAAAAACTTTGGCACCTACTCTGGAGAGGCTACTATTGACACTATACGACTCGTATAGAGTCTTCATGGCTTATTACCATAGTCGTTCCCTGGGCAGTGAGCTCAAAACTCAAAAAATTTTAAAGGCAAAAATCTGGGGAGTTATAATTACTGTGTGAATAATTATCTTTCTTGTCATTATCTCCATACACTTGGTTTAATTCCAAATGCAGAATCCAACATTCTTGGACATTATGTGCCTGAAGCATACATCTTGTATAATACTTGAGTAAGAAATCATATTGATTTTTCACCTTCTCCACTCTTGCTTCCTCCGTTATTGAATTCACAATATCCATCTCTACATATTTAGGAAGATCATCCATTATATCCATATGCATCTTAACCCTAGCACAACTAGGTCTTGTCTTGTTCACAGTAGGTATATCTATGTGAATAGGTTTGTCAACTGCAGAAGCTAGTAAGAACAGAGATTCTTTCACAAAGTGTGTTGGTTTAAGATTAGGGAAAGAAATCCAGGCCATTGCATGTGTTGTTTTCTCCTTAGTATTGAACTTAGCATCATATATTAATGGTATCATCTGATATAATTACCCATTCTTTTCTTTAATTTAATAGACAATTTTTGACATCACATAAAAATGTGATGATTTCTCAATAAATCAATGTTACATCCACCTCTTACATTGAGCTGCCTAGGGAGTTGCAGTCTAAGACCCTCCAAGTTCGATTATCCATATGAGAACTTCTCAATGACTGTATATTTCAATCCTCCAATCAACCTCCTCCTTAGTCCACCTAACCCTAGAAATTCCATTAATAAACTATGTCTTCTTAATAGGAATAGGTTGTGGCTTCTTAATAGGAATAGGTTCTATCTCATGACTTAAGTTATTACTAACATTAATATTATTTTTGGGCTTTAGAAGGTTAGTTCAAAAGTGATTAAGGGGTTCGCAAATTTTCTGGCACCATAGGTTGTGTAGGCAATGAAGGGTAATTGTCGCTATTATTATCAAGAGAGGACTGGCAAGTTGGCTGACTAGTGATCATATTAGCCATTTCAGTGAGATTAACAATCAACATTAACGGCAAACTAGGTTTTCTTACCGACTATTTTATTGATTATTTAATTATTTAATATTATCTCATATTTATATATATAATAAAGCAAAGTAGTTAATCCAAAGTTAAGCTCAGTGACATCTTGATAACTAGCCACTTGACATTTTTCAACAAAAAGTTATCATTTAACGACAAAAGACTATTTTGTTCATTATTTAATTATTTGATATTATTTTATATTGTGGTAAAAAAATTAATATTATTTCATATCTATATATATAATAAAGGAAAATAGTTAGTATAAAATTAAGCAAGTGACATCTTGACAACTAGTTACTTGACATTTTACTACAAAAACCTAACATTTTACAACAAAAGACTAATTTATTCATTATTTAATTATATAATATTATTTCATATCTGTAGGAAAGGGAAATGGTTAATCTAAAATTAAACCAAGTGGCATCTTGATAACTAGTCACATGACATTTTATAATAAAAAATTATTATTTTACACCGAAAGACTATTCTACGGATTATTTAATTATTTAATGTTATTTCAGTTTATGGTAAAAGAATTAATATTATTCCATATCTATATTATAATAATGGAGAGAATAGTTAGTCTAAAATTAAGCCAAGTGTCATCTTGATAACTAGTTACTTGACACTTTACAATAAAAAAACTATCATTTTACAACAAAAGACTATTTTGTTGATTATTAATCATTTAATATTATTTCATATTATGGTAAAAATAATTAATATTATTTTAAATTATGGTAAAAATAATTAAACTTGACTCCTATTATATGAACACTCCTATAATTATTCAATTATTTCATATTGAGATTAGTATATAATAAAATAATTTTATTTCATATTTTGTTAAAATTACGTTGTTTATTCTGCTCCAAATCTATTAACATTTACTTACTTTCACATAACTTGTGGCATGGGTATAACACACATTACTATGACAATTTTAAATAGGAAGTCTAAGATATCTAAGCAAATATAATTATGATATATTTATTTTTGTGTAAATGCTAATTAATTTCTATTTTAAGTTTCACATTATTTATCCTAAATAATAAGTGAGAATAAACAGTTGAAGCAGGCTGCTCGTGGTCGACATGCCTGATTTAGATACTTCAACCGTAATTTTACTATATTACCCTTAATTAGTTATTATAAGTCATTTAAGTACAAAAAAATTAATAATATTTTATTAAAAAAAAGATAAAATAGACATAAATGATAAATTAATTTTTGATGTTTTAAATTAACTTGACGTCTTATATGACACCACTTTAAAAAAAATCATAAGTATTTTTTATAATAATTTTACTATGTCACTTCTAATTAGTAGAATAGAAGAAAAAATATTATAAATTACAATAATTAAAAACTTATATTATTTTAAAAATATAATTAACTATCAAAGTCACAAAAGTTTGAACAACTTAAAATATTATTATACAAATTTCGTCAATCTAAATAATAATATATGCCTAACTTAGAATTTATCAATCAAACAAATAAATATTTTAATTAAATAATAGAACTATACATAACTTAGAATTTTTAAGGATTAACATTAGCCAACTAGTTTTATAAAGGAGTGAATAATTGATTGGCAACCAAAAGACATATAAAAAATAATTAAGTTTGACTTTTTTGAAAGAATACTATTATAATTGTTCAATTATTTCATATTGAAATTAGTATATAATTAAATAATTTTATTTCAGATTTTGTTGATTATTTAATTCATATTTTATATATAATAAAGGAGAATAGTTAATCAAAAATTAAGTCAAGTGACATCTTGATAACAAGCCACTTGACATTTTACAACAAAAAACTATCATTTTACAATAAAAGACTATTTTGTTGATTATTTAACTATTTAATATTATATCATATTGTGGTAAAAATGTAACACCTTTCGATATTTAAGCTTACTACCTAAGCTACGACTTACCTAATGAGTCGTGAAGACTCTATACCAGTCGTAGTGCCCCAATCGTAGGGTGACCAATGCAGGTACCAACGTTTTTATTCTGGGTACGATTAAGACCATATGATTCATAGTGAGACATTACGAGTCGTAATGTGGGACTTGTAGTCTCACCATTATAGTGGTCCCTTATTTCTGTTGTGACTACGACTGAACCCTATAAGTCGTAGTGAGGGACTACAAGTTGTATGGTACGACTCTTAGGGTCAACTGTGGGGATACCTTGGGACACTGTCCAGACTAAGTCTAGGGGACGACTCGTAGTCAGTCTTTATGAGTCGTAAGGTAACCCGAAACGACTGGGCGACAAATTTTTAGTGTTTCATTAAGAGTACTTTGGTCATTTTTTTATTTTCCTAATTGTGACTTCATGACCTTAAAAAAAATTTGGGGCCTCATTATCATCCAAAACATAATCAAACACACTCTTAAACTCTCTCAAATTCCTAAGTCAAGAACAAGCTAGAATTTCTCGGGTTGATCATTTAGTGCTTTCAAGTGGTGATTTTATTCCATAATTGTTATACTTTCAGGCATGTACCTCTCCCATTAAACTTATTTTACCTAAAGCATGTGTTTAAATGGTTACTCATGTGGATTTGAATATGAATTTTTATTTGGGTTGAGGTTTTTGGAAGAACTGTTACTTGATTTGATTTTCCATGATTTTAATGCAAGTGTCATATTTTATTTACGTATTTTGAAACCCGTTAGGGTGCATGGGTATGTGAACGGGATGGGGGTTGAGGTATTCCCCCAAATTGATGATTTTAGTTTTGAAATTTAGGTTGGAAATTATTTTCTCTCAACCCAATTGCATAATTGGATTTGAAATATGGTTAATCACATGATTTGGCTTATTTCCCTAAACTATTGCATTTGAGTAATGGTTAAACGAATAAAATGAGTTTTGAAGGCATTGTTGGCCATCTTTTTTATTTTAAACTTGATTTAATGAACAAAGGCGTTCGTGGCATTCCCCCAAGTTGATGAAATTGGTATGGCATAATTATAAGCTTGAAAGCGTAATGGTATGACGATACCTGTGGTTGATGCCTTAATGGATAATTCCTTGATTAAATGGACAGGTTATGTGAAACTTATTTCAAGTGGGCTTAAAGGGGTTTGTGTAGCTGAGCCGTGAAGGTGGAGGTTCGAGGAATTGATACTGAAAATCACGTTTGTCGATGTGGGGGTGCTCTTTATTATCGTGTTCATAGTTCACACATTACATACATGCATACATTTTGGAATGGTTGTAGTATTGATGACTTTGGTCCTTCCTCAGATTTCTCTGATTCGTGCGACTAACACGTACTAGGACCCAACCAGCAGGGAGGGAGCTAGACCCAACTAGCAGGAGGAGCTAGACTCATTTAGCCCATGGGTATGAATGACGGTTTGAGCTACACAGTATAGGCTAATATTTTACTTTCATGCTAAACCTTGTTCACTATTCTGAAATATTATATATATATATATACATGTATATATATACATATGTATATATACATGTATATATATACATATGTATATATACATGTATATATATACATATGTATATATACATATATATATACATATATACATACACATAGATATATGTGTGTATATATATGTATGTATGTATTTTATTGTGTGCATTGACTTTGAATGATTTTGGATTGACATGATCATGACATTATTTTATCCCTTCACTAAGTTATCTGCTAGCGCTCACCCTGCTAACCGTCTTCGGACGCTGTATCCTCATATAATACAAGGAACAAAAAAACTTATGCTTTTCCTGCGCAGTATTAGGTGATCCCTGGATCGCTCGTGAGTCAGCTTAAAGTGGTGAGCTTCCATTCTTCGAAAGACCCCCATGTTTTGGTTTCACTATATCATAGACTATCTTTTACTTTTTTTTTAGCTATCGTCAGCGACATGTTCTGACATAAATTAATGTTGGTTTCTTATAGGCTTATGGATTACTACGGATTGGGATGAATGTTAAAGTTCTTAAATTTTTTTTAGAGCTAGTTGCTTAACTATTTTGTTATATGTTTGAAATTCATCCGCTTCTAATTGTATTATGTTTTGTTTGGCTAGGCAAAGAGGGTGGTCTCCTATCCTCGACGTACTTGAGATGTCTGTCACGGTCAGGCCCTGATTTAGATCGTGACAAAAAATAATTAATATTATTTAATAGCTATATTATATTAAAGGAGAATAGTTAGTCTAAATTAAGCCAAGTGGCATCTTGATTACTAGCCACTTGATATTTTACAATATAAAGCAATCATTTTACAATGAAAGACTATTTCATTGATTATTTAATTATTTAATATTATTTCATATTATGATAAAAATAATTAATATTATTTCAAATCTATATTATAATAAAAGAGAATAGTTAGTCTAAATTTAAGCCAAGTGACATCTTGATAACTAGCCACTTGACTTTTTACAACAATTATCATTTTACAACAAAAGACTGTTTTGCTAATTATTTCATTACTTAATATTATTTCATATTATGGTAAAAACAATTAATTTGACTCCTATTTGATGAACGCTATTATAATTGTTCAATTATTTCATATCAATATATAATTAAATAATTTTATTTAACATTTTGTTAATATTAACTTACTTTCTCATAACTGGTGGCGTCGTTATAAATACACGTTACTATGACAATTTTAAATAGGAAGTCTTAGATATCTAAACTAGATGATGTTAATTTTAAGTATAAATAATATTAATACCAATCTAATTGGAATTAATTACACTCTCCCACTTTTCTAATTACTTTACTCTCTCTCCCTATTAATATATATAACAAAGCGACATATACATAGCATTTTGTGTATATGTTGAAATTTTTGTAATATGTTTAGGGAGTTGAAATATTTTGTAATATTAGAAAATAAATTGTGTATTTGGGTAATTTTTAGAAATTTTAAATAGGAAGTCTTAGATATCTAAGTAAACTAGATGATGTTAGCTCGTGCACGGGCCCAATATTATACAAAACTGAAGATCCTATGCTATGTTTTAAGCATAGAATAGCAGAAAAGAGAAATTCATTATTGTTAAGATAGTATTTACATATACTTTAGAACAGAAGATGTTTATAATTGCCACCTGATATAGAATTTACATCCATGAAAATATCATACATGTGTGTACCACCTATTTACAGATCAACAATATCAGAAAAGGTGACACCCCCTCTTTATTAGCTCCTAAGTGCCTCTAGAAAAAAACACCTGTAAAATGATAGTGTGTTAGTCCATACTACTACTACTACTACAACAACACCACACCAATGTATAATAGTGTGTCAGTGCCCTATCCAAATAAATAAATGCAAGCATGACTCACTAATATAGTTATTGTCAAGTTCATTTACTATAAAGAAAAATAAACAAAATTTATTAAAAGTAATCTAGCTATAGATGTACTAAGCACATATTGATAGAATGTAAATGCAACCATTGTGATGTGTGTACTCTCCTTTTTGATTGAGTCTTTGATAAATAAAGATAGATACACACATAACATACATAACCAGTGAAATGTTTTGTATATTTTGGTGATATTGGTAAATAGGTTTTCCTAAACGATTACACCACCTCAAAATGGAATGTCACATACCTTTCCGAACACAGTCTCGCAACAACATATGTTTATATTTATGCATCTTGAAACTGGTTACTGCTCTTTTCTTGAATTAAATAATTCACGGGCCTTTTTTTGGTTCGAAACCTGTTTTTGTTGGCGGAAAGGATAATGAAATCTGAAAATAAGAGGCATGTACTTTTTAAATGAAGCTACTAAAATGTAAAGGGGAAGAAAATTTTAAAGAATAAATCTCCATAGAAGTAACAGATGAAACATACTCTTGACTTACCTTTCCTATGAAGCTACTTAATCTTAGAATCTTGGGAAAAAATGAGCGTAATCTACTGAAGCTGACACAAAAGTCACAGAGAAAACTTAGCTCGGAACTCAATTGGCACAAACAATTTCAACTTAACTTTGTGCTAGGTAATTATAAGTTACATGATTGAACAGATAAGTTACAAAAAGTTTTAACTTGGGGTTAAGTGTTTTGGAACACATAATTAGTCCTAACTATTGGTATGTTGGCTTGAGAGAAACTGGATGCTAGAGACGCAACCAGTAAAATGGATGTAAAATGTTTTACCTTCCAATGTCAATCGCATAATCACCACGGATGGTACCAGCAGCAGACTCCAATGGATTTGTTGCTCCAATTATCTTCCTACCAGTAGTAACTACACCCTTGCTCGCCCATACCATCACAACAACAGGACCAGAAATAATGTATTCAACAAACCCATTGAAGAAAGGCTTTGCAGACAAGTCCATGTAGTGCTTTCCAGCAAAAGTACGATCCACACTGATGAGCTTCAAGCCTAGATCCAAATACAGTTGCCAGCACAACATGTTTAGTTCTACCAAAAAAATAACACGAAACTTTCAATCATCTAATAAAGTTGTTACCTACATATTAAAAAAACAAGAAGAAAAATATCAAATGATGACTGGTAGAATCATTTTGTCCAGGCTACAACACTTACATAAGATGATAAGATGATCATAATTTTGCTTGTTATATTGTTTGTTAATAACCATAGAAGAGACCACAAGAAAGCACAATAAAACACTGAGTTGACTAATGATTAATAATCTAAGCACATACATCATCATGCAAATAGTTGCATCATATTAACTCATAATATGTCTCAATATGTGAAAGACGCCAGTGCATCAGTTACAACCCAACTTGGAAAGGCAGAATTCAAAAAATCCATCTTAGCTAGATTATGCACTAGCTCGTTTCATTTTCGAGGAAATGTGGTACCTGAAAAGATACTAATAATTAGTATTGATTTTAAGTGGTATATTGTCTCTTCAAAAGAAAAAGAAGCATAGATATCAAAGCATAGCATGCAACATTACTAGATTGTTACAACAACCATTAATGGTAATTAAGTATTAGAAATATTGGCATAAAAGTTTAACAAGTTCAAGATTGATGACTGCATGAACAAATGAAAGAGTAGTCGAATTTAAAGTTAAATCTTCATGAAGTTCAAGTTCAGCAGCATAAACAGTAAGAATGGATATGTAGAAAGTTGTAAGTGATCTGATCTCAAATAAACATTTGAAATAAACTGCCATAAGATTTATTGCCGATAGAGAGTAGAGTAGAGATGTGTAAAGTATTTCAATTAGAATACGCCTTTTGCAAAGAAACTTTTTTAAGGCTTTTGTAGATCCGACGCTGAATAACACTTTACCAAAAAAAGTATTCATATCAGGTATTCAAAGACAATGAGAACATGATAGAAAAAATAGTCATACAGGCCAATTACCCCTATAAATTTTGTCATTGATCTCTTTCTTGTTAGTTTTCTGTTTCACAACAATCACCCTTCTCTTAACGATGATTCTAGAACCTTTCTTCAATCAATACTCCTGACAATGAAAATAAAGGCAATTTCAATCTGTACTCCGTTAGTAATAATTCTTATAAACGTGAACTCAATTGCAACTTGCTGGAAAGTCCCTATTTCACAAGAATTTGATAAAATAAAATTTGTTGATGTAAACAGAGGGATTGTATATTGTCTTCAACTTGTTCAACTTTTTCTATAAATAAAGACATAATTTTTCCGAGAAAAGAGAAGTACCGCTGAAAATAACTTTTAAATTTCAGATGAAAGATCACTGCACTCATGTATAAGGAAAAAAAGAGCAGATTTGGCCAAAGATTGAACAAAGACCTAACCTGCAAATTAAAAAAATTCCAAATCAAGTAGATCCAAAGAACTGTAATCCTCATATCAATTACTCTGCAACCTATTTATAGAAAAATGAATATGATGTTTACCCTCAAATTGAGCACCAAATTGCCCCCTCATAAGCCACTTGCGGTTGTAACTATCTTGAATTTTCTCTGTTCCTTGGTTTCATTCATTTTTTTACAATCTCCGGTGAGCATTTCACCTTTGACCTTTGCTTCTCAAATCTTTTGATACTAATTCATTAAAGGGAAAGGATGGAGACTGAGAGCGACGAAGAGCAGAATGAGGTGGGCAAACGTGGGAAACTCACTTGCCGTTTATAGGGCACGTAGCTTTAGTTAGTGTTTAAAAATCTAAAATGCCCTTAAATAGAATTTAAATGACATAGAACTGACATACTGAAACCTGATCTCTAACTCACACTTCTAATATCGGGTCTCAACAATACATCCATTTGGAATGACTTTCAAATTTTAGTCTCAAATAAAAAAAAAAAAAATTTAAAATAATTTTTATTTATTAATTAATATTTTTTTTGTTCTTATTTTTATATTTTATAACACGTTATCAACATGAGAATCTGTCAAACAAGGTGAGATTATAAATCTGAAGGATTTTAAGGTTAGTAATTCTTTATGTTATCTTTCTTTTGCTACTACTAATATAATTATTATTGAATTTGAGGAAAAATAATTGATTTGAAACCATTTATATTTTAGATTTATTCCTCAAGAACAATATTATCAAAAGGGATGATAATATGTTGGGTTCAGGTCCCATCAATTTATGTCTAAGACGCCTTTATATGGATAATACGTTGAGATTGAATCTCAATGCATGTATTGATGATATTATGATGGCTAAGGCAAATAATGGATATTTGATGAAAAGTCATGAAATATATCTCATTGATATGTTTTATTCCCTGAATTGAATGTGGTAGCAATAAATCATATGTATGCCTCAATTTTCTTTCGTAGTAGCTATCATAATTTGATACGCTTAAGGCATGCTTATATTTCATTCATGGGGAATGAGAAGCTTATTAATACAAACGTGCACTTGATTGTGATGGTATCACAACTCACCTCCGAATGAGGCAGAATAACTGAGAAGGGTTATTTTGAAATCTACTTCTAAAATAGTAAATCTGAAATTTATTCATGTAATAGTAAATCTGAAATTTACTAAAGAAAAAAATACATGTCATGGTAAACTTGGAGTTTACTAGAATAAAAGTTCATAAATTGATATGAACGATTGTGATATCTTGAAAATATGCATATTTAATATTAGACATGTATTGAAGAACTAGAAGATTCTTCGAGAATTATTTATGTCGCTTGTTCTCATGATAAGTTGGTTGGACCAACTAATGTTGGGATTGAATTCCTTAAATCTGGAAATTATAAAAGGTGAATATGGGCCCGTTCACCTATCATGTGATATGTTGAAAAGATGCATCAATAAAATGATCACATGTACATTCATTGTCAACCTGCAATTGGACATTCATCAAGTTGCTTGCTCAATAAAATTGAGTTAAGAACATAATTTTTAGATTGTGCAATCAATAAAGTTATCTTGATGATGATGGTTTGGCATTGAATACCTTCGATAAATAGCTAAACCATCGCTAATGAGAACAAAGTTTCATGTGTTGGTCTGAAATATGATATGTTGCATACAATAATACTTGTATGCATTAGACCAATAAATTATGATTATTTTTTCCTCCTTAATTGGTTCAAGGTCATGAACCAACTATTTCATCTAATAATTTTGATGTGCGGTATACGATTAATGAATATACCATGATGCACAAAGATGGATTTCTCAAAGAAGATGGAGGATGTATGTTAGTTTTCTAAGGGGGAGATTATAAGCAGCCATGAAATATGTTAGGAATTATTATCAGATCCTCATTCAAAAGATAATTCAAGTCAAATGTCGAAAGCATCTCATATTTAGCTGCAAGTGCTCCTATTTTGTGTTCTTAAAGGATAAAGTCTATGCATGCGTAAAGCATGAAAGACCAATCAGTTCCAAATGAAATAATCCTTGAAAAGGATAAGGAACAAATAATCTTGATAAGAAGGCAATGTGCTCTTGAAGAGCCTACGACATAACACTTCGTGAAATCTTATGAGAGGTTTAGGTACCTGAAAATAATGAAGTGATGAGATCTCAAAATATTATGTTGCATTGTGAACCGATACAAAATAAGAAATCGTCGACGATATCTTTGATACAATATTGACGCAATATTGTAAAAGATTATGAGGATCTGAATTCTACGTTAATTTAAGCATGCTGACGTAGAAACATTTATCAAGTGACCTAAAAGGATGCATTTTGGTAAGCGTAAAACTTATTTGATTTGCAGTCTAGACACTTGAAGATGTCACACTTGACATGTTGGATATTGTTACTTAACAAACATCCATATGAAAATCCCTAAAGGATTCAAAATGCCTGAAGCATATAAAGTTTCTGGAAAACTTCTTATTATCCTCATAAGATATAATTTGATGATTTAAGTATCATTGAAACTCTTGGTGAGTTTTCAAAAGCAATAGAGAGTTTGCTTAAATGAGACATATGCAAAAATTGAATAAGGATCCATTCCGACCTCAAGAAAAGAATGAGAAACTCTTTGGTTATGAAGTATCATATCTTAGTGCAATTGATGCACTAATGTATCTTGCAAATACTACAATGCCTGATGTAGCCTTTTTTTTAGTTAATTTGTTAGCAAGTTTGCAATCCCGATCTTATTGGTCATGCTAATTTTGGGTACTTATCTGACCTACATAAAGATCGGTCTCAAATAGGTTATGTGTTCATATGTGGTGGTACTACAATATCTTGGAGATATACAAAGCAGTCTATTGTATCCACTTTATCGAATCATGCTGAGATTATAGCTATTCATGAAGCAAGCCGAGAATGTGTATGATTGAGGTCTATGATACATCTCATTCGAGAAAAATATGGTGTGAAATATGACAATCTACCCACAATTTTATACGGAGATAATGCATCATGCATAGCACATCTTAATGGAGGATTCATAAAAGGAGATAGAACGAAACACACTTCATCAAAGCTTTTCTACATACATGAGCTACAAAAGAATTGTGATATCAACATCCAACAGATTAATTCAAGTGAAAATGTGGTTAATTTATTCACCAAGTCTTCTCCAATTACAACTTTTAAGAAGATGGTGCATAAGATCGGGATGCAAAGGTTCAAGGATGTTCTCATTAGGGGGAGTTAATACGCCGTGTACTCTTTTTTCCTTATGAGGTTTTCTCCCATTGGGTTTTCCATAAGGTTTGTAATGAGGCAGTCGATATGCATATTGTTAGAGATGTGTACTCTTTTTCCTTCACTAGATTTTTTTTCCTACTGGGTTTTTTCTAGTAAGGTTTTAACGAGGCACATTATCTATCTAGACATTCAAGGGGGAGTGTTATAAATGTATTTACATTAGAGTGAATGTCTATCAAGATCTAATAAGATCTAGTTGATATCTATCAGGATTTGAAGTATCTGACTTTTAGTTAGAAATTATGAGTATTTTTCCCTATAAATAAAGGGGTTTTGTTCATTGTATTCTCAATCATATGATCTCTCATCAGAAATAAAGAAGTCTCTCTTCTTCTCTCTCTATTTATTTTCTTGTTCTTGCATTTATATTTTATAACACAACTTTCATTTTTTTTCTCTTTTTAATTTTGCTTTGATTTTTTTTTTCTCTTTTATTTTTAATTTTTTTCAACCCTTACTTTTTTCTTTTTTTCCTCTCTACTTCTTTTATTTTCTTTTTTATTTTACATAAATTTTTTATTTTTTCTTTCCTCTTTTTTTTTTATTCTTTTTAGTTATTCTCAACCCTTACTTTTTTTTTCTTTACACCTCTCGATGTCTACTTTTATAAATGAAAAAACTTTTTTATTTTTCATCGATTTTTCTTTTTTCTTTTTAAATTTTTCTCGATCTTTATTTTTATTTAATATTTTTTTTAATCAACCTATTTTTTCCATTCTCTCTCAACTTCTACATTTTCTTTAATTTTTATTTTTTAATATTTTTTTCATTTTTTTCATTTTTTTTATTTCTTCCATTTAAGTTACATCTCATGAGCAAGAGTTGACACTATCACATTATAAAGGCAAGACTTATGACTTTCAAACAACAAGCTATGTTTCATGGACAAGAGTTGGCACTACCACATTGTAGAGGCAAGACTTATAACTTTCAAATAATAAGTTGTGTTTCAAAGGCAAAAGTTGGCACTACCACATATTATTTTGATTTATGAGATGTTTTATAACTCTTATCTTAGAGGCAAGACTTAGATCAGGGACTTTTAAACAACAAATTATTCCCCACGGGGAAGAGTTGACTCTACCACGTTATATTTTCATTTATGAGATATTCTACAACTATTGTCTTAGAGGAAAAACTTAGCTCAGAGACTTTCAAACAATAAATTATGCTCCACGAGCAAGAGTTGACTCTACCACGTTATATTTTCATTTATGAGATGTTCTACAACTATTGCCTTAGAGGCAAGACTAAGATCAAGGACTTTAAAGCTACAAAATATGCCCAACGGGCAAGAGTTGACTCTACCACATTATATTTTCATTTATAAGATGTTCTACAACTATTTCCTTAGAGGCAAGAATTAGCTCAAGAACTATCAAACAATAAATTATGCCCCATGGGCAAGAGTTGACTCTACCACGTTATGTTTTCATTTTTGAGATGTTTTACAACTATTGCCTTAGAGGAAAGACTTAGCTCAAGGACTTTCAAACTACAAATTATGCCCTACGGGAAAAAGTTGACTCTACCACGTTATGTTTTCATTTATGAGACGTTTTACAACTATTGCCTTAGAGGCAAGACTTAGCTTAAGGACTTTTAAACAACAGATTATGCCCCACGGGTAAGAGTTGACTCTACCACGTTATGTTTTTATTTATGAGATGTTCTACAACTATTGCCTTAGAGGAAAGACTTAGCTCAAGGACTTTCAAACAACAAAGTATGCCCCACGAATAAGATTTGACTCTACCACGTTATGTTTTTATTTATGAAATGGTCTACAACTTTTGCCTTAGAGGCAAGACTTAGCTCAAGGACTTTCAAACTACAAATTATTCTCCACGGGCAAGAGTTGACTCTACCACGTTATGTTTTCATTTATGAGGTGTTTTACAACTATTGCCTTAGAGGCAAGACTTAGCTCAAGGACTTTGAAACTACAAATTATGCCCCATAGGCAAGAGTTGACTCTACCACGTTATGTTTTCATTTATGAGATGTTCTACAACTATTGCCTTAGAGACAAGACTTATTTCAAGGACTTTCAAACAAAAAATTATGTACCACGGACAAGAGTTGACACTACCACATTATGTCTTTATTTATGAGGTGTTCTACAACTCTTGTCTTAGAGGCAAGACTTAGCTCAATGACTTTCAAATAATAATTTATGCCCCACGGGCAAGAGTTGACGCTACCATGTGATGTCTTTATTTATGAGATGCTCTACAACTCTCACCTTAGAGGCACGACTTATCCCAAGAATTTTCAAACAAGTTACGTATATTGAGCAAGAGTCAACACTAACACATTATGTTTTTAACTTATGAAATGCTCTATAGCTCTTTTCTTAGAGGTAAGACTCAGCCTAAGGACCAACAAACAATAAGTTATGCCCCACGATTAAGAGTTGACACCACCACATTGTGTATTAATTTATGAGATGTTTTATAACTCTTCCTTTTGAGGCAAAACTTAGACCAAAAACTTTCAAGTAACAAGTTGTGCCCCATGGGTAAGAGTTGACATTACCACATTGTGTTTTGATTTATGAGATATTTTATAAATCTTGCCTTAGAGGCAAGACTTAACCCAAGGACTTTCAAATAACAAGTTATGTGTCAAGGGTAAGAGTTGACACTATCGCATTATGTTTTGATTTATGAGATGTTCTATAACGCTTGCTTTAGAGACAAGACTTAGCCCAAGGACTTTTAAACAAGAAGTTACGCTCTACGGAAATTATTTAACACTACTACATTGTGTCTTGATTTATGAGATGTTTTATGAATCAAGGACTTTTAAACAATAAGTTATGCCTCATGGGTAAGAGTTGACACTACCACATTATGTCTTGATTTGTGAGATGCTCTATAACTCTTGTATTAGAGGCTCGAATTAGTCCAAGGACTTTCATACAATAAGTTACGCCTCATGGATCAGTGTTGATACTACCACATCGTGTCTTGATTTATTAGATATTCTATAACTCTTGCCTTAGAGGCAGGACTTAGCCGATAAGTTATGCCCCATGGACAAGAGTTCACACTATCATATTGTGTCTTGATTTATGTGATGCTCTATTAGTCTTTCCTTTAAGACAAAACTTAGCACAATAACCTCCCAAAAGAACAAGTTACGCCCAATGAACAAGTGCTGACAGTACCATATTATTTTTTGATTTATGAGATGTTCTATAACTTTTGTCTTAGAAGCAAGACTTAACTCAAGGATTTTCAAACAACAAGTTATGCTCCACAAGCCTGACATGACACTACCACATTATTCCTTGATTTATGAGTTATTCTATAATTTTTGTCTTAGAGGCAAAACTTATCCTAAAGAACTTCCTAACAACAATTCATGCCCTTAAATTTTTTTTTATGTCAAAAAAAAAGATCCCTTTGCGGATTATCTAATTTTTATTTATTAGCAATATAATAGAAGTTAAGGAAAAAAAAGGCAAGTAAAAAATAAATATTAAGAAAAAAGCAAAGAATTAAAAAAATTGAGAAAAATAAAAATAAGAGAAAAAATAACAATAAAATTTGAGAAAACTAAGGGAAAAAAAGAAATGATAAAAACCAAAAATAAAAAAAAATAAAGGTTGAGACAAATGAATTAAAAAAAGGAAAAAAATGAAGAAATAAATAATGTTTGAGAAAAAAGAAAAAAATAAAGGTTGAGACATATAAATTAAAACATGAAAATAAAATTAAAGAAAAAATAAAAAAAATGAAACAAATAAAAATAAAAATAGAATTTGAGAGACAAATGAGTATGAAAAGTTTAAAAATATTTGAGGTGTAGAGGATAAAATTGTACTTGTACTATACTAAAAAATGAAGCAAGGCTAGTCTTTAAAGCCTTTTCTTATTGGGGTCAAAAATCCAAAGTCACCCACTATTGGAGCTATAGCATGTAATTTTCTGATTCATTGCTTAGTCCATCTAAGCCCAACCCATCTTAGCGCATTCATATTTTGGACGAGTTGGACAATAACTCCTTTATTATTTTAGACTATTTTGAACCGCTCAAATTCGATCCAAAAACATCCATTTACCATCCCTAATCAATCGATTGTAAATAGTACATAACATTCAAATTGTTATGGCACAATTGAAGACAATGATCCCTAGGGACTTGCAACTGGCCATTCGGGGTGCAACATGGCAACACTTATCAAAGGGACCATTGCTGGTGGTGGTGTCATCCCTCACTTCCACTAGTCTCTGACAAACAAAACCACCAAGGAATGAAATTCTCAAATTTTATACTCCCTTCGTTTAAAAAAGAATGACCCCTTTTATTTTTTGGCAATACTTTAATTTTAACTTTTCACATGGCATATTTAGGACCACAAAATTAAAGGGCATTTTGGTATATTTGACATAACTTTAATTTAAGGCCACAAGATTCAAAAGTCTTCTCTATTTTCTTAAATTTTGTGTCAAGTCAAAGTAGGCCATTCTTTTTGAAACGAAGGGAGCATTAGATCTTGACTAATGACATTGTTTGGGTTTATATCTGCAGTAATGAACATATTATTTAGATGTTTTTATTTTGTTAGGTATAACTATGTAAGGAAATTGATCCTTTATAGAAGTTCTGTGGTAGGGTTGAATTGGTAAAATAAGGTTGAAGATTACATTTTTAGACAAGGAAAAGTATTGTTGTTTGCCTTTTCACCTTTTAATTAATAAAATATTATAATCAATCAAGATTTTTAAATTTAACACGGAAAAGGATCAAAAATAATTCTGAAATAGAGTAAAAATGTCCTTCGCTAGTTTTTTGGGACAAAAATATGCCTTGATTAAATTTTTGACTCAAAAATACCCCCACTCTAACAGATGACACCAAGCACGCCATGTGGGAAAAAATTTTACATGACGTGTCCACATAGAAAATCAACCCATTCACGTGGGACTTTGGATTAAAGGGACAAACAAGTTTTCCAATTAAGTGAGGGTCCTTCAAGTTTTAAAAATTAGGTGAAAGAAACAAAAAAAAATTAGTTTTTTATAAAAAATATTTTCGTTCCAACGACTTTGCAAAGTTGTAGAACAACATTGATAGTTGTTCGACAACTTTGCAAAGTTTTTCAACAACTACCAAAGTTGTTCGACAACTGTGCGAAGTTGTTCAACAACTGTGCGAAGTTGTTGAGAAAACTAATGCAGTTGTCAAACAACTATCCTAGTTGTTCAATCGACTTTATTTTTTTTAACTTCAGGACATTGTGGGACTCACTTGTCCCCTTTTTTTAATTAAAGACTTGGTAGGGTTTATGGACTCATTTTCTCCATTTTTTCATATGCTCTCAATTTAGAATTATTTTTTCCCTGCAACGAAAATTAGTGAGCCCTTGTTTTCTCTTTCTTTGTTCTATCTGTTGGCTTGAGGGGTTGTGCGGTATTTTAATTTTACTGCTCTAATTTTGAAGGATTTGTGTAATTGACATTCCCGCTCATCGAGTGTTGACATTAGAACTATTATGTAATTATGTATTTCTAGTAGGGGTGAAAAAGAACTATTTGTATATATATATACCCGTTTTAATAGATGAATAAAAACAACCGTACATAACCTAAATTTCTACATGGTATTAGATAAACCTAGTAGATTGCCATAGATTGCCGTTTTTTTCCAGTTTTTCCAAGATGGGAGATTCTACGTCTTCTTTTGGTAGCACTACCAAATCCATGAACTCAACCGTAACAAACCCTACCTTAATTATAGTTCAATAAGACAACTCACCTTTTCTAACAGGACTTATTCTTGACGAAACAAATTTCTCACTATGGTCTCAATTGATAGAGATGCGTATCAGAGCTCAAAACAAGGTTGGCTACCTTACTGGCAAAACAAAAAAACCCGAACAAACTGACTCGAATTATGCAATATGCATTACGAAGAATCATAAGGTGAAGAGCTGGTTAATTGACTCGATGAGTCCCACCCTAATACAATAGTTTATCGGACTTTCAGCGCCGAAGAAAATCTGGGAAGTTGTTGCCAAAACATTCTATGATGGTTCAGATGAGACTCGATTGTTTGAACTTAATCAAAAATCCTTCACCATTATGCAGAATGGAAGGCCCCTGTCTACGTACTATAATGAATTGGTTGAAATTTTTTAGGAAATTGATCACCGAACAAATAGACATGATGAATCGATTTAGGGTATTCTTCAGATGCACTCTATGATGGAAAGGTTGCGAGCTCACATATTTCTCAATGAACTTGATGCAGAATTTGATCTAGTTTGTGGAGAGATTCTACGAAAGGACCCAAAGTTTGATCTTGAAAGTACATATGCTTATGTCAGAAGAGAAGCTCAACAGAGGCAGACTATGGGAAGTGCTCGGCTGATTCATGAGAGTTCAGCCATGGCTGTCCATCGTAGTAGTTCTGTTAAAGGTCGAACTAATCAGCCATCTGGTAAGCCTAATAATCTTACTTGTAGCCATTATGGTGAATCAGGACACTCACAATAATGATTCTACGAGATCATTGGCTATTTGGATTGGTGGTATTTCTCGAAGAAACCATGCAAAGTCATTCCAAACAGAGCTGCAGCCACAACTACATCAGGAATTAGTCAGACAAACAATGATGGTAAAATAGAACCGCGTGTTAATATGACACAGTCAGGTATTACTAGTAATAGAAATGTCAATATTACTGCACCTTTTACAAGTAGTACTTGGATTATTGATAGTGGAGCATCTGATCACATGAACAAGGACCGAGATGAATTACAATTATTAAAACCATCTTCTCAACCCTTTATTTCTACTGCTAATGGAGGTACTTCTCCGGTTATAGGAGAAGGACCAACTATCATAACAGATACTTTAAAACTTGACATAGTTTTAATTGTATCTTCTCTTGATCATAATCTTCTATCTGTTACCCAAATTACCTCTTTTCTCAATTGTACTATAACCTTTTGGCCTCTTTTTTGTATCTTTCAGGACATTCTAACTCGGGGGACTATTGGTTATGGTATTAAGCGAGGAAATCTCTACTTTTTGGAATTGACTAAAGGTGGAGAGAAGAAATTCAGTCATGCATTCCGTACACATGGGGTTGAGAAGGCACGCGACCATATATGGTTATGGCATAGGAGGCTCGGACATATCTCGTTTGGTTATCTTCAGAAACTCAAACCAGATTTGTTTTTAGGTTTAGATAGCTCAGTTTTTCATTGTGACATTTGTGAATTAGTGAAAAATCATCGTGTTCCATAATTATCAAGTTTGAATAAATATTCTGAGCCTTTTGCTGTTATATATTTTTATAATTGGGGCCCTGCAAAAGTTGAATCTCTGTCTCAAGATCGTTATTTTATTACTTTTATAGATGAATGTACTAGAATGACATGGATATCATTACTTCGAAAGAAGAGTGATGCGTATATTGCGTTCAAAGATTTTTATAATATGGTACATACTCAATATCAATAACAGATTCGTGTTTGGCAATCTGACAATGCAATGGAATTTATGCAATCTACCATTAATGAATACCTTCGGCAAAGAGGTGTACGTCATCAAACATCTTGCACATACGCACCACAATAAAATGGTCTAGTAGAAAAAAAGAACAGACAGATTATGGAGATTGTTCGTGCATCTCTCTTTGGCATGAATATGCCAAACATTTATTGGGGGGAAGCGGTTAAGTCTGCGGCTTATCTTATTAATCGAGTTCTATCTCGAGTCATTAATTTTGAGACTCTGCAGCAAAATCCCCATTCTCTTTATTCTCTTCCATATCTATCGAACTTAGAGCCAAAGGTGTTTGGTTGCATGATTTACACTCATATTTCAAAAACTCTGCGAGGAAAGTTAGATCCGTGTGCAAGAAGGTGTGTGTTTGTTGGCTATTCAGAATTTCAGAAAGGATACATGTGTTATGACCCGCGAAACAAGAAATTATATGTTGCTCTTGATGCATCTTTTTGTGAGCCAGAACCTTATCATGAAGGCGCAATAACACCCTCATCTCTTCTGAGGGAGAGTGACAGAGAAAATACTAGAATGAATGTAACTTTAGGGAGAGAAACAGAGTTCCTGGAAGTAGAAGCTTACGAGGAAATATTAAATGCATGTACTGGTATCTTGGAACAAGATGTAGTCTCATATGAAGAGAACGAAGGAACCAGGGAAGAAGGAAATAAAATTCGCGAAGCCACAATTGAAGAAAATGAAAGATTATTCCAGAAAGAACAACAACCATGCCATTAACCAATGAGTCCTTTTAGAATATTCTACATGATCATATACCTCAGGTACATCTGTCTAATGACCCTTATCTTTCTCCTTCCCATTTTCTATCAAGAAAAAATAAGTGTGTACCAAGAATAAAATATGAACCTGATCTTAATGCCAATTCAAAGTATCCCATTAGTAATTATACCTCCACCAAAAAATTATCAACATCATATGCTCTAACTGTTAATTAATTATCCAAAGTGTCTATTCCTAGTGGTGTACAAGAAGTATTAACAGAATCACAATGGAGGAAGGCAATGAAAGAAGAAATAAAGGCCTTGCAGAAAAATCAAACTTGGGAACGAGTCTCACTACCTGAAGAAAAAAGGACCGTCGAGTGTAAATGGGTGTATTCTGTAAAGCTTAAAGCAGATGAAAATATTGATAGGTATAAGGTGAGGTTGGTAGAAAAAAGATGCACACTGAATTATGGAGTGGACTATCGGGAAACATTTACACCAGTGGCTAAACTCAATACTATTCGTATCCTCATATCAGTTGCAGCAAATAGAGATTGGCCGTTGCGATAATTTGACGTAAAAAATGCATTCTTAAAAGGTGACTTAGAGGAAGAAGTTTATATGGAGCTACCACCTAAAACTATGCAGGAGCACACTTATAGAAAAAAGGTATGCAGATTAAGAAAGGCATTATACGGCTTAAAATAATCACCACGGGCATGGTTTGGACGTCTCACATCTGCAATGACATCAGTGGGTTATAAACAGAGTAACTCTAATAACACTCTCTTTATAAAACACAACAAAGAAAAAATAACTGCATTGATTGTGTATATTGATGATATGGTCCCGACAAGAAATGATTCTGATAAAATGGATCAACTTCAGAAGTTTTTGGCATCAAAATTTAAAATGAAAGACCTAGGACAATTGCAATATTTCCTAGGCATTGAAGTATCAAGGTCGAGAAAGGGAATTTCCCTTTCTCAAAGAAAATATGTACTAGACTTATTGATGGAGACAAGGATGCTAGCGTGAAAGCCAATTGAAACACCTATGAGGACAAACCACAGACTCGAGAACTCCTCGGCAGAGAAAATAAAAGATGTAGGCAGATATCAATGTCTAGTAGGTAAGTTAATCTATCTGACTCATACAAGGCCATACATTGCATATGTTGTAAGTATTGTGAGTCAGTTCATGCAAAATTCAATAGAAGATTATATGGACGTTGTCTATAGAATTTTGCGATACTTGAAAAGAGCTCCAGGAAAAGGGCTTTTATTCCCAAAGAATGAGAAAACTATCATCGAAGGTTATACAGATGCAGATTGGGAAGTAGATCAATTGACTAGAAAATCAACAACAGGGTATCTCACTTTTGTCGAAGGCAATCTTGTCATGTGGAGAAGTAAGAAGCAAAAGGTTATCACAAGGTCTAGTGCAGAAGCAGAATTTTGAGGGATGGCCAATGGCCTGTGTGAGATATTATGGATTAAATATGTTCTGAAGGATCTTGAAATTGAATACACTAGGCCTATGAACTTGTTTTATGATAACAAGGCCATAATTCAAATAGCACAGAACCCCGTTGATCATGATCGTACTAAGCATGTTGAAATAGATCGATACTTTATTAAGGAGAAGTTAGATCAAAAGATTATACATTTTCCATTTGTCAAGTATGGAAGTCAGCTAGCAGATGTACTCACCAAGGCTGTATCAGTAAAGGTCTTCCACACGATGATTGGCAAGTTGGGCATGATAGACATCTATGCACCGCCTTGAGGAGAAGTATTGGCATTAGGACTATTATGTAATTATGTATTTATAGTAGGGGTGACAAAGAACAATTTGTATCTATATATACCCATTTTAATATATGAATAAAAACAATCATACATAACCTAAATTTGTACAGCAATTGGACTTTGTGGATAGTGGATGAGAAAGTTAGTGTCTTTTTGCTGACTACGAATTACTTGAACTTTTTAAATTGTGAAATGCTGCTTAATCTGTATTGCTTTTTATATTTTAAAGTTTTTTTTTGGTTTAATCCAAATTTATTTTGTTTGGGTTTAAGGGGTGGGGTGGGGGTTGCCTATTGTATGAACTATTATTATAATATTTGAAGGATTACTTTCTTGCACAAGAAAGAGGATAACAAGTGTATCCTTAATTCCTTATTATTTTTAGTTGTTTTTCCTTTGTATACAAACTACAGTTAGAAAAATAAAACACTAAGGATTAGTAATTTTTGGTTGCATTCTACCTTCCGGGAAAAACATAGTATTACAACGTAAGAAGAGATAGTATCTTGAGTAGTTGAATATAAGACCCCGCAAAATCCTAAGCTTAATTCAGTCCATTTATGCTTGTTAAAGGGAGTTCCCATACTTTGAAGATTCTAGCTAAGTTTCCAGACTTAGTTTATTTTAGCCTTCAAAAAATTGAAGTCTCATTTCGTGAATTTAATGTCCTTTAATGGTCCGTATTCTTGCTAATTCATGACCAGGAAGGTCAATAGGTGTTATCGAACAATTTTTGGAATTTTTGGAACTCGTTTAAAGCACGTTTGGAATCCCAAAATAATGGACCAACACGATTTTAGCGCGCCGCATCGCCAATCGTGTTGGTTGATATTGTTCCAGGTTGCCAGTGTCAAAGTACTGAGGCTCGATGCGATGATTATGCAACATGTCAACTATTGCGTCGATGCCATGACGCACCGCGTCACCAATCGCGTCGATACCCACTTTTCATTCATTAAATGTTCGCGTCTTCGAGGGCATAAGGGTAAATTTCCCACCCCTATATAAACCCAATAACATGTGATTCAACCATTTTCACCCAAAATATAGTGTTTTTCTCAAGTTCCTCTCAAGAACAAGTTAGGGTTTTTAATTGGGGATTCAAATTTAATACTCAAATTCAAGAATCTCTCCATCAATCTTCGTAAATTCAAGAACTAAGAAATGCATAGTATTCATTCATGGATTCCTTTCATCCATGAAGCCCAAGAATTAAGTTTTTAATTCATGTATTATGAATCTTTTGTTGTGGTTTGATTATCTTTATGAGATTATGATTGTATAATTCCGAAGTTGGAATCTTTATTTGTTTTTATGAAACTATGTAAGCATGCGAGTTGAAGACAATGAACTTAGTGGTTATGATGTGTTAATTTGATTATTATTCCTATGACCTAAGAGGTGCATGTAAGGTGTTTGATAAAAGTCCTAAGAGAATAGAAATTGTGTATTATGGCTCAATTGTGACCCAAGTGATAAATGCATGCTTTACCCTTATGATCAAGGATAACTTCTATGATATTATGTGCATTATGAATGTTTGATGGAATGTTCATGAGATTAGGTTGATGAAAGTATTACATGTTTATATGCATTCCTATCCATGTACAACATTATGATAACCATGTACTTCACGAAATCCCTAACTTATTGTATTATGGATTGTTAATATTGGTCATGTATTCAGGAGTGTCATGACTTGTTAGTTTCATGCTATTGAGTCCTGGGGGTACTTGTACCTGACAATTTAGCTGTGTGCCTAGATCTAGTGTCAGTTTTCTTGATACTCACAGTCAAGCCATGATCAGTAGAACTCAGTTAGTCATGTGACTCAGGAAAACTCAGTAACCCCAGTAATCTCAGAAAGCTCAATAATTCAGTAAATCTCAGTAGTATTCCGTCAGTCACGGAACTCAAGAAACTCAGTCCAATTAAGTTCAGTTAATCATGTTTAGTGTCTATTCAGATGGGAGTAGGATTCAGCACCGAGTGAACCCAAGGGTGAGGGATCACCTGTCAGTCAGTAGAGGGTGTGATCCTTAGAAGAAATCCTTGCATTCTAGAACTATGTAGCCAGCGTAGGTTGAGATGTACCCTACGAGTTTAGGGATTATACACCTTGTTTAAGTTTTCCTACTAGGAGGGGCTAACGGAAGAACTCCCTGTCAGATAGGGTTTACTCATAGCTTGTCTTTACCCGTGGCACGGTATTGAAACCCTTCCAGCTGGGGTTACAGGTTGGACCCCACTAGTTTAGTTTTGGGGCATGTCGGTTAGATGATTATCTCCTACAGTCTCAGTTTGAGATTCAGTCTCAGTAATAGAACTTAGTTCAGTTCTACAGATATCAGGACTGTTAGATATAGTCGCTCAGCTCAATACGGAACTCAGCTAGTTCCATCAGAATCAGGACTGTCAGATACAATCATCTAGTTCAGTATAGAACTCAGATAGTCCTTCAGATTAAGGACTGTTAGATACAGTTACCCAGTCCAGTAAAGAACTTAGAGAGTTTTTCAGTATTTGTATACTCATTTATCAGTTATCAGTAATATAGTACCAGTAACCTCAGATATCGATTACCTGTAAACTCTGAAATTCATATCATTAATGGACTCAGTCATTCAGTATCCCAGTATTAGTACTCAGATATCAGTAAATCCACGTTATCAGAATTCATAAGTCAGTGTTATCACGATCTCAGTTACAGTTACGTATTCATGCATGTATTCTCACGTTCATGTTATTTAGTCAGTTAGTATTGTTCATGCATACGAACCATTTCATTCAACCTACCTCACATGCATACCAGTACATTCAATTATACTGATATATTTGAGCTATGGTGTTTTATACCATAGGTTCAAAAACACGTACTCCAGAGCATCAGTAGCATTCCAATCTCAGCAGTCAGAGTTAGCAGTGAGTCCTCATCCTTTGAGGACATAATCATTTCTTTATTATTTTATTACTTAGTTTATTTCATTAGTTGGAATTAGTTAGGGACATATCCTATCAGCTCCTTATTCAGACAGTTCAGTCAGTTCTAGAGGCTTTCAGACTACAACATGTTCAGACAGTTATTTCAGTTATTTTGGTATTGTTATACTATATTTTCAGTTGTATATCAGTATTGAACCTTATGTCTTTTCAGTCCATGTTTCCACATTTATGATCTTATTTATTATTTCAGTGCTCAGTTACAAATATCAGTCATGAGTTAGCTTATGGTCCTTCGAGATTATGAGCACCGTGTAGCATTTCGGGTAATAGGTTTGGGGCATTACAAACTTGTTATCAGAGCCTAAGGTTCAACAGTGTCCTAGGAAGTCTTAAAAGCCGCATCTAGTAGAGTTTTGCACATGGGTGTATTGTACACCACACTTATGTGTAGGAGGCTATGAGATGTTTTAGGAACAGTTTCCCTTCTTTCAGTATTCATGTCGTGCCAGAGAGTATAAGCTCGAATTTAACTCTCAGTCTAATCCCTTCTTCTCTTTCATTTATAGAACATGCCTCCTAAAAGGGTTAACAAAAGAGAAACAGGGAATCAGTCAGCACCTCATCCCGTCCAGGAAGATCCTATGGATGAGCATGTCTCTCATGCAGAATTCAGAACTGCATTCACTACTCTTGCTAATTCAGTAAAAGCCTAGGATAAATGGCCAGCTGATGTTCTGGCTAACCCAGTGGCTAATTCTACTACAGCCAAGATTCGGGACTTCACCCGAATGAATCCTCCCATATTCTTCGGTTCTAAGTCCGAAGAGGATCCACATAAGTTCTTAGACCAGGTTTAAAAAGTCACAGATATCATGGGAGTGACTTCCAGTGAGAGTTTCGAGTTAGCCACCTATCATCTACAATATGTAGCCCATACGTAGTTTAAGTAGTGGAAAGTAGATAGGGGTACAGATGTAGGGCCCATAGAATGAGAGGAGTTTGCTACGACCTTCTTAGATAGATTCTTTCCCCTAGAGCACAAAGAAGCCAAAGTGTTAGATTTCATCAATCTCAGACAAGGTAGCATGAGTGTGAAAGAATACTCCCTCAAGTTTACCCAGTTAGCCTAGTATGCTCCCCATGTAGTAGCAGACAGTAGATCCAGAATGAGCAAGTTTGTGTCTGGGGTTTCAGGTAAAGTGGTTAAGGAGTGCAGGAATGAGATGTTGATTAAAGAGATGGACATATCTAGGCTTATGGTCCATGCTCAACAAATTGAAGAGAAAAAACTTAAGAAGAAGGAAAGAGAGAATAAGAGAGCCAAAACAGGTAGTTATAGTTTTTCTCAACCAAGGTCGCAGGGTGGTAACCGTTCTCAGCATAGTCAAAAGTTTTCAGTCCCAGTTCCCTCTTCAGCTAGTACCCTAGTACAAAAGTTCAGAAATGACCATAGGGATGAGGCACCAGGCTCCAAATCCCAGAATAGCGCAAGTATTATTTGCACTCATCCGCTTTGCGAAGAGTGTGGTAAGTATTATAAGGGTGTGTGTAGAGCGGGCAGTAATGTGTGTTTCGAATGTGGCGAGTCAGGTCACAAGGTCTGAGATTGTCCTAGTCCTGGCCCTAGAAGTAAGTACGGTCGTCCTAGTCCAATCGCCTGAATCAGCAGGGTGCCAATTCCAGCGCTATCAGTGGGCAACACCCAGAAAGACTCTTTGGACTTCAGTCCCGACAGGATTAGGAAACTCCTCCTGATGCAACCATTGGTATGTTACGGATCCCTCATTTACATGCTTATGTTTCTTCAGATTCAGGAGCTTCTTTTCTTTGTAACTCTTTACATAACAGTCAACTTTAAGGTCAGAGCAAAAATTAACAGGACCTATTCCAGTCACCACAGCACCTACGTGTGCTTTGCATTTCAATCCTATGAATACAGCTTATATCCCTGCGTTTCTCATAAAATAGCATATGTTTTGAGTTCCTCATATGGAGATTCCAAGTTCATCCAGTGTTGCGAATCATGTTCCATGAATTCAGAAATTCCAAACCTAGTTCCTACAGCTCATGACTTATTTACTCATGTCATGTTTTACAGTATGTTCAACCTACATGACTCATGTGATGTTTCTAATGATCGGTTAAAAATTTAGACTATATAACGTATATCCACAGTTTAGACCCCTCGATGAACCCGTGGTGTTGATGTTCCATCCCTCAGCCCTCAGTTACAGCGTCATTCAATAATCAATATTTAGTAAAGGACTCAGATAGTCCTACAGAACCATGACCTTCAGTTATCAGTTATTTATCCATAAAAATTTAGTACTTCAGTACCAGTCTAACCCTCAGTTATCAGGAACCAACATTTAGTCCCAGTTATAGTCTTAGTTACGATTACAGTCTCAATTACCATATTAGCTACAATCTTAGTCCCAGTCCTAGTCCAGTCAGATCATAAACTCAGTTCACTTTCAGGATTACCCGGTCATAGCATATGGCCACCGGTTATTCAGTTATTGGTATTTCAGTACCTCAGTTACAGAATATTTCTGAATCATGTCATATGTTTGGTCTCATAATTTCAAGTAATACAGTTTTCATAAATCCATGCCCAGTCACCTCATGTCACTCAATCAGTCCTTACCTCCTATGCATAATACTCTACAGCCTTAGGCTAGTTCTTCAGAATAAGTACAGTTTAGTCTTATATACCAACATTCATCTATCTATTATTCAGTTAATCAAATTAGTTAGTATATTTCTTCATTCGTGATTAACACCATGTGAACCTTTTCAGTAGTCTCAGTTGCAGTGCATAAGGTTTAGTCACTTTATCTTAGATGATGTTTCATAGGCCTTGCCTCCTAATACAAGAATCCCAGCTATGTAGCGATCTCCCATTCAGATGTCTTACTCAGACCTGAACAAGATTCACTTTCTCTCTACAATCATTAGAACTCTATAGAAAGAGTGTCATAGAAACGCTCCTGTTGAGTATAAGTTTTCAACATGAGTTAGTCCATAGAGCCAGTAGTTCAGTTTAGCAGTCAGGCGAACAAGTTCGGACGGTGTGGTTTCCATCTTTTCATCCAGTCGCACTATCTGGAGTCTCATGAATATAATCAATCTAAGATGGACTAACCAGGTAGTTGCGTGTTCAGCCCAGTTCATACATCATGTCTTAGTTTTAGATCACAGATAATCAGTCACGATTTAGTTCCTAGGTGCTTTTTGCATCACCCCAATTTTCCTCAGTATCTCAGCAAAGTCAGCCTAGTATTTTTTAAGGGACATAGTGTCCCAAAGGGGAGATACCCTATAATTTCCCAAACCTTCATGACATAAACGTGCCGCTTTTTTTTGTAATGAATCCAGTTTGGGGTAAGAAGTACTCATGAGTTGACTCTCAAACTTCAATCTCAGCCATAAGCCACGTATTCAATGTATTCAGTTCAGATCATGATATTCAGCTCATGTATCACATTCCAGACTCAATTACATTCTCATGTTTTCTCTCATGCATATTTAGTAATTAATCTCAGGCTCATTAGCATTTTAAGTTTAAGGAAACAGTCTTCCTTGAACTTATCCAGTTTCATGTTTAGATTTCCATGATAAACTTGGTGTCAATTACCATTGCATATTCAGTCATGCATTCATGTATCAGATCAGTCATGTATTCATGCATCAGATATGCATGTTCAGTATAATATATTCAGCTTATCAGTTATGTCAGTCATGAAATCATACATCAGATATGCATGCTCAAAACAAATCTCAGCAAATCAGTAATGTCAGTCATGTACTCATGTTTCAGTTGTTCATGTTCAGCATGTACTTCAATTTATCATTTTCTCTATCTCAATCAGTCTCATTCGAGGACAAATGTTCTCAAGGAGAAGATATTGTAAGAACCCACAAAATCCTAAGCTTAATTCAGTCCATTTATGCTTGTTAAAAGGGGGTCCTATACTTTGAAGGTTCTAGCTAAGTTTCCAGACTTAGTTTATTTTAGCCTTCAAAAGTTTGTAGTCTCATTTCGTGACTTTAATGTCCTTTAATGGTCCGTATTGTTACTAATTCATGACTAGGAAGGTCAATAGGTGTTCCTGGATGAGTTTTAGATTTTTAGAAATTCGTTTAGACCACGTTCTGAATTCCAAAATAGTGGACCAATGTGATCTTGGCACGCCGCATCGCCAATCACGTTGGTTGATATTGTTGCAGGTTGCCAGGGTTAAAGTACTGAGGCTTGACGTGATGATGGCGTGACACGTTGACTATCACATAGATGCCATGACGTGCTGCGTCGCCAATCGTGTTGATGCCCAGTTTTCAGTCATTAAATGTCCGCATCTTCAAGGGCAAAAGGGTCAATTTCCCACCCATATATAAACCCAATAACACGTGATTCAACCATTTTTCTCCCAAAATATAGTGTTTTTCTCAAGTTCCTCTCAAGAACAAGTTAGGGTTTTCAATTGGGGATTCAAATTCAATACTCAAATTCAAGAATCTCTCCATCAATCTTCGTAAATTCAAGAGCTAAGGTATGCATAGTGTTCATTCATGGATTTCTTTCATCCATGAAGCCCAAGAATCAAGTTTTTAAATCATGTATTGTGAATGTTTTGTTGTGGGTTGATTATGTTTATGATATTATGATTGTATGATTCCAAAGTTGGAATCTTTATTTGTTTTTATTGTAATGCCCCGAAAATGGGTCCCGAGATGTCACATGGTGCTTAAGGCTATAAGTAACCCCAAGCTAACCCTTTGAGCCTGCTAACATATCTAAACACTTAAATAAAGATATTGAAATCAATATAATGAAAACCTATTGTATCAAGTCTAAATGAAATGCGGATAAGTACTGTAAAAGTAACAAAATACGGAACCTCTGACAATTCTAACAAATCCAGCCTGACAAGCCTCTACTACTCAATGTACTATTGAGCCATTAGGACAGACCCAAACTGACTCGAACTCAAAGAAACAAAAGTAATCAACTACAAATGCTAAAGATCTGTATGAAAAAAGGCAGAAAGAAAAAGAAGAAAAAGATAAAGAACAAAAATTATTAAATGAGATAATCAATTTAAAGAAAAATTAGAATTAAACAATAAAGAAATAGAAACCAAGGAATTAGAAATTAATACAATAGATGTTGAAGAAACAGATAATTATGATTCGAAAGATAGTGAAACATATACAGAAATCTTAACAAATACAAAAAATTTAGAAATCAATGAAAAACAAGAAGTAATTAATGAACAAAACTTAGAAAATATAAACACGGAAATAAACACTCTTGATAAAAAAGAAGATGAAAATATAATACCTAGAACATCAGAAATAAGAAAACCTACATATTATAAGAATAAGTTTAAAAGATATAATCTAAAGAATGAATATGACAAATGGACACCAAAACAAATAGTTAATAAAAATTATAACTTTTTAGACTTAGATTGTGTAATAGATACAGAAAAAACAATACAATTATGGATAGGATATATGACAAAACAATTATTAGATAATAATATAAATGTAATAGATGTACCAGAATATGTAGAAAGAACACTAATAGGAACACTGAAATTATGGTTTTTAAATCTAACTGAAAATAGTAAAAGGGTATTAAGAACTAACAAACCTACAGAAGAAACATCATCAACAACTACAACTAAATTAACACCGATAGAATTATTAAAAAAATATGAAACAGCTATAAAAGACGAATTTAGTAGCATGACAACAACAGAAGAAGAACAAAATGAAGAGAAAGATACAAATAGGAATTTAATGTTAAAATTAGCAATATGCAATATGTGCTACATAGATGAATATACTTGCGCATTTAAAGAATATTATTATAAAGGGACATATAATACAGAAGAAAGTAAAGAAATAAGAAAATTATATTTTAGTAAATTACCTGAACCATTTAGTTCAAAAATAATAAAGAGTTGGGATGAAGCAAAAATAGTAGATACTCTAGGAGCAAGAATAAATTTTTTACAACAATGGTATAGAGACCTATGTGAAAAATATAGAGAAGAAATAAAAATGGAAAAAACATTAATAAGAAATTTAGCATGTTGCAAAGATAAAATAGCACCTCAATTTGGATGCGAAGAAAGATATTATAAGAAAAGAAAAAGACATAAGAAATATAAGAAATGCAAAAAATCAAAATATAAATATAAAAAACCAAGAAAAAGATATTATGTAAAAAATTATAAACATAAAAGACCATATAGGAAAAAGAAATCTATAAAAGAATGTACTTGTTATAATTGCGGAAAATTAGGACATTTAGCTAGAGATTGTAAATTACCTAAAAACCCAAAAAATAAACAAATATCAGAAATAAAAATAGAAAATACAGAATATATGCAGATAGATTATATAGATTACGAATTAGAAAGTGAAGACAGTATATATGAAATTTCAGAGAATGAAACAGATAATGAAATAGAAGATAATGAAATAGATAGTGAATTAGACGAATTAAATGACTAAAGAAGATATAAAAATAAACCAAATGACTGAAGAATATATAAAAATAATAGCAAAAGAAGAATATTTAAATGACGAAGGAACAAATCAAAAAATAATATTTGATAATAATATATTTGATGAAATAAAAGGAAAAGAGTTAGACTTAAGTGTAGAAAAAATATTTAAAATACCAACAATAAAAAATATATTTAGTAGGAAAAAGGAAGAATATTATGTAGTAATCCAAAAAGAACATGTAATAGACTGCAGATATGCAAAAGGTAAAGCTAGTATACCACTAGTAACAAAAAGGATAATAAATAAAGAAATAAACGATATAAAAAGTAGAGACCCAATAAAATATGTACACCTTGGAGGTACAGAGATATTAATAAAAGCATGTTTTAGAGAAGGAATAGATACACCAATAGAATTATATTTAGCAGATGATAGAATTATAAGACCTATAGAAAAAAGTATAATAACTGTCATAAAAGGACATTTAATATACCAAAAATTTAAATTTATAATAAGTGCAAATTATTCAGTAGCAATAACAGATAAAAATATAGATAAATCATTAGTATTATATTGGAAAATATCAGGAATAGAACTAACCCCAGAAAGTAAAATATTTACAGCAAGATGTAAAAATCTATATGTATTAACTACAAAACACAAAATAACAGGAAAAAATAAAATTAATAATATAAAAATAGAAATTCCTTTTGAACAATTCGTAAAAACAATTGATAATAATGATTATAGTTACAAAAATATAGATAGAAGAAGATTTAGAAATAATAAATGATAGAATGAGTAGAACAAAAAGAATAGCTTATGAAAAAACAGAATCATCAAGTTCATCAAAAAGAACAAGTTATGAAACAAGTTCAATAGTTAATTTAGACCAATATTACATAACAAGAACAATAAATGAAAAGGAATATTTAACACTCTTAAATACAGGACAAGAAGAAAATTATATAGAAAAATATATAGTAAAAAATGAGGAAATAAAATTTGATAATAATATATGCCCAGATCTACCAAGAAGCTTAATAAACACTAAAAATATAGAAGAAGAAAAAATAACAATAGGAGTTACAAAAATGAAAATAGAATTTGAAATAAAGGAAGAAATGCAAAAAACAGACATAATATTAGGAATTAAATGGCTAGAACAAGTAAAACCATACAATATAGAACATACACAATTATCTATAACATATAATAGAGAAAAATTATTCTTCAGAAGAGCTTTAACATGATATGAAAATATATGTATTAATGAAGATAGTAGTAGAAGGATATTACAGTAGATATTATACGCCTATGATAGATACAGGAGCAGAAGCTAATTTATGTAGATATAATTGTTTACCAGAAAGTAAATGGGATAAATTAAAAACACCAATAATAGTTAAAGGATTTAATAACGAAGGAAGCTTAATTACTTATAAAGCTAAAAATGTAAAAACACAAGTATGGGATAAAATATTAACAATAGAAGAAATCTATAATTATGAGCTAACATCAAAAGATATACTTTTAGGAATGCCGTTTTTAGATAAATTATACCCACATATAATAACTAGAACAGATTGGTGGTTTACAACACCATGTAAACAGAAAGTAAGAGCAAAAAGAGTTACTAATAAAATAAGAAAGAAAACTGATTGGATAGAAGGAAGTGAAAAAATTACACAAAAATTAAAAAATATAAAAAAAAATACTGAAGATACAATAGAACTAGTCGTATTTTCAATAAATAAAAAGGAAATAACTATATTATCAATAAATAAGATAGAAATAATTAAGAAAAAATTAGAACAATTATATAGTGAAGATCCATTAAAAGGATGGGAAAAACATAAAACCACTATAAAAATTAAATTAATAGATAAAAATAGTATAATAACCCAGAAACCATTAACATATAATTTTGATGATTTAGAAGAATTTAAAAGGCATATAGAAGAATTATTAGAAAAACAATATATACAAAAAAGTAATAGTAAACATAATAACCTAGCATTTATAGTAAATAAACATAGTGAACAAAAAAGAGGAAAAAGTAGGATGGTTATTGATTATAGAAATTTAAATGCAAAAACTATGACTTATAATTACCCAATACCAAACAAGATATTAAAAATAAGACAAATACAAGGATATCATTATTTTAGTAAATTTGATTGTAAAACAGGATTTTACCATTTAAAGTTAGAAGAAGAATCTAAGGAATTAACCGCATTTACGGTACCACAAGGATTTTATGAATGGAATGTACTACCATTTGGATATAAAAATGCACCAGGTAGATATCAATATTTTATGGATAGTTATTCTAAACAATTACCTAATTGTATAGTATACATAGATGATGTACTATTATATACAAAAACTAAAGAAGAACATTTAAAATTATTAGAACAATTTACCGATATAATAGAAAAATCAAGATTAAGTTTAAGTGAGAAGAAAGCAGAAATTATGAAAAATCAGATAGAATTTTTAGGAATACAAATAGATAAAAGTGGAGTCAAAATGCAACAACACATAGTCCAAAAAATAATAAATTCAGAAGAAGAATTAGATAAAAAAAAGAAATTACAATCATTTTTAGGATTAGTAAACCAAGTAAGAGAATATATTCCAAAATTAGCAGAAAACTTAAAACCATTACAAAAAAAATAAAAAAGGATGTAGAATATAGATATAATGAAGAAGACAAAAAACAGGTACAAAAAATAAAATTACTTTGTAAATAATTACCAAAATTACAATTTCCAGATGAAAATAAAAAATTTACATATATAGTAGAAGATGATGCAAGTGAATATAGTTATGGAGGAGTACTCAAATATAGGTATGAAGAAGAAAAATTAGAACATCATTGTAGATATTATTCAGGAACGTTTAACGAAATAGAAATAAAATGGGAAATAAATAGAAAAGAATTATGTTCTTTATATAAATATTTAATAGTATTTGAACCATATATCGTGTATAAAAAGTTTATTGTTAGAACAGATAATACACAGGTACGATGGTGGCTAACAATAAAAATACAAAATTCAGTTACGACAAAGGAAATTCGGAGGCTAGTAGTAACTATACTAAATTTTACATTTACAATTGAAGTAATCAATACTAACAAAAATATCATTGCAGATTACTTATCAAGACAAAGCTACTCAACCTAATTTACCAATGGCAGAGGCTGATGCCAAAGATACCCAGACTGACTTATTGCTCCAAATGTTTAAACAAATGGAGTTATTACAAGAACGAGTTATTACACTAACTGCTGAAGTTACAAATATAAAAGTGCAAGTCGAGCACTATAAAAAACAAGATACTGTACAGGAAGAGCACATTAAAAAACTAGACCTAGAAGGTGACGATGAGAAACACCTTAATGTAAAAACCCGAAAAATTTTTCGTCGAAATTTTATGCGTAAACGTATTGGGTCCTATCTTCTAGAACAATTTATAATTTTTTTGAGTGTCTTTTCTTGGATTTTGACTCAACATTTCGTAGAGCATCGAATAAGCTTTCCAACGATATGTGGATCACCCAAAATGGATACCCGAGCGATGAGTTACGAACATTCTGATCAAACGGTGAATAGTGATGAACAGTAAAACGTGCAGGAAAAAGTATTGAGGCCAGACGTATTTTTTCTCCAACTTTAAAGAATTATAACTCCTTGTACATAATGAAATGTGTGAGCTGCTATATATCAACGGAAATCCCTGAGAGTCTTCTTTCCAATGAAATTGGTTTCATCCAATTTGGACATCGGAGTAAAAAGTTATGGCCAATTTACTTTAGCCTATCAGATAGATCACTAAAGGGTAGATTTGACATTGATTAATTTTTAAAGGTATTTTGGTCATTTTTCATTATTGTAACCCTCTATATATACCCCCTTTGAGCTGAGAATTGTCATTCATTTTCTCTTATTTCTCTTATATCTCTCTCTCAAAATATATGCATATATATAGAGAGAGAAGAAGAGGAGTTAGGGTTAGGGTTCCAATTGGGGGAAAATCGATTCAAGGCTTCGCTTCGCGAATTGCTTCCGTCAATCTCTTCCGCTACGAAATCTAAGGTATGCAAGTGTTTATCTATGGGCTCCTTTGGTCCATAGAGCCCACAAATCCTTTTTCAAAGGCTCAAGATACATGTGTATATATATATATATATATATGATTATACTTTTTAAATTTTCATTGTGTATGTGTGTAGTATTCACATGATGGTTGAGATATATGTGTGGGATGATTATGTGTTTTGGTTGAAGTATATGTGTGTAGTATTTGTGTGATGGTTGGTTATTATGTTGTTGAAGTTGATGATATCCAAGAAGGGATCTTTGTATGTTTGTGAAAACTATGGTGGTGTGTGATGTATAAATATATGAAATGGGTGATTGAATACTTGTAATCTTAATGAATCCACCTATGCCTAAGAAGTGCATGTAAGGTGTTTGTGAAAATACCTAAGAGACTAGAGATTTTATTTTTATAACAAAATAGGTCCAAAATTAATTAATTATGAATATATGATGATTTAAATTGTTAAGCCTTGATTTATACTATTATTCCATTATTTCCTTGTTATGACTTGATAATTGTTATTGGAAATTATATATCCCTACTATTGATTGATATGTCAAATATTTTCTAAATGTGAGTTGGATAGTGAATTGAGAAATATGGATGTTGAAGTTGAAGGATGATGGTGTTGTGGTGCATGAAATTGAGCATTAAACCTATGCCCTAAATGGTGCATGTAAGGTGATTGCTAAAATGCCTATGTGAAGAAGAATTAAGTATTTGACATGTTTGTTATCCAAATTATGATTTCATGCCATATCCATATACATAACTTATGTCTACCATATGTTTGACAAAATATTTAAGAGAATAGGAAACTATGCATTGTGGTTCATTAGGTCTTAAAGGATAAATTCATGCTTTGTTCCTATGGATAGTTGATTTCCTTGAATTTGTGGTGCGTTGTGGGTGTATGATGGAATGTCATGATGAATTGTTGAGGTAACTATGATGTTTGTGCGTAGTATTTGCTGTGGACCCAAAGCATGCTCCCCACGTGTTCGATTGGATGCTTATATGAAGAAATGAGGCCATTTGATTTGCTAAGTGTGAAGTCCTCAATTATGTGTTGCGTATGATGACCTATGGGCATGTTGTGTATGAGTTATCTATCTTGTGTTAGTTTATGCTATTGTGTGCTGGGGGTACGTATGCCCGAAATAGTCTGCTGGTCTAGAGCCTAGTCATTTTCACGGTAATCTCAATCGAGCGATGAACAATGAACTCCCGATTAGTTTCAAAACTTGGGGGAAAACTCAGTAATCTCGGAAATCATTCTTTATCGAATATTCGGGCCATGAAGCTCTGAAATCTTACATATTAATTCACTCCATTACAGATCTTTGTACATTTTGTGAGATAGTAAGCTTATCTTAAAAGTAAGTGGCATTTAGAAATACTCCGTCAGAGAACGGAATCAAGCGAACTCTGTCATATTGATAAAGTATCATAATGTGAGAATAGATTCAGTTCAGTTGAGTACAGTTAAGAACTGGTTAAGTGTCTTTCAGTTGGAAGTAGGATTCAACACCGAGCGAGCTAAGGATGGGAACATTCCTGCGAGTAGAGGGTTTGATTCCTGGTAGCAATGCTTATGCTCCAGAACAACGTCGCCAGCATAGGTTGATACATCTATCCTGCGAGTAGAGGGTTAGATGAGGTGGTTGTCCTACGAGTAGAGGGTCCCATCGTTCTCGTTTGAGGTCCTGATAGTAGAGGGTCCTATGCAGTTGTCTTTACTGGTGGCGCGGTATTGACACCCTTCCAGCTGGGGTACAGGTTGGATCCTACTTGTGGTAAGTGGGGCATGTCGGTTAAATGATCACTCCCATAGTTTCTGTAACAGTCTCAGAAAAAAACTCAGTTAATGTGCAAAAGTTGAGGCTGTCAGATACAGGCCTCCTAGTATTGCTATCATTATCATTGAGTAGAGAGACTTCCTGCGAGATGAGGGTTGCTCTCAAACTTATTTACCCATTATCATTATCATTGAGTATAGAGACTTTCTGCTAGATGAGGGTTGATCTCAGATTCAGTTGTTCAGTGTTTCAGAGTTGGTGAATTTGAATATCAAATATCAGTAATATCAGTTATCCAATTTCCCAGTATGGATAAGTACAGATGTCAGCTCTAGTAGCTTCAGATACTCAGTATCTTATTTTCAGTATTATTATTTTTGGGTGTCAGTGTTCAAAATGGAACATTCGGTGTCATGATGATTTCAGTTGTACTTTATGCATCCATATATGTATTGTTGATCAGACATGTTTCAAAATTGGTAACTGCAGAGTTTCTATATATGTTTATTCCAGCAAATACATATTATTCAGATTGTTATGTTTATGCACAAGCCTTATATTTAACCTTACCCTATCCTTGCATACTCGGTACATTTTTGTACTGACGCATTTGCGCTATGGTGCTTTCTCTTATGTTACACCATAGGTTCAGAAGAGCGTGATCCAGAGTATATTTAGCTATCAGATTTTATAGCAGTGGGTGCAGTAGTGAGTCCTCATCATCCGAGGATATTCCATTTCAGTGTTTTGTTGATATTAGTAGATGGATTTAGTTGGGGGATTGTCCCTTCAAATCCACAGTTTAGACAGTTAGAGGCTTTTCAGACAGATGTATTAGTGTGTGGTTCCCAGTATTGCATATTTTTAGATGTTTGAACCTTATGGCAAGTTTACGCATGTATTTTATTATATTATGCAGTGAACAGGTACAGATATAAGAAAAGGGTTAGCTTGTGGTCCTTCGTGATCATATGCACCGTGTGGCATTCCGGTTCTCGAGAATCGGGGCATTACAAATCTTGGTATCAGAGCCTAAGGTTCAACAGTGTCCTAGGGAGTCTGAAAATCTTCATCTAGTAGAGTCTTGTACAAGAGTGTGTTGCGCGCCACATTCATGTATGAGAGGCTATGGGATGTTTAGAACAGTTTCCATTCTTTCATGATCCAGATCGTGCTATAACAAGATTTTCCAAGAGAGTTATGTAGACTCTTGTAATGATCTACTTATGTCAGATTTACCTTACTCTTAAGGTAACAGAAGTAGTGAAGCAAAAGTCTTTCAGATAGAACTTTCTCTGACAGTCCCCGCAGATAGTTTTGGGACATTGTTCTCTAAAGTGAGCAGAGTATGCCTTATGGGGTTAGCTGTTTATATGGTGAATGAATAGTCTTGAAATTATATATGTAAGAATCTAAGTGTGGAAGTGGGGAATTATATGTGTTGATTGATAGAGATATAGCTGCGATTCTCATGGTGTAGAGAAGTATAAGTTTAAGAGACGTGATATTTGAAGGCTAGAATGAGAATAGTATGTTTATTAAAGATTTGTGGATATTCATGTTATGTTTTAGAAACTAATCTTGAATCTTTGAAGAATGTAAGTTTGTGGACTCCAAACTAAGTATTAAGATGTGAATGTGGTATTAGTAGCCTATGAAGAAATCGAAGCAGATAATATGTTTAGTGAGACAAGTAGGTGTTGAAAAGAGTGTATGTATATGATAATGATTGTAGAGACTAAGGAAAGATAAGAGTTGTATTCCAAGAAGTAGCATTGGTATTGAATTTATGTTTTCAGGTGTAGTCTTTCTGGATAAATTAAGTTATCATTTTGTGCACCGTTGTGCCTCAGACTCTAGAGTACATTGGTTGTAGTTTATTGCGGGGTTTAGCCAAGTGTTCAAAAGTGTCTGATGATGACTTAAAGCTGAGAGGATGATGATAGAGAAAGTGACAAGTCAGTCCCTCAGAATCTGGTAGTGGTGCCAGTAGGTATGGAAAAGCAGTAAAGGGAGACAGTTCCCGACCCATTCTTATTTCAGTGAAATATGTCTAGAGGGACCTTGGGTCACAAGGGGGAGATACCCCATAATGTTATAATAATTGCATGTCCATGCTCTTTCTATGATGTTAACCTCATCGTTCGTTGCATTTCTAGTTATGCTTTCAAGAATTTGGTATAGTAGGTATATTCGTATTTAATATGCACGTTTAATAGAAAGAAACTCGAATTGTGGGCATGTTTGAACATGTATTAAAGAGATTGGCTGGGTTATGATTCTGTGCATTTGAGATGCATGTGTGTTGTGAATATTTACCCATGAGTGGGTTGTTGAATGTTTTATGCGATAGATGTGCATGACTAGTGAAAGTACGCATAGTATTGGTTGCTTCAGTCGTGTGGTTATATTTTGAGATGTGTTGTTGTCTTGAATAAACTCAGTCGATTAGTGTTCTTGATCAGACTTCACATTTGAGGACGAATGTTTCCAAGGGAGAGATGATGTAATACCTCGGAAAATTTTTCGTCAAAATTTTATGCGTAAATGTATTGGGTCCTATCTTCTAGAATGATTTATAATTTTTTTGTGTGTCATTTCTGAGATTTTGATCCACCATTTCGTAGAGCATCGAATAAGCTTTCCAACGATATGTGGATCACCTAAAACGGACACCCGAGCAATGAGTTACGAACATTCCGATCGAACGGTGAATAGTGATAAACAGTAAAACGTGCAGGAAAAGGTACTGAGGCCAGGCGTATTTTTTCTCCAACTTTAAACGATCATAACTCCTTGTGCATAATGAATTGTGTGAGCTGCTATATATCAACGGAAATTCCTGAGAGTCTTCTTTCCAATGAAATTGGTTTCATCCAATTTGGACATCGGAGTAAAAAGTTATGGCCAATTTACTTCAGCCTATCGGATAGATCACTGAAGGGAAGATTTGACATTGATTGATTTTTAAAGGTATTTTGGTCATTTCCCATTATTGTAACCCTCTATATATACCCCCTTTGAGCTAAGAATTGTCATTCATTTTCTCTCATTTCTCTTATATATCTCTCTCAAAATATATATATATATATATATATATATATAGAGAGAGAGAGAGAGAGAGAGAGAAAAAGAGGAGTTAGGGTTAGGGTTCCAATTGGGGGGAAATCGATTCAAGGCTTCGCTTCGCAAATTTCTTCCGTCAATCTCTTCGGCTACGAAATCTAAGGTATGCAAGTGTTTATCTATGGGCTCCTTTGGTCCATAGAGCCCACAAATCCTTTTTCAAAGGCTCAAGATACATGTGTATATATATATATATATATATGATTATACTTTTTAAATTTTCATTGTGTATGTGTGTAGTATTCACATGATGGTTGAGATATATGTGTGGGATGATTATGTCTGTTGGTTGAAGTATATGTGTGTAGTATTTGTGTGATGGTTGATGATTATGTTGTTGAAGTTGATGATATCCAAGAAGGGATCTTTGTATGTTTGTGGAAACTATGGTGGTGTGTGATGTATAAATATATGAAATGGGTGATTGAATACTTGTAATCTTGATGAATCCACCTATGCCTAAGAAGTGCATGTAAGGTGTTTGTGAAAATACCTAAGAGACTAGAGATTTTATTTTTATAACATAATAGGTTCAAAATTAATTGATTATGAATATATGATGATTTAAATTGTTAAGCCTTGATTTATACTATTATTCCATTATTTCCTTGTTATGACTTGATAATTGTTATTGAGAATTATATATCCCTACTATTGATTGATATGTCAAATATTTTCTAAATGTGAGTTGGATTATGAATTGAGAAATATGGATGTTGAAGTTGAAGGATGATGGTGTTGTGGTGCATGAAATTGAGCATTAAACCTATGCCCTAAATGGTGCATGTAAGGTGATTGCTAAAATGCCTATGTGAAGAAGAATTAAGTATTTGACATGTTTGTTATCCAAATTATGATTTCATGCCATATCCATATGCTTAACTTATGTCTACCATATGTTTGACAAAATATTTAAGAGAATAGGAAACTATGCATTGTGGTTCATTAGGTCTTAAAGGATAAATTCATGCTTTGTTCCTATGGATAGTTGATTTCCTTGAATTTGTGGTGCGTTGTGGGTGTATGATGGAATGCCATGATGAATTGTTGAGGTAACTATGATGTTTGTGCATAGTATTTGTTGTGGACCCAAAGCATGCTCCCTACGTGTTCGATTGGATGCTTATATGAAGAAATGAGGCCATTTGATTTGCTAAGTATGAAGTCCTCAATTATGTGTTGCGTATGATGGCCTATGGGCATGTTGTGTATGAGTTATCTATCTTGTGTTAGTTTATGCTATTGTGTGCTAGGGGTACGTATGCCCGAAATAGTCTACTGGTCTAGAGCCGAGTCAGTTTCACGGTAATCTCAATCGAGCGATGAACAATGAACTCCCGGTTAGTTTCAAAACTTGGGGGAAAACTCAGTAACCTCAGAAATCA
This sequence comes from Capsicum pubescens, assembly GCA_030864215.1. Taxonomy (NCBI): domain Eukaryota; kingdom Viridiplantae; phylum Streptophyta; class Magnoliopsida; order Solanales; family Solanaceae; genus Capsicum; species Capsicum pubescens. Next base: position 100,876,121 of record CM061545.1, read on the forward strand.
TTCTTTATCGAATACTTGGGACATGAAGCTCTGAAATCTTACATATCAATTCACTCCGTTACACACCTCTGTACATTTTATGAGATAGTAAGCTTATCTTAAAAGTAAGTTGCATTTAGAAATACTCCGTCTGAGAACGGAATCAAGCGAACTCTGTCATATTGATAAAGTATCATAATGTGAGAATAGATTCAGTTCAGTTGAGTACAATTAAGAATCGGTTAAGTGTATTTCAGTTGGGAGCAGGATTCAACACCAAGCGAGCTAAGGATGGGAACATTCCTGCGAGTAGAGGGTTTGATTCCTGGTAGCAATCCTTATGCTCCAGAACTATGTCACCAGCGTAGGTTGAGACATCTATCCTGCGAGTAGAGGGTTAGATGAGGTGGTTGTCCTGCGAGTAGAGGGTCCCACCATTCTCGTTTGAGGTCCTGATAGTAGAGGGTCCTATGCAGTTGTCTTTCCTGGTGGCGCGGTATTGACAACCTTCCAGCTGGGGTACAGGTTGGATACCACTTGTGGTATGTGGGGCATGTCGGTTAAATGATCACTCCCACAGTTTCAGTAACAGTCTCAGAAAAAAACTCAGTTAATGTGCAGAAGTTGAGGCTGTCAGATACAGGCCTCCCAGTATTGCTATCATTATCATTGAGTAGAGAGACTTTCTACGAGATGAGGGTTGATCTCAAACTTATTTACCCTTTATCATTATCATTGAGTATAGAGACTTCTTGCTAGATGAAGGTTGATCTCAGATTCAGTTGTTCAGTGTTCCAGAGTTGGTGAATTTGAATATCAAATATCAGTAATATCATTTGCCCAATTTCTCAGTATGGATAAGTACAGATGTCAGCTCTAGTAGCTTCAGATACTCAGTATCTTATTATCAGTATTATTATTTTCGGGTGTCAGTGTTCAAAATGTAACATTCGGTGTCATGATGATTTCAGTTGTACTTTATGCATCCATATGTGTATTGTTGATCAGACATGTTTCAAAATTGGTAACTGCAGAGTTTCTATATATGTTTATTCCAGCGAATACATATTATTCAGATTGTTATGTTTATGCACAAGCCTTATATTTAACCTTACCCTATCCTTGCATACTCGGTACATTTTTATACTGACGCATTTGCGCTATGGTGCTTTCTCTTATGTTACACCATAGGTTCAGAAGAGCGTGATCCAGAGTATATTTAGCTATCAGATCTTGTAGCAGTGGGTGCAACAGTGAGTCCTCATCATCCGAGGATATTCCATTTTAGTGTTTTGTTGATTTTAGTTGATGGAGTTAGTTAGGGATTGTCCCTTCAACTCCATAGTTTAGACAGTTAGAGGCTTTTCAGACAAATGTATTAGTGTGTGGTTCCCAGTATTTCATATTTTTAGATGTTTGAACCTTATGGCAAGTTTACGCATGTATTTTATTATATTATGCAGTGAACCGGTACAGATATCAGAAAAGGGTTAGCTTGTGGTCCTTCGTGATCATAAGCACCGTGTGGCGTTTCGGTTCTCGGGAATCGGGGCGTTACACTTAAAACTCAAATTACTGATGAAACTTCAATTACAACTGCAGGCACATCTAAAGGGAAAAATATAGTCACTCAAAATAGACCTGGAATACCAAAGAAAAATAATTATAACCTCAGCCAAATATTTTCAAAACCATACACCAAATATACAAAATTTAGAAGCATTTGCACCTCCCCAGATACATACCTATTCTGAATCACTTAACCAAGAAAAACAGATATACAATTATTCTTCTCGAAAATACATTGACAACATACACACCTTACAAACCTTATTAAATACCAAATCTATTCAAAGTGAAGATCTATCCGCACAACAAAAAGGATATATTACCCAGAAATGCCAAAATTACAATAAACTTATTGCCTTACCAGGTACAAGCCCAAATTTTATTAAATCATGTTACTATTATGGATTATTATCTACGGTTTACACAACCGATGGAGAGGAGTTAGCAGGAATCCCAGAAATTCACAAAGAATTTATGACTTACAAGAGAATTACCAACGGACAATTATTCTATGTTCGATTTTATTCCGCACCAGCAGAAATATTGTTTGACGAAATTAAATAAACTATTAATGTGGTCAAAATGGGTATGACCAGAGATTATATTATTTCGGAAGAAATATGTGAACAGACCGAGATACCAAAAACGCAGATACCAGTATTTTACCGCAACAAAAGAGTTATTGGAATAAGCAATATATTATCAGAGTTATTTAATAATTATTCAAATAAAAAGCCAGTTTGGATATATAATTCAAGGAATCAAGCATTGATTTATTCAACTTGCAAAGAAGTTAGAGACCATGACATGGAAGAACTTAGAAAATGGGGATTAACACTCCTCAGACCAGAAGAACAACCATTAACGAGATCTATCAGTAAGAGAATTATTTCAGAAGAATCTATGGATCAATTTTGTGAAAAAGTTGGCAAAAAATACAAAGACCACATATGCAGCAGATGTAGTGGCAAACACAACTTTATTCCAGATGTGATGCTACACTGAAAAGAAGATAGAAAAATAGCAGATACGACAAAAAAGATAGCTACGGAGCAAAATAATGGAAATAAAAGACAAGATATTAAATTATGAAAGCGACATGTAACAAACTTTCACAATTTTCTTTACGTAAATTATTAGAAACTATTGTATAGTTTGACTATTAGTCTAAGCATTAATAGATTTTGTCTTTTTAGAAAGACTTTTGTATAGTAAAGTAGGTTAGGTAGAAGACTTTTTGTAAAAAGTTTTAGAAACGTGTAAAATTAGAGAAACTTTTTCATTATAAATAGAAGGCATCGGAGGCAGAAGAGAAGCAAGCCTTCATGCGTTGAAGCAAAAAATCTCTCTCTTGTCCACAACAAATATTTTGCTTATTTATTTAAAAACAGGTATATTTCAGTGGAAAAATCTATGGAGGAACAAAACTTAGGATTATCAAACTTACCAGAACAGATATATTTATTCAGTATTATGAATAGCTAATTTCATAATTCCTAACAATCATGATATGATAAGATAAGTTCATGTTAGTTACTTTATAGTAGAATTATTCGAAGAATAGTATGTTAAGAAGTTTATTAGCAAAGTTGAAATGGAGAAAAATCCCTAAGAACTATGTCATCCTAAAGGTGAAACCAATAAGGCAAGAAGCCGTGGTGGGGAGTAGCCAGAGTAGAGGCGCTGTTTAAGGGAAAAGTATCTGGATTACCATGCTAATAGTGACCGACGAACATGTTATTTAAGAATAATCTAGTATATAGTAATCTAATATGATCATATTTTGTTATGTGTATGATTGAAGGAAATATTTTGAAAATAACAATTTTTATGAAAAATGAATAATTATTTATCTGACGAAATTGTAGATAAATTTAAAATACTTATTTTGTATGCACTTAAGGATATAGAAGTAGTAGATATAAGAAAAATCATATTAGAAAAAAAACATTTGGTAAATATTATATGACTAGAATAAATTACATACCACAAATACCTAATTACACTTACAAACACATATATACCAAACCTACATGTCAACCATGATAAACTATGTATATTTAGAATTTTGGGAAAAAGATATGAGAAACATACAACTAGTAGAAAAACAAATAAAAACAAATTTAGACAAATATATGGAAACTAAAGATATAAAATATATAGAATTTCTTAATGAAAATATGCAAGAATTACTTAGACTAAAACAAACAACTAGTAAGTATTATGAAAAAATATTTAATCAAGCCTAAATGACAGATGATATTAAAATACTTGTTTTATATATACTTAGAGATATAGAAATTATAGACATAAAGAAAATAATATGGAAAAAATTACAAGATTATGAAGAGGAAGAATTATTAAACAGTATAGAAAACTTACTCATATATTATGAACATCAATATTATTTAGATTCAGATGGATATTATACAGACTAAAAATGCCAGAAAACATTAAGAAAATTAGAGAAAATCAAGAAGACCTACATAAAGAAATTAATTATAGAAAACAAATTAGAGAAATAATGAAAAATCTAATAGAAAAATTAAAATGGATAGACGAAACCTTGAAAAATTTAGAAAAAAACAGAGATAAAAGTTTAGATAGTTTAAAAAATTCATTAAGAAGAGAAGAAGAAAAAAATAGTTAGTTGTATTAATAACCTCAAACAAGATATTAAATATAGTACAAATAGAATAGATTATTATACATTTACTTTAGAAGAATAAAATGATAAACTACAAATATCTAAAATACTGGGAACAAGAAATGGAAGAAATAAGATTAACAGAAAACCTTATAAAAATGAATTTAATTGAATATTTTAAAATAAAAGATATAGAATATTTAGAATATCTTAAAAATAATATAGAAGACTTACAAAAACTAAGAGAAAAAGCTAAAGAATATTATAACAAAGCATTTAATCAACTACCATTTAATCACCCCCCAAAATATGAATATCAGTAAAATTAAAAATGTTAATAAGATTTACGGAAATAAAAGATACAAGAACGAAGAAAAACATTTAATAAACATTACTACAAAGCATTTAATAATTACATAAATTAATGGATACATCTTACAAAAAGAATAAATCATTAAAAGAAATCGAAAATAAACTATATAGTTTATACCTAGAATACAAAAGATTACATAATACTAACGAGGATCCTAGAACACTAGATAATTTAATTACGATACTATCTAATTTAGAATATGAATTAATAAAACATCTTAAGTTAAGAAGATAAAAATGAAAATTAATCCAATCAATAATATTCACAAAATACATTATATAAAAATAAATAGTTATTACCTAATAACTATTTTAACTATTTATTATCTACCGCGCCTAATCCGAATAAATAGTTATTACCTAATAACTATTTTAACTATTTATTATCTACCGTGCCTAATCCGCGCCCCCCTTACAATTGGTACTTTGGACTCATACAAATTTTTATGTTAAAAATTGTATATTATGACTATTCTTAATATTATAAAATGCAATTATATGTAACTTACCAATTGTACTGGAATCCCAACATAGATGTGTAGCTACATTGCTTTGCTATAACAATCAACAAAACTTTTGAAAAATTCTTTAATTTATAACATAATTGTTGAAATTTATTCTGACATCAAATTTAATTTTATTTTAGCTACGTTATAGAGATTTTTTTTTATTAATATAGCTTATGGCATATTTAAGTTGTAGAAATAAATGAATTTTTGTAAATCTATATATACTTACCAAAAATGTGGCTATTTATTTTCTCTTTCATAGCAAATTTTAAAAATTAGCTATAGTTTATGTATTTTATGTCAATAACATTGAATCCTTAGCATATGCAAAAGTATTTATGGCAATACTTCAATTTATAGCTAGAGATCTTTTAACTCCTAACTGAATACAGGTATTGTTATTACGATACTAAAATATAAACTAACCATAATTTTTTAATTTTTTTAAGAAAACAAATTAAATCTTTTGTCACATTAAATATATTATGTCAAGACCAAAAATGAAGTTTGTGATGACACCTGTCACACCCTTCATTACATACCTATCTCTTCTCAAACTCAGTAATCAAAGTAAACCAAAAGAGAAAGAAGAAGAATGAAAATAATCCAAAATAATTTTGAAAGAAATACAATCTCAACACAATATCTCAGATTTAGTTGTCAATAGTACAAACCTCTAAATACCAAAAAAATAATAATTTATATTATATACAAATAAATGAATAAGATAAATGAAAAAGGGGTATGAGTAAGCTTTGCAATCTAACAGTTGCTACCACATCCTCAGAAAAGTCAACTATCACGACCAAAAATAAATTCTGTGATGACACCCGTCACACCCTTCGAGACAAGTAAGCCTATCTCAACCTAAAATCAATAATCAAAGTAAATAAAAAGAAGAAGAAGAATGAAAATTATTCCCAAATAATATACAAAAGAATACAATTTTAATTATACATCTGAGTTCTGATTATCGCTAGTACAAGACTCTAATACAGAATATGATCAAATAATCCAAATTATCTTAAATGTGAATAAATCATAAGATAACATAAGGAGAGATTCGAGTAAGCTTTGAGATCTTCAGTCGCTACCTCGATTTCTATAATGCAAATACTGAGAGAACACAATCAATGCTCCGCTACTCGAATCAATACCTGAATAGAGTACCAAAAAATAAAAAAAAAGAAAGGGTGAGTACAAAACATATGTACTCAAGAAGCATAATAAAAAATCGACTTTAATCCAAAGTGATGGCGCGTACCATTGCACAAACCATCAAATTTACACCAAGTAATCCTGTACTAAAAAAAGTCACAACCTATACTAGCAGATATCACATAAATCCAGATAATCAAATTAGTGCATTTATTGTAGGCACGTACAATTTAGGATCAACAGCAATAAACATAAGTTATATCAAAATAGAATCTCACGAGTATGATATATGATATCCACTCACCATCTCAAACCAAAAATTTTAACTAAGATAGAAGAGGTGCAAATCATTAAACACTAGATGTGATACAACAGTCTCAGCAGATCAAGCCATAAATAATACCCCACGTCTCATAATATCTCAACCAAATCACCAAGAGAAGATACAATGCAATGTAATATAGTGATATAAAAAATAATACGCAATATCACACATAAGATTTAATCCCAATAATAATATAATTTAAAAGAAAATAATTAGATACAAGATCAATCATACAAAGGGCTACAATGCAATGCAATAGGATTATACTGACGTACTATCTCAATGTCACCTCATAGACACATTTCAAGAATAATCTCCCAAGAGAGGTCCCATGGGGGTTCACAACCCATATATTATCACAATCTCATCAATCAATCTTATCGGCACATCCATTAACCAAGGATTTTATTAACTATTTTATCTATTTTAAAAAATAGTATTTCTCAGTGGTACTACTTCAATGAATATGGATTAATGAATGAGGATTCATTACTTATAATTAATTCAACATCATATAATAAATCATCTCAATAATGATATAAATGAGCTAAAGTAACCTCATGTCATGACCTAATTTATGAGTCATGATAACACCTACTTTAACACACCAGTAGTGTAATACCTCAAATTTTCAAGATCTAAACCCCTCAAAAGATAGGCCATTAAGTTGGCTTTCCAATGTCATAGTTCTCACCTAGATATGATATTGTGGAAAGCAGCTATGTAATTTTCCCTTTAAGTGTTAGTTAGTTGCTAGTGGCTACGAATCACGTGATGACTCATAGTCAGATGTTATGAGTCATTAAGAGTAGTAGTGTTACAACAAAAAGAAGCTTCAATTTTAACCTAGTGACCATGACTCCACTCCATGATTCATAATCAAACATTAGGATTAGTTAGGAGGGACTCATAGTCACAACAATGTTCAACAAAGAATCCATTCTAGTGTTTACAAGTTTAGCACACGACTCTTAGTCAGACATTACATGTCATTGAATGGACCCATAGCTAACCTGTAAAGGATCTAAGAATCAAGCCTCAAACTACGACTCCACCTAACTACTCGTAGTCAGTCGTAATGAATAGTATGACAAAGGTCATAGTCATAGAAGAAAGAACCCTAGACCTTAGGGTTCCAGGTTACGAATCAGACCACGGCTCATGGCCAGTCGTAACGAGTCGTGAGGTAAGTCATAACGACTGGGAATATAATTCCTTCATATTTTTAATAAGGGATTTTTGGTAATTTCCACCCATTTTAACCATAACCCATATTGCTTGGGTACCCAAACATCATTTATTGGTGGATTAAAACTAGCCTAACACCTCTAACTTCAAAAATTATTTCTCTTAGCAAAATAAAGTGATTCCCTTCTTCCTCAAGAGCAAACTAGGGTTTCCTATGAGCAAAATAAACTTTATGGATTTCACCAAGGAATCTATTCTCAGGTATGCGGGATATTCATCAATTTACCCTTTCACCCATTGAGTCCCAAGAAAGTTCCAAAATTTATGAATACAAACCCTTTTCCCCTTTTTATAGAGTTACAAGTTAAATATGAATTTTACCATCTCTTTCTCTTAGTTGTTTGGATTATGTACCATGAAAATATGTTCCCTCATAAGAATTGTGTTTCCATATATTTGATCATCTTTAGTATCTATATCAAAATTAGTTATTGACATATAGAGTATTAATTATGATTTTCCATACTATGGTCAGTTTTACCACTTTTATGATCAGTTACATTAGTCTATGCTGGTGGGTTATGAACACCTAATACCAAGGTTTTAAACATGCAGCAATTTACAAAATCATGATTCTTTTAATTATGTATACAATATTAATTTCAAAATACCATGACTTGATCATATCATAATTTAATTTATGTTTCAGTTAAACTTCAGAGTCGTTCAGTTGGGAGTAATACTTAGCACCGAGTGAACGCAAGAATAATGGCTCTTCATTAGTTAGGCAGAGTCATTAGTCCTTAAGTTCTAGAACTAAGTTTTCATCTTAGGTTATGAGGGGTCACCTATCAGTTTAGGCTTGAAACACTCTTAGGGGTCACCCATCAGTTTAGGCTTAAAACCCTCTTAGGGGCACCTATCAGTTTAGGCTTGACACCCTAGTCCTTCAGGACATCAGATTGGTGTATCCATGTTAGCTAGTGTTGGTACCCTTGGAAAGGCATCGACATACTTCCAAATGGGGTTACAAGTTAGACCTCAATTAGCTCAGATTGGCGTATGTTAGTTGTAGTTAGCTCGCACAGTCCTCAATTCAGTTATTTAGATTATGTTTAGTTAAGGTTTGTATGACCAAGTGTTTAGTATCTCAGTCATCTAGTTATTCAGATTATTTCAATACATGTTTATACTTGGTCTTGCATTTGATTTTTCATGTTTATGCATCCATGCTCAGTGTATATGTATATATTCTACCTTCCATCTTACGTACTAGTACATTCAAAGTATTGATTGTATACTCTGTTTTGCACTATGTTGTCTTATAACATAGCTTCAGACTCTTAGTTCCTAGATCAAATGTAGTCCATTCCTGTGACACTCAACTGCAGCATCGGTGAGTCCTCATTAGTCGAGGACTATTTATATTATTAGTTATTCATTCCAGTATTTTATTTTATGCTATTTTAGTTAGTCAAAGTTAGTTGGGGGGCCTATCCTAACAACTCATCATATGTAGAGGCTTTTAGATAGTCAGACAATTAGATGTATTTTTCAGTGATGTATTCTAGTTACATTTGATATTGTTTTGATTATCAGACATTTTTAAATGGCTTTCGCACAATAATTTGTTATGTTTTTTTGTATATACATCTTATGCCAGATCATGATTTAGCTTAGGGTTACTTGTAACCTTAAGTACCATGTTACGACTCAGGGTAGTCTCGAGTCGTGACAAACTTGGTATTAGAAAACAAGGTTTAAATTGTCCTAGGCTGTCTGAAAGTCGCATTAAGTGGAGTCTTGTTCATGGGTGTGAAGTGCACCACACTTATGGGTGAGAGTCTAAGAAAAGTTTTAGGAATATATCCCTTCTTTCACTGTTTATGTTATGCGATAGAGCGTGAGGTCTGTTAAACTCCCTTTTCTAACTCGTTCTCTACCATTTATAAAAATACCTCACAGAAGAGCTAATGAAAGAAGAAATGGGGACCAACTCGCACCACCACCTATTATTGATGACCCTCTGGATGAGTAGGTCTCTCATGCTGAATTCAGGGCTACTTTTATAACCTTATCCCACTCTGTGGCTTCCCAGATTAATCAACAACAACCAGAATCTGGGATTTTACTCGGATAAATCCCTCAGCATTCTCTAGATCCAGTTCTGAGAAAGATCCAGAGGAGTTTTTAGATTGTGTGTAGAAGGTGACTGATATTATAGGTGTTACCTTGAGTGAGAGTGCTGACTTAGCTACTTACTAATTGTAAGGGGTGGATTACACTAGGTTAAGTAGTGAAAGGAAAATTGAGGAGCCAATGTAGGACCCTTATAGTGGGATGAGTTTGCTAGTACTTATTAGATAGTTTCTTTCCACTAGAGTTGAGGGAGAGCAAGGTGCAAGAGTTTATCAATTTGAAATAGGGTAATATGAGTGGGAAGGAGTAATCACTCAAGTTTACTCAGTTTACTCAGTTTTCAAAGTATGCTCCGAATGTTGTGGCTGATTCTAGGGCCAGGATGAGTAAGTTCGTAAATGGTGTTTCAGAAAATATTTTAAAATATTGTAGGACAACTATGTTTTTTAAGGAGATAGACCTTTAATGATTAATTGTTAATACTTAGCAGATTGAGGAGGAGAAACTCATACAAAGGGAAATGGAGAATATGAGGCCCAAAACTTGTTGTTTTACCTTCTCCCAATAGAGGTCAGAAGGTGATAAACATCTTTAGTGCTGCTAGAAATCCTCAGCTCCAGCCCCATATTCTTCCAGTGCCTAAGTTCAGACAGGACAATCATGATAGAGCACTAGGATCTAAATTCAAAGGTAGTGTGAATAGTGGTTGCATCAACCCAGTTTGCAGGAGATGTGGTAAGAACTACATGAATGAATGCTTGGCAGGCAATAATGTGTGTTTTGGGTGTGGCAAGTCAGGCTATCAAATAATGGAATGTCCTGTAGTTTCCCAATAAAGATGAAATGATTATCAGCAGGGATAGCTAACTCTTCAGTAGTCTCAGCAGGAAGCCCAACTCAGCAGTGTGCCACTTTTAGTGCAACCAGTGGACAATGTCAGAATTGACTCTATGCCTTTCAGACTCGACAGGATCAAGAATATTCTCCTGATATGGTTACTGGTACGTTACAAGTCTTCCTTCTTCCTATGCATGCATTATTAGATCCCAGAGCCACTATGTCCTTCATGACTCCTTATATAACTATAAATGCCAGTGTCAGCCTAGAATTCTCGCAGAACCCTTCACAGTGTCAACTCCCATAGGTAGTTTTATCATAGATAAATAGGTGTACAAAAATTGCCCTGTCATAGTGTCCCAGAAAGTTACCTCATCGATATTAAAAAATTAGAGATGATTGATTTTGATGTCATTCTTGACATGGATTGGATCCACTCCTTTTATGCATTAGTTGACTATAGAAAAAGAATAGTCTAGTTCCAGTTTCTTAATGAGCCAGTCATAGAATGGAGGGGTAGTACCTTAGCGCCTACAAGTCGATTCGTATCCTACCTTAGGGCAAGGAAGATGATATCCAAGGGTTACATATATCATCTTGTTCGATTCAAGTACTTGAAATCTGAGATTCTAAGTCTTGAATTAGTTCTAGTAGTTAATGAGTTTTTGGAAGTATTTCCCGAGATACTTGACTGTTCTGAGTTTAACTAACTGATATTTGACTATTCTGATAATGCTCATAGTATATTCTAAAGACTATTCTGTAATATATTGAGACTAGACTACATAAATAGCTATGGTTTTGGGCATTCAATACCCCCAGGACTCAAAACAACAATAGTAAAACAACACTGAAGCTTAAGGGATATAGTATAAAGGCTTTCGTAAAACATTTACTCTTGTAGGCATTTTATAAAACACTTGTAGTTCGTAGCTTAGTAAAATCATGAGAATACTATGGAACTTGTATAAATAACATGAATTTAACATTAAAAGCACTAAATCATGGTTTAATTCAATAAATGATAACATTGAAACATGGAGAATCGAATAATAATAATAATTTCATTGAAACATGGTATAAAATCATAGTTCATGGAGATTCATGGGTGAAATCATAATTTAAAACATAATAACTTGGAAAGATCATAACTTGCTAATTAAAATGGGATACTTGGACTCCATGGGTGAAAGGGACCCTTGGATGAACATTTAACATACCTTAACTGATGAATTTCTTGAAGTTCTTAGTGAATTCTTGAGGGTTGGCCTTGAATTTGAGAGCTAGGGTTTGTATTTTAGAGAGAAAGCTCTTGAATTTTGGGGGAAAATTGAGTGAATAATGAACTTAAAATGGTTTTAGGGCTTAAATATCACACCTGTGCGGATCAAAATAATAGGAAAAGATTGTTTTAACCCTGGGCGATATTTTAATTTACATCAAATTTTTCCAAAACACCACTGGCATGATGCGGTGCTATTGCGCCGTGTCACTGGAATTGGACAACTTGGAAAATATACAGTGGCGCGTTGTGGTGCAATTGTGCGTGCCACCTTGTTTGCAACCTAGAATCTCACTACGATGCGGTGGTATCGCATGGGATCACTAGAAATTGACAATTCTGAACTGAGCCTATGGCGCAATGTACCAACATCGCGGAGGCCCACTGGTTTTTGACAATTGTCACTTAGATTGTCCCCGTGATGCGTTAAGGGTCAAAATGACGGTGTTTAACGACTAAACTTTAAATTGCCATAACTTCTTACCCGGTTATCGGATTTGGGTGAAGTTTATATTGTTGAAAAGCTAATTCAATTTCCTACACAATGGATAGCTCTAAACTAGAAAATAATAAGTTTTTCAAAAATTTTATATATGAATACTCATGTATTGGGACTTAAATTATGTTAGGGAAATACGGGGTATTACAATATCTCCCCCTCGGGATCATTCATCCTCGAATGAGACTAGTTAAGCTGAGGGAAACCTGATGGACTGAGCTTACACACTGAATATGCATATCTGATGCATGTAATGCATGACTGAACTAATTTGTAAAGGTACGACTGACATGTACATGATGTGCAACTGAAACTGAGCATGATAGAGAGAAATCTTATGATGATTAATACCTTATACTGAATCTGGATTTGTGGAGAAAATATGAGGGTACTTGGTTCATATATCTACCTCTGCTTCCCAAGTGGCTCCCTCAACGAACTGATTCCGCCAAAGAACTTTGACCAATGGAACTTCTTTTTTCCTTAGTCTACAAACTTGATGATCAAGAATTTTGACTAGAACTCCTCAAAGGAAAGAATATTCTGAATATCTACACTTTCTAAGGGAACAACTACAACTGGATCACCAATACACTTTTTCAACAATGAGACATGGAACACTTGTGTGCTAAAGCAATATCTGAAGGAAACTCAAGATCATAAGCTACCTTTCTAAAATAACTAAGAATTCGGAAGGGACCGGCATATCGGGGACTGAGTTTCCCTTTCTTGCAAAATCTCTTCACTCCCATCATGGGAGAGATTTTCAAGTACACAAAATCACCGACCTCAAACTCGAGATCCTTTCCCCTCATTTATTAAGTATGATTTCTGTCAGCTCTGGGTAGCCCTAAGCCTTTATCTAATCAACTGAACCTTCTTTAATGCATCAAACACTAAGTCAGACCCTACTTTTTTGGTCTCATCTATTTCAAACCAACCAATTAGAGATCTACATCTCCTACCATAGAGAGCATCAAATGGAGCCATACGAATACTGGAATGATAGCTGTTATTATATGCGAATTCAATCAAAGGCAAGTGGTCATTCCAACTACCTTTATAATCAACTATGCATGCTCTCAGCATATCATCTAGAGTCTGAATGGTCCGTTCTGCTTGACCATCTATCTGAGGGATGAAAGTTGTACTGAGATAGACTTGGGTACCAAGACCTTTTTAGAATTCTTTCCAGAAGTGAGAGGTAAACTGGGTCCCTCTATCTGAGATGATAGATAAGGGAACATCGTGTAACCTGATCAACTCTCTGAGATAAAGTTTGGCATAGTCCTCAGCTAAGTAAGAGGTATGGACTGGCAAAAAATGAGCTAATTTGGTCATCTTATATACGATAACCCAAATGGAATCATGTTGATGACGAGTATGAGGCAGACCCATCACAAAGCCCATGTTCACTTCTTCCCATTTCCACGTGGGAATACTGAACTCCTGCTTAGACCCACTAGGCTTCTGGTGCTCAATCTTAACTTGCTGGAACGTAGAGAATTTAGCTACAAACTTTGCAATATTTCTCTTCATCCCACTCCACCAATAGATCTCCCGCAAAGCGCAGTACATCTTCGTGGCCCCTAGATGAATAGAGCAACGTATACCATGCACTTCTGCAAGAATTCGTTGCCTCAAGTCATTTATACCAGGCACACTTAGCTGACCCTGATAACGCAGAACACCATCTTCCACTTGGATGAAAACCTCCACCTTCTGATCTATCATTGATTCTTTCAACTTAACTAGACTGGGATCTCTATCCTGCTTTTTCTTTACCTCAGAAACTAGAGATGATTCTGAGCTACTTTGCACCCATACACTGGCTTCTACTTAATCGAGTAAGAGGATACCTAGTCAGGCAAGATGATGAACTTTCTGAGCTAACTTCTTCTTACCATCCTCAACATGAGCAACACTACATATAGACAACCTATGAGAGCATAATCCAATATATTATCCCTTCTCGAATGATACAAAACACTCATGTCATAATCCTTCAATAACTCTAACCACATTCTCTGACGCAGATTTAAATCTTTCTGAGAGAACACATATTGTAGGCTCTTATGGTCAGTGAACACATCTATGTGCACCCCATACAAGTAATGCCTCCAAATCTTTAAGGCAAATACTACTGCTACTAACTCAAGATCATTAGTAGGATAATTCTTCTTATGGGGTTTAAGTTTTCTAGAGGCATAGGCTATGAACTTAAATCTCTACACGAGGACACAACCCAAACCTACTTTAAATGCATCACACTACACAACAAACCCATCTGAACCATCTGGCAGGGTAAGAACTGGGGCTGAGGTGAGTCGAGTTTTCAACTCCTGAAAACTCTTCTCGCAGGAATCTGACCACTGAAATTTAACTTTCTTTTGAGTCAATCTGGACATGGGGGATGCAATAGAATAAAATCCTTCAACAAACCGACGGTAATAGCCAGCTAAACCAAAGAAACTCCTGATGTCTGATGGAGAGATGGGTCTAGGTTAATTTCTCATTGCAACAGTCTTTTGAGGATCAACTCTAATGCCATCACCGAAAATAATATGGCCAAGGAAATCTACTAATCTTATCCAGAATTCACGCTTACAAAATTTAGCAAATAACTAGTGAGCTCTAAGAGTCTGCAATACTATTTGAGATGGTTTGCATGATCAGTTTCTCTACGGGAATAAATAAGAATGTCGTCAATGAAGACTATGACGAACATGCCCAAGTACTACTTGAACACTCGGTTCATCAAGTCCATGAATGCTGCTGGGGCATTTGTGAGACCAAAGGACATAACTAGAAATTCAAAGTGACCATACCAAGTTCAGAATGTTATTTTCAGAATGTTACATTCCCTGACCCTGAGCTGATGATAGCCTGATCTGAGGTCTATCGTTGAAAAATAGCTGGCACCCTGAAGTTGATCAAACAAGTCATTGATTCTAGGCAGTGAATATCTATTCTTGAATGTGACCTTGTTTAACTAACAGTAGTCTATGCACATTCTGAGAGAACCATCCTTCTTACGCACGAATAGAATAGGTGCGCCCCACGGAGAGATGCTGGGTCTGATAAATACCTTATCTAGAAGATCGTTTAACTGTTCTTTTAACTCCTTGAGTTCAGCTAGATCCATTCTTTATGGAGGAATAAATATGGGCTGAGTATATAGAAGAAGGTCTATTTCGAAGTCGATTTTCCTTTCAGGAGGAACTCCGGGAAGATCTTCAGGAAATACATTTGAGAATTAATTTACTACAGGAACTGATTCAAGAGTTGAAGTTTCTAAGTTAGAGTCTTTGACTCGCACAAGATAGTAAATACACCCCTTCGATATCATCTGTCTCTCTCTAAGGTACGAAATCAACTGACCCCTAAGAGTTGTGGTACTACCCTTCTATTCAAGGACTGGTTCATTTGGGAACTAAAAATAAACTATTCTATTTCTATAATCAACTGAGGCATATCACGAGTGGATCCAATCCATGATGAGAATGATATCAAAATCCGTCATCTCTAACTCTACGAGATCAACTGAGGTAACTTTCTGACATATTAGATCAGACAATTCCTGTATACCTATCTGGATATAATGAAAACACCTACTAGGTTAGACACTAAAAAGGTCTCTGCTAGAGTTTTGGGACTGAATCTAAAATTGACAGCTATATATGGAGTTACAAAAGAAAAAAAAGCTCCAGGGTCTAGTAAGGCATAAACATGTAAGTGAAAGACCTACAATGTACCAGTAACTATATCAGGAGAATTTTCTTGATCTTGGAGAGACTGAAAAACATATAATCTATTCGGACGCTAACCACTGGTAGTACTGGAAGCGACACCCTGCTGGGTTGGGAGACCGGATGGAACCGACGACTAATGGGATTGGCCCTGTTCGCTCACATCCCTACCTTTCTGAGAAACTACCCGACACTTTCGAATTCAATGTCCTGGATTGCCATACCAGAATCACATATCACTACCCACTCTACACTCACCCTGATGGTGTCTACTATATTTCTGACATAGAGGATTTGTATGAGCACTGTTAACACTGACCTGGGACTTAGAGCCTGGTGCTCTATACCTATTGTTATTTCTGAATTTGGGTACAGGAGCACTGGCTAAAGAGGGTGCTGGTGCTGAAGACCTCTGATAAAACTGAAGACGATTACCACCCTCTAACTTTGGCTGACTAAAGTTAAAACTACCCATTCTAACTCTCTTGTTTCCTCTCTCTCTTTCCTTAATATTTTTCTTCTCTATCTATTGAGCATGGACCATCAGCCTAGACAAGTCCATCTCAGTAATCAGCATTGCGGTCCTGTACTCTTTTACCACACTATCAGATATGCCAGACACAAACTTGCTCATCTTAGACTTGTTATCAACTCCCACATGAGGAACATATCTTTATAACTGAGTAATCTCGAGGTAATACTCCCTCACGCTCATGCTTCTCTGCCTCAAGTTAATAAATTCTAACACCTTGGCCTCTCTCAACTCTAATAGGAAGAATCTGTTAAAGAAAGTTGTGGCAAACTCTTCCCATTCTACAGGCCCTGCATCTATACCCCTATCAACCATTCACTGCTTAAACCAAGTATGGGATACATCCTATAACTGATATATAGCTAACTCAACACTCTGACTAGATGTCACCCCTATAGCATTCATGACCTTTTGAACCATATCTAAGAATTCCTGTGGATCCTCTTCAGACTTAGATCCCGTGAAAGAAGGAGGATTCATTTGGGTGAAATCTCAAATTTTGGTTGCAGTAGTACTGGACACTGGGTTGGCCGGAACAGTAGCTGGCCATTTATTTTGTGCTGCTATGGAGTTAGCTAGAGTAGTAAACGCAGCTCTGAATTCTGTGTGAGAGACATGCTTATCCAGAAGATCTGCTTGGATGGGCTGAGGGGCTGGCTAGTTTCCTATTCTTCTTCTGTTCTTCTTGGGAGGCATGTTCTATAAATGGAAGGAAGAAATGGATTAGACAGAGAGTTTAACTTGAGCTTATGCTTACTCACACGACATGGATACTGAAAGAAGGGAAACTTTTTTCTAAATGTCTTGTAGCCTCTCATCCATAACTGTGGAGCGCTACACACCCATGCACAAGACTCTACTTAACGCGGCTTTCAGACTTCCTAGGACACTTTAAAACCTTAGGCTCTGATACCAAGCTTGTAACGCCCCGAGAGTACACCCAGGGCGTCTACGGTGCTTATAGTCCTAAGGAACCACAAGCTAACCCATGAGCTGGTACCTACTGTGAGCACTGAATAATAATACCATAATTTTGGAAGAACAACTGATATGACATAAGGTTTAAACAACTGAATTCAAAACTAAAATATGAGTCTATAGAAATAACTGACTAAATCTGATAAAATACTGATAAACTGGATAACTAACTAAAATGTATGAATACTGAATAACTGACTCTAATGTTTGATAAGATTCTAAAACTGAATGACTGTGAGTTGATGGGATAGGACCCAACTAACTCCAACTAACTACTAATCTGAGACATGAAATAAAGTAAGCCTATCCTCAAAGTATGAGGACTCACCACTGCTACTTCTGAGGATCTGATAAGTCTAATCGCGAGTCAGGAACTGAGCATCAGAACCTATGATATAATACATAATAGCACAATAGAAAAGGTATGTGATCAGTACTTTGAATGTACTGTATACTAAATGAGGTAGGTTGATATGCATGGTTGCATAAACAAAACTAATAATTAACTGAATATGCATGTAAAGCATGGAGTACTGAATAGAGATCATGAAGTCTATAGGTACTAGGAATATGTGGAAATTTGTAAATACTGAGTATGCATGAAAGTTCATAAATATTGAAGATATGTGAAAATCTATAGATACTGAGGATGCATGACCAAGCATATAACATAAACTGAGTAAAATCTGTAAACTAAAATAATAAAATAACTGAAATTTGTATGTTTTTGTCAAACATCACTAAGACTGAATAACTGAACTGGTACTGTAACTAAGATTGTATCTGAGATTGTGGGAGGTATCATTTAATCGACATTCCCTAATTTGAGCTAATCGGGGTCTAACCTGTAACTCCAATTTGAAGGGCGTTAATACCATACCACGGGTACTAACACTGGCTATATGGATCCACTAAACTGATATAACATCCAAAGGACTAAGGATGTTAAGCCTGAACTGGCGGGTTACCCCTGCGAGATAGTCAAGACTAATCTGATAGGTGACTTCCCATATTCTACACTGGTTACGTAGTTTTTAAGTATAGGGACAACCACTAATGACTCTGCCTATCTAATGGGAAAGCCTCCATACCTGCACTCACTCGGTGCTAAATTCTACTCCCAACTAAAAGACACTGAGATACTTGACTGTTCTGAGTTTAACTGACTGATATTTGACTATTCTGATAATGCTTATAGTATGTTCTGAAGACTATTTTGTAATGTACTTAGACTAGACTATATAAACATCTATGGTTTCGGGTATTCAATACCCCCAGGACTCAAAACAACAATAGTAAAACAACACTGAAGCTTAAGGGACATAACATGAAGGCTTTTGTAAAACATTTACTCTTGCAGGCATTTTATCAAACACTTGTAGTTCGTAGCTTAGTCAAATCATGGGAATACTATGGAACTTGGATAAATAACATGAATTTAACATGAAAAGTACTAAGTCATGGTTTAATTCAATACATGATAAAATTAAAACATGAAGAATCAAATAACAACAATAATTTCATTGAAGCATGGTATAAAATCATAGTTCATGGAGATTCATGGGTGAAATCATAATTTAAAACATAATAACTTGGAAATATTATAACTTGGTAATTAAAATGGGATACTTAGACTCCATGGGTGGAAGAGATGGGACCCGTGGATGAATATTTAACATACCTTAACTGATGAATTTCTTAAAGTTCTTGGTGAATTCTTGAGGGTTGGCCTTGAATTTGAGAGCTAGGGTTTGTATTTTAGAGAGAAAGTTTTTTAATTTTGGGGGAAAATTGAGTGAATAATGAACTTAAAATGTTTTTAGGGATTAAATATCACTCTTGGGTGGATTAAAATAATGGGAAAAGACTGTTTTAACCCTGGGCGACACTTTTAATTTTCATTGATTTTTCCGAAAATCACCATTGGCGCGACGCGGCACTATCACACCGTGTCACTGAAATTGGACAATTGGGAAAATGCACAGTGGCGTAATGCGGTACAATCACATTGCCACCTTGTTTACAACATGGAATCTCTCTGCGACGCGGTGGTATCGCGTAGGATTACTGGAAATTGACAATTCTGAATTGAGATTATGGTGCGATGCGCCAACATCGAGAAGGCACACTGGTTTTTGAAAATTATCATTTAGAATGGCTCCGCGATGCGCTAAGGGTCAAAATTACGGTGTTCAACAACTGAAACTTAAAATTGCCATAACTTTTTACCCGGTTATCAAATTTGGACAAATTTTATATCATTGGAAAGATAATTCAATTTCCTACTCAATGCAGGCTCTAAACTGGAAAATAATGAGTGTATCAAAAATTTTATATATGAATACTCATGTATTGTGACTTAAATTATGTTAGGGAATTATGGGGTATTACATAATTATGCCCAAAAAAGTTATAAGATGTGGGTTTTAAGTTAGGCAAGGAGGAAATGTCCAGAATGACCTCCACTTAATAGCTGGAAAAAGATGTCTTTGGTTACGAGTCAACCCCTTGACTTATAACCACACCTTACGACCTGTGACCTTGACTCGTACCCACATCGCCTTTGGATCCCCATACACAACCCATGCTGACGATACGTTCACATGCTGACGAGTTGTCAACTCCTAGTTATCAACATAGAAGTAACGAAAGACATACTGGGTAAGAGTGAAGACCAAGAACTAAATGGCCGTCAACTTGTTGAAAGACTATCAAAATAGGTCGTCAATCTTGGAGAAGAGTAAGCACACATTTTGGATAGTGTTGATGAGCCATGAACTAGTTGATGGAGCTATCCACTCCAGTTGTCAACTAATGAAAAACTTTTAGAAACATTCTGTCTAAGGTTGACGAACTGTCAATCCAGTGATGAGGCCTCAGTTAACTCAAACCCAGGTAAGTTTTTGACCCGGCCCAATTTAAGCCTAAAAATCATGAAACCTTAATTCCCATTCAACCCATTCAAAACCCTTCACATCCCAACTTACCCATTAATTTTTATTTCTTTTAAATTTATATATTTATATAAAATATAAAAATACACAAAATACTTATAAAAATATTAGAGACCATCTCTTTCGAAATGCTTCACCTTCCCACCATTCTTTTGTCTCCCAGAACATCCACTCTATTTTATACCCACTTTTCATCAACCCCCACTATAAAAGAATAACTCACAATTTTCCATTCCCCTTCTCAAACTCACGTTCAAGTTAATATCACCAAAACTCCCATCAAAATTATAATTTGAAGTCTCAATTTCATTATTCTTGTCACTACTTTAGTACACTCCGTTGACAAGGTATGGAAATTTGTTTATTTTCTATCTTCTATTTGTAAAGCTCAAAGTAG
The DNA here is from genome assembly GCA_030864215.1 of Capsicum pubescens. Lineage (NCBI taxonomy): Eukaryota > Viridiplantae > Streptophyta > Magnoliopsida > Solanales > Solanaceae > Capsicum > Capsicum pubescens. The sequence goes on from CM061545.1 coordinate 100,897,235, forward strand.
TATGCATAAATAATTACGAATAATGAGCAATACATATACAATTTTTGGGCAATATATTTTTCTTGAAATTGAAAAATTATATCACCCAAAATTATTCATGTGGGTGAAGTCTAAGTAACCTAAAAACCATATTCTTGGGCATTGTAAATTCCCTATTAAGTAATGAGACTTACTCCTAGTATACGCAAGTAACCTTAATAAAATAATGGAAAATTCATAATTCCTTTCGCAAATTGCTCATCCTCGAGTTAAATTTATTTAAATATGATTGTTGTTAAGATTAGATACAAAGGTTGACAAGCTGTCAACTAGTTGATGAGCTATAAACCCAAGTTATCAATCATGTTTATTCTTGATTTCAACCTTTTAAATTGATGAGTAGTGATTTTACCATCCATTTGCACTCAACATTTGAGCACATTACCTTATTTTGAATGAATAAATAAGACATAAATTTGATTAAATGCACTACTATTAACTCTTTGTAGGCATAGAGTTGAGGAGATAGAAAGATGTGGATTGGAACTTAAAACTATCAAAAGGGATCAAGAAAGTTCAGCTGAAGACTTAGAGCAAAAAGGCCTCAGGTACCGCGATCTGCTGATCGCGATCGCGGTAGTCAAGGAAAAGTCATTCAACCATGATTGTGGAAGTTAATTACGGCCTCATAATCGTGGTCGCAACCAAACCCGTGCGATCGCGACTTAGCGGAAGAAATGAGCCCAAGGACAAAACTAAAAATGCACGTGGTTGATACCAATTTTGAAAAAAAAGACAAAAACCCTAACATCATCATATTACATACTCCCCAATTTTTAGGTTTAGCTCTTGAATTCATAGCCTCCATTTTTTGAGAAAAAAATATTGTATAATTTTTGGGTGAAGAATACATTGGAGACTTTCTAAGTGGAAGATTAGATCACTTCTATTATTGATTTGTGGGAGTGCCAAGTTTGAAGTAACATTCACTTAAGTTTCAATAAATTACTTCAATGGATATTATGGATATATCTATACTTATTTATCTTATGTGTAGCTAGATCTCCCTCTTAGGGTTATGTGTGAATAGGGGTTAAAGTGTGTGTGGGTTGTTATTGATTAGATTCTATTTAGTAGTTCATGTTTATGGGTTTTATCATTGCTATGATAACTTGGTTAGGGTTTGATGGGTGAAAGACCCAAATACCCACATGGGTATGATGAGTGAAAGCTCCATGATCTAGAAAAACCAAAGCCATCTTTGAAAAAAGAGATTTGGGTGAAGTTTAGAAATCCATATCATTCTCTAAAGGGGGATGTGGAGACCAAAGCAATGATAGATAAATTGTGTGTATAGTTTGCTAAATTTTTACTATCTTAGATATAAGGGTGAATGTGAGGTTGACTATACCATGAGTATCATCCTAGAAATAGGGATGCCTAGATTGAGGTTGTGGTTGACAATTGTTAACACACCTATTAGGTATTTGAAAGAATCAATGGGTGAAATTTTGGTGTTTTGTTGAAAGACTAGCATCAAAATCTTTAACCAAACTACCCATATTTGACTTACTAAATTGATGTTAATTGCTAACACCCACATATCACTCTCTTAGTAGTGCATAATCCCAAGATTCGTGCATACTTGTTAAAACTCTAATTATTTGTAGCCCCAAATTTATACTAGAAAAACCCAAAAAGAAACATTAGTTTAAATACCTATCTCCCCCATTTTTACCTTCTTGTAACATTGGTTTTGATTTAACTTGTATGTATTATTTTGAAGTAACTTGATTTCCACTCATATTATTCCTCGTGAATTTGACCCCATCTCCAAAGTTGGATAAATATATATTGGTGACTGCCTTTCACTTAAATTGATGTGTAAGTTGGGCGTTATAAAAAATGGCGCCGTTGTTGGAGAATAATTTGGTGTATTAAGTTAGTTTGAAATTTTAGTTACTTGCTCGAATTCAAGCTTGAACATATTTGTTTGTGATTTTTCTTTGTAGGTAGATTTCATTTTATTTTTATTTTTCTCTATGGCATCTCCTAAAAAATATGATATTAGTAGTTGGGAATGCTATCGTTACGACCCATGCCCAATCTATGCCGGACCACACTTCAGGAGAGATTGTAACTATACTCCCTGAAAAGAGATGAACCCACCTTATAAATCCTATAGGGAGTATAGGTTCTCATTATGTAGTGGTCGAGATGGACATTGGAATGATTATATAAATTCCCCCTCCACCTATTATACTAACCAAATTGTTAGTTCTTCTTATGAGATTAATAGGTCTTATGATGGGAAGAAGGAGGAGCAACAAACCAGACCCATTGGTCTTGGAGCAATGCTTCAAACCATTTTGGATCGGGTAACTATAACCAGGGAGAATGCGCAAGACTTGCATTAATCCTACGGGGTGTTCGAAAGGGAAAATGTCAAGGCAAAGGAATTGGGCAAGGATATAATTCTTGCAAACCTCACAACCATGCCCGTTTCCCAAGAGGAGGTTTGTCGAGAAGAGAAACTAAGATATGATGATGGGCTTGGTAGCAAAGGATCCTCCGTGACTTCCCAACCATCTGAATCATACGAGGAAGAAGAAGCCAAAATAAAAGCAATGGCACTAGAGTCAAGAGAAGAATTAAAGCAAAACTCTTATTATGATGACTCTAGTTCATTTTGGGGTGAAGATGCTTTGGAGGAGGCAATTTTGGGATTAGGGGTTGGACCTTGTTCAACCACTTTCCAACATTATGCCTAAAGGATGCGATAAGAATCCATCCACCTAGAAAAGTGATGGATTGTGGAGAGATGAAGTATGAATCGTATATTTTGGACTTTGACATTCCAAAAGATTATTTGGAACCCTATCCATCAAAGGCCGATACACTCAACTCCCAATATACAACAAACGGACTATTGATGTCCTCATATTTTCCCAAGAAGCCACTCCAAAAATTTGATGTAAAGTTGGGTAAAAGGTTCAAGTCTTCAAAATGGCGAGATCAAAGCTTGCTTGCCATTTCCAAAACCTCTTCCAAGTTTTACCTTGGAAGATCTGAATCTATTGTCCTCTTGCCGCTCATTTCATATTGAATGAAAGATGATATTGAGATTTAAATCTTCTAAGTGGAAACATAAAAAGAAGCAATAGAGGCGTCGTGCCATGATGTTAAACTAATAACTCGATGGGAGGCAACCCATCATTCCACAAAAAGTGTCACATATCCTTTTGATTTATGCATGTAGAGTAGATTTCATATTTTTTTTGTTTTGTTGTTATGAATGCATAATCCATGAAATATTGGTGTTAAGAGGAATTTTGATTGAATTTGAAAAGGGAACATGTGAAATTGGCAATTTAGACTGATTAGGAAGTGCACAAGTAGAGCCTACATGGCCATGATCGCAGAACTAAGACCGCGATCGCAGTCAAATAAGTTAAAGTGAACATCCGAATGCCATTTCCTCCCACGCTTCTCTTTCTAAATTTCTTTCAAAATTCTCTTAAGTTTATGGCTTTGCATTGCACATCCAAGTGTCAATTTATCCTAATTGCATCATCTAATTTGGTAAGTTGTCTCGACTCCCTTGATTTGGAATAATTATATACTTAGAACTTGTAGTTTAGAAGAGACATGAAATGATGTTTTTATCACTAAATGCTTGTTTATTTGTGATTATTATTGTGGTTAGTTATTGTAGTTGGTGTGTACACTAATGGGGAAGTCTTGAGTACCCAAATTTAAGCATTAAACGGTTGAAATAATTGTGTATACCATGTGTTCAAATCAATGTCCCTATGAATTCCTAGTTAAATTATTTGAGTTTGGGGGTATAATTATGATAACTAGGCTTAAGTCCCTTAGTCTTAATGCTTATATGCCTAGTAAAACACGAATGTAGGGATAAAATTGTGTATTCTAACCAAAGTGTAGAACTGCAGACTATAGTCTCAGGTATCGCGATTGTGGTACCGATGACCGCGATAGCGGTACCACAATCGCGGTCACTGCTCTGCGATCTCCATACTTGAGGGCAGTGTCTGCAGGAACCAAAAATTTCTACACATCTATTTCTGCCCCTAAAACCCTCTATAACAGTGTCACATGTATTTATTTGTTTGATATAGCAGATTTTTGGTATGATAATACAAATGTTAGACTGAGTTGTATTGCTTACAGGTTCTAAACCTAAAAAATGGGAGATTTTGATGACATCAGGTTCATGGCCGCACAATGCCAACACAACTACTTTAAAGATTTTCATAGGTCTAAGTTACTCCCGGAAAGGGGTATTTGCCTTGACAAAGTGGAGGAGTAGCTCCCAGCATTCCATACCCGACTCAATGCTAATAGATAGATGTGCTTTGCCCCGGAAACCTGCTATGCAAATGAGTAGTGGGTAAGTGAGTTCTACGTGAACATTAGCATAGTTTCTCTCATAAACCCAATGATGACAATTCGGGGAAAATAAGTGAACTTTGGAGTAGAGAAGATTAATGAGGTGTATGGGCTACTAACTGCTGACATAGGGAAATTCCAAGAAAATGATATGAACTAGGAACATGGATGGCAAACATACTATGTCTATGAAAAGAAGTACACTGGGCCATCACCAAGAGAGATATTTTGATGAATGACTTCACGGCTGAAGCCAGGATATGGCTGAATATCATCTGCAGTAGAGTCTAGCCATTCACTTATATGATCGTTGTCACAGACGTACGAGCTCATATGGTGGCTTGTATCCTGTATGGCATTGCTCTGAATGTGGGTGAGATTGTGATCTCAGAGTAGCAATATTTCAAGAACCAGGGAGGTACGCATCTTCTCTTCTCATCCCTTATTACTTAGCTATGTAGGAGAGCACAGGTAGAGAAGTATGCTGCAGACACATTGGTGCTCCCAGGCCCTCGCATTTTCCCACTTAAAATTTAGGGGTGAGGGTGCCCAGATCAGAGTAAGAAAAGGAAGATGGACTCCAGTAAATTAGCCCAGCAGGACATAGATTCTTGTAGACCTTCGTCAGCCAACCCCCTCGATGAAATCTTAGGTTAAATGAGGGTGGTTAGGGAGTTAGTGTCTAGATTGCCTCAGGGACCAGGAGATCCATCCACCACTCGCCACTCATATGTAACTCAGTCAGATTATGACATATACTGAGAGGAGAAAAAGAAGTAGGGAGCCAATATTGCCAGTTTGGAAAGAGCCTACTCAGCCTTAGTGGGATCACACAGGTACCTTAAGGAGTCATATGAGAAAATCGTGAAGAGAGAGAAGAAAAGAGATAAATTCTTCAAGAAGTTGTGGAAGGGGGTAAAGGGAATCTTTAAGGTGCTCAAACTCAATGAGTGACAACCTTCACCGAGGTTAGACAGTGAAGATGAGGCCCCTGCTGATTGGTCACTGATGCTGGTGGTGGTGATGGTGCAGAGTCATCAAGAGTGAGCAACTCTTGATGCAAATTTAGGGAGACCCCTTTTAATCTTGCTTTATTGCACATACCGTGAGAACACTGCATTCCTTTTAGTTGGGGGTGCCCTCGCATTTGTAGTGATTTGATGTTGTGATGTTGGATATTTCTTTTTATGTTGTTGTTTTGGGATGACATTCTGGATATTACTTTGTTTTTGTTGTGGGATGGTACATCTTTAGGCACTCTGATGGTGCCCGCGTTTTATGGATTATCATGTGGTTTTTAGTATTAGTTTTTATTTTACTTTTATTTTAATTTTTTCTTTTGCTTTTATTTTAATTTTGATGATGCATGACAACCTTTGCCTTATGATGGATTGAGTGACGACATTCTTAAGGTTAAAGCATCGTGTTTGGGTTTTGAGGCATAGGTGCAGGGGAATTCTAAGTACGTGTAGCATAAATATCATGAATGCAAGGGAATTCTGAGTACTTATAGCATAGTAAAGTGGAAATTTTGGATCACATTCTACGCCATTGGTGAAGTCCGAGTAGCCATATGGTTAGTGTCCCCATTTTGATCCAAAATGTGAGGCTAAGGCTTTGGTTGTCACCATATATTAGCAAATTGTGTGTGGTGCTAATGTAAAATGAACAACCCCCTCCGTCCAAATTTTTTCAAAATAAAATCAAGGGCATGGACGTGAGTAATTTGGTAACAAAACTTTTCCTCTTTTTGTGGATCCATAATTTTTTGAGTTCTGAATAGAACTAGATACTCCAAAATTTTCTCCAACGAGAGGGACATTTGAGCTCCCTTGGCAAATTTTTCATGCCATGTGTGGTGAGATCTTTGCATTTATCTCTTATATACTTGTACTATCTAGAACTTTCCCCATTAGTATTTCAAAGATAATTTTGATTGTATTTGGTTGGATAAATGATCTTAGGCCATCTTGTGATTTTGGAAGCCCACTATAGCCTAAAAAGCCTACCCGTGCATGATTGTAATCCCTAGTTACCCACTTTGAGCCTTTGGACCCTTTTGTTGGCAAACTCATTACAAACCGTAAAATATTTTTTTTATCCCTCTTTTGAACCATACCCTCCTTGAACTTGAAGATGCAACTTGAGGCTAAAATCCTAAGTTGGGGGTGGTGAAGGTTGATGGAAGGAAGTTTGGGGCCACTACGTGTTAGTAAAATGCCGAATGTGCCTAAGTGTTGAAAAAAATAGGGATCCAATAAAGAAAAGAATTGCATGAGAAGTGCAAGAAAAATAAATATAAAGAAAATTAGGCGAAAAAAGTAAGCAAAATGTAGGCATATGAAAAGAGAGAAAACAAAAAAGTGTGACCCATAGTCAATAAGGAGGATTGAAAAGTGTGATGTAGATGTTCAAGAAAGGGTGTAGCCATGTTGTTCCCAAATGATATCCTACCCTAACCCGAACCTATGTTACAATCTTAGAAATCCCTTCGAGATCTCCAACCATTTACTTTCACTGTAGAGGTGATTGAAAATAGGGGCAAGCTTATAGTATGACACTTGTTGCATAGAGATTTCTTTTGTGAGGGAGATAGTTTTTGCACTTATAATTACTTGTTGCATATTTGGTAGTTTGGCATGTGGAATTCTCTCTATTGTGAGGTTGGCATGTGAACAAGTTAAGGTGGGTGATTGTGTCACCGCCCGAGCGATGAGGCAAAAGGAGTATAGCTTAGTTTTGGTCAAAAAGTGAGTCATTTCTAGAGAATTAGTGGTTGTTTCTTTATTTCTCTTTAAATTCTTATGTATCCTTTGATAGTGCATCTTAGGATGAGGTGAGTAGTGAAAAATAGCTTAGACCATGTGCAATGAGCTACTTGTGGTAGTGACTAGGGCTGAAATCATTGTGATCTTTAAGGCATGAAGTTTGGGCATAAATGATTGTGTCTCATGGTAAGAGGTAGTGTAGCTTGAGGACAAGTAATAGATTTAAGTTGGGGCTATTGATGAGTGGTGATTTTACCACCCATTCGCACTCAACATTTGTGCACATTACCTTGTTTTGAATGAATAAATGAGACATAATTGTGATTAAATGCACCAACATCTACTCTTTGCAGGCATAAAGTTGAGGAGATAGAAAGATATGGATTAGAGCTTAAATAATCAAAAGGGAGAAAGAAAAGTGCAGCTGAAGACTTAGAGAACAAAGCCCTCAGGTACCGTGGTCGCGGTCTGCTGACCGCGATCGCAATAATCAAGCAAAAGTCATTCAACCGTGATTATGGAAGTTAACCGTGGTCGCGTAACCGCCATCACATCCAGACCCACACAATCGCGGCTTAGCAGAAGAAATCATCCCAAGGGTAAAACTAAAAATGCACGTGGTTGATCCTAATTTTGAAAAAAAGACTCAAACCCTAGCATCATTATATTGCATATTCCATAATTTTTAGGTTTAGCTCTTGAGTTCATAGCCTCTATTTTTGGAGAAGAAAATATTTTATAATTTTTGGGTGAAGAATATATTGGAGACTTTCAAACTGGAAGATTAGCTCACTTCCATTGTAGATTTGTGGGAGTGCCAAGTTTGAAGTAACATTCACTTAAGCTTCAATAAATCACTTCAATGGAGATTATGGTTATATCTATTTATCTTATGCTTATTTATCTATGGAGATCTCCCTCTTGGGGTTATGTGTGAATAGTGGTTAAAGTGTGTATGGATTGTTATTGATTAGCTTCTATTTAGTAGTTCATGTTTATGGGTTTTATCATTGCTATGCTAACTTGGTTTGGGTTTGTTGTGTGAAAGCCCCAAATACCCATATGGGTATGATGAGTGAAAGCTCCATGCTCTATAAAACCCAAATCCATCTTTGAAAGAAGGGTTTTGGGTGAAGTTTAGGAATCCATATCCTTAAAAGAGGGATGTGGAGACCAAAACAATGATAGACAAATTGTGTGTGTTGAATACACCTATTAGGTATTCGAAAGAATCAATGGGTAAAAGTTTGGTGTTTTGTTGAAAGACTAGCATGAAAATCTATAAACAAACCTACCCTTGTTTGACTTACTAAATTGATGTTGATTGCTAGCACCCACATATCACTCCCTTAGTAGTGTATAATCCCAAGATACGTGTATACCTCTTAAAACTCTAATTATTCGTAGCCCCAAATTTATACTAGAAAAACCCAAAAAGAAACATTAGCGTAGATACCTATCTCCCCAATTTTTACCTTCTTGTAACATTGGTTTGGATTTAACTTATATCTATTATTTTGAGATAACTTGATTGCCCTCACATTGTTCCTCGTGGATTCGAACCCGACTCCAAAGTTGGGTAAATATATTGATGATGACCGCCTTTCACTTAAATTGACGTGTAAGTTGAGCATTATCATAAATACTTATGTTGGTTTTGTCTTGGGTTGACGATGAGAGATGACCAACCATCAAAAACTTGAAGGCCATCAACTCAAATCATCAACATTGTAATTATATTTAGCTATTCTATCTTAGGTTGAGGACGAGAGTTGACGAGTCATCAATAAGTAGACAAACTGTAAACTCAAGTCATCAACCATATTAATAAAACTTATATTTGTACACTATTTCTTATCTTTGCCCAATGACTAATTCATATCTTATTTTCTAGGTGTAACCATGATTTCAAAAGGTCAACCAACTCGTACTAGTAAATGAACAACCAAAAACCCCTCAACTCGAAGATTATTTGATGAGTCAAAATAAGAGGCTGATGAAGATAGACCATAGGGGTTTCACACAAGAAAGAGAATCTATTTAAGAAACCGACCCCAGTCTGAAGAGGGGTTGGTGTCTATTGGTTGCTAATTTAACTCTGAACATAAGAGATCTTAGGAGGAAAAAACAAGGACTCTAATACATATAAAAGAACTATGGAAGAAAATGTACAACCCTAAGGTGATGTGATCAAAAGTAAAAACCCAATATTAAAGAGAGTTTGCAATGGAAAGTAGAGAGGTCATCTAAGATATACTCTGAAGGGATGGGTGCCACTGGTAAATGCATATGAAGAGACCTCTAGATGAAGAGGTCGGGATCGTACTATAGAGTTGAGAAGGTATCCCAAAATTGAGAAAACACTAAATTTGTATGATTTAGGATAGACCACAAAAGATGCAGGGTCATACTTTCCACCTATCGTACGGGACTTTTATACAAACTACAAGACCATCCTAGAGGATATATGAATAAAGGGAGAGAAAGCTATAGACAAACCAAATATAGATAGGATATTAGTTCGGGGTATATCATGGACTAGTTCGATTGCACTATTAATAGATTCTTGCGTGGAGCAGACTTTGTACCATCGACTACTACTCAATAATTCTACTACAGAACGAGTGATCGTGCAAATTGTAATACCCCAAAAGTTTACACATTTTAGGATCATGCTTCAAAATCATGAGTAGTAATTTTTTAGTGCTTTGGTAGTTTTATTATCAAGGTTGATTCATATTAAGGCCTCAAAAGTGTCCTAGTTAATAGACGAATCAAAACATTTCCTTACCGATTGAATTCTTGAGAAGGATAATGGTATAGTCAACTTCAAACAAGCATATCTCTCGTTATGCTATGAATTTCTGAGATCATGACCCACCAACAGATAGATAATTGAATTATATTTCCAAAGATACCAATTTTGTCTAAATCCAATATCTGAGAAAGGAATTATGCCCATTTTACTCCAGCATGTCAGGCTGGGAAACTGAGTGACAACATTCGTGATAAGCTGTCACAAGCGTGACAACTTATAACCAATGTCGTCAGCCCTGGGAAGATTTCCACCCCCAGTGATGACATTTTGTGATAATTCTTCACGTCCGTGATGGCTTATAACCAATGTCGTCAACCTTAACCAAAAAATCAAGATTTCACCCTTTTGTGACGATATTTCGTTATGACTTATCACCAGCTTGACGACTTGTCACGAATGTCATCAGCCTTAGATTTTCAGCAACTGGGAAGCAGTTTAGTAAGGGTATTTTGGTATTTTTCCTTCACTTCCCATGACTTATATCCCTCAAGGAGCATATTATATTTCATTCTCTTTAGTTAAACATCTCAAAAAGCTCTCTTATACACTCTCAACCACAAGATTAGGGTTTCTTCTCAAGATCATCTCCTCAAGAACAAGAACATTCTGTCCCAAAGGGGTTAAACCCTAGTCAACAAAAATCAAGATCAAGCCTAAGGATTTCTTCAAGAACCTTCAAAAACATTAGATCTCTTTCAATATTCAATCAGTAAGGTATGCGTAGTGTTCATCCATGGATCCCTTTCATCCATGGAGCTCAAGAATCATGTTTTAAATTATAAATTGTGATTTCTTTGTTGTTTTATGACTATATTCATGTTGATGATTGTTGTTTGGATTCAAGGTTATATCTTGATGTGTTTTTCATGAAGCATGTGAGTAGGTTAGTTGAAACCCATGAATTTTTGATGGATTAAGATTGTCAAATAGATAAGTACACCTATGCCCAAAGTTGTACATGTAAGGTGTTTGATAAAATGCCAAGAATGATAGAATCCATGTTTTTATGACTTAATAGTTCTTAAATGACAAGCCCATGTTCTATTCTATATGACTCCACATGAACTCTACGTTATTGTTGTGTGTTATTGTTGTGATATGGAATGATCATGATATTGAAGTAATGCGAGTATATACATATTGTGCGCATCCCCTTCCATGTATAATATGTTGAGAACCAAGTGTAGTATGAAATCCCCTACTTATGATATTGTGAATTGTGGACTCTATTCTTATGATCAAGTCAGTCATGTGTGTCAGTTTCCTTCCATCGAGTCCTGGGGGTACTTGTACTCGAAAAATATAGCGGTGTGCCTAGAGCCATGTCATGTTATCACGATACTCTCATTCAAGCCATGATCTATAGAACTCAGATAGTCATGTGACTCAGGAAATCTAAAAAATCTCATGATCTCAGTTAATTCTCATAAAATAGTACTATTCCTTCAGTCAACAGAAGTCAGTTACTCAGTCCATGTACAGTTAGTTAATCATGTTCAATCTCTTCAGATGGGAGTAGAAGTTAGCACCGAGTGAACCCAAGGATGGGAACTCACCTTCCAGATAAAGGTGTGATTCTTAGCAGTCATCCTTATGTTCCAGAACTACGTAGCCAGCGTAGGTTGAGACATATTAACCTATCAGATTAGGGTTGATGAGGTGATTTGATCTATCAGACTAGGTCCCACCATTTTCATTAGAGTAACCTGCCAAATAAGGGTCACTCACAACTTTTCCTTACCAGTGGCGCGGTATTGACACCCTTCCAATCAGGGCACAGATTGGACCCCAGCTCAGCTATTATAGCGCATTTGGGGCACATCAGTCAAACAACTACCTCTCACAGTTTCAGTCTCAGTAAAAGAACTCAGATAGTTTTTCAGATTTCAGTATACTAGGACTGTCAGATATAGTCAATTCAATTACAGTACGGAACTCAGGTAGTTCCATCAGATTCAGGACTTTCAGACACAGTCACCCATGTTATCAGAAATCTAAGTATTAGTCATGTTAGATATCAATAAACCATGTATTAGCGTACAGATCTAGATATCACGTATTCACGATCTCAGTTACTATGTATGCATGTTTGCACTCTCACATTCATATTAGTCATTCAGTTAGCACTGCTCATGCATGTAAGCCCTTTTGCATATATCCTACCGCACTCGTATACTCAGTACTTTCAGTTGTACTGACGCATTTACGCTATGGTGCTTTCTTTTATGTTACACCACAGGTTCAGAGCCACGAGTTCTAGATCAACAGTAGCAGTCGCATTTCAGTATACAGAGTTGCAATGAGTCCTCTTCATTCAAGGATGATATGATTTGAATTTATTTATTTTCTTCGGTTATCTTTCAGTTTACGGAGTTAGTTGGAGACATGTTCCTTCAACTCCTTGCTCAGACAGTATTTAGAGCCTTTCAAATTTAGTTCAGATTTGTTTCAGACTTTAGTTGTTTTGGGTATTTATTACCCCATATGGATGTTATGATTTGTCAGATATTTTATTCAGTTGAACCTTATGGCCTATTGTTCATGTTTTCTGCATTTTACATGTATATTATGCAGTGTACAGGTACAAATATCAGTCATGGGTTAGCCTATGGTCCTTCGGGGTCATAAGCACCGTGTAGCATTTTTGTTTAGAAAATTGAGGTGTTACACAAATCAACATCTTTCCCTGGTTAGCTTAGTGTTTATAGAAGGAAATCCAGATAGGGAGGATAATCCCAATGCTAAGATCACCAAATCTTCGTTATACTAGGTGGTAAAATTTTAGTAGGGGTGTTGTGAGATTCAAACTAATGCCAACGACAGGTGATAACAGATTAGGCAAAGACAGAGTAGTGTTGGTAGTGAATTTGATGTTTGGGTCCCAGCTAAACTTTGGAGAAATAATTGCCGATGAGATCAAAAGAAGAGACACCGGAAAAAATGTGGCATATCCATTCCCATGGTTGATCACGAGGTTGTACGAAGATGTTCATGTTCCTATAATAATTTAAGTGGATAATGAAGTAAAAGGAATAAAGACACACACTTTTGATAGATTGAGAGATGAAGTTCACCTCATATTGAGTTTGGTTAAGTGGGCTAGTTTGGGAGTTGACACTCTGACGACAACGGGTAAGCATATACCTACACTTTCCTTGAGATCCTCACCAGGTATATATTTTCTTTAGCTGAGTCTCTTTATACTACTTTATCTTCAGATGCTAGACATACAACAGAGACTAAGAAAGTAATAGTTTCTATAGCTTTGTGTCACAACCCGAGCCGAGGCCCTGGCCGTGACAGGAATCCCAAACCACGAAGGCCTGAGAGACCCCCTGTCTCTGCCCAACCAACTAGTGATATTATCCGCTCTGGGCCTAGGCCCTCATGGCTTTAAAATGCATCACTAGGGAGTAAGGCCTTCTTACTTATATACACAACATCCCTCCTGTGCTTTGCCGATGTGGGACTCCTTCCTAAGTTGGGGCGTTACATACACCCCCCTTATGGACTCAGCATCCTCGCTGAGGTTTGCCCCACCGAATGGGATTTGCCTACACTCAGGATTGAGGTTTGCCCCGCCTTACCAGGATTTTCCTACACTCAGTTTGAACTCTGGTCCACATTGATAGGGATGACACAGGAGCCGCTTTGATACTATTCTGTCGTGACCCGAGCCGAGGCCCTGGCCATGACGGGTATCCCAAACCACAAAGGCTCGAGAGACCCCCTGTCTCTGCCCAACCTACTAGTGATATTGTCCACTCTGGGCCTAGGCTCACATGGCTTTAAAATGCATCACTAGGGAGTAAGGCCTTCTTACTTATATACCCAGTATCCCTCCTGTGTTTTGTCGATATGGGAATCCTTCCTAAGTTGGGGTGTTACACTTTGGCTTTCGAGTATACAGTTACCCCTCAAAATTTCAAGAAAATAGTCAAGCAAGGAAAAATATTCAATGCTCAGATGAAGATGTTTGGCCAAAAGTTCAAACCATTTGTCGACAAGAAAATCAAAAAATCATTGTCGCCTAATGCTATTTCCATGGGAGTATTTATGATATAGAATTCCGAGTTAATGATAGGTTGAAAGAAGTGTCTGCACCTGATCCTACTATGTTTGAGGTGGAATTAGAGAAAGCAAGGGATAGTATTATAACTTTATAGAACTGACAAAATTAAAATTCTTAGCTTTAATTTATAAGGAATCAAAATAAGAAGAGGAGGTAATGTATGATATCATAGGCAAGTCGGTTGACCCAAAGGTAAAATCTAATAGAAAGCAAAGTGCGAGTGAAGAAAAGAAAAAGAGTCAGAAAAAAAAGAAAGATATAGGAGAGAAGAGAGTTAAAAAAAGCTATGAGCAAATCCAAAGAAGAAAATGAACCACGAGAAGAAGAACTGTGGGCTAGATCCATGGTAGCCTCCGCTAGTTGACCACCCAGAGAAGTGGGTATAACTAAGATGAATATGGAGTTCTCTACTCCACCAAACACCATTATGAGCAACCAGTTGGATCTGGTGCCAATGTTGATGTTGCTACTACTTCATATACAGTCTGACACTTAGTGTCACATGACAAAAATTCCTAAGGCACTGTAGGTATGTCGTAATCTCCATTCTTGAAATTTAGGAATAATACATTGGAGACAATGCATAGCTTTTTTTTGAGGGGTGGGGTTACTTACACCCACAAGGGTTTGTTGTTTGTGTTTTTTTCCTTTGTGAGCTATCTAGGAGAATCGACATGTTTAGGATATTTTTTTGTCTCCTGTGTGCTTTGTGTATTTTATATGTGGAAAAGGGTGATAGGGAATGAATGACAAGTGTTGTTTTCACATATTGTGAAATTTTGAACCCATCAACACTTTTGTGAAAATGTTATTAAATTACACACTATGAATTCATGTCTATTTTATGTCATGAGCGTACGAGATTTTTGTACTATTTTCTTCTTATGTGCATGAATCCAGAACTTGCCCAGTTCATTCTATAAGGTTGTAAGTAGGTGTCTAGGAAAGGATCATA
Source organism: Capsicum pubescens (assembly GCA_030864215.1). NCBI lineage: Eukaryota > Viridiplantae > Streptophyta > Magnoliopsida > Solanales > Solanaceae > Capsicum > Capsicum pubescens. The sequence continues at coordinate 100,912,240 of CM061545.1, forward strand.
GATCATGTTTGATCTTTAGTATACTTAACCTAAATAAGTGGTCCAAAGTTTGATGTTAAATCCCTTGATTCCTGTTTGAGCTTACATACCTTCTTTGTTAAAAACATGTTCACCTTTCTTATTTTTACTGTTAAACCCCTATTTTGGTTGTGGTCCCTCATTGGACATAGTGTAACTTAACTCAAGAACATCACCTAAGTTGAGGGTGGCTACTACAGAAGGACGTGACAAGTAAAAAATGATGTGAAAAGAGTTATGGATAAATGAAGCTCTTATGAATGCGTGCAACTATGTGTATTTGTAAAACAAAAAGAAAAAAATATATATACTTTGTATACAGTTGTGAGTTTTATAAATAAGTAATTAAAAGAACCAGGGTAGTTGCTACACTAGGAGGGAAAAATTATTGAAACATCTAAGAGAATAAGAATGAAATATCAAGTCAAGTGTGTAACTATGTCATGTCAATAAGGGATAATTCACTAATCCCAAATTTGTCCTACCTGCACTTAAGCTTTAACTAAAAGCCGAGAGAAGTCTTATAGTGATTTAGTCAATCTACTAAAAAATTGAAGCAGAATGGTAAGGTAAAGCCTATGGCATAGCACATGCATGACTTGAAATTTTATTGAGAGAGTGAGAGATTTGATTCCCAGTTCCTAAATAAAAGGTGATATTCTGTATGAGGAACTTCTTTCTAGAGAGGGCATGTGGATCTCACTTGAAATCACTGATTATTAGATTGAGTACTGTAAGTGTATGTAGTGCTTCCTATTTTTATTGTAATACTAAGAAAGGATTGTCATAACCCTATTTAGGAGTAATGATGGAACTTACTAAATCTCACCAGCAAGTAAGCCAAACCATAACTTGAACCTAACGCAATGTGTTAATTTGGTAGGAAATGTCCATCATAGGTGAAATTTAAGAGCATAATTTATAATAAGAAAAGTGTTTTACATAGATAAAAATAGGTAATACATAATACTAACTCCACGACTTAGTAGATCCAGTACAAGAGCATCTAATAGTATTAATACTACTCAAAGTCTAGAATAGTCAATAAATCTGCCTCAAAACAAATGACTGAGAATACAGATAGAGAGAAATGGACAACTTGAACTCCAAGAGCTTACCCTATCTCCGGAGAATAGTCATCGCATGAACAATGATCAACGGTGACAACTAGTGCTCAGATCTGCACTAAAAAGGTAAACAAGTGTAGTATGAGTACCAAAATAATGGGTACTCAGTAGGTATCATTAGTCGACTGAGCTAAATCATGATATAAGTATGATAAAATTCAATATAACATAACTAAGTTAAGGTACAGAAACGAACCCGAATCACTTCCAACATAACTGTACATAATAAGTAATTCAACTAGAATAACAATATAACAGAAGACATCAACATATGCCAATATCGCCGTGCCTACTAAGTAAACAATTTAGCCTAATACATATCATGGAACATTAACACAAGAAAAACATAATACGAAATTGACTCCCATATGCAAATTGGTGTAGAAAAGTAAAGAACTTATCACAACCTCCCATATGACTAGAGAGTACACTCAGGATAAGAATAAAGAAATCAATCAATAGAGCTTACCCTATCTCCGGAGATCAGTCACCGCACGAATAATGAAAACTAGTACTAAGATCTGTACTAAAAAAGTAAACAAGTATAGTATGAGTACCAAAATAATGGGTACTCAGTAGGCATCATTAGTCGATTGAGTTAAATCATGATATAAGTATGATAAAATACAGGATAACATAACTAAGTTAAGGTACCAAAACCAACCCGAATCACTTCCAATATAAGTGTACATAATAAGTAATTTAACTAGAATAACAATATAACAGAAGGCATCAACATATGCCAATACCGCCGTGCATACTAAGTAAACTATTTTGCATAATATGTATCATGAAACCTTAACACAAGAAAAATATAATACAAAATTTGCTCCCATACACAAATTGGTATAAAAAAAGTAAAAAACTCATCACACCCTCCCATATGACTGGAGAGTACACTCAGGAGGAGAATAAATAAATCAACCAACATTATAACTAACTTTCATCGTCATTTAACCATCATTCCATACTTATCATCAATGTTCCATTTACCAACATTATCATAATTCACTAACATTAGACAATGTACTCACATTCCATAGTATTATCATCATTTAACAATCTTAGCATCAATATACACTAGTCACCATTCACTAGTTAACCATCTCTTACTAACTAATCCATTTAATAATTAGTCATCATATAACCTCTAGTCATCATTCAACAAATATTCACCCCATATCAACTAATCACTCATCGTTCAATAACTATTCACCCTATATCTACTAATCATTATTCATTAGATCATCATTATTTCTCATATAACATCATTTATTATCTAATCCACATTTACCAACTAATCCTCGATTGTGAACTGGTCATTGTTAGCCACTTAAACAACATTCACCACTAATCATCAATCATCACTAATCCTTAATTATCACTAATCATCAACTATACCACTTTATAAACATTTATCACTTCTGAGCTACTACTAATATCCCTAATATCAATATCACCCAAATTACACATAAGTATATATATATAAGCATATAATTTCCATACATAGTCCTAGATAGAATCAAACCAATAGATGTATACATAGGCACATAAATATAATCATCCCCTGGCCTTGTAGGGTATGAATGCATCATCATAATCATCCTCTGGCCTTATCGAGTATCAATATCATCATAGTATCCTCCCATCTTGTCGGGTGATGTGGAGTGGAAACACGACACTTTCAATGCTTAAAACTATATATTTAAGTATGAACTTAGGATATTTTTTTAGATTTAATGGAATTTGGTGTGAATTCCAGGTAAAATAGGTCAACAACAGTATCTAAGCAAAAAAAGAATAAAAAGACCTGAAAAAGACCAACTTTGATGAGCATATGAGTTAGACCTTGAGTCGTAACCAGTCTATACGACTCGTATGCTGAGTCATATGAGTAACAGAACCAAAAGCCAAATCAAGAAACAAAGTATGAGAAATATACGACTCAAGGACCCCAGTCATAAGCCAGGGTGCATGTCGTATGCTAAAGTTGTGAACATAACAGAACCTGAGCTTCTATCTAAGAGTGAAGTACCAAATTTATACAAATTGGAAGTCTGATTACAACTCGTATAGGATATCATATACAAACCAGTGTTCAAGACTTGAAAATACTGAAGTCCCTGGTGGATATGGACAAAGGACACGAGTAGTATACATAGTTATGACTCGTATGCTGAAGTCATAAGCTGAACAGAGAATTAAAGCCATGGTATGATTAGACACTGGAATGGTTATGACAAGGTAGGGTACAACTCCTTAACTAAGGATACGAGTGAAGATCGAGTCGTATCGACTGCCGACTTAAACTTACCTTTCCCATTTTTAATTGTATTTTTATGTTATTTTGAGATACTATAAATACCCCAGGGTTTATCTTTTATTAGGTTACACATTGTGACATTCTTTTATGAGCTATTACATATTATTACATACTTTCATAATTGTTCTTGAGATTTTAGGGTTTTATTCAATTAAAGACTTTGGAGTTTATTCATCTTATTCTTGTGCAATTTATTATATGTGTTCTTTATTGATAATCATGGTTTCTTGCAAAAACATGAGCGGATAATCTCCTTAGATAGGGATGTGAGAACCCTGGGGATTAGCTACGTAGAGGAAGTGTAACACTCAATTGGTCTAGAGTTTCTACATGTATCTTAATTCTTATTCAGGATAATTTAATCTCAAGTAGCTGCAGTATCTTGAGATTGATTGTATTCGTATCCATTTGATAACCAAGAAGCTTGAACTTGGGACAAGAAGGTTAAGACATTTATACAATAACCAAGTATAACTTAGGCCGTATCAAGGGGCCACAAGGCAACACCCTGAGACGATAACCAAGTCAAAGGGTGAAATTCATCTTCTAAGCAGTAGATAATACCTATATTGTAGGTTTTGTATGAAGAACAATAGAATAATTGGGTTGAACATGAGAAATTTATGTAGTTGAGAAGCCATGGGGAAAAAGGCCTAACATTCAACTCATATTGATTTCAACTCAACAACACTCAAGAATTGGTTACTATTTGCAATTGATAACAAAATCCCCCCATTTACTTTTCTATACTGCTTGTGGATTACATCAAGGAAAGAAACTATTCATGTTTTCCCTGTTGGATTGACCCTAACCTTTTTTTGTTACTATATTTGCACTCGACTGCATTATACTACTAGTGGAGGTATAGTTTTGGGTGACATCAAATTTTGGCGCCATTATTGGGGAAGACGGCTTGAGTAGTGAATTTAATTGGTGAAGTTCATGGGTTTTTACTCTTCTGTTTTAATTTGGAAAATGCTGGTTTATGCCAAGCACTAGGAGTAGAGGCAATCCCTTAATCCCTTTTGATCCAGAGCCAGAAAAAATCCTTCAAACACCTAGAAGGATATCAGGAAAAATTCATGACGGCGTGTAAGATCCATCACCTATGGACCCAAATGTGGCACTCCCATGTGATCTATTAGATCCACAGAATAGTGCAGACATATTAACACAACAACTATTAGAGCAAAAATATTGAGAAGTAAAAGAAGCCAAACTTCTTGCAGAGGCAGTAGTAGCTTAGCAAGGATTGGTACGACTGAGGCAGGTTATTGAACGTTGATTTCAGAGAGTTCGGGCTGTATTTATTATGGAATATCAACACTTAGACCCATATGAGAAAAATGATGAAGATCTGGGTTATGTTAAGCCTATAAAGTCTGGAGCCATTATTTCTCCTCCTTTAGGCCCTAATGTGAAGTTTGATATCACTAGTGCTATAATCCAACTACTAAATCTGAAGGGTGTGTTTTTGGGACCTACAAAGGATGACGTAAACATGCACCTTACAAATTTTCTCGGGATATGCACAAATTCAATATTCTAGGGGTTAATCAAGAAGCATTAAGATTGAGGTTGTTCCTATTTTCTTTGACTGGAGAAGAATCTTTATGGTTAGGCAAACGTCCAAGAGGATCTATCACTACTTGGAATGAGTTAAAGACACAGTTTCTGAGAAGATTCTTTCCTCATACACAGATGTTATAGTTGAAGGATGAAATTTACAATTTTAGACAGTTACCTATAGAGTCTATGTATGAGGCATGGTTTTGATTCAAGAAGAAGCCAAGCATGGTACCAAATCACAAAATCATAGGATCTAACTTGTCTCAGATTTTCTACCAATCATTAAATGATAGCTCAAGAGCTATGATAGATACTATTTCAGGAGGAACATTTATGCGTCTTCACTGGAAAGTTACACAGGAAATGCTAAATGATATTGCAGTTACCAATAGAGGATGACATACTCAAGATTTGGAATGTGGTAGTGGTACATATGTTATTGGAGCAACAAATACATATGGACTAATAAATGAGATATTAACACAAGAGGTTGCATAACTTTGTACTAATATTAGGTTGCTTACAAAAAAATTTATGCCAATGAGTGTTGAGAAGGTGAATGTAGTAGTGGCACAGGGTCTGCCTCTAAGCTGTATCTTGATCATAGATTAGTAGATTTCTGAGCTCAAGGGCTAGGGAATCAAGGTTAAAACTATTATATTAATAGATACAGAGATAGAAGCATGTATATAGATAGTGATTGGTGGCATAAGAATGACTATAAGGAGAAGAGAGACAAATATATTCCACTAGGTAGTCAGATACAGAGTCCAAAATGGAGGCACTCCTGGCCAAGCTGGTCAAAGGGAAAGAAAGTCAAGAAAACTGCTTGAAGGATATAAAAACTGATTTGTCAGGTTTGAACCAGAAAGTTGAGTCACATGCTATGGAAATCTAGCAATTAGAGCAATAATTTGGTCAGATGTCAGCCACAGTGAATCAGCAATAGCTTGGCACCCTTCCAAGTAATGCGGTGGTATATCCCAAAAATAATAGTCAATTCCATGCCATTACCACTTAGAGTGGTAAGGTTACTACAGATCAACCTATACCCACAACAGATAAGCAGAAGATTCAGGATGAGTCAGTTGATGTTGGGAACTGCAGCAAGCCATATAAAGGGGAAGAAAAGTCTACAGAGCCTATTCTAAAACCCATTCAAAGACTATGTCCTCCCTATTTGCAAAGACTAAAAAAGAAACAAGAAGAAGGTAAGTATCATAATTTTTTATCTATGTTAAAAGAATTAACTATCAATATACCACTTGTAGAGGCATTAGAGCAGATGCCAGGCTATGCAAAATTCATGAAAGATTTGATCACCAAGAAGAGTTCAGTCAGCTACAATCCAGTAGATAATATTTATCATTGCAGTGTTGTGGTTACTAGATCTTTGGTAGAGAAGAAGGAGGATCCTGGCGCTTTCATAATACCATGCACTATCGGGTCTTTAAACTTCACTCGAGCATTATGTGATTTGGGGGCTAGCATCAATATCATGCCCTTAACTATATTTAAGTAGTTAGGATTGGGATCTCCCAAGACAACCACCATGAGAATAGTAATGGCAGACAAAACAGTGAAGAAGCATATTGGTATCCTTTATGATATTTTGGTAAAAGTATCTTTTTATATATTTCCTGCTGATTTTGTTATATTACACTGTTAAGTGGACTTTCAAGTCCCCGTTATCTTGGGAAGACCATTTTTAGCTACAGATAGGACACTGATTGATCTGGAGAAAAGACATCTGATGCTGTCACTCAACGATGAACAAGTGTTATTCAATGTATGAAAATATATGAAGTAGCCTGATGAATTTAGAGTGGTGTATGATATAGATAATGAGAAGACAAAATCATTCCATTATGTTGATGCAATTACTCTATGGGATGATGGTTCTGATATAATAGTTCCTATTGAAGAGAGGCTAGGTGTCGAAGCTCTTGCGACTGTGATTATGAATTTTGACTCTAAAGGTATCGAGGAGTATGAGGAGTTTGTGAGTGCATTGAATGGTGATGTTTATAATTATGCACCAAAGAATCTTGATCTAGATTTAAAGAATAGAACTACTCCACCAACTCACCCATCTATTGAGGAACCACCGGTGTTAGAATTAAAGGCCCTTCTATCTCACTTATAATATGCATTTTTGGGTACCAACAATACTTTGACTGTTATTATTTTAGCTAATTTGAGCCAGTTATAGGTAGAAGCATTATTATCAGTATTGCAGAATTTCTAAAGGGCTATTGGATGGTCCATTGTAGAGATTGTGGGAATTTCTCCCGGTTTGTGTACTCACAAAATTTATCTTGAGCTATATTGTGTTCCATCTATTGAACATCAACGTCGAATCAATCCTCATATATAGGAGGTGGTGAAGAAGGAGATCATCTACTGGTTGGATGCTGGTGTAGTATTTCTCATTGCTAATAGTAAGTGGGTTAGTTTGGTTCAATGCGTACATAAGAAGGGCAGAATAACTGTGGTGCCTAATATGAAGAATGATCTTATTCCTATTAGGCTTGACACTGGATGGAGGGTGTGCATGGATTATAGAAAGCTGAATGCTTGGACTCAAAAGGACCATCTTCCAATGCTTCATAGATCAGATGCTGGACAGGTTAGCATCCAAAGGATGGTACCATTTTCTTGATGGGTTCTCCAGTTACAATCAAATTACTATTGCACTAGAATACCAAGAGAAGAATACCTTTACATGTCCTTATGGGACCTTTGCATTCAAACGAATGTCATTTGAGCTATGCAATGCCCCAACCATATTTCAGAGATGTATGATGTCCAATTTCTCTGATATGATGGAAGACACCATTGAAGTTTTTATGGATGATTTTTTTATTATAGGGTCTCTTTTGATGATTGTTTAAATCACTTGGCAAAAGATCTACAAACGTGTGAAGAATGCAACTTAGTACTTAATTGGGAAAATTTCCATTTCATGGTCAAAAAAGGAATTTTACTTGGGCACAAAATTTCAAAGAGAGGGATAGAGGTTGATCAAGCAAAGGTTGAGGTGATTAAAAAATTACCTTATCCAATTTCTATAAAGGGAATTCGGAGTTTTCAAGGGCATGCAGTATTTTATCGATAATTTATCAAGGACTTCTCAAAGATTGCTAGCCCACTTTGAAAACTTCTTGAGAAGGAGGTAAAATTTGATTTTGATGATGCATGTAAGAAGGCTTTTGAAAGATTAGAGGAGAAGTTAGTGTCTGCTTCAATCATTGTGTCTCCTGATTGGTCCTCACATTATGAGATTATGTGTGATGCAAGTGGTTTGGCCTTAGGGGATGTACTATGCCAATAAAAAGAAAAGATCTTTCATCCCATATACTATGCTAGTAAGGCACTAAATCCTGCTCAAAAGAACTATACTATGATAGAGAATTATTGTTAGTGTTTTTTGCCTTTGAAAAGTTTATATCTTACTCTATTGGGACAAAGGTGATTATGTACACAGACCATGCGGTATTTTGGTACTTTATGGCTAAGAAAGATGTAAATCCGAGGCTTATACTTTGGGTATTACTATTCCAAAAACTTGATGTCGAGGTAAAGGATAGGAAAGACACAGAAAATTAAGTTGCGGATCACTTGTCTAGACTAGAAGAGGAAGAGATGAAGAAGTTTGCTAAGTATTTGGAGATTGATGACAGTTTTCCAGATGAACATATATTGGTATCTTCCCACGATTTAATTCCATGGTTTGCAGATTATGTTAATTACTTAGCAAGTGATCTAGTCTCAGAAGATCTCATATATTAGCAAAGAAGGAAGTTCATTCATAAGGTAAGAAATTTTTCTGGGATGAACCTTACTTATTTAAGATTTGCACAGATGGAATCATTCATAGATGCATACCTAAGGTGGAGATGATGAACATACTTGAGGCGTGTCATTCATCACCAGTTAGGGGTCATCATAGAGGGGCCCGAACATCTCATAGGATCTTATAATGTGGATACTATTATCTGACCATATACAAAGATGCTCATGACTATGTTGCCACGTATGATCAATGTCAGCGACAAGGTACTATTTCTAGAAGACATGAATTACTTATGGACCCTATTTTAGAATTGGAAGTGTTTGGTGCATGGGGAATAGATTTTATGTGACCTTTTATGAGTTTGTTTGGAATGAAGTACATACTTGAAGCTGTTGACTATGTGTCAAAGTGGGTAGAAGAAATTGTTCTTCCTAACAATGAAGAAAGGAGTGTCACCACATTTTTTAGAAAGAATATCTTCTCAATTCGGTATGCCACGTGATATTATTAGTGACAGAGGGTCACATTTTTACAATCATCTATTCAAGAATTTGTTAGAAAAATATGGAGTGAATCATAAGGTGGCAACACCTTATCATCTAGCAGACTAGTGGACAAGTTGAAGTGTCCAATAGAAAAATCAAGTCCATATTGGCGAAGACTGTGAATGCCAATAGGAATGATTGGGCAAGAAAGTTAGATGATGCATTATGGACCTATCGTACATCTTACTAAACTCCCATTGGTTCTTTACCCTATCATCTCGTGTATGGAAAGGCTTTCCATTTACCAATTAACCTTCAGTATAAGGCACGATGGGCATTGAAGAAGCTGAATTTATATTGGAAGGGCGTAGTTAAACCAAGGTTGAATGACATAAATGAGTTGGATGAATTCTGTCTCCAGGCATGCGAAAGTTCATCACTTTACAAAGAGAAGATGAAGTTGCCTCATGAACGCAAGATTAAGAATAGAGTATTTGAAAAAGGTGACCAAGTTTTGCTTATAATTCTATGCTTCATTTGTTTCTTGGAAAGCTAAAGTCTAGGTGGCATGGTCCATTCACTGTGATAAGAGTGTATCCCTATGGTGCGTTAATGAAGGATGGCACAAGTCCATTCAAGGTAAATAGGCAAAAATTAAAGCTCTATATAGGAAATATTGAAGAGGTGAAGGAACTAGCTTATATGGACCTTGATAAAGTCTGGGTAATCAAGGAAATTGCATCATGCCACGACTTTAAATCAAGTGTTTCATGGGAGGCAACCCATGAAGATAAGTGGTGAAATCTGAGTATCCAACTTAGCCACGTCATGCCATAACGTTAAATCAATCGCTTCATGGGAGGCAACCCATGTTGTTGTACTTATTTCAATTACAGGTTAATGTGTTTGTACAATGTGCATGACTAAAAGAATACAGATAAAATATAGAGAATTTAAAAGGGTGTCATACGGACTCTTTACGAGTTGTATCTATATGGTATGACTCATGAGTAGGAGTTGTAATGACCTAGGAGATCAATCAGAATCAAAAATTAAGTTTTAGAATTAATACAACTCTTGGAACCAGTCGTAGACTTTTGTTATTGATCGTGACCAAGAGTTGTATCCACTCTAGAACCTAGGTAAGCTTCAAGGCCATACGAGTCAAGGAAATGACCCGTAAGCCTGGGTACAAGTCGTATCAATAATTCATACCCCAGCTTACTAGGTCAGATCTCGAGTTTGACCCAGCCAGTGCCTAATTAAAATAAGAAATAGGGTATAATCAAGCACCCAATCGATACCAATTGTACCCACTCCCTTTTTCACTCGATTTTTTACTTCCAATTTACAAAACAAAGTGTTTTTAACTTGATTTCACTACCATCATCTTCCAAACCTTAAAGTTTTGTCCTAAAACTTATATTTGGGAAGCCACACAATCTAAATTTGAGATTTTCTAATTTTCACTCATCAAGTAAGTTCCCAACCTCATTTACTTTGATTCGTAATGAGAAATAAGTTATGATTTTCCATATAAACATGTTTGAGAAGAAAGTATGCAAATATTGGGTAGTTGTAGCATGTTGTTATTATTTGAGTTGAAAATTAAAAATGGGGATTGAACTAGGGTTTAAAAATGGATATTGATGTGTTTGTATGTTTACATTGCTGCATATAGCTGAGTAAAGTAGTGGGTAAATTGGGAATTTTATTAGTGTCAAACTTTGATAGTTGGACTTCTATGTTGTAGTGGATACGAGACTCATTATGACTCGTACCTATCGGTACGGGAGTCATAATGGGAATCGTACCCACTGACAACATGGAAATCCAACAAATTTAAAGTTCTAGAATGGATATGACTCAACCATATGAGTCGTATCCTATCCTTACAACTCTTATATACTTAATGTACCCACCTGGGAAGAATGAGAATAGAATAAAAGTTTCTAATCAGCTTATGACGGTTGGTCACTAGTCATAACCAGTTAGTACGACTGGTAAGGAAGAGTTATAAGCTGGCCAGTGAACAAAGATCATATATTATCTAGGATATGACTCAAGTATACGAGTCGTACCTAGTAGGTACAACCAGTATCCATCACTCGTAATTATTACAGACAAGGCACATGGAATATTAGTCTTTAATATTTCTTTTCTTAGTTACTAATATTAGTGTACTTGCAGGAAAATGCCTTTAAAGAATGCGTCCTCATCTAAAACTGTGGCTAAAAAGGGAAATAAGCAAGCACCCATTGAAAGTGGGGAGTCCAGTATTCCTATATTTAGCTCTATATTGAAAAATAGTGGAGAAGAGTATGACGTTACTACATCTAAAAAAGAAAAAAATAAAGAAAAGGCACCTGCAAAGTAGAAAGGGAAGAAAACAGTTCCCCAAGAGTCTGAATCACCACCACAAAGGAGGCCGAGAAGAAAGAATGCAACTGTCTCTCCTCTACACACACATCCTGTGGACGATGCTGAGGATAACAAGGCTGAGTCTAGTTTGGTTGAGGATAGTGTAGATGATGCTCAGGGTCCAGAAGTAGAGGCGAATCCAATAGATAGACTGGACCCACCACTAGCATTAGACCTTACTCTAATGCCCATTGTATAACGATGAAGCTACCCCAACATGCAGGCAATACTTAACATGGGGCTATCTCATTTTCGAGGTGGTAAAATAAAGAAAGTGATATATCCAGATAGACAGATGACTACTATAGGAATGGCTGAGTTACCTGAGTTCACTGAATGCTTCTGGAAATATAGGTTTTACTGGATGATGAGAGCACAGGGTAGTTATAGCGAGGTGTTTGTTCGTAAGTTCTATGTTGCATACAAAGGAGAACTTCAGCGGCAATATCCACAGGGTATGTTATGAAAGACAGATGAGCCTATTACCTCCTTTATAATTCGAAGAGTGCATATGGATTTATCTCCTTAGACCATTGGGAGATTTTTATATGGGCTGGATTATCAATCTCCAACTAGCATAACTGAAATGGATTATATAATGGAAGAGATGAGGACGATCACTAACCGGACGTTGGGTACTGAGGATAAGATGGCAATGTTCAGATGGATAGCGAAGAGGATAGCTGAACATGGTGAGCATACCACTTTGGTTGTATGTGGTATTGGCGATTTGCAATAGATAAAGAATAACACTCTCACCTTTGAGGGTAAGGCGTGGTGGACAATAGCCTAACACAGGATATGTCCAACGATAGATGATGATGTGCTGAGCTTGGTCTGGGCAGTGATGATAGCTAGTTTTACTGTTGGATATGCCTTTGATATTGGTGAGTTCTTGTCTAGAGAGCTGACAGATAAGGATATTGTTGAGTAGAAGGCATTCCTGGCATACCTGTGCATGATCACACAACTATACTTGGCTACGGGAGTGTTGGAGATACCCAGGGTTGATGAGATGATTGAGGCCTAGAGGACTTCTGATATTAGGATTATTCGAGATGCAGCTAACCCATTGGCCCGACCTATGAGAAAAGTTGTAGATGCAATGGCAGGAGTGTTCCCGCAAGATGATCAGACAGACACCCTTGCTAAAGCTAAGACTATTGAGGCAGGTGCACAGACTGTAACGACACCCACAAATACAACGAATACTTCCAGTGCCCCACCACCATTCTAGTTCGTGCCACCTAGGCCACAGGGTATGCCTTTCGGTGTGATATTGATATCCTAGACCTCGTGGACTAAAGTGGTAACCTAGTTAGCGACGTTGACTTTAAAGGTAATTAATATAGAGGGCAAAGTAAGAAGTTGGATAACTTGACAGTTGGAGGCATAGGTAGGCACATCTAAGAGCTCCTAGATGCATTTGAGTCGACGATTACTCGACAGTTGGGTAGTGGAAAGGCGCCTAATGTTGCCGACGTCAGAACCAAGATTGCAGAGATAAAGAAGATGGTTGCTGAGTTGTCCGAGAGGACAATGTTTGCTGAGCCTATTGTAGAGACCGTGATTCCCATAGTCGAGGTGCCAAATATTTTAGCAGTGCCAGTGAATGAGTAGGCTGAGTAGACCAAGGAATAGAGATAAGAAAATAAGAGAAAGAAAAAAGAGGCCAGAGCTGCAAAGAAAAAAGTCAGACTTGATATCATCCAGGATGAGCAGAACCATCAGAAACGGGTCTGAGAGATGTCTATGGGAGATGGTAGTTCGACATCTTCAATTTCAGATGTTGAGGGGGTTGATGTTATGCCCCCTCCTGTTGTTGATCTAGTCCTGGGTGGAATAGTAGTGGATAAGAGTGGGACCCGATCTGAGGGCCCATGCACTGATGTTGATGCTCCGACACCTTGAGCGCCGAGGTATGACCCTGATCCTTAGTCTATTTTATTTTTTTAACACTGTGGGCAGTGTAACATTTTCAAGTTGGGGGTGGGGGTACCAAAAATTTTTGGAGCAGTTTGAAAATTTTCAGATGTAGCTAAAATTGAAAGTATGTTATGACTTGCAGGTTTGATGCAAACATCTAAGATAGGGAGTAGATCAGCGCACCTTTTGCAGAGGATATTTTTTATTATGATTTTGATGGATTTTGAAAAATTTCTAATGTATTGAAATGGTTTTAGATGTTGTTTTGGTTTTTACCTTGTGATTGATGAAACACTACTGATTTGTGCTAATTTTTGAAATGCTATTGTGAAAGTGGTGCCCCCTCAAAAATTTTGTATTATGAATTGCGTGATTTATATAGTTGTGTGAAGCTTTTGAGTATTTGATAATGACATTAGGATTAGGGATAGAATAATTCGGGACAAAAGTATTGCATAGTTGGATAACTGGTACTTACTAATGTAGCCCTCTGCAAGTGCTTGTAAGATTTACTGAGTTTTCGGTTGTGTTAAAATCTAGAACTTTCCTGGTTGATTTTACCTAGGTCGGGGACAGCTAGGTAGGAGATGATCATGGGCCCTTTTTGTGCGAGTCCGCTTAAGCCTAAAATGCCTGAACCAAATAAGCAAATCCCCTTGATCCAAATATTTGACCTATAATAGACCAATTTTTCTTGTTACACCTATTACCTTCCCGTTTAACTTACAATGAACCTGTTGTGGCCCTGGTCCTCCTGGCTATTAACTGTGTACCTCAAATTAGGCAAATCACATAAGTTGAGGGTGTCTATTATAGGGGTGCATAAGAGAAAAGATAGAATGAAGAAAAGTGTGTACAAGGGAAATAATTGAAACATGGGCAGGCATGATGTAAAAAAAAAAAAAAAGTACAAGGCATAGAAAAAAAAAGAATAAAAAAAATAAGTGATAGAAAGCAACACCTGACCCAAGTGGAATGTGCTCAGAAGAAGAAAAAAGACGTAAGGGTGGAAACAAAAGAAGTCAACAATGGTGGACCCCGAAAAGAGCATAGTGTCTAGGAGGCTTAGTCACTTTAAATATCCAAACGTAACATACCATCCCAAAGCCTATGTTACAAGCCAAATAAAGTCCTATATTGATCCTACTGTGACTGTCTGACAACTTAGGAAAAGAGTATAAGGGAAAGGTTATGGTATTTTGTGCACACCGGTGATACTTCTTTATGAAAGAGAGGGTCATTTGTATAACCCTAAATAGAGGAGTCTAGCCATGAAGAGTGAAGGGGATTTCTTTGACTGTGAGTATACATGGGTTATATTTCTAGGTTGCTATATTATTTGATGAATGTAAAGCATGTCTATGCCTAAGTGTCTATTGCTAATATTATGCCATCATCAGATTCTTCCATGTTTTAACATGTGCTAAATTGCCACCCAAAAATTTTAGTTGAAAAGTAAAAATTAAGAAGGGAACAACAAGATTGAAATTTAATTCAAAATCACTGCCATGGGTTGTTTTAGATCTTCCTGTTTAAGCATCGCCTTTGAGCTAGAAAATGGTATTTGGTTTTGTTTGCCTGAGGATATGCAAAAGTTTAAGTTGAGGGTGTTGATGTTGCATGGAAACACGACACTTTCGATTCTTAAAATCATGAAATGATGCATGAACTTAGGATATTTTTTTAGATATGATGCACTTTGGTGTGAATTGCAGGTAAAATAGGTCAACAATAGTGTATGAGCAAAAAATAGAATAACAATACCTAAAAATACCAACTTTGATCAGCATACGAGTCATCTCTTGAGTCATAACCAGTCAAAACAACTCGTATGCTGAGTCGTATGAGTAACAGAACCCAAAGTTAAATCAAGAAAAAAAGTATGAGGAAGATACGACTCAAGGACCCTAGTCATAAGCCAGGGTACGTGTCGTATGCTAAAGTTGTGAGCATAACAGAACCTGAGCTGCTATCCAAGAGTAAAGTACCAAAGTTATATGAATTGAAAGTCAGAGTACGACTCGTATAGGGATATCGTATGCAAACCAGTATTTAAGACTTGAAAACACTGAAGTCCCTGGTGGATATGGATGAAGGACATGAGTCGTATACATAATTATGACTCGTAAGCTGAAGTCATAAGCTGAATAGAGAATTGAAGCCATGGGAAGATTAGACACTGGAATGGTTACGACAAGGTAGGGTACAACTCGTTAACTGAAGATACAAGTGAAAATTGTGTCTTATCAACTGCCGACTTAACCTTACCTTTCCCATTTTTAAATGTATTTTTATGTTATTTTGAGATACTACAAATACCCTAGGGTTTATCTTTTATTAGGTTACGCGTTGTGACATTCTTTTATGCACTATTACATATTATTACATACTTTAATAATTGTTCTTGAGATTTTAGGGTTTTATTCAATTAAAGACTTTTTAGTTTATTTATGTTATTCTTATACAATTGATTTTATGTGTTCTTCATTGATAATCATGGTTTCTTGTACAAATATGAGCAGCTAATCTCCTTAGCTAGGGTTGTGAGAACCCTGGCAGATTAGTTATGTATAAGAAGTGTGAGACTCAATTGGTCTAGAGTTTCTGCATGTATCTTAATTCTTCTTCATAGTAATTAGCCTCAAGTAGCTGCAGTATCTTGAGTTTGCCTGTATTCGCAACCATTTGATAACCAAGAAGCTTGCGATTGGGACAAGAAGATTAAGTCAGTGATACGATAACCAAGTATAACTGAGGCCGTATCAAGGGTCAACAAGACGACACCCTAAGATGATAACCAAGTCAAAGGGTGAAATTTATCTTCTAAGCAGTAGATAATACCTATCTTGTAGGTTTTTCATGTAGAACAATAGAATAATTGGGTTGAACACGAGAAATTTATGCATTTGAGAAGCCAGGGGGAAGACAGACCTAGCATTCATCTCATATTGATTTCCACTCGACAACACTCAAGACTTGGTTACTATTTGCAATTGATAACAAAATTCCCCCATTTAATTTCCTGTACTGCTTGTGGATTACATCAAGGAAAGCAACTATTCACATTTTCACTGTGGGATCGAACCCAACCTTGTTGGGTTACTATATTTACAATCGACCGCATTATACTTTAAGTGGGTGTGTAGTTTTAGGTGACATCACGGGGCATTAATATAATCATAGTGCCCTCCATCCTCGCCGGCTATCAATATCATCAAAGTACCTCCGGCCTTGCCAGATATCAATATCATCATAGTGTCCTCCAAATTTTTTGGGTATCAATATCATCATAGAATCCTCCGTCCTTGCTGGACATCAATATCATCATAATATGGTCCAGTTTTGTTGTGTATAAATATATCATCACAATATCCTATGACCTTATCGAGTATCAATATATCATCACGATTGGCGAAAAATCAACAACCTGAGATCACACTATGTCATGTTGATCCCAGATTAGATTTTTTTAACATGTTAGTTTATATTATACTTTACCCTTTCGGCCCTAGTTTAGTGTCAAATTTATGAAAATACTTAGGTCAAGGTTTCTTGATATTCCTCTTTTTCCAAATACTCATGTTCTAGTTCTTCAATGACCCTACTTATGTTTTGATGGTGGTGATGATGGAAATTGAGTCATAGGCTTGAATAAATTCTTAATACACATACATATAATGACTTTTGGTGGATAGTGATTCATTGATTAGAACTTAAGGTGGATTATTTAAGGTGGTAAAAAGAAATGTACCGTTAAGGGTGATAGTTCCAAGTGAATATAGAATATGGATTTCCATGTTTAAGACCAAGGTAGCATTTTAGTATTGGTGTTTTATATCTTTGAGTTAATATTGAACAGAGTATGAACATACTACTAGACTTAGCCTCTAGTATCCAATTATAGTGTATCCCTAAAAGAGAAAAATTTTAGCTAGTTAAGTGTGGTATGTTCGTAAAAAAAGCATCATTAATAAATATTGCAAGGTTTGATAGTTACTAGTTACATTGCTTAAAACATATTAGTCACATCCTTACCTTTAACCTAAGGTACTCTTGAATCATGATAGGTAGTTTCAGAAGAAAGGAGCCTCATGTTCAACTATGAGCCGTTCCTATGGTATGAGCTCGTATTAGTATAATAGAATGCTTAGAACATGTTACGATCCTTATTTATATATCTCACTTAGACCATGCCTGAAATTCTTTCCTCCCTAATGTTATTAGAGCCTCTGACAAGGAGCATTAAAGGCAACAAATATTCCTTTCTCGGTGACTCTCAATAATTTCATGTCATTTTCTATGACTTGCAGTTCTTTGTTAATATTTTTGTCATGAATGCTTTAGATGAATTCTATACTCTCAGTATGAATTAGTCCTTAAAGAAAGCAATTCAGTTAAAATATTACATAGACGGTTTCAGTAGTTTCCCATCCTTTCTTCTGGTCAAACTTTCTTGAGTCAATATTTGCACCTATTCAATGTGAGCTCTAAGGTACATTTGTATTGTGTGTAAATATAGTTGAGTCTTATTCCTAGCCTAAATTTAGTTGAATAAAATACTTTCCTTCTAATTACTTCTCTCGGTCTCATGTCACTCTGTTTCCCATATGTCCTAGTATTTGTTTGTGAATTCACTCTAGTCCATGGTTTAGTTAGAGACTCAATTATCATGTAAGTATTCAATTTTCAAAATTCAGTGTTGGGATTTTAGCTCTTTCTTTATCCTTTTAGCTTTGTTGGTATTTATTAAAGGATGAATGATTCTAAGAGGGAGATACTATACACCTCAAAAATACAAGATAAGATTAGAACCATTCATCAAGCATATATAGAGCCAAACTCTTTTATTTAGTAGTATGAGAAGTGATTTAGACATGAATTACGGCTACGGTTAACTCCGAGTTCATAGCCAAGTTGAAAACTTTCCTATTGATTGAATTCTTGTATGGAATTGATCTATAGTAAAATTTAAATGACTATAACTCCCAGATTTTAAAGAGTTTTGGAGATCAAGAACCACTAAATGAAACTTCCTTGAGTATTTTTTCAAACACATCAAATTTTACCTTAATCCATTATTAAAGTAAAATGTTATGGCAATTTTACTGATGCACTATAAAGCTATCAGATTTGACGACCCATATCAAAATCAGAACCCATGATCATAGGTAGAACCTAAGATCATGGGATGTGTTTATTTGATATAGTCTAGAGACTTGAATAGGCTCCCTAAAACCTATTATGCAATCCAACAATTTTGGTTATGTCCCACGATTGTAGGAGGGTCCGTCTGAGGATAAAAATCAAATCTTTTAGAAATGCTTTTAGAGTGGTATTCTAGTCTTTTCCCACCTTTTTACATCCTTAAATATGTCATTTAAGCTATTCTAAGACTGAATATAAATCCTAAACTAATCCTAATCCCGCATTCACTTCAAACACATAAAAAAACTTAGAAAAACATGAGAAACAAGTGACCTCCCTTTCCTAAAACAAGAAATTAGCTTCACCTTCAAGCTCAAATCCTCCAAACTTTAGTTCAAGAATCAAAAGTAATTAGGTATGTATGTATATAATAACAGGATTTCTTTCACCCTTATTTCGAAAACCTAGTTTCAAAATATGAATTTCAGTTATGATTTTAATAAACTCGTGATCTACAGATCATACCCATTATGCCAAATTCTTGAATTTAAATTCCCTTATGTTATTTGTTATTATGGTTCCCATTAAAGTTTATAATGCATGATTTTCATGTCTTTAACACAATTATTATAATAAATGAAGAATTATGCATGTTTTGATGAATTTTGGTCTATATTAATAGACACGATACGTATTTTCATAAAAAATAGTATATTTGCAAACTTGTAATTCATAACCCATCAATATATTGAATAATTTATGATTTTGGACTCGGGTTACGTAATTTCACATTCAAGTCAGATTACAGAATTACCATGATATGTAGTGGCATTCTTCATAGATGGTGGGTTATGAACATCCGATGACTTAGGATTTCATGCAATGTTTGTTGAGCATTCAGTACTTCAGGTTTACATAATTAAGAATGCTCTTCATTAATGCACATATATTACAATCTCAAAACTTTAGTCATATTGAGATATTCAGTATATCAACTTATGTATCAGCCTGACCTCTACCATATATGTCACTACTACTATCAAGACGATGGGACCTATTTCCCACTTTCCTCTCATGCCTCTACACAAACCCCTCTACTTAATCCTCAGTAAAATAATCCCATAAGAGAGAAAGTGATCCACATGTTCTATCTCAACAAAAGTCCTCCACCACTATCTTGCTGGTCAAAAAAACTGAAAAGTTATAAAGTTCACTCAACTAGAGTCTAATAGGCCCAACCAGTGTAATCTCTCATAGAAACTAATTAATAAATCATAAGTATTAACCCGTAAGATATACATTGGACCACGAAGGATCTATTGTCTTAAACTCTACAAATCTCTTTGTCTCCCCATATATATGATGGGTAATGTCATTAGATTTAGGATAATTCTTGGTAATATCTCATCAACACTAGGAGAATCTATAGTAGTATTCAACTATATGTCTAGAGTCTGAATCCCCAAGGTAAAAATAGGATCCACCCCATCAAGAAAAGCCAACATTCTTATTAAGAGATCTTCAAGCATAGGTATGGACATGAACCCATGTGGTGTCTGCCCTAGGCTCAACCCCTTTATCTCAATAGACCTAACAACATAAGAAACTTCTAAACATGAGGTGACAACATCTGTTTGACCTCTAGATAGTTTGGATTCTCCACTACAAACTTTATCTCGACTCCTGCCCCTTCTACATATCGAAGGCACGGGCTCATATGGATGCATGATAGAGAATCATGAAATGAATTTATCCTAAAGTTGTATAAACTCTAGAAAATAGATAAATGATGTTGTAATGACCCACAAACTAAAATTTAGAACTTTCTATATTTTGATCATTTTTCCCTCTTTTTGATTGTCTTATCTGATTTATGAGTTATGGGAATGGTTGTCATAGTCTCTGATGTATTCGGGAGTGTTTTATTTGAGTTCTTGGCTTTGAGTATTCTTAAAAGGATAGGTATTACTTTGGTCAACTTTTATCCAAAAGCTGGATAGAGATTTGGACAAGACCATTAGATTAGAAATTTTGGATTAGTAGCAAGTTCAGTTCAGGTTCAAAACCTTTATTTTGCATTTTGACCTTCCATTTGGAAACTAGTTCAATTTTTCCATAAAGGGGTCCTCAGGGTTAAATTAGTGAAAACGATCCTATTTAAAAAATACGATGATATTGTTGTTCCTAAAACATCAAAATTAGCCTAGTAGCATAATTAGTTTGTTTCTATTGGATCACGAATAAATCTCGAGGATCTGTTTAGAGAGTTTTTAACTTAGAGTTGTTATTTTCTGGTGCATAAGTCTTTTTTTATGATTGTGACCCCTCATGTTGCTTTTATGAAGAATAATTGGCTAGGGTAACACAATATCATTGTGTTTTCATCATGGTCATGATAAGTAATGTTTTGGGGTCAGTTCTTTTCCTTCACGTCATTCATAATCTTAAGGCTCGTATTTGCAAAATTCTTGGTTTGGTTAATATCCCGATCACAGATGAATGCCCACGATTGTGATGGTCACTTTAATCTCAGTCAAAGGATGACCCTCACAATCATAATGGGTTAATTGCAATCGCGAGGCACCATGTCCAAAACCTATTAGAACCTTACTTTTCTTAATTTTTCTCTATTTCTAGACTTTTAGAGCTCAGATTAAGACATATTAAAGGGGGTTTACACAATTTCTTCTATGGGTAAGTTCCTAAATCCTTATTCCATAATTTCCCAATGATATCATCTTCAAAGCAACTTCAATTTATGATTTTAAATATTTTTTAGAGTTTTTTCCAGTAAAATGTAAATTGGTTTTTCTTTGATTTGAGGCTTGATTTTTACTCTTTTTTTCTTGGGATCAAAACTATAGACTCCTTTTGACATAGGGAACCTTATTTTAAATAAAATTCCAGTTTTAGCCGATTTATTTTCAAACTCATTTGTCAATCCATTTTAGAACCATCCTAGATAAGGTTTATAGGTATCACTAGCTTTATTTTGACTTATATATGACTTATTTAATTAGATGGGAAACTTTTGGTGTTGATATGAGGTGATTTCACTTTCAATTGAACGTTAAGAATATGCTTGGGCTTTTGGATATTCATTCAAGGCAAGTTAGGATGTACCTTGACTTTTTATGTTATATGCTTGTTTGTTTGTATGTCATGATTCCCTTAGGATTGAGGGTGCCAATTAGGTAAAATGGCGAGCATCTCCGTGGTTACTGGAGTCTTGTGGATTGTAGTTAGACTATTCCCTAATTAGTTAGTTCACTATTGGTAAATATTCGTAAAGTAGAATATAGATAAATAACCTTATGATTCTCAAATAACTGCAATTAGATTGCCTATTTTAGTGCTTGAATCTTGTTAGAAGACTTTATTGTGATTATTGTGGTTTAATTCCTTGTTAGGAGGTAATTATGTTATTATCTTCATTATTGATGGATTGATTGAGCCTTTAGAGAATACCAAGAGTATGGATATACTTGTAATAGTTGATGAGACTTTATGTTGAATAAGCTAGGGTTGGATAGTTCCATAATAGATGGTCATTGGGATTGTTTTTTATTTTGTGTTTCCATGTGGGGCTTATGTGAATATATTTATGGACTTGATTATTATTTATGAGTGTGTGCTCGAGTAGGGCCTATATTCATATTTCTTGTTGATTTGATAGGATATATTATTGTGATGCCTATATGGGGGCTTGACTTATTGTTAATGTTATTTGTCATATTTTTGCTTTAGGTGTCTTATTTATTATTGTGTTTCCCGAGTGAGGACTTGACTTATCATCATAGGCCTTATTTGCTCATTAGAATGCCTTATCTATCAGTGTGTTGCCCGAGTAGGTCCTTGACTTGACATGGAGGCCTTATTTGAGAGTTTAGTTGTATTATCATTACAGTGATGCCTGAGTGAGGGGTTGGAAATGATATTATTGACATCTATATGACTATTTATCCTGGTGGTGCAAAGTGAAAACTGATATCATGAATTATTGATACATTAAGTTGATATTGAGCGCACTAATATATGTATTGAATGGATTTTTATCTTCATATTTATTGGTTATGAGCATTACATCCTCTTATCATGCATACGTATTTATGAGGCATTGATACCGCTAAGGCATTTAGATTCTTGTATGAAATGAGACACTTTATATATATATAAAGTGTCATTAGTTCTTCTTCTTCCTTCACCTTAAGTTATGTTCTTTGGGATGGGTTTGTCTAACTTGTATGGTGGGCTTAACAAGTGTCATCACATACCTATTTTGGTTCATGACAAATTAGTATCAGATCCCCAATTTCATGGGTTTCATTAGTACAAGTTAAGTTGAGTAGAGTCATACAAATTGGTGTGGAGACGTCTATTATCTATCTTTGAGAGGATATATAACTTTAGGAGATTTTTTTTCCTTCACTTTGTTTCGGTCATTTAGAGCTTTGTATAACACAAAAACTTCTTGTTCACTCGCTCACAGATGTTAAGAATGTATTCTTTCATGGATAAAGATTTGCAGTCTGACCTTTGATCTATAAAAAAAAGTAGGGTTTAACGTAGAGCATGAATCGGGATGTCCAGACTAGTTAGAGGTTAGGTTAGAGTTATCTCTTTAAGTACTATGGTTGCTAGTGGTGGTAAATTTAGAGTGTTAGATAGGTTGATTCCATTGGAAACATCGCCTATGACCATACCTATAGTTGAGGATTATTTGGTTTGAGTGTTAGGTACCTTCAGAGAGTGGATCCTATATTTATTAAGCATGCTACTTTTGGGATTCAAATTCCATATACACATATGACTACTCCTGGTTCTCCTAGTCCTGATAAGGTATTTTAGGGTATTGCTCCACATCCAGTAATTTTACCCTTCTTGACCATTGAAGGATAGACTAGATATGTAGAGTTTTTGAGTATATGTCCACCTTTTTATGATGATGATCCTAGGTTTTATACTTATATGTTCTTGTATTTTTGTTGTGAGAGGTTTCACATGTCGAGCTTAGTGGATTCTAATAGAATAGATGTCACTAACTTTAATGGCTTAAAACTTTCAGAGTAGAAAGTTATGCTTAAGAAAACTAATCTCATTCTAACAGGCTATCAACTAAGTCATCAACTGAAAAATTATGCAATTTTTATTTAGTTTCCCTATGGGTATTTTGGTCTTTTCCTCGCCTCAAACCCTACCCCCACGACTTAAATCACCCTATTCACGATAGTTTCACATTATTAGTCAGTTTTTTATGTTTACTCTCCTCTCCACTCTCAAGAGAAAAGAAATTAGGGTTTCTTCCCAAGAACAAGAAATTCAACCTTTCTTCCCCAAGAACTTAAGAATTCAAGTTACAATTTCAAGCTTCCATCAAGAAATCAAGAAATTCAGGTATGTGGGGTCTTCATAAATGGGTTTCTTTCACCCATTGAGCCCCAAAACCCTCTTTTTATTCAAGTATAAATTTTACTATAATTATGATCAATTTCCATATAAATTATGAAATTTATCTAATTTTTCTCATTAGGTTTTCATTCAAGCCATGTTAATAGTTTATCCCATGAGAATCATGCTCCTATATACTAAAAATTCCAAAACCCCATGTCATGTTCACTAAACATTATATCAAATTCTCAAATTATGCTATAAACATGATATTTTCCCAAGGTTAACTCATTCCCAGGTTAACATTCATGATATTTATCAGACTATTTAAATATCTCATGTTTTAGGTCTTTGAATTATGACTTTATGTCACTATTTCAAGTGTTGTTATTGGATTTTGTAATCATTCAGTGCTGGTGGGTTATGATCACCCGATACCTATGTTTTTACTTATATTTCAGACCTTTCAAGTAATAAGTCATTCATCTGATGTTTTTCTAGTTATACTCAGTTTGTTATGACCATGATGAACACTATCAGTTTACATGTTTATGATTACTTTAGACTCTACATGCACTATTGTTTTCAAAATATCATGACCTAAGCTTATCAGTTATCAGTGCATGTATCAGTTAGTATTTCAGTGTCTTTCATATGGGAGTAGGATTTAGCAATGAGAGGGAAGTGTGGGTTCAGTGCATCCTACTTTCTAAGAAACTACTTGCCACCATAGGTTTAGGGGTGTCGCCACAGAGTATTTCCCCTTTCCTTATATGGGCTTAGTTTAGTGATCACTCCAGTTTTGTTTAGGTTCTATTTCGATGGAAAGGATAGAATAGCCCTCCTCAATACGGGTCTAATATTGGACTCCACGATAGCTCACATAGTTTATGTTGGTTACATGATAGCTCCCACAGGTTCAGTCAATATTTAGTTTATCTCAATTCAGGTTTGCTTGACCAAGTAAAAATATCTCAGTATTTATTCAATCAGTTTTAAAAATTATTTTAGTTATTCAAATATCAATTATTCAGATCATTTCAGTACAAGCTTTAATTGGTCTTGCATTCTCAATTTTACATGTTTATGTTTTCATACTTTGTATACATATATGATCCTCAGTACAGTTTTACAGTCTATTTAGCTTAACATGAGATTTATATACAGTATTTATGTTTTATCATTTCCCTACTTACAGAATAGTTTTTATTTCATGATTGATAAATCTCACTATGACTTACAGTTTTCACGTATAGCTATATTTTAAATGTACGTTTTAGCAAATAACTGATATCCTCAGATTTAAAGCATGGTTTAAATATTTCATGATTTAGTTCTTGTCTCCATATACTTAGTACATTCCAACATATTGACCACATATATGTGTTTGTGGCTATATCATTCATAAAATAGGTACCAAATGTAGCTCAAACACCAGGGTCAGATAGTTCTCATCTTTCAGCCAACAGGTGATGATATGTCCTATTTTGGGAACTACAGTCAGTTGTAATTCATGTATTGTATTGTTATCATTCTTATGTATTGATTTATGGTAGTTGGAGGCATGTCCCAGCCGCCTACAATCAGTATAGTAGAGGTTTCATAGATAGTCAGTCAGAGTCATGATATGTAATTCAAGTTCTATATTTAGTTTTATCATGTCGTAAGGTTTATCAGTATTACATTTATTCATACTTTCTCATGATCATGTTTCCGCTTAGTAAATTTAGTTATTATACAATTTAAAAGAGTTGTTCAAGCAGTATGCCAATTCATAGGTTATCTTGGGATCACTTGTGGTTCTAAGTACCGTGTTATGACTAGGGAGTAGTCTCGGGTCGTGACAAACTTGGTATCAGAGCACAAGGTTCAAGTGTCCTAGGGTCTATGAAGTCGTGTCTAGTAGAGTCTAGCGGAATGGTAAGGAGACTTTTGTACTTTTTTTAGAGGCTACAGGGCATTTAAGAAATATTTCCCTTCATTCATATCTCAGATTGTGTTGTAGTGATGTTCTTTAAGAAACTTATACAGATTCCCCTCTTGCTCTATTTATGTCAACTCTACCTTACTTTTAAGGTAACAAAAATAGTGAAGATTAAATTCCTATTTATAGAGATTTCCTAGACAATCTCCCCAAATAGCTTTGAGATTGCATGCAGGCTTAAAAGGATCCCATCAGTGCCTTTATGTTCCAAAGTTTGAAGGATTTGATTCATGCTCGTGAAAATCATGCACTAAGACTAAGTCGGATATTCCCTCCGATCCTTTATCAGAATCCTATGACAACATATGATCTAGAGTGTGAAGCATGTACCCAGAAGTTTAGTAGCTGTAAAATGGGATAGTGCTTAGATAGTACCCTTGTGTTTATAAGTATGAATGGGGATAGTAATGTAGTATATGATGTTCTTGCTAGCTAAGTTATGGATTATAGGTTGTGATGTTGGGTATTATGTTGTAATGGTAACTCTCATGGTTTAGGGAAAAGTATATATTTAGAAATGTGATATTAGTAGTCTATAAAGGAAGTTAGTATAGTTTGTTAAAAGTTTGGGAATATCTATTTTAAGTGTAAGAATCTAAGTTTGCATCTTCGAGGATTGAGCTAATAGAAAGAAGAGTTGAAATTCTAGATGGTGTGAACTCAAGGTATGGCGATACTCCTGAAGATTCTAAGTTATTTAGTGTTTAAGTTATTATATGATGACTATTGGGGCTATAGAAAGTTAAGAGTTCTATCTCAGAAGAAAGTATTAGCAGTGGGTTTTACACTTTCAGGGTGAGTTTATATTTATGTATTGTTATATCTCAAGCTCTACAGTAAAGTGGTTCTGTAACACCCCACACTTTTGGGCTAGAATTTAAACCGTTATTCCTACGTGTATTGTAACACCCCGTAGCATTCTCGACTTGATACCACACTTAGTAGCATGCTTAAAGTGCTAACAACTGGAAATTTTACTAAGTGTTAAAAGGACTTAGTCATATTTTTAAGATCCTAAACTTCAATGATTTCTAAATCGACCTTTTTGACCCCGAGACATAGATTTTTGAGTTGATTCATGTTCAGGGGTGTAAAGGGGATGTCTTGGGGGAGTTTAGAATTTTTTGGATGAAGTTTGAGGCGTGTTTGGAATTTGAAAACAGAAAGTCACCGCGATTTCACTGCATCACTGTGACTATAGCGGTGGGACCTCCACCGCATCGTGGTGAGCTACAAAAATGGAATTTTGCAGTAACTTTTAAAATTGAGGGGGAGTCTCATCTTTTCCCTATAGCCCTAAATCGTGTTAACAATAAATTAAAATGTCTATATAGCATAATATGCCCAAATTCACTCAAAATCCTCTCAAAACAAAACCTTAAACTTCCCTCCCAAAGATCAAGAATTCATCTTTAAGTTCAAGATTTCCAAAAAATGGGTCAAGATTCGGATTCTATTCTTCGAGCTAAGTAATCTAAGGTACGTGGGGATTTCCTAAACTTTATGGGCATATTTAAATCGTTTTTAGAAATCTTTAGAGTTAAGGAAACATATATTTATGAAGTGTTTTGAATTTACATTGAAAAGTATGCATTGTGAACCCTTTTTGAAAATATACGTTTTGGACTTGAGGCCTCTTTATACAATTGAATCGTGGTTTCATATGTATAAGTATTTTCAGTTTTGTAAAGTGAATTGAGAGAATGTGTAATGAATCTGTCCCTATCTTGTTATGATACTTCTTGACTTTACACGTTGTAGGGTGTGAAATTGTATTATTAAAAGCATGAGATAAGTGTTTTACTATTGTTTTGGACTTGATATTTATTGATGAATTTAAGAGAGGGTGTTTTCTTGTTTATAAATTTTCAATGTGAAAATTGAAAGGGTTGCATGAATTGTTATAAAGGAATTGACCATCATGTATTAAAATATTGAAAAGGGAGAATCTTTGAGTAAATTTGCACATGTTTTGAAATAAGGACTCCCTTGCATTGTTTAAATGTTTTTGGTGGTCAAATGATTGAGTTGATTGAAAAATATAAAGCAGAACATTATAAATGGTTTGAATGAGAAGGGTTGTGGAATGATATGATACAAATGTCTTGCTAGTCGGGGTATGACGATACCCCGTTGTAAACTGCCCTTAACAGAATAAGAAAAGAGTGGTGTGTAAGCAAGCATGATGTATGTTTTCTTCTAGGGGAATTAAAAATAGGCTTAAAGAGAGCTAGATGGTTACCCAAATAAAGTACGAGTTGAAAGACTCAATGCTAAAAAATATGATTTGCCGACACGGGATTATGGTACCCTGCTTTGTGAACTTATGTACCTTGATTAATGTCATCCCAAATTGGGACTATAGTTAGGAGCCCTGCTTTTTTATCTTGCGCACTACCATGACATGTTGATTTGATTGGGGATTTTGATACCCTGCTGTGTGATCTTGCGTGTTCCCCTTTTTAATACTCCAATCCTTATGGAAAACTTGGATTGGGGGCTTGGCAGCTGAGTCAAGGGTGTATTCCATATAGCCCATGGAATTTTAGATTGTGGGGTGCACTATCTAGCTTAGAAGAATAACAATGAGTAGAGTCATGATTTTGAGAAAGTGTTATGAAATTTATCAAATTATGCCCATGTGTTTTCAAATGATTTAAGATGATATGTTTTATGAAATGCTCTCACCTATGTTGTATAAAAATATATTTTGTTTTTGGATTATTCTACGTACCAGTACATCTGTATTGACCCCTATATTTCAGGTTCTGAGGCCCATTCTAGCGGTCCTACTAAATAGTAGATTATTGTCAGACATTCAGAGTTGGTGAGCCTCTTTTACTTCGGAAGGTGTCTTGTTTACTTATGTTGATTTCATTGGGTTTTAGTTTATGGTCCGACTGAGGGCCTTGTCTTGGTTTCAGATAGACTGTTGTTTTCTGTTGTAGTAGAGATTTTGATGGCTTGTATTAGATGGTTTGAGTTTTATTGAACTTATGTTCACACTACTCAGTTGATATACTAAACTGACCTTGTTTCCGAGTTTATTCTGTATTTCTTTATAGTATCTAAATAGTGTGTGTGATTGCCAGATAGAGAAGGGCGCTCGGGCCTTCATGGTTTAGGATACTCATGGTGTCTAGGGCCTCAGCTCGGGTCATTATAAACTTGGTATCAGAGCATGGTTCATGGTCCCAGGGTTTCTGCAAAATCACGTCGGGTAGAGTTCTTTTTACAGGTGTGTAGCGTGCCACACTTATAAGGAGGAAGCTACTCGGCATTTAGGAATGTTTTTCTTTCTTTCATGATTTAGTCCATGCTATAGAGTTTGAATGCCCCTAATCTATAATTCCCTATATTTCAGAGATTGATCATGGCTTCTTGTAAAACCAACAAACAAAATAACCAAACTGAGGATGTCTGTCCTACTCATAGGATGCGAACCCATAATAGAGCTTGTACCCTAGAGTTTGTTGCTATTCCGGGAGTTCCTCTAGTTCTGACTAGTCCACCTTGAGCTCCACGGACTGGTGTTAACCACCCCCAACCTCTTCAGAGGGATGTTTTGAATGTTGAGTTTTGATAGTCCATCCATATGATTGCTCAGATGGTGGCCTCTCAGACCCATTGGTCTGAAGATGTGGGTTCTATGTTTGGGTCATCTGACGTTACATGGGTTAGTCAATTTATAAGGCTGAACTTACCTATATTTACTGGCATAAAGGTTGAAGAGGACTCCTAAGGGTTCATCGATGAACTAGAGAAATTTTTTAGAGTTATGCATGCTAATGATGTGGCAGGTGTTGATTTAGCAGCCTATCAATTAAAGGATGTTTCCAACTAGTGGTATAACGAGTGGGAGGATTCGAAGGGTGGAGATGTTGAGCCTTCTGTGTGGGGTGAGTTTGTAGAGGCCTTCCTAGATTGCTTCTTTCCCCAGGAATTAAGGAAAGCAAAGGCTGAAGAATTTGTGAACCTAGAGCAAGGGGAGATGAGTGTAAAAGAGTATACATTAAAGTTCACCCAATTATCCTGTTATGCTCCCTAATTAGCAGGTAACATGAGAGATCGCATGAGGAAATTTGCATCCAGTCTCTCGAATAATCTAGTGTTGGAATGTAAGGGAGCAATGCTGAATAGAGATATGGATTTCTCCAGGTTGTCCATTCACATGCAGTAGGTTAAAGAATATAAGAAAAAGATGGCAGAGGTGACAGAGATAGACAGGCAAGCCAAGAGGGCCAGGTCTACAAATCAAAATAACAGTCAACACCAAGGTGGCAATTGGGGAAATAGGTGGTCTAAAAAGAAGTTTTGGAGTAATACTCAGTCTTCAGCAAGTGTACCTGTGCCCAGGACTTTGGGTGAATAGTGGTTCCAGTCAGGAGATAGGCCTGGAGCTCATGGCACCTAATCTCAGGAAAACATGACCCATCCTACTAGATCATTTCCTCATTGTAGCATTCGTGGGAGGAACCAAATAGGGAAGTGTTATTTTGAGAATAGACTTGCTAATCTTGCAGTCAAGTGGGCTACATTCAGATAGACTATCCTTCAGCTGGAGGGAATATAGGGGTAGTAAGTCTTAAGTCGCGTTTATAGCCCCTCCTCCTAAGGGTACTACTTCAGCTATCGGTGGTGGACGCAACCGGTTATATGCCCTATCTAACCACCAGGATGTAGAGACCTTGCTAGATGATATTGCAGGTATGTTAAATATTCTCTCCCATGATGTATATGTATTGGCATGCTTCATATGATTGGTGTTGCTAGACAATAAGATGTGGATTGTAGTGGTGGAAATAGTAGCTTAAGATTGTTAATGCGTGTTTTGTAGGAAGGAATTAGTGGGCTTGATGCAATATGTGAAATATCATAGGTTGGTAATTTATGGAACAAGGAGTGAGGATGGGTATGCTAATGAAATTATGATTTGTAAGTTGACGGCTATAGAGGATAGCAAAGAGTAGTGTTTTAGGAAAGTAATGCCTTTAGAGCATAACTAAAAAGGTAGGGAGTTTAGCATTTATGTGTATGGTGATACCCCATTGTGTTGAGAGTTGTGGTTATAGATTAGATGAGGGGATATGTCCGCAAGTCTAGGACTGTGACTTTGATCTAAGGGGGAGATGGTGAATTAGGGAAGTTCCCAAATTTTCTCCAATTCATGATGCTTATGCTCGGGTCCCTTAATGACCCTAGTATATTAGTATAATGGTAGTTGTAGAATCGTAGTAGTGTGTTAGGTAGGGGGTAGATGTTCTAGAAGGTAGAAAATTTTGATGTGTTTTCTTTAACTAAAATTATAGGAGAAGGGGGGAGGAGGAGAAACACTTTTGCTATGTGAAATAGTTAGGAAGGAGACCTGTGGTGAAAGTTTATGTGTGAGTGTTTGGAATTGCTGGTCTTAGTCGGAGGTCCTTGAAGTGGGTGTAGTAATGATAGGTTTGAAAGTTATGATTGATGAAAACACAAACCAATGCATTGTATGGTTAGTAATCTTTGATTTAAAACTTGAGTGTGTTTGACAGTAGTGATAAGGTGAAGTAAATCTTCTTAAAGGGATGTAGAGTATGGAGTCCCCATAGCTTAAACTAGTACCTCTTTTCTCTGAGCTAGGCTTCAACATAGGAGTATTATACAGTGGGACTCAAACTCGTGTGGTTACATGGGTACTGGGAGAATTGTTAGTTGGAAATGATGAGGCATGTAATTTATTGTTTGGGGAGTAGACAAGTAGTGTCTCTAAGTTTAAGCCTTTTCGTTGTATCTTGTAAGATGAAAAATGTATCTATTCTTATGTCCCGCGAGAATCTCATCTCATTTCTTGTACAAATCTTAATCAGGCTGAGGATTCTTAGGAAAATTTATGCCTTATAATGTTTTGATCATGTGCCATAAAACATATGCCAAGATCATGTCGATGTCAAGTTTCATTATATCATGTTTTATGCTACACGTTTCCCTAGGTGTTATCATAAAGCTTATTTGATGCCTTCTCATATTTTGTTGAAGAAAATAAATGTGTTCAATGTGATGTTACGTTCTTTATTATACACTTTTAGAGCTTCAAAAGTCCCTACCCATCATTCGGGGACGAATGATACCAAGGGGGAGATAATGTAACACCCTATACCTTTGGGCTAGAATTTAAACCGTCGTTTCTACACATATTATAACACCCCATAGCATTATCGACTAGATACCACACTTAGTAGCATGCTTAAAGAGCTAACAACCTAAAATTTTCCTAAGTGTTAAAAGGACTTAGTCATATTTTTAAGCTCCTAAATTTCAATGATTTATAAATCGACCTCTCCAACCCCGAGACGTAGATTTTTGAGTTGATTCATGTTCAGGGTCGTAAAGGGGATGTCTCGGGGGAGTTTTAGATTTTTCAAATGAGGTTTGACGTGTGTTTGGAAATTGAAAAAAGAAAGTCACCGAGATTGCACCGCGTCGCGGTGACTATAGCGGTGGGACCTCCACTTTATCGCGGTGAGCTCCAAAATGGAATTCTACAGAAACATTTAAAACCGAGGGGTAGTCTCATCTTTTCCCTACAACCTTAAATCATGTTAATAGTAAATTAAAATGTCTTTAAGGCATAATATGCCCAAATTCACTCAAAATCCTCTCAAACAAAAACCTAAACTTCCCTCCCAAAGATCAAGAATTCATCTTTAAGTTTAAGATTTCCAAGGAACGGGTCAAGATTCGGATTCTATTCTTCAAACCAAGTATTCTAAGGTACGTAGGGATTTCCTAAACTTCATAGACATATTTAAATCATTTTTAGTAAGCTTTAAAGTTAAGGAATCATATATTTATGAAGGGTTTTGAATTTATATTGGAAAGTATACATTGTGAACCCTTTTTTATAATATACGTTTTGGCCTTGAGGCCTCTTTACAGAATTGAATCATGGTTGCATACGTATAAGTATTTTTAGTTTTGTAAAGTGAATTGAGAGCATGTGTAATGAATTTGTCCCTCAATTGTTATGATTCGTTTTTACTTTACATGTTGTGGGTTGTGAAATTGCATTATTGAAAGCATGAGATAAATGTTTTACTATTGTTTGGGACTTGATATTGATTTATGAATTGAAGAGAGGGTGTTTTCTTATTTATAAATGTTCAATGTGATAATTGAAAGGGTTGCGTGAATTGTTATAATGGAATTGACCATCATGTATTGAAATATTGGAAAGGGAGAATCTTTGCATAAATTTGTACATGTTTGGAAATAAGGACTCCCTTTCATTGTTTAAATGTTTTTGGTCGTCAAATGATTGAGTTGATTGAAAAATCTAAAGCAGAACATTATAAATGGTTTTAATGAGAAGGGTTGTGGAATGATATGATACAAATGACTTACAAGTCGGGGATGATGATACCCCGTTGTGAACTACCCTTACCAGAATAAGAAAAGTGTGGTGTGTAAGAATGATACATGTTTTCTTATAAGGGAATTAAAAATGGGCTTAAAGAGAGTTAGATGGTTACCCAAAGAAATTACAAGTTGAAAGACTCAATACTAGAAACCGAAATTTGCCGACACAAGATTACGGTACCCTTCTTTGTGATCTTGTGTACTTTGATTAATGTCGTCCCAAATTGGGACTATGTTTAGGATCCCTACTTTGTGATCTTGCACACTGCCATGACATGTTGATTTTATTAGGGATTTTAGCACCCTGCTGTGTGATCTTGTGTGTCCCCCTTATTAATACTCCAATCCTTACGGTAAACTTAGATTGGGGGCTTGGCCACCGAGTCTAGGGAGGATTCCATATAGCTCGTGGAATTTCAGATTGTAGGGTGTACCATCTAGTTCAAAAGAATAACAAAGAGTAGAGTCATGATTTTGAGAAAGTGTTCTGAAATTTATCAAATTATATCCATGTGTTTTCAAATGTTTTAAGATGATATCTTTTATGAAATTCTCTCACCTATGTTGTATAAAAATGTATTTTGTTTTCGGATTGTTCTGTGTACCAGTGCATTTATATTGACCCCTATATTTCAGGTTCTGAGGCCCAGTCTAGTGGTACTGCTAAATAGTAGATTGTTGTTAGACATTCATAGTTAGTGAGCCTCCCTTACTTCGGAAGGCGTCTTATTTACTTATGTTGATTTCATTGGGTTTTAGTTCGTGGTCCTACCGGGGGCCTTGTCCTGATCTCAGACAGACTATTATTTTCAGTTGTACTAGAGATTTTGTAGATATGTATTTGATAGTTTGAGTTTTATTGAAATTATGTCTGCACTGCTCAGTTGAGATACTAAAGTGACCATGTTTCCATTTCTTTATAGTATATAAATGGTGTGCGTGAGTGATAGATAGAGAAGGGCACTCAGGCCTTTATGGTTCGAGATTCTCGTTGCGACTAGGGCCTCAACTTGAGTCGTGACCGGTTGCAATTCAGTATCGAGTTTATTAAAGGGTTTTACAGACTTAGAATTATGGCTTAAAGATAAGGGGGAGATGATATAACAAGGAACCAAGTCAGACACTTAGATTCTAGTAGTGATGTCAATGAGTTTTGTAGCAACAATGGGGGAGGAAGATGCCCGACCCCTTTCTCATCTTGGTACAATTTTTTTCACTTCAGTCATTATGAAACCTACTCAAGTCTTACAAGTCAGCTCTATAATCATAGCTCATATTCATGCACTTTATAGGAAATCATGTACGCTCCCAGTCCCTAGTATAAGTACTTCCAGTTTGCTCAGCAATATAAACCATATTCCATGAAATCATGAACTCCAAACTCAATTAATGCAACTTATTTCTCAAGTACTCATGCTTTATAGTATGTATAGTTCTAATTACTTATGCTACACTCCTAAATGACCAGTGAAAATCAGATTACGTCATGTATGTCCTCAGTTTAGATCTCATTAATGAATTCATGCCTTTGATACTATAATCCTTAGGCCTAAGTTAAGTGTCAAAGTTATGCATAGTACTCTTTCATGCTTCAGGATCTCATGTTCTAACCTTTCAGTGACCTCTCCATAATGTTAATATAGTGATGATGAAAAATTAATGATCAATGGTTTATATAGGACAGAGTAAATATTTCTTATTGAGGAAAGGTTGTTGTATGCTTCTTTTATATAAGACTATAAGGTTGAAGGAAGATTTAGGTAAAGATTTTGATACAAGCCATGGTTAGTTAAGAATTCTATGTGTGTTTTATTGGGGAAAGTGCATGGGAGTTATTATTGACAAGGGATATTTGAGAATGTGGTAAAGGTTTCTCGGTATGTTGGTTGACAAAAGTTTTACTTATGGTTATAATGATAGGATTGAACATCATGTTTTTATATATGTGGATAAATACATTGCATTAGTGAATTCCTAATAAGAGATTTAATTTAGTTGTTGAAGTGGTAAGAGGAATTCTTCTTGAGATGAGAGATGTCAAACACGCATGGGGTATCGAATTCATGGCTTAGACTAGTATTATGGTTTTATGTGTGGCACCTTGTGACTTTGAGTAGGCTTGAACATGGTGGGAGAATTTAGTTTAGCTCAAACTTTAGTAGATGGAGTTATCAATGCCCATGTGAGAATTACAAGTTAAATCAATGAGCATAGTATTTAAGAGGATAAGTATAGTTGAGGGAGTATTTGAGAAGTGTGTCTAATCTTGAAAGTTAGCAGTTGTATTACCTAAGGCAAAGTGATTATATCCTAGTTTATGTTTTATAAGCATGTAGTCCATGATTATAGAGTTGTAACCATATTGAGCTTTCTTATTCAGATATCTCATTCAGGTCATGCCCAAGAATTTAGTGCTCACTAATGTTATTAGAACTTCTTAGAAAACTGTTGGACAAATACTCCAGTTGAGTATAAACTCTTAGTATGATTCAGTCTCTATAGACATTAATTCAGGTTAGCGATCAGAAAGATAAGCTCATATGGTTTTTCATCTTTCCATCTAGTCTTATTATTCGAAGTTACATGAATATTGCTAGTCCATAAGGTAATTCATTCACGTCCATGCAAATTTTGAATTTAGTTCAGTCCATGCATGTTTCAGATTCAACTATATAGTAATGATTGAGTTCATAAGTGTTTAGTGCAGGATCTCAGTTTTCCAAGTATTCCAGCTCAGACATTGTAATACCCCTTGTATGACCTAAGTTTCATTATCTCATGATTCGTGCTTACATAATGTACTTGGTGATGCCATGAAGCCCTTTTTCCTTTGATTTCTATGCGTGTTTTGTTGAGTGACAATCCCTAATGAGAAGTTACATAGCTTATTCCATCCTTAGTGACTCTTGGAACTTTTATTGCATCAATTATCACTTCGTAGATCTATATGTATGATTGTATCATGAATATTTGAAGTAAGTTCTAAACTCTCAGCATGAATCAGCTCCTTATAGTCAAAAAAGTCAAGTCAGCTTAGAAATCAATTTCATGATGAAAGTTTTAATGTTTCAGCTCATCTATATCCTTCATTAGCAGACATTTCATGTCTACATTATTCTATATATCTAAAGTTTCAATAGGTTCCTACCGATCATTCGAGGAAGAATGATTCCAAGGGGGGATAGAGTAATACCCCACAAGTTCCTAGATAAGATTCCAACTATACGTCATTTGTTTAACGTCCCCAAAGTGATTATGTCAAGACATAATTCAGTGGCATGACCATTCACCTTGTGTATAAAGTGTTTTCGATGCGAATCATGGTCATAGGAAGAACTTAGAGCAAGGTCGAGTTGAGAACACTTTCATCGATTGAGTTTTTGTATTTGATCCTCCAAGGGTCAAATTTAAATGAGTGTATCTCCTAAAATATAACAATTCAGGTGTCCTACTATATATCAAATTAAGGATTGTTTAGTCTTCTTTCCAACTTATTTAATTTCACCTTAATCCGATATCGGAATAGAAAGTTATGCTCATTTTACTTCAGAATACCCGTCTGTCTACAAGGTGATGACTTGAGGTGATAAGATGTCAACTAAGTGATGAGCTATCAACCTCGGCGTCATCTTTAAAAAGAATATGACCAAATAAAGCTACAAGGTAACGACTTAAGGTGATAAACCGTCAACTAAGTGATAAGTTATCAACCTCGTCGTCAACCTTAACAAGATCATTAAGAGAAGGTGACAACTAGGTTGATAAGTCGTCAACTAGTTGACTGGCTATCAACTAAGTCATCAGTCTTAACCAGATCATTAAGAAAAGGTGATGACTAGGTTGATAAGCCATCAACTATTTGACAGGCTATCAACTAAGTCATCAACTGAAAAATTCTATAATTTTTATTTAGTTTCCCTATGGGTATTTGGGTCTTTTTCTCACCTCAAACCCTACCCCCATGACTTAAATCACCATATACACGATAGTTTCACATCATTATTTAGTTTTCAATGTTTACTCTACTCTCCACTCTCAAGAGAAAATAAATTAGGGTTTCTCCCCAAGAATAATAAATTCAAGCTTTCTTCCCCAAGAACTCAAGAATTCAAGTTACAATTTCAAGCTTCCATCAAGAAATTCAGTTATATGGGGCATTCATCAATGGTTCCCTTTCCACCATTGAGCCCAAAAACACACTTTTGATTCAAGTAAGAATTTTACTCTAATTATGATCAACTTTTATGTAAATTATGAAATTTATCTATTTTTTCTCATTAGTTCTTCATTCAAGCCATGTTAATAGTTTTATCCCATGAGAATCATGCTCCTAAATGCTTGAAATGCCAAAACCCCATGCCATTGTCAGTCAATATCATGTCAAATTCTCAAATTATGCTTTAAACTGTATAAACATGATATTTTCCCAAGGATAACTCATTCCAAGTTTACATTCATGAAATTGATTAGAATATTAAAATATCTCATGTTTTAGGTCTTTGAATTATGACTATATGTCACTATTTCAAGTGTTGTTATCGAATTTTTTAATCATTCGGTGCTGATGGGTTATGAACAGCTGATACCTATGTTTTTACTTATGTTTTAGGCCTTCCAAGTAACAAGGCAGTCATCTCATGATTTTATAGTTATACTCAGTTTGTTATGACCATTATGAACACTATTAGTTTACATGTTTATGATTACTTCAGACTCAGCATGCACTGTTGTTTTCATAATATCATGACCTGAGCTTATCAGTTATCAGTACATGTATCATTATTATTTCACTATCTTTCAGTTGGGAGTAGGATTTAGCACTGAGAGGGAAGTAAGGTTTCAACTCATCCTACTTTCCCTGAAACTACGTGCCATCATAGGTTTAGGGGTCTCATCGAGTGTTTCCCCTTGCCCTATATGGGCTCAATTTGGTGATCACTCTAGTTCATATCATTTTCTATTCCAATGGTAAGGATAGAATAACCCTCCTCAATGTGGGTCAGACGTTAGAGGCCATGATAGCTTACAAGGTTTATGTCGGTTACATGATAGCTTTCACTGTTTCAATTAGTATTTAGTTTATGTCTGTTCAGATTTTCTTGACCAAGTAGATAGATCTCAATATTTATTCAGCCAGTTTTACAAATTATTTCATTATCAGATATCAGTTATTCAATTATTCAGATTATTTTAGGATATGTTTTACTTGGTCTTGCATCCTCAGTTTTTAATGTTCATGTTTTCATGCTTAGTATATATATTTGATTCTCAGTATGGTTTTATAGTCTATTCAGCTTTACATGAGATTTACATACAGTATTTATGTTTTATGATTTCCCAGCTTACAGAATAGTTTTCTAGAGTTCTTGGGCAAAGGAATCTAGGGTTTTATCATATAGAGTAAATTGGGGCTTGTATTGATGATTTCTCTCCATCATTATCTTTGTTTAAGGTATGTTCTCTTCCCTCATTGTTAGTTCCAACTAAAGGCATGGTTTTATGCAATGTTTTCATGATTTAAATATTGTATGATTTTGGGATTTCAGATATAATTTGGGTATTTTGGTTATAAATGCTTGGTTATGGTTTTTCGATGTTTAATTATGCTTTTATATTCATTAATGGTGGTTTTGGATAATTTGTTGCATGAGAATGGTTATTTGGTAATGGAGTTTGGTTTTGGAAATACTATGCTCCTAATGTGTTTGATAAAATGCCTGTAACAATGCTTTCACTATTGTATTGGTTTATCAATGGAACTTATGC
Organism: Capsicum pubescens; assembly: GCA_030864215.1. Taxonomy (NCBI): domain Eukaryota; kingdom Viridiplantae; phylum Streptophyta; class Magnoliopsida; order Solanales; family Solanaceae; genus Capsicum; species Capsicum pubescens. Next base: position 100,951,583 of record CM061545.1, read on the forward strand.
TTGGCATAAACTTGGTAATGGAACTCTAAATGATATAAATGGTTTAAATGGTTTTGTAATGGTTTGGATTAATAAACATACTAGTGGGGTACATGGGAATCCCTCATGTTAATTGGATAATATAATATATGGGTACATGGGAATCCCTTGATCTCAAAAGGGTTTGGCCTAGGGACAATACTTGCAAGTTATAGTCCGTATGACGATACCACTACTAATAGCCTTGGTTAATAATAAATGGAAAAGGGTTTGGTTGTTTGGTAATGGTTTTAATTGGGCTTAAAGGGGGGGTGTAGAAAAGTCATTGAAGGTGGAGGTCCCGGAAGATTGAAACTGTAAACTCATATTTGCCGATGTGAGGTTTGGTCCTAGTGACCGTGTGCATGATATCACACTCTATATTTTGGGTGATGTGATAGTCATCCCAGGTTCTTTTCTCTGGTCGTGCGTCTTCATGCACTGCGGCCCTTTCAGCAGGGGGAGTTGAACCCATATAGCCTATGGGTGGTTTTAGGATGGCAAAGCTACACAGCCTAGGTAAAGGTTTTAAGGGCATGCTAAACCCAATTCCCTTTCCCGACATGGTTATATATATATATATGAATGGTTTGTGTGCATATGGATGGTTCTACTTGGTTTTATAATTAGCATTATGTTATCTTTATCCTGAGTTTATGCTAGAATTCACTCACTAACCCATCTTCGAGTGTCTATATCCCTACGTGATGTTGGAACAGGCCGTTCTACTCCTCTTGCTTAGCATTCGGATACTAAAGTCAACTTTGGATTGAAGTGATGGGTTTTTATCTATTTAGAATGCTTTATTTCACTGATGTTATTCCATAATCTAGATTATTTATGGAATTGGTTTTTTTTATAGTTGGGGGAATGTCCCAACTGGATATTTGTATTCTTTTGGTTAGAGGCTTTAGTGGAACTACTATGGGTTGCAATGGGCGGAATCAGTATTGGTGTCAACCTAAGTATTGGTATTGGTATTGGTATTGGTATTGGGGCTGACGTCATTGGACAAAATTTCTCGCTATTCTGTCGTGTTTTATTTTAGGATTATATATTTAATTACTTATGGAACTTATTTGGTTATGGTCGGATTTATAGTTTCGGTTTAGTTTTGTATGGTTGGATGGTTGATATAGGATGGTTGAACTCGATTGGATCAGTCACGGTCGTGATCCTATCCCAGAGTCTTTATATGAGCTATTATAATATCTTGTTATATGCTCAAAATTTAGCCAACTCAGAGCAGGCGGCTGGAGTGAGGGTTGGGTCACGGGGGTGGGATCCAGTCTTGGTCGGACGTGGGAAGCCCATTACGACAAGGCCTCAGGTCAGGTCAGGTCAAGTTAGTATCAGAGCTTTAGGTTCATGCTCAATTGGGAGTCCACAAACCCGTGTCTGGTAGAGTCTCTTTTAGGGGTGTGTAGCACGCCACACTCATAAGAGAAAGGCTACAGGGCATATAGGAATGTTTCACTATCTTGGTATTATATTTACAAGCTCTGAGCCTATGTCCTAGAATCTTCTCTAATCCTTGGTTATTCACAATTCAGATCATGCCTCGACGATCTGAAACACAAGAAAATTCTTTTGTCTTATTTCGTGATGATGTTAATGGGGTACGTCCTACACCTGGAGTTCACACTTATTCTCAAGGTCTTATCCCTAATTGTTCTAGAGTTCCTTCGGTTGTTATTAGTCCTCCTCAGGGTAAGGTTACTAATGTAGAATTTTGCTAATCTATTCATACAATTGCTTAGTTGGTTGCTTCTCAGAATGAGAGGATGCATCTGGTTGGTTATCTATTGAGGACATAAGGGCTGGCTAGTTTATGAAGCTGAATCCTCCTACTTTTAATGGTGTGAAAATGGAGGAGGATTCTCAGGGTTTCTTGGATAAAATGGAGGAGATATTTAGATTGATGCAGGCTACTAATGTGGAAGGTGTAAACTTTGTAGCATATCAGCTCAAGGATATTGCGTACCAATGGTACGAGGAGTGGGATAAGGATAAAGGTGATGTGGAGGAGTTATCCTTATGGGATGCTTCTTCTAATACTTTTCTAGATCATTTCTTTCCTCAAGAGTTGAGGGAAGCAAAGATGGAGGAGTTTGTGAATCTCAAGCAAGGTAAAATGTTTGTCAAGAAATATGCCTTGAAGTTTCATCAGTTGTCAAGGTATGATCCTGATTTGGTGACTGACATGAGGGTGAGGATGAGAAAGTTCACTTTTAGAATATCTTGGGATCTAATCCTTGAAAGCAAGACTGTGTTGCTAATTAAGGATATGGATATTTTGAGGTTGATTGTCGATATGCAGTAGGGGGAGGATGAAAAGATAAAATAAGAAAAGTTTGGGGAAAAAATAGGTAAGAGAAGTAGATTCTCTGAAAAGTGTGGTGTTTAGCAGTAGGGTGGTCGGGATAGAGGTAAATGGCCGAAGAAGAAGTGGTGAAGTTCTGGTTCCTTCTCTACTGCTAGCGCTCCTTACCCAAGGCAGCACTCCTTTCCCGAGGTAATCTGGTGATAGGCATCTGCAAGGTAGTGATAATTTTTAGGCATAGGGTGTCCCAATCTCAGACGAGTGAGGGTCAGTTAGCTTTTTCATGCCCGTCTTGTCAGTTTTATGGTCGTCTTCATCGGGACTATTGTGATGAAGGCAGGGACAAGTGTTTTAAATGTGGCCAGCCAGGCGATCTGCTCAAGAATTTTCTGGTTGGTGAGAGAGCTTTGGGGGAGATCAAAGCTTTAGTTGCTTTATTTTCTGCTCCTACGCCTAGTGGTGCATCTTTGGTGTCTTCTCCTACTTCTGGTACCAGCATAAGCCAGAATAGGTTATAGCTCTTGAATCTCGACAAGAATCTGAGGCATCACCTGATGTTGTTACTACTACTTTACAACTCATTTCTCATGATGTGTATTGTTTGCATGACTCGAGATCCACTTTTTCTTATGTTACCTCATTCGTGGTTATATGTATTGCTTTTGGATCCTTTTTCTACTTCTACCCTAGTAGGTGACTCGGTTATTGCTGAGAGAGTCAATAGGGTGTGTGTCATATCTGTTGGTAGCAAGAAGACCTTGGTAGATCTATTTGAACTGGATATGGTGGATTTTGACATTATTCAGGGGATGGATTGGTTACACTCTTGTTAGGTGTCCTTAGATTGTCGGACTCATAAGGTTGTCTTTAGGTTCCCTAGTAAACTAGTTATAGAATGGACGGGTGAGTTCCCTAGCTCATAGGTGGAGGTTTATTGCATATCTTAGAGCTCGGAGATTAATCTCCAAAGGTTGTCTTTATCACTTGGTCTGGTTTAAGGATTCTAACTTAGAGGGTCCTTTTTTTATTCAGTTCCGGTAGTAAATAAGTTTCCTGAGGTCTTTTCAGATGATGTTCCTGGTGTTCCTCCGGATAGGTAAATAGAGTTTGGTATTGATTTGGTTCTTGACACTCGTCCAATATTTATTCCTCCTTATTAAATTGCTCCGACTGAGTTGAGGGAACTCACGTAGAAACTTAAAGAACTTCTGGATAAGGGGTTTATACGTCCTAGTGTATCCCTATAGGGTGCACCAGTGTTGTTCGTGCGCAAGAAGGATGGTTTCCTTGTGCATTGACTATCAATAGTTGAATAAGGTGACGGTTAAGAACAAGTATCCTCTTCCAAGGATAGATGACTTGTTTGATCAGTTGCAAAGTGCCAAGTTCTTCTCTAAGATCTTTGGTCTGGGTATCATTATCTTAAGATTAAGGAGGAGGATATCCCTAAGACGGCTTTTCGTACTCGATATAAGCACTTTGAATTCTTGGTAATGTCATTTGGTTTGACTAATGTCCCCACGACATTTATGGATTTGATGAACAGGGTTTTCAGGTAGTTCTTGGATCTCTTTGTCATTGTGTTTATTGATAATATTCTAGTTTATTCCAAATGTGAGGTGGATCATGCTAATCACCTCTATGTGGTATTACAGACCTTGAAGGAATAATAGTTGTATGCCAAGTTCTCTAAATGTGAGTTTTGGTTGAATATTATGACTTTATTTGGTCTAATTATTTCTAGTGACAGGATCATGGTGGATCCTCAAAAGGTGGTTATGGTTAAAAGGTGGCTGAGACCCATGACTCCAACCGACATTCGGAGTTTCTTGGATTTGGCTAGGTATTATCGACGGCTTGTGGAAAGCTTTTTTATGATAGTTGCTTCTTTGACTAAGTTGACTCAGAAAAAGGTAAAGTTTTCTTGGTCGGATGCTTGTGAGGGGGCTCCAGTTTTGACATTGCCTGAGGGCATTAAGAGGTTTGTGGTTTATTATGAAGAATCTAAGGTGGGACTTAGTTATGTCTTGATGCATCATGGGAAGGTGATTGCCTATCCTTCTAGGCAGTTGAAGGTGCATGAAAGGAATTATCCTACTCATGATTTGGAGCTGTTGGTGGTGGTTTTTTCTTTGAAAATCTGGCAGCATTACTTGTATGGAGTGCATGTAGACATCTTTTTTTATCATAAGAGTCTACAGTATGTGTTCACTCAGAAGGAGCTAAATCTCAAGCAGAGAAGATGGTTGGATCTCAAGGACTATGATATGAGTCTTTACTGTCACCCAGGTAAGGCTAACGTAGTTGATGATGCTCTTAGCAGGTTGTCCATGGGGAGTTTATCTCATGTAGAGAAAGATAAGCGGGAATGGTGAAGGATATTAACTGCTTGGCTAATCTTGGAGTCCGTCTTTTGGACTCCGAGGATGGTGGGGTGATGGTACAAGAAGTGGTTTGGTCGTCTCTTGGTGTAGAGGTTAAGAAGAAGCAAGTGCTAGACCCTATCTGATGAAAACCAAGATCAATGTGGGTATGCAAAAGGTAATGGTTTTTTAGATCAGTGGCGATGGTAATTTAAGGTACCAAAGGAGGCTGTGCATTCCTAATGTCAATGGTTTGCAGCAAAGTATCTTGGCTGAGGCATATGAATTGTGCTACGTTGTACATCCCGGCTCAATAAAGATGTATCATGATCTCAAGGAGATATATTGGTACAATGGTATGTAAAGGGATGTGGCTGATTTTATGGCCAAGTGCATGGTGTGTCAACAAGTTAAAGTTGACCATATGAGGCCTGGTGGGCTGTATCAAGAAATTGATTTGCCCAAATAGAAATGGGAGGTAATCAATATGGATTTCATTAGCGGCATTTCTTGGTTGCGGAACCAATTTGATTTGGTTTGGGTCATTATGTATAGAATGACGAAGTCTGCTCATTTCTTGCCAATGAGGACTACCTTTTTGGCAAATGATTATGAGAAGTTGTACCTTCAGGTGATTGTGAAGCTACATGGGGTACCTAGTTAGATTATCTCTGATCGTGGTATACATTTTCCATCTCATTTTTGGCGGTCTTTTTAGAAAGGGTTGGGTACCAAGGTTAGTCTGAGTACTGCTTTCCATCCGCAGTTGGATGGGCAAGCAGGGAGGACAATTCAGACATTAGAGAATATGCTTCAGGTATATGTGATTGATTATGGTGGTAATTGGGTTGACCATCTACCTTTGGTAGATTTTACTTACAACAATAGCTATTATTCTAGTATTAGTATGGCCCCTTTTGAGGATTTTCATGGTAGGAGGTGTAGATCACCTATTGGTTGGTTCGATCTTGGTGAGGCAGATATGTTCAATCCAAATTTGGTTTATCGGGCTATGGAAAAGGTGAAGGTGATTCGGGATAGGCGTAAGGCTGCCCAAAGTCTCTAAAAGTCCTATGCGGATGTAAGGAGTAGAGACTTGGAGTTTGATGTTGGGGATAAAGTGTTCCTAAATATCTCCCATGAAGGGAGTAATGCAGTTTGGTAAGAAGGGAAAGCTCAGCCCCCGATTTGTTGGTCCTTATCTGTTTCTGTGAAGGGTTGGTAATGTGTCTTATGAATTGGAGTTTTCTTCTAGTTTGAGCTCCGTTCATTCGGTATTTCATGTTTCCATGTTAAGAAAGTGCATTGGTGATCCTTCTATGATTGTTCCTTTGGAGGGGTTGGGTGTCTAAGACTCTCTGTCTTATGAAAAAGTCCCGGTTGAGATCTTAGATAGGCAGGTTCGTCAATTGCAAACCAAGGATGTAGCTTCGATTAAGGTTCTTTGGAGGAACCATAAAGTGGAAAAATCTACATGGGAAGCGGAGGAGACATGAAGTCCAAGTATCCGCATTTGTTTTCTACTCTAGGGATTTGTGCAGAAGGTATGTGTTCTTCAACACATCTTTATTTTTTGAGTTTGTTAAAGGAAAGATTAATATCTTTGCATCATTATTTTCAAACTTTATTAAAGATTGGAATTATATTTGACAATGCAAATAACTCGTGTGTGTGGTTACCTCTACTTTGTCCATCATTCGGGGATGAATGCTCCTAGTGGAGGAGACTAAAACACCTTGGTTTTTGGACCTTAGAAAATTTCCTTAATTACTTGGTTTTGGGTAAGATACGTGATGTTGGGTGTATTTATGCATTCTAGTGTCACTATTCTAGTCTTTTTAGCCTTGTTTTGAGGATGAATCATGTGCTATATGGGTTGATAGTGAGATGAATGATCATATAAGTGTTAAAGCATGTGTTTATAATGTTCAAAGTGAATTCCAAACAAGTTGGAACCTAAAAGATTCATTTAGAGTTCAATCGTGGAAACTAGTGTCACTAGCTTGAGCTATGTGCTTGTCTAGTTAATCCCGGTGGATTCTATTATGTTTAAAGTGTTCCAAATGGTTTTAATGTGTAATTATGAGTGTAATAACTTGTTGTTAATGTGCAAGGTTCAATTTGATTAAGTTAAGAGTCGGAACATAAAGTTAAAGATCAATGCAAACTAGCCTAGTCTTAGCTCTTGTTTTGATTCATCGTTATGGGTATTGTGTTGTGATTTTCTTTAATTCGTGGTGTGTGATTGTGTAGGAAGATTTGGGTTCTTAATATGATGATATTTTTAGGTTGAAAAGTCTGGAAATCCATGGGAAATACACCACAATATAAGGGACTAAGATGGGAGACGCAATACTTAGCCAAAATTCGAGAGACAACTTCCAGAGAGCCAAGGCTATAAGCCTGCGGTGCCCCACCTGGAGCAGGGCTATAGCCAGGGCGGAGACTTGGATGGAGCAGGGATCAACACAGGGTGCAACCTCACTTGGATCGGGGCTCAACCCAGGGCGGCGCCCCCTCTACTCCCTTGCTCACACATTGATGGAATTTGACTCCTACACGGCTTGGGTTTACTTTGTGCTATAAATACAACCTAGTGTGATGTTTATACATATCTTTTAACATATTTTGGAGATCAAGGGGCTGACACAACTTCATATTTAGGTTTTTATTATTTCAATTTAGTTCATACATGTTCTTAGTCGTTAATTACCCCTAGTGATTACGATTATGACTATGCGTGTCTAAATGTCCTTTTCCGGGGTTAAAGCCAAAGACATGAGTGCTATTGTTTTGAATTAAGTTCATTTAACTTTTCTTATCATTTGTAGTTGTGTGTTCATCTTTTATTTAACTATTTTAAGGATTATCTACCCTTAGAATACATCAATTGTCTACCTTTTGAACTCGGGAGAGGGAATAGGGGATAGAACATGGAGATGAATGAAGTATGGTTTGTATTCTTATATGAAATAAGGAATACAAATTAGTGTCTAAGACAAGGATGTACTTAGACGCCTTACTTGATTCACGCGTAGGATGATAGATTAAAGAACTTAAGTGGACTATTACATCCCCGCTCGATGATGCAGTTGTAAGGTTTAACTTAGGTAAAGGATTAGAGGTAGGTAGACCATGATCATGGAATTAACCCTACAAATCAACAACCAAGATAAGCAAGTTAACGAATGAAGTTACATAACATAGTAGTATTGTTCAAAGTGCTTTAACCCTGGATTTTCTCCTATTGATTGTTTCAAGATCTTTACTTTACGCATTGTTTACTTTTCTCTAGTTATAAATTACAACTCTCTTTTTCGTTACGTTTGCATCAATTGAATCTAAATTATGAACTAAAATAGAATTTTTGTTGAATAAAGTCTCTGTGGGATCGATACTTGGCTTTCATTAGGCCACTTTACTATTTGATAAGACCATGTACACTTGCATGTGCACTTGGTCGCTGTCAAGTTTTCGGTGCTGTTGTCCGGTACTTGAAATATGGAAATTGTTTATTTTAGTTTTATTTTTAGATTTATTTGGTGTTTTTACGCTTGGTCTTAGTTCTATTTTTGTAGGAAATAGGTTTACAAAAGCTGGCAAGGGATCAGGACTTGGTTGAACCAATTGCTGAACTTGAGCAACTTTTCCATCAAAGAAAGAGAGAAGCAAACCTTTGCCCCCAAGTTCCACAAATCTAATAAAACCAAGAGAATCCTGCCATCATGGCTTATGAACTAGCATCCCGTAGGACACTCACAGAAGTGGCAATCCCACTTTCACAAATTTGACCTCCCCATTTCAGAAGTTGGCAGCTGGAGGCAATTTCAAACTCAAATAGAATATGGTTCAGCTTCTGATAAATAATGGACAGTTCACAGGGCTTTCATATGAAGATCCACAGGTCCACTTACAGAATTTTTAGACATTAGTGATACATTCATCCCGATGGGCATAAATCAAGATTATGAGAGAATGACGTTTTTCCCCTTTTCTCTATTGGGGGAAGCAAAAAAGTGGTTGGCTTCAGAACTGGCCAATTCAATCACTTCATGGGATGATTTGGCCAAAAAATTTCTTATTTGGTTCTTCCTGATTGGTAAGACTGTGAGACTTCACAGTGAGATAGTATGCTTCAAAGAGAAGCCAAACGAGAATCTCTATCATGCTTGGGAGTGGTTGAAGGCTCTTCTTAGGAACTATCCACACCATCAACAGTCCAACGAGGTACTTGATCTTTTGTAGAAGCATTTGATCATAATAAAAAGATTTTGCTAGATTCACCGCTGGTGGTCAAGCGCGTGAATTGACTTATGATAAGCTGTACATATTGTTGAACCTCATAGAACAAGGAAATCCCTAGTGGCATTCAGATGCTAGAAGTACCACGAAAAGAATTGCAGGTGTACTGGAGGTAGACCAGTTCACTGCCTTATCAGCTCAGGTTATAGCATTGTAAAATATGATAAACACACAGTTTAGCGGCCTGAAATTTAGAGCTCCACAGCATACATCAGCAGTCAATGCAGTTCAGCAAACTAGTAATTGGTGAGAGATCTTCGAAAATAGTGGCTATTCAACATCCATGTGTGCTTTAAATCTGTAATCAGTAATATATGTGGACAATGCTCAAAGGACAAATTATGGTAATGCCTACAATATGAAGTGGCAGACTCATCCGTGAATGCACAACAACAAATTCATCAACCACAGGCATAACGGAATCAATCAACTATTAACATGGAAGAGATATTGAAACATCTTCTAGCAAATCAAACAAAGTTGGCTGCGGATATGAAAAATTTGCAAGCTGCCTAGAGAAGCTTAGAGTTGTATATGGGGCAGTTACAGCAAGCATTAAATACTAGGCTATAAGTGGGTTTCTCGGAGATACATAAAATCCTAAACAGGTTATGGCAATCACCTTAAGGAGTGGTAAAGAGATTCAGGGAGAACCTCTAAAGGTAACTAAGGAGTTAGATGCTGAAGGGGTAACTCCACATGTTTTCAAAAAAGTTGTTGAAGAATAAAGGAAGTCTGAGTACTTGAAAACTAAAGTTGTTGAACCATAAGTGAAGAAGACACCACCACTATCCTTCCCTCAGAGGCAGATTAAAGCGAATGAGGATGCAATATTTAAGAAGTTCTTTGATATATTCAGAGAGTTTCACATTAACTTACCTTTGTTAGATATTTTACAGGGAATGCTCAAGTATGTAAAGTAATTGAGGGATGTGGTTGCTAATAAGGTGAAATTGCAAGATGTGGGGGAGATAACACTCACTGAAGAGTGTAGCACTATAATGACACAGAAAATCCCCAAGTAATTGAAATGTCCGGGGAAGTTTAGTCTCCCGATCCAAATTAGGAGTAGAGTAGTCCATGCACTAAGTGACTTGGGGGTGAGCATAAATTTGATTCCTCTATCTTTGTTTAACACATTGGGTTTGGGAAATCCTAGATCGACCATGGCGGTTTTGCAGCTAGCAGATGGATCAATGGCATATCCGGAAGGAATAATAGAGGACGTTTTAATAAAGGTTGGTAAATTCATTATTCCTGCTGACTTTATTGTTCTTAATTTTGAGGCAGACGAACAGGTACCAATTATTTTGGGGCGTCCATTCTTAGCAATTGGAGGAGCGTTGATTGATGTTAGAGAAGGCATGCTCAAAATAAGGGTAGAGGATGAAGAGGTGGTATTTGATATTTACAAAGCACCAAAAATAACATCCCACTATAAAGATTAGTGTATGATCAATGTTATTGAAGGGGACAAGTGTGGGGTGGTTAGTCCACCAAAGACCTCTTCGGACTACCTGATTGAGCAGCCTAAGCTTTTACCGTCAAATCCTGAAATGATGAACATTGATGAGCCTAAAAAGGTTAAATTTGAAAAACTTGTTTCTCTTGAAAATTTGCACCCAAGTGGGGTGAAGAGAATAAGAAGATGAAGGCCAAGTGTGAGAAATATATGGAAAGAAAATGACTAAGTTGTTAAGTAGGATCGTTCCATGACACTAAATCAGGTGTTGCTTGGGAGGCAACCCAAGTTAAGTAGGTATGTTTTATTTTAGGTTTTTAGTTTTTATTTCACGTATTTTTTGTTTTTGATTGAGTTGTAGGTTAATGGAAAGTCTGAGTACTAAAAACCTGAGCTAAAAAGCATGGCAAAGACTGAGTGTGAGGTCCCCCGAACCTCCTTTATGCAAAAAAAAAATGATACTAGCTACACCTAGAGGCCTCGGGGAGTATTTTTATCTCTTACTTTTAAGTTCACTTTGGAGACAAAGTATATTTTTAAGTGTGGGTGGGGAAATTCCCAATTTTTGGCTCAATTTAAAAAATTTTGGTGTAAGATATTCTTGTTGGTGCTATTTTTTATTACATGGTGCAAGTGTTTTGTTTGGTTAAAGCATGTTGAATGAGTGGATTTCTACTTTTGAGACTCTTAGGCTCATTTTTGTGACTCTTATACTTTTTGGCTTACATTTGAATTCATGTTGTTGTTTGGGTGGGAGTCTATGATGATTCTATTGAGTTGAGCATGTGCCATATGCATGTGAGATTTTTGTATATCCCTTGTTGCATGTGATATCAAGAACTTGCCCGGTGTGTGAGCAAAGAAAAATAAAGAGTGTGGGTTTAGGAGATGATTTAGGAATTTCTTTGATAGCCTTGTTTTATACCTTCTTTTTGACCTACCCTGGTGCATAATCCTAGTTAAACCCCATTGAGCCTTTAAATCATTTTCTTTGGTAGCCTCATATGCAACCTAATTCCCTTAATTTATGGACTTTAATTTGATCAAAAAGCTCCTAGGTGCTTTAATAAAAAAATCAAGCAAGTAAGGAGTATGAAATTGAGAAAGAAAAAGGTGAAATTGATGCCCTAAGGTAACAGTTATTGGTGTTGAAAGTTGATGTGTGGTGGATGAGAGTGATAGACATTGTGCTAGAAGTATTATCATGGTTGTGAAAAATAAAAAAAATAATTTATGTGGTAATAAATAGTACTTCCACTGGGTGTTTGTGAAAATTCTTAAAAGAGATGGGGAAAAAACAAAAGATATGGGTAGATAAAAATGGTGTAAATTGGTTGTGGAGATTAGTTTTAAATGCATAATGTAGTGTATTAAATATCTTAGAGAGGTTAGTCACTATTTCAAATAGTTTCTACCCATCCCTTATCCTACATTACAACCCGAAAAAGACCTAATTGATCTTATACTTGACATTTTGGTATTAGTGGAGCACTACACTAAGGGAAAGCCTATGGGTCATAGTGTGTAACTTGTGAATTCCTTGTGAGAGTGAGAGTAATTTTATTCTTGTACCTATCATGTTATGAATTGCTTAATTATGAGTGATTATGGGTAACTCTCTTGTTGTGAGGGGCATATGATTGATGAATAGGGGTAATTTGTATAACGTCCTTGATTGAATAATAAGCATGAGTTTGCCAACTGGTTGAGTCAATTCTTGAGGCTAGGATATTTTGGAGTAGTGTTCATGAGCTATCAATTGGGTAAATAACATGCTTAGTGTAGAAACTTGCATTCTGTATTGTCATGGTAGTATTGGCTTGAGTGTCTTGCATGGAGAAGAAGTTTAGAGTCTCCTTAGACTATGATATTTAGAGTAAAGATTTGTTTGAGAATGAACAAGGCTTTAAGTATGAGGTGGTGATGTTGGGTATATTTATGCATTCTAGTGTCACTATTCTAGCCTTTTAGCCTTGTTTTGAGGATGATTCATGTTCTATATGGGGTGATAATAATATGAATGTGCATATAAGTGTTAAAGCATGTGTTTATAATGTTCAAAGTGAATTCCAAACAAGTTTGTACCTAAAAGATTCATTTAGAGCTCAATCGTGGAAACTAGTGTGACTAGCTTGAGCTAGGTGCTTATCTTGTTGATCCCGATGGATTATATTGTGTTTAATATGTTCCAAATGGTTTTAATGTGTAATGATGAGTGGAATAACTTGTTGGTAATGTGGAAGGTTTAATTTGATTAAGTTAAGAGTCGAAACATAAAGTTAAAGATCAATGTGAACTAGCCTAGTCTTAGCTCTTGTTTTGATTCATCATTATGGGTATTGTGTTGTGATTTTCTTTAATTCGTGGTGTGTGATTGTGTAGGAAGATTTGGAAGAGGAATATGATAATATATTGATGTTTAAAAGGCTGGAAATCCATGGGAAATACACCACAAGACAAGGGACTAAGATGGGAGACTCAACACTTAGCCAAAATCCGAGAGACAACTTCTAGAGAGCCAAGGCTATAAGCCCGCGGCGCCCTGCCTAGAGCAGGGCTATAGCCAGGGCAGATCCTTGACTGTAGCGGGGTTCGGGCTCAACACAGGGCACAGCCTCACCTGGCGGGGCTAAACCCAGGGTGGCGCCCCCTCTACTCCCTTGCTCACATATTGATGGAATTTGACTCCTACACGGCTTGGGTTTATTTTGTGCTATAAATACATCCTAGTGTGACGTTTTTACATATCTTTGAACATATTTTGGAGATCAAGGGGCTGCTACAACTTCATATTTAGGTTTTTATTATTTCAATTTAGTTCGTACATATTCTTAGTCATTAATTACCACCTAGTGATTATGATTATGACTATGCGTGGCTAAACACCCTTTTTTGGGGTTAAAGCCAAAGACATGAGTGCTATTGTTTTGAATTAAGTCTGTTTAACTTTGCTTATCATTATTGGTTGTGTGTTCGTCTTTGATTTAACTATTTTAAGGATTATCTACCCTTAGAATACATTAATTGTCTACCTTTTAAACTCGAGAGAGGGAATAGGGGATAGAACATAGAGATGAATGAAGTATGGTTTGTATTATTTTATGAAATAAAGTATACAAATTAGTGTCTAGGACAGGGATGTACTTAGATGCCTTACTTGATTCACACGTAGGATGATAGCTTAAAGAACTTAAGTGAACTATTACATCCCCGCTCAACGATGTAGTTGTAAGGTTCAACTTAGGTAAAGGATTAGAGGTCGGGAGACCATGATCATGCAATTAACCCTACAAATAAACAGCCAAGATAAGCAAGTTAACAAATGAAGTTCAATAACATAGTAGAATTTTTCAAAGTTCTTTAACCCTGGGTTTTCTCCTACTTATTGTTTCAAGATCTTTACTTTATGCATTGTTTACTTTTCTCTAGTTATAAATTACAAACTCTCTTTTTGGTTACGTTTGCATCAATTGAATGTAAATTGTGAACTAAAATAGAATTTTTGTTGAATCAAATCTCTGTGGGATCGATACTTGGCTTTCAGTAGGCTACTATACTACTTGATAAGACCACGTACACTTGCGTATATTCTTAGGCATTGTTAATACGACTTAGGGAATGGGTCATACGCTTGGGTATGAGTGGTATGGTCCAGTCGTATTCTAACCAGTATTAGTTGGTGGGATGGATTTAGTTACTACAATGGGTATGACTTGGGTGGTATAAGTCATATTGGTGGCTATGGATTATTTGATTTCTTCATTTAACCTTAGACTTGATAACTTAGGTTGGATATGAGTATGAGTGGCTTACCATGAGTCATAAGCCAGGGTATGAGTCGTACCCAAGACTCGTATGTTAGTCAGTGTTAAAACCTTCTAGATTCTATTCTGCCAGGGGTATGATTTATAGGTATTAGTCATACACTTTGATACGACTTAGGTTTGGGTATGTCGTACCTTGGATAGTGTTGGGTCCAAGGGAAAAGCCTAGGGTATGAGAGGTGGGTACCACTCGTATAGGATAGGTACGACTTGTAAGGGTTAGTCGTACCCTATGACGGGAATTAAATGCAGTTTAAGTGAGGGCAATCTAGATATTTCCCCACTTATCCTAATGAGGTCCCACGAATTATATTTCTATTGGGAGGTTATTTTCCTTACTATTCCATTCTTAAACACATAGAAAACACTCTTAAATCCTCTCTATAGTTCTTACTATTGCATTTAGGAATGTTTCACTTTCTTGGTATTCTATTTACAAGCTTGGAGCTATGTCCTAGAATCTTCTCTAATCCTTGGTTGTTCACTATTTAGATCATGCGTCGATGATCTGAAACACAAGGAAATTCTTTTGTCCTATCGGGTGATGATGTTGATGGGGTACGTCCTACACCTGGAGTTCACACTCGTTCTCAGGGTCTTATCCCTAATTGTTCTGGAGTTCCTTCGTAGTACTCCTCAGGGTGAGGTGACTAATGCAGAATTTTGCTAATCTATTCATGCAATTGCATAGTTAGTTGTCGTTCAGGCTGAACGGGATGTGTCTGGTCTGTTATATACTGAGGCCAAAAGGTTTGGCTAGTTTATGAAGTTGAATCCTCCTACTTTTAATGGTGTGAAGATGGAAGAGGATTCTCAGGGTTTCTTAGATGAAATGGAGAAGATATTCAGGGTGATGCAGGCTACTAATGTGGAAGGTGTAAACTTTGTAGGATATCAGTTCAAGGATATTGCGAACCAATGGTACGAGGAGTGGGATAAGAATAGAGGTTATATGGAGGAGTTGTCCTTATGGGATGCCTCTTCTAATGCTTTTCTAGATCGTTTCTTTCCTCAAGAGCTGAAGGAAGCTAAGATGGAGGAGTTTGTGAATCTCAAGCAATGGTTTTATAATTAGCATTATTTTATCCTTATCCTGAGTTTATGTTGACATTCACCCGCTAACCCATCTTTGGGTGGCTGTATCCCTACGCGATGCAGGAATCGGTTGTTCTACTCTTCTTGCTTAGCATTCGGACACTCAGGGTCAGCTTTGGATTGAAGTGGTGAGCTTTCATCTATTCAGAATGCTCTATTTTATGGATGTTATTTCATACTCTGGATAATTTATAGATATTGGTTTTTGCTATGGTTGGGGGCATGTCCCAACTGGATATTTGTATTCTTTTGGTTAGAGGCTTTTGTGGAACTACTATGGGTTGCAATGGGCGGGATCAGTATTGGTGTCAGCCTTAGTATTGGTATTGGTATTGGGGCTTACATCATTGGACAAAATTTCTCGTTGTTCCATCGTATTTCATTTTGGGATTATATATTTAATTACTTATGGAACTTATTCGGTTATGGTCGGATTTATGATTTCAATTTAGTTTGGTATAGTTGGATGGTTGGTATGGGATGGTTGCACTCGATTGGGCCAGTCAAGGCCGTGATCCTATCCCAGAGTCTTTATATGAGCTATTACATTGTTTTGTTATATGCTCAAAATTCTGCCAACTCAGGAAATGCGGCTGGAGGTTGGGGGAGGGGGGGTCTCCGGTCCCCGTTGAACTTGGGGCGCCCATTACGACCAGGCCGCAGGTTGGGTCATGTCACTCCATTTATTTGTAGTTCATGTATTATATTTTTATCCTTCTTATGTATAGATTTATGGTAGTTGAAGGCATGTCCCAGCATCCTACAATCAGTATAGCAGAGGCTTCATAGATAGTTAGTCAGAGTCATGATATGTAATTCAAGTACTTTCTTCAGTTTTATCATGTTGTAAACTTTATCAGTATTACATTTATTCAGAATTTCTCATGATCATCTTTTTGCTCATTAAATTTAGTTATTATACCATTTAAATCAGTTGCTCAAGCAGTATGCTAGTTCATGGATTAGCTTGGGATCACTTGTGGTTCCAAATACCATATTATGACTAGGAATAGTCTCGAGTCGTGAAAAACCTTGTATCAGAGCACAAGTTTCAAGTGTCCTAGGGTGTCTATAAAGCTTTGTCTAGTAGAGTCTTGCGGAACGGTATGGATATGTTTGTACTTTTCTTCGAGAGGCTATAGGGCATTTAAGAAATTTTTTCCTTCTTTCATATCTCAGATCGTATTGTAGAGATGTTCTTTAAGAAACTTATAAAGATTCTCATATTGCTCCATTCATCTCAACTCTACCTTACTTTCAAGGTAACAGAAACAGTGAAGCTTAAATTTCTATTGTTAGAGATTTCCCAGACAATCTCCACAGACAGCTATGAGATTGCATGCAGGCTTAAAAGGATCTCATCAGTTCCATTATGTTCCAAAGTTTGAAGGAATCCATTCATGATCGTGAAAATTGTGCACTAAGCCTAACTCAGATATGCCCTCAGATCCCTCTCAAAATCCTATGACAGCATATGATCTAGAGTGAGAAGCATGAACCTAGAAGTTTAACAGCAGTAAAGTGGGATCACTACTAAAAATTTGAAAAACCGACCACATGTGGTCGGTTTTCTTGCATTTGCAACAAAAAAAATGACCAAAATGCATGGTCAGAGAAACTGTGGTATCTTGTTTAAAACCGACCACGTGTGGTCGATTTTTTAAAATATATATATATTCAAAATTTAATATTATTTTTTAAAAAATATATTTTAAAAAAAAATCAAAAGAAACCGACCACTTGTATTTAAATTAATTAATTAATTTATAAGAAAATGACCACATATGGTCGATTTTATTAAAATTAATTAATTAATTAAAATACAAAATAAGCCACATGTGGTCGGTTTTATTAAAATTAATTAATTTTATAAAAAAATCGACCACAAGTGGTTGATTTTACTAAAATTAATTAATTTATAAAAAAAATAACCACTTGTGGTCGGATTTTTTATTTAATAATTTATTTAATAAAATAATTTTTAATTAATTATAGTAAACCGACCACGTGTGGTCGGTTTTTAAAAAAAAATTGGAAATATATTTAAAAACCGACCACATGTGATCGGTTTTCTGGGAAAAAAAATAAAAATCAACCATATGTGCTCGGTTTTCTAAAAATCTTTTTAAAAAATCTACCACATGTGGTCGGTTTTTATGGTAATCTTTTTTAGAAAAATAACAGCATATAGCTATGCTACATTCCATCAAACCTGTTATACAATATAGCCCACCAATCAACATTTAATATAAAATCAACCACAATAAGAATACAAACATTAAAAATTAAATTATTTACAAATTTTATCGAGGTTCCAATATTTACAAAATTTATCAAGGTTCCAAATCAAAACTACAAAACATACTAAAGACTAAAAACTACAACTCATCATCCGACTCCTCATTCTCAGCCTCACCCATTCTATTATCATTATTTCGTTGATATATCCAGCTATAATCAGGTTTCATCTACACAATCAATCATATTCAAGTAATTAGTTCAAGTCACAAAAGTTCACATTTCAAGTACCTATACTTAAACATTTTCAAGTCACTAATTCACTTCACAAGTTACCAAATTAAACTTAATTCAAAATGAAAAGTTCACATCTCAAGTACCTACACTTAAACATTTTCAAGTCACTAATTCACTTCTCAAGTGACCACACTTTACTAAAATAAAAATGCAAGTTCACTTTTCAAGTACCTAAATTCAAAATAAAAGTCACTAATTCATAATTCAAGTACCTACACCTAAACATTTTCAAGTCACTAAGTCACTTCACAAGTTACCAAACTAAACTAAATTCAAAATGAAAAGTTCACATTTCAAGTACTTACACCTAAACATTTTCAAGTCACTAAGTCACTTCACAAGTTACCAAACTAAACTAAATTCAAAATAAAAAGTTCACATTTCAAGTACCTACGCTTAAACATTTTCAAGTCACTTATTCACTTCTCAAGTAACCACACTTAACTAAATTCAAAACATAAGTTCACATTTCAAGTACCTACACTTAAATATTTTCAAGTTACTTATTCACTTCACAAGTGACCACACTTAACTAAATTCAAAACACAAGTTCATCTTTCAAGTAACTAAGTTCAAATCACAAGTCACTTATTCACTTCTCAAGTGACCGCTCTTAACTAAATTCAAAACACAAATTCATATTTCAAGAACCTACACTTAAACATTTTCACGTCACTTATTCACTTCTCAAGTGACCACACTTAACTATCAAAACACGAGTTCACCTTTCAAGTACCTACACTTAAACATTTCCAAGTCACTAATTCACCTCTCAAGTTATCGAACTAAACTAAATTCAAAACTAAAATTCACATTTCAAGTACCTACGCTTCAATATTTTCAAGTCACTAAGTCACTTCACAAGTTACCAAACTAAACTAAATTCAAAACTAAAATTCAAATTTCAAGTACCCACACTTCAATATTTTCAAGTTACTAATTCACTTCAAAAGTTACCAAATTTTACTAAATTCAAAACAAAAGTTCACATTTCAATTACTGATAACGCTCAATCTATAGCTCTCGTTTGAGTGTAAAGCGGTCGTTAGCAAATATAGAACCCAACCTGGGTTGGGTGTCGATCCCACAGGGAATAGCTTGGCCAACAAGTAAGTAAAATTACTAAACTTTTGGTGCAAGTCTCGTAAGAAGGGGGGATTCTTGTCTTGCAAGTAATGTAAACAAAAGCTGAAAATAATAAAGTAAAAAGAGAGAGATTGTTACGTTGGTTGTAAACAATGAGAATTGAAGCGTTGGGGTTATGTCCACCTTCTGAGGTATACGTCTCTATTAGCTATGAGTGTGTAGAATTCTGTCATGCAATTGCTTATAGAGGATTGTAGTCGATGGTAAATCCAAGCGTCTCTCGACCTAAACAAGGACTATTTCACTTTAACTCTCTCGAGCTTAAAGCGTATCTAACGGTACGAATTCTCCAAGAGGTTAGTCCAGTTACGGCACTAGCTTTTTAATAGGAAAGGGTGTCCTACTACCTTGACATTATCTCTTTTCCAGACAAATAACTTTTCTCTCGAACAAGTTAAATGTTAGACTGGCGTATTCTTGCGTTTGCAACCGCAAAGAATGTAGATTAAGATGAAGAGAATAATGATATACGCAATATACGTGCCTTGAACTCACAAACTCACAGCAATAGATAGTAACTCATTCGGCTTCCATAACCCCAACAGAGAAGTTTAGTTACCCATGAATGCGAAGGAGATCACGATTGACATTGTTGTTATACCACAAGATTGAGTAATTTCGTGTAGCTTAGGTGGTAGGCGTGAGGCGTGAATTCCTAGGCAAAGTAACGATTCTCTTGTTGTGGAATTTAAGAATAGAAGAGTAGAAGAAGAAAAATAGAATTGAATTGTAAGATGAGATGTTAAGAAGATGTAAGAAGATGATAGAAGATGTTCTCAAATCTCTAGCATGATAGGGTATTTATAATACCCATATCCTAATCCTACTAAGCTAATGAAATAAATAACCAAATCCTACTAGACTAATGAAATCCTTAACCCAAATGTACTAGGTTAAGGTAACATTATCATAATCCACATAAAATAATGAAATACATAACCTAATTGTACTAGGTTAATGTATCATTGTCAAAATCCAGCTTTGTGTCTGTAAGTCCCCAAAGTCTTCAGAATTGCTGTTTTAGCCCGGGACAGATTCTCCATGCATCACTTTTGGTCCTTTAGGCGTCCAAACTCCCTTTCCTTCCTTCGTGAGCTTTCTTTAGCGTCAAGTAAGCCATAAAATGCTGAATTATGCATCATTTATACCTGAAACTTTACTAATCATGTTCGTTAGCTCATTTACAGGAAAAAGGACTAAAAGTGCATGAAATATATAATTTGTTCTCAAAACTAGGCTAAAATATGGGCAAAATATATTGATATAGGCGCGTAAATTCGCCTATCATCAATTACCTACACAAAAACATTTTCAAGTCACTAATTCACCTCTCAAGTTACCAAACTAAACTAAATTCAAAACTAAAATTTACATTTCAAGTACCTACACTTCAACATTTCCAAGTCACTAAGTCACTTCACAAGTTACCAAACTAAACTAAATTCAAAACTAAAATTCACATTTCAAGTACCTACACTTCAACATTTTTAAGTCACTAATTCACTTCACAAGTTACCAAACAAACCTAAATTCAAAATGAAAAGTTCACATTTCAAGTACCTACACCTAAACATTTTTAAGTCACTAAGTCACTTTACAAGTTACCAAACTAACCTAAATTCAAAATGAAAAGTTCACATTTCAAGTACCTACACCTAAACATTTTCAAGTCACTAAATCACTTTAAAAGTTACCAAAGAAAATTTCACATTTCAAGTACCTACACCTAAACATTTTCAAGTCACTAAGTCACTTCACAAGTTACCAAACTAAACTAAATGTGTAACAGCACTATGAAACTTTTGTAAGAAATTAACTATCTCTTCTCAAGCAATCCAATTTATATTGGTCTAATCATTTTCATCACTATGACCACCATGACCACCACCACTATCAATAACAACATCATCAATAACAATATCATCAACAACATCATCAACATCAATGACAATAGATTCATTATAAACTTCTGTAAGAATGGCTTTATGTTCTATGGCACCTGCTAACATGTCATAAGTAGTATTCCACTTTGTTGGAATATCTACTTTTCGAGATAATTTTATTACTTGTTTATCAGATTATAATTAGTTTAAATTAAGAAAAGTCAATATCAGCCAAATTACACTAGACGGATAAAATAAATTAAGAAGAATCAATATCAACCAATATACCATAATTAGTCAAGTAAACTATCTGTTCATACGAACTCCCATAAATAAGCAGCTAAAAAAATTATCCCTTGAGATATATTAAAGGCAAATAGATGCCATATGAGAATGGACAGCATTAATTTTTTACCAAAATCAATAAGCCAATGGAATAATAAAAGGAATTAGCCATAAAACGTTCCTTAGCGGCTTGATTATCCAATTCAAATTAGACACAAAATCATTCTCATAATATCAGTCCAAAAAAAAAGGTCAAACATTTTTACCAAAAACACCCAAAATCAATTCTGTCACGACTTCAAGGGAATAGAATTTTAAACTTAATAATCAACTTTTGTCAATGTTAAAGAGAATACCGCCTTTAACCAAGACCAATAATTTCACAGGCTGACTAGCCAGGACCAGATTATGCATTACTAAATTCATGGCTTACAAATCAAAGCATCATTCAATATTGGTCAGTGTGAAATCACCGAAGTAAAAGCAGAATAACACTAAATATAAGATTAATGCTTGTAAAATAAATAGGATAAACCTGTTGTGAAGACATTTTTAGAGAGGTTGTTGGAGGGATGAACGGAGGGAGACGCATCTTGGTGGGGTGGTGGTGGTCGGCGGCGGCAGCCATGGATAGAGAGAAGAAGAGAGATAGAGAGAAGGTTGAAAGAGAGAGGGGTCGGCTGATCTTTTTGAGAAAATGAGGGATTAGGGTTTCTATTGTTAAAAAAGAAAAGAAAAGGTTGGTTTAATCTCGTCCATTAAATCAATTTTGATGAATGGCTAAGATTAAAATTTGAGTTTAAAATTTAGGCTGTGTAAGAAAAAAAAAGAACTAAGGAAAAATATGGCAAAAATTGATATTAATTGATCAAAAATTGGTTAGAAATTAAATACAAAAGGAGGAAATTAAATCAAAGTGACCGCTATTTTAACAATAATAATAATAATAATAATGATAATAATAATAATAATAATAACAAAAATAATAATAGATAGATAGATAATGTATTTGTAAATTATGAGTGTGCACATTTACGTGAAAGATAATTTAATAAATATTAATAAAATTATGTAAAATATTGTATTTGAATTAATAAATTATAAAAAATGATACTGAAAAATAATAAAATAATTTATACATTTTTTAAATCATGAATGTGGCCAGTCAAAAATTATTTGATACCAAAATAATGTGCAAAAATATTAATATTAAAGGTTAAATAATTTTGACAAAAATAGCAGGCTAATAGAGCATCAGAAGGTCAAAATTGAGTGTCAAAACATACTATATACATCACATACGTACACGAGTATATTACCCCATAATATAATGCGACGTATTTCATATACATACTTTGATGAGTTATCGATTAATTTGATTAGCTTACATTAATATAACTTCAATGTACAGTATATTATTACTTCTATCGTTTCAAATCAAGGTATTCAATATGTTCGGATAGATTCTGCTAGTTTTTTACTACATCGTTCATCGATCGATCACTACATCATATATTTATATATATATATATATATCAACTCTTGAATATGTACTATATACATCACATACATGATTTTACTACCCCGTAATAATATACAACGTATTTCACATAGACTCAGATGAATTATCGGTTAGTTTATCTGATGTCATTACACCTTCACTATATAATATGTATATATACTATCTGTATACCTATACATACACACACATATACACACTATCGACTATATGAAGTTTTAAATACGTACCATATACATCACATACGTACACAAATATATTATCCTGTAATATAATGCAATGTATTTCATATACATACTTTGATGAGTTATCGATTAATTTGATTAGTTTACATTAATATAATTTCAACATACAGTATATTATTACTTATATCATTTCAAATAAAGGTATTCAATATGTTTGGATAGATTCTGCTAGTTTTTTACTACATCATTCATCGATCGATCACTGCATCGTATATATATATATCAACTCTTGAATACGTACTATATACATCACATACACGATTTTACTACCCCATAATAATATAAAATGTATTTCACATGTACTCAGATAAATTATCGGTTAGTTTATCTTATGTCATGATACCTTCACTATATAATATGTATATATACTATATGTATACCAATACATACACATACATATACACACTATCGACTATATCAAGTTCTAAATACGTACTATAAACATCACATACGTACATGAGTATATTATCCTGTAATAATGCGACTTATTTCATAAACAGTGTAGTATTACTTCTATCATTTCAAATCAAGGTATTCAATATGTTTTGATAGATTCTACTAGTTTTTGACTACATCATTCATCGATCGATCACTACATCATATATATATCTATATATCAACTCTTGAATACGTACTATATACATCACATCCACAAGTATATTACCTCGTAATATAACACATTCATTATATTCTGATGAATTATGAGTTATATATGTACATTGTATTATTATAACTGCAATAGTAGCATACAATATCATTACCTCAACTGTATGATATAGACATATTCATTATACAAAGATTATGTTTAACGTCATTTAACGTATATATAAAGGAAAATATTTATTTTATATATTGAAACATAAGTAAAAGATAAAGATTATGATTAACGTAATTTATTTATTTTATTTGATATATTTTTAGTATAATTTTTTTACAAAATCTAAGTTTGATTGATTTTTATTATTATTATATTGGTTATCGAATACGTGTGATCAGTGTAATTTCAAAAAATTATATATTTGATTTTACATATAATTATTTTTTCATAAAAAATTATCACAAGTGGTCTCTTTTTTAAAATATTTTATTTTTTTTAATACAAAAGTGACCACAAGTGGTCAGATTTTTAAAATTATTTTCTTTTTTATTTATTTTAATTCTAAAACTGACCACTTGTAGTCGCTTTTATAAAATATTTTAAATTTAATTTTTAAAATAAAATCGACCACAAGTGGTCGCTTTTTAAAAATACTTTTTAATTATATTTTATAAATAAAACGACCACAAGTGGTCAGTTTTTTAAACTTATTTTCTTTTTCTTTTTTTAATTCTAAAATCGACCACTATGGTCGCTTTAATAAAATATTTTAAATTTAATTTTTAAAATAAAACCGACCACAAGTGGTCTCTTTTTAAAAATACTTTTTAGTTATATTTTTTAAATAAAACCGACCACAAGTGGTCGGTTTTTTAAAAAAAAATCTGTTTTATTTTTTTTATTCCAAAACCGACCACTTATGGTCACTTTTATAAAAAAAATTTAATTTAATTTTTAAAATAAAACCGACCACAAGTGGTTTTTAAAAATAATTTTTAATTATATTTTTAAATAAAACCGACCACAAGTGGTCGGTTTTTAAAAATTATTTTCTTTTATTTTTTTAATTCCAAAATCGACCACTTGTGGTTGCTTTTATAAAATATTTTAAATTTAATTTTTAGAATAAAGCTGACCACAAGTGGTCGCTTTTTAAAAATACGTTTTAATTATATTTTTTAAATAAAACCGGCCACAAGCGGTCGGTTTTTTTAAATTATTTTATTTTATATTTTTTAATTCCAAAACCGAACACTTGTGGTCGCTTTTATAAAATATATTCAATTTAATTTTTAAAATAAAACCAACCACAAGTGGTCGTTTTTTAAAAATACTTTTTAATAATATTTTTTAAATAAAACCGACCACAAGTGGTCTGTTTTTATATTTTTTATTTTATTTTTTTAAGAAAAATAATAACTAATATAAAAATTATTCAAAAGATTATTTTGGAATTTTAAAATATAAAAGCGACCACATGTGGTTGTTTTTTAAAAAAAATAAAAAACCGACCACATTTTGCGACCACAAGCTGTGGTCGGTTTTGTGGTCGAAAAAACTATTTTTTCAGTAGTGAATAGTTTTTATCTGGATTTAGAAGATTATGTATCCATAGGACAAGTTCTATGAAAGGTGAATTAGTAGGCTCGAAATAGTGTATGCAAGAATTTAAGTTTGTTGATTCGATATTAAGTATGATGGTGTGGGTGTGACTTAGAGGTATGCCCAAGGTGATACCGGATTGTAGTATTTCTAAATCTTTAAAGTGTGTGTGCTTAGGTAGTACCCTTGAGTTGATAAGTGTGAATGAGGCTAGTAATGTAGTATATGATGTTCTTGCCAGCTAAGTTATGGGTTATAGGTTGTGATATTGGGTATTATGGTGTAATGGTAATTCTCATGGTTTAGGGAAAAGTATAAGTTTAGAAATGTGATATTAGTAGGCTATGAAGGAAGTTAGTATAGTTTGTTAAAAGTTTGGGAATATCTATGTTAAGTGTAAGAATATAAGTTTGCATCCTCAAGGATTGAGCTAATAGAAAGAAGAGTTGAAATTCTAGATGGTGTGAACTCAGGGTATGGCGATACTCCTAAAGATTCTAAGTTATTTAGTGTTTAAGTTATTATATGATGACTATTGGGGCTATAGAAAGTTAAGAGTTCTATCTCAAAAGAAGTATTAGCAGTGGGTTTTACACTTTCAAGTTTAGTCTTTCAAGGTGAGTTTATTATTAATGAATTGTTATATATTGAGCTCTAGAGTAAAGTGGTTGTAATTCAGTATAGAGTTTATTAAAGGGGTCCACAGACTTAGAATAATGGCTTAAAGCTAAGGGGGAGATGATAGAACAAGGAACCAAGTCAGACTCTTATATTCTAGTAGTGATGCCAATGAGTTTTAGAGCAACAGTAGGGGAGGAAGATGGTCGACCCCTTTCTTATCTCAGTACAAGTTCTTGCACTTCAGTCATTATGAAACCTACTCAAGCCTTACAAGTTAGCTCTATGATCAAAGCTTATATTCATCCACTTATAGAAAATCATGTGAGCTCTCAGTCCCTAGTATAAGGAGTTCCAATTTGTCAGTAGTTTGAATCATATTCCATGAAATCATGAACTCCAAACTTAGGTCATGCAGCTCATTACTCATGTACTCATGCTTTACAGTATTTGCAGTTTCGGGTACTCATGCTACACTCCTAAATGACCAGTGAAATTCAGATTATGTCATATATGTCCTCAGTTTAGATCTCATTAATGAATTCATGACTTTGATACTCTATTCCTTAGGCCTTAGTTAAGTGTCAAAGTTATGCATAGTAATCTTTCATACTTTAAGATCTCATGTTCTAAACTTTCAGTGACCTTTCCTTAATGTTAAGATAGTGGTGATGAAAAATTGATGATCAATGGTTTAGATGGGAGAGATTAAATATTTCTTGTTGAGGAAAGATTTTTGTATGCTTGTTTTATATAAGGCTCTAACGTTGAAGAAAGATTGAGGTTAAGCTTTTGATATATGCCATGGTTAGTTGAGAATTCTATGTATGTTTTATTGGGGATAGTGAATGGTAGTTGTTATTGACAAAAGATATTTGAGAATGTGGTAAAAGTTCCTCGGTGGGTTAGTTAACCAAAAGTTTACATATTGTTATAATGATAGGCTTGAACGTCGAGTTTGTATATACGTAGATAAATACATTACGTTAGTGAATTCCTAGTAAGAGATTGAATTTAGTTGTTGAAGTGGTAAGAGGAATTCTTCTTGAGATGAGAGATGTGAAACACGCATGGGGTATCGAATTCATGGCTTAGACTGGTTTCATGGTGTTATGTGTTGTGAATCAGCTAACACATGTGAATCAGCTCCTTATAGTTAATAGAAATTTTATTAACTGATGGTTCCAACTTTATTAACTATAAGGAGCTGATTCATGATGAGAGTTTCCTTTGATTCACATGCGGTTTAAACTCTCATCATGAATTCATGGCTTAGACTGGTTTCATGGTGTTATATCGAATTCAGCTCCTTATAGTTAACAAATAGTTGGAAACATTAAAATTTCTATCATGATATTGTAATACCCCGCAAGTTCCTAGTTAAGCTTCCAACTATTTGTCATATGTTTAAAGGCCCTAAAGTGATTTTTTCAAGCCATAATTCAGTGGAATGAATATTTGCCTTGTGTATGAAGTGTTTTCGATGTAAATCATGGTCACAGGAAGCAATTTAAATTATAGCAAAGTCGAGTTGAGAACAATTTCATCGATTGAGTTTTGTATTCGATCCTACAAGGATAAAATTTAAATTATTGTATCTCCTAGAATATAATGATTCTAGTTTTATACTATATTTTAAATGAAATATCTTTGAGTCTTCTTTCCAACGCATCCAATTTCACCTTATTCTGATATTGGAGTAGAAAGTTATGCTCATTTTACTTCAGAGTGCCCGTCTGTCTACAAGGTGACTACTTGAGGTGATAAGCTATCAACTACATGACGATCTATCAACTTTGTCGTCAGCATTAAATATAAATATGAACAAATCCAGCTACAAGGTGGCGACTTGAGGTGATAAGTCGTCAACTGAGTGACGAGCTATCAACCACGTCTTCAGCCTTAACCATATCATTAAGAGAAGGTGACGATTAGGTTGATAAGTTTTCAACTAGTTGACAGGCTATCAACTAAGTCATCAGTCTTAACCAGATCATTAAGAGAAAGTGACGACTAAGTTGATAAGTCATCAACTAGTTGACAGGTTATCACCTAAGTCATCAACTGAAAATTTCTGTAATTTTTATTTAGTTTCCCTATGGGTATTTTGGTCTTTTTATTACCTAAAACCCTACCATCATGTCTTAAATAACCCTGTACACGATAGTTTTACATTATTAGTTATTTTTCAATGTTTACTCTCCTCTCCACTCTCAAGAGAAAAGAAATTAGGGTTTCTTTCCAAGAACAAGAATTTCAAGCTTTCTTCCCCAAGAACTCAAGAATTCAAGTTACAATTTCAAGCTTTTATCGAGAAATCAAGAAATTCAGGTATGTAGGATATTCATCAATGGGTCCCTTTCACCCATTGAGCCCAAAAACCCTCTTTTGATTCAAGTATGAATTTTACTCTAACTATGATCAACTTCTATGTAAATTATGAAATTTATCCACATTTTCTCATAAGTTTTTTATTCAATCCATGTTAATAGTTTTATCCCATGAGAATTATGCTCCTACATGCTTAAAATTCCTAAACCCCATGTCATGTTCAGTCAATATCATGTCAAATTATCAAATTATGCTTTAAACTATATAAGCATGATATTTTCCCAAGTTTAACTCATTCCCATGTTTAAATTCATGTAATTTATTAGACTATTGAAATATCTCATGTTTTGGGTCTTTGAATTATGAATTTATGTCACTATTTCAAGTGTTGTTATCAAATTTTGTAATCATTCAGTGCTGGCAGGTTATGAACACCCGATACCTATGTTTTTACTTATGTTTCAAACCTTCTAAGTAATAAGTCATTCATCTCATGATTTTATAGTTATACTCAGTTTGTTATGACCATAATGAAAACTATCAGTTCACATGTTTATGATTACTTCAGATTCTGAATGCAATGTTATTTTCAAAATATCATGACCTTAGCTTATAAGTTATCGGTGCATGTATCAGTTAGTATTTTAGGTGGGAGTAAGATTTAGAACCGAAAGAAAAGTGTGGGTTTAGTGCATCCTACTTCCCCAAAAATTATGTGTCACCATAGGTTTAGAGGACTCACCAGAGAGTGTTTCCCCTTGACCTATATGGGCTCAGTTTAGTGATCACTCCAGTTCAGTTCAGGTTCTATTTTGATGGCAAGGATAGAACAACGCTCCTCAATGTAGGTCAGACATTAGACTCCATGATAGCTCACATGGTTTATGTTTGTTACATGATATCTCCCACAGTTTCAGTCAGTATTCAGCTTATCTCAGTTCAGGTTTGCTTGACCAAGTACACAGATCTCAGTATTTATTCAATTCATTTTATAGATTATTTCAGTTATTCTAATATCTGTTATTTATTTATTCAAATCATTTCAGTACATGCTTACTTGGTCTTGCATTCTCAGTTTTACATGTTCATATGTTCATGCTCGATATACATATATGATCCTCAGTACAGTTTTACAGTCTATTCAGCTTTACATGAGATTTACATACAGTATTTATGTTTTATCATTTCCCAGCTTACAAAATAGTTTTAGTTCATGATTGATAAATCTTACTATGGCTTACAGTTTTCACATATAGCCATGTTTTTAATCTAATTTTCAGCAAATAACCTATATCCTCAATTTTAAAGAATGTTTTTAATATTTTCATGATTTAGTGCATGCCTCTATATACTCAGTAAATTCCAACGTACTGACCACATATATGTGTTTGTGGCTACATCCTTCATAATGTAGATACCAGATATAGCTCAAACACTAGGGTCAGATAGTTCTCAATTTTTAGCCAGCAGGTGATGAGTTCTCTTATTTTGGGAACTCCAGTCAGTTATAGTTTATGTATTGTATTGGTATCATTATTATATATTAATTTATGGTAGTTGGAGGCATGTCCCAGCCGCCTACAATCAGTATAATAGAGGCTTCATAGATAGTCAATCAGAGTAATGATATGTAATTCAAGTTTTTTCTTCAATTTTATCATGTTGTAAACTTTATCAGTATTATATTTATTCAGACTTTCTCATGATCATGTTTCTGCTCAGTAAATTTTGTATTTATACAATTTAAATTAGTTTCTCAAGTAGTATGTCAGTTCATGAGTTAGCTTGGGATCACTTGTGGTTCCAAGTGTTGTGTTATGACTAGGAAGTAGTCTCGAGATGTGAAAGCCTAGAGAACTTATGATCATCACAATATGAATAATGGAGATTAGGATCTCCATGGTTATGCTTGGAGAAGGTTAGTTCAAGGTGGTCCTTTAGGTCCTTTCTATTTGGTTTGGCAAGCTCCCATTTTATCTATTTGCTTTTGGGGTGGAGGCCTTGATCACTGTAGAAGGGATTTTCCATAGCTTATACATAGATATGTTTCATCATTTTCTCTAAAATATTACAAGTTTCAACATTAAGTTCCATAGGATCAACAAAGGACAAAAGTTTCTGGTATGGTAGCCACATGTATGATTTCAGTCTACCTTTAATTTATCTTGCTAGTGTTTGATTATGAGTCTACATCCTTCCATGCGTTTGTTTTTTGGAATTGATTCTTGATATGATTCATGGAGTTTTGTTAGGTCTATTGATATTGCTACCCAATGTGATTCTTTAATAGTGGATCAGTTGTACCAATTCTATGTCATGACTCACTTAGAGTGAATAGAGGGATTAGGATTGATTTTTTGTGTTTTTTGGATTTTTATATATCTTGGTGTGATCTCTTTGATGATTATATTTTAGACTAGATGGTAAGTTTTGGCATATTCAAATTATAGGGCATAATCCAAAGGTTCTCTAGAGATTCGTAGGTCAGTTGGGGTTAAGAAGTGTTTTGATTATTGGGATAAATAGTAATGAGTAAAGAAAGTTTCAACTGGAAGGCTTGTGTATAATTTCCTGCAAGTGTTATTGGCAGTGTCTATGCATGGGTTAGTCCTCTAGTGGGTCACTTTAATGTATTCATGGTATGGTTTAATGTCGTATTGATGATGGAAACTTTGTATGATGACCAGTGGTGCTTACTAAATATTTCAAGAAGATCTTGTGGTTGGTCGTGCTTGGTATAACCAACTTGGAAGGATTTACCTTAAAAGATTCTAGTTGGTTAAGGAAAGATTTCCAGGCGTTTAAGCCTTATGTATTGATTAATTCCTTATGATTGTCCTTTGTTGCATAATGGGATTCGATGGTATTGAGACATATAAGGGATTATTTCTTTGAATTCAGGAAGAGTTTTGAATGGAAAAGGAAACTTACTTGTACCAAATATTACTTCTATAGCTAAGTAGCCTAATGGATTATTTTTTTCCCATGATATTTGGATTTAGAGCATGTGTTACTATTCCAAGGTTCTTGTGTTGAAGGAATAATTTATGGAAAACTAAGTCAAGGAAAGGTTAAGGAACTTGTTCATATGGTTTTTGATACATTGAATATTTGAGTAAGAAATTTGAAGTCCTGAAAGTGTGGGTCATCAATATCTTATGCAGAGTTAATGGTAATTATCCCGAGTTTTTATAAGTGTTTTGGGCATCCAGGTGTCCATAGAGTATTCTTGTACTTTTTCTAAGGGTTGATTATTTTTTATTATGATGGGTTGCATATGTGTGCAGGGTCAAGAAAACTCTTTGTTCTACCAGGTCAGTAAGGACTTCAAGTTGTTTGGTGGATGTTAAGTATTGAGGTTACTTGGGTTATTGTGATGAACTACATTAGGTTTTGGGTATTCAGTGCCATTTAGAGAACTCATGCCTATGAAATCTAGAGTGTTATGGTGATTATCTATTGCCTCAAAGAGTTAAGTTGTAGGCTTTGACTATTGGGTGGTGACCTAGTGTTTTGAGTATGGCTTGTGATATTTAATGTAGCCTTGATATCGATTTCTAGACTAGTAGTTGTAGCCTGCGGCTGTGGTGTGGTTTGGCTTGATAGTGATAGTATTATACTTTGGTGGGTTTATTCAGGGTTTTGGTAGTTAATGATATGATTTATGGGTTCCTCGGATGTTGGTGGATCCGAGGATATTTTTTGGTCTTAGGGATGTAGCCAGTATATTGTGGTGTCTTGGTCAAGTTTAGCTTAATCGGGTATATGTATGCTTTCTATAGTTTTCAATACAGCTTTTGGGTATAGAGAATGTTTGGGAAATATAAATTCAACTTTATTGATGAATTGGCCTTAAAGGCTAGTGATGTGACATGGTGAGACCTTATTGATTATATTTCTTGTTCTATGGTGAGATCGGTAGTTCTATGGTTGTGATTCAACACTGGAGTGCTTGATTGATGTCTCTCGAGAATAATTTCTATCCAATACCAGTTTTTGGAATTTTCCTGCTAGTATGTTTGAGGAAGAATGTGAGTTTTAATGGTGGATACTATAATGACCCTTGCATTGAAATATTGAATTTCCTGTATTTTGACTATTTTTCCCCCTTCATAGTTACCTTATCTGATTTATGAGTTGCATGGATGGTTAGGATAATTTCCAATGCATTCGGCAATGCTTTATTTGAGTTTGTATCTTTGAGTATCCTTAAAAGGATAGGTTTGACTTTGGACAGTATTTTTGTATAAGAGTGTTGGATGGCAATTTGGACAATGACATTAGATTCAAAATGTCAATTTTGGGTTAGTAGCAAGGTCAGTTCAATTTTAGAACCATTATTTTGAATTTCGATTCTCCATTTGGAAACCAGTTTAATTTGGCCTTACAGGGGTTTCAGGGGTTAAATTGGTGAATATGATCCTTTTTCAAAAAATCCAACATTCCCATTAATTCCTGAATATCTAAATTAGCCTAGTAGAACTATTGGTTTGTTTTTTGGGTCCCGAATAAATCTCAAGGGTCCATTCAGAAAGTGTTTGACGTAAAGTTGTTATTTTTTGGTGCATAAGTCCCTTCTTTGCATTCACAACTGCTCCAGTTGCATGAATAAAAATTGGATAAGGCTTCACGATCGTGTGGTGGGTTCATTACCATTGCGATGGGTAGTGGCTTCAAGTTGGTTCCTTTCCTTCATTGCATTTGCAGTCTCGAGGCTCGCATTTGTGTGAGTCTTGCTTTAGGTAACGTCCTGATTAAGGTTGAGTGTCCACAAATGCAATGGTCATTTTAATCTCATCAAAGGTTGACCCTTGCAATCACAATAGGTTAATTGTGATTTCGTGGCACCATGTCCAGAACCTATTAAAACCTTTCTTTTATCAAATTTTCTCTATTTGTGGACTTGTAGAGCTCAGATTAAGGCATTTTGAGGTTGTCATGATTTTTTCCATGGGTAAGTTCCCAAATCCTTATTCCATCATTCCAATAATTTCATCTTCAAAATAACTTCAAATTTATGATTTTGAATTTGTTCTTGGAGTTTTACTCAATAAAATGTAAATTGGTTTCCCTTTGAATTAAGGCCTGATTTCTACTCCTTTTTTCTTGGGATTTCAACTATAGACTCCTCTTGATATGGGGAACCTTATTTTTAAATTAAATTCTAATTTTACCTCTTTTGTTTTTGCACTCATATTTTTAACCATGTTGGACACATCTTATACAAGGTCAATATGGGTATCATTAGCTTCGTTTTGACTTGTAGATGACATATTTGATTAGATGGGATGTTTTGGTGTTTTATCAATGGACTTGTGCGTTCGGTTGAGGTTTGGACTGCGCTTGGGCTTGTGGATGTTTATTTAAGGCAAGTTGAGACATACCTTGACTTTTCCCAAAGTGTTTATATGTTATATGCTTGTTTGTTTGAATGTTGTGATTTCCTCAAGATTGGGGGTCTTTTTTAGGTGAAATGGCGAGAATCTCTATGGGTACTAGAGCCTTGATGGATTGTAGTTGGAATATTACTCAGATTAATTAGTATCACTATTGATAAATATCCTTAGAGTAGAGTGTAGATAGATAACCTTGTGATTCTCTTGTAATTGCTATTGGATGTCCTATTTTAGATCTTGAATCTCATTAGAGAACTTTATTGTGATGATTATGGTTCAGTTCCTTGTTAGGGGTAATTATGTCATTATCGCCACTATTGATGGATTGATTGATCCTTTACAAAATACCTAGTGTATGGATACACTTGTAATAGATGATGAGACTTTATGTATGGAAAAAGTTAGGTTTGAGTAGTTCCGCAAAAATGGTTGTTGGGATTGTTGTTTATTTTGTGTAGCCCATATGGGGCTTATGTAAGCATATTTATAGACTTGAGTAAATATTTATGATCATGTGCCCAAATGGGGGCCTATATGTATATTGCTTGTTGATTTGAGAGGATCTATTATTGTGATGCCCTGGTGGAGGCTTAACTTGACGTTATTGGTCATGTTTGTGCATTAAATGCCATATTTATTATGTGTCACCTGAATGGGTGCTTAACTTATCATCATAGGCCTTATCTATGCATTGGAATGTGTTATCTACCATAGTGTCACCTAAATGAGGGATTGACTTGACATTGTGGGTCTTATTTGAGAATTTAATTATATTATCATTATTGTGATGCCCGAGTGAGGGGTTGGAAATGATATTATTAATGACTACATGTGTAACACCTCAAAAATCCAAGCCAATATTTGAACCATTCTTTAAGTTCATGCAAGATCAAACCTCATGTTTTGACAGTTTCATAGTTATTTAGACACATATTAAGGTCACAAATAACTCCTATTTTATAGATGAGTAAAAACAACCCTTAGCAATTAAATTCTTGTAAAGCATATAACTATAGTCAGCTTCAAACCAGAAAACTTTTGGGTTACTAAGAATTTTTTAGCTAACGACCCACCAACGGATAGATAATCGAATTATATTTTCAATAATACTGATTTTACCTTAATCCAATTTTGGGGTGAAAAGCTATGGCCAAAACACTGAAGCACTATCAAAGATGCCCAGTCTACGACACGTAATGTCTTATTACAGGTTGTTGGAGCGAGTCGTATCTGGGCAGTAGAGGATGAAATTGGGTTTCTGACCATGACTTAAGTCAAAACTCATGGCCAGACCCTACGAGTCATGACCTAAGTCAGTGGGAATGCTTCCACACGACTTCCTGATAGTTTCTAAGGGTTTTTTCATCTTTTCCCACTCTTTTAACCCTAAAAATTCATTGTTTAAGTTATTTTAAGGCTGAATAAAAAGCCAAAAGAATCCTAAATCCCTCATTGTCAACACAACTCACAAAATTCTCCAAGAACATGTGATTTTCTCATCTCCAAAGCAAGAAATTAGGGTTTTTCATATCTAAGTCCAAATTCCGAAAATTTTAATTCAAGAATCAAAAGTAATCAGGTATGTGGGTATTCAGTGAAGATCTCATTTCATCCTCACACCCAAATTATGATTTCTTATTCATGAATTATATGATTCCCATAATCTAGGGCTTTTACCCAATATCTAAGCTTAATTCAATCCCCCATGGTATAATATTCAGTCATAGGCATGTTTTAATGATTATTCGTGGCCATGGTTTGAATTTTAAAATGGGACTTAGGAGTCAAATAGTTATATGGATTAATTTGGCATAATAATATGAGCTTGCGAGAAATTGGTATGACAATACCAAGTGGTAAATGCCTTAATATAAGAATCCTGGGTTAATCGTGGGGATTATGTGCAAACTATTTTAAATTGGGATTAAAAGGTATTGTGTACCTCACCATAATAGTGTAATGTCGAGGGTACTAATACTATAAACCACGTTTTCCGATGAGGTGGTCTATATGAGTGTGTGCTTGGTTCACACATTATATTTTGGAATGGCTAGAGCCTTGGCGTCTTTAGCCCTTTCTTCAAATTCCTTGATTCATGCGGCTAACACGCGCTGGCCCTTTCAGTAGGTGGAACTAAACCCATATAGCCCAAAGGTGCGTTTAGGATATAGCGAACTTTATAGTTCAGTTTAATGGTTTAAACTCGTATGTTCATGACTCTTGTCCCTATCCTAGCATCCTATATATATATATATATATATAATTATAAAGCATATGATTTTGACTGGTTTACGGCATTGGCATTATTGTATCACTTTACCTGATTTATATGCCAGTGCTTATCCCATTGACTGTCCCTAGACACTATATCATTTAATGATGTAGGGTCTGAAGGGTTTTCTATTACTCCTATATAGCATTAGGTAGCTGAGTACTCCTATGGATTTGTTGTGCAGTGGTGAGCTTCCATCTTTCAAAAGGCCTGATCATTTTACAAGTTTCCTTACTGTTATAGTATTTTGGATTTCTTTTTGGTCATAGTCGGAGGCCTTTCCCGACTCAGTTGGTATTCCGATTTTAGAGGCTTTTGTGGACAAGTATAGGTTGGATTGTTGGTTTTGACTCTTAGAACTTTCATTTGACTTATTTATAATTTATTGCTATCTTGATTGGCTTCTACTTTATTATTATTATTGGGTCAGGGTCTTTGGGTGTCCACAAAGCCATGTCGAGTAGAGTCCCTTTAATGGGTATGTACCACTCCACACTTATAAGGTGGAGGCTATAAGGCATTTAGGAAAGTTTTCCTTTCTTCTGTTCTATTTTAGGATATAGAGTCTAATTGTCTTGGAGCTTCTCTAACTCCTGGCTTACGCGCATTTCATATCATGCCTCCCTGAAGATCTGATGTTCATAGAAACTCTACTGGACCCTTAATCCCACCTAAGGAAAATATGGAGTGAACTCTCCATATTTTTGGAGTGCAGGCTCAAGCTAGTGCTCCTGATTGTACTACTCCACATAGAGTTTCACCGATCCCCATTAGTCCTCGTCAAACATCTCAGGCTAGTGATACTCATGACCCGACGCCCCAGGGAGATATTTTTAATGTGGAGTTCCATCAGACTATTCATATTCATACTCAACTAGTGGCCTCACAGTTTCGTTTGTCTGATCATGTTGGTTCTGTTTCTCATTCAGCTGAGGTCACTCGAGTTGGCCAGTTTATGAGATTAAATCACCCAAAATTTATAGGCTCTAAATCTTAGAAGGATCCTCAAGGTTTCGTTAATGAGATGGAGAAAATTTTTACGATAATGTATGCTACTGATTTTGAAGGTGTAGAGTTGGCTTCATGTCAATTAAAAGACGTAGCTTATCAGTGGTATGTGGCATGAAGAATGGGAAGCAATGAGGTGTGATGATGTTGAACAAGTGGTGTTGGATGAGTTTTTGGGTACCTTTCTTGATCACTTCTTTCCTCAGGAGTTAAGGAAAGCTAAGGCAGAAGAGTTTGTGAACTTGAAGCAAGGGAGGATAAGTGTGAAGGAGTATGCTTTGAAATTTCGACATTTGTCCCATTATGTTCTGGAGTTAGTCGCTAACATGAGGTCCAAAATAAGGAAGTTTGTTTCTAGGTTGTCCCATGATTTGGTATTGGAGATTAAGGATGCGATCTTGCGCAATGATATGGACATCTCCAGGTTAGTTATTTATATGTAGTAGGTAGAGGATGAGAAAAAAAATTAGGTAGAAATAGGAGAGAGGAAGAATAAGAAGTTTAGATATTCAGAGTAGGGTGCAAGCCAGCATAACAGTGGGAGAGATGGTAGACCGTGGACTAAGAAGAAGAATTGGGGGAATTCTTATTCGGTGTCTAGTGATCCTTATCCTTAGCCTTCTGGTGATCATTGCTTTCAGTTGAGTAGTGGTCCTAAGGAACAGGATGCCCAGTCTCAGGTTAGTGGAACTCAATCAACACCACCTTATCCTCTTTATCGATTTTGTGGACAGCTACATTATGGATATTGTGAAGAGGGGAAGAACTTGTGTTTCAATTGTGATCATCCTGGTCACCTGCAACGGAATTTTCCTATAGCTAAAGTTTCCACTGTAGCTAATAAAGTTCCAATCGCCACTTCTTCAGCTCCGGCACCTAAGGGCACCACTTCTCATACCGACATTGGCCAGAATCATCTCTATGCACTTGCTACTCACTTGGAATCCAAGTCATATACGATGCTACTGTTATGTTACACTTCTTCACTCGTGATGTTTATTATTTGCTTAATTAGGGTTCTACCCTATCATATGTGACCCCTTATGTGGCTGTACACTTTGGTTTTGGTCCTGAAAGTATTTTTTACCCCTTTTCTATTTCTACTCCGGTGGGTGATTCTATTGTTGCTAGAAAAATCTATTGGGGTTGTGTGGTGTCCAGTCTTTCGTGGGGAGACATTGGTAGATTTGGTAGATCTTGATATGGTGGATTTTGATGTGATCCTGGGGATGGATTGGATCTATTCATGCTATGCTTCTCTGAATTGTAGGACACAAAAGGTCAATTTTCAATTTCCTAATAAACCTTTAATCGTATGGGAGGGGAGTTCCTTAGTGCCCAAAGAGAGGTTTATTTCCTATCTTAGAGACCGAAAGTTGATTTCCAAAGGGTGTCTGTATTATCTAGTTTGGATAAAGGATTTTAATTCCAAAAGTCCTTGTTTGCAATCTATTCTTATGGTTAGTGAATCTCCTTGATATTCCTAGAATTCCTCCCAATAGGGAAATTGATTTTGGGATTGATATACTGACACGACCGGCCCGAGGCCCTGTCGTAATGGGCATCTAAAGTCCAACTAGGAACGAAGACCACCTCCAATACCCAACCCAACCATCCAGCATATATCCTGAGTCGGATAAATTCTGCACGTATAAACAAGATAGCATATTTTATTCAATTTCCAGACTCTGGGATAGGTCTAAGGCCATGACCGACCCAAACAAGTCCAACCGTCTAAACCCATAACAATAACCAATTACCAAGCCAACCCATAATCCAACAACCAAAACTATACCCGAGTTCCTGTCCATAATATAATATAAGAGGATGGAACAATCATAAATTTAGTTCAACGGTATCATCCCCAATACCAATGCCAATACTAAGGCTGGCACCAATACTGATCCCGCCTATTCCACCCTATAATAGTCACACAATCCTCTAACCAAAAGAAACATAATATTCGGTTGGGACATGACCAACCATAGCCAAAACCAATATCCAAAAAATAACCAAAGTATATAAAGAGGTCCATGATATGAAATGGAGCCTTCCAGAATATGGAATCTCACCACTTCAATCTAATAGCTGATCCCAAATCCGATCACTAAGCAGGAGTAATAGAATGACCGGTTTTTGCATCGCATGGGGATACAGCCGCCCGAAGATGAGTTAGCAGGTGAATGCTAGCAAGTATTCGGGATAAGGATAAAATAATACCATCCGGTCAAACCAAGTAAACAATCATATACACACAACCATACATATATATATATACAACCATGTAGGGCAAGGGAATCGGGTTTAGCATGCCCTTAAAACCATTAACCTGGATATGTGTAGCTTAACAGTCCTAAAACCACCCATGGCCTATATGAGTCCAGTGTAACCCCCTGAATTTTCCACGAACCCGAGATACCATAAAGTGGGGTATTCCCGAGTACCCTTCTCTCTCCATGATACATATGTATAGTGTACTAAGAGGATTACCATATACCTCATAGTACCATATATGGTCACTATGACCATCCCCTCATGTCGGCAAACATGAGTTTCCAGTGTCCATCCATTAGACTCACACCTTCACGGTGACCTATCACACCCTGCCATTATTGCCTAATTAAAACCATTTCCATCCAACCAAACCATTATTCCACTATCATTAACCAAGGCTATGAGTAATGGTATCGTCATGCCGACTATAGCTTGCAAGAAATGTCCTTAGCTAACCTTTTTATGTAAAGGAATTCCCATGTACCCATAGATTACATTACCAAGTTAACTTGGGGGAATCCCGTGTACCCCACAAGTGTTTCATTATTAAGTTTTCTTGGGGTAATTCCACGTACCCCACAAGTTGTTGATTATCATTTATACTTGGGGGATTCCATTGTACCCCACAAGGAAGTTTAATTAACCATAACCATGACCATAAAACCTTACCATTTTAACCATTCCAGACCATTTAAATCAATCATACCTTGTAGGGTTCCATTACCATACCTGTAATAGTTCCATTAGAAGTTCAATTATATAGTAAAAGCATTATCATAGGCATTTTATCAAACATGTTGGGGCATAGTGTTTCCAAAACCAATTCCAATTACCAATTAACCACTCCCATGCAACCAATTGTCCAAACCACCATTAAAGCATGTAAAACATAATTAAAACATGGGAAAACCATAACCAAGCATTTAATACCAAAACCCCAACACATTTTTGAAAACCCCAAAATCATACAATAATCATGCTATGAAAACATTGTATAAATCATGCCTTTAGTTGGAACTAACAATGAGGGAGAAGTATCTTGCCTTAGATTATCTAGATGATGGGGAGAAATCACACCAACAAGCCTAAAATTGCTCCTCTAGATAAAAACCTAGCCTTCCATTACCCAAGAGCCTTAGAGAATTAGAGAGTGTTTCTAAGTATTTTAGATTAGAATAATAGGGTAAAATAACCTCTCAAGTGTGAGATAAGATGTGGGGTCATAACTGGTTAAGAGGGGAAATGTCCAGATTACCCCCAACTTAACTGCATAAAATTCCCATAGATGGGTACGACTCAAACATACCGATCGTACCCTCCAATACGAGTGGTAACCGCCACTCGTACCCTAGACCACTCTTAGACCCCCACACTGGTCAACATACAATCATGCAAGCCAAACCATATCTAAAGATACAACTAGCAATCTTGACCCGTACCCATAAAAGAACTAAGAGGAGTTGACACTGTCCAATACATGAGTGGGACAATACGACTCGTACCCTATCTCGCGACACATGGTGAGCCACTCGTACTCAGATCCAAGTTACTTTACTAAGTCTCAAATTAGGTGAAGGAAAAACCCAACCATACGACCTGTATCCGACCATACGACCCATACCTTCCAAGTCGTACCCATTCCAGAACCCAATCCAACCCACCAACCAACACTAGTTAGTCTACAACCAAGATTTACCAATCATACCCCAGCATATGACTTATACCCCCTAGTCATAGATTGACCAAAAACTAGAAATCCAGGAAATTTCTAAGGTTCCAAAATCCAGGGAGTTTCAGTCTCCCCCACTAGGATCATTCATCCCTGAATGACAGACAAGGTAGGTCAAACACGATCACGATTCATTTGTATTATCAAATATCAATCCAACCTTTAACCAAGCTAGAAAATAAAGATACAAGGATCCATTCTAACTCTTAACTAAGTTAGAAAATAATGATATGATCAATATCACATACCTTCCACTCTAATATCCGGAGAAGAAAATAAATGTGAATATTTGGACTTTATGTCTTCTTTCTCTTCTCATGTATCCTCTTACACCTTATGGATCCGTCATAGAACCTTAACCGAGGACAAACCCTTGGTCCATAACCAATGAACCTGCCGATCCAATATCTCAACCAGGACCTTTTCATAAGACAGAGAATCTGAGATACCCAATACTTCCAAAGAAGGATCACCAAGACACTTTCTCAATATAGAGACATGAAATATCGGATGAATGGAGCTCAAACTAGAAGGCAACTTTAATTCATAAGCCACATTACCAACCCTACGCGAAATCGCAAAAGGACAAACATATTGGGGACTGAGCTTTCCTTTTTTACCAAACCGCATCACTACCTTCATAGGAGATACCTTTAGGAACACCTTATCCCAACCTCAACTCCAAGTCTCTAGGCCTTACATCCGCATAGGATTTTTACTGACTTTGGGTATCCTTAAGCCTATCCCAAATCACCTTTACCTTTTTCATAGCCTGATAAACCAAATTCGGACCGAATATATCCGTCTCACCAAGCTTGAACCACCCAATAGGAGATTTATACCTCCTACCATACAATACCTCAAAAGAGGCCATCTCATTGCTAGAATAATAGCTATTATTGTAAGAAAACTCAACCAAAGGTAGATGATCAACCCAATTTCCACCATAATCAATCACAAATGCATGAAGCATGCCCTTAAATGTCAGAACAGTCCTCTCTGCTTGTCCATTAATCTGTGGATGAAAAGTAGTACTTAGACTAACCTTAGTACCCAACCCTTTCTGGAAAGACCAACAGAAGTGTGATGAAAACTGCATACCATGATTAGAGATAATCAAAATAGATACCCCATTCAGCTTAACAATCTCATTAAGATACAACCTCGCATAGTCCTCAGCCAAAAAGTTAGTTCGCACCGATAAGAAGTGAGAAGACTTTGTCATCCTATCCATGATGACCCAAATCGAATCAAATTAATTCTGAGACTGAGGAACACCAGTAATGAAATCCATATTGATTACCTCCCATTTCCGTTTAGGCAATTTAATTTCCTGATACAACCCTCTAGGCCTAATGTGCTCAACTTTGACTTATTGGCACACCATGCATTTCGCCACAAAATCAGCCACATCCATCTTTATACCACTCCACCAATACATCTCCTTAAGATCATGATACATTTTTGTCGAATCAGGATGAACAATATAGCACTATTCATGTGCCTCATCCAAAACCCTCTATTGCAAACGATCGGCGTCAGGAACACATAACCGACCTTGGTACCTCAAGGTACTATCACCACTGATATCGAATACCATCACTTTTTTTCCACCAACATCACTCTTCATTTTTATCAAAATAGGATCTAACATCTGCTTCTCCTTGATCTCTGCACCAAGAGATGGTTGAACCACTTCCTGCACCATCATACCGCCATTATTAGAGTCTAAGAGACGAACTCCAAGATTAGACAAGCGATGAATATCCTTCACTAATTCCTATTTATCCTTATCCATATAATCTAGACTCTCCATGGATAACCTGCTAAGAGCATCAGGAACCATGCTAGATTTACCTCGGTGGTAGTGAAGACTCATATCATAGTCCTTGAGAAGCTCCAACCATCTTCTCTGCCTGAGATTTATCTCCTTCGGGGTGAACACATACTATAGACTCTTATGATCAGAAAAGATGTTCACGTGCACTCCATATAGATAATGTTGCTATATTTTTAAAGCAAAAACAACCGCTAAACGCTCTAAATCATGAGTAGGATAATTTCTCTCGTGTACCTTCAACTTCCTGGAAGCATAGGCAATCACCTTTCATGTTGCATTAAAACGCAACCAAGCCCCACCCGGGACGTATCGCAATAAACCACAAACCCCTCATTACCTTCAGGCAATTTCAAAATTGGAGCTGAAGTTATCTTATCCTTTAGCTTCTCGAACTCCCCTCACAAGCATCCGACTCAAAAAACTTTACTATTCTTTAGTCAACTTAGTTAATGGGGCAGCTATCGTCGAGAAAATTTCCATGAACCTCCTATAATATCCAGCTAAATCCAAGAAGCTCCAAATATCGATTGGAGCCGTAGTCTAGGGAACCTTTTAACCACAGCCACCTTTTGCGGATCCACCATGATCCCCTTACTAGAAATAATATGACCAAGAAAAGTTACAGCGTTCAGCCAAAACTTACACTTAGAGAATTTGGCATACAACTGTTGCTCCTTCAAGGTCTGCAACACCATACAAAGTTAATCAGCATGATCCACCTCACTCTTAAAATACACCAAGATGTCATTAATGATTATAATGACAAAAAGATCCAAAAATTGCCTGAAAACTCTGTTCATCAAATCCATAAATATTGTCAGGGCATTAGTCAAACCGAATGACATAACCAAGAACTCGAAGCACCCATAACCAGTATAAAAAGTCATCTTAGGGATATTCTCCTCCCTAATCTTAAGCTGATGATACCCAGACCGAAGATCTATTTTAGAAAAGAATTTGGCACCTTGCAACTGATCAAACAAGTCATTTATCCTTGGAAAAGGATACTTGTTCTTGATTGTTACCTTATTCAATTGCTGATAGGTAATGAACATACGAAGGGAACCATTCTTATTTCACACCAATAACACCGGTGCACCCCACGAGGACACACTAAGATGGATGAAACCCTTATCCAAAAGATCCTTAAGTTGCTCCTTGAGTTCCCGCAACTCAGCCGAAGCCATTCAATAAGGAGGAATAGATATTGGACTAGTGTCCGAAACCAAATCAATACCAGACTCAATCTCCCTATTCAGAAGAACACAAGGAAGATTATCCAAAAAGACCTCAGGAAACTCATTCACCATCGGAACCGAATAAAAAGAAGGACCTTCTGAGTTAGCATTTTTAACCCAAACCAGATGATAGAGACACCCTTTTGAGATTGACCACCGAGCTCTAAGATAAGAAATAAACCTACTCCTAGGAGCTTCCCTCTAACTCAATAACTTGTTCACTAGGGAACCTAAAGACAACCTTATGAGTTCGACAATCAAAGGACGTGTAACATGAGTGTAACCAATCTATCCCCGTAATAACATCAAAATCCACCATATCAAGTTCAAATAAATCCACCAAAGTCTGCCTACTACCAACAGATACCACACCCCCTATAGACTCTCTTAGCAACCACAGAGTTTTCTACCATGGTAGAAACATAAAAAATACCAAAATAACCTCGAGATCAAAACCAAAATATACAGCCTCAAATGGGGTCACATAAGAGAGAGTGGACCCCAAATCAAGTAAGAAATACACATTATGAGAAAAGAGATATAACATACCAGTAACGACATCAGGTG
This sequence comes from Capsicum pubescens, assembly GCA_030864215.1. Lineage (NCBI taxonomy): Eukaryota > Viridiplantae > Streptophyta > Magnoliopsida > Solanales > Solanaceae > Capsicum > Capsicum pubescens. Next base: position 100,996,056 of record CM061545.1, read on the forward strand.
ATGCCTCAGATTTCTGCCGAGTAGTAAGAGCATATAACCTATTCTGACCTGCGCAAGTACCAGAAGTAGAAAAAAATATAGAAGCAGCACCCTTTGGTGTGAGAGAGTAAGATAAAGCAACTAGAACCTTACTCGCTCCCGAAGCACCCTTACCAACCGGATAATTTCTGAGCATGGGACCTGGCTGGCCACATTTAAAACACCTGTCAATCCCCTAATCACAAAAAACCCCTATGCAACCTACCACAAAATCGATAAGAAGGTCATGATAAGACCAACTGACCCCTACTTACTTGAGATTGGGCACCCTGTGCCAAAAATTATCGCTACCCTACTGACGTCTGTCACCTAACTACTTTGAGTAAGAAGCCTGTAGAGAAGGAACTAGAACTCTCCCACATCTTCTTTGCCCATTTACCAATATCCTGATAACCTTGTTGTTTCCCACCACCTAGTTCAGAAGACTTGAACTTCTTATCTTGTCTTTCTCGAAATTCAACCTGTTTTCTCTTTTCTTTCTCTACCTATTGCATATGAACCACCAACCTAGACATATACATATCATTGATCAGTAATGCATTCTTGCTTTCAAGGATCAAATCTCGAGATAGTACAAAAGAAAACTATTCTTGCTTTCAAGGATCAAATCTCGAGATAGTACAAAAGAAAACTTTCTCATCTTCGTTCTCATATTAGACACCATATCCGAAGAATACCTTGATAGTTATTGAAATTTCAAGGCATATTCCTTGACAGATATTTTCCCTTATCTTAGATTGACAAATCTCTTCTCTTTTTCTTTCCTCAACTCCTGAGAAAATAAGCAGTCCAAAAAAGTATTAGAGAAAGTCTCCCATAAAGTCAACTCTTTAATATCACTTCTAACTCTTTCCCACTCCTCGTACCATTGGTACGCCACATCCTTAAGTTGGTAAGCAGCAAAATTCAACCCTTCCATATTCGTAGCCAATATTACCCTAAAAAAAAAGTTTTATTTCATTCAAGAAACCCTGAGTATCCTCCTCCACATTTACACTAGTAAAAGTAGGAGAATTCATCTTCATGAACTGGCCAATCCTTGTGGCCTCAATAGATGAAAAACCACATGCATCCCGCTCAACCTGAGTAGCAACCAACTGAACAATAACATAAATCAATTGTCAAAATTCTGCATTCATCACCTCACCCTGAGGAGAACTAGTAGCAACCATTAAAACTCTATATATGTCAAGTACTGGACCCCTGGACTGAGTATAGATCCCTTGAGTAGTTTGTGTCCTTTCAACATTGTCCCCAGTTGGGACAGAAGAGTTATCTTATGTCTCAGATCGTCGAGTCATGATCTGAAAAGCAAACTAACCAAGATTAGAAAGGACCATAGACTTTTTTTTTGAAAATAGAATACCAATAAAGTGAAACATTTCTAAACACCTTGTAGCCTCTCCCTTATGAGTGTGGTGTGCTATACATCCTTAAAAGAGACTCTACTTGACACGACTTGTGGACTCCCAGTTGACCATGAACCTAAATCTCTGATACCAACTTCAAACGACCCAACCCGGGGCCTTTTCGTAATGGGCATCTCAAGTCCAACTAGGGTCGTATACCACCCTCGATAGCCAACCAACAATCCAGCATATACTTTGAGTTGGATGAATTCTGAACGTATAATAAAATAGCGTATTTTATTCAATTTCCAAACTCTGGGATAGGTCTAAGACCGTGACTAACCCAAATAAGTCCAACTGTCCAAACTCATACTAATAACCAATTACCAAGCCAAACCATTGTTTTATCCTTTTTTTGGATTTCATTTAAAGAAAATGGTTTTGACCTTTTCCAAACTATTTCAAAAAAATTCAGGAAAAATTTGAAATAATTTTGAGAAAAAATTATAGAGTCGCCACTTGATTTTTATAGAAAATATCAAGAAAACTTTACAGAGATTTCAAAGATTCAAAAACAGAAATAAATCTTTGAAATAACAGAAACTGAGTAAGGTTTCAATTAATGCCCTATGAAGTTTTTTAAGGAACTTAGGAGCGTCCGTTTAAAATGGTTCATCAAAACATCATTTTTTTACTAACTTAAAAAAGTGACTAACTTTGTGAAAAGGGTTGCTTTTATAAAATCATTTATTTACATGTTTAAAATTGACATTTGTTTATTCAAACGGGAAATAGTATACTTGAGTTAGAAAAAGTTACAACATGTTTCACTTAATCCAGTATAAATTTTGAGAAGAAATTATGAAATATTCTACTTAAAAATTTTCAGTCGAAAAAAAGTTGTCATTTTCTAAAAGGGAAGGTGAGTCACCTAAAATCTGATATTGATCATATCTTGTCCCCCCCCCTTGAAAACCTTTATGTGTACTTATTATTCTCTTTAAGTCTAGTTACACCCACTCGTTCTCTTATCAAAAAGAAAAATCCAAATCCCAAATATACCTTCTAATAAAAAGACCTTCCTGATGGTTGTAGCTCTCCTATTTTCATGTCCTTCAAAAGATTCTGAGCTTAGCATGGTTAAAATTCCCTTCCCAAACCTTCCTAATAAACATCCTTCTTCTCCTTGTCTTTCAAATCTTAACTCCTTCATCACTCAACCTGTTAATGAAGAATCATCCTTAAATTTTCAAAACTGTTCTGATAGTGTTGCACTGGATGAACCTGGGTTGCTGAAAATCTCATCTTGTTGTTAAATTGCCCAGGAAAGAGATCACAAGAAAAATAATGTCAGTAAAACACCAATAATTTTTGGAAAATGGTCTAGAAGTTTTACTAAGAAGCAGCTAACTCTTGAGGGACCTGGTCCTAAGAAGAGAAAAGTAGCTGAATAAGAATCTGTGATCACTTATACTATAAGAAATAATAGGAAAAAAAGTAAGTTTGTATCCAAGGAAATTAAAAATAGGTTCTTGAAGAATCAACAGGTGTTAACTAGAAGGTTTTTTTATTCAAATATGCTAACAGAACCTGGTATGGTGGAATTAGTTGAGCTGGTTAAACATCAAGGTTAGATGTATCTTATAAATGGACCTATTCCTACTATTTTTTATGAGATAGTCAGGGAATTCTATTTCACTTTGAACTTCTCAAAAGATGGGATAAATCTAACTACACAGGTCCAAGGAAAGAAAATAAAGCTGAATGAGGAAACACTAGGAAGAATTTTGGAAGTTTCTATATAAGGGGTGAGAACTGTCTCCAAGCAGATGTCTTCAATAGAATTCTTAGCAAATGCATCCAAGGTCAAAGGGAAATTTTTGGCTGCAATGAATAGGAACTCATTCAAGCGTGAGTTTTAATTGATTTTTGACTTTGTGAACAAGGTAATTCTGCCTAGGTCACAAAAGAGAAACAATGCCTCAGCCACTGTTTATATATGATGGAATGCTTTAGTTGCTTTGAGTTTATTCATCTACCTGCATTGATGATAGAACATATTCATAAAGTGGTTCTTGAGAAAAATGGAAAGCATGGCATGCCTTATGAATATTGGTTCAACAAAGTACTTGATCATTATGGCATTTCCTGTGATTGTGGAACCCAAGGATCTGTGGTTCAAATACTTGGCATGAAAACACTGGTCAAAACTAAGTGTGTCAAATCAAGTAGCATTTATCAAAGGGAGCTCAGCAAGGAAATAGAAGACTGGAGGTCAATTCATCTTCCAAGGATGAATAAATTAGCAAGATTCAAGGGACAATTCAGTATCTTTCCAAAGGAATCCATGTGACACTAAAATGCTTAGAACTGATAATGCTGAATTGGGGAAGAGGGTGTCAATCTTAACTGATGGGGTCCTTAGGTTGAATCCAGAGATAAAGCATCTCAACAACAATCTGACCCTACTCCTTTAAACTCTTCTTCCCAGTCCTTCATTTGTTAATACTTCTTGATTCTTGTGGTTTTTTCCCTAAGAACATTTAATTTATGAACTACAATGATACTTATCCTCTACTTATGAATGAATCTTTGTTTTATGTGTTATATTTGTTACCTTCAATTAGCAAAGTTGTTCTTCATGTTAGTGTTTCCCTAGTGGCTATGCGTCAACTAATTTGTGCTTAATTTACTCTTGGTTTACTGTTTTTACTTTTTAATGATACCAAAAGAGGGAATACTGAGTACATATAGTGAGGACCAGTTAGCAGGTAAATATGAATGGCATGCTGATAGGAGGAAGTATATGATGTGTTGAATATTGATAAAAGAAGGAAAGTATTTTGGTAGGGGGAAGAAAGTGATGTGCTAAGTGAATGATAAGGCACGATGACAAGGGGAAGCAAACAATAGTTTTTGTTACAATTGACAACAAGGGACCAGGTCCCTGTGTTGCATGATTACGGAAGCATGATGATAGGGGGAACATTTATCTTCAGAGTGGTAATCACATTGATTAAATATAATGGATGTGCTCAAATTTGTATGGTTGTTTTGTCATCATCAAAAAAGAGGAGAAATGTTATATGTAGTTTTGATAATGAGCAGCTAACTTCAAGGGACCAGGTCCCTAGATGTGCATGGTACAATACAGCTGGCATGCGTGTCTGCACAGTTTTGTCCTCTTGTGTAACAAACTTGTAGGTGCTGCTCGTACTGATTATGACACCTGGTCCAATGATATTTCAGCCCTAATCATCACTCATCTATAAAAGGAAAAAGATGTTTCTTCATTAAATAGTTTTTGCACAAATCTAAAGACCGGAGAGAGGTAGCAAAAACTCTATTTCAAGATTGCTTAAACATTTCTCATGTTCTTATCTTTGTAATATGCTTAAAGAGTGAGTAAGTGTTCTTGAATGTTGATTTGTAATAGAATTACTCATGCTATAAGAGTAATGTCTTATTTTGTTTATGCTCGAGAGTGTTTAGGTAGAGTTGCCTAAGTTTAATACTGATTAGAGTTAATCAGTGTAGAGGGTCCTTGGTAGAGTTGCCAACATAAGCTTGTAGTAGAGTTGTTACAAGCAAAAGGAGCCTAGAGTTAAGTTGAAATTGAGTCTGTGATCAAGAGGTTGATTATAGTGGATTTATTTGGTGCTTGTGAGAGAAAGCCATGGTTTTTCCTCCCTTGAGCAAGGAGGTTTCCTTGTTAAATTTTGTGTGTTGTTTCTTTCCTACATGCTTTAGTTTTCCTGCTCTCTATTGTTTGATTGTTTGTGATTGACTTTGAGAGACCTGATCCCTCACTGTATGGAATACTATCACTAATTCAAAATGAGAGTTCAGTAAAATAAAAAACATATGAGAAGATTGAACTCTACATTCACAATATTATTTTGAAACAAATAAGTCATTTGCCGAATATTGATATGGATCAAGAAAATTAGTTGTCGAATATGAATATAACTAAACACAATATTTTCTTTTTAGAAAAAAAATAATGTGATAAGTTTGGTAACTTTTTATTCCAATTTAAAAATAATTTATTATGATAGAGATCAACTAACGTGTAAGATATAAGAACTTTAAATAAAAGTAACTTATTAAGTAAAAAATTCAATTATTGTTAAATTGTAAATTTACGATAAAATAGTATCACTATATAACGAGGTCCCCCCACCCTCCTCTTCCGCTTTCTCTCTCTCATTGTTGATCATTAGCTTTATTTGTCATTAGCATGTTCCGCGTTATGAGTATGTATCGTTTAAAGAAGAATTGCCGATATTTTTTGAAATAATAACTCTAATTTTCTTGATGATTTTTGACTTAAATATCAAGTTTCTATAGAGTACGAGATCAAACATGGTGATGCAATGTTATCACTAATTCAAAGAGAGAGTTCAATAGAAGAATTGATGTATGAGGAGGTTCAATAATGTATTCACAATGTAACAAAGGTTTGAAACAAAGAAATATCAATTGTCGAAAATGATTTGAATTGCTCGTAGTGTTTTTCTTTTTCGAGAAAAATAATTTACTGGTTATAAATTTGTATTGTGGATAATATAGTTCCTTGATTATATATTATTTTAGGGTCTTACATAATTATAATATGAAGGTGATTAACTTTCTTAATCTTTTTTTAATCCTTATATCATATTTCGGTAAAGTAAGAGACCAAACATGTTGATGGAATGTTATCACTAATTCAAAATGAGAGTTCTGTAAAAGAAGAAACATATGAGAAGATTGAACTCTACATTCACAATATTATTTTGAAACAAATAAGTCATTTGACCATGAATGTAAATTGTAAACAATAATTTTTCACTGCTGGAGTTGAAGTTGATCTTGCGTTTGACCATGAATGTAAATTAAAATTGATTTTGAAATTTTGCGAGAGAAATAAAAGTGAAAAAATTTACTTGTCTTCACTAAAATGAAATAATTTTTATATCAAACACAACTATTTTCACTTTTTTTTTTTTTTTTAATAAAGTAAAATAATATTCCGAAAAGAAGAAGAAAAATTCATATGGCCAAGCCCCCTACTATACTTTTAAAAAATTTCTACGACCAAATTTTGATTTTTTTTTAAAGGGTAAAAAAGTGTGTGTTGTCCTTGAGAGAAGGTGTCATTCTAAGGTTAAGTTGGTGCAATGTCAGATTTGTTTTGTCGTGTAAGAAAACCACCACAGTAGTAGTATTAGACAATGGGGGGTATCCCTGCAACACTTCCGTAGACTTGTCATTTTTTTCACATAGTTTTCTGTTTTGATGATCCAATATTTGGCTTTGGCCCCCACCCCATTCATTATTTCTTCACCTGTCTCTCAACACACTACTAAAGTGAAAAGACACTTTGAAACGTAAAGCGCGGGAATCCCTATAATTACGATTTCTTAATTTTCAAAACATATTTGAATATCTATGCCCTATTTAGCTAGAGGAATTCAGTGTTTACAACAAACATCAGTTGATCATTAAGACATATATTCACATAAATGTTATACATTGACTAATAATGGCACAAGAGTGTCGATTGGATAGCTCTTAAGCAGGCCGTCTTTCCGTAGTGGAAACTTTCAGACTCATGGCTTAGATATTTTCAAGAGCAATTACGGACCACGAATTTACTACCATTACAATACAATCATTTAATTTAGTGCACTTCGGAGTTGAGATAGGATTCCCACATTATATACTGACATCCAACGCTCATAACTCGATCACCTGAGTCTTCGAAAATGTTTATATTTAGAACCAGTTGACAGACAACATAACTTAGATCTCATAATATACCCATAATAGGTCAACACAACTCTAAAGAGAGCTTACTGAAGTTAGCATCCTGTAACGACATACACAACTACATCAAGTGTTATTTCATATTTCAAGTTATGACGATGATTTGATGAACATTTTCCGAAATTCGTCATTGGATTTAGGATTTTCATCTTCCACAGAATCAGATTCTTTTGGTTTGGGTTTATCTTTGTCAACCCAACCAAGCGGCCTGACAGCTCTTGGCATTGCAAACGTATTCTTACCTTTGAGCTGGATATTAGATGCCCGCTGATGACTAGAAGGTTGAGGCCCCTTCCCTTTGGAATCTTCAGCAGAATCCTTGGCACCAGATTTTGAATTCTCAGTAGTTTCATCAGCACCATCACCTGCCATTTTAAGCCCAGTTACACATTAGTTCTCTCTAAACGTTGGCACAAAATGAATATCTATGAAGCAATTACATTATGGTAGAATATGGAACTAATAAGAACGTGCAGACCTGTGAGAACATGGGAAGCAACCTATACCTTGTTTCAAAGAGGAGCCGTGAGCAGCACTTCCTTTCTTTCTGCCCTTGGGATCTGACTTGGCAATGCTCAGTCTCTTCCCAAGCAATGTCTGTTTGTTTTTTGCCACAGCTGCAGCCAGGTGTTCATCATCCGAGAAATCCACATAAGCCAATCCCTTAACACGTTCAAGGAAGAAATAAGAATGAACCACACATAATAAAGATAAAAAATGTTCAATTCTATTATGCACAAGACCACGATTTTAGAGAACTTCACAAGAACTAATTCTAGTAGCAAGGTGCATTCTCTGTGGATCATGAAATTTGAAAAATGCTGGAGGTGCAAGCTCTGAGTCCCTTCCTTTTTTCTTATTCCCCTTATCCAAAAGATATTCACATATTAAGATATTTATATTGATGGAATACTATCACTAATTCAAAATGAGAGTTCAGTAAAATAAAAAACATATGAGAAGATTGAACTCTACATTCACAATATTATTTTGAAACAAATAAGTCATTTGCCGAATATTGATATGGATCAAGAAAATTAGTTGTCGAATATGAATATAACTAAACACAATATTTTCTTTTTAGAAAAAAAATAATGTGATAAGTTTGGTAACTTTTTATTCCAATTTAAAAATAATTTATTATGATAGAGATCAACTAACGTGTAAGATATAAGAACTTTAAATAAAAGTAACTTATTAAGTAAAAAATTCAATTATTGTTAAATTGTAAATTTACGGTAAAATAGTATCACTATATAACGAGGTCCCCCCACCCTCCTCTTCCGCTTTCTCTCTCTCATTGTTGATCATTAGCTTTATTTGTCATTAGCATGTTCCGCGTTATGAGTATGTATCGTTTAAAGAAGAATTGCCGATATTTTTTGAAATAATAACTCTAATTTTCTTGATGATTTTTGACTTAAATATCAAGTTTCTATAGAGTACGAGATCAAACATGGTGATGCAATGTTATCACTAATTCAAAGAGAGAGTTCAATAGAAGAATTGATGTATGAGGAGGTTCAATAATGTATTCACAATGTAACAAAGGTTTGAAACAAAGAAATATCAATTGTCGAAAATGATTTGAATTGCTCGTAGTGTTTTTCTTTTTCGAGAAAAATAATTTACTGGTTATAAATTTGTATTGTGGATAATATAGTTCCTTGATTATATATTATTTTAGGGTCTTACATAATTATAATATGAAGGTGATTAACTTTCTTAATCTTTTTTTAATCCTTATATCATATTTCGGTAAAGTAAGAGACCAAACATGTTGATGGAATGTTATCACTAATTCAAAATGAGAGTTCTGTAAAAGAAGAAACATATGAGAAGATTGAACTCTACATTCAAAATATTATTTTGGAATAAGAAAGTGAAAATTATTTGTCTAATATGAATTTAATTATACACAATATTTTTCTTTCTATAAGAAGAAAATAATTTGATAAGTTTGGTGATTTTTTTTTGTTCAAATTTAAAATAATTTATTGTGATAGAGATAAACTAACATGTAAAGTATAAGAACTTTAAATAAAAGTAAAGTTATTAAGTAATAAATTCAATCATTGTTGAATTATAAATTCACGGTAAAATAGTAACAATAACAACAACAATAAACCCAGTGAATTCCCACCAAGTGAGGTCTGAGGAGGGTAAAATGTACGCAGTCCATACCGCTACCTCCGAAGAAATAGAGAGGCTATTTCCGATAGACCTCCGGCTCAAGATAAAGAATAGTTAGCAAGATCAAAGTAATACACGAAAACAGGATTGGTGGCATAACCGAAATAAGAAATAAGGACTAATAAAAATAGAAATACGAGAGACACGAAAATAAGAGTAATATGAAAATAAGAAATAAGAAAAGGACACCCACCAAGTAATAGTATACACTAGCAACTCCTACCAATGGACACAGTCCTAGGGTTACTAACCCGGCTACGCAAGAGCTCTCTAACTACAAGATACAACCCACCCTCGCATTAGCCTTCTACCCTTATTCGCGACCTCCACACCTTCTTATCCAGGGTCATGTCTTCAGTAAGCTGTAACAGCTCCATGTCATGTCTAATCACCTCTCTCCAGTATTTCTTCGGCCTACCTCTACTCCTCCTAAAACCATCCAAAGCTAGCCTCTCACACCTATGAACTGGGGTATCCATGCCCCTCCTCATCACATGCCCAAACCATCTCAGTCTTCCCTCCCGCATCTTGTCTTCCACCGACGCCACTCCCACCTTCTCCCAGATAATCTCATTCCTAACTCTATCCCCTCTAGTAAGTCCACACATCCAACGCAACATTCTCATTTCCGCTACCTTCAATTTTTGAATATGGAAGTTCTTGACTGGCCAACACTCAGCACCATATAGCATGGCCGGACGGACTGTCACTCTGTAGAACTTACCTTTAATATTTAAGGGCACCTTCTTATCACACAACACTCCCAAGGCGAGCCTCCACTTCATCCAACTTGCTCCAATACATTTAGAGACATCCTCATTAATCTCGTCATTCCCCTGAATCATAGACCCGAGATACTTAAAATTATCTCTCTTACAAACATCTTGGGAATCCAACCTCGCCACCACTCTATCCTCATGCTTCGAGTCACTAAACTTGCATTCCATATACTCCGTCTCGTACCTACTCAACCTGAACCCCTTAGCTTTAAGAGTTTGCCTCCAAATCTCCAATTTATAATTCACCCCCTCCCCCTCCCCCTCCCCCTCCCCCTCCCCCCCTGCGTCTTATCAATCAGTACTACATCATCTGCAAATAACATACACCAAGGCACCTCATCTTGAATACTCCACGTCAACATGTCCATCACCAGCGCAAACAGAAACGGACTGAGAGTCGATCCCTGATGCAACCCTATCTCAACCGAAAAATATTCTGAGTCTCCTCTCGCCGTTCTCATTCGAGTCTTCTCTCCCTCGTACATGTCCTTAATAGCTCTGATGTACGCCTCCGGGACCCCTCTCACCTCCAAGCATCTCCAAAGCACCTCCCTAGGGACTTTGTCATACGCCTTCTCTAAGTCGATGAAGGCGTATCACTATATAATGAGGTCTATAAGCTTACATGATAAATTAAAAAAAAAAAGTGTAAGAAACATTAATGAAATTAAAAATATGATTATTTTGAATCTAATGAAAATTGATAATTGCAAAATTAATTTCTTTACTAATAGGACCAGTTTGACCATGAAAATAAAAAATGTAACCACTTTATTTGATATTTTTGGAAAATAGAGTTGGAGTTGTGTTTGACCATAGTCTCTTGGAGTTAATAGTTAGAATTCAAATGTATTTTTTAAAATAATATAAGTGAAAATAAATTTTTGAAAAATAGAGTTTTATGAAAACAGGGTTATTTAATGAAAATAAAAAAAAATAGATTTTTTTTGAAAAGAAAATAAATTAAAAAGAGCAAAAAGTGAATCCAGTTTTTTTTCAAAAATTAAAATATTGTGAAACATATTCTGAAATATATATGACCAAAAAAGTATTTCAGAATATTGTGAATAATATTCATGGTCAAACGCCTACTATACTTGGTATCGTTTGAAAATCCTTTTTTAACTTGAATGAGAAAGTTACAAATAGCATAACCAGAAGATAATATTTTTTCCTTATATTTGTCTCTTTTTAATATTCATAGGTAAACATCTTCAATGTTTTCAGATCAATTTTATCTCTCATTTCTTTTCTCTTTGAACTAACTTTTATGAATCATTCAAAGAAATATAAGTTACAGGAGATATTGATAATGTATTTCATTAGTTTATGTTGGTTTTTGTATTAGTGAATAATGGAAAGAATTTTGTATGCTTCTATTTATTTGGTAAAATTATAAATTCAAATTATTTTTATCTATCTTTTTATTATGATTTTTCTTCTTAAATATTAACCACACATCGTGCAGATACTAATACTAGTATTTATAGTAAAGCGGTCAATCAAAATGGGACGGAGGGTATAAATTTATTTAACCGATCAGTGGCCAATATTATACTTACGTAGGCCATTAGTTCATCGTCAAGAGAAAAGAATACTCTTAAACAACTTGAAGTATCTATTTTTCCGGTTTATCACTAATAATAAATTATTCCCAACCCTACGTTTACTCAATCAAGCTAGTATATAAATGAAATTCAAGCCTCAATTGTCTTTACATTTCCTTCTACAAGAGTTCTTTGTTTCTGTTTTTTCCAACAAGTTTTCTGTTCCAGATAAAGGAAAGACACTGCATGGCAAGGGGATATATGAATAATGTAATAGAAATTGCACCAGCAAGATTTATATCTCCTCGAAGACTTTCAAGTGCTCCAAAATTAGAGACAATTGTAGAAGAAGAATATAAAATTGGTCAAGTTTTTATTGAGAAAAAAGTGTTATATGTTCTCTTACTTTCAATTCTTGCTTATACATTGATCAACAGATACACTATGGTGTAATATAATAGGAGGAACACTCATTTGTTTCCGAATTTTGACATTAAATTTAATTAATTCTCATGTAATATGAATGCTTAAACAATTTATAATCAGAAGATTGATTTTTGTTCTAACTATACATCGTGCGTGTCATTAATTTATCTTTCTCTCAAAATGTATATTTATGAATGATCATTCTTACAAATATTTCTTTCTTTTCTTTCACCCAAAAGTTATATTTCACTTTATTTCTCTTTGCTATTTATTTTTGGGAAAACACTTAAATATGTATAAGTTTTGTTCTTCTATGCCACCGTCTTTAAAAATTTGGCTTATCTATGTCACTGCCGTTATAGAAAGAAATTTAATTTATTCAGCATAAATTGTGTAGTATTTCTCTGACATAAGTAGCTAGGCATAAGTTTAGACAACTTTTGCTTCGCTCAACACAAGTTTTATAAGAATTAAATTATGTTTTTGACAACATAGCTTGTGGGTTTTTAAGTTGAATGTTTATCTCGCTCAATATAAGTTTTATAAGAATTAAACGGTCTTTAGCGACATAACTTGCAGATTCAAAAACAAAATTTGTCTCGCTCGGTATAATTTCAACAGGAATGAAGTGCTACAGTGTGACATAATTTACCATGCCTTTTACTGCATAATTTATGGGCTATTACGCCGTCAAGTTATAGACTTATGCTCGGCAATAAATTGTTCGTTATTTCAATTTCAAGAATACTTTCAGCCACTTTTTTGTTACTTAAAATTTCCAGACAAAATTAACGATCACAAATTTAAGGGGCAAAAATTTAACACCATCTCAAAATAGGGTTATTTGTCAAATAACCGTTACATGGTTGTTCCCAATTACTGTAATACTGTGTGGACTGGTAAGACGGTTAAAGATTGATTTGTATCTCAAATTATTTTAAACTACAATATGGGTTATACATTTAGGATGCTAGATACCTTTTTCCAACTTTCAATAAGTTAACTAGCTAAACTAGCTCTCCAAGATTTTCAATGTATATTCTTTCTTAATTTATGTGGAACAGTTAAATTAGGCAGGAGTGGTGAGCAAAGGAGTTGGGGTTGGAGTGTGATAAGAAGACCATCAACTTCTTCACCTTCTCCCCATTCTATTCATCATATAATTCAAAGCTAGAAGCTTCATCACTTAGTAAGGTTCTATCACCTCCTAGCTTACCAACTAAGCTATCTGCGCGAAATGCAACTTGTTTTTCTAATCCCATCCAGGAAGTGAGGAAGTCATTTTTTAAAATTTTTTGAAGAAATTATTTTCCTAGAAAAAATATTTTCCAGAAAATTTTGACCAATCAAACAAATCTGACACCCTTGGATACACTCCCATAAGAAGGATTTATCAAACATCAAACCTTCAAAGATTGCTGAAACTCAGTCCCATACCATTCGATTTTATCAACCCTATACTTCATTGACCATCTGGTATGTTAATATCTAAAGACGAGAATTATCTTGCAAATACATACTAAATAGCTAGTTACATGCTTAGCCAGCCGTAGCTAGGGATTTTGTTAAAGCATATCAAAGACACAGAGATATTAGCATATGCCAGAACAAGTTACTGAAATTATACCAAATTGTTTGGGTCTACGATTCCAACTCCCAACCATAGAATTTATGAACAAAATGCAACCACTGAGAAGATATTCTGTTGTTCTCATCTCATTAATAAACTTCAGTTATGAAGCCAAATTTTTCGAAGAGGGTTTGTAATTTAGCAGTAGTCCTGTCTTCTAGTTTGACATGCCTTTCCAGTTCCAAGATAGATTTGTATCCCCATAAGGCCTGCATAAAAGGGAGCTTAAAATCAAAGTTCAGAGATGCAGAAAATGCTGAACAACAATGCTCAACAACCAGCACAAGGTCAACATGTCTGACCACATTTTACAGAAAAATATACTAATCATTTGCACCGAGACAGATTCAAAACCATCTTGATGTCATGGAAAGAGAAATAATAAAAGCTTGCAATACGCCAAAAGTTTGTCAGCAACTATTAGTTAACCAGGAACCGAACACAACAGCTTGGATACCCTATATCAACAATTCACCCACTCTACTTGAAGGAAATCCCCTTCCCAGCCTCCCTTCAGCCAATACTTGTTATCCATGCATTTTTCTATCCTCCACTACTAAAGCCATCTGTAAACTTGTGTCAGTTTGCAGGGCTGAACCACTCAGCAAGCAATTTTCTTTTATTGCGCTGGGAATATTAAATTGGCAGCCCCCCTCCAACAGTGTAATTGTTTGGTTCTTCACGGGCGACCAATAGTTACATCAATGCAAAATTTTGCTTATCGTCACAGGAGACATATTTTAACGAACTTCAAGTTTTACTGATCATATCAGTCAATCAATAGTTGGTACTGAAAATCCAATAGAGGTATTCAGGTGGGTTACAGAAAACAAAGCTGTCACAGAAATCAGATTGGGTCTGGTCGTGTTCTCTGCCAGACCTTCGATTATCACTCCAAAAATATTTATACATGTGCAAATTCAAATGACAAGAGCACAAGGATTTTGCAGCCACAGCAAACAACTCAAGTACTATTTTCTACTGGTCAGAAAGATATGGGCGAATGTTTTGGCAAAGAATGAAAGGAAAAAACCAATTAACCCCCACCCACCCCCACCCCCACTAAAGAAAAAAGAAAAGAAAAGAAAGAAAATGATCATGTAGCCCATGAAGTACAATTGCTTAAACCGTATTATGAAATCTCTAAAGCAGAACTCCAGATTCTAAGTTGGATAACAGAAAGCTTCAAAATTATAATTATTAAATCAGGTGTTCCGAGCAAAAGACAAGGCCTTAGAAAGGCGGCCAATCTGCATGAAGATTCGAAGAACTCATACTGAGGGTTGTTGAACCATATAATCTGCTAAGGAAATTGGAACGGTCGGAAACATCATCTAACTCTCCCCCACCTTTAATATACAATTATGATTCAAAGTTTTGGGGAAACAGTGGTGTATCAGTCATAAGTAACGAAGTTAACCTTTTCCTCCTTTTTTTTATTTTTTGGTTTTGTGAATTCCAACAAAGCAACCCAGTGCTACTACGTAGAGAGCTGAATAACATGTCATCTGGTCTTTCTGATATTATTGGCACAAGGGTAGCCGAGTAAGTTACCTATCATATGAACATATTATATATAGAATAGAATCCTAAAAAAGAAGTCATCTTAGAGATTATTATACTTGGTTTTAGCTCCAAGATCCTTTCCAAAAGATAGGTGATGTTAGAGCTGGTTGTTGAATATAATATCTATTTGGACTTCTAGTAACTTAAAAATCACTATTCTGAAATGGCGCGTATGATTGGCCATTTATTGCAATTGATATCGCAAGTACAATTTAATCAAACATTAGATTTGGTACTTTGCTAGTTAACTTAAAACACTAAATTCAAAGAGAACAATATAATTCAAATATTTTCCTCTCAATCACTTTACATCCTTGGAACTCTTACTGAAACTTCTCCAGCTAATCCAGAAAGGTAACCCCCATCAAATTTTGTGTGACGCACTTTCCTTTTGTGTCTATTTAAAAAAGAATAGCACCTCTCTTTTTGGAAATTATTTAACAGTATCTCCATTTTACCCTTAGTGACATGACTTGGTGGGATCCACTTGATGTAAAATTTATTAATTTCTCCAGGATGATCATGTTAGCCAATTTTTTAACATGTTGGACAAATGGAAGTGTGATTAATTACATCTGGGAGCAACTACGAAATGTTACTGCACTTCTTCATCTAGTCTATGCTTCACAGGGGAAGAAAAAGAGAACTTTGCCTGCAAAAAATATGGTGGAATTTATAACCCAACCAAGTTATTCGGTTTCTCATAAGTTTGGGGTGGATAGTTATGACCAGTAGAAAAAGGTTGGAAGGCACTAGGAACTATACTAAGAGAAGCACCAGTTGGACTAGATTAGGCCAATGGGTCAACAGGATTTTGTTTTTCTGCTTCCTCTGTAGTCTCTTTGCAAATTTCAGATCTCAATAATAGGCTATGCTAATAATAACGAATATTACTAAAAAAGTTGCTTTAACTAGTATAACTGGCATCTGGTTTCTGTTATTGTCCTTCAGATCTATCTTAATGCAAAACAGCATTCTCCGCAATTCTGTCTGCTTCTTAAATGGTCTAGAGGAAAACAAAGGAATCCGTATTTACATTTCTTGCAGGGAAGGGGCAGGGAAGATGGAGCAGGAAGGGTGCCTCCACGGTACAACATGAAGCATATATGAACAGAATAGTGGCACATATAAAAGGGTGTCATGAAGAATTGATTTGTATACTGGCCAACATGAAGGTTTACCTTGGATTTTTCATATGAAGTAACAAGAAGACAAAAGCGAGGAAGATGAATGAAGAACCGACGGCAATGTAGGACATCCCAAGGAAGTTATTCCTGCCTCCCAGCCAACTGGTTGTTGAAAGAACAAGTTTCTTCCTTCCACCAAAACTGTACGTGTTGTAGTTGTTAACAAGATCCACCATAATTAAGTCATCTTCCTCTAAGTCCACTTCAATTCTTCCATATAACTTCCGGAAGGTAGGGAGAGCAGCAGTACGCATCCATACAATGAGATCCTCCTGATCACTTAGCTGATTGATTCCATCAATCCCATTCCAAAGAGGAAATAAGATCCATGAAAAAGAACACATTAGAGAAGAGAATTAAATATAAGTCGAATCAGTATACTTGAAAGAAGACAAGGAACACAATGTCGAGGTCAAAATTTAAGCTTAAATCATCAAAACTAATCCCTAACCAAACGAAGTGCTAAAATTCCAATCATTAAGAAAGGATCAAATTGACAAAAGTGATATAAAGACTCGGGCCAAGAATGCAACATCTCAAGGGCCACATCTAAGAACGAAACCCAGCAAGAACTTTCGTTTTCAGTGTTACAATTTTTTATATAGATCAAGACACTGCATCAGACCACATAGAGATGTGAAAATTTTAATAAAACAGCCTCACAACATGCAGCCGGGAATCAAGAATTGAGGCATAAGAGCTTTCAATGACTAGTATTTGGTCTTAGTATTGACTTATGTACACGTTAATCCAGGAAAATATTCAAATTTATCAAGAACGTACTTATTTTCCATTGGTCATTTCTTGTCCATCTTTTTTAGTATAAGGATTCACGAAGATATATAGACTCTAAAATGAAGTATTGCTCCTTAATTTATATGCCTTGATTTAACTTTCAATTTTGTAAGCACATCAGAGTTGCTGCCTTACAGGAATGTTAGGGTTCAATGTTGCACCACCAATTAGAGACCCACTCTGGAAATTGATTGGATAAACGTCCTTCCCAAATTTGTGTTCACGATCACTCCTCCAAGCGATATTTTTCCTGTTGACTTTTATAGCATATTCCCCACGGAAGAAGGAATATGTGTCGTTAAACAAGCTCCAGGCAATCAAACCACAAGGAACAATTGGGAGACCATTGTTTTCGCCTTCGGGGTTGCAAGAACTCGTATCATTGTACTTTAATCCATGTAAAAGCTGTTTATCACTTCTGCTTTTGACGTATCTGGATGGCAAGGACCAAGCTGAGTCAGAAAAGAACAAAATGCACATTTTGTTAACAGAAATAAATAACAAAATGGACTTCAAACGGAAGAAACAGTGACGACAAATGCAGACAACACTCAAAAAAGAAAAGAGGATAAAATAGAAAAGAAACAAATGGTACAACTATATAATGTGACAAGAATAAGATAAAACTGAGAAAAACATCTATATTACATGCATGCAATAAAAAATAATAAAAAATAGCGGAACTTATATGTCTTGATAATCAACTAAATTAAATGCCAGTAGTTCCAATCTGCCATGAATTTATATACCAACAAAAATTGGTACTTGAAAAAAAAAATGAAACAGCGGAGTTAAGAACCTTCACCTTCTGTGGTTCTGGTAATAGTTATCGAGTTGATAATAGATGTAAATTGGAGCTTTCATATTTTTGGGAACCTGCACAGAGACAATTTCCAAACACAAAACAAATCAACGAAGATAATAAAGAAAATTTTTCAAACCAGAAATGATCGCTCCAATCATGGAAATTTTATCACAAGTAAAAGAAAAAGGCAAAGGTAGGCCGTGTTTGCAGAACAAAGATGGAATAATGCAGTATGCTGCTGGATAAGAAATGAGAATTATGGATTGAATGAAACAATGCCAAACACGTTATTTCTCATTATATGGGCGCAACAAGGAATAAACGATACCCAGCAATAACAAGTGAGAAGAAAAATTACAATGGTAGTTTTCTTTTTATAAGTAAATTAAGAAGAATTATTTGTGTAATGCACAAAACTCAGTTCAACACTTGAAAAGAAAGGCAGAAAACATAGTTTCACAAAGTTTTGAACTCTGCCCAAATATATATATATATGCGCATGTGTGTGTTGCTAAGAACTGGCTTCTTAAACTTTATTAAGGTAATTGAAGTTCCATTTTGTTCTAACTTATTTAATATTAACATAATACCTATGAAGCAAGTACGCACTGACATGTGAATGTATGACAACATAAAATGTATACGTTACTCTATAGATATGCGCGCATGTGTGTGTTGCTAAGAACTGGCTTCTTAAACTTTATTAAGGTAATTGAAGTTCCATTTTGTTCTAACTTATTTAATATTAACATAATACCCATGAAGCAAGTACGCACTGACATGTGAATGTATACAACAACACCAACAACAACAAACCCAGTATATTCCCACATAGTGGGGTCTGGGGAGGGTAAAATGTACGCAGTCCATACCACTACCTCCGAAGAAGTAGAGAGGCTGTTTCCGATAGACCCCCGGCTCAAGACAAAGGACCGTAGACAAAAGTCACAGGCATACAACATGATAACAATAACAGAGATACAACAACCACAAAAATAAAGTACATTAACCAACAAAGGACAACCCCTCCCCCAACCCTAGCATTACCAACCAAGCTACACCAAACTCTCCTAACTACAGCCTAAGACTTGACCACACACCTTAGCCCTCTATCCTAATATTCTTCCTCCAAATAAAATGTATACGTTACTCTAGATATAATATATATGTGTGTGTGTGTGCGCGTGCGCTCGCGCGCGTGTGTGTTGCTAAGAACTGGCTTCCTAAACTTTATTAAGGTAATTGAAGTTCCATTTTGTTCTAATTTATTTAATATTAACATAATACCTATGAAGCAAGTATGCACTGACATATGAATGTATGACAACATAAAATGTAGACGTTACTAGTAAAAATCACTTTTTTTTAGTTCAGCAGTTTTATGGCAATGTAAGCTTACATCGAAGATCTAGCACAACTGGTTCATATCACCACCAGTGTTGATTTAGGTCAAATATGATTGACCGCAGTTTTCTGGCTAGTTTATTACCAAAATTACTTTCTACTATTTGAAACCAGTGGTTACCTTTTTCATTGAAAGAAATTTGTATAAAGTTATATATTTCAATTAGAGATTTAGAGTAAAAGGACATCCAATTTTTCCTTGTTCAACAAAGAACTTCCATAAATTATACAGTTTCTTTTTTTATTTTCTTGTGGTAGGTAAATTATAAAGCTCTTTCAAAAGGAAAAGAAAAAGAAAGAAACATTTTTATAACTACGCACTTTGTCATCATGCATCAGCTAAAAATGCTGCTATTTTGATGCCTTTTCAGAATCAACTGTGGTGTTTATAGTATTATCTTGTGGTTGTCTTGTTTCCTGTATTAGCTAGAAGTGTGTTATCCCATTTTGTTGTGTGCTTTTATGTTTTTTGTTTGTTATACTGTTATCTGTTCTAAGCCGGGGGTCTATCGAAAACAGTCTCTCTACTTCATCTGAGGTAGTGGTATGGAGTGCGTACACATTACCCTTCCCAGACCCCACTATGTGGGAATACACTGGGTTTGTTGTTGTTGTTGTTGTTGTTACTGCATTTGGCTAGAGCAGTTCCATCTCTTTTTACTTTTTAATCCACAATTGTTTGCACTGCACACCTTCAGAAAATATGATCTCAACCCTACCATAAGAAAACCTTAGACATTACCTTCCATGATTCTTATTTTAATTTTAAGTATATGTACATGTGTGTATATATATAATACTCGCACACATATTGTGTGTATATATAGCGGGTTTACTAACCCCAACTACATGTCCTGATTTCCATTACTATCTATTGTTTCTTGTTCTTCAACAACAACAACAAACCCACAACCAACAAGTGGGGTCTCGGAGGGTAGAATGTATTTTGACCTTACCACTACCTTGTGAAGGTAGAGAGGCCGTTTCCGAAAGACCCTCGGCTCAAGTGCAACAAATCCAAGTACAAAGAAGCAAACAATGAAGAAAACATAGCAACAAGGGAAGCAGTGCACCTACAAGAAAGGAACAACAACAACAACAAAATAGTGCAATAATCGGAACACAATAAACAACAACCGATGATAAATATCAAAAGCAAGAACTACAATAATACGGTTAGTACAACGACAAACACCAACTAGTCTCCTAAGCCCTCGAGAAGCAAGACACCGCTCCACTACCTACTAACCTTCTACCCTAATATGTCTGCTCCACACCCTCTTGTCTACTAAGGTCATGTCCTCGATAACCTGATGTTGCACCATATCCTGTCTAATCACCTCTCCCTTATACTTCTTCGCCCTACCTCTACCTCTCCTTATACCTTCTATAATCTAGCCTATTGCACCTCCTCACTAGGGTGTTTGTGCATCTCCTCTACACACGTCTAAACCATCTCAATCTGGTTCCCTCATTTTGTCCACCACGAAGGCCACTGCCACCTTATTCCGAATATCTTCATTTCTAATCTTATCACTCCAAGTGCACAATCCACCTCAGCATCCTCATCTCCACAACATTGATACTTCGACTATCATATTGTTGTTATGGTATTGTTATGTTACTATCTATTGTTTTTGCTACTATTGCTGGACTATTTTTCTTAAGCAAAGTGTCTATCGAAAATACTCTCTCTACCTCTGGGGTGGGGTAAGGTTTGCGTACATTCTATATTTCCCAAATTCACTTTATGAGACTACACTGGATATGTTGTTGTTACTAACCAACTACATGGCTGAGGTAGGTTAGCATTGTATTCATTTCTTGATTTCCAAATGCCCTAATCAATACACAGCAAACACGCTAATAGGAGGGGCTTCAATTTTTTTTTTACCCAAACTTTAAACCGAATTATTCTCTTCCATCTTCTCTTTGCCATGTCTCCATCTTCAGTGGTGACTCCACCGATAACAAGAAACATAAAATTTTGGGAATAGATTAAACACAAACAAATTGTTTTTAAAGCCGTGGTATCCAGGTCAGCATTTGCACATTTCGACTAAATCCATCGGATACTTGTCACCTCCAACCAACAATAGATACCACGTAACTCTGTCCACCAAGACCAGGATAGATGTGAAGAATCATCTAGTGTTTTTTGGCCTTTGTTCGGATTTGAAACTGAGACCTCAGGTTTTCAATCCACTTCATTGACCACTGAGCCACACCCTTGAGTGTGCAAATACAAACAATAATTATTAAAACCACTTTGGGTGATGGGAAATACTTTACATTGTTAGCTCCTGCTTATTTTCTAACTTGTTTCCTTATTGGAAAACGTGACGCCAGTTCAGAGAACTGACCTAAGTAGAACCATTATTTGAAAAGTTATTGTTATTGAATTTTGATGTATCCATATCAGATATGGAAACTGAAAGTGGTGGTTTTCAATAACAATTTGAGATTTCAAAGAAGCAAAGGAGGTGCAAAAGCTTGCTGAGAGATTGAAATTGGAGATGTCAGATAATGGTTATCTCTTCTTGATCATGGATTCAAAAATCTTTGGTGTATATCCTAGAGCGGTCATGGCTATCACTTGTTTTTTAAGCTTTCACCATGAATGTGGCAAAAAGGAAAAAGAAAGAGAGTAGTGAAAGGGACTTGGATTTTATTTCAAGGAAACAAAAGAACCCCATCATTATTCATGTTAAATGTGTGGCCATTTAAGGAAATCAACAAATGGGTGTAATATTAACCTACTACAACCATATAGTAGGTTAGCAAGACACATAAATACTGTCAAATGAGTGAGTTGGATGAAATAGGGTGTGTCAAAATGGGTTGAGTCAATAAATGGGTGTGTTAATGACTCACCCAAAGGTTACTTAGGCTAAGACGGGCAAGATATAGATGGGTGAATTATTCTTTGTTTACAAAGTTTTAATTTCTTTGTTTGTATTCTTATAATTTGGTTAATTACTCAAATAGAAAATTATTTATTAAGTTTATTTTAAATTATATTTGACAAAGTTTATCCTGGGTCAATTTGGGCTACATATTAACCCAAGAGCCCAAATTAACCCATGATAAACTTTGTCAAATACAAGTGTTATGGAAGGCCAAATAGGGTTATATAACGTGATAACACGAGGTTTTAGGAGGAAGAAATGTCCAAACTACCCTTGACTTAATAATTAAAACAAGCCATGCCTAGGGGTACGACTCATCCTTACCATCTGCATCCTAGGGTAAGAGTGGTACCCCAATTCATACACAAGACCTCCAAGGCCTTACCTACTATTTTCTATATGACTTACACCTCCTTACTCGTACCTAATGTGTATGAGTAACACCCCCAATCATACCCACCATTCGTATAGTGGACAGATTCCACAAGACAACTCAAACATGCACTATACGGCTTGCCTTGCACCACTCGTATGTTCCTATACGACTGTTACCCTTGTGAGTCGTATCTTGGGAAGTAGCCAAGTCTCCTATACTACCTAGGGTACGAGTAAACCCTCAAGACAGCCCTCAACTAGTATCCAATGGGTACGAGTGGTATCCTTGAGTCGTACCAAGCCTAGTGAGTCCAAAACTTACGAAATTCTGCAAGGGTCCAAGACTTGGGATATTTCAATCTCCCTACTAGGATCATTCATCCTCGAATGACGGGTAAGGGAAAGAACAAGAACAAGGTAACACATTAACACACATAAAACTTACCCCCAAAAAAGTAGAGGACAAGAACACAAACCAAGATGAGAAGATCATCACGTATCCCAAGCCCAATTTACACCCCAACACCTTCATTCCGACCTCTAACTAAGTTAGAAAACAAAATGCAAGAGGAACCATTCCTCACCTTTAACCAAGTTAGAAAACCAAAGATGTGTTGAAGAACACATACCTTACTAATGAATTTCCGGAACAAAGAACCACTGCGGATCCTTGGACTACATGTCCTCTTCCGCATCCCAAGCCTACTATTTAACTACCTGTGGTATGACCTATCCATCGAAAGATCTAACAACCTCTACCAAAGACATGCAAAAACCATTTAGACTAAATTGACTCCAAGGTTTCCAATTAAAACAAAACCATTCAACTATTAGACGAGTTGAATTAGGCTGGTCGAAATCAACTGAGTTACTTAAGTGAGTTGCACAGGTCACATACCCCACACGCACGCCCACAGGTCACACACCCCACACGCACGCCCACGCCCACGCCCACCCAAATACAATAGGTCATATCCCAACCGGCCCGTTCCTTACCAAGTTCTAATTTCTTTGTTTATTTTATAATTATCAAACAAAACTCATATAAAATATTATTTATTAAGTGTTTTTAGAAATATATTTTGACAGTTGGGAATATACTGGATATGTTGTTGTTGTTGTATATTTTGACAATTTTTTATGGGTCAATTTGTGCTAAATATTTAGCCCAAGAGCCCGAAAATAAAGGGGTTGAATTAGGCTGTCAAAATTGACTGAGTTAATAAATACGCAGGTCACTAACCAGCTCAAACTTGAGTGGGCTACACGGATCATGTTTTCTTAGACGATTGTAGTCTTTCTCTCTCACACACACATTATAACTTAACAATCCAATACGCAAAGAAAAAACAAATCTAAATGTGAAGATATAAGAGAAGAATATTATTGAATTGTTGTATCTATATGATTACACTGAGACCCTATTTATAGACACTTTATTTCAATCTTTTTCCAAATAGAACATTATATTACAATCCTTTTTTAAGTAGGAATCTATATGTTATTCTTATCCCCACTCATATTCTAACACTCCCCCTCAAGCTGATGCATACAGTGCATGTGCACCAAGCTTGTTATGAATGTAATTAATACGAAGATCAGTGAGGGGCTTGGTGAATATATTTGCAAGAAAACTGGTAAGGACTGCTCTGGACGTCTAGGAGACCTCGGTTGAAAAGGAACAAACTGAAAAAGCGGTCGGAAAAGTTGTAAACGTCGTCGGAAAATCGATATGCCCCTGAAAAATTGTCGTAAACTGGTATAAAATATATGGGTCATCTCGAAATCAAGAAATGAGCATATCTTGAACAAGAAAGTCACTGAAAAACTAGTCAGAACATGTTCACGTGCCGGATTATTAGATTTGAAGGATGAAAAGTGGTCACAATCTGAGAAAAAATTATATAGGTAGAGTCGGAATGATAGCACGATCCAACTAGGAAAGAGAAAGGGTCAGAATGACGGCACGACCCTATTGAAAAAGAGAAATTATATGGGCAGGGTCGGAATGATGGCACAACCCTACTGGAAAATAGAAATTATATGTGGAGGGTTGGAATGACGCACGATGCTATGTAACTCAAATATGAGAAAATAATTCGACAAGATGCATAATGCTACGCAAATTAGATATGAGAAAGTAGTCACCGGAAAGATGCACAGTGCTACACAAGTCAGATATGAGAAAATAGTCACTGGAAAAAAGCATGGTGGACCAATCTTTTGCTAACATGATCATTGGCCAGACGAGCGACATATATGGGTAATAATCGCCCGCCAGTAGCGGAAGCTCTTTGATTCTCTACCAAGATCGTTGAGGCTCTATACCATGTGAAGAAATATATAAGAATATTATTGAATTGTTGTATCTACATGATTACACTGAGACCCTATTAATAGACACTACATTTCAATCCTTTACCAAATATGACACTACATTACAATCCTTATCTAAGTAGGACTCTATATGCTATTCCTATCCCCACTCATATTCTAACATTAAATATATGAAAAAAAACAGAATTCAACTTTCTGAGATGCAAGAAAACCCAGACGTTGATTCATTTCAGTATCGATGAGACCTTTTGTGGAAGCTCCTGGAATTGGGTTTAAAGTTGGTATCTTTTTCTTGTGGGCTTCGTTTATAGACTCGTGAAGGAGGAGTTAAAGATGATTTTTGAGTTGGATATGCCAAGAAATACATACCCTTGAGTTGAAAGAGTATTGAGAAAATAGCTGGAAAAAAATCAATAAAAGAACCCCACTTACAGTTCATCAGGAAGGAAACCAGAACTAGGGAATGTCCTGAATCAGTAAAGAAAGGAAGTGAAAATTGGATATTCGAGAGAGAAGAGGGAAGGGGAGGTAGGAAAATTCGATGAGATGAAAGACTAAAATGCCCCTGAAAGTTCTTATTTTTATGAGGTGGCAGAAGTATTTTATTAAATCAAAAAGTGGGTACAATGTTAACCTACTACCTTCATGTAGTAGATTAAAATACATATATTCTTTGATGAGAATCCATGGGTAATTCTGTACAGAATTCTCAGTACTACTTTTGTTTCACTAATACTACATAGATGGTGCCAGTTAGATGAAATATCAGAGGCGAATCAGTTTGAACGGAAGTTATATAAGATTGTATCAAAAATATTATGCCTTCCAAAATTAAGAAGATTCATATTGTAATTGATTTCCAATATGCAGAATGATTTCATTAGAAGCCAGCAGATTACTAATGTTGTCTCAATATCAAACGAAAAACTGTGTGCTATGATAACAAAGGGAAACAGGGGCTGATATATAAACTGGACGGGGAGAAGGTCTACAACCAGTAGGTTTCTTTATGACAAGGGAAACTGGATATACTCAACATATGAACCAATAAAGAGTTTTTCATAGTGAAAAGTGTTCTATTGTTTTTCTTTAAAAAAAATAATAAATTAAAGTGGTCGTAAATGGTGTTCATTAATGAACTTCATTGAGCAGTCAAAGTGTACATCCTCATCACTGGATGTCCAGAAGAATGCTTAAATGCAGTGTCATAAAAAGCTGGCATGGTAAATACTTGTGAAGCGGGGAGAATTAATATATAATAAGAGGAGTGCTTGAATGTAAGCTCATAACTTGTAATGAAATATCACCTTTAAATAACGTGTACAATTTTTGGTAACTGAGCTATCTTTGATGTAAGCAACTTTTTGGCTCTTGAAATTATCTGGCACACAATCTGTATCATATCTGTCAACAATCTCTATAACCTGCAAATGCTTTTCTGATCAGCCATTTATGCCAACCTATTGATCAGGAATGGAGGAAACAGATTATTAAGGGCTGCACTCAACAGAGAAGCGAAAGCTTACACTTTCAGAAGCATAAAGACAGAGAAGTCCAATTGGAATAAAAATGACGCCTATTAACATAAACATTGAAATGACCTGTTAAGAAGATGTAATCAGAGAAGTACAATACCCTGTTGATTTAGAAAAAAAATGGGAATTCACATAAAGACTTCTCATTTAGTTACCCATGCTGGTGTCAGGACAGGTTTACATGCTGGGAGGTTTTGTTGTGTAAACTGATATACAGCTGCAAATGTTAGAATGGAACATGTCAATATTTAGCCTCTACTTCTGTTTTTCAAATGTTATGAAGCAAATAGAGCTGCATTACACTCAGCTTGAGAGATAATACTCAGGAATGAAGAAGATCAACAGGAAACTGAAATAATCAACTGGATGAGTAACAATTAATGAAGAACAAAAGCTTATAACTGAAATAATCAATACTTGATATTTTGATTTAAGATGCATCACTTATCCCAATGTCACAATCACATAACCAATTCTATATTTCATAGAGAGATGGCATAATGAACTCATCAAATTCAAATATTCACCTCCTTATATGCTTATTTTAAAGAAACAACATACCAAGACTCTAGCAACAACGGCAATACCTTAAGTAAAATACAACTGGAACCTATGCTTCAAAGAAGGCTTTTACACTATTGAGGAAGCTTATTTAATCCTGTAACATGACCCAAAAACAGAATTTATAACCAACAGATAGACACGAAATTCTTACTTTATACCGATGAGGACACTACATCTCCCTTCATGGAATGTCACTCTCACATGCTCCTACTTCATTGACAAAACAAAACCCTTCATGGAATGTCACTCTCACATGCTCCTACTTCATTGACAAAACAAAAACTTAAGTTTATATCCTAACATTACTGTAGAAATCAAGCAAATCCTCTGGTATAGACAATGAGCTTCCATTTTCTTCACCTAACTACTTATTAAATGTGCCCATATAGGCATCATTACTTGATTTTAAGTTTTTCCCTAAGGTATCAAAAAGAGTTGGATACCATTAAAGGACTTGATAAATACACGAATGATGGCTTGAGATCACATCCCTAATTCAGATTGATCATATTCTCATAAGGTCCTTCCCAGCTCATCTAAGGGCTAACCAAAGAAACCACAATCTCCATCACCGAATTGGACTACCATTGACTCCCATCACCACATGCCAGAAATAACTAATAACCATACCAAACCACAACCCTACATAATGCTGATGCAACTCGAGAATTAACATTTGTCAACAGTACCACCAGCATACTATCAACAACACCCACAAAAGAGATATTTCAACAACAACAACAACAACCCAGTATATTCCCACACGGTGAGGTCTGGGGAGGGTGAAATGTACGCAGTCCATACCGCTACCTCCGAAGACAAAGAAGTAGAGAGGCTGTTCCGATAGACCCCCGGCTCAAGAGAGAGAATAGTATAGCAAGGTCGTAATGCAACTCGAAACAGGATGTATAACACAACAGAATAAGCGATAAAATAATAACAGTAAATATCAAGGAAATACAAAATAAGTAAAGTACAAGCAATACGAAATAAGAAATAGGAAAACGGATACTCTCCTAGTAGTAAACAGTACACTCACAGACCTAAGAAGACTACCACCCCCACACTCTCCTAACACCTAGCCACAACCCACACACTCACACTAGCCTTCAACCCTAATCCGCGACCTCCACACCTTCCTGTCTAGGATCATGTCCTCAGTAAGCTACAGTTGCTCCATGTCATGCCTAATCACCTCCCTCCAGTATTTCTTTGCCCTAACTCTACCCCTCCTGAAGCCATCCAAAGTTAGTCTCTTACACCTCCGAACAGGGGCATCCGTGCTCTTCCTCATCACATGCCCAAACCATCTCAACCTGCCTTCTCTCATCTTGTCCTCCACCGAAGCCACTCCTACCTTCTTTCAGATATTTCAAGTATGTTAAAACACAAGAAGTAATTTTCTCTAGTTTAACAATTGGCAGTAGTGATTAAGGACATGTATGAGGGGGCAAAGACTCGGGTAAGGACAGCGGGAGGGAATTCCGAGCATTTTCCAGTCTTGACAAGATTGCACCAGGGATCAACTCTTAGTCCGTTTTTATTCTCCTTGATGATGGATGTGTTGACGCGGAGTATACAAGGCGAGGTTCCTTGGTGTATGCTTTTTGCGGATGATGTAGTTTTGATTGAGGAGTCGCGACAAGGTGTTAATGATAAACTGGAGGTTTGGAGAAAACCCCTGGAGTCTAAAGGTTTTCGGTTGAGTAGGACTAAGACGGAGTACTTAGAGTGCAAGTTTAGTGACTCAAGGCAAGAGAAGGAGGTGGTAGTGAAGTTGGAGTCCAGACAGTTTGTAAGAGGGATAGTTTTAAGTATCTTGGGTCTATGATCCAGGGGAATGGAGAGATAGATGAGGATGTCTCTCATCGTATTGGGGCAGGTTGGATAAAATGGTGGCTCGCTTCGGGAATTCTATGCGATAAGAAGGTGCCCCCAAGATGAAAGGCAAATTCTATAGAGTCGCAGTCCGGCCGGCTATGTTATATGAAGCGGAGTGTTGGCCTAAGAACTCTCATATCTAAAAGTTAAAGGTGGCGGAAATGAGAATATTGCGTTGGATGTGTGGATTTTCAAGGGTTGATAGGGTTAGGAATGAGATTATTCGGGAGAAGGTGGGTGTGGTGTCGGTGGAGGATAAAATGCGGGAAGTGAGGTTGAGATGGTTTGGTCATGTGATGAGGAGGGGAACGGATGCCCCGGTTCGTAGGTGTGAGAGGTTAGCCTTGGATGGCTTCAAGCGGGGTAGAGGTAGACCGAAGAAATACTGGAGAGAAGTGATTAAACGTGACATGGAGCAGTTACAGCTGACTGAGGACATGACCCTAGATAGGAAGATATGGAGGAAAAACATTAGGATACAGGGCTAAGCCGTGTGGGCGAGTAGGTAGTAGTTAGGAGGGCTTTGGTCCTGGTAATGTTCAATATTTTTGGGGATGTCGTGCATATGTTATTCTATTATGTCCCATGCCTTGGATGTTTTTTTTTTTTCTATATTGTTCTTTTCCTGTTCCGGGGGTCTATCGGAAACAGCCTCTCTACTTCTTTGGAGGTAGTGGTATGGACTGCGTACATTCTACCCTCCCCACACCCCACGATGTGGGAATATACTGGGTTTGTTGTTGTTGTTGTTAACAATAGGCAGTAGTTACAATTTTCTGATTATTTAGTACGAATCTACTCGTTAAAGAACCTGGCAAACTGAGATAGAAAATTCTAACAATAAGAGATTTTCTTTCTCCTTTGTTTTTTGGTTTTAATTTGTGATATTCATGACGGATTGTTGGTTTTAATTTGTCACATTTCATGACGGATTGTTGGTTTTAATTTATGATATTCATGACGGAAAGTTGTTCTGATCTATAATATCATCAAGCTCATACTTAATGTGCACTCTCCACCAGTATAATGAATAAGTTTGAGGACTTCCACAGTTTCTTCATTGCTTAGATTACTATTGCTTTTTGCAGGTCTTTGAATATTCAGTAGCTACAAATTTCTTGATTTGTGACATATTATATTATCTGTTGTATTAGTAGATAAATTCTCTTTCCATTATGGATAGCACTAGTTTGGCCAATCATTGTGGGTATAATGGTAGATGCCCGGCACCAAGCAATATTTTGGCCGGTCACTGTGGGAATAATGGTAGATGCCCGGCACCAAGTTATTATTAAATCTTTATGCTCTTTGCTACCATGTCTGATTTGAATCGAAGGAGCTGCCTTTCCTCAAAAACCTTGATTAGCAATTTGACCTATTTTATGCCAATACACTTAAAGAAAACTCTTTGCAGAATTTAACTATCACGGAAAACCTGGCTCATAGGAATAACTGAATCATTTTGCCCTCTGGACATACCATCATCCAAATGTCGTCGAACTGGACGTGAACGAGATTCTACAGATTGTGCACCATTTCCTGACAATGTACTTGATCCTTCCACATCCATTCAATCAAATTAGTCAGGATCCCATAAACAATGATAGAAACGCCAGTTGAAACTCTACTCAAGAACCTGCAGCTGGAGCAGAAAAATCTACACATAGTAAATTTTAACATTTGATTTCAACCTATATAGGATGTGTTTGGTTGGACAAAATATTTTAAAAACATTTTCTCCTGGAAAATAAGTTCCATAAAAATGAGGAAAAAAACTTCTTTAATGAAAATAGGTAAAACAAGTTCTGTAAGTGACATTCTATATTTATTATATCCTCCCACCCACCCAATGCCCCCAACCCCTACTCCTTGACCATTCCACCCTGCCAACCCCGAGGCCCAACACCCCACCCCTCCCACCTCTATAGGGTTTTGCTCAACTACATATAAATGCTCTTGACATAAAATATTTTACTAACATTTTTATTCTTACTTACCAAACAACTAAAAATAAGTATGAAACCCATTTATTTTCCAACAAAACATTTTCCATGGAAAAAAATTTCCTTCATACCAAACACACACATAATCTCGAAGAGCCATTTGGGCTGCTAAGAGAAATCCATAGAGAGTATAAGTGAATAGAGAAAAATTGCAAATCCAAACAAAAATTAATTACACTAAAGAGTAAAAAAGGTTGAATTCTTGGAACCCGTCTGTTCTATCCTTGGTGGATAGAAAATAGAACTGTGATCCCACCCCCCAAAAAAAAAAATTCAAAAGATCAGCCATATAATCAAGATTCTAGTTCAATTAAGGCTGTTCTAAAACCAGTGCCAGAGCCAAGATTTCACTAAGGGTTAAGAAACCGAAGGAGTTCAACATCATAAAAACAATTTTAACCATGTATAAACACTCTAATTTTCTTCAAAAGGTGTTCAGATGACCCCTCACCCTACCTGACTCCGCCCCGGACTAAAACATAGTGGAAAAAAGAATGAACAATGCAATTCAAAGAAGGTGTAAAAACTGTTACCTGTGAACCAGGTATTTTGGAAAATTGAACTGGTACAATGGTTGTATAACTGCGATTTCGAATTTATACGGTGAAAAAAATGGAGAATGGGAATCGGATGATTGTGAATAGAAGTTAGTAATATGATCGATTGCTTTAGACTGAAGAAAAGCACAGTGGGTGATACACATATATACGTTTCGAGCAAAGAGTTGTTTTAAAGTCTTCCGTGGATACTTACAAATTTTAGCGTCAAATAAAAAAAAAAATTAAAATAATCTTAACCTATTAACTAATAAAATATTTTTTTTAACAAAATTATCCTGATTAATAAGATAAATTACATAAATGATCATATAACAATTTCATATTTATATTATTCAACTTTTATTTTTTTTCTCTTTTTAATTTAATTTTTATTTTTATTTTTAATTTTTTCAATTCTTACTTTTTTTCTTTTTTCCTCTCAACTTTTTTTTCTTTTTTATTTTACTTTAATTTTTTATTTTTTCTTTCCTTTTTTTTTTGTTCTTTTTAATTTTTCAACCCTTTTTTTTCTCTTTACACCTCTCAAACGTCTACTTTTATAAAAGAAAAAAAAAAAATATTTTTCTTTTTTTATTTTAAATTTTTTTCGACCTTTATTTTTATTTAATCTTCTTTTTATTTTTATCAACTTTTACATTTGTTGAATTTTTTTTAAAAAATTTTTTTTTTTTCATTTTCTTCTTTTTCCATAATTTTTTTTTTTTTTGTTCTTTTCTTCAATTTCTTTCATTCAAGTTATATCTCATGAGCAAGAGTTGACACTAACACATTATAAAAGAAAGACTTATAACTTACGAACAACAAGCTACGTTTCATGGATAAGAGCTGACACTACCATATTGCAGAGGCAAAACTTATGACTTTCAAACAACAAGTTATGTTTCATGGGCAAGAATTGGTACTACCACATTATATTTTGATTTATGAGATGTTTTTATAACTCTTACCTTAGAGGCAAGACTTAGCTCAGGGACTTTCAAACAACAAATTATGCTCCACAGGCAAGAGTTGACTCTACCACGTTATATTTTCATTTATGATATGTTCTACAACTAATGCCTTAAAGGCAAAACTTAGCTTAGAGACTTTCAAACAACAAATTATGCCCCATGGACAAGAGTTGACTCTACCACGTTATGTTTTCATTTATGAGATGTTCAAAAACTATTGCCTTAGAGGCATGACTTAGCTCAAAGACTTTCAAACTACAAATTATGCCCCACGGACAAGAGTTGACTTTGTCACGTTATATTTTTATTTATGAGATGTTCTACAACTATTGCCTTAGAGGTAAGACTTAGCTCAAGGACTTTCAAACAACAAATTATGCCCCACGGGGCAAGAGTTGACTCTACCACGTTATGTTTTCATTTATGAGATGTTTTACAACCATTGCCTTAGAGACAAGACTTAGTTCAGGGACTTTCAAACTATTAATTATACCCTACGGGTAAGAGTTGACTCTACCACATTATGTTTTCATTTATGAGACGTTCTACAACTATTGCTTTGGAGGCAAGACTTAGCTCAAGGACTTTCAAACTACAAATTATGCCCCGCGGGCAAGAGTTGACTCTACCACGTTATGTTTTCATTTATGAGATGTTCTACAACTATTGCCTTAGAGGCAAGACTTAGCTCAAGGACTTTCATACAACAAATTATGCCCCACGGACAAGAGTTGACTCTACCATGTTATGTTTTTATTTATGAGATGTTCTACAACTATTGCCTTAGAGGCAAAACTTAGCTCAATGACTTTCAAACCATAAATTATTCCTCGCGGACAAAAATTGACTCTACCACGTTATGTTTTCATTTATGAGATGTTCTATAACTATTACCTTAGAGGAAAGACCTATCTCAAGGACTTTCAAACTATAAATTATGCCCCACGGGCAAGAGTTGACTCTACCACGTTATGTTTTTATTTATGAGATGTCCTACAACTATTGCCGATTAGGCAAGAATTAGCTCAAGGACTTTCAAACTACAAATTATGCCCCATGGGCAAGAGTTAACTCTACCACGTTATATTTTTATTTATGAGATGTTCTACAACTATTACCTTAGAGGCAAGACTTAGTTCAAGGACTTTCAAACTACAAATTATGCCTCACGGGCAAGAGTTGACACTACCACATTATGTCTTTATTTATGAGATGTTCTACAACTCGTCTTAGAGGCAACACTTAGCTCAATAACTTTCAAATAATAAATTATGCTCCATGAGCAAGAGTTGACACTACCACGTTATGTCTTTATTTATGAGATGTTCTACATCTCTCGCCTTAGAGGCACGACTTATTCTTAGAATTTTCAAACAAGCTACGTATATTGGGCAAGAGTCAACACTAACACATTGCATTTTTAACTTATGAAATGCTCTATAACTCTTGTCTTAGATGGAAGACTCAGCCTAAGGACCATCAAACAATAAGTTATTCCCCACGGGCAAGAGTTGACACCACCACATTATGTATTGATTTATGAGATGCTTTATAACTCTTTCCTTAGAGGAAAAACTTAGACCCAAGACTTTCAGGTAACAAGTTGTGCCCCATGGGCAAGAGTTGACATTACCACATTGTGTTTTGATTTATGAGATATTCTATAACTCTTGCCTTAGAGGCAAGACTTAACCTAAGGACTTTCAAATAACAAGTTATGTCACATGGGTAAGAGTTGACACTATCACATTATGTTTTGATTTATGAGATGTTCTATAACTCTTGCTTTAGTGACAAAACTTAGCCCAAGGACTTTTAAACAACAAGTTACACTCCACGGACAAAATTTGACACTACTACATTGTGTCTTGATTTATAAAATATTTTATAAATCAAGGACTTTTAAATAAGAAGTTATGCCCCATGGGTAAGAGTTGACACTACTACATTATGTCTTGATTTGTGAGATTCTCTATAACTCTTGCATTAGAGGCTCGAATTAGCCCAAGGACTTTCAAACAACAAGTTACGCCCCATGGGCTAGTATTGATTCTACTACATCGTGTATTGATTTATGAGATATTCTATAACTTTTGCCTTAGAGGCAAGACTTAGCCGACAAGTTACGTCTCATGGAAAAGAGTTGACACTATCATATTGTGTCTTGATTTATGTGATACTCTATTAGTCTTGCCTTTAAGACAAAGCTTAGCACAAGAACTTCACAAAAGAACAAGTTACACCCAATGAACAAGTGCTGACACTACCACATTATTTTTTGATTTGTGAGATGTTCTATAACTCTTGTCTTAGAAGCAAGACTTAACTCAAGGATTTTCAAACAACAAGTTATGCTCCACAAGCAAGACTTGACACTACCACATTGCACCTTGATTTATGAGTTGTTCTATAATTTTTGTCTTAGAGCAAAACTTATCCCGAAGAACTTCCTAACAATAATTCATGCCCTTAAATTTGCTTTGACGTCAAAAAAAGAATATCCCTTTGCGGATTATTAAATTTTTTATTTATTAGCAAAATATAATAGAAGTTGAGAAAAAAGAAAAAAAATAATAAAATAGAGAAATAAAAAAAAAAAGATTGAGAAAAAAGGCAAGAAGAAAGCGAAGAATTAAAAAATTGAGAAATTTAAAAATAAAGTTTGAGAAAAATGAGGGGGGAATAGAAATGATAAAAACCAAAAATAAAAGAAAAATAAAGGTTGAGACAAATGAATTAAAAAAAAGAAAAAAATGAAGAAATAGATAATGTTTGAGAAAAAAGGAAAAAAGAGAAAAATAATAAATGTTGAGACAAATGAATTAAAACATGAAAATAAAATTAAAGGAAAAATTTTAAAAAGTGAAAATAATAAAAATAAAAATAGAATTTAAGTGACAAATAAGTATGAAAAGTTTAAAAATATTTGAGGTGTAGAGGGTAAAATTGTACTTGTACTATACTAAAAAGAAAAGAAAGGCTAGTCTTTAAAGATTTTTCTTATTGGGGTCAAAAATCCAAAGTCTCCCAGTATTGAGGATATAGCATGTAATTTTTTGTCTTTAATTAAACTAGATATTCAAGGCCCGGGCCCAACATATGTTATTTTTTAATCTCAATTTATGTGATATAAATAAAATTTAGATAATTAATTATATTTTAAATAAATTTTTAGATATTTAAGTTCTCAACTTTTGTAATTTATAATATTTGGTTGGCATTGTAATTTACCATTTTAAACCGTTAGCTATTGTAATTTATAATATTTTTCTTGTCTAAACTTTTGTGGCATTGATAGTCAATTATATTTTTAAAATAATTTAAGTTTTTAATTATTGTGATTTATAATACTTTTCTTCTATTCCAATTTAAGTGACACTGATATAATTTTGAGAGTTAGTCAAATATTATGATTGAAAAAGCGAAGCAGACATGCCTTAAATGACTCATAATAACTAATTAGAAGTGATATAATAACTAAGGTGTCAAGTTTACTTAAAACATCAAGAGTTAATTTATCATTTTGTGTCTATTTTACCATTTTTATTAAATATTTTAAATTTTTTAATACTTAAATAACTTATTATAATTAATTAGGAATGATATAGTAAAATTACGATTGAAGTTATTGAAGCAGACATGCCATAAATGTCTATTTTACTTTTTTTATTAAACATGATTAATTTTAATACATAGGAGTCAACCAAATATCTCGATTGAAGCAACGAAATAGACATGTCTTAAATTACTCATAATAACTAATTAAAAGTGATGTAGAAAAATTACTATAAAAATATTTGTGAAAAAAATTTAACTGGACCTCATATGAGATGTCAAGTTAATTTAAAACATCAAGAGTTAATTTATTATTCTATCTCTATTTTAATTTTTAATTAAATATTATTAATTTTTTAATACTTAGATGACTTATAATAATTAATTAGGAGTGATATAGTAAATTAAGATTGAAATAGTTGAAGCAACATGTCATAAATGTTCATTTAATTTTTTTATTAAATATTACTAATTTTTTAATATATAAATAATATATAATAATTAATTAGGAGTAATATAGTAAAATCATGAAGTAGGCGCGAAGAGGTGCTGCTTTACCGTGATTCTATATAGTACTAACTAATATACGTAATTTCAATATATATATTATATTAAAAATAATTATAGAAAGTAAAATGATCAACTGAAATTTTAACTTTGGAATTCATACATACTAAGGAATTGAAACAGTGGTCCGCCGAAATTTTAATTGTAGGGTCCACATATATTAAAGAATTGAAACAATGAAAAAAAGTGTAATTAACTAAACCTAGGCTGGATTTTTTGTCCAATACGCAAAATGTACACATGCATAAATATTTAGGTGCAACAAACATACTTAAAATATCCTCAAATTCATTAATAATTTCATGAAGCACACATGCCAACCATGAGGTGTGTGCTTCACTCACATTTATATACAGTAGTAATAAATGTGATAAGTGAGTTCACAATATTATTTAAGTTAAAAAAATAACAATTGGGACAACTGCATTAGTTATCCCAATAATTATTAAAGTTGTCCAACAACTTTGCACAGTTGTCGAACAACTTTGATAGTTGTTGTAACAACTTCTATAGTTGTTGAGACAACCATTTTAGTTGTTGGAGCGAAAATGTTAAAAGAAAATTAAATTTTTCGTCCTTTTTACCTAATTTTTAAAACTTGAAGGACCCCCACTAAATTGACAAACGTGTTTGTCCCTTTTAATTCAAAATTCCAAGAGAGTTGTTTTTCGCAAAATGAGTTTTTTTTTATTGGGATTTATTTTTTTCCAAAATGAGTGCTTTTTAAATTTTTAGGCTTCCCGTTTAGGATGACAATAATAATCTTTTTGGTCGAGTTTCTAAAACTTGCTACTATCTTTTCTACAAGTAGGAGGCCTTTAAAATCCCCAACTTGGGAATACGAGCTCCCCAATTCATACACGCCTCATCTCAAAAACTCCAAATTTGCATCCCAAAACTAATGGGGTGATCTCACTCTCGAGCATACAAGGGAAAAATGTCCTAGAGCTAGGGACTCTCGATTCCTACCTTGTGCGCCTTAAGATTCGGTAGCAAAAAGTTGAGGTCGCATCTTTATGCCCTCGGGGTAAAACATGAGGAACCTGATGTTAGGCGTATTTACACGCCTAAAGCACCTTAATTTACCCATATTTTAGCTAAGTTTTAAGGACAAAATATATAATTCCTGCACTTTTAGTCCATTTTCCTGTAAGTGAGCTAACCAACGTGATTAGCAAGATTTCAGGTATTTATGATGAAGATTTCAGCATTTTATGGACTGTTGGACGCCAAAGGAAACTTCACGTAAGAAGGAAGGCAGCTTCTGGAAGTTTGTGGACTGAAAGTGATGCATGAAGAACTTGTCCCGGGAAAAAACAACATTTCTAAAGACTTGGGGGATCAACAGTAACTTAGTAGGATTAGGACAAGTATGCAGTAACCCAGTAGGACTAGGACAAGGATAAAAACCCTATTTCAGTAGGACTAGGACAAGAATGTTATAAAAACCCTATTTGCTGAATTTTTCAAAGCCTTTTATTATTCACTCATTCATTAATTCAAGTCTTATTCATTCGATATTTTAGGACTATTCACGTTACAATATTTTGTAAGTCTAACACAGAGAACTTGGCTCTCTTGAGAAGAACGCCTAGGGCAAAACGTTTGAGAGCTTTTGACGCCATATCACTTCCATCGCCAAGATTGTTCTAGGTTGTGGTATGATGATTTTATCTATTGTGATTTCTGTTGCACTCATGAGTAGCTAAACTTCTCTGTTAGGGTTATGGAAGCCTTATGAGACACTATCTATTGCTATGAGTTTGTGAATTCTTGATACGTATGCTGCTTATATCATTACTCTCTTCATCTTAATTGAATTCTTGTGGTTGCAAACATATAGAATACGCCAGTATAACATTAACTTGTTCGAAAGAAAAGTTACATGTCTGGAAAAGAGAGAATGAAAAGGAAATAGGGCTACCAACCCCTGTTTAAAAGTTAGTGCCGTAACTGGATTAACCTCTTGGAGAATTCGTACCATTAGTATACACTTTAAGCTCGAAAGAGTTAAAGTGATATAATCCTTGATGGTCGAAAGACACAAGGATTTACCATAGAATACGAATCTCTATAAGCGCATGCATGTCTGAATTCCGCATAACTCACAGCCAATAGATACATAAAACTCATAAGGTGGACATAACCCTAACTTACAATTCTCATTAATTAAAACCTACTAAACATTCCGTTTTTCTTTGTTACTTTGATACTCTTAATTCACGCTACAATTAAATCCCCCCTTTTTCGTAGAATTTTCGATCAACAGTCTACTAATCGTTGCATACTTAGTGACCAAGTATTCCCTGTGGGATTCGACACCCAACCCAGTTGGGTTCTATATTTGACGACGACCGCTTACACTCTTACGAGAGCTGTAGTTTGAGCGTTATCAAATTTTGGCGCCATTGCCGGGGAATACAGTTGTCAACTAAGTTTGTGATAGTTAATAGACCCTTTGGTCTAAAATTCTTGAATTTTACTTTTTGTTTGTTGTTTTTGTTTTGTTTAGGTTTGTTTGAGTGTATGCCAAACACTCGAAGTTCAGGTCAACCGTTATTACCCATAAATCCGGAACCTCAACTTATTGGCAGAATGGATGCACAACGTGACATTGAAAGAAGGGTTGCTCAACAGGAGCAAGCTAGATTAGCTGCGTTGGCAGCTGCTTAAGTGCATCAACAGAATATTGATAACCCAGGTGGGGCAACAAATCTTGATGATGAGGACCTGGGTGATGATGAGTTACTTAATCCACGACGTGCAGATGAGGTGGCGGCACCTATGAATAGAAGGGAACGTCAAGCTAGAATGAGACCTGACCGCCGAGATGTGCAGGCTCCTTTTGATGATGATGATGACGATCTTGATGGAGCTGGTGCCACAGGGGCTATTATTCCTCCACCCTTGGCACCTGGAGCAAAGTTCAATATCACTAGCACCATGATTCAACTATTGCAGCTCAAGGGATTATTTGGTGGACTTGCAGGCGATGATCCGAATATGCATCTGATCAACTTTATTTCAACATGCAAGTCGTTTGACAATCCAGGAGTTGGGCAGAATGCAATTCGGCTGCGCTTATTTCCATTGTCTCTGTCTGGGCAGGCAACTCTATGGTTGAACGGGCTAACTCCTGATTCTATTACTAATTGGAGGCAACTGAAAGACGCTTTCCTAGAAAGATTCTTTCCGCCATCTAAGAGAGCCCAATTACGGGATGAGATCAGCAATTTTCGACAGCTTCCAACTGAAGCTCTCCACGAAACATGGGAGAGGTTCAAGAAGAAGCTTATGCGGTGCCCAAACCATCAGATGCTGAATATCCACTTGATGGAAATATTATATAGGGCTTTGAACTCGGTGACAAAGCCAGTGGTTGATAATGCTGCAGGTGGGTCATTCATGGACCTTACTTTTCTTGAGGCAAGTGATATGCTAGATCGTATGACAAAGCATAGTAGAGCTTGGCATACCAGGGATTCTGAGGTAGCAAGCTCTACAGTATCTATTGGCTTGACTGCAGAGCAGAGACGTAGACAAGAGGAACGTGACCAAGATATGGCTCACATAAAAACGCAGATGAATCTTCTTACCAAGCATTTATTATCAGGGAAGACCGAAAAGGTTAAAGCCGTTGTATCACAGGGAAGAGATGAATCCGACTATGAGGAAGAAACGAACTACTTGAATAATCAGGGGGGTTTCCGAGGCAATGCCCAAGGAAACCAAGGTCGGAACTATTATGATAAATCTGGATACAAGGACCGCGATCAAGGTGGTTGGAAGAATAAGACTGACAGGAGTGGTTTGTATGTTTCTCCTGGAAACCGTGAGGCTGTGGCATCTGGCTCTAGGAAGATGTCGATGGAAGATATGATGGCGAAGCTGTTGAAGGGAGTAGAATCAACTAATACGGGAGTGAATGAGGTGAAGAACGATTTGTCTTCAATAAATCAATTGGTTGACTCGCATTCTACTGCAATAAAGCAACTAGAGCAGAAATTGAGTCAACTTTCAGCGGCATTCAATCAGAGAAAAGCTGGAACACTACCTAGCGACACAGTGCAAAATCCGAGGAATGATGGATCGTGTATGGATATTACTACCCGAAGTGGTAAAGTGTTGGAAAATCCATCCAAAGGCAAGCAGGTGGTTGATGATATAGAAGATAATGAGATCATTACAGAACCAAAAGATGCCGAAGCAGCTGCTGAGGTTGTTCGTGACGTTACCTCTCAACGTCCACAGCCTGAAAAGATCGCCGAACTGAAGCAAGATGAAAAAGAAGCGGTGGAGAAAACTATTCCCCTTCCACCACCACCTTTTCCTCAGAGATTGAAGAAGAAAGCTGACGATACCAGGTTCAATAAGTTTATGACTATGTTGAAGCAGCTAACTATTAATGTTCCTTTGGTCGAGGCACTGGAACAAATGCCTGGGTACGCAAAATTTATGAAGGATCTTTTGACAAAGAAGCGGGAAGCAAGTTATGAGTTGACGGATACTGTTCATCATTGCAGTGCAATCGCTACCAGATCACTAGTTCAGAAGAAGCTGACCCCAGTGCTTTCACGATTCCTTGCACCGTTGGATCTTTGAATTTTGCCAAGGCATTATGCGATTTGGGAGCTAGCATCAATTTGATGCCGCTATCTATTTACAGAAAGTTGGGGCTGGGTGATCCTACTCCAACCAATATGAGGCTCGTGATGGCAGATAGGTCGGTAAAATGACCTGTTGGTATTTTGTATGATGTATTGGTGAAGGTTTCTTCATTCATCTTTCCGGCAGACTTCGTTATTCTGGACTGTGAGGTGGACTCTGAAGTTCCCATAATCTTGGGGCGCCCTTTCCTTGCAACAGGGAGTGTGCTTATTGATTTAAGAGCGAATGAGCTTTTATTCCGGATGAATGACGAAGTAGTCCGCTTTAATGTATGCAAATCAATGAATAAACCCAAAGATCTAAACGTGTTCGCGGTAGATGATGTTTATTTTGATGATGAGAAAGAATTATCCGTAGAGGAGCAGCTTATTGTTGACCCATTGGCGTCTGTGCTTATGAATATTGAGCGTGAGGATGCTGAAAGTTATGAAGAAACTATTTGTGCTCTAACAGGAATAGGGTGTATCCTTATGCTCCCAAGAAGCTGGGCCTCGATCTCAAAAACCGGCCTATACCACCAGCTAAACCATCCATTGAAGAGCCACCAATGTAGAATTGAAGGAGCTACTGATGTTAGGCATATTTACACGCCTAAAGCACCTTAATGTACCCATATTTTAGCTAAGTTTTGAGGACAAATTATATAATTCCTACACTTTTAGTCCTTTTTTCCTGTAAGTGAGCTAACCAATGTGATTAGCAAGTTTTCAAGTATAAATGATGAAGATTTCAGAATTTTGTGGACTGTTGGATGCCAAAGGAAACCTCAACGTAAGAAGGACGGTAGCTTCTGGAAACTGGTGGACTGAAAGTGATGCATGGAGAACTTATCCCGGGCAAAAACAGTATTTCTTAAGACTTGGGGATCAACAGTAACTTAGTAGGACTAGGACAAGGGTGTTATAAAAACCCCTTATTTGCTGAATTTTTCAGAAAAAAATTCATTCCGCCCCATTCTTCCTTATTCCTTACAATTTTCTTTCATCTATTCGACTTTTAATTTTCACAACAAGGGAAACGCTACTAACAACAGAAATCACGTCACAAGTGACGCCAAGACAGACTTTTCGTGAGTTTGTGATTATTTTGGTATGATGATAATGTTTATTGTGTTTTTCGTTGCATTCATTTGTAGCTAAACTTCTATGTTAGGGTTATGGAAGCCTTATGAGATACTATCTATTGCTATGAGTTTGTGAATTCTTGATACGTATGCTGCTTATATCATTACTCTCTTCATCTTAAATTAAATTCTTGTGGTTGCAAATATATAGAATACGCCACTATAGCATTAACTTGTTCGAAAGAAAAGTTATATGTGTGGAAAAGAGGGTGTGTCAAGGAAATAGGGCTACCAACCCCTGTTTAAAAGTTAGTGCCGTAACTGGATTAACCTCTTGGAGAATTTGTACCATTAGACACGCTTTAAGCTCGAAAGAGTTAAAGTGAGATAATCTGTGATGGTCGAAAGACGCTAGGATTTACCATAGAATACGAATCTCTATAAGCGCATGCATGTCAGAATTTCGCATAACTCATTGCTAATAGATACGTAGAACTCATAAGGTGGACATAACCCTAACTTACAATTCTCATTCATTAAAATCTTACTAAACATTCTGTTTTTCTTTGTTACTTTGATAC
Source organism: Capsicum pubescens (assembly GCA_030864215.1). Taxonomy (NCBI): domain Eukaryota; kingdom Viridiplantae; phylum Streptophyta; class Magnoliopsida; order Solanales; family Solanaceae; genus Capsicum; species Capsicum pubescens. The sequence continues at coordinate 101,039,135 of CM061545.1, forward strand.
TCTTAATTCACGCTACAATTAAATCCCCCCTTTTTCGTAGAATTCTCGATCAACAGTCTACTAATCGTTGCATACTTAGTGACCGAGTATTCCCTGTGGGATTCGACACCCAACCCAGTTGGGTTCTATATTTGACAACGACCGCTTACATTCTTACGAGAGCTGTAGTTTGAGCGTTATCAAATTTTGGCGCCGTTGCCGGGGAATACGGTTGTCAACTAAGTTTGTGATAATTACTAGACCCTTTGGTCAAAGATTCTCGTATTTTACTTTTAGTTGTTGTTTTTGTTTTATTCAGGTTTGCTTGAGTGCATGCCAAACACTCGAAGTTCAGGTCAACCGTTATTACCTATCAATCCTAAACCTCAACTTATTGGCAGAATGGATGCACAACGTGACATTGACAGAAGGGCAGCTCAACAGGAGCAGGCTAGATTAGCTGCGTTTGCAGCTGCTCAAGTGCATCAACAGAATATTGATAACCCAGGTCGGGCAACAAATCCTGATGATGAGGACCTGGGTGATGAGGAGTTACTTAATCCACGGCGTGCAGATGAGGTGGCAGTACCTATGCACAGGAGAGATCATCAAGCTAGAATGAGACCTGACCACCGAGATGTGCAGGCTCCTTTTGATGATGATGATGACGATCTGGTTGGAGCTGGTGCCACAGGGGCTATTATTCCTCCAACCTTGGCACCCGGAGCAAAGTTCAATATCACTAGCACCATGATTCAGTTATTGCAGCTCAAGGGGTTATTTGGTGGACTCGCAGGCGATGATCCGAATATACATCTGATCAACTTTATTTCAACATGCAAGTCGTTTGACAATCCAGGCGTTGGGCAGAATGCAATTCGGCTACGCTTATTTCCATTGTCTCTGTCTGGGGAGGTAACTTTATGGCTGAACGGGCTAACTCCTGATTCTATTACTAATTGGAGGCAACTGAAAGACGCTTTCCTAGAAAGATTCTTTCCGCCATCCAAGAGAGCACAGTTGAGAGATGAGATCAGTAATTTCTGACAGCTTCCAACTGTAGCTCTCCACAAAACATGGGAGAGGTTCAAGAAGAAGCTTATGTGATGCCCAAATCATCAGATTACCAACATCCACTTGATGGAGATATTATACAGGGCTTTGAACTCAGTGACTAAGCCAGTGGTTGATAATGCTGCAGGTGGGTCATTCATGGACCTTACTTTTCTTGAGGCAAGTGATATGCTAGATCATATGACAAAGCATAGTAGAGCTTGGTATACCAGGGATTCTAAGGTAGCAAGCTCTACAGTATCTATTGGCTTGACTGCAGAGCAGAGGCGTAGACAAGAGGAACGTGACCAAGTTATGGCCCACATGAAAACGCAGATGGATCTTCTTACCAAGCATTTATTATCAGGGAAGACCGAAAAGGTTAAAGACGTTGTATCACAGGGAAGAGATGAATCCGACTATGAGGAAGAAGCGAACTACTTGAATAATCAGGGGGGTTTCCGAGGCAATGCCCAAGGAAACCAAGGTCGGAACTATTATGATAAATCTGGATACAAGGACCGCGATCAAGGTGGTTGGAAGAATAAGACTGACAGGAGTGGTTTATATGTTCCTCCTGGAAACCGTGAGGCTGTGGCGTCTGGCTCTGGGAAGATGTCGATGGAAGATATGATGGCGAAGCTGTTGAAGGGAGTAGAGGCAACTAATACGGGAGTGAATGAGGTGAAGAACGATTTGTCTTCAATAAATTAATTGGTTGACTCGCATTCTACTGCAATAAAGCAACTAAAGCAGCAGTTGAGTCAACTTTCAGCGGCATTAAATCAAAGAAAAGCTAGAACACTACCTAGCGACACAGTGCAAAATCCAAGGAATGATGGATCGTGTATGGCTATCGCCACACGAAGTGGTAAAGTATTGGAAAATCCATCCAAAGGCAAGCAGGTGGTTGATGATATAGAAGATAATGAGATCATTGCAGAACCAAAAGATGCCGAAGCAGCTGATGAGGTTGTTCGTGACGTTACCTCTCAAAGTCCACAGCCTGAAAAGATCGCCGAACTGAAGCAAGATGAAAAGGAAGCGGTGGATAAAACTATTCCCCTTCCACCACCACCTTTTCCTCAGAGATTGAAGAAGAAAGCTGACGATACCAGGTTCAATAAGTTTATGACTATGTTGAAGCAACTAACTATTAATGTTTCTTTGGTCGAGGCACTGGAACAAATGCCTGGGTACGCAAAATTTATAAAGGATCTTTTGACAAAAAAACGGGCAGCAAGTTATGAGTTGATGGATACTGTCCATCATTGCAGTGCAATCGCTACCAGATCACTAGTTTAGAAGAAGGCTGACCCTGGTGCCTTCACTATTCCTTGCACTGTCGGATCTTTGAATTTTGCCAAGGCATTATGCGATTTAGGAGCCAGCATCAATTTGATGCCGCTATCTATTTACAGAAAGTTGGGGTTGGGTGATCCTACTCCAACCAATATGAGGCTCGTGATGGCAGATAGGTCGGTAAAACGACCTGTTGGTATTTTATATGATGTATTGGTGAAGGTTTCTTCGTTCATCTTTCCGGCAGACTTCGTTAGTCTGGACTGTGAGGTGGACTCTGAAGTTCCCATAATCTTGGGGCGCCCTTTCCTTGCAACAGGGAGTGTGCTTATTGATTTAAGAGCGAATGAGCTTTTATTCCGGATGAATGAAGAAGTAGTCCGCTTTGATATATGCAAATCAATGAAGCAACCCAAAGATCTGAACGTGTTCTCGGTAGCTGATGTTTATTTTGATGATGAGAAAGAATTATCCATAGAGGAGCAGCTTATTGTTGACCCATTGGCGGTTGTGCTTATGAATATTGAGCGTGAGGATGCTTAATATTATGAAGAAACTATTTGTGCTCTAACAGGAATAGGGTCGTATCCTTATGCTCCCAAGAAGCTGGACCTCGATCTCAAAAATCGGCCTACACCACCAGCTAAACCATCCATTGAAGAGCCACCAATGTTAGAATTGAAGGAGTTACCCAGTCATCTAAAGTACGCATTCTTGGGAAGTGGAAACACCCTCCCGGTTATTGTGGCAGCTCACTTAGGTGAGCAACAAGTTGCAGCTCTCATCGCTGTTCTAAGGAAATACATGAGAGCCATCGGTTGGACCATCACTGATATTATTGGTATTCTACCTGGGATATGTATGCACAAGATACAGCTTGAAGAAAATTGCATACCCACTATTGAGCATCAAAGACGTTTGAATCCACCTATGCAAGAGGTGGTGAAGAAAGAAATTATTAAGTGGTTAGATGCAGGGGTAGTGTATCCAATCTCTGACAGTAAATGGGTGAGTCCGGTACAGTGTGTGCCCAAGAAAGGGGGCATGACGGTAGTTGCAAACGAAAGGAATAAGCTAATTCCACTCAGACCTGTCACAGGGTGGAGAGTATACATGGACTACCGGAAGCTGAATTTATGGACGCTTAAGGATCACTTCCCAATGCCATTCATGGACCAAATGCTTGATCGATTGGTAGGGAAAGGATGGTTTTTCTTCTTAGATGGTTATTCCGGCTATGATCAGATCTATATTGCTCCTGAAGACCAAGAGAAGACAACGTTTACATGCCCATATGGTACGTTTGCCTTCAAACATATGCCATTTGGGCTATGTAACTCACCCGCCACTTTTCAGCGTTGTATGATGTCCATTTTTTCTGATATGGTTGAAGACACCTTGGAGGTATTCATGGACGATTTTTCAATTGTGGGTGAGTCGTTTGAATCGTGCTTGGCGAACCTAAGTATGGCGTTACAGAGATGTGTTGAATTCAACTTGGTGCTAAACTGGGAGAAGTGCCACTTTATGGTTAAAGAAGGTATTGTTCTTGGGCATAAAATTTTCGAAAGAGGAATTGAGGTGAATTGAGCTAAAATTGAAGTCATCGAGAAACTACCACCTCCAATCTCTGTAAAGGGAGTTCGTAGTTTCCTCGGGCATGCAGGCTTTTATCGAAGGTTCATTAAAGACTTTTCCAAGATTGCTAGTCCGTTATGCAAGCTTTTGGAGAAGGATGCAAAGTTCAACTTCGGTGAAGATTGCTTGAAGGCATTCGAATGCCTCAAAGGGAAGCTAATTGAAGCTCCTATCATTGTAGCACCTGATTGGTCCCTACCTTTTGAAGTTATGTGTGATGCGAGCGGAGTAGCTTTGGGTGCTGTACTTGGCCAGATAAGAGAAAAGCTATTTCATCCAATCTACTACGCGAGCAAGGTCTTGAACGGAGCCCAAAAGAACTATATTGTCACGGAACAAGAGCTTCTAGAAGTTGTTTATGCTTTTGAAAAGTTTCGTGCTTACCTGTTGGGGACTAAAGTGGTGGTTCATACCGATCATGCAGCCCTGAGATACCTAATGATGAAGAAGGATGCAAAGTCCAGGCTAATTCGATGGGTGTTATTGCTGCAAGAATTTGATTTTGAGGTAAAAGATAGAAGAGGCTGCGAAAACCAAGTGGCTGATCACTTATCTAGACTTGAGAATGAGCACACAGCGCAGCCCGATCTTGATATTAATGATGCATTCCCCGATGAAGAGATCCTAGCCATGATGGTGAAAGAATTACCATGGTACGCAGACTTTGCAAACTATGTGGTAAGTAATGTGATACCTGCACATCTGACTTTTCATCAAAAGAGGAAGTTCATGTATGATGTAAAACACTACTTCTGGGATGAGCCATATTTGTTTTGATGATGCGCGGATGGTGTTATCAGGCGATGCATATCTCATGTGGAAGTGCCGAGTATCTTGGAAGCAAGTCATGCTTCCCAAGTTGGGGGACACCATGCAGGTGGTCGAACAGCAAGGAAGGTATTGCAAAGCGGCTATTATTGGCCTTCGATATTTAGAGATGCCTACGAATTTGTGAGAAGATGTGACCAATGTCAGAGACAAGGCACGATTTCGAAGCACCATGAGATGCCCATGTCGAAAATTCTTGAAATAGAGCTGTTTGATGTGTGGGGTATTGATTTCATGGGCCCATTCATAAATTCGTTTGGGATGAAATATATCCTAGTTGTTGTCGACTATGTATCCAAATGGGTCGAAGCAGTAGCGCTGGCCGATAATGAAGGAAAGCGTGTTGTAGCATTCTTGAAAAGAAATATCTTCTCTCGTTTTAGGGTACCACGTACCATCATAAGCGATGGAGGATCACACTTTTGCAACAAGCTGTTCAAATCCGTGTTGGTGAAATATGGGGTCAAGCAACATAAGATAGCCACGCCTTATCACCCACAAACTAGTGGACAGGTAGAGGTTTCTAATCGAGAGATCAAGCAGATCTTTGCTAAGACTGTAAATGCTAATAGGAAGGATTGGTCTCGGAAGCTGGACGATGCACTATGGGCTTATAAAACTGCATTCAAAACGCCAATTGGCATGTCCTCGTATCAACTAGTTTATGGGAAGGATTGTCACTTGCCCATTGAGCTCGAGCATAAGGCATTATGGGCGTTGAAGCGACTGAATTTGAATTGGGATGATGCCATGAATATGAGATTGGAGCAGCTGAATGAGATGGATGAATTCCGTCTACATGCGTATGAAAGATCAGACTTCTACAAGGAGCGGATGAAAAAGTATCATGATCAACGGATTGTTCAACGAAACTTTCAAAAGGGTGATATGGTACTTCTTTTCAATTCCAGACTGAAGATATTCCCAGGTAAGTTAAGGTCCAAATGGTCTGGTCCGTACAAAATTAGCCAAGTCTACTCGTCTGGAGTAGTTGAGCTAGAAGACAATAATGGTGTTGTCTTTAAGGTGAATGGACAACGAGTAAAACCATATATCGGTCCTCTTGACTCGATAAAATGCATGGCCACCATCTATCTCGATGAAATCTAAGTACTCGAGGTAACTATGTCGTGCCGCGACAATAAATCAAGCGCTAGATGGGAGGCAACCCATCATTTTTCATTTTTTATTATTTTACTAAGAGTTTGTCTTTGTTAAATAAAAAAAAAATCCAAAAAGAAGAGTCGAGCCACGACCAAAACTAAGGCGCTTGGTGGGAGGCAACCCATCGTTCTAATCGTTTTTGTTGTTTTTGAATAAGTGTAGGTGCAAGAGGTGTAAAAGAGGAGATTGGTTTCAAATTTTGATTTGGAAGTATTGCATGTTGACGGTGGTAAGTTGGGAATGAAGAAGTAAAAGGCTATGAGTTAGGCATTGCCTATGAAAATCTAGGCAACGAACAAGGCAAGGCCTATGCTATGGCCTAAGCTCTCTGAATCTAGAGTGCCATGTCATAGGCGCTGCCTATGCAAAAGCCCTTTGTCTCTGAATCTAGAGTGCCATGGCATAGGCGCCGCCTATGCCTAACAATGCCATAGCATAGGCGCCGCCTATGCTCAACTAGTCTTTGCAAAAGGTGCCGCCTATGCCAAGCATAGGCAAAGCATTAGGCGCCGCCTATGCTCACTTTTTGGTCTCTTAATCCGATTCCAAATGGGTCAAAACCCGACCCAAGCTTGCCCTATAAATAGAATCTTAGTCTTAGAACAAAAATGCATTGCAAATTCAACCTAAACGCCGCCTACCTCTCCAAAATCTCTCAAAAAAATTCTTTTTGCTCTTTTAATTTTGCAAGAACATCTTCCAAGGCCATCAACCAAGTAAGTACTTCTTTGCTCTTCTTTTATATTCCGTGAGTATTACAATACTACGCCTATAATAAGTTGTTAAATCTTGAAGTAGTGTTGGTGATTTGAATGTGGTTGACTTGTTGTGATACAACTAAGTGAGTGAAAGAATACGTATGGGTGTTCTAGACTTGGTTCTAACCTGAATTTGATTTTTGATACACTGTCATACTTTTGCGGAATCGACATGGTTAAGATAATTGCATAATCTTGTAACTCGAAAGCTTGTATGTTTGAATGACTTGTCCATCGAGATAAAAATCATGGTTAACTACAAACATGAGATGTTGTGATTATTTCTAAGCCATAAATTGATACGATATCTATGTAGTAGTTTTGTTCAAAGAGATGCATTAGTCCAAACATGAAAACATAGTTAAGAGTACATGAAAAAGAATTGAAAAGGATAGTGAAGATGACAAGAAAAGTATGAGTGCGCTGAATATATTGTTGGCACGTAACACCTAAATGTAGGGCGATGAAGTCTGAGTAATCGACATCTTTCACTTAATTAAGTTTGTGTCAACAAATTAAGTGTGGGTTAGTGCCACCACTGTTGGTTTGTCGATTGTATCTACCGAGATGAAGCTAACATAACTATTATTTTAATCTCAGGTACAATGGCACCAAAAAGTCGACCCGGAAAAGAAATAGCATCTACCTCACAGAAAGGCCAGAAAAGGGGAAGAAAAGAGCAAGCTAAATCCTCCTCGCTGCAAATACCTCGACGCATGTACGGGATAAAATGGGTCCTAGAGGAGGAAACAAAGGAGTGGTACAGGAACAATAAAGTAAAAAAATATGTTCACGTGGAATTGATACAAAAGGAGAGCCTAGCAAAGAAAAAACCTCGCATATTGGCCAAAATCATGGCGCTACATCTTGATTTCATCTTTCGAGATATGGGAGAGTGCAATCTTGATGTATCGTGAGAATTCTATGCCAACTGGTCACCAAAAACTACAGGGAGTGAAGTAAAGATTCGGGGCCAAGTCTTGCAACTGAATGCGGAGTTCTTCAACTCTTTTCTGGGTCTTCCATCTGTGGATCCATCACCGCTCAAGGAGCTTTATCGCAAACCTCCATACAGGGAAATCAGACACACACTATGCGGAACAAGATCAATGGCACGGTGGAGTCGTCACAAGGATACCGGTCGGCATAATACCTTCTCGTATGCCTCCTTGAACAGAGAAGCTCGGATATGGTTGTGGATAGTTAATTATTGCCTGATTCCAGGGTCACAGTACACAAAGATCATACGTGATAGAGTGTGCTTGGTGTACGCTTTGATGATGAACATCCCCATCAACATTGGGGCGATTATTCGATCTTCAATGCGTAAGGCCAGGCTGCACAAGAGGTCCCACTTCAGCTTTGGCAATCTGTTGACTGCGATATTGAGGAAGGAGGACATCGAAGAGGAACCTGTAGATCATAAGCTTCCACACAACCCGAAGAAGGTTGACCTCACAAAGGTTAAAGATGCTGAATCCATGCATGGCGTCAACCTAACCACTGCAGAAAGACATGCTCGCGACGAAAGCTTCTCCCGCCATTTATATGGCATGATGAAGTTTACTATGATGAGCGGGGGTCGTGTTCCAACTGTTGCAGAGCTCCAACAGTTGGATTATGACTACCCAATGAATGAGCATGCGAGGGCGATGTGTGGAGTAGGTGTATATTTTGAGAAACCTCTTGATGAAGACATGCCAACCGATGATGATCGACGAATGCCAGACTCTGATGTGGAGGAGAAATCTGATGACGAAGACTTTGATGATGATTCCGATGCAGGGGGTATGACCCCAGACATAGAGGATGAGTCCGGTTAATCCATTAAGGGCAGTGTGTCCCGTCTAAGTGTGGGGTGCTGGTAGTATTTGTATGCTATACTTCTTTGTCTGCATTTGCATTTATTCTAGTTCTTGTTTGTTTTAATTAGTCGTAATTAGTTAGTTTAAATTTTAAATTTTTTAGATTTTGCATGAAATTGTTCTGATAGACGACATGGTAGTATAACAAGAGTTTGTGCTAAATCATTACTATTGAGACATTTAGGCTCTACATGTGACTCACTGTGTGATAATTGTGTGGTTTAATTCATTTATCTGTTGGGTCAAGAGTCTATACTGCTCCCAATAAAGTTGACCATGTGCCTTGTGTGTGTGAGGATATAGTATATTCTGTGTTGTGACTGATGCTAGAACTTGCCTGGTGTGTGTGTAAAGCGAAATAAAGAGTGTGAGTTTAGGAGATAATTTAGGCATTTCTTTGGCAGCCTGTGATTGTTTACCTTCTTTTTACCTACCCGTGGACATTATCCTAGTCAACCCTTTTGAGCCTTTAGCTATTTTCTTTAACAGCCTCATATGTAGCCTAATCCATTTTTTTAAGACCATAATTTGATCCAAATTCCTAAGCGCTTTAAATTGTAAAGTCAGGTGACAAAATAAAAGGAAATTGTATGAGAGTGATGCCTTAAAGTTAATTGGTACTTGAATTTGTTATGAAAAAGAAAGGCTATTATAGAGGTGTGTTATAAAAAATAAAAAAAAAAATGAAAAATGAAATGAAAAAGAAAAATACAAAGTTGATTCTATTTAAAATTGAATAACAAAAGAGGTGAGAAGGGGTGGTAGATTAAAAGAAAGTAGAAATGTCGTTTGAAAGAAAGTGTAAATGGCATAATGTGATGTATTAAAGCGCTTAGGGAACTTAGTCACTATTTCTGGACAAAATAGTCCTACCCGTCCCTTAGCCTACATTACAACCTGTAAAGACCTATTTGATCCTAAGTTTAGCATTCTGATATTAGTGGAGCATTACACTAAGGACAAACCTATGGTCATCAGTTGCAACATATGAATTCTTTGTGAGAGTGAGAGAAAGGATAATCTTATACCTATGTTTTGAAAAATGAAATACTTGTGAGTAATTATGGGTGATATATTGTGAGACACACATGGTTGATGAGTTTTGGGTAGTCTTGTATGATTCTTTGTGCCTTAACTTTTGAATACGAATTAACCATCATCACGAGTCTATGTTGGAGGTTGAATTGTTTCTAGAAGTGATTAGAAAACTACTCTTTGTTAATAATTGTTGTGCCTGTCTTGATGAATATTTTGTGCTGTTACTGTGAAACCCTAAGTAGATGTTTATATGGACTTGATATTTTGTCTGAGGACGAACAAAGCATTAAGTGTGGGGTATTGATGTTAGGCGTATTTACACGCCTAAAGCACCTTAATGTACCCATATTTTAGCTAAGTTTTGAGGACAAAATATATAATTCCTACACTTTTAGTCCTTTTTCCTGTAAGTGAGCTAACCAACGTGATTAGCAAGTTTTCAGGTATAAATGATGAAGATTTTATCATTTTGTGGACTGTTGGACGCCAAAGGAAACCTCAACGTAAGAAGGACGACAGCTTCTGGAAACTGGTGGACTAAAAGTGATGCATGGAGAACATATCCCGGGCAAAAACAGTATTTCTTAAGACTTGGGGATCAGCAGTAACTTAGTAGGATTAGGACAAGGATAAAAACCCTATTTCAGTAGGACAAGGATAAAAACCCTATTTCAGTAGGACTAGGACAAGGGTGTTATAAAAACCCCTTATTTGCTGAATTTTTCAGAAAAAAATTCATTCCACCCCATTCTTCCTTATTCCTTACAATTTTCTTTCATCTATTCGACTTTTAATTTTCACAACAAGAGAAACGCTACTAACAACAGAAATCATGTCACAAGTGACGCCAAGACAGACTTTTCGTGAGTTTGTGATTATTTTGGTATGATGATAATGTCTATTGTGTTTTTCGTGGCATTCATGAGTAGCTAAACTTCTCTGTTAGGGTTATGGAAGCCTTATGAGATACTATCTATTGCTATGAGTTTGTGAATTCTTGATACGTATGTTGCTTATATCATTACTCTCTTCATCTTAAATTAAATTCTTGTGGTTGCAAACATATAGAATACGCAACTATAGCATTAACTTGTTCGAAAGAAAAGTTATATGTGTAGAAAAGAGGGTGTGTCAAGGAAATAGGGCTACCAACCCCTGTTTAAAAGCTAGTGTCGTAACTGGATTAACCTCTTGGAGAATTTGTACCATTAGACACACTTTAAGCTCGAAAGAGTTAAAGTGAGATAATCTGTGATGGTCGAAAGACGCTAGGATTTACCATAGAATACGAATCTCTATAAGCGCATGCATGTCTGAATTCCGCATAACTCATAGCTAATAGATACGTAGAACTCATAAGGTGGACATAACCCTAACTTACAATTCTCATTCATTAAAATCTTACTAAACATTCCGTTTTTCTTTGTTACTTTGATACTCTTAATTCACGCTACAATTAAATCCCCCCTTTTTCGTAGAATTCTCGATCAACAGTCTACTAATCGTTGCATACTTAGTGACCGAGTATTCCCTGTGGGATTCGACACCCAACCCAGTTGGGTTCTATATTTGACAACGACCGCTTACACTCTTACGGGAGCTGTAGTTTGAGCGTTATTAGCTACCCAGTCATCTAAAGTACGCATTCTTGGGAAGAGGAAACACCCTCCCGGTTATTGTTGCGGCTGACTTAGGTGAGCAGCAAGTTGCAACTCTCATCGTTGTTCTAAGGAAATACATGAGAGCCATCGGTTGGACCATCGCTGATATTATTGGTATTCCACCTGGGATATGTATGCACAAGATTTAGCTTGAAGAAAATTGCATACCCACTATTGAGCATCAAAGATGTTTGAATCCACCTATGCAAGAGGTGGTGAAGAAAGAAATTATTAAGTGGTTAGATGCAAGGGTAGTGTATCCAATCTCTGAAAATAAATGGGTGAGTCCGGTACAGTGTGTGCCCAAGAAAGGGGGCATGACGGTAGTTGCAAACGAAAGGAATGAGCTAATTCCACTCAGACCTATCACAGGGTGGAGAGTACGCATGGACTACCAGAAGCTGAATTCATGGACGCTTAAGGATTACTTCCCAATGCCATTCATGGACCAAATGCTTGATCGATTGGCAGGGAAAAGATGGTTTTGCTTCTTAGATGGTTATTCCGGCTATAATCAGATCTGTATTTCTCCCGAAGACTAAGAGAAGACAACGTTTACATGCCCATATGGTACGTTTGCCTTCAAACGTATGTCATTTGGGCTATGTAACGCACCCACCACTTTTCAGCGTTATATGATGTCCATTTTTTCTGATATGGTTGAAGATACCTTGGAGGTATTTATGGACGATTTTTCAGTTGTGGGTGAGTCGTTTGAATCGTGCTTGGCGAATCTAAGTATGGCGTTACAGAGATGTGTTGAATTCAACCTGGTGCTAAACTGGGAGAAGTGCTACTTTATGGTTAAAGAAGGTATTGTTCTAGGGCATAAAATTTCCGAAAGAGGAATTGAGGTGGATCGAGCTAAAATTGAAGTCATCGAGAAACTACCACCTCCAATCTCTGTAAAGGGAGTTCGTAGTTTCCTCGGGCATGCAGGTTTTTATCGAAGGTTCATTAAAGACTTTTCCAAGATTGCTAGTCCGTTATGCAAGCTTTTGGAGAAGGATGCAAAGTTTGACTTCGGTAAAGATTGCTTGAAGGCATTCGAATGCCTTAAAGGGAAGCTAATTGAAGCTCCTATCATTGTAGCGCCCGATTGGTCCCTACCATTTGAAGTTATGTGTGATGCAAGCGGAGTAGCTTTAGGTGCTGCACTTGGCCAGAGAAGAGAAAAGTTATTTCATCCAATCTACTATGCGAGCAAAGTCTTGAACGGAGCCCAGAAGAATTATACTGTCACGGAACAAGAGCTTCTATCAGTTGTTTATGCTTTTGAAAAGTTTCGTGCCTACCTGTTGGGGACTAAAGTGGTGGTTCATACCGATCATGCAGCACTGAGATTCCTAATGACGAAGAAAGATGCAAAGCCGAGGCTAATTCGATGGGTGTTATTGCTGCAAGAATTTGATTTCGAGGTAAAAGATAGAAGAGGCTGCGAAAACCAAGTGGCTGATCACCTATCTAGACTTGAGAATGAGCACACAGCGCAACCCGATCTTGATATTAATGATGCATTCCCCGATGAAGAGATCCTAGCCACGATGGTGGAAGAATTACCATGGTATGCAGACTTTGCAAACTATGTGGTAAGTAATGTGATACCTGCACATCTGTCTTTTCATCAAAAGAGGAAGTTCATGCATGATGTAAAACACTACTTCTGGGATGAGCCATATTTGTTTTGACGATGCGCGGATGGTGTTATCAGGCAATACATATCTCATGTGGAAGTGCCGAGTATCTTGGAAGCAAGTCATGCTTCCCAAGTTGGGGGACACCATGCAGGTGGTCGAACAACAAGGAAGGTATTGCAAAGCGGCTATTATTGGCCTTCGATATTTAGAGATGCTTACGAATTTGTGAGATGTGACCAATGTCAGAGACAAGGCACGATTTTGAAGCACCATGAGATGCCCATGTCAAAAATTCTTGAAGTAGAGCTGTTTGATGTGTGGGGTATTGATTTCATGGGCCCATTCGTAAATTTATTTGGGATGAAATATATCCTAGTTGCTGTCGACTATGTATCCAAATGGGTCGAAGTAGTAGCGCTGGCCGATAATGAAGGAAAGCGTGTTGTAGCATTCTTGAAGAGAAATATCTTCTCTCGTTTTGGGGTACCACGTACAATCATAAGCGATGGAGGATCACACTTTTGCAACAAGCTGTTCAAATCCGTGTTGGTGAAATATGGGGTTAAGCAACATAAGGTATCTACGCCTTATCACCCACAAACTAGTGGACATGTAGAGGTTTCTAATCGAGAGATCAAGCAGATCCTTGCTAAGACTGTAAACGCTAATAGGAAGGATTGGTCTCGGAAGCTGGACGATGCACTATGGGCTTATAGGACTGCATTTAAAATGCCAATTGCATGTCCCCGTACCAACTAGTTTATGGGAAGGCTTGTCACTTGCCCATTGAGCTCGAGCATAAAGCATTATGGGCGTTGAAGCGACTGAATTTGAATTGGGATGAGGCCATGAATATGAGATTGGAGCAGCTGAATGAGATGGATGAATTCCGTCTACATGCGTATGAAAGATCAGACTTCTACAAGGAGCGGATGAAAAAGTATCATGATCAACGGATTGTTCAACGAAACTTTCAAAAGGGTGATATGGGGACATGTCCCATCAACTCCTTATTCAGATTCTTCAGACAGTAGAGGCTTTCAGACTAGATTCAGACTAGATGCAGACTAGATGCAGACTAGATGCAGATTATATATAGACTATCATGTTTTAGACTTTAATTTTGTTTTGGGTATTCTATTACCCCACACAGATGTTACGTTATTCAGTTATGTTCATAATCGAACCTTATGGCCTTTCAGTATATGTTTCTGCATTATTATGTTATCTTATGCAGTATACAGGTACAAATATCAGTCATTGGTTAGCTTGTGGTCCTTTGGGGTCATGAGCACCATGTAGCATTTTGGTTCAGGAAATTGGGTTGTTACAAACTTGGTATCAGAGCCTAAGGTTCAATAGAGTCTTAGAAAGTCTGAAAGTCGTATCTAGTAGAGTCTTGTACATGGGTGTGTTGCGCGCCACATTTATGTGCAAGAGGCTATGAGATGTTTTAAGAATAGTTTCCCCTCTTTCAGTATTCATGTCGTGCCAGTGAGCATAATCATAAGTTAGTCTCTCAGTCTAATCCACTTCTTCTCTTTATTTCAGAACATGCCTCCTAAGAGAAAAAATCAGTCAGCCTCTCATCCCGAAGAACCTTTGGGCGATCATGTTTCTCATGCGGAGTTTAGGACCGCATTTACCACTCTTTCTCAATCAATCTCTGCTCATAATAAACGGCCAATAGTCATTCCAGCCAACCCAGTGTCCAACTCAGCCACAACTAGAATTGGGACTTCACCCAAATAAATCCTCCAACCTTCCTTGGGTCTAAGGTAGATAAAGACCCTTAGGAATTCTTAGATCAAGTTCAAAAAGTGACAAACGCCATGGGGGTGACTACTGTTGAGAGTGCTGAGCTAGCTGCATACCAGTTGCAGGATGTGGCTCATGTTTGGTTCAAACAGTGAAAGTTCAAAAGATTAGATGATGCAGGTCCTATAGAGTGGGAGGAGTTTGTCACTGCTTTCTTAGACAGATTCTTTCCCCAAGACCTTAGAGAATCCAAGGTGCTAGAGTTCATCAACCTCAGGCAGTGCAATATGACAGTGAAAGAGTATTATTTTAAGTTTACTCAATTAACCAGGTATGCCCCTCAAGTGGTTGCAGACAGTAGATCCAAGATGAGTAAGTTCGCTTCTAAGGTGAACGTCAGCGTGGTTAATGAGTGCAGATCCACCATGCTGAACAGTAACATGATCTTAGCTAGACTTATGACCCATGCTCAGCAGATAAAAAAGTAGAAAATTAAGCAGAGGGTAAAGCAGAATGAGAGAGCGAAGACAAATAACTTCAATTTTAGTCAGCCTAAGTCAGAAGGAGAAAATCGTTCCCAGTTTCATCCTAAGTCATCAGTTCCAGCTCCCTCTACAGCCAGTGCTCTAGTTCCTAAGTTCAGATAGGAAAACAAAGATAGAGCGCCAGGCTCTAAGACCCAGGGCAGTGTTAGCAGTGCCCGCACCTATCCTCTTTGCCAGACTTACGGTAAGCACCATCAGGGTGTGTGTAGAGCAGGTAGTGACCTTTGTTTTGGTTGTGGCAAGCCAGGCCATAGAGTTAGAGACTGTCCGCAGCCAGGTCCTCAGGGTCAACAGAATCGCTCTTTAGCTCAGTCTGATCTCCCAAATCAGTAGGGTGCCACTTCCAGTGCTACTAGCAGGCAATGTCCAAATCGTTTCTATGCTCTTCAGACTTGACACGATCAGGAAAGTTCTCCTAATATAGTTACTGGTACATTACAAATCTTTCATGTGCATGTTTACGCTTTGCTAGATCTAGGAGCTTCCTTGTCTTTTGTTACTCCTTATATAGCAGTTGATTTCAGAATCAGTCTCGAAATTCTAGCAAAGCCCTTCTCAGTCTCTACCCCAGTGGGTAAAACCATCATAGCCCGGTGGGTATACAGAAACTGCCCGATTATGATATTTCAGAAAGTTATGTCAGCAGATTTAGTCGAGTTAGAGATGCCTGATTTTGATGTCATTCTCGGCATGGATTGGCTTCATTCCTTCTATGCCACAGTCGACTTCAAAAATAGAATAGTTCAGTTTCAGTTTCCAAATGAACCCATCCTAGAGTGGAAGGGTAGTGTATCCGCTTTCAGGGGTCAACTTATTTCCTACCTTTGGGAAAGGAAAATGATATCTAAGGGGTGTGTTTATCATCTAGTTCATGTTAGAGATTCCAGTTCTGAGGCTCCCAGTCTCGAATCAGTCCCAGTAGTAAATGAATATTCAGATGTCTTTCCCGAAGATCTTCCAAGAATCCTTCCGAAAGGGAAATAGACTTCAATATTAATCTTCTTTCAGACACTCAGCCTATCTCTATTCCTCCATATAGAATAGCACCAGCAGAACTCAAGGAAATAAAAGAACACTTGAAGGATCTCTTACATAAGGGATTCATTAGACCCAGCATTTCCCCGTGGGGCGCACCAGTCTTATTCGTGCGCAAGAAAGATGGTTCACTCAGAATGTGTATAGATTACCGTCAACTCAATAAAGTCACGGTAAAAAACAAGTATCCTCTTTCCAAAATCGATGACTTGTTTGACCAACTTCAGGGTGCCAGTTATTTCTCTAAGATAGACCTCAGATCCGTCTATCATCATCTCAGAGTTAAAGAATGCGACATCCCAAAGACAGCTTTTTGTACGCGGTATGGTCACTTCAAATTTCTAGTCATGTCATTTGGTCATACCAATGCCCCAACAGCTTTTATGGACTTGATGAACCGCCTGTTCAAGCAGTACTTGGACATGTTCATCATAGTCTTCATAGATAATATTCTGGTCTATTCCCGCACTGAGCGCGATCATGCAGACCATCTCAGGACAGTACTTCAGACTCTCAGAAATCATCAGTTATTTTCCAAATTCAGTAAGTGCCAGTTTTGTCTAAGATCAGTATCATTTTTTGGCCATATTATTTCCGGTGATAGCATTAGAGTAGATCCTCAAAAGATCAAAACGGTAAGAAACTGGCCTCGCCCTATCTCTCCATCAGACATTAGAAGTTTCTTGGGTCTGGATGGCTATTACAGATGGTTTGTTGAGGGATTTTCTTTTATTGCATCCCTTATGTCCAGATTGACTCAAAAAAAAGTCAAGTTTCAGTGGTCAGATCCATGCGAGAAGAGTTTTCAAGAATTGAAGACTCGACTTACCTCAGCTCCAGTCTAGCATTACCAGATGGTTCAGACGGTTTCGTAGTATATTGTGATGCATCTAGAGTGGGTTTAGGTTGTGTCCTCATGCAGCATGGTAAGGTCCTAGCCTATGCCTCCAGACAGCTTAAACCCTATGAGAGAAATTATCCTACTCATGATCTTGAATTAGCATCCATAGTATTTGCATTAAAGATTTGGAGGCATTATCTCTACGGAGTTCATGTAGATGTCTTCACAGATCATAAAAGCCTCCAGTATGCCTTTTCTCAGAAAGATATCAATCTTCGTTAGAGAAGGTGGTTAGAGCTCTTGAAAGATTATGACATGAGTGTCTTCTATCATCCGGGCAAGGCCAACGTAGTGGCCGACGCTCTCAGTAAACTATCTATGGGTAGTATTTCTCATGTTGATGATAGTAAGAAGAATTTAGTCCAGGAAGTACACCAGCTTGCTAGACTAGGTGTTTGCTTAGTCGATTCTTCAGAGGGTGGTGTATGTGTTCAGAGTAGTTCAGAATCATCTCTAGTTTCCGAGGTGAAAGAAAAGCAAGATAAGGATCCTAGCCTTGTCAAGCCAAAAGAGTCAGTTCAGAATCAGAAATTAGAGGTTTTCTCCTAAGGGGGTGATGATGTTCTTCATTGTCAGGGTCATCTCTGTGTTCTAGACATAGATGACATAAGGCAGCGAATTCTTGCAGAAGTGCATGGTGTGCGTTACTCTATTCATCCAGGGGCCACTAAGATGTACCGTGATTTGCGGGAAATTTATTGGTGGAGTGGGATGAAAAGAGATATTGCAGAGTTTGTGGCTAAGTTCTCTACATGTCAGCAAGTTAAGATAGAGCATCAGAAGCCTAGTGGTCCTATGCAGGAGTTCAGTATTCCTACTTGGAAGTGGGAAGTTGTGAACATGGACTTCGTGACGGGTTTGCCTCGAACTCGTCGTCAGTATGATTTAGTCTGGGTCATTGTAGATAGAATGACCAAATCATCTTTTTTTCTTTCCAGTTCATACCTCTTATTCAGCCGAGGATTACACCAAGCTCTACATCAAGAAGCTGGTCAAATTGCACGGTGTTCCGTTATATATTATCTCAGACAGAGGTACCCAATTCACCTCTCATTTTTGCAAAACATTCCAAAAGGGTCTTGGTACCCAAGTTCATCTCAGTACAACCTTTCATCCTCAGATAGATGGTCAAGCAGAAAGGACCATTCAGACGTTAGAAAATATGCTAAGGGTGTGTGCAATTGATTTCAAGGAAAGTTGGGATGACCACTGCCTTTGATTGAATTTGCATACAATAATATCTATCATTCCAGTATTCAGATGGCTCCATTCGAAGCTCTCTATGGTAGGAGATATAGATCTCTAATCGGTTGGTTCGAAGTTAGTGATGCCTCAGTCATAGGTCCTGACTTAGTATTCGACACCTTAGAGAAAGTTCAGTTAATTAGAGAAAGACTCCAGGCTGCTCAGAGCCGATGAAAGTCTTATGCAGATGTTTGTAGAAAGGATCTCGAGTTCGAGATTGGTGACTATGTCTACTTCAAGATCTCTCCTATGAAGGGAGTGAAGAGATTCGGCAAGAAGGGAAAGATCAGTCCCCAATATGTCGGTCCCTTCAAGATTCTCAGTCGATTCGGAAAGGTAGCTTATGAGCTCGAATTGCCTTCAAATCTAGCCTTAGTTCATCCAGTCTTTCATGTCTATTTTCTCAAGAAGTGTATAGGTGACCCATCAGTCGTAGTCCCTATTCAGAGCATTGATGTTCAGAACAACCTTTCTTATGAAGAGATTCCAGTTGAAATCTTAGACTATCAGACTCATAGATTGAGGAACAAAGAAGTCCCTTTGGTTAAAGTTCTTTAGAGAAATCAGTCCGTCGAGGGAGCTACTTGGGAAGAAAAAACAGATATGCATACCAAGTACCCTTACCTTTTCCCCGCCAACTCAGATCAAGCTCAAGGTAACAGTTCTCCTTAAGCTTACTCAGTTTCATGATTAGTGTGCATCGCTAACTTAGTATTCAGTCTCATGCTCATGTTCCCTTGATAAGCTTGGTATCAAGTACCACCGCATATTCAGTCATGAATTCATGTATTATATCAGTTATATAGTTATGCATCAGACATGCATTCTCATTGTGAGAAAACTTAGTTCTTCAGAACTTTCAGTTATGTATTTATGAATCAGTTATGCATGCATCAGATATGCATGTTCAGTATGTTATGTTCAGCTTGTAAGTCACGTCCGTCATGAGATCATGTTCTAGTTATTCATGTTTATCTCATTGTTTCCCCTCTCAGTCAGTCTCATTCGAGGATGAATGTTCTCAAGGGGAGATATTGTAATACCCGTGTTTTTTCTTAGCTTGAAAATCATCTCAAGGATGTTAGAACTTGCTTTGAAATAATAATTCAATCTTATACACATGGTATTTCCACAATTTTCACTTCCTATCACGTGGGAAATTGAATAAGCTTTCCATCTATATATAATTTGCCCAAATCTGACACCTGGGCGAAGAGTTAGAGCCTTTTTAGTGAGACAGTGTTTGACCTGAGCCTTCAGCGCGTCGCGAAGATAGCTCAAATGGCAATTGTCAAATTCCAGTGTTGTTCCGCAATACTGGCGCATCGTGCCAAACTTCCAGTTCATAGACAAGGTGGAAACATGATAGCTCCGCGTCGCACCACCGTGCAGTTTCCCAAATGTCAATTTCCAGTGACACGACGCGATAACGCCGCGTCGCGCCAAGGTCCCAATTCGAGAAATTTTACTGAAAATTAAATTACGTGTCCAGGGTTAAAATGGTCAATTTCCCCCCCTATATAAGCTTCCAAACATGGGATTCCGCCTTTATTCATCCAAAATATTGATGTTTTTCTTAAATACTCTCAAAAACTCGAGCTAGGGTTTTCATAGAAGGTCCAATTTTAAGAAGTTCTCACCATCAATCTTCATGAAATCATGATCTAAGGTATGCATAGTTTTCATTCATGGACTCCTTTCGTCTATGAAGTCCAAGAATCCTTTTTAACTACAAGTTATGGATTTTCTTCATGTTTTCATGCTTTGTATGTTCTCTTTCATGTTGATAAATGAGGAATTGATTTCTATTCCATGATTTGATGATAAATTCCATGTGGGTTGATTAGTATAGATAAAGATTTACGAAGTCTCATGACTAAAAACCTAGTATAATGAAATTGGAATTGAACCATGATGTTTAATTGCTATACCATGATGTTTACATATACCATGCCTGTCATATGTTTGATTAAATGCCTAGATGAAGGAATATTGTCTAACTAGCATGATATCATGAAATCCCCATGTATGTACAAGATCATTCCTATTACATTTTTGATGAAATGTTTCTATGAATGTAGTATGTATTATGATGGTAGTTAAGTCTTCAAGTAAATCATGCTATGTCAGTTTCCTTCCATCGAGTCCTGGGGGTACTTGTACCCGAAATACTAGTTGTGTGCCTAGATCCATGTCATGTTTTCATGATACTCTCAGTCAAGCTATGAACTCTTAGACTTCAGATAGTCTCATGACTCAGTCAGTTGTCAGATATCATTAGTATTTCATCAGCCACAGAAATTCAGTAACTCAGTCCATGCTCAGATCAGTTCAGTAAATCATGTTCAGTGTCCATTCAGATGGGAATAGAAATTAGCATCGCGTGAACCCAAGGATGGGGACTCACCTGTTATACGAGGGAGTGATTCCTAGAAGCAATCCTTGCGTTCCAGAACTATGTAGCCAGCATAGGTTGAGCTATCGTAGCCTTCTATATGAAGGTAGATGAGGTGGCTTAGCCTGTTATGTGAGGGTTCCCACCGTTCTTGATAGAGTTACCTGTTATATGAGGGTTACTCACATGTTGTCCTTACCAGTGGCGCGGTATTGACACCCTTCTAATCAGGGCATAGATTGTACCCCAGCTCAGCTATTATAGTACCTTTGGGGCATGTCGGTTAGATACTACTTCCCACAGTTTCATGTTACAGAATCAGGACTGTCAGATACAGTCAATCAGTCTCAGTAATAGAACTCAGATAGTTCTTCAGATTTCAGGACTGTCAGACACAGTCAACTCAGACATAGTACGAAACTCAGATAGTTCCATCAGATTTAGGATTGTCAGCTACAGTCACCCACGTTATCAGTTATATTCAGATACAATCACCCATGTTATCAGTAATACTCAGATACATTCACCCATGTTATCAATATTATTCAGATATAGTCCTTCATGTTATCAGTCATATCAATTACTAGCATGTCACGTTATTAATATACAGACTCAGAAATTATGAAATTACGTTGTCAGTTACAGTTACGTAATTATGCATATATTCTCACGTTCATGTTAGACAGTCAGTTAGCATTATTCATGCATGTGAACCATTATATATAGCCTACCTCACATGTATACTTGGTACATATGTACTGACGCATTCACGCTATGGTGCTTTCTTTTTATGTTACACCATAGGTTTAGAGACACGAGTTATAGATCAGCAGTAGATTCTAGTTTCAGCAGTCAAAGTAGAAGTGAGTCCTCATCCTTCGAGGACATAATGATTTTCTAGTAACTTATTGATTAGCTTATTAGTTGGAGTTAGTTGGGGACACGTCCCATAAACTTCTTATTCAGATTCTTCAGAAAGTAGAGGCTTTTAAACTAGATTCAGACTAGTTGCAGACTAAATGCAAATTAGATACAGACTATCATGTTTTAGACTTCAGATTTGTTTTGGGTATTCTATTACCCCACACAGATGCTACGTTATTCAGTTATGTTTATGATCGAACCTTATGGCCTTTCAGTGCATGTTTTTGCATTATTATGTTCTCTTATGCTGTATACAGGTACAAATATCAGTCATGGGTTAGCTTGTGGTCTTTTGGGATCATGAGCACCGTGTAGCATTTCGATTCAGCAAATTGGGTCGTTACACGTATGATTGGGTACAAGTGGGACTTTAGAGTCGTAGGTTGGTTAGTGTGGGGGTTGAGATTCTGCTCAGGGTACGAGTGGTGGGAACTATTGACACCTAATTTTTGCCCTCCGCAGCTAAGTTTAATTTCGAGTTTCTTCGATTTTCAAATAAAATTACAATATTTATTTTATTATAATAAATATTTTCTAAAGTATTTATTAGGATAATTTTTCCATTTTTAAGTAGCGATTATATTATCGTATTCAATTATACAGAATTCTATAATTTTTTACTTAAATATTTATTTTGCGAAATATCAAATTTTAATCAAGGATTATCTTGAAAATAAATTTAAATGATTAAAATCTTGATTTAAATGTCATTTGTTCTTGAAAATAATTTATTTGAATAATAATAATAAATAAATAAATAAATAAATAAATAAAAATATATATTTATTTAATTTTATTAAATCAAGGAAACTCAAAATCAAACGAGGTATTTATTTGTATCTAATTTCGATTTAATTTAGTCAATTTATTAAATTTGACCATAATTGAAATCAAATTGGCCATAATTCCAAGGCAATTGACCAATTTGATTTTCAATTTGATCAAAATATAGGGTTGTTCAAAACCGAATCGTATCCGATAAGCCATCCGCAAAATTAGCTTATTGGCTTATTGGTATTGGCTTATCGGATAAATGGTTAGTGAACGGATTAAATTTTTTTAATTAACGGCTTATTGGTGTGGGGGTGGATTACACAATTTTCTTATTGGATAAACCGTTAACCCATTAAGAATTACCATATATACTTATATTTTTCACCTAGATATATAAAATATATATTATATTATATTATATTATATTATATTATATTATATTATATTATATTATATTATATTATATTATATTATATTATATTATATTATATTATATTATATTATATTATATTATATTATATTATATTATAGTAAAATTTAAACTCAAACCTAATGGATCTAAATTCTAACCTAAAGCCCATCCCTAATTAACCCTAAACAATAAAGTACTTACTAACTAGTAACTACTAAAGTTATTATTTATTCAAGTACAAAAGGTCAAAACCTGTTTAACTCATAACCTGTTCATTGCTTTGGTTTGCTTTGCCGACTCAAATCAAAAGTACTCAACAGTAGCCAAAGTTTTAAAGAGATTTAGCACTAGTATTTCTGTTGTCAGTGTCAATGTGAAAAGAAAAGAATGTTCTATTCTATTTTGTTTTCTGGTTTTGAGACACATTCAAGAAGGAATTGTGGATGTCCGATAAACCGTCCGATAACCGCCCGATAATTATTTATCCGTTACCGAACCAACCGATATCTTATCAATTGGCTAGTGAATTTATATATTTTAAAATCGATAACCGTTAAGAAACACCGTTAAGTGTAATGGTCCATCCGATCCGTTCGATAAGCAGCCCTATCAAAATATTAATTAAATTCGGCTAAATCCTAAATCTTAATCGGGGGTTATGTTTTAAATAATTCCCAAAATTATAATAATCCCATCACCCAACAACAAGTGGCCCAATTCTAATCCATTAATTAAACCAGCCCATCTTTCATTTTTTTTAAAATTGGGCCAACTATCCAACATCAGCAACCCAATCTTATTTCCCTTTTTCTTTTTCCCTTTTAACACAAAATCAACCACACCAGTCCAATCCACCTAAATGACCCAACCCAATTCTACAAAACCCAACTCAATTCACTTTATATACTCCCTTAACCCGTTTTAACGTGAAACAACAAAAATACACCGACAATAAAACAGTCAGCAAGAACAACAACTTCAACGTGTAATAAAAAACAACGACAACAACGATTGCGAACAACAAAACCCAATCCCAGAAAACCATAACAACTTTGTTAACAACAACAATAATGTTCAACGATAACAACAATTGTTAACAACAAAATAAACAACGGTAACAACAAGTCAACAACGGCAAAATCCCTTTTTACCAATTTACCCTTTGGTACAACCGTCCATGGCTAAAAAATCAGAGGCTTTTGTTGTCTTCAGTCCATGATTCGTTTTTTTAGGTAAATAATTAACTCCTAACATTTCTTTTCTTTGTCCCACTGTGAAATTCAAAAACCCTTCAAGAAGTAAACTCAAATTCACCTTTTGAAATCTAAAAACCCTAGTTTTCCCCCCCAATTTCCCCCTATAAATAGACAGTGAAGTCCCACATTGGCAAAACACAGGAGGGATGCTGGGTATATAAGTAAGCAAGCCTTACTCCCTAGTGACACATTTGAAAGCTGTGCGGGCTTGGGCCTAGAGAGGACAATATCACTAGTGGGTTGGTGAGTTACAGAGGTCTCTCGGGCATTGATGGTTCGGGATGATCGTCGCGGCCAGGGTCCCGTCTTGAGGTGTGACAAAAATGGTATTAGAGCCGCTCTTGTGTTAGCCTTGTTGATGTGGGCCAGAGTTCAAACTGAGTGTAGGCAAATCCCGGTAAGGCGAGGCAAACCTCAGTCTTGAGTCTAGGAAAATCCTATTGGGTAGCGCAAACCTCAGCGAGGACACTGAGTCCTTAAGGGGGGTGTATATGACACCCAAACTTAGGAGAAGTAGTACCACATCGGTAAAACACAGCAGGGGTGCTGGGTATATAAATAAGAAAGCCTTACTCCCTAGTGACCCATTTTAAAGCCTTGTGGGCATGGGACCAGACCGACAATATCAATAGTGGGTTGGCGAGTTACAGGTGTCTCTCGAGCCTTGATGGTTCAGGATGCCCATCGTGGCCAGGGCCCCGACTCGGGTCGTGACAAGAGGGGGAGAGGATTTTGGGAAAAAGTTGAGGGTTCTGAAGGTGCTTGCTTTTAACCCCACGTAACCAAAATTATCGAGGAACACAACTCGCAAAATCCGAAGAATTTGTTTGAATTTCGACGAAATAAAATCAGGTTTCAGTGGTGGAAATCGCAATGTGATAAGCTTGTTCGTTCCGTTCGCTGCCCAAAAACAGGTGCGAGACCTCGTAATTTTTTTTTTATTCTTTGCTACAATTTGATGTTGCAACGTGAATACCACGGTATCGATGAACTTAAAGGCCAATATTTGAGATTTATGTGTTCTTTCTATTACTGGATATTAAAGATTCGGCCTTATCGAAATACACCTGTGGAAAATCTTCTAGCTTTGTTATTTTCGTGGAATTATTTGTCGCTATTTCAGCTTATAAAGTTATTACTATAGTTATGATTATGGTTATTTTGTTTATACTGGAGAAGCGAAATTCGTCCCAGATTGTATCTTGTTGCTTTGAGGGATGTTTCCTGTATCTTTTCTCCTTTTACTTTGTATGTCACTTAAATAATATTAAGTAATAAATAGATAATTGAAATGGAAACATCTTATATTTCAACAATAATAGTTAGTTTGGTATATGCACGAATTAAAGTTGGTAAACATCAGTGAATAAAATTAGAGGGGTATGTTTGTGTAGTGTAATTTTGAGAAAAAATGTTTAAGTCTCTCATGCCCAAAAACTCCAAGTATGTGATAGAGTCCTTTAACTTCAAGTATACGATTGATTGCGTGATTCTTATGTTTCGTCACAAGGTTTCAATTCAATTATTTGTGATATACTATTTTCAAGTAACTAGGGAGAATCTTGGTCTCTTTTGTTTTATTGTTGTTATGAGTTTGCTCCTATGTTCCAACTAGAAGTGCAAGGCCCGTGTAAGTTTGAGGAGTAGAATATTTTCATTAGTATGATTGAGCTGAGGGGATCACAATTGGAACCTTTTTTTAACCTTCTTGTTGAATTTTGTGATAAAAAATATAAAGAAAAAAGAGGCGTAAATCTGATGAAATAGCTTAAATCAAATATCCAGCAGATTATTGATTTTCAATATCGCAAAAATTAAGAATCATGTAAAACTTACCCGATAAAGAGAATACACACCTTAGACTCACTATTATTTTGTTTAATTATTAATTTTAACACAGGAAAAAAGTGTTGTTTTTTAATAGAGAAGGAAGAGTTGAGATTTTCTTTTCTTTATTTTATTTTTAAAATAGAGAAATGTTAATTAATATTGAGGAGCTATAAAAAGTTGAGAAAGATGGCTACACATATTTGATAGAAAATTTGCTAATGTTAAGAAAGTGTGAAGTGTTTGGTAGCAAATTTGTGATAGATACACGTTTTTTGTACTTAAATTTACTTTATTTATATTTAAATTAGTTGGTAAAAATCTTTTGCAAATAATCTTTATACTTCTTTTCTTTAATTTCTTTAAAATATAGTAATAAAATTTACTTATGCTTTATTCTTCTCACACTTTACTACATACATTTTATCCTCTTTAAATCTCATTATGCCATTTTACCCTCTTTAAACATCACTGTACATTAAAATCACGATTGAAGCAGCTGAAGCTGAAATCAGTCAATTTTTAAATTTTTTTATGTTAATTATTGTTATTTACAGTATTTTTTATTTTATTTTCAAATAAAATATGTTGCTTTATATTTTCTTCTGTCCCGTCCCAATTTATGTGACACTAATATAATTTTGATAATTAATCAAATATTTTATATTGACATATCATTTTGTTATTCTTATTTTTCTAATACATAAATGACTTATAATAAGGAGTGATATAGTAAAATCATCATTTGAAAGACGAAAATTTAATTTAAAACATTCAGAGTTAATTTCACATTTTATGTCTATTTTATTCTTCATTAAATATTATTTATCTTCTTAATACTTAGATGACACATAGTAATTAATTCAGAGCGATTGATTATGTTATTACTATAAAAATTAATAAAATTTTATCATATCCAATAATAATCATCGATAATTCACCGAAATAGTATATTAATTAAATACGGGATTCTATATTTGCATATGCAAAATATAATATTATTAAACATTATTGGATAGTGCATTATATTTATCTTTCACAATAATAAAATTTTACTATATATTTTTATTTATTTCTTTTTAACTTGATACATATTGACCCAACACAAATTCTAAGAAAATATTCATTAGAAATTTATTTTATTAAATTAAATTTATTAATTTTGTGCTTTAAAAATTTAAAGTTAAGTTTAAATATTAGTATTTCTATATAAGAAAAAATAATTTTAAAATTTAAATTTACTAAAATAAATAAATAAATAAATAAATAAATAAAAAGATTAATTTTCTATATAAAAGTCAATTAAAATAATAAAATTGTTTTATTTTAAATATTTAATTGCAATTAATTAAAATAATTTTTTATTTTTTCATGATTTATACTGCACCGATAAAATTTTTAGAGTTGAATAGAACTTTTATCTATTTTTAAAAATTATTTTAACTTGTTAATTATTGTGATTTATAATAATTTTTACTTAATTATCAAATAATATATTTACTCCTTGTGTCCCAATTTATGTGGCTTCGATACAATTTTAAGAGTCAACTAAAGTTTTATATATCTTTTAAATATTTTAAGTTGTTAATTATTATGATTTGTAGTACTTTTTCTTTTATCTCAATTTATGTGGCATTGCTAAAATAATGAGAGTCAATAAAATTTCTATATGTCTTTTAAATATTTCAAGTTATTAATTATTGTGATTTGTGGTAACAAATTAGTTTTGAACATGACAGTCAATTAAATAAATAATTTTTTTTTTACTTCCAATGTGTAGTTATAGTTAATTAATATAAATTAATAGAATATATTAAATATTTAAAAAATTATGATGAAACAATGGAATTATTATATATTGGGGTATGGTATGTAATTAAGTGGGAGTATAGTTTTCTTTTTGTTAATTGCATAAGAGGTGGTCGAAAATAATTTTTTATTTTTTCATGATTTATGTTGCACCGATAAAATTTTGAGAGTTGAATAGAAATTTTATTTATTTTTTTAAAAATATTTTAACTTGTTAATTATTGTGATTTATAATAATTTTTACGTAATTATCAAATAATATATTTACTTCTTGTGTCCCAATTTATGTGGCTTCGATATAATTTTGAGAGTCAACTAAAATTTTATATTTCTTTTAAATATTTTAAGTTTTTAATTATTATGATTTGCAGTGCTTTTTCTTTTATCTCAATTTATGTGGTATTGCTAAAATAATGAGAGTCAATAAAATTTCTATATGTCTTTTAAATATTTTAAGTTATTAATTATTGTGATTTGTGGTAACAAATTAGTTTTGAACATGATATCCAATTAAATAAATAAAAAAATTTTACTTTCAATATGTAGTTATAGTTAATTAATATAAATTAATAGAATATATTAAATATTTAAATCATTATGATGAAACAATAAAATTGTTATATATTGAGATATGGTATATAATTAAGTGGGAATAGAGGGATATTTTGGTAATTGGATAAGAGGTGGTCGAAACCACCTCTTCTATATAATAGAAAAGAAATGATAATGCTCCAATCTTTAAAAATTCCATATTTGGCATATCATTCTGATTTTGGCTCACTGCTTGAATGACCTCTTATGTGCACAAATAATTAAATTCACTGACAAGAGTGCATCACATTTATATGAGACCATATTTGTTGTGTTCCTAATTCTCTTGATCGACCTTATGCTTTATTTGTCTATGTGATTTTTTTGTGTGTGTCTTGAATGATTACCTCCACCCCTTTAATGTGGTAAATTATTATAAAATAACCTAAGTACAATAGAGCACAAACTTTTACTTTAGAGAAAGGATTGTAATATCATTTGATAATTCTTATCCCGTATTTTGCATGAAACCCCTCACCGAGTCCAAAGGACTCCAATCCTTGCATCACTCTGGGCGAAGCCCATTCGTTCAAGTCAAAAAGGCGGATTAATGGGCAAAAATAGTGCTGGTATACAACAGATATACATGGATATGTGACAATTATAGATGAAAGGAAGCTGATTATACAGTGGGGGACTAGAATTGTATGTATGTGAATTAAATATAGTCATGTATACACCGGATATACATAAAAAATGCAGAAAAATACAACTGATATACATATGGTATACACTCCAGGAGAATGGACCTAAAGTTGGGCCAAAAAGTGGCCCAACTCTAACTTTAATCCTTTATTCTCTTATGAATTGCCATTTATATACTTGTCTATTTGTATTAGCACTAATTTTACCTAATTAACCTAGTGATATCCCACGTTGTTTCCATGCCATTTATCTCGAATTCTTCGTTTATTGTATAATTTTTCCCACGTAATTCATAAGAAGAAAAAAATGAGTACTTTAGTCCAAATGACATTTGTTTTTGTTCATACGACTAACTGTCTACTTGGGTAAAAAATAATTTTCTTTAAAATCGAAAAATATACTTTTTCTCATAAATTCTATTTTTTCATAATCAACAGAAAATATTTTTTAACATGATACTTTCTTAATATTTTTCAAAGATGCCATTTATAACAAAATGAACATTTTTATGACAGTAATAATAAATAATCCTCTTTTTTCATAAAAAATCAACTTACTTGCTCTAAATTCAAATGTGCCACCTAGTTTAGATAGGTTTCCTTTTTCCATGATTTTTCTGTAAATGATTATGAATTGAGTAGAATTTTCTCAATTAGAACACTCTTTGATTTTCTTCCTCAAGATTCTAACTTATCGTGATTAATTGTGAATTAAGTAAAAAGAAAAAAAATTCAAATGGAATATTTTGTAACTTTCTCAAAATTAGATTAAGCGGGATATTTCGTAAAATTTTCCAAATTAATATTAAATTAAGAATAATATTGTAGCTTTCTCTCTAATTCGAGTAGACTATTTCTCGTTTGAATAAACAAATATCAATTTTAAGTAAATAAATAATGTTAATATTTTTTACAAAAATCGATCCTTTTGTAAAGTTAGTCACCTTTTTTTTAGTTAGTCAAAAAGATGATCTTTTGGTGAACCGTTTTTAAATGGACGCTCCTAAGTTCCTTAAAAACCTTCTTAGGGCGTTAATTGAACCCTTACTCAATTTCTCTTATTTTAAAGATTTATTTCTTTTTTTTTAATCTTTAAAATATCTTTAAGCTTTTCTTGATATTTTTCATATAAAAAAAATCAAGTGGCGACTCTGTAAATATTTTCAAAATTATTTCAGAGTTTTCTTAAATAGTTTGAAAAGGTCAAAACTATTTTTATTTTAAAAGA
Organism: Capsicum pubescens; assembly: GCA_030864215.1. Classification (NCBI taxonomy): domain Eukaryota; kingdom Viridiplantae; phylum Streptophyta; class Magnoliopsida; order Solanales; family Solanaceae; genus Capsicum; species Capsicum pubescens. Next base: position 101,069,402 of record CM061545.1, read on the forward strand.
AAATTCGAATAGGGATAAAATAGAAATGGAGACTCTGCTGGGGACTTCACTAGGTTCTAACAAAATGTATGCTAACTTCTTTGACTAACTATTTGGGTTGTAATATTTAAACTATTTATCTGCTTATGTGTTTAAATTTCTGCAAATTTTAAATTGTTGCATTTCATTGCATATTCCTGTATTCGAAATATATAAATTATTTGGGATTTCGTGAATGTCTCGGCCCCTATTGTTCAACTCCAAATCAAATATTGGAAATACGATAGTTTATTAGCACATTAGGCTTCCGATGGTTATTCATATTTTCAAACTCAAGCTGTCCTCTTGGGAATTTGAACAATGAAAATAGATGGCGAGTTCTCCCAGGGAGTCTTTTTATTTTGCATATCTCGACTTGAGAATTCTCCTCACGCTTTTCCATCATGATTTTCTCGTCAAAAGCCCACTCTAGACACTTAGGATATAGTGAAACTAAAATCCTATTTTAAGCATAATCCTAAGGTGACCCAATACCCGAGGAGGTATTGGGCCCATTAGAAAACCTGCTCTGCATCTATTGGCCACGAGCCAATTACAAACGAATCATGTTTATGTGTTGAAAATATATGTCTGCTTAATCTAATCAATTATCCTTTGGGGTAGGGGAAGGCCTAATTTTGTTTTCTCTCATATAGGAATGACTCAATCATACCCCGGTAGATAGTTCAAGATGGTTACTGGACCTGATGACTTCCTTAAAGTATGGTGGACTCATATGAGTGGAAAAGATAAAGAGATTGTTAGCACCTAATCAGAAATCTACCGATACTTATAGAGATGGACGCTTAGCTTGAAATAATCCATGAGCTAACAACATTCTGTGATGATGACAAGATGGTGTTTCGCTTATGGGAAGTTGAATTAACCCCCACTATTGAATAATTAATGACCTGTTATGAGAGCCTTGATATGTGTGGAAAAAGAAGGAGTGCACCCGACAAAAGTATTCTAGTCTCCACTGTATGGAACCGTCAGGAGATCAAAAATGCCTTTTTGATCAACGACGATACCTGGTTGGGGAAACATGATAGAGATAACATACCTTTTCATGGGTTGTATCGCCGGTTTGGAAAGTACAATGCTTTTGGGAAGTTTGGACACAAATTTGGATCAGAGTCAAAATAGAGGGAGAAAAGAGCATTTGCTTTCATCGTGGGTTTGTTTGGAACTATGGTGTTCCCACAAAGAGAAAATGACACCATTCATTCAAGAGTCGTTACAGTGACGCACACCCTCTTCTATGGAGTAGATTACAAAACCACTAAAGTATTCAATACTTTAGCTCTCATGATCGTCGCTAAAATATATAGGGCTTTGGGAAGGTGTCAAGACAATCATCATTTTTTTCAGGGGTGCTACCTCATCTTGCAATGGTGGATGATGAAAAATTTCTTCAAAGATCCCAGAGTAGAGCAGTCGGAACCTCAGACAAGGGTAGATCTATTATCATTGATATTTGGCTGTTCTTGCACAGATTTAAGAGGATAGACTCTCTAGGTTTTTGGTTTAATATTTTCGGGGAATTGAGAGAGGACAACGTTCTGTGATTTATAAGATATCTTCGCCCAGGGAAGTACATCACTCGAGAGAATGAATGACTTTTTTTAGTACTTCTTGGTCTCATTGGAACTCGTCCTTACAACCCCGACAGGGTTCTTAAGCAGTTTGAAATCAAGCAAGAAACACTGTAAACAGTGCCTATGGTTAGATTTTTCACCGAATATGCAGAAGGTGGAACTCTACTCAAACAGTACATGGTATATGGGTGGAGGAGAAGAAAGACGAAGGAAGTTTTCTTTTATATTGGGTATGATCCCGAGGTTAGTGATACCTACAATGAGTGGTTGAAGGAGAATCTTGACGGAACATTGGCCTCGGGCCTGAATGTACCCACACAGATCATTAATGTAGAGTCAGAACATCACATTCGGCTCCACAGGCTGCAAGATGAAGTCCGAAGAAAAGTGAAATGATGCACCACAGATGCATATGGAGGATTTCTTAACTATACACCAATTGAGAGAAGAGATAAAACGATCTAGGCAAGAGGTTGATGATGCAAAATAGTGTTTTCTTGATTTGGATGACCACATGGCTTCTCAAATTGATAGCATAGGGAAAATGACCAACGAGAATAAAGCACAATTATACGGGAGCCACTTGATCATCAATAGATATCACATATGGAAAGAGGTGGATAAAGCTAAGAAAGTAAAGGCCAACGAAAGAGCATTTAGGTGTTAGTTTTTCATCCCCTGGGCAAGACTTTGTTCTTTTCATGTCATTTTCCCTTCCTTAAAGATAGTATCCCCTTATGCAACTTTTGTAAACATTTATGGCTTTCTATATATCTATGAATAATTGATTGGTTTAAGAGACATATGTTATTTTCAAATTCACTAGGCCCACCCTTGGCTCAAAAGGGTCACCCAATTAAGACGCACTTATTATCTATTGTTGTGCGATATAACTATCTTATGTGAATTAACTATTTTATGTGCTTATGTGTGCTGTTTAAATCAAAGGTAAATTGATCTACTCTTCAACAAAGTTTCAGAAACCCTATAGGCAAAATATACGCCTTCTATCCAAAGTCCGCCCAAAATATTTCAGGTCTCTAAGTATCCTAAAAAGTTCTCAACCAGTCTTCACTAATCAACCAGTCTTCACTAACTTTCCTTTTAGATTCATTCTTATTCTATTAGGAAAATCGTTCATGGACTCAAGAATTCTTGCTTATTTGAACTACGTATGGACTGATTTCTCCTTTGTGAGATAAGTAGGCAACCTTTTGGCTCAACCTCTATCTTTTAAAATCATTATGTGTCGTTTCATCAAAGAAAGTCATATGAGTCCAAAGTCAGTAGACTTAGGAAACATCATGTTATAAAACCCACTTATCCAAAAATCAATGGACAAAGTGCTACCCATTAATTTCCTTCGAGTCAATACCCATCCGTGGATCAATTTACCTAAGATGAAAGCAACTTTATGTGCTTATTTTATGTCGGATGGCTTGCATTACTTTCCACGGATGGGATCTAACATATTTTCCTTTTGACAACAGTTAATCAAGTAAGAAGAAATTAATCTGCGTTGACAACAGTTGGTTGAACATCAATACTTTCAAGGCAAAGAAACATTCCTTCATTGATTGTCGCTTAGTTGATGAATAGGAAGGAATGACTGTTAATAGTGATGAAAAGGCAAAGAGGTTACCTCTACTCTACTAGTCATTTCCTATATCTATAAAACCTACAAGTGATGGTCTCGAGGATGGAATAGGGAATTTGTTCAAAAAGTGGGATGCTATTATAGAGGATTGTCCTGAGAAGATCGAGATTAAGAACGCTTAACTAGGGAAAAGATGTCAAACTGGACTTCTACTCCAATCATGACTCCCCGATTGATGTGGTAGATGAAAGGATGAAATTTAACTTTTTGCAAAATCGGTGGTAGTCCGAATGAGGCTTGAGACCAACCCTTTAATTCTTATTTACCTTATTTTTGCTTTTTATGTTTCCCAAAAGGCTCAGACCCGTACTAGTACGGATCATAGCTAGTCTCTGTAATGTTTTAAATTTCAATAAAATCCTTCCTTATTGCAAAGATGTTTTTACTCATTTTTACTGCATTATTCGATCACTATAACTAACTCATGTTGTTTGTGATTACAGTAATAATAATTTAAAACTTGCCAATTTCATGTCATGTCATGAGCTAAATGAACAAGTAAAAGAAAATAATGATGAGTGGGAGAACCATAATAAAGAAATAATGGCCCCAGAATGATTAACAGAGGAACTGAAAGATTTTGAGGATATGTAAAAGCCCAACCTAGAAGAAACCAAGATAGTTAATCTAGGTGATGATAGAGAAGTCAAAGAAACCGGAATCAGCGTTCACCTTGCAAAAGCACAGAAAGGAGAACTCATCGGGTTGCTTAAAGAATAAATTGATATATTTGCTTGGTCCTATGATTACAAGCCAGGATTGAGTACAGATATTGTATCGCACAAGTTGCCAATTGATCTGGGGTTCAATCATGTTAAGCAAAAGTTGCAAAATTCATGCCAGATCTTAGTCTGAAAATCAAGGAAGAAGTCACTAAGAAAATTCAAGCCAACGTGGTTGAGGTCACAAAATATCCAACATGGCTAGCCAATATTGTTCCAGTACCGAAGAAGGATGGAAAGGTTAGGATTTGTGTCGATTATAGGGACTTGAACAAAGCCAGTCCTAAAGATAAATTTCCAGTGCCCAACATCCATATTCTTATTGAAAACTGTGCGAGGCATGAAATATAGTCATTCGTAGATTTCTTTGCTAGGTATCATCAAATACTGATGAAAGAAGAAGATGTAAAGAAAACGACCTTTATCACACCCTGGGATGTTTATCACTATAGGGTGATGCCCTTCGGTCTCAAGAATGCTGGTGCTACATATATTAGATCCATGACAATTATATTTCATGATATGATTCATAAAGAGATTGAAGTGTATGTGGATGATGTGACCATTAAATCTCGCAAGATTTCAGACCACTTAACTCATTTGAGAAAGTTCTTTGATTGGTTGCGGAAGTATAATTTGAAGCTGAATTCTGCTAAGTGCGCTTTTGGGGTACTGACCGGGAAACTGTTGGGCTTCATGGTTAGTAGAAGGGGCATTGATCTCGACCCCTCAAAAATTAAGGCAATCCAAGAACTGCCTCCTCCGAGGACGAAGAAAGAAGTCATGAGTTTCTTAGGAAGATTGAATTACATAAGCAGGTAGGGGTGTACATAGGTCGGGTTGGTTTGGTTTTTTATTGAATAAAAACCAAACCAATTATGTCTGTTTATTAAAACTATAAACCAAATCAAACCAACATAAAATCATTTTTTTAGGTTTAGATTTTAGTTGGTTCTTTCGGGTTTTTCATTTTTTTTGGTTTTTTTTATAATCTTTATTTTTTACAATTATATTGTGATTGAAGACTAGATTAAGTATGTTTTCACTCATGTGCTAATGAAAAAACTCAATTATGAAAAATTGAGGAGCGAAAAACTCTCTTGAAACTAAAAAGTAAGATGAGGAGTGAAAAGTTTAGGTTTTAAGTTTATATTGGGTTTTGGATCATTTTATTAGCAATTAATGAACAAATATTACAACTTAATATATATATATATATAAACACCTACTTTCTAAATATTGAAAATTAATAAAACTAATTGAAAAAGTATTTAAAAAGTAGATTATAATTAATATTTTATGTATAAAAAGTTAAATTATATATATGCATATATACATACATATATATATATATATTATGTCGGTTTGATTTGGGTTCTGTTTGACTTTTTTTTTTGCTAACAACAAACCAAACCAAGAATGGTCCTTTCTTTTCCAAACGCCAAACCAACCAAAACAAACCATAAGTCAGTTTTTTTTCTCGATTTGATTTGATTCTTCGGTTTGGTTTGACTTTACGGTTTGGTCTGTACACCCCTATAAGCAGGTTCATTCTAGGTCAATGGTTATTAACGAACCAATCCTCAAGATGTTGAAGAAAGATGCAGTAAATAAATGGACTGAGAAATGCCAGTGGGCTTTTAATTGGATTAAGAATTATTTATCCAGTCCACCAGTACTAGTTCCTCCAAGGGAAAGAAGCCCTCTGCTGTTGTATTTATCGATCTCAGACAATGCATTTGGATGTGTCTTAGGGAAACATGATGAAACTAGAAAGAAGGAAAGAGCAATTTATTACTTGAGTAAGAAGTTCACTCCACATGAGGCTCGTTAAACGCTATTGGAAAAGAAGTGTTGTGCATTGACCTGGGTGGCCCAGAAGCTGAGGCATTATCTGACGTCATATATAATGTATCTTATCTCCAGAATGGATCCCATGAAGTACATATTCCAAAAATCCATGCCCACAAGGAAATTGGCCAAATGGCAAATGCTATTGAGTGAGTTCGACATTGTGTACATGACTCAAAAGACGATCAAAGAGCAAGCCTTAGCGGATCATCTAGCAGATAATCTAGTTGATGAAAAGTATAAGCCACTCCGAACTTATTTCCCAGATGAAGAGGTATTCTTCGTAGGGGAAGACATTGCCGAAATATACCTGAGATAGAGATTGCTCTTCGATAAGGCAGTTAATCTCAAGGGTTCAGGAATTGGGGCGGTCTTAATATTAAAAACTGGTCAACATTATACGGTTACCTCCAAACAATATGGATGAATACGAGGCTTGTATTCTCAGTCTCAGACTAGTTATTGATGTGAATATTCAGGAGCTACTATTCATTGGAGATTATGGTCTATTGGTTCCCCAGATTTGGGGCGAATGGGCCAAAAAACCCCTAAAATCATGCCACACATGGAATTGTTACAGGAGTTATGTAGAAGATTCAAGGAAGCAGAATTCAAGCATATTCCGTTATTTTAGATATATTATTGGTCCAAGGGTCATGTTATGCTAATTATTGGATATCCAAGAAGTACTTATCATTGTAACGGATACGATTACAATTTATGGATTCATATACATATTTTATATACACATCTCTTTGGTATGGTATAGAGGAAGATGCAGTATGTTGCTTATGACTTATTTGATTGGATACTAGTAATATCATGCATAGATTTGGTACATTCATGTTTATTGTATCGGTAACTTATGTGATTCTACATGAAATATGATTTTATGATTGATTTACTTAATTAAAGGTTAAGCTATATGGCTAGGAATCAAATGTAATAGTTAACCAATACTGCTTAGTTGAAATATGGTAGTTAAAGATGGTTCATATGTGGCTAATGATGATGTCTAGTTTATCATAGGCAAAGATTAGTGATATTGATGCCTAAGTTTATAATGTCGATTAGTTGCTAAATGAGTAGTTATATATTAATGAGGCTAGATAATATGTGATATTGGTAATAAGAGGTGGCTAGTTAATAAAACTGAATAGTTGCTAAATAATTGATTAATGATTAGTTAAATAAAGATTAGTTGGTTAACAAGGGTTAGTTAATGAATGATGTCAGCTTATAAAACATGGTTAGATGATAAGTGATTATGCGTTATCTAATAATGGTTAACGATTATGATGATTAGTTGATAATATAGAATAGTAGATTAATGGTGATTATGGTCTAGTGATGAACCTTTGCTAGTTTTTAGATGTCAGCTATCTAATAAATGAAGGTTAGTTGCTGTCTCTTGAACTAGGATAATGTTTAGGTGAATAACTAGAGGTCTTGTGATGACTAGCGAACTAGTGGTTTCATTATAAATAGTGTTGGTTAGCTAATAATGAGTAGTTAGGAAGTATGGTCTAGATAGATACTTTATGGTGATATGTTTATGTTCATGAGTATAGTAGTATATGTTATTCCATAATTGCTATTATGATTTATTGATACCCGACAAGGCCAAATAACACTATTATGCTATATTGATGCCCGGCAAGGGCAGAGGATATAATGATATATTGATACCCGACAAAGCTAGAGGATGTTATTATGATAAATTAATACCCGAAAAGGCTGGACGATACCTTTATGATAGATTGATACCCGGCATGGTCAAAGAATACCATTATGATATATTGATATCCGGCAAGGCCGAAGGATGCTATTATGATATGTTGATACCCTATAAGGCCGGAGGATGCCATTATGATATATTGATATCCGACAAAGCCGGAGGATATTATGATATATTGATACCCGGCAAAGTCGAAGGGTGCTATTATGATATATTGATACTCGGCAAGGCCAGAGGATGCTATTATGATATATTGATACCCAACAAGGCCAGAGGATGCTATTATGATATATTGGTACCCGACAAGGCCAGAGAATGTTGATTATGATAATAATGGTCATGTTGATGACAATTATGATGAGTTGTGATATTAATTGTGTTCCTTTCTTTCATTCCTGCATACGCAATGCGAATCACCAGTATGTACCTATGTCTATCTGCTGGTATGTGACGATTTCATAAATATAGGAAAATAATATGCCTTATGTTGTTGTATGTTGATTGAACCTTCCGAGTCTAGGGTGGTGAGGGTATGCATAGGCTCGGTTAGGTATATGGTTGTCCAAAGTGGCCGGTTTTTTGCATTGTTATTGATATTATTATTATTATGATAATCATTATTATGGGTAGCTTATGATAGATTGGCCTTTGATTTGGTATCAAGATTTGAGGTATGTTTTCGGCCTCTTTAATCTTATGGTTGCATTGTTATGCACGATTAAATCATGCCTATCCATGTAGATTATAACCCTGTTCATGATAGCCTTACATCCTCATGGTATTATAGTGAGGTCTTAGAATGAGGATATGATGATCTAGGTTAAGCTTTAGATGACCACATATTTATATGTATATATATACAGCTAGTTATATAAATTTATGGCATTACCATATATCCTTTCCATCGCTTATTCATATTGCATATTTGTTTATTGACCTTATATAGTGCTATATATCTTTATTTCACTCTTCATTCATATATTGGCCTAGGATATACGGTATAGTATTGACATCTATTGATTGCAACTCGAATAGGGTAGTGCATCCTGTTACTTTCTTTGTCTTATTATGTTAGACTTTTGGACATGAATAGGATAGTTGTTCCCTATTATCTCATTGACTTGTCATATGATTTTCAAACTCTAAGGTGTAGTTTCCATTCTATTTATATGTTGTATATATTTTCTTTATCTTTGGAGCTCAGTTGGCAGTTGCCTACTAAGTACCATTTGTTTGGTACTCATAATACACTTCTGCAGCCTGCAGATCATAGTATGGGTTATTTTCATTAATTTGTGCATCATGAGGAGCAGTCATGGTTCGGAGACTTAGGATGACCTCCTAACATTTAGAGTATTACTTATCTCTCTCTTATGTATTAGACTAGTCTCATTGTAGTAATCGGAGATAATTTGTATCAAAGTATTTCCTCTTAACATTTCACTTTTGTACTCTTAATTTATTAGAAGCTATTGTATTAATACCACTAGGTTTTGGGATGTTCTTATGTATTGATCTTTACTTTATATATTCTGCATTTTTTTCCTTATATTGATTGAGTAGTCCATTACTAGCACTTCTGGACTACGGGTTAGCTTGCCTACAGGTGGGTTATGGTAGGCACCATCATGATTTGAGAAATTAGCCATGACAAATTGGTATCAAATCCTAGGTTTAATCAGTGTATTAGTACAAGAGGTAAGTGATAGTATAGTCTTGTGGATCAGTACGGAAATGGTCATAACCTATCTTTGAGAGGCTACAACGACATTTTAAGAAATTCACTTCTTGACTCCTTATTGTGTCTTCGTATTTCCTATGAACCTTGAACACACTCTTTGACTCTATTATAACCCCAAAGGATGATATGACATTATCAATAGATGCAAACGAGACTTCCAAACATATTTCTAGATCTTCGGTACAACATCAGATTAGAGAGTCATATATGGATACCAAAGATCTTCAGCGGCAGCCAAAAAGGATTTGGGCAAACTTACACTCTAGTTGAGTTTGTGACTACTTCAACCTTAGAGGTTCAGCATTGGAAATTTGAGTTATGTTGTAGATCCCTCTCAGCCATGGATGACGTTTAATTCATCAAGTAGTTCTTAGACCAGAGTTAGGTCTATTGGTGTTCATCGGGGTTGTTTAATAGTTTTGAGTATGAGATTGGATTTCTCGTGTGGTCAAGAATTTTCCAATGCTACATCCTTCTGAGTTGTGCATTGGTGCATGGATCTATTTAAGGGTTAGTATAGTCACTCTGTTTGGCATCGGAGTGCTTGATAGCAACCGAATCTTCCTTCCCTCAGGGTGTTGGTTATGAGAGGACCATAGAGAGCTCTATTAGTGAGTTTGAGACCCTTAGACTTGCCTCCTGGGTTGCAAGGTCTTTTTTTACTATCTTTTTTTATATAGCCCATTTATGAGATTGACCAATTTGAGATCTGGTCTTTATTTGTGGCTACTTTCTTTGTTTGATACCAACTTTGATATTGATGTTGAGATGTCATGGATACATCTCTTAGATTTATTAGGTTCGTTCTATTATGATGGTTTGCCCTTGTCATTGATGTGGAGACTAGCTCATTTTCTATGATATGGTTTTAACTTAAGTATAGTTAGAGAGTTAGAGGTAGGTGGCCTTTTTTATGATCACTTCTTGAGTTGGCAAATTGGAAGTTCCTTTTCTCAAATTTTTTATTTTTTAGTAGTGGTTTTGACTTTGACGTTGTTTTAGAGATTTGTATATTCCTTCTGTGATGATGTAATTCTTGAATGGATCAAGTGGTGATTGTCCTACTTGGGTGGATTTGGGAAATCCCTATTTCTAAGTTTGTACGGCCTGATGAGTCTTAATGGAGTGTTTCTCCTTGATGATATATGGTTGTGGCTATTCCTTAGAGAGATGTAGTGGTAGTTTGATTATTGTCGGCTAAAGTTGCATTTCTCTAAGTTGCTAGAGTTTCTACCAATACTGGTGTTGTTTTTAGCCTTGGAAATTTTTTTAGTATGATTTGATAGTTCATACCTTCTGATAGATATGGAGTGGGTTATATGCATTTTCAGCCAGTGATTTATCCTTTGTTTAATTTCTATTATGCGGTAATAATTTATGCCCTCCAACTGATATAGAGTTAGTTGTGTGTGTTATCAGTCAGTGATTATCCCTGTGGTGATTTTGTTCTTCAGATATGTCTCGACTATGGCTTGATATGATTTATCTTAGGTATGTCAGATTTTGATACTAAAGTCGATTTGAGATAGTTAACATCAATATAGCCTTATTGGCTCAGTTTTGGATTTGACTTCTCGGAATAGCGATTTGGAAGTATGATAGATTTGGAGCATTAATGCCTACCAATTTTCAGTTTTGGTTTAGATATTTGAGACCGAGTGATTCATCATTGGTATTGAGATTTCATCTTGGGGTTGTAGAGTTTGCGTGTAGATTTTGTTTTAAACTTGCCTTTGCTAAAATTTCATTCATAGGCTGGTTGAGCTTACTCCGTGATTGCCTATTTGGTCTTTTTGATGTCGGCTGGATTATAGTTGATAAGTGTTCAAATGATAGCCCATGGGCCCCATACTGGCTACTTCAGTCTTGACTTAGAGCTTCAATTTCTTTGGTGATTTTGGATGATTTACTCAAAGGGAGTAATATACTCGACTTGGATTCAATGTTACTTAATTCCCAGTGGATGAGATATCTTTGAGAGGAATATTCATTGATTAGTAATTATACCTTGGATTTCAATATTTCTCTTTGATTTACATTCGGACTGGTAGCAGACTTGGCATAGATTGCATTCCTTGATTATCTCCATTGGTGTGCTCAGACAGCACCTTATGAGCTTATTTTCTTATTTGTCGTATGGATATTCAGCGGATCAGCTTCAGTTCCTTGAGTTCTTCGTGATGAGACTTTATGGGTGAGACTTTAGTGATTTTCTCTAAGATTAGAATGGATAGCATGTGCTAAATGGTAAATGAAAGGTATGTTTGGATTTGGAGTCAGTAATAGGACTCATGACTTGGGTTGGTTTTGGCTTGGATGAGACTTTTTTTGACTTATATAGAGAGAGAGATGGTATCAGTGTGATGTGATTCAGATGTGCGTGCATCAGCCTTCTTGGTTCAGTTTGAGGCTAGTGAGTAGTTAAGTTGAGTTTTGGCTGTTGAAGTGGAATGAGGGTGCTGGTTGAAAAAAGGATACCAGTGGTGAAATCCCTTAGAAGCATTTTTCTCTCCTCCAAGGTTATCTGGGAAGTTATGCTCGGAGCATGCGAGCCCAGTACTTTATCCCTTCGATCTTTTGAGACTCATTCTAGTCGTTGACTTTTCGAAATGAAAGTTCATTTAGTAGTGGATATTGTAGTGACCCTTTAGGTCATTTTCCATATTTACACTTATTTCTACCATTTTAGCTTCTCTATAGCTACCCCAACTCATTTATGACTCGCTAAGATCGACGATTCAGTCACAGGGCAGTTTGTTTGTTTTTTTGAACCAATTTTCTATTTCGAAGTCTTCGCTAGTTCAAATGGCGACCGAGCAAAAATTTTAGTGAAACAAACTCGAATTGAAAATCCAACTCTGTCAACGCGTCTGGAACATTGAATTTAGTGTAGTTACATATCTCATTAGCAAAAAGTTGGATTTTGGATACATCCTGAGGCCTTGTCCAAAACTTGGAATCAAAATCCAATTTCAGCCATCTCTCAGTGCAGCGAATACCATGATCGCCTGAGGCTTGGTGCGATTACAATGGCCTCAATCATGGTTAATGTGTCTCTGCAATAGCACCACCTGAGAGCCTGTGAAGGGTCTTTAAAAAGGCCAATTTTGGATGGGGATTGGCTATTTTCTCCATTGTCCTTAGTCCTAATTTATTACACTCTAATTATTCTTAGCCTCGAGTTAGTATTCTAAAAGCCCAAAAACTGTTATACTTTTGAAAATGATAAAAAAAACAAAATATTTGTATCCCAGGTTTGAATTTAGCAAGTAACATTCATTTCAAACTTGCTCGATCACCATTCACATTGTTCCTCATGGATTCGACCCCGACTTATGTTGGGTATATATTGTCAATGATCTCCTTGCACTTAATTTGATGTGTAAGTTGAATGTTATCAAAAATGGCATCGTTTTCGGGAAAATATTTGACGTATTGAGTTAGTTTGGAATTTTAGCTTACGTGCTTATATTATACTTATGAATATTTGTTTGTGATTTTCTTTTGTTTTTGTTCTAGGTAGATTTGTATTTTTGTTTACTTGTCACTATGGCATCTTGGAATGAACATGAGTTTGGTGGTTTCAAATCTTGTCTTGATTATCCATGTCCATATTGTAGGGGGGGCCCACTTTCAACAAAATTGTAAATATGCTCCCCTGAAAGAGGTGAGTGCACCATCTCGATCCTATTGAGAGTATGATTATTTTTTATGTGGTGGTCATGATGAACATTGGAGTGATTGCCCAAAATCCCCCTCCCCTAATTATGCTAATAAAAATGCTAGTTCTTCTTATGAGTTTGATAGGTATCTTGATGTGATAAATAAAGAACAATGTGCCGGATACAATGATTTTGAAGTAGTGCTTCTAACTATCTTGGATCACGTTACTACAATGGGGGAGAAATGAATCTCTTGCTATAATCCATGGCAGCATTTGGTAAGAAAAGTCAAAAGGAAGAAGAAATGGGTGAGGAGGCCGATCTTTCAAGTGTCATGACTTTTCTCAATCTCCAAAATGAGGGTGAGCTTGATGCTGAAGAGTGCTTGGTGATTTTTCAACCAGCCAACTCTAAAATGATAATAGATGCCAAAATTAAAGAAACGATAGTATAGTTGAAATAAAAAAACCAAGCAAATCATTTGTGAAGATTATAGTTTATTTTGGGGTGAGAATTTCAATAAGAATGCGACTCCAAAATTGGGAAGACGACCTCATTCCAACCACTTTTCGGCACTATGCTTGGTGGATGTTATGGAAGTCCAACCACCCAAGCAAATTTTGAACATTATAGATGAGGAACAAAATTCTTATATTTTGGAGTTTCTCATTCCAAAGGGGTGAAATGATGTCCCTCACTTGAAGACCAATAATTGCAAAATTCAATGTTTGACAAGTAATTTTTTTATATTCTTACCGATACCTAATGAGCCTATTTGGAAATTTGATTTAAAGTTTGGTAAAAGGTCCAAGTCTTCAAAGTGGGGAGATAGAAAATGTATCGTTGTGCCCTTACCTTTTCCCAAAGCACATCGAAGATATATTGATCTAAAGTTAGGCCGATGATTCAAATCTTCTAAATGAAAACATAAGTAATAGTCAAAAGATGTCGTGCCACGACATTAACTAAGGCGCTTCTTGGGAGGCAACCTAAGGAATTTTTTTTTATGTTTTCTAATGTTGTTGATTCAATTTTTAGCTTTTTTTTGGGTGTTTGCAGGTGATAGCATAAGTTGAAAAGGGTATCTCAAGAATGAAACCCCGGATAAGTATATTGGACTTTCATTTTATCATTTTCTCTCTTAAACAAGCTCACAAGGTATGATCCTTAGTTAAATTTTCTTTAAAGTATGAATAGTGATCACATCCAATGGTTTCGTTTAGGTTTAAATTTATTTTATTCGAGCTTAATTTGGTATAATGTGATTTTTGGGATGAAATTTTTTTGAATGTGTGACTTGTTTTACATGTCCAATTGCAAAAATCATTGCTTCCATACACTAGTGCACACAATGTGTTCGACGAAACATCCACTTGTAGTTTGATTTCTTAATTGAGCAGTGGGTGATCTAATTAGGTTAGTATATTATGTATGGTGTGTTTGGTGATGAATTGCTGCATTGAGCTTGCTCACATATGTTGTTATTCTATTTTTCAAGCTCTTACCTTTCATGCACACCACATATTTGTTAAAATGTCGATAAGAGAGGAACACCTTATGTGCTTTTAAACGTTAATTTAAACTTTCTTGGAGCGCTATATGATCATTTTTGGACGATAGTTTTGAGTCCAATTGGTCGTAGTTTTTGGATAATCGATGGTCTTTGGTTGAAATTGTTGATGAATGTTGTGTCCATGGTATTATCGACTAATGTGCTTATCATAGCATCCCTAGGTGAAGCCTGGGTAATCTGAGAGACATGAATGTTTTTCTTGCCCTATGATAGATTGGGTGATTCCATTCTTAAGGGTATAAGGTCATTTGTGTTTCTATTAGTGTAATAAGTATTTTATGAGCTAAATGGGCGATATGTGAAGTTGTGAGGAAAGAATCTCATGAAGTGTAATGATAATTGTGCCTTGCATTCACCTAAGTTTTTCTTTAATTGTTTAGGAAGAGACAAAAGTTCAAAAAAATACTTTCAAAATGTTATTGGCAAGAAATGGAATGATTTTGAGAAAAAACAGAAAAATATAGTTTTCTTTTTTAAAGAGATCAAGGATGTTTTTGAGCTTTCTTTTGAGTGAGATCATTAAATTCAATTTTTGGGCTATTTAGTTTGAGGTCATATACATTAAAGAGTTATGTATATGTTATGCATCAATATTGTTATACATCGCATAGTTATGTATATGGCTCAGTTAGACAAGATGAGTCGTGTGTATTTCAA
Source organism: Capsicum pubescens (assembly GCA_030864215.1). Classification (NCBI taxonomy): domain Eukaryota; kingdom Viridiplantae; phylum Streptophyta; class Magnoliopsida; order Solanales; family Solanaceae; genus Capsicum; species Capsicum pubescens. Next base: position 101,084,619 of record CM061545.1, read on the forward strand.
CCCATATACATAGCAATATTTTGTATATGAAACAACATTAGGCAAGTATATGATGTGTTATCTTTCTGTTTCAACTTTTGTTTCACATTGTTATGTATATGTATATGTGATGTCTAGGATGTGTATTTTTCAAACCCATATGCATAAAGGTTGGGGTTCACTATTGTCATGTTCTTCAAATCTTATAGGAATTTATTTTTTTTTGTTTCAAATTTTTTCATTCTTATGTAGTAAAATTTCTTGTATATGTAGACTAGGTTGTAAAAAATTTTGTTGACTTGCGTAGTAGAATTTCCTTTATACGAGTCTTTTTTTTCGTTTCAAAATTTTCTATGTCCCTTTATTTTATAAGGGTCTTTTTTCTTTGGTTCTAAAAATTTCTAGATGATTTATGTGGTAAATTTCCTTTTAGGAGTATATTTTTTTAAAATTTTATATAATTAAGGGATTCATTAATCACACATTAATAAGGTACAATATTGGATAATTATTAGACTTGATTTATTTTTGTAAATAACGTTAAAATGGTTATCTCATATACATAGGTTGTAACGTGTAATATCGTAGAGAAATATATATAAACATTTAAATTTGAGAGAGAGAAAAACTAAATAATAAATCTGGGGGAGAGGATAATTAACTAGATAAAGTCTGACATTTATGTTGTTAACACATTTTTTATGGAAGGCAAAAGGAGGTCCAAATTTGAATAAAAATTAGTTTAGAACCTAGCCTAAAACAATTCATTCAACTAAATTTGACACAAATCAACTTTCTCATTAATTATCGAGCTTGTATTTTTAACAAATTCAAAAGTACTATTTCATAAAGTATGACAATTTCATCTAAGTTTAATAAATCAATTACAATTGATTTTTGATTAATTTAATGAGGAAAATCAATGAATTTTTCAATACTAATAATAATAATAGTTTTCAAAACTATTGATTAAAAATTATATAATTTCATATAATTAAATAGAGAACTACATATGTTCACTCTAAAAGGACAAAATTAGCTTGAAATTAATTTTGAAAAAATCATAAATTTTAAATAAAAGAATTATTTCAAAAAATTTCAATATAGTAGAAGATCCAAATTAATTCAAAATGTGGAGGAAAAAATTAGGTGTCAACACACTTGAGTTCTCTAGGTCTAAGGTGGATAAGGATCTAACAAATTTTAGTGATGAGGTCTGGAGGATCCTTCATTTGATGCATGTTATAGAAGTGGAGAGTGTTGATTTTGATGCATACTAACTCAGAAAGATTGCTAGAACCTAGTGTGATTGGTGAAAGAAGAATTTGGGTGAGGATATTGCACTTCCTGATTGGACCATATTTGAGAAAGCTTTCTTAGGGTGGTTCTTTCCCGAAGAGCAGAGGGAGGCAAATACCCAAGAATTTCTTACTTCGGAGAAATGTTCCATAAGAGTAATAGAGTATGGCCTTAAGTTTACCTAGTTATCTCGTTATGCCCTGGAGATGGTTCCTGATATGAAGAACAAGATGTGTTTGTTTGTTCATAGACTTGGTCACATTTTTTCTAAAAAGAAAAGGAAGCTATGTTAGTTAGAGATATGGATATCACCAGGCTCATGACCCTTGTCCAGCTAGTTGAGAAGGACAATCTTAAGTATAAGGAGAAGTTTTGTAACAATAAAACTAGGACCACAAGTAATAAGTCCAGTCAATCAAAGACCAGTTATGAAAATCAGTCATTCTTTTAGAATAAGCTATCTGGGCTAACTCTGTCTTCATTTAGTACACCTGTAGCTAAACCTAAGTATGATCAAAAGGTTAAGATACAAGGTTCTATTTATCAGGAGCGTGTTGCAAGGGGGTTCACAACTTTTTCTACTTGTAAAACTTTTGGGAAGAATTATTTTGGTGAATGTTTGTAGAGGAGAGATAGTTGTTTCATGTATGTCCAGGTAGTCCACAAGATTAGGATTTTTCCCTCTTCTGGGCAAGAAAATGGGTGTAACAAATCACAGGATACTTTATCCTCAGCTCTAGCAGGCGAAAACATTTAGAAAGGCACAACTTAAGGTATAAGTGATAGTTAGAACTATTTCTATGTCTTGTCTTCCCGTTATAATTAGAATAACTCCTTCAATGTCATCACTGATAAGTTAAAAGTTTTCTCTTTTAATGTGTATGTCGTGTTAGATACTGGAGCTTTATTGTCCTTTTTCACTCTTTATATTGCTGTAAATTTTGAAGTCAGTCATGTATAACTCCTAGAACCCTTTATTATTTCCACTCTAGTTGGAGAATCTATAGTAGCTAAAAAAGTCTACTAAAGTACTCCAGTCCATTATAAGGACACCACAACTGATTTAGTAGAATTACATATGATAGACTTCAATATTATTTTGGGTATAGACTGGTTGTATTTATGTTATGCTTTAATTGATTGTTGAACTAGAGTTGTAAAATTCCACTTCTGAATGAGCTAGTCTTAGAGTGGAAAGGTGGTCTTGGTGTACCTAAGATCCATTCATCTCATATCTCAAAGCTAGAAAAATAATTTCCAAGGGATATATTGACCACTTAGTGAGGGTTAAGGACTATACTTCTAAAACCTCGCTCTTCAGTTAGTTCATATAGTCAGTGAGTTGCCAGATATATTTCTTAAAGATCTTCCCTGAGTCCTCCCGACATGGAAATAGACTTTGGGATATATGTCCTTCTTGATATGCAACCTATCTCTATTCTACTATACAAAATGGCCCCAGTTGAGTTGAAAGAATTAATAAAGCAGTTAAAGGATTTGTTAGATAAGGAATTTATCAGGCCTAGTGTTTCTCCATGGAGTGATTTCTTCCTCTTTGTGTGTAAGAAAAATGGTTCCCTCAGAATATGCATCGATTACCACCATTGAACAAGGTCATAATAAAAAATAAGTATCTCATTCCTAGGATAGACAACTTATTTAAAAAACTTTAGGGTGCCACCTATTTTTACAAGATTGGCCCCAAGTCGGGTTACCATGAGTTGAAAGTTAGATAATTTGACATGATATAGTCACTATGAATTTCTTGTCATGTCTTTTGGACTAACCAATTCTCCTGCAGCTTTCATGGACCATATGAATAAAGTGTTCAAATAGTATCTCGACATGTTTGTTATTATATTTATAGATGACATTTTAATTTACTCTCGTAGTGAGAATATGTATGCTGACTGGCTTAGAATTGTTCTTCAGACTCTCAAAGATAGAAAGTTGATACCTCTGGTTCATATGGTTAACATGCATTGGGGCCCTTTCAACAGAGGGAGTTAAGCCCATATAGCCTGTGATGCCTATTTATGACGGTTGAGCTACAAAGTCCAGGCTAATGTTTTAACTTTCATGCTAAGCCTTGTTCCCTATTCTGGCATATATATGTGCATTGGTTTTGAATGATTTTGAAATGATTTTATTATGGCATTACTTTATCCCTTTCCTGAGTTACACGCTAGCTCTCACACCACTAACCATCTCCGGATATTGTATCCCCATGTGATGCAGGAACCAGAGACACTTTTACTTTTTCTGCGCAGTGATTAGGTGATTTCTGGATCGATCATGATTCAACTTGAAGTGATGACCTTCCATACTTTGGAAGGCCCTTATTTCTTGCTATTATTTTATTATGTTTCAGACCTATTCCTTTTTGGACTCATTTTGGCTATAGCCTGAGGCATGTCCTAATTTAGATTGATGTTGTTTTCTTAGAAGCTTTATGGATTACTGTAGATTCGGATTTGGTATTATGGATTCTTAGAACATTTTTATTATTGATTATTTTATCTTATTATATGTTCGAAATTCATGTTCTTCTAGGTTTGTCATGTTTTGTTTGACCAGGAAAAGAGGGTGATCTATGGTTCCTGGTGGACTTGAGATACCTATCATGTCTAAGACCTGGTTTAGTTCATGACAAGTTAGTATCAGTTCCCTAGGTTCATGTTAAATTGGGTGTCCACAAAGTTGTGTCAAGTGAAGTCTTTTTTATGGGATTATAGCGCGCCACACTCATAAGGCAGAGGCTATGAGGCATTTAGGAATGTTTTCCATTGTTTTGTTCTACTTACAGGATGTAGAGTCTAAGATGTTGAAATCTCCTCTGATTCCCAGTTGTTCACATTTTAGATCATGCCTCCCAAAAGATCTGATACTCATGGAAACTCTTGTGTCCCGCTTGAGGACAATGTGGATAGAACTCATCCTACTTATGGGGTACAAACCCAGTCTAGGCCCCAGCTCCTGACTATATTTCCTCTCATGGAGTTCCATCGGTCCCTACAGTCCTTTTTAAGCTTCTCGAGATGATGATAATTCTGCCTTATTTCCCCAAGGAGATATTTCTAATGTTGAGTTTTATCGTTCTATTCATCTGCAGACTCAATTGGTGACTTCTCATTCTTGCCATCCCAATCATGTGGGTTTTGTTGCTCCATTCACTAAGGCTACTCGAGTTGGCTAGTTTATGAGATTGAATCCTCCAACGTTCACTAGTTTCAAGGTTGGGGAGGATCATCCAGGGTTCATTGATTAGATGGAGAAGATATTCAGAGTGAAGCATGCTACTAATTTTTAGGGTGTGGAATTTGTTGCATATCAATTGAAGGATGTATTGTATCAGTGGTACGAGAAGTAGGATTAGTCAAGGGGTGATAATGTGGAGTTGGCATTATGGAAAGAGTTTTTTGGTGCTTTCCTATATTGTTTCTTTCCTCCAGAGTTGAGGAAGGCTAAAGTTGAGGAGTTCATAAATTTGAAATAGGGTAGGATAACTGTGATAGTGTATGCCTTAAAATTTCATCAGTTATCCCATTATGCTCTAGAGTTGGTATATTATATGAGGGCTAAGATAAGGAAGTTTACTTTGGGCTTGTCTTAGGACTTGGTGTTAGAGTTCAAGGTCGCCTTTTTAAATAATGACATGGATATCTCTAAGCTTATGGTGTATATACAATAGGTTGAAGAGAAGAAGAAAAATCAAAAAGACATGGCAGAGAGGCAAAGTAAGAAATCCAGGTATTCTAAGCAGCGTAGAGGTCACCAATATAATGGTAGATATGGAAGGTAATGGTCTAAGAAGAAGTGGGGAAACTTTGGTTGTTACTTTACGGCGAGTGCATCATATCCTAAGTCGTCTAGTGATTGCTTCTTTTAGAGAAACAGAGGGTTTAAGGAAGAAGGTTCCCAATCTCAGGACAGTGGATCTCAATCATCTCTTTTATATTCTTCTTGCAAATTTTATGAATAGTTGCATCATGGTTTTTATGATGGGGGAGAAATAAGTGCTTAAGATGTTTTTGGCTTGTCCATATTCAGAGGAACTGTTCTTCAGTTGATGTTGATACTAGGGCTAATAAGGTCCTCCTGCTACTTTTTTAGTTTCGGCACTAAAGGGTGCTACTTCTGGCTCTGCCACTGGCCAGAATCGTATGTATGCTCTTGCCACCTATCAGAAATCTGCGAATTCTCGTGATGTTATTACTAGTATGCTAAAACTTTTCTCCCATGATGTGTATTTCTTACTTGATATGGGGTCTATTCTTTTTTATGTGACTCCTTATGTGGCTATTCATTTTAGTTTTGGTCCTGAGTGTATTCTCAACCCTTTTTTGTATCTACCCCAATAGGTGTCTCTATTACGGCTACAAAGGTCTATAGAGGTTGTGTGGTATATATCTATGGTAGAAAGATGTTGGTAGATCTAATAGAGTTGGATATGTTAGACTTTAATGTTATTTTAGGGATGGATTGGCTCCATTCGTGGTATGCGTCTGACCTGAAGGGTCAATTTCTAATTACCGAATGAATTAGTGGTTGAGTGGGAAGGGATTTCGCTAGTACCTAAGGGAAGGTTTAATTCATATCTTAGAGTCCAGAAATTAATTTCCAAGGGGTTTTTATATCATCTAGTTTGGGTTAAGGATTCTAATTCCAAGAGTCCTTTTTTGCAATCTGCCCATGCAGTCAATGTGTTTCCTGAAGTGTTTCTCAATGATCTTCCTGGTATTCCTCCTGATAGGGAAATAGACTTTGGGATTGACCTTCTACCAGATACCCATCTTATTTATATCCCTCCTTATAGAATTGCTCCAACTGAGATGAAAGAACTTAAGGAGCAGTTGAAATATCTTCTTAATAAGGGTTTTATTCTCCCTAGTATTTCTCTGTGGGATCCTCCTGTTCTTTTCATACGTAAGAATGATGGGTCCTTTTAATGTATATAGATTATCGCTAGTTGAATAAGGTGACAGCAAAGCATAAGTATCCTCTTTCTAGAATTGATGACCTCTTTGACCATCTTTAGGGTGCTAAGTATTTTTCTAAGATTAATCTTTGGTCAGGTTATCATTAGTTGAAGATTAGGGTGGTAGATATCCCTAAGACTGTTTTTCATACCCGGTATAGTCATTATGAATTTTTGGTCATGTCTTTTGGGTTGACTAATGCTCTGACTACATTTATGGATCTCATGAACCGGGTATTCCGTCAGTTTCTAGACTTTTTCTTCATTGTGATTTTTGATGACATATTGGTATATTCAAAGAGTAAGAAGGATCATGCCAATCACCTCTGCATAGTGTTTGAGACTCTTAAGGATCAGCGTTTGTACGTTAAGTTTTTAAAGTGTGAGTTTTGGTTGAGGGTTGTGACCTTCCTTAGTCACGTTGTTTCTAGTGAGGGAATCACAGTGGATCCATCGAAGGTTAAGGCAGTTAAGAAATGGCCTAGATCTTTGACTCCAACCGATATTTGGAGCTTCTTGGGTTTAGCCGGATATTATAGGAGGTTTGTGGAGAGTTTTTCATAGATTGTTGCTATGTCGACTAAGTTGACTTAGAAGAAGGTGAAGTTTTTATGAAACGATGCTTGTGAGGGTAGCTTTGAGAAGTTGAAGGATAAGTTGACTTCAGATCTGGCTTTGACCCTACCCGAGGGTATTGATGGATTTTTTGTTTATTTTGATACATCCAGTATGAGACTGGGTTGTGTATTGATGCAGCGTGGTAAGGTTGTGACATATGCTTCTACGCAGTTTAAGGTGCATGATAAGAACTATCCAACTCATGATTTGGAGTTTCTGGTTTTTATTTTTCTTTGAAGATTTGGCGCCATACTTGTATGGAGTTCATGTCGACATATATTCAGATCATAAGAGCTTGCAGTATGTGTTCATCCATAAGGAGTTGAATCTCAGGCAAAGAAGATGGCTTGAGTTTCTTAAAGACTATGACATAAGTCTCCAATATCATCCCGGTAAAGCTAGCATGGTTGTTGATTCTCTTAGCAGGATATATATGGGGAGCTTATCTCATATTGATGAGGAGAAATGAGGTTTGGTGAAGTATATTCACCGTTTGGCTAATCTTGGAGTTTATCTATTGGGTTCTGAAGATGGAGGAGTGATTGTCCAAGAAGTGGTGAAGTCATCTCTTGGTGCTGAGGTAAAGGAGAAGCAAATTTTGGATCCTATTTTGATGTAGATCAAGGATAATGTGGATCAATAGAAAGTCCTAGCTTTTGAGATTGGTGGTGATGGTATCTAAGGTACCAAGGTAGACTGTGTCTTCCTGATATTAATGGGCTATGAGAAAGAATCTTGTCTAAGGCTCATGAGTCGAGATAAACTATTCATCTTGGTTCAACGAAGATGTAATACCATGATTTGAAAGAGACCTATTGGTAGAATAACATGAAGAGAGATGTGGCCAATTTTTTGGCCAAGTGTATGGTTTGTCAGAGCACTTGACGCCTGGTGGATTGTCTCAAGAGATTAAGTTGCTGGTGTGGAAATAGGAAGTAATTAATATGGATTTCATTATGGGACTTCCTCGAGATCATAGTCAGTTTGATTTAATTTGGGTCATCGTGGATAGGATAACCAAGTCTGCCGATATCTTGCCAGTAAAGACTAATTATTCTGTGGAGGATTATGCTAAGCTTTTAATTCAGGAGATATTTAAGTTGCATAGTTCACCTGTTTCTATTATATCTGACTGAGGTACACAACTCTCTTCACTTTTGGCATTCTTTTCAGAGAGGTTTGGGGACTAAGGTGAAACTTTGCACCGGTTTCCATCCTCAGATGGATGGACAAGCGGAGAGAACTATTCAGATCTTAGAAGATATACTAAGGGCTTGTGTGATTGACTTTAGTAGTAGTTGGGTTGATCATTTGCCTCTCATAGAATATGTATTTAACAACAGTTATCACTTATGTATTCAAATGACTCCGTTTGAGGCCCTGTAGGGTAGAAGATGTAGGTCTCCTATTGGGTGGTTCGAAGTTGGTGAGACTAGGTTGTTTGGCCTGGACTTGGTTCACTAATCCATGGAAAAGGTGAAGGTGATAGGGGATAGACTTAAGACTGCTCAAAGTCACCAAAAGTCATACACGGATGTAAGGCATAGGGAATTAGAGTTTGATGTCGATAATTGGGAGTTCCTGAAAGTGTCTCCCATTAAAAGGGTGATGAAGTTTCGAAAAAAGGGAAAGCTTAGTCCCTATTATGTTGGCTCGTACTTGATTTTGAGAAAGGTGGGCAATGTGGCTTCTGAGTTGGAGTTGCCTTCGAGCTTGGGTTTTATCCACCCGGTCTTTCATGCTTTAATGTTGAAGGAGTGCATGGGTGATCCTTCCTTGGTTGTTCTTTTGGAGAGTATTGGTGTTTTGAATTCCCTATCTTATTAGAAAGTCCTGATTGAGATTTTGTATACGAAAGTTTGTCATTTGAATACTAAGGATGTGACTTGGATGAAGGTTCTATGGAGGAATCCTAAGGTTGAAGAAGCTACTTGGGAAGCTGAATAGGACATGAATTCCAAATATCCATTCTTGTTTCCCGCTTTGGATAATCGTGCTTAAGGTTTGTGTATTCCTTAATATCTTTATTTTGTCTTTGTTCACGTAAATTAAGGTTGTGTTTTGTGTTAAATAGTACTAATGTATTCCTTGCTTTATCATTCGGAGATGAAGGATCCTAGAAGGGAGAATGTAACATCCTGAATTTTGGTCCTTGGAAAATTCCCTGAGTTTTGAACTCACTTCCCAACCAACGACTTACCTTACGAGTCGTGAGGTCACCTTACGAGTCTTAAGACCCCAATCATAGCTTGACCAGTATGTTATCCTGAAGTTTCTGTTGTCCGTACGACTAAGGGGTCATGAGTCGTCAAGACCCTATACCAGTCGCATAGAGTAGATCATAGCCAAACCAATGTAGTGCCTAACTTTTCTGTCTTGAGTACGACTGGACCCCACGAGTCGTAGGGTCCTTATACTAGTCGTATGGTGCCACTCGTAGGGTCAACAGTGAGGGTTCCCTAAGCTACTGCCCATACTATGAGTCATGGTGATGTCTTGTAGCCAGACGTCACGAATCATGACGTGACCCATAACGACTGGGTGTTAAATTTTCAGTGTTTTATTAAGGGTAATTTGGACATTTCCCCTTTTCCAAACTTAAGACCCACGAACTTAAAATCCTTTGGGGACCTCATTATCATCCAACAACGAATCATACATCTCTTAAACTCTCTCAAATCCCTAAGTCAAAAGCAAACTAGGGTTTCTCAAGGTTTATCATTTAGAGCTTCCACGTGGTGATTTCTCTCCATAATTGTGATACTTTCAGGCATGTTACTCTTCTCCAAAGCTAATTTTATTGAAAACATGCATTTAAATTGTTATTCATGTGATTTAATTGTGGCTTATGAATATGGGTTTGAGGTTTTTGGGATGAATGACACTTGAGTTGAACTCCCCTGATTTTATATGCATTGTTTGCGCTTTATCAATGGTTTTTGAACTGTATGGGTGCATGGGTATAGGAATTGGAAAAGGGGTCGAGGTATTCCACCAAATTGATGTTTTGTTGTTGGAAAAATTGGTTTGGAAATTGTGTTCCCTCAACCCACTTGTGTAATAAAGATGGTTTGTCACATGATTTGACTTACTTACCTATATTATTGCATTGCATAAATGGTTAAATGTGTTAAAAGAGTTTTAAAGGCCTTGTTGGCCATGTTTTCTCTCTTAAACTTGTTTTCATGAACAAAGGTGGTCGAGGCATTTTGTTGCACCCAAGTGCACATACAAGTGTATGTGGTCTCACCAAGTAATATAGTGGCCTTAAATAAACCCAAATATCGATCCCTCGAAGACTTGTGTTAAACAACTATCGAATTCTAGTTTAACAATTGAGATTAACTAGTGCAACGTATCCAAAAGAGTTTTGAAAGCTTAGAAACTAAGAATAAACTAAAATAATGTGGGAAAGTAACTACTTTGGACAATCATGGATGAAAACCGGGGGTTAAAGAACTACGAACAATCATACTACGCTATTTAACTTCTTTAGTTGGATTACTTATCTTGGTTATTGATTCGTAGGGTTTATTGCATGATCATGGTCTCCCGACGTCTAATCGTGTACCTAACTTGGACATTACAACTAGATAGTTGAGCAGGGATGTAATAATCCAATTAGACGCATGAAGCTATAATCCTACATGTGAATCAAACAAGGTTTCTAGGTATATCCCTATCCTAGTCGCTAATTCAAATTCCTTATTTCATAAAGGAATAAGAACCTTGTTCTATCTACCCCACGTTCTATCTTCCTATTCCCCTTCTTGAGATCACAAGGTCGGCAATGAATGTATTCTAAGGGTAATGAATCCTTAAAATAGATAAAACAAGGGTAAATAAACAACCAATAATGATAAGCAATCCAAACTAAATTAATTCAAAGCAATAGAGTCATGTTCTTGGCTTCAACCCCGAAAAGGGGGCGTTTAGCCACTAATGGTCATAACCATAATCCAATTACTTAAATTCATGATCCAAAACATAAAGAAACTGAATTTTAAAGAATGTTAACCCTAAAAACGTGTTTTTCAGCCTCCTCAATTGTTCCAAGACGTCACAAAGTGTCTACATAACATGCAACACGTCCTATTTATAGTAGAAACCTATTTAGCCGTATGTGGAATGGGTATCGGGCGGCGATATGCGGTCAAGATGATCATGGTTTGCATCACGTTGGATGGTAAGGTTGATTAAGGATCGCGGTACATTGGATAATCAAGTTAATTTGGTGTCGCGTTGCGGCTCCATTGCGATACCTCACTGGAAATTGCATTTTCACGTTCTTATTTTGCCTTGCAGTTTGTCCTCCATCCCAAGACTTTGTGGTGTGTTTCCACTCATTTTACATCATTGTATACATCCATATATCACCATAACATATCATAAATCATTTCACACCTTAAATTAGAGATCAAAACAAAACAATATCAAGAATGATGACTAGAAACACGAGCTAAGACTAGGCTTGCCACATTGATCTTAAGCTTAATGTTTTGACTCTTTGTTTAATTCAATTGTCCCTTGCACATTATAAAAAAGTTTTTCCACATATAAATACACTATTTAACCATCTTTTAACTCATTAAACACATTATAACCCATCGATATAGACTAGACAAACACCTAGCTCAATCTAGTAACACTAGTTTCCTCGATAGAACTCTAAGTGACCCATTTGAGTACAAACTTGTTTGGAATACCCTTTTAACATTGTAATCACACACTTAAGAACTTGTATGCTTATTTTTATTATTATTAACACATAAATCACTCAAGAAGTCCTAAAAAAAAAACCTAAATAATCTAGAATAATGACGCCGAAGTGTATGAAACCACCTCAGATCATCACCCCCACACTTAAAGCCTTGTTCGTCCTCGAGAAACTCTCTACTCTATGCATAATATGCTGAGGTGACTCCACACTTATACTACAAGAAAGAAACTTAAGATAGTACTACAATGACTACACATAATGCAAGTTTCTATACTAAGCCTGTTATACACAATTGAAGGCTCATGAACACTACTTCAAAACATCCTAGCCTCAAGAATTGACTCAACAAGTGGCAAACTTATGCATACTGCTCAATCAAGACATCATATAAATCGCCTCAAAATTAATCAAACATATAACCTCACAACAAGAGAGTTACCCATAATCACTCAATATAATGCAATTTATAACACAACAGGTTCAAGAATCAAATTGTGTTCACTCTTACAAAGAATTCACAAGTTGCAAATAATGAACCAAATGCTTGCCCTTAGTGTTGTACTCCACTAATATCATAATGTTAATATTAGGATCCAATAGGTCATTAGGGTTTGTAATGTAGGCTAAGGAATAGGTAGGAACTATTATGTCCAGTAATAGTGACTATTTTCCCTAAGCGCTTTAGTACATCACACTTTTTTGAGACCAATCTCCAACAACCAACTAATACCGCCTTTCTTTACCCCTATCTTTTGCTTTGCCCCATCTCATTAAGCTTATTCACACATACTATGGTGGGAATATGCTATGTACAATCATTTAATTTTACCCTTTTTTGAACCCACCTTATGTTACGCACCCCTATGATAGTCATCATCAACTTAAGCAATTTGCCTTCATTGAGGTGCACAATGTCCAAAAAGGACTAGGGCCAAAACAGGTTCATAGTAACACAACTAAACTAAAAATGGGAATTTCTTTTGAAAAAATTTCTATAACTCCCACCCACAACAATTGTACACACCAATAACCATTACATAAGGTATTCACTTTCACCTTTCTCCTACTTTAATTTCCAATTTCTCACTCAATTAATTGTACACTAAAGCGCTTAGGATCTTTGGATCAAATTGAGGTCGATCAAAGAAGGGATTAAGATACAAGTGAGGCTACCAAATAAAAAGCTAAAGGCTTAAGGTGGCTTACTAGGATTAAGCATAAAGGGTAGGTCAAAAGAGGGTATAAACATGGCTATCAAAGAAATTACTGTTTCATCTCCTAAACCCACACTCTTTATTTCCTTTTGCACACACGCCAAGAAAATTCTAGCATCAAATGCAATAAGGAATATACAAATAACCTCACACACATATGGAACATGCTCAACTCAAGTAGGAACACCATAGACTCTTAACTAAACAATCACATGAATTCAAAATTATGCCAACAAGTACAAGAGTCATAATCATTAGCCTAAGAGTCTCAAAAGTAGTAATTCCCACAATCAACATGCTCTGTACCATCAAAACACTTGCATCATGCAGTCAAATATAGCACCAACAAGAACATCTCACTTATTCCTAACACAAAAATTTTAAAAATTACCCTAAAAATGGGAATTTCCTCACCCCACACTTAAAAATCTACTTTATCCCCAAAGTATACTTTAAAAGTAGAGATAGAAATACTCCACTATAAGAAAAAGCTTTATTGATGACCAACATATTGGGACGAGCTGATAATTTTATCTCTAAAATTATAGGTATTGACACAAGATTATATTTTGGTCCTTATTTATGTACTTTATTGTGAAGGTACTAAATATGGTACCAAAATTTTTTTGTATGTGGTCACAAATAATATACAATTGAAGTCATGAGAGAGAAATTTTCTTTTTTTTCTTTTACCAAAAATTAAAGCGCCAAATCAAATTCTATATGTTGAAAGTAAAAAATTAAAAAACACTCCTTTTATGAAAATTAAACTTATCATAATTTAAACCGTATATCTAGTAATCACTCCTGCTTTTCCAATTTCCATAGATCAGCTCTCTGTGATCTTAACAAGAGAGCATTTTTCTCGCAGCTCTACCCTAAATCGAGGAATTCCAAGGTTTGCCTCACTTTCCAATCGATTAAGTTGCTATTTTTCATTCATAGGCTGCTGAATTTTTGTATTAATATCAAAATTTTCCTTGTTTCCAATTTTCGCTGATCAACTCTTCCTAATCTTAAAAAGAGAGAGTTTTTCTTGCAAGCTCTAACCTAAATCGAGGAATTCCAGGTATGCCTCACTTTCCAATCGATCAAGTTGTTGTTTTTCATTAATAGGCTACTGAATTGCAGCATTACTTTCAAAATTTTGTTTGTTTTCCAATTTTCAGCGATCAGCTCTACCTAATCTCAACAAGAGATAGTTTTTCTCACAGCTCTAATCTAAATTGAGGAATTCCAGGTATGTCTTACTTTCCAATCAATCAAGTTTCTCTTTTTCATTCATAGGCTACTGAATTGCTTTATTAAAGTCAAAAATTTTCTTATTTTCCATTTTCCACCTATAATGATTTATTTTCGATTAAAAGGCTAAGAGTGATTAGTAGGATCGAGGAATTTGTTTTGTTTTCCCTTTTCTTTTGTGACGACATATTTTACTAATTATATGCTTTGTTCTCCAGTTATCCCTACTGCTGGTCTTATTTGTTTTGGATATTTGAGTAAGAATGACAAATGTTGTGGATGTTTTAAATAATATTGTTCTACTCTCTGTTTCTGTTTTGAAGTTGGTATTTGTTCCTATGCCTAAAATGTTGTTCTGCTCTCTCTGTCTGTTTTTAATTTGGTATTGGTTCTGCTCTCTGTGTCTGTTTTAAACAATAGGATGTATGTTTTTAAGGGGGTTACCCCTTGTATATTATCTTTTTTGTATCTTTGAGGTAGGTATGCTCACCTTCTCCCCCCTCCCATCCTCTTTTGCTCTTCTAAGATATGATATATATACTCAGGTCCTCTCACCTGAGTAATTTTCTTGGCAAAAAAATATGTTTGTCAGTCAAAGATGTTAATCTATGACCTTAAGCAGGCCCCTCGCACTCGGTACACTCAAGTTTCTTGTTGTTTATGTTTTTAGTCTATCCAGGTCATATACCTCTATATTTATTTACAAAACAAATGATGTCTTAGTGTTTTTATTTCGTTTATGTGGATGATATCATTGTCACCTTATGCAACCTTCAGCTTCTCGAATCCATTATCTTTAGAATTGGCTTTCAATTTTATATTTGTGACTTGGGTCCCTTGAGTTATTTTCTTTTAATACAACTTTGATTGCAACTTCTATCCAAGGCAAATATGATCCAATGCAAGCCTTTTTCTATCCCTATGGCAGTGAATACCAGATTACATAATAATGATAGTCCATCCTTTATGACGCTACCTAATATCTCCATATCATTGGAGCTCTACAATATGTCAGAACATACATGGTCTGATCTTACCTTTGTACAAAAATTATGCAGGGAAATAAGAAAGCAACATGTAGGTCATCCATTTACTTTCTCTATTACATTTTTATACCTTTATATGAATAAAATATTTGATGCTTATGAAGAGTTAAATCTTAAAATTTTCAATTTAATAACATCGTATAAGAAAAATATATATATTTTGATGTGTCATATTTATTACCTGTATCTCATCACATGTATCATACCCTAAATCCTAAAATATATGTGATAAAGAATTTGACCTCTAAATTCTTGAAAGAGGAGAGACATATGATAAATTTCATTCACCATCCACTCTCTGTACATGCCCTAAATGTAGTGAGTTGTTTGACTAGGATATGAAGGTTCATCTTCTGTGAGTTTATAGTTTCAAAGACTTTATCCAGGTATAAAGCTTAACTTCTCTTTATGTTATAAGATAGTAGAATTGCAAGCTATGTTGAAGTTATGTTTCCTAGGATATGAGAGGTCTTTATATAAATGTAACCTCAGAATTTTAGTCGTTACTGATATCATTTAGAGAAAGTTGAACTCAACAATCTCCTACCCTATTTTAAGAAAGAACAATTAGAATTTAGATACTCTATTTATTTCCCTATGTTTAGATGAATTAGTTAGAAGACTGAGTTACTTTTATGTTTTCACTGAAGTGTAGTTTGCTGTAATGATAAGACCAAACCAGTAGGCACTCTGATCTGTTCAAATAAATCAGTGTTTTACTTATAGTGTGGACAGAGAACCGGTTAATACACCTTTACTATTGAGAGTGTTGGATCCGTCTTTGAGAATAATTTTCATGACCCATACATTTAGCCTACATATTCATGATAATTCAATAAGCTCTTTGGACTCAAAAGACTCCAATAATGGTCAACCCTCTGCCTCCAAGTCTCCTGTTGATAAGCCAAGAAGGCGAGGACTCATTTAAGTTTTCACTTCACTTTCTCAAAATCATAACGTAGGGCGTAAGCTGGATCATTTGCTGAATCAAATGGCATAGGTTGACCAGAACATATAACTAAAAATAATTTACCATGTCCTTTTCAAAAATTTCGTTCAAATATCCAAAATAGCCAAGATGGGTGGAGGACATTGTCTAAGGATCTAATCTACTTCCATCGAATTTTTGTCAACTAAAAACACTAGACAGGATGAAAAAAAGGTTTTAGCAAAAACTGACTTTCACGTTTTTACAATCTTCAATCAACAAAATGGCATCTACAGTACGGTGGTTGCGTACCAGTAGGTTTTTTCATGTAACAATCATTGTTTAGAGGTTTTTTCTAGATGATAGTTTGGTTCCTCTACAACCTTCAATCAACAAAAATGTATCTACTATGTAGTGATTGCGTACTAGGAGGTCTTTCCATGTAAAAATCATTGTTTTGAGGCTTTTACCAAATGAAAGTTTGGTTCCTTTTGCTACAATTCTCCAGCACATGCGTTCAACAAGTGCACTTATCTGTCTCCCTAGTGAAAGTGAGTGCTTCTACTAGGTACGATAACTATAATAATTGGTAACTTCAAAATAGCTTAACATTACATGTACGGCTGATTAGTAGGTTCCCTTTTTTTTTACATTTCTGCAATGTCTGAGAAAGAGCAAAAAAATTCTTACACTTTGCAATTGACTGCAATAAACTTAGCTTCTCCATAGTGAAAGTGTATGCCTCTACCAGAAAATATTATCTTTTCACTCTTAACAATCATCCAGTTCCCATAATACTTTGCATTTGTAAGGTGTGTATAAGGAATATTCAATTTCCAAACCTCATCTCTACTTTTGGACCACTTAATTTACACCTATAATAGTATACAAAGAAGTAAATACAAAATAATTGTCTGATAAATGAAATTGAATTGCCCATCTGGAAAGGACAACATCATTATTAGCTTTTCATATATGAGATGTCTATCTAGACACAAAATTATTCTGAATGTTGGCCATCCCAGATCTCCAAATGAAAAACCAGTATAAAATTAAGAAAGCAAATAAAGGAAGAAAAACTTCCAGTACATACTTCTCGTCTTTTAGTCCAATTTTTATTTAAATAATTTTTTTATCATCAAACATCACTTTCTCAGTCTATTCTCGTCTTTCAGTCCAATTTGTATTTTTGTCACTGTTATTTAGTGTTTTGGCTTGTTGAGCTGGAGTTTTTTCCTGAGATGGTGGTTTATTTTTTTTGTTGTCTTTGTTGTTTTAATGTTGAATTTCACTATTTGCTGCAACCTCTTCTTGTTCTTTTTCATTTTAAACGAGAGTTATCAAAGTTACAGGTAGCGGCTACTGGGATTTCACTGGGATGTTGTTATTGTTGTTGTAGTAGCAACTTTATCTGAGATGTTTAAATTTTGTTGTTCTATGATGATTATATGCTTGTTTGGATAGTAAGCCGACAGTTTCAAACAATGTCTATAAATTTCACAAAAATAATATAGTTCTAATCTGAGGAGGAGGTCGTATTATGTTTAAAGTTGAAATACCTGATGTAGTATGATATAATCATGTGATGGTAATATGTTATGTGAATCTAATTACTTTTCTTATTCTTTATATTTTCTTAATCTAATTTTTATGTATTCTCCAAGGTTATGGCACCTAGTAAGCAATGGATGCAACTTTCTCTTCATAATCGGACCAACGAAATCTACTTAGACGGGGTGAAAAAGTTTGTGAATTATACTTTTCGGGAAAAAAAAAGAATGTTAAATACGATGTCCATGTTATGAGTGTTGTAATGCAATGTTAGGAACTCGTAAAATGATTGAGATGCATTTGAAAGTCTATGGCATAATTGAAAATTATACTTTTTGATTTCACCATGGGGAACAGTTAGGTGAGCCACTATCAGACTCTGAAGATGAGGGTGAGGATAAAGCAGAAGATTTTGAGAGTGAAGATGAAGATGAATTAGAAAAACTATTGAGAGATTTATATCCTAATACTGAAAGTGGAAGAGATACACACACTGGTTTTGAAGATAAACTTGAAGAGGAGCCAAATGCTGAAGCTAGAATGTTTTATAGCCTTCTGAAGGATTGCGAGCAGCCATTGTATCAAAATTCAAAGGCTTTAAAGCTTTAATCTTTGATTAAATTGCTTTACATCAAAAGTATGGGTCATTGGAGCAATCAGTCATTTACCATGCTATTAAAAATTTTAAAAGAGAAGTTGTTGCTTAATGTTGCTAATTTACCAAATTTACATAACGTGGCAAAGAAGATAATTCGAGATCTTGGGCTTTCTTAGAACAAGATTGATGTTTGTACTAATGATTGCATGTTATATCGGAAAGAGAATAGCTTACTTGATTCTTCCAAAATTTGTGGTGCGTCTAGATGGAAATTAGATACACAAGCGGGGAGACAAAGAATAAAAAGGGTAAAAAAAATAGCCTAAAAAACTTTACGATATTTTCCCTTAAAGCCTAGACTTCAGAGGTTGTTTATGTCTACAAAGACAGTTTCACTAATGACATGGCATAAGGATGAAAGAACTGATGATGGAATAATGAGGAACCCATCTGATTCAATGGCATGTAAGTCATTTGATGAACTATATCCTTCATTTTAGTTAAGCCTCATAACATTCAACTTGGACTCTCTAGTGAAAGATTTCAACCATTCCGAAATTCCAAAACATCATATAGAATTTGGCTTGTAATTTTTATTCCTTATAATTTACCACCTTGGTTGTGTATGAAGAAAGAAAAAATTATTTTGTCAATGCTTATTTCTAGTCCAAGTAGTCCCGAAAATGTAATTGATACATATATTCAACCACTTCTAGAGGAATTGAATGAGTTGTGGGAAAATGGTATTGAAACCTAAAGCATCAACTAAACAAAATTTTAAGTTGCATGTTTCTTTGTTATGGACCATCAATGACTTTCCAGCATATGGAAATTTATCTGGATGGAGTACAAAAGGAAAACGGGCATATCCATCTTGTCATTAAAACAATTTTTCAATTTGATTGGCTAATTGTAAGAAGATGTGCTTTATGGGTCATCGGTGTTACCTTCCTTTGAGTCACATATAGAAGAATGACACGAAGTCATTTGAAGGTACAACAGAGATAAGGCACCCACCAAAAAGGCATTCTAGAATTGAGATACTTAATCAAGTGCAAGATCTTTGTAACGCCCCGAATCTGGTATCCGGAATGCTACACGGTGCTCATGACCCCGAAGGACCTCAATCTAACCCATGACTGATACCTAAACCTATACACCGCATAATATACTAAGTAATATGGAAATAAAGGTTGTAAGGCCATAAGGTTCACACTGAATCATAAATGAAATAAGAATGTTTGAATAGTGTGGTATATCAATACCAAAACTAAACTAAAAAACAACTGAAGTCTGAATCGAATCTGAAAGCCTCTAAGTACTATCTTAATATGGAGTTAAAGGAATATGTCTCCAACTAACTCCATCTAAAAAAACTAAGCTGAAATAAATAATAACATAAAGTAATGATCATGTCCTCGAAGGATGAGGACTCACTTCTAACTTTGACTGTGGAAACTGGGAAGCTACTGATGCTCTGGAGCTTGTGCTTCTGAACCTATGGTATAAGACACCATAACAAAAATATGTCAGTACTTTAAATATATTGTTATACATGTGAGGTAGGTTGAATGCATGGGGTTCATATGCATGAACAATACTAACTGGCTGACTAACATGAACATAAAAAAGTATGCATGAATAATACTGTAAATAAGATCATGAAAACATGATTACTGAGTCTGAGTATTGATAACATGAGTTTACTGATATATCGGATAATATGGGTGACTGTATCTGATAGTCCTGATCCTGATAGAACTAGCTGAGTTTCGTACTGTATCTGAGTTGAATGTATCTGACAGTCCTGAAATCTGAAGAACTATATGAGTTCTTTTACTAAGATTGATTCTGAAACTATGGGAGATAGTTATCTAACTGACATGCCCAAAATATGCTATAATAGCTAAGCTGGGGTCCAATCTGTGCCTTAATTGGAAGGTAGTCAATACCGCACCACTGGTAAAGACAAACTATGGGTAACCCTCATCTAACAGTGTCCCCAAAAGAGAACGGTGGGACCCTCATCTGACAGTGCTTATCCACCTCATCAACCCTCATCTTACAGTGTTGATGTCTCAACCTATACTGGATACATAGTTCTGGAAGGCAAGTATGACTTCTAAGAATCACAACCTCACCTGACAGTGTGTGTTCCCATCCTTGGGTTCACTCGGTGCTAATACCTACTCCCATCTGAATAGACACTGAACATGATTAATTGGACTGAACTGACTGGATTCATAAAGTTCCATTGACTGACGGAATACTATTGAGATTACTGAGTTGCTAAACTTTCCTGAGTCACATGACTGATTGAATTCTACTAAAGATGGCTTGACTGAGAGGATTGTGAAAACATAACACTAGATCTAGTCACATAGCTATCTTTTCGGGTACAAGTACCCCCAGGAATCGATAGAAGGAAACTAACATAACATGACAATTCTTGATCATAGGAATAAATCCCACAATTCATAATGCCATAAGTTGGGGATTTCATACTACACATAGTTCTCATAATTTTATACATGGAAGTGAATGCATATAACAACATGCCATAAGTCCATCAAATCTAGTTTCATAAATATCCCATCAACAATCATAATTCATTCAATATCATAGAAGTCATTGTTTTCATAAGGGTGTAGCATGCATTTGTCATTTATCTCTCAATTTAGCTATAATACATGATTTCTAATCTCCTAGGCATTTTGTCAAACACCTTACATTCACAACTTATGAATAGGTGTAATCATCAAATTATTCATCATGAACAACCAAATTTACATGTTTCCAACTCATATGATATCATAGCTTCATAAAAAACGCACAAAGACCCTAACTTAGGGATTTTACAACATCAATTACATGAACAAATCAACCCACAACATAATAACATGGTTCATAATTTAAAAAAGGATTCTAGAGATTTATGGATGGAAGGAATCCATAAATCAACACAACACATACCTTAGATGAAAGTTCCTTAACGATCTACGGTGAAATCTCTTAGATTTGGGTCTTCAAATTGAAACCCTTGTTCTTGTTCTTAAGAGAAATTGATGAAAAGAAGTATATTTTGGTGGTTTGAAGGATAAATTACATGTTTTTGATATATATAGGGATTTAAAATGACCATATTACCCCTCAAAGCATGGAGGCAGAATGCTGAAAATCTGGGCACAAAGGCTATAGCAAGGCGGCGCCTTTCCTAGAGCCTTTTGCAGTTGGGCAGCGCCTTGCTATTGAGGGAGGGGGTAAAGGCTATAAGCTGGGAGGCGGCCCCTTATAGCCTTTAGCTACTGGTTCAAAATCCAAATGTACCCTAAACGGATTCCAAAAATTTCAAAACTCACCCAAAATGTACTATGGACTTTCCCCATCGCAATGCAACTTGAAAAATGGAAAATGGAGGTAGGGAAGGTCGTCAACTAAATTCCCAAAATTTGAAGGCTTAAAATAAGACTAAGTGTTGAACACCTAGCTAAAATATTCTAAGTGTTGAACCTTACAAAGAGCTTTTTGGAGCTAAAAGAGCTTATTATCAACGTAGGATTTTGTGGGGTCTTACAATATATCCCCCTTGGGAACATTCGTCCTCAAATGAGATTGACTGAGAGGGGAGAAAAGTCAACTGACGTGAATACTGAGCATGAATAACTGAAACATGATTTCATGACTGACGTGACTGATAAGTTGAACATATAATACTGAACATACATATCTGATGCATGTATAACTGATTCATGAATGCATAATGAGTATTCTGATGAAGTAAGTTTCTCGCAATGAGAATGCATATCTGATGCATGATTATATAACTAAACTAATACATGAATGCATGACTGAATATGCAATGGCATTTGATATCGAGTTTATAGTGGAAACATGAGCATGAAACTGGATATCAAGTTTGTAATGAATATTGGACATGAAGCTGAAAATCTTAAGGAGAACTGTTACCTTGAGATTGATCTGAGTTGGAAGAGAAAAGGTGAGGATACTTGGTACACATTTCTACTTCTGTTTCCCAAGTATCTCTCTCAACGGACTGATTTTTCCAAAGAACTTTAACTAGAGAGACTTCTTTGTTCCTCAGTCTACGAGTCTGATAGTCTAGGATTTCGACTGGAATCTCTTCACAAGAGAGGTTTTTCTAAACATCTATGCTCTGAATAGGGACTACAACTGTTGGGTCACCTATGCACTTCTTGAGAAAAGAGACATGGAATACTGGATAAACTGAGGCTAGATCTGAAAGAAACTCGAGCTCATAAGCTGCCTTGCCGAAATGACTGAGTATCTTGAAGGGAACGACATATTTCCAATAGGATGTTATCTCAAGTGGATTAATCCAGTTACAACATTAATCATTAAACATAAGGTTGGTAGCTTTCGAGTCCCTGTAGATAATTCACGTCCTCTAGTCTATTTCTCCGTTTGAAGAAAATAAAACCTAAGGCATAACCTAATGTTTGCAACCACTAGATTTCAGTTAAAACAACAGAATTTCAAGATGTTCCACTACTCTTTGAATTCGTTAAACACCTAGTATCATATCAAACCCTAATCCATGGATCCCATAACCCCGGCTAATGGAATTAGCGGCTCATGATTTGATAAACAAAATCACAAGTTAAATTCATAATGATAAGGATAACTTACGATTAGATGGAAAACAACAAGTAGTTTCTTCAATTGAATCACAAGGTAGAAACCCAAAAATAGATGATAAAAACAAGAAGAATAATTGATGTAAGAGAACAATGTTACGTGTCTCTCTTCCCTAGGTTAATGCCTGATAGATCATCCATAAAAACGCTAAAACAAGTCTTTAAATAGTTAATTCTAAATAAGGAAACAAAACTTAAGGTTTTAGTTTTCTCTTCGGATTAGACAACGACGATCTTGACGTCATGTCAGATTTCTGACAACGTGTGCAAGATGTCATCAAAGATTCCAGTGAATTGTTTTCTTCTGATTCTTCTGAAGGCATTCTGACGGCGTGTCAAATATGTGACGGTGCGTGAAAAATGTAATCACATCTTCACTGGAACTCAGCATGATCTACTTCAGGTTGACAACAATTTTGACGCCTCATCACAGATTTGATGGTGCTTCCAAAACAACGTCACATTTCATCTCAACTCCTCAAGTTCTGTCTAAGCTTGACGACAACTTTGACAGCCTGCCCCATGTCTGACGGCGCGTCAGAAATGGAGTTAGCCACACTTCAGCTTATTTACACCAAATTTCAGCTGATTTATTCCTCTTTCTTTTGGTTTCCTCCCCGATCACTTGTATTTGCATTAAAACACTAAAAACAATCAAAAATAACAAAAGTTGCTTAAGACTTTGCAATTATTCCTCGTTAGCCTCAAATGTGTTAGCATCTGCTCACACATCACACCCTCAACTTAAAACTATTGTTTGTCCTCAAGCAACCAAAACACAACACTATGATGCATAACCAAGAAATACATAAGATACCCATGACAGTTGATTTTCAATTTTAGCTCAAAACATATGGCACTCTCCAAGTTCAATTACTTTTAAACCCAACTATGTTTATTAATGAAGATCGACAATGTGACACAAAGGAATCAAGATTTGGCATCAAGTTAGAGACAACAACCATGAATATATACAAGTTACACTACCCAAACAAGTAAGCAGCTAGCAATGCAACCAATGTACCCTTATAATAAAGAAGTCCCTCTTCACTCATATATAAAATCAAGCATGTCAATGCGGGGATGGTCAAGAGACACTCACTCTCAGAAAGAAATTCCAATCAATGCATGTCAAATACCATATTTTTTCCCTTACTTTCATTACCAAGGTGTCCAGACAGGTAAGTTAGGATCACTATAGGTCTTTTTCTTTGGCTTGTAATGTAGGTTTGGGGATGGAATAGTGTTCACTGATATTTAAAGTGACCTAAGCGTCCTTGTTACTACACTACTCTTTTGGGGTCCCACCTCTTAGCCTTTTTCCATTTTTCATTCATTCTTGATCACACATATTCCGTATGAGTGCGGTCTTTTTTTTTTTTACACTTCGTTCTTTCTTTTCACCATCCTTTTCTTTTCTTATTCTTTTTCTACCACATCCATCATTTAAATCTTTTCTTTTTATTCAACCTCTCTTCGTACACATTTTACATCACGCACCCCTATGATAGCCACCTTCAACTTAGGTTATTTGCCTAAGTCAAGGTGCACAGTATTCAAGAAGGACCAAGGCCAAAACAGGTTCATTATGATCTAAACGGGAAGGTGATAGGTGCCATAGAAAGAAATGGTCAATTCAGGCTCAAAATAGGGATCAAGAGATATCATGCATACAAGGAAGGTCATTTAGGCCAAAAAGTGACTTAAAAATCAAAACGGCCTATGATCCTTTCCTAACCCCTATCTTTCAACGAAGGTAAGACTAACCAGGAAAGTTCTAGATTTAACACACACAGGGAATTGAGTAAGACCTCACATACACATGGCACAATGGTACATCACAAGCTACTACCCATTCGGTTCATGCAATTGTTAGCAGTGATTATCATGTCCCTAGTACTAATGCCATAAAAAGATTCACAGTAGCTACATATAAATGAATATCACATAGTTATAACACAGACCAACGGAAAAGTGTTTATCAGTCTTAAAAATCAAGAAAAATATGTCAACTGCTCTAGATACTTATTTTTCTCTAGTTAACCATAATACATCACAAAACAAACACAATACGCCTAAACATGCCGGCTCTACTAGGAACAAGACTCCGGGGAAAAGAGGCACAGCAGCAAAAACCTCAGGAGAACATCACACCCATAAGTAGACCCACCCTCAACTTAATATCATGCAGTGTTCCTAATGTGTCAATCCAAAACAAGAGAGTTAGAAACATACCTTTGGCACCATGGGTGCGAAGATCTGATGTCAATCACACAATACAAATACAAATACAAATAACAAAATACCTTGGGTTGCCTCCTAAGAAGCGTCTAATTTAGTGTCATGACACGACTCAGTTATCTTGACTACTAAGACTTCGTCAAGATAACTTGTTGATAATTATTTATGTCTCCACTTGAAGGATTTAAAATGTCGGCCCAACTTTTGATCAATACATCTTCGGGGTATGTTGGGCAAATATGAGTTCATGATGAGGAATGTTCTATCACGCCACTTCAAAAACTTGAATTGCTTGCCCAATTTTGCATCAAACTCTTGTGTGGGCTCATTTGGAAATGTTGAGAATCTTAAACAACCACTAAATAGACATCGATATTTAATCTCCTTGGCCTTCAATATTGGGGTTGTAGTAAACCCTTTTGGAAGGACAAACTCCAAAATGTAAGAATCTTCCTCCTTATTTACAAGATTCATCATTTGCTTGGGTGATTCGACTTTCATCACATTCACTAAGCATAATGTTGAAAAGTGATTCAAATGAGGACTAACCCTCAATTTTGGAATAACTTCCCTATTAGTATTTTTACCCCGAAATGGACTAGAGTCTTCATAAGGTTTGTGCTTGATTTCTTCTTTTGACTCTAATACCATTTCTTCATCCTTGGCATCTTCATTCATGAATGGTTTGGTTGGTTGGGAAATCACCGAGGATTGCTCAACATTAAGCTCATCATCAACATAGGATTCTTGCTCTTCATCCTCACACTCTTCCATTATTTTAAATAATTCCATAGACAAGATATCATCTAAACATAATGTAGAAATGTGTTTTGGATGATTGACCTCGATATCCATCTCTTTTATCCTTTCTCTTCCCTCGTTAAATGCCCTAATGTCTTGACGTATGTCACCTATGGTATTATTCATTGTGTTTATACGATCCAACATTAGTTGAAGCATAGCTTCCATGTCACTCTTTCCAGTGCTTCGTTCTTCCTTTTCTTGACCATAAGACCTGTCATACTCATAAGAAGAACTAGAACTTGGGTTAGCGCAATAGGGGGAGAGGGCATTTGGGAAATCACTCTAATGTCCATCTTGACCACCACATAAAGAACAATTATACTCTCGGTAGGATGGAGATGGTGAACACATCTCTCTCCGAGGAGTATATCTACAATCTTTCCAAAAGTGGAGTCCATCACAATATGGACATGGATCATCCCGATAAGATTTCCAACCAACAAACTTACATTCATTCCATGATGCCACAGTAAGACATAAACAAAAATAAAGAAAATCTACCTAACACAAGAAACAAAGGAAATCACAAACAAATATTTACAAGTTTGAATTCAAGCAAGTAAGATAAAATTCCAAACTAACTCAATACGCCAAATTGTTCCCCGGCAACGGCGCCATTTTCGATAACGCTCAACTTACACCTTAAATTAGTGTAAGGCATTCATCGACAATATATTTACCCAACTTTGGAGTCGGGATCGAATCCACAGGGAACAATTTGAGTTGTGATTAAGCTAATTTGAAGCTATAGCTACAAGTTCAATTCAAACAAATGGTACGAAAATATAAAATTAAGATGGGGGTTTTGAAAGTAGCAAGTAATGTTGTCACTTCAATATTAATGTTTGTAATCAATATAAATGGGAAACCAGAGTTATGTTCACCAAGGGTTTTGGGAATTGACAGATACTAGGTAATGCTAAAGATTCTCGAAATGATTAGAACAGCAGAATATCCCTGACGATTATACTATCTGACTTATCTCTCGACCTCACCAGACAATTTATTATCTAATTCTCTCAAACTTAGATAACTTATCTATTTCCAATAGGATGTTATCTCAGGTAGATTAATCCAGTTACAACATTAATCATTAAACATAAGGTTGGTAGATTCTGAGTCCCTGTTGATAATTCACGTCCTCTAGTCTATTTTTCCATTAGAAGCAAATAAAACCTAAGGCATAACCTAATGTTTGCAACCACTAAATTTCAGTTAAAACAACAGAATTTCAAGATGTTCCACTACTCTTTGAATCCGTTAAACACCTAGTATCATATCAAACCCTAATCCAGGAATCCCATAACCCCGGCTAATGGAATTAGCCGCTCATGATTTGATAAATGAAATCACAAGTTGAATTCATAATGATAAGGATAGCTTATGATTTGATGGAAAACAACAAGTAGTTTCTTTGATTGAATCACAAGGTAGAAACCCAAAAATAGTTGATAAAAATAAGAAGAATAATTGATGTAAGAGAATAATGTTACGTGTCTCTCTTCCCTAGGTTAATGCCTGATAGATCATCCATAAAAACCCTAAAACAAGTCTTTAAATATTTAATTCTAAATAAGGAAACAAAACTTAAGTTTTTAGTTTTCTCTTCGGATTAGACGACAACGATCTTGACAGCGTGTCAGATGTCTGACGACGTGTGTAAGATATCGTCAAAGATTCCAGTGAATTGTTGTCTTCTGATTTTTCTGACGGCAATTCTGATGGCATGTCAAATATGTGATGGTGCGTGAAAAATGTCATCACATCTTCACTGGAACTCAGCATGATCTTCTTCAGGTTGACGGCAATTTTGATGCCTCATCACTGATTTGATGGCGCTTCCAAAACAACGTCACATTTTATCTCAACTCCTCATGTTCTGTCTAAGCTTAACAGCAACTTTGACAGCTTGTCCCATGTCTGAAGGCGCATCATAAATGGCGTTAGCCACACTTTAGCTTATTTACACCAGATTTCAGCTAATTTATTCCTCTTTCCTTTGGTTTCCTCCCCGATTACTTGTATCTGCATTAAAACACTAAAAATGATCAAAAACAACAAAAGTTGCTTAAGACTTCGCAATTATTCCTCGTTAAAAGCCTCAAATGTGTTAGAATATTCTCACACATTAATAGTCACCAATCTCAAACTCGAGATCTTTTCTACGAACATTTGCATAAGAATTCTTCCGGCTCTGAGCATCCCGAAGTCTTTCTCTGATCAACTGGACTTTCTCTAAGGTATCAAATACTAAGTTTGGCACTATGACTAAGGCCTCACTAACTTCGAACCACCCAATTGGAGATCTACATTTCATACCATAGAGATCTTTGAATGGAGCCATCTGAATACTAGAATGATAGTTGTTGTTGTACGCAAACTCAATCAAAGGAAAATGGTCATCCAAACTTTCCTTGAAATAAATTGCACACTCCCTTAGCATATATTCTAGAGTCTAAATGATCCTTTCTACTTGACCATCTATCTTAGGATGAAAGGATGTACTGAGATGGACTTGGGTACCAAGACCCTTTTGGAATGTTTTCCAGAAGTGAAAGGTGAATTGGGTATCTCTGTCTGAGATAATAGATTGTGGAATACCATGAAATCTGACCAACTCTCTGATGTAGAGTTTGGTGTAATCCTCGGCTGTATACGAGGTATGAACTGGAAGAAAATGAGCTAATTTGGTCATCTTATCTAGAATGACCCAAACCGAATTATGTTGACGACGAGTTCTAGGCAAACCCATCACGAAGTCCATGTTTACTTCTTCCCACTTACAAGTAGGAATAATGAACTCCTATATAGGAACACCAGGCTTCTGATGCTCTATCTTAACCTGTTGATATGTAGAGCACTTAGCCACAAACTCTACAACATCTCTCTTTATCCCACTCCACTAATAGATTTCTCACAAGTCGTGGTACATCTTAGTGTCCCCTGGATGAATAGTGTAGTGCGCACCATGCGTTTCTGCAAGAATTTTCTGCCTTAAGTCATCTACACCTGGGACACAGACACGACCCTGACAACGTAATACACCATCTCCCCCTTGGGAGAAAATCTCTACTTTTTGATCCTTGACTGACTCTTTCAACTTAAAAAGTCTAGGATCTCTATCTTTCTTTTCTTTTACCTCAGATACTAGAGATATTTCTGAACTACTCTGAACCCATATATCACCCTCTTCTGTATCGACTAAGCAAATACCTAGTCTGGCAAGCTAATGCGTTTCCTGGGCTAACTTCTTCTTACTGTCCTCAACATGAGCAACACTACCCATGGACAGTCTACTGAGAGCATCTGCCACTACATTGTCCTTCCTCGGATGATAAAGGACACTCATGTCATAATCTTTCAAGAGCTCTAACGACCTTCTTGGACAAAAATTGAGATCTTTCTGAGAAAATACATACTAAAGGATCTTATGATCCATGAACACATCTACATGAACTCAGTAGAGATAATACCTCCAAATCTTTAAGGCAAATACTATGGCTCCTAATTCAAGATCATGAGTAGGATAATTCTTCTCATGGGGTTTAAGTTGTCTGGAGGCATAGGCTATGACCTTACCATGCTGCATAAGGACATAACCCAAACCTAATCTAGATGCATCATAATACACTACGAACCCATCTGGACCATCTGGTAATGCTAGAACTGGAGCTGAGGTGATTCGAGTCTTTAACTCCTGAAAACTCTTCTATCAAGGATCTGACCACTGAAATTTGACCTTATTCTGAGGCAATCTTGACATAAGGTATGTAATAGAAGAAAATCCCTCAACAAACCACCTGTAATAGCCAGCCAAACCCAAGAAGCTCCTGATATCTAATGGAGAGACGGGGCGAGGCCAGTTTCTTACCACTTTGGTCTTTTGAGGATCTACTCTAATGTCATCACCAGAGATAATATGACAAAGAAATTCTACTGACCTTAGCCAAAATTGACACTTACTGAATTTGGCGAACAACTGATGATCTCTGAGAGTCTGAAGTACTGTTCTGACATGTTCTACATGATCACTCTCACAGTGGGAATAGTCATCTATGAAGACTATGACGAACATGTCCAAGTACTGCTTGAACACATGGTTTATCAAGTCTATAAAAGTTGTTGGGTTATTGGTAAGACCAAAGGACATGACTAGTAATTTGAAGTGACCATACCGCATTTGGAAAGCTATCTTCAGAATGTCACATTCTCTGACTCTGAGTTGATGATAGCCGGATTTGAGGTCTATCTTGGAGAAGTAACTGGCACCCTAAAGTTGGTCAAACAAGTCATTGATTCTGGGAAGTAGATACTTGTTCTTGACTATGACTTTATTGAGTAGATGGTAGTCTATGCACATTCTGAGAGAACCATCTTTCTTTCGCACGAATAAGACTGGTGAACCCTATGGGGAAACACTAGGCCTGATGAATCCCTTATCTAAGAGATCCTTCAATTGTTCTTTCAGTTCCTATAGTTCTACTGGTACCATTTTATATGGCAGAATAGATGTAGGCTGAGTATTTGGAAGAAGATCAATGTCGAAGTCTATTTCCCTATCGAGAGGAATGCCTAAAAGAGCTTTGAGAAAAACATCTGAATATTCATTCACAACTGGGACTGATTCAAGGCTGGGAGTTTTAGAACTAGTGTCCTTAACTCGAACAAAATGATAGACACGTCCCTTAGATATCATTTTCCTTGCCCGAAGGTAGGAAACAAGATGATCTCTGAAAGCAGACACACTACCCTTCCACTCTAGAATGGGTTCATTTGAAAACTTGAACTAGACTATTCTATTTCTATAGTCAACTGTAGCATAGCAAGAATAAAGCTAATACATGCCAAGAATGACATCAAAATCAGTCATCTCTGATTTGACTAAGTCTGCTGAAGTGACTTTCTGAAATATCATAACCGGGCAGTTCCTGTATACCTGCCGGTCTATGATGGTTTTACCCACTGGGGTAGAGACTGAAAAGGGCTCTGCTAGAATTTTGGGAATGACTCCGAAATCGCCTTCTATGTAGGGAGTAACAAAAGACAAGGAAGCACCTGGATCTAGTAAAGTGTCAACATGAACATAAAAGATCTATAACGTACTAGTAACTATATTAGGATAATTTGCCTAATCCTATCGAGTCTGAAGAGGATAAAGATGATTTGGGTGTTGCCTACTAGTAGCATTGAAGGTGGCACCCTGCTGATTTGGGTGACTGGACTAAGCTGGGGAACGGTTCTGCAGACCCTGATAACCCGACTGAGGACAATCTTTGACCTTGTGGTCTGGCTTGCCACAACCGAAGAAGACATCTCTACCTGATCTATAAATACCCTTGTGGTTCTTACCACAAGTCTGACAAAGGGGATTAGTTTGGGCATTACTAACACTTCCCTGAGACTTAGAGACTGCCACTCTATCTCTGTTGCCATCTCAAAACTTAGGAGCTGGAGAACTGGCTGAAGAAGGAGATGGAACTGATAACTTAGGATGAAACTGAGAACGGTTTTCTCCTTCTGACTTGGATTGAGCAAAGTTGAAACTACCTTTCCTTGATCTCTTACTCTGTTTCTCCCTCATCTTAATCTTTTGCTTGTTTATCTGCTGAGCATGAGTCATGAGTCAGTCTAAAGTCATATCACTATTCAGCATGGTGGATCTGCACTCATTTACAACGCTATCATTCACCCCTAAAATGAACTTACTCATCTTATCCCTTCTATCTACAACCATATGAGGGTAATATCAGGCTAATTGAGTAAACTTAAGAGAATACTCTTTCACCATCATGTTTCCCTGCCTGAGGTTGATGAATTCTAGAACCTTATCTTCCCTAAGCTCTTGGGGAAAAAAATTGTCTAAGAATGCAGTGACAAACTCCTCCCACTTTATAGGACCTACATCATCTGACCTATATGGATTCCAGTGTTTGAACCAAGTATGAGCCACATCCTACAACTGATATGCATCTAGCTCAGCACTCTTAACAATAGTCACCCCCATGATGTCTGCCAGCTTCTGAACCTGATCAATGAATTCATGAGGTTCCTCATCTGACTTAGACCCAAGAAAGGATGGAGGGTTCATTCGAGTAAATTCTTGAATACTGGATACAGCTGAATTGGCCACTGAGTTGGCCAAAATAATAGTTGGTCATTTATTCCGAGCAGCAACTGACTGCGCAAGAGTAGTAAATGTGGACCTGAACTCCGTATGAGAAATATGTTCATCCAAGGGATCTTCTTGGACAGGTTGGGTTCTTCTCTTGGGAGACATGTTCTAAAATAAAGAGAAAAAATGGATTAGACTGAGAGATTGACTTCAGATTATGCTCACTGGCACGATATAAATACTGAAAGAAGGGAAACTATTCCTAAAATATCTTATAGCCTCCTGCACATAAATGTGTTGCTCAATACACCCATGTACAAGACTCTACTAGATGCGGCTTTCAGACTTCCTAGGACTCTATTGAACCTTAGGCTCTGATACCAAGTTTGTGACGCCTCAAATCTGGTACCCAAAATGCTACACGGTGCTCATGACCCCGAAGGACCACAAGCTAACCCATGACTGATACATGTACCTATACACTGCATAATATATTAAATAAATGCAAAAATAAGGGTTGTAAGGCCATAAGGTTCACACTGAATCATAAATGAAATAAGAATGTTTGAATAGTATAGTATATCAAAACCAAAAAAAAATTGAAAAACAACTAAAGTCTGAATTGAATCTGAAAACCTCTAAGTACTGTCTGAATATGGAGTTGAAGGAACATGTCTCCAACTAACTCCATTTATCAAAACTGAGTAGAAATAAATAATAACATAAAGTAATGATCATTTGCTCGAAGGATGAGGACTTACTACAAACTTCAACTGTGGAAACTGTGATGCTACTGATGATCTGGAGCTCGTGCTTCTGAACCTATGGTATAAGACACCATAGCGCAAATTTGTCAGTACTTTGAATATACTGGTATATATGAGAGGTAGGTTGAATGCATGGGGTTCATATGCATAAACAATACTAACTGGATGACTAACATGAATGTGAGAAAGAATGCATTAATACATAATACTATAAATGAGATTGTGAAAACATAATTACTGAGTCTGAACAGTGATAACATGAGTTTACTAATATATCTGATAATATGGGTGACTGTATCTGGCAATCCTGAACCTGATAGAGCTCGCTAAGTTCCATACTGTATCTGAGTTGACTGTATCTGATAGTCCTAAAATTTGAAGAACTATCTGAGTTCTTTTACTGAGATTGATTCTGAAATTGTGGGAGATAGGTATCTAACCGACCTGCCCCAAATACGCTATAATAGCTAAGTTGGGGTCCAATCTGTTCCCCAATTTGAAAGGTGTCAATACCGCACCACTGGTAGAGATAAACTGTGGTAAACCCTCATCTGACAGTTTCCCCAAAAGAGAACAGTGGGGCCCTTATCTGACAGTGATTATCCACCTCATCAACCCTCATCTGACAGTGTTGATGTCTCAACCTATGCTTGCTACATTGTTCTGGAATGTAAGGATGACATTTAAGAATCAAACCCTCACCTGACAGTGTGTGTTCCCATCCTTGGGTTCACTCGGTGCTAATTCCTACTCCCATCTGAATAGACACTGAGCATGATTAACTGCACTGAACTTACTGGATTCATAAAGTTTTGTTGACTGATGGAATACTACTGAGATTACTGAGTTGCTGAACTTTCCTGAGTCACATGACTGACTGAACTCTACTGAAGATGGCTTGACTGAGAGGATCGTGAAAAAATGACACTGGATCTAGGCACACATCTATCTTTTTGGGTACAAGTACCCCCAGGACTCGATAGAAGGAAAGTGACATAACATGACAATTCTTGATCATAGGAATAAAGCCCACAATTCATAATGCCATAAGTTGGAGATTTCATACTACACATAGTTCTCATAATTTTATACATGGAAGGGAATGCATATAACAACATGCCATAAGTCCATCAAATCAAGTTTAAACATCCCATCAACAATCATAATGCATACAATATCATAGAAGTCATTGTTTTTATAAGGGTGTAGTATGCATTTGTCATTTAAGTCACAATTTAGCTATAATACATGATTTCTAATCTCCTAGGCATTTTATAAAACACCTTACATGCTCAACTTAGGCATAGATGTAATCATCAAATTATTCATCATGAACAACCAAATCTACATTTTTCCAACTCATATGATATCATAGCTTCATAAAAAAACACACAAAGACCCTAACTTGGGGATTTTTCAACATCAATTACATGAACAAATGAACCCACAACATAATAACATGGTTCATAATTTAAAAGAGGGTTCTTGAGTTTTATGGATGGAAGAAATTCATAAATCAACACAATGCATACCTTATATGAAAGTTCCTTAACGATCTACGGCAAAATCTCTTGGATTTTGGCCTTTAAATTGAAACCCTAGTTCTTTTTCTTAAGAAAAATTGATGAAAAGAAGTATATTTTTGTGTTTTGAGGTCTAAATTCTGTGTTTTTGATATACATAGGGGTGGGAAAATGACCAAATTACCCCTCAAAGTACGGAGGTGGAATGCTGAAAAACTGGGCACAAAGGCTATAGCAAGGCGGCACCTTTCCCAGAGCCTTTTGCAGCTGGGAGGCACCTTTCTATTGAGGGATGGGGCCAAGTCTATAATATGGGTGGCTCCCTCTTATAGCCTTTAGGTACTGGTTCAAAAATCCAAACGTACCCTAAACGGATTCCGAAAATTCTGAAACTCACCCGAAATGTACTATGGACTTGTCCCATCGCAACACAACTTGAAAATTGGAAAATGGAGGTATATAAGGTCATCAACTAAATCCCCGAAGTTCAAAGTCTTAAAATGAGACTAAGTGTTGAACACCTAGCTAAAATATTCTAAGTGTTGAACCTTACAAAGGGCTTTTTAGAGCTAAAAGAGTTGATTATCAACGTAAGATTTTGTGGGGTCTTACAATCTTCAAGTACAACCATTGACAAAGGATCCTAAGAAGAGGAGGAAGATATCACTTGAAAAGCAAAAGGATAATTGGAACAAGAAGAGTATCTTTTTAAACTTCCTTATTGCAAATATCTCTTGTTGCGACATAATTTGGATGTTATGCATATTAAAAAATATATATGTAATAGCTTTTTGGGACATTCATGAATGTCAAAGGGAAGACCAAAGATACAATTAAGACTCGGTTAGAATTGCAAGCAATGAACATTAGGCTGGAATTGCACCCTATCCAAAGAAAGAATGAAGTTGAAGTTCCAACTGCATGCTACACATTGTATCCTGAAGAAAAGTACAAATTATGTA
Organism: Capsicum pubescens; assembly: GCA_030864215.1. Classification (NCBI taxonomy): domain Eukaryota; kingdom Viridiplantae; phylum Streptophyta; class Magnoliopsida; order Solanales; family Solanaceae; genus Capsicum; species Capsicum pubescens. The sequence goes on from CM061545.1 coordinate 101,119,877, forward strand.
TTTTCTTGAAGAATTTAAAGGTCCCAGATGGATTTTCATCTAATATTTCTCAATGTGTGAACTTGAAAGAACACGAGAATCTGGTTTGAAAAGTCATGAATGTCATGTTTTTTTGCAGCATATACTCCCTCTTACACTTAATGGTATATTGTTGAAAGATGTGTGTGATCCTCTTATTGATTTATCTTTATTTTTTTGTGTTCTTGGATCAAAGGTTTTGAGGATTGATGAGTTGAAACATATTGAAGAGCAAATTCCCATTACACTTTGCAAGCAAGAAAAGGTTTTACCTCTTTCTTTTTTGATGCCATGGTCCACTTGCCTATTCATTTATCTTGTGAAGCTAAATTTGTTGAGCATGTTCATTATCGGTGGATGTATCCTATCGAGCGATGGTTATATTTTTTGAAATCTCTCATTGGTAATAGGGAAAGTCCAGAAAATTCCATTGCAGTGAGCTACCTTGTAAATGAATATATGACCTTATGCTCAAGGTATCTACATAGAATTGACATAAAATTCAATCGGACTGAACAAAATTATGATGGCAGTTTAAGTAATTCAAATGGAGATTTATCTATATTTTATCAACCTTGAAAAACTTTGGGAGCTAAAGATCCTTGTGAGCTTGAAGCAAATGAATTGGACCAAGCACATATATATATTCTGAAGAATTGTGATGAAGTCTTACCATATCTCACATATGGAGGGTTCTTTTGTATTATCTTATTTTTCCAATTTCCTTTAAGGTAATATTATTTCTATATGACATTTATGGTTAACCTCAATTTTGTAGAGAGTTTGCAAATATGGATATTGCTCAAAATTTATCAGATCCAGAATGGGACCAGGAATTTATAAAATGGTTTAAAAATAAGGTGAGTAATATAAGCAACACATAAACATTAGATTTGACATCTTAATGTCATATTACTCATTCTAAAGTATTAAATGTAATCTTATTTTTATGTCGTACAATTGCATAAAATAGATAATAGTAGGCTCATGGAAGATCTTCTCTTGCTTTCACATGGTCCTACCAAATATTCAACATATTGTAATGGTTACATTATAAATGAATATAGTTTTCATGTAGAAGATTATGATCGAACTTTAAGGACTCAAAATTTTGGTGTTGTTGTAGCTAGCAAGAATGATGGAGATAGTGTGATTGTAGATAGCATAAAGTTTGCTTTGATGGTGGAGTAAAGGCAAAAGATATGAAAGGGGGCACTTCTTCAGAGACTAAATTACTGTCTGCTCTATGTTCAACTCGAGAGGACAATAAATTCTTGATTGAGGAAAACAAATCGTTGAATGATCGTTTGTCAACCTTAGAATATGAGATGGAAAAAATGAGAAAAATGCAAGAATTTTTTGCTGCTCAATAATCACTTATCCCTCATACGACCTCGCCCATTTCAACTGAATGACACTGGCTTATTTTTCTGTCCAAGTAAGTACTTATTTTACTTGGTTATTATTTAACTACATTTTGTCAAGATTATACCTTGAACTTAGTTGGAGAATTATGTTAGGTTGCATTTACTTTTATTTTCATGTATAGCATTGTTATAAGTGGACTTCAGTATGGGGATTGGGGTATGGGGGCTTGAGTATTTCTTGGTGATGCTTGGATTATAAGTAAATGAGTTGGTTGATATAGTGTATTTTTTTTATCAAAAAAGATGCATGACTGAAAATGAGGATGTACAAGTGATGCTGCGAGTAACAAGAGAAAACTGTTGCTTCTTGTATGTCTACATATCTAAATAGTAGAGCCATTTTTCATTTTTTAAATTTGAGTTCCAATATTTGATTGTATTCCAACTTTTCTACCTAATGCTATCTAGCTACATATCCTTCTTTATTTGGCGGCAATTTTCCATGGTATCCTAAGTTATTCTGCAGTCTGACATCTCTATATGAAACAATATCAACTTGCTGATTGGAAAAAAAAAACTTATTTCACCTTTTCTACAAGATATTTGCTTCTTCAATTTCTCTTTAGTCAAACATGTCTCTAGACAGATTTAGTTTACTTTATAAAAAGAACAATATATGTGGTGTAACCAATTTATCGGATGGTCCATAGAAAAATTGTGTCATTCGAGGTCCTTCTATGCCTATTAATGTTGTGATGTGCCTTAGTGAGTTAGGTCACTCACAGCAAGTTCAAAGTCACTAGATATGCCTATTGACATCTCACATTGTTCTTCAGATATTCGAAGTGCCTTGCAAACCTCACTTCTACATCTTGTTAAATTTTGAAACAAAAAAAGAAAAATAACAAGATATTTCACTTGAGGATTAAAAGGTGTTTGATGAGTTCCACACACCCATTTGATTCAACACCAGATTGCTGCAATAGTGGATGCCAATCATAGTTGCTTTTCCCTTCCTGAATGAGCAAGAACTTCAAAAAAGTTAAAGCTCCAGATACCCACTTGTATCAACTTGAATAGAATTTTTTAATGGTTTTCTTCCAATAACCCCAGCCAAACAGTTAAGCTGATTTGCAATCTATAGACCGTAGAAAATGTCGGGGGTCTATCATAAACAACCTCTCTACTTTTTCTTGAGATAGTGGTATCGAGGGAATACACTGGGCCTATTGTTGTTGTTGTTGTCACTGGACAGCTATGTGGCAAAATTTTGTTTATCACTTGCCAGACCTCTTAATATACAGAAAGCCAATTCAAACACCTGCATAAGTAAAATGTGTATTCTGATAGTTGTGTCCTACATCCTTGAAGAAATCATCAATCATATAAGGTGCAGGATTTTAAAATGTTTGTGGCACAAGTCAAACTGTTATGCAACACTTTGTTTTCACACTTCTTGTTGTTGTTATGTCCATGCTTTGCAAACGGTCAATTGTTGTTTCATTTCTGACCTCTGTATTGATAACCTTAAATTACTCTAACAAGGATTGCATTAGCATGTCATGCAAATCTATCAAGTTATGTTATTGTGCCAGATCCTTTGTCATGGTTGTTTAACAAGGATTGACTTTTCAAAATTTTGTTCTTACAGATTTTTTAAGATTGAAGTTACAAGAGAAAATACAAGTTTAGAAGATGCACAAGCTTTTTTTTTTTAAGAGCGTTATGTAAAGCTTGACATCATATTCTATCTCGGGATGTTAATTTCTTAAAGTTTTTTTCATTTAAAAATATTAAAACTATTGACAATATTCTAGCTCGGGATATTAATTGGTTAAGTTTTTTTTGTTTAGCAAATATTGAAATTATATTTATTATACTTTGACATTTTTAGTAATAATTTTATATTCAACAATGAAATATATACTTTTATGATATGAATTTTAAGGACATACCATTGGTGCTAAATTAGACATATGAATATAATATTATTTGATCTAAACGTTAATTTAGGACGAGTTAGTTGCTCGTCTCTAAAGGTTAATCAAGGACGGGTTAGTTGCTGGTCTCTAAAGATTAATCAAGGACGAGTTAATTGCTCGACCAGATAGAGTAATTTAGGACAAGGTAATTACTCATCGCAAAAAGGTTTTAGTGACCACAAAATAACTACTTTTTAAAAATGAAAATCATCTATTTGGGATGACATATACAGTCTCTAAAAGTGTTTTTGATACCGGATATGTTAACATTGCTAATGACATTTAACAACCAGTTAGAGTACCTTATCGCAATTGACCTTTAACGAAGAGGGCTATTAGGACGAGCTGCGACCAGAATTTTCCCATCCTAAAAGGTCATTTGCGACCAGAATTGGACTTTTAGGGACCAGATTTCCCTTCCATAAAGGCTTTTTTTCTTGTAGTGCTCCTTGAGGCCTCTAGGCCTATTTTGTAGCATATTTATACTTCAAGAGGGTCAAGGGACCCCACATCAGTCTTTGTCATACTCCTTAGCTCAGGTTTTCCCGTACTTAGACTTCCCATCAACCTGTGACTCAACAAAAATGAAAACTAGTGAAGTAAATTACTAAAAAAAACTAAAAATAAATCAAACCTACTTAACTTGGGTTGCCTCCCAAAAAGTGCCTGATTTAGTGTCACGGCACGACCTAACTAAGACTTAGACATTTTCCTTCCTCCTTTTTCTCACACTTAGATGCCATCTTCTTATTTTTTTTTGTAAATCTTAAATGTGAACTCTCAAGGTCAATAGCTTTTTCACAAAAAGCCTTTTAGGCTCATCAATCTGCATCATGTCGGGCTTAAGTGTTGTGGTTTAGGTTGCTCAATGTGGAAGTCCGAAGAGGTCTTTGATGAACTAACCACCCCACATTTATCCCCTTCTATCACTATAATTATACGCAAAACTTTGTAGTGGGACGGTGTGTTGAGCAATTTGTACACTTTGAAAACCACCTCTTCATCATCCAGCCTCATTGTGAGCGTGCCCTTTCTCACATATATTAAAGCTCCTCTCGTCGTCAAGAATGGATTCCCCAGAATGACTAGTACTTTTTCATCTGCCTAAAAATCTAAAACAATAAAGTCAGTAGGAATAATAAACATACCAAACTGATAAGAATATCCTCTATGACTCCTTCAGGATGGGCTATGGTCCCGTTTTCCAGTTTCAGTAGCACAGTGCTGAATCTAGGATTTACCAAGCCTAATGTGTTGAACAAATATAGGGGCATCAAGTTGATGCTTTCCCCTAAGTCACTTAATGAATGGACCACCTCGTTGTTACCAATTTGACTGGGGAGAGTGAACTTCCTAGGGTTCTTAAATTTTTTGGGCATCTTTTGAGTCACCAAAAAGTTACACTCCTCAGTAGGTGTTACTGTCTTAGCATCCTATAGCTTAACTTTATTAGCAACCACATACCTCAAGTACTTAGCGCACTTGTGCATTCCTTACAAAATATCTAAAAGAGGAAAATTAATGTGAAGCTCTCTTAACACGTCAAAGAACTTCTTAAAACATGCATCATCCTTCATTTTTATCAGAACTTGCAGGAAAGGTAGTTGTGGACTCTCCTTTACCGGTTCTGCAACTTTCTTTTTTGAGTACTCAGACTTTCTCAAATTTCCAGCAACTTTATCTGCAACCAGTTGGGGCGTCAAATCTGCATCTACCGCCTTGGTGTTCTTTGGAGTTTTTTCACTCATCTTTTTCCCACTCCTCAAAGTGATTTCTATGAATTTTTAGGCTTTTCAGTATCACTTGGAAACCCACTTTAAGGCCTAGTGTTCTATGTTACTGCTGTCTGACCTACTTGCAACTCCAATCTCCTTGTAGTCTCTTGATGGCGTTTTATATATGCTGCCAATTGTGCTTGAGCAACTAAAATTTGTTTCATCATCTTTTCCAGATTGCTATTTGCGGCCTGATTTGCTTGAGCTTGTGGTTGCTAAAATAGCTTTTGTTGGGCATTCCATTGCTTATTTAGTAGTTGATTCTTCGACATCATGTTGTAGGCGTTCCCATAGTTAGACCTCTAAACATTGCCTACAAACATCACAGACTCAGGATTTGTAGCACATATATCTACAGAATGACCACTATTTCTACACACCACACACCAAATTCTTGTCTAATGAATTGCATTCACTTCGGCTGCAGGCGGTGTAGCACCCAATTTCATGTTGCTGAGTTGTGTAGTCAGCTAATTTTTTAATGTAGCAATCTGAGAAGATATTACAGTAAATTGATCCACCTCCAAAACACCTGCAACCTTTTTAGTAGAAATCCTTGATTCTGAATGCCACTCTATATTTCCTTGTGCAATATGGTTCAATAATGTATAAAGCTCATCGTACGTCATCTCTAGAGCTTGACCACCTGCAACTGAATCTCACAAAATTTTTGTGCTATGGTCAAGGGCCTCAATAAAAGTATGAGCTAATACCTCATTATACTGTTGATGGTGTGGACAGTCTTGTAGAAGAGCTTTGAACCAATCCTAAGCATGATATAAATTCTCATCTATCTTTTGTTTGAAGCATACAATCTCACTACAAAGTCTCATAGTCTTGCCAGATGGAAAGAATCGGATGAGTAATCTCTGGGCTAGGTATTCCCATGTTGTGATTAAATTTGTTGTCTCGGCATTCAGCCACTTCTTTGCTTCCCCAACATTGAAAAGGGAAATAGTGTCAACCTCACATAGTCAATTGACACACCCATAGGTATGAATGTGACACTGATCTCCAAAAAGTTTCGAAGATGGACTTGTGGATCTTCATACGAAATCCTGGTAAACTATCCACTGTTGGCCAGAAGCTGCACCATATTATGTGTGAGCTCAAAATTACCTCCAGCAACCGGTTTCTAAAAAGGGGAGGTCAAATTTGTTGGAAGTTGGATTGCCACTTCTCTAACTGTCCTGTGGGTTGCTTGTTCTTTAGCCCAGAGAGTGGGATTGTCTTAATCTTCTTCTATTTGCAGAATATAGGGGAGAAGAATTGTTTCTCTCCTTCATTGATGGAAGTGTTCCTCTAGTTTGGGGCTTGGTTAAACCAATTCCCAATATCTTGCCAGCTTACTAGCCTGAAAATCTGTTTCCTACAAATACAAAACCAAGACCAAGCGTAAAGAACCAAAGTAAGCTAAAAAGTAAACTAAAATAAAAAATTTCACCAATTTACAAATCCCCATCAACGGCACAAAAAACTCGTTGCACTCAAGCACACACGCCAGTGTACATGGTCTCACCAAGTAATATAGTGGCCTTAAATTAAGCCGAATTTTGATCCCTTAAAGACTTGTGTTAAACATCTATCCAATTCTAGTTTAACAATTGAGATTAACTTGTGCAACATAGACAAAAGAGATTTGAAAGATTAGAAACTAAAAATAAACTAAAATAATGCAGGAAAGTAACTACTTTGGACAATCAATGGATAAAAACTGGGGTTAAAGCACTACAAATAGTCATACTATGCTATTTAACTTCTTTAGCTGGATTACTTATCTGGGTTATTGATTCGTAGGGTTTATTGCATGATCATGGTCTCCCGACCTCTAATTACCAACCTAACTTGGACATTACAACTACATCAATGAGTGGGGATGTAATAATCCAATTAGATGTATAAAGATATCATCCTACATGTGAATCAAACAAGTCTTCTAGGTATATCCCTATCCTAGTCACTAATTCAAATTCCTTATTTCATAATGGAATAAGAACCTTGTTCTATCTACCCCTACGTTCTATCTTTCTATTCTCCCTCCCGAAATCACAAGGTTGGCAATGAATGTATTCTAAGGGTCATGAATCCTTAAAATAGTTAAAATAAGGGTAAATAAACAATCAATAATGATAATCAATCCAAACTAAATTAATTCAAAGCAATAGAGTCATGTTCTTGGCTTTAATCCCGAAAAGGGGGAGTTTAGACTCTAATGGTCATAACCATAATCCAATTACTTGAATTCATGATCCAAAACATAAATAAACCAAATTTTAAAGAATATTAACCCTAAAAACTTTTTTTAGCCTCCTCAATTGTTCCAAGACGTCACAAAGTGTCTACATAACATGCAACACGTCCTATTTGTAGTAGAAACCAATTTAGTCGTGTGTGGAATGGGTATTGCGCCGCCATATGTAGTCAAGTTGATAATGGGTCATGGATCATTATCTGGTCAGGTTTATTAACGATCTCGGCGCATTGGATAATCAAGTCAAGTTGGTGTCACGTTGCGGCTCCATCGCAATATCTGACTGGAAATTGCATTTTCATATCCAAACTTTGTCTTGCACTTTGTCCTCCATCCCAAGACTTTGTGGTGTGCTTACACTCATTTTTCATACCTTTATACATCCAAATATCACCATAACAGATCCTATATCAGTACACACCACAAATTATAGATCAAAACAAAACAATATCAAGAACGATGACTAGAAACACGAGCTAAGACTAGGTTTGCCCACATTGATCTTAAGCTTAATATTTTAACTCTTGGTTTGATTCTATTGACCCTTTAACATTATAAACAAATTTTTACACACATAAATACACTATTGAACCATTTGGGACTCATTAAACACATTAGAATCCATCGAGATAGACTAGACAAAGACCTCACTCAATCTAGTAACACTAGTTTCCTCGATTGAATTCTAAGTGACCCATTTGAGTACAAACTTGTTTGGAATCCACTTTTAACATTTTAATTACACACTTAAACACTTGTATGCTTATTTTTATTATTATTAACACATAAAGCACTTAATAAGTCTTCAAAATAAAGTTAAATAAGATAGAATAATGACACTGGAGTGTATAAAACCACCTCAGATCATATTCACCCGAGTTGATTTGATAAACCAAAAAGGTTTTGAGTCATTCCCTGAACTTTATTTATAAATAAAATGGGTCGAGGAATTCCCCCAAGTAATGGAATTGATATGGAATAAATAATCTTGAAATCATAATGGTATGACGATACCTGTGGTGTGCCTTAATGTATAATTCCTTGGTCTAATAAATGGGTTATGTGAAACTTGTTTTACTTGGTCTTAATAGGGGTTATGCATCTAAGCCATAAAGGTGTGAGTCCCGAAGGATTGATATTGAAAACTCACGTTTGCCGACATGAGGGTTGGTCTTAATGACCATGTACATAGTTCACACTATTGATATATTTGTATCCAATATTAACATGAGGTTGGAGCATTTCAAGGTATTTCTTGGTACCTCCAATTCATGTGGCTAACATGCACTGGCCCCTTTCAGTATGGGGAGCTGAACCCATACAGCCCATGGGTGTCTATTATGAGAGTTGAGCTACATAGTCCAGTCTAATGTTTTAACTTTCATGCTAAGACTTGTTCCTTATCTTGTCATGTTACATATATATATATATATATAATTGTGTGAATTGGTTTTGAATGATTTTTAAATGATTTAATCATGGCATTACTTTATCCCTTCCCTAAGTTACATGCTAGCGCTCACCCTACTAACCATCTTTGGACGTTGTATCCGCACGCGATATAGGAACTAAAGATACTTCTGTTTTTCCTGTGTAGTGATTAGGCAATTTCTGGATCAATCATGAGTCAGCTTGAAGTGTTTAGCTTCCATACTTGTAAAGGCCCTCATTTCATATTATTATTTCATTATGTTTCATACCTATTCTTTTTTGGAATCATTTTAGCTATAGTCGGGGGAATGTCCCCACTGAGATTGATATTGGTTTCTTAGAGGCTTTATGGATTACTTTGGATTATCATTTGGTATTATGGATTTTTAGAACATTTTTATTATTGATTATTCTATCTTTTTATATTTTTAGAATTCATCCACTACTAGGTGTGATGTGTTCTGTTTGACCAGGCAAAAGGATGGTCTCCGGTCCTCGGTGTACTTGAGATACCCATCACGGCCAGACCCTGGTTTGAGTTGTGACAAATTAGGATGATCACTTAACACTTATTGAATTTGGTTGCAATAGTATTCATTATTCTTACATTCAGATGGCCACATTTGAGGCACTTTATGGGCGGAGATGTTGGACTCCTATTGGTTAGTTCGAGGTAGGTGAAGCAACCTTGATAGGTCCAAACTTAGTTCATCAAGTCATGGAGAAAGTCATGTTGATTAAAGAATGGTTGATCACTACTCAAAGTATACAGAAATCATATTCTAATGTGAGGCATAGAGATTTAGAATTTCAAAGTGATGATTGGGTTTTCTTAAATCTTTCATCCATGAAAGGGATGATGCGATTTGAAAAGAAAGGAAAGCTCAGTCCTTGTTACGTATATCCTTTCAAGATTATGAATAAGTTTGGGAAGGTAGAGTATAAGTTGGAGTTGCCTACTTAATTTAGAAGCAGTGCACCATGTGTTCTATGTATCTATTATCAAGAAATATATCAGAGATACATCATTAATAGTACCTTTAGAGAAGGTAGGTATTAGGGACAACCTTTCATATAAAGAGGTTTTAGTTGAGATTTTGGATCGTCGGGTTCACAAATTGATAATAAAATAGGTTGCTTCAGTTAAGGTATTATGGAGAAACCAAGAAGTTAAGGAAGCTGAGAAGGCTATGAAGTCTAAGTATCCACATCTATTTGTTCTTTCCAAAGATACTATTTTAGGTAATGACCTTCTTCCTGTAGAAAATCTAGCAACTCTCATGTTAAGTTTCTTGTCTATATTTTTATGTTTGTCTTGGCTTGTACGCTTTACTCTAGCCTTAGTCTTCATTTGAGGATGAAAGATCCCAAGGGGGAGATATTGTAATATCTCAAACTTCTAAACTAAGATCCAAACCATTATTTAAATGCATATAGGCTCGAATCTAATGCTTTCTAATTTTACATAAGTGTTAATACGAATTACTTAGTGTAATAAGAGCTTTGGCCATCAATTAGGTTCATAAGGAACTTCTAGCTCTAAGTTAAGTAGAAAGTTTATTACAGATTAAGTTATCATATAAGATTTTACCAACTTCAAATAATCATAACTCATAGACTATGAAGAATTTTGTATCTCAATACCCCCCAAAATAAATTATTCTAGTCTTCTTTCCAAAGCAGCTAATTGTTCATTAATCCGGTTTTCGAGTAAAAATTTATGGTTGTTTTACTTAAATGTGTCAATGTTGAGCAAATTGATGAATCACCGAATGATTTGATGATGCACCAATTTATATCATTGAAATGTCCTAAAAACCTTCATAAACTGTTCATTTTGGAGATCTGGGGGTACATTTTGGCGATCTGTTGAATGGTTTGGTAATAGCACTTCAAAATAGCCAAAATGGCCTACGGGGTTCATTTAAAGGTTGTTTTTACGACTTTTCCCACTTTATTCCTATTTTCCAACAGCCCCAAGTTGGTATTTTATCCTTTTCTTATCTTCCAACCTTAAAGTAAGTTACCCCCATGAAATTCTAAGCAATTTATATTTATTTTTTTGAACTATTAATGAAATCCTACACCACAACCTAGGATTTTCAAGAAAGTTCAACCAAGATTCAAAGAAATAAACTCTTGGAGATTCTTCCTCAAATTAGTATTCTTCATTGACTTTTTGAAAAGAAATTAAGGTATGTAGGACTTCAATGGGTTTTCTTTCCATCCCCATGTCTAAAACTTCTAATTTTCATGAATTCAAGACTTAGGTTAGGGTTTATAGACCCATTTTCAAACTTGTCTATTATGAAGCATATTTCATGTAATATTGATGCTTTTATTTATAATTATGATTTTTATAAACACTACAATTACATTTGTGGAACTTTATTTCTTGATATGATTTTTAAATATTGGTTTTATTGTAATTGACATCTCAAGAATGATTTTAGAATCCTTATGACATTATGAATTTAAAAAAAAACTTGAATAAATTCAAAGAACAAAAAATTCCATGATAGTTATAAAATATGAATCTTTTAAAAATATTCAAACTTTATGTATGAATAAGCATGATTTCTATACGTTCTGAGTATATGTTATTGTCACGGCCCAAGACTACGTCCTAGTTGTAACTGTGCCTAGAGTCGCAAGTGACCCCAAACTAACTCATGGCCTGGCATGACACTAAGAATACAAACTAAATAATATTGTATGAAAGCTAAATTCTAAGTGATATATGAAAATCAAAACCCAATGTAAATATTAAAACAAAAAGGAAATCAGTTAACATAACATACAGTTCATTCTCTACTGTCTGTCTAAAAGCCTCTACTAAGATAAGTTGTTGGGACAAGCCTCCAGCTAACTCTAACTATCTAAAATTGAAATTAAATATAAGAAAATATTCATAATAGTCCTTAAATGATGAGGACTCACCAAAGTATTTTTGTTGATGTAGTAGTATATCGTACTATGTGCGATTTGGATGTGGAACATCAGAACCTATATTATGGGACAATATAGCGTAAAAGAGAGTATATGGTCAGTACTTTAAATGTATTTAGTATGTGAGCTAGGGAATTGATATAATCTTATCATGATGTATGTGGCATGGTAAACTGATGCAAGACCACGTAATAAACATGTACTGTATTATAACTTGAATAACTGAATACAAGGCCGTGCAAGTATCTGAAGTTGAACCATGAACTATGGGTTGTGGACTGCAGGAGCACTGATAACCAACATTGAGCTAACTGGGTCCAACTTGCAACTCCAGCTGGAAAGGTGTTTTATACCTTACCAAGGGTACGAATATTGATGATGTGGATTTACTAAACCAATGTCCAAAAGTACTAAGGTGTCAAGCCTGGAATGACGGGTGACCCTATAAAACCAACAGTGGCACCGTATTTCTAGAACTTAGGGACTTCTACTAAAGGTATGAGTTTAACTGACAGGTGAGCCTTCATCCCTGCGTTCTCTCGGTGCTAAGACTACTGAATGACACTGATAACTCAAATGCTCAATAATAGTAATATTCTAAAGACTGAAAATAAATGCATTATCTAAGAGCATTCCAACCATGTAAATTGAAAGATATAATACTCATAAGTAAATGTATACAATCTTAAGTCATCGGGTGTTCATAACCCACCATCTCTGAAGAATGCAATTATTATGATAATTTCATAAACGGAATGAATTAGGAAATTTAATAACTCAAGTACAATAATCATTGATTTCTTAATACAATTAGATTTATAATTTTTAACATGTAATGGTACTGAAATTCATGATAAAACCTGAGTTTATAGCTCAGTGAGATCAAGAAACTAGAATATCAAGAAATTCACAACATTCATGAACCCTAAGCTCTGAGGAAGGAATTAAACTTAGAAATTGAGTTAATTTTGAGACTCAATGGGCATAAGGAGACCCATTAATGGAATCTCACATATTTAGAGATGAAAACCCTAAAGAAATCTTTAAAATAAAAAAATATATAAACCACTTTTGTGGTCTGTTTCTTGCGACCACCACCCGTAGTTGATATTTTGTGATCGGTTTTCCTATTATTTTAGTACTTAAGGAGAAGAACCCTATTTGCCATGAAAAAAAAAATTGCCTCATTATTTCTGTGTGATGCTAAGTGTCGAGTGGTTCTTAGTATTGAGGGCTTAGGGTATTATGAATATTAATACTCGACTTTGGTATGGCTTAAATAAAATAATTTTGAAGTTAAAAGAGTGGAAAAATACTGAAAAACTCCCTCGTAAAATGTAACTAAAAAATCTACAGAATTGAGTCGTACAGACCATCCCACAAATATGGGACCCACCTATGTTCATGGGTGGTGATCATGGTTTGGAGGCTGAATTTGGGCTCTCTGAACTCCACCAAAAGAGTCTTGGTATGATCATAGGACCCACTTACAATTGTACCTTGGTTCGTAGGTTGTAGGTTCTAATCAGATCAACTTTAGAAGTCACAATTGTACCTAAGATCGTGGTTTGTAACAATGGTCATGGTGTCCTCTTTTAGTTGGAAGGTATACTTGCTAACTTTCAAATGTTTGGGACTGTTTCGATTAGATGGGAGCTTGTATGGTCGTACAATCTCACAACGATCATGTCTAAGCTTGTAGATTCTCACTACTGGAAAGTGCTTCACTAAAATGACTATAACTCTTTACTATAATATCAAATTAAGATGAAAGAGGATGCTTTGGAAAGATAATTCAATTATCTATTATTTGGTGGTCCTTGAGCTCATAAATACTTTAGAATCTAGGAGTTATTCTCATCTGAAATTGTGACTATAGGGAGATTCTTACAATAAATCAATTGGTAAGGAAGGTTTTGACTTCACCATGAGATAGGAATTACTTGTCGCCTTAAGACATGTCTAAATCACTTCTCATACCACCAAAACATGATGTTTGATTTTACAAGTACTTCAAGAATGGTTCTAATCTTAGTTTGAATTTTTGGGATGTTACAGTTATGAACTAGTTTTTGGAGTAATATTTAGCACAATGAGAACAAGGGTTCACAATAAAATCCAAGTTTCAAAACTACGTGCCACCGTAGAATAAGGGCCTTCCGTTAGTTGAGGTTGACATTTTTTTCCCATTTTAGGTGCATTCTCAAGATCCTTACATTTATGGTTCTAGCTTTGACAGGTTTGAAAAATACTGGACTCCATGATGCTCCCATGGTTTATGTCGGTATAAGAAACATTTTTTTATGAGAGTTAATTTCATCTTTATCCTTTTCACGATATGGTCCTTATACTTTTTTGGATGATATGAGTACGATATGATTTTAGATTGTATGATTTGAGATATGCATCCTTTAAGAGATGATTTTCAGTATATATGAATTCACGTGTGCATTCTTTTATAATACTCATTCATGCTCTTTAAACTGTTTTACTTTTAACTGATATGAACCCTTATGAAATCTATGGTTTTCTGTCATTTTATTAATGCACATTATGTTATGTATTTATGTCAAAATGGTTATTGCCTATAGACTCAGTACATTCAAATGTACTGATCGCATATTTTTTTGTCTATATTTTGTCACGACCTGGACCAGGCCTGACCGTGACAGGTATCTCAAGTCCAATAAAAAATGGAGACCACCCCCAATACACAAGAAACCAGCCACCATATACCCCATGTTAGATGAATTACGAACATATAACAAGATAAGAAAAGTCAATCTTAAAGACATTATAATAGTCTAAGACCAAAACCACTCAAACCAAACCAAATAATACCAAATCATCCCCAAGTCCATAGTAGTCCAATCAAATCCTCTACATAATGACTACCAACGAAACATCGGGACATGCCCCCGACTCTGACAATGACAATAACAATGATAGTGTCAATGTGAACTCTTCACTTCTAAATTACAAAGAGAAACTAATGAAATAACTAAGTCTTTCAGAGGAATAAAAGCTCACCACTTCACCACCAAAGACCAATGAACCGAGCTGATACAACTAACTTTGCACAGGAAAGTTAGAAGTTTCTCTAGCGCCTACATCGCGTGGGGATGCAATGTCCGGAGATAATTAGTGGGTGAACACTAGCATGTACTCAAGGATAAAGATAAAATAATACCATCAATTCAAAATCATGTCAAACCAATGCACATAACTATATGCAATTTTATATATATAAATATATATCACATGCTGGGATAGAGAACAAGGCTTAACATGTTTTTCAAAACCTTAGACTAGATTTTGTAGATCAACCATCATATAATAGTACCCCATGAGCTATATGGGCCCCAACTCTCACCTCCTAGTAGGGCCCCATTGCGTGTTGCTACACGAACTAGAGAATAATCTCATATATATTCACATGGTGGACTTGAACCCTCCAACATATACCAAGGTGACTTAAGCACCCGATCATATAATGATTTATGGGGGACTCGACCCTCCCTAATCATGAAATAATAATAAGGGGGACTCGAACCTCCCTAGTCACTTTGACCCCTGCGTCGACAAAAGCAGTTTCCAGTATTGGTCACTCGAACCTCCACTTTCATGACTTAGCTACACAACCCCTATTAAATCCAAATTAAAAAAAAGTGTCACACAATCACATTCATTTAACCACATTCCACATTAAGGAATACATTGTTGGTATCATCATACCAACTACACTAGCAAGGTAACACGTCTTGCCAAAAAAATTCCACTAACTCGGGGAGAACAACTCCCATTTTTCATTAATAAACATTGGGAAACACTGACTCCTTTTGTTCATTAAATCATACCATTGTATTTCAAATGCCTTTTTATCATGCAATAATTCAAAATAATTCAATTTCACAAATTTCCACAGTTCCCATAACTAAAACCAATTTCACGTTGTGGGGTTGGGGACATAACCACTTCAAAAGTCACAAGTTTGGGGAAATCACAATTCCCTAGTTCATTTAACATCTCCATGCACTTATAATTTTAAAACCACATTTAAAGCATGAAAATCATCTATAAACCATGAGAAACATTGTTCAATTCATAAACATTGAAAAAACCCAACCCGTGTTTCAAAACCATAACAATAATTTCATGGACAATACTTTAAATCACATTCTTTTACAAAATTGACAATGAGGGAAGAGTAACATGCCTTAACCACCAAGAAGTATGGAGAGAAATCACCCTTGAAAGCCCCAATTTATTAGATTGATGAAAACCCTAAGTGTTCTTGACCTTGAGGATTTGGGAGTGTTCTGAGAGGTTATTTGATGTGTTTCTGATAGATAATGATGCCCTGAACAAGTTATATGATGTGGGTTTTAAGTTGGGTAAGAGGGGAAATATCTAGAATGTACTCAACTTAAAAGCTGGAAAAAGCCGCCTTTGGTTACAAGTACCCCTTGACTCGTACCCACACATTACGACTCATGACCACGAGTCATAACTAAGACAGTGACTAGGACCCCCATACACTACCCACCTTAGGACTCCACCAACCTACTCATAATGAGATCTTACGACTCGTAAGGTCTAGTCGTGATCAACACAGAACCTAAATGAATTTAAACACTATACATCCTACGATTTAAACCTATGACTCGTAACATATCCTTACGGCTCATATTGATCCACTTGTACTCATAGAAGAACTTTTCCACTAAGTTTCTGATTTGGTCCTACGACCCATAACCATATCTCATTACTCGTCACCAGGAGTCGTGACCAAAGCAGTGAGCCCAAAGCTCAAGAATTTTTCAAGAGCCAAAAAATTAGGGGCGTTATGTTCTCACCTACTTGGATCATTCATCCTTGAATGATGGGTCAATGCAACACAAGCACGATTGGATTTCATATACCTCTATTCTTACCTTTAACCAAGTTAGAAAACAAAGATGCCAAATAAATTCCCCTTTCCTTTAACAAAGTTAGAAAAAAATGATGTTAAGAATAACACATACCTTAGGCATGATTTTTGAAAATGGGGAACAAGAACGGAAACTTGTACTTCGTGTCCTCTTCGGCTGCCCAAGTGGCCTTTTCAACCTTGTGACTCCTCCATAGAACCTTTACCGAAGCCACATCCTTCGTCCATAACCGACGAACTTGCCGATCCATGATTTCAACTAGGACTTCCTCATAAGATAAGGAGTCTGAAATACCCAGCCCCTCTAAAGGGACAACCGATGAAGGATCACCCGCTCACCTTTTCAACATCAAGACAGAAAACACTAGATGAGTGGAGCTCAAACTAGAAGTCAACTCCAACTCATATGCAACACTACCAACTCTCTTCAATATTAAGTACAGACCAACATAACGAGGACTGAGCTTTCTCTTCTTACCAAACTGCATCAACCCCTTCATAAGAGACGCCCTTAAGAATACCCAATCACCAACCTCAAACTTTAACTCCCTGCACTTCATATCTGTATAGGAATTTTGGAGACTTAGAGCGGTCTTAAGCCTATCCCGAATCACCTTTACTTTCTTTATGGCCTGGTAAACTAAGTCAGGACGAAACAACTCATTTTCACTAACATCATACCACCCAATAGGAGAACGACACCTCCTACCATACAATGCCTCAAAAGGAGTCATACCAATGCTAGAGTGATAACATTATTATATGAAAACTCTATAAGAGGCAAATGATTGACCCAACTACCACCATAGTCAATCACGAAAGCAAATGAATATCTTCTAAGACCTGAACTGTCCTTTCTGCTTACCCATCTGGATGCGAGTGAAATGCAGTACTAAGACTTACCTTAGTTCCCAAACCTCTTTGAAACAATCTCCAATAATGAGATAAGAACTGAGTACCACAATCCAAAATGATAGAAACTGGAGCACCATGCAACTTCACAATCTCCCCAAGAAATAACTTGGCATAATCCTCAGCTAAATAATTAGTCCTCGCTGGCAAGAAGTGAGAAGACTTAGTTATCCTATCCACGATGATCCAAATTGAATCAAACTGGTTCCAAAATTAAGAAAGGCCAGTAACAAAATCCATATTGATTATCTCCTATTTCCATACAGGCAACTCAATCTTTTGAGACAACCCACCAGGCCTTAAGATCTCAACCTTCACTTGTTGACACACCAAGCACTTAGCAACAAAAGTGGCTATATCTCGCTTCATATTATTCCACCAATAAATCTCCTTAATATCATGATAACATCTTCATTGAACTAAGATGAATAGTATAACACAACCCATGAGCCTCAGCCAAGATCTTTTCTCGCAATCTATCTACGTCAGGAACACATAGTCTGCCTTGGTAACTCAAGCTACCATTGCAACAAATTACAAAAACTTCAACCTTATGATGACCCACATCTCCTTTAATCTTCATCAAAATAGGATCCAGTACCTGCTTCTCATTTATCTCAGCAATAAGAGATGACTGTGCCACCTGATGCATAAATACACCACCATTCTTAGAGTTGAAAAGATGAACCCTAAAGTTAGCCAAACAGTGAATATCCTTCACCAATTCCGGCTTATCCGCATCCACATGAGCTAGACTTCCCATAGATAACCTGCTAAGAGCATCAGCAACTACCTTATCTTTACCAGGGTGGTAATGGAGATGTGTGTCGTAGTTCTTCAGCAACTCAAGCCACCTTTTTTGCCTTAGATTAAGCTCTGTCTTCGTGAACACATATAGCAGGCTCTTATAATCATAAAAGATATCCACACGGACTCCATACAAATAGTGATGCTAGATCTTCAATGCGAATACCACATCTAACAACTCCAAATCATGAATCGGGTAATTCTTCTCATGAACTTTCAACTGTCTAGAAACATAGGCCACCACCCTACCCTACTGCATTAACACACAACCAAGTCCCATATGGGATGCATCTTAATAGAAAACAAAACCAGCTATACCTTCAGGCAAAGCCAAAACTGAATCTTAAGTTAACTTATCTTTCAGTTTCTCAAATCTTCCTTCATAAGCCTCAAACCATAAGAACTTCACCTTCTTCCGGGTCAATTTAGTCAATGAAGCAGTTATAGTCGAGAAACTCTCCACAAATATCCTATAGTAGCTGGCTAAAACCAAGAAGCTGTGAATATCAGTTGGAGTCGTAGTCTTAGGCCACTTCTTAACCACTACAATATTCTACGAATCCACCATGATCCCTTCACTAGAAATGAAATGACCTAGAAAAGTAACAACCTTCAACCAGAATTTGCACTTCAAAAACTTAGCATACAAATGTTGATCTTTCAAGGTATGCAACATGATACAAAAATGATCGGCATAATTTGCCTCACTCTTGTAATACACCACAATATCATTTATAAATACAATGATGAACAAATCTAGAAACTGATGAAAGACTCTATTGATCAAGTCTATGAGTGTTGTCGGGTCATTATTCAAACCAAAAAACATAACCAAAAACTCATAATGATCATACCGAGTTTGAAAGGAAGTATTAGGGATATCCACCTCCCTAATCTTTAGCTGATGATAACCTAACTTAAGACCAATCTTAGAGAAACATCTAGCACCCTGAAGCTGGTCAAAGAAATCATCAATCTAAGAAAGAGGCTATTTATTCTTCACCATAACCTTATTCAACTAACGATAATCAATACACATATGCAGGGAACCACCTTTTTTACGGATGAACAAAACAGGTGCACCCTATGGAGACACACTAGGATGGATAGAACCCTTTTCTAGGAGGTCTTTCAACTACTCCTTAAGCTCTTTCAACTCAATCAAAGCCATTCTATAAGAAGGGATAGATATAGCGCGGGTATCCAAAATAAGATCATACCCAAAACCAATCTTTCTATTGGGAGATATACCAAAAAGATCATCAGGAAAAACCTCAAGAAATTCACTAACCATGGGAATGGATTGTAATGAAGGGCCCTTCGAGTTAAATCTTTAACCCGAACCAAATGATATATACACCCCTTGGAAATTACCTTTTAAGCTCTAAGATATGATATGAACCTTCCCGTAGGCACTAGAGAAATCCTTTCCTAGTAAATGATCAACTTATTAGGGAATTTAAATATGACCTTACGAGTCCGACAATCTAAGGAGGCATAGCATGAGTGCAACCAGTCCATCCCCAATATGACATAAAAATCAACCATCTCTAACTCTATCAGATCTACTAGAGTTTGTGTACCAACAACAGATACCACACAACCCCTATAGACTCTTCTATCAATCATAGAGTCACCCACCGGGGTTGAAATAGAAAAGGGATCAGGGATAGACTCAGGACTGAAACCAAAATGTATAGCCACAAATGTGGTCACATAATAAAGAGTAGACCCTGGATCAAGTAAGAAATACACATCACGAGAAAAGAGTCATAACATACCAGTAATGACAGAGGGAGATGCCTCAGAGTCCTAGTGGGTAGCAAGAGTATATAAGCAATTTCATATAGTATCGGTACTAGAAGTAGAAGAAGCACCCTTTGGTGTGGGAGCTAATGGAGCGGCAACAGGAATCTTGTTTGCCCCCGAAGCAACCTTAGAAGGATAATACCTTTGCAGATGACCAGTCTGACCACACTTAAAATACTTTTTCCTCCCATCTTCACAAAACCTATGGTGCACCTACCCGCAGAATCTATAAAGAGAATATGATGGAGCGGACTGAGCCCTAGCAGTCTGAGATTGGGCAACCTTTGCCCTAAACCCAATAACATGTTAGAAACAATGATCACCCAATAGCTTCAGATAAGGAGCACTAGACACAGAGTAGGAACAGGAACTCCCCCACTTCTTCTTAGACCACTTTTCACCATCTTTGCCATTCTACTATTGACCTTCACTATGATCAGAAAATCTAAACATCTTATTCTTCTTTTACCCTATCTCTATCTGTTTTTTCTTCTCTTTCTCAACCTGTTGCATATGTACAACTAATCTAGAGCTGTCCATATCCTTGTTCAATAAGGCAACCTTACTTTCCAGAATCAAAACAAGGGACAAACCAAAAGCGAATTTCCTCATTTTATCCCTCATGTTAGACACTAATTCGGGGGCATATCAGGACAACTGATGGGATTTTAAGGCATACTCTTTGATCATCATCCTTTCTTGCTTTAGATTAACAAACTCTTCTATTTTTTCCTCTCTTAACTCCTGAGGAAAAAAGCAGTCCAGGAAAACACTAGAGAAATTATCCCATCGAGTGGATTCGGCATCATTTCTCCTAGACTATTCCCATTTCTTATATAATTAGTATGCTACATCCTTCAATTGATAGGATTCCAATTCTACACCCTTTACATTAGAAGCATGCATAACTTGAAAGATCTTATCCATCTCATTGATAAAACATTGAGAATCCTTCTCAACCTTAACACCAGTGAACATAAGAGGGATCAACCTCATAAATTGGCCAACCTTTGTGGCCTCAAAAAATGGAGTAACAGAAGTTGCACGCTCAGACTGAGAATCTACCAACTGAGCTAACATATGAATACACTAACGGAATTCCGCATTCGACTAATCAGCCTGGGGAGCTCAAAGAGGACGAGAGGGGCTGCTGGAACTCCAGGAGGACAATCAGGAACTGAACCCCTAGACCGGGTCTGAACCCCATAAGCAGGGCGAATCCCATCAATATTTTCCTCAAGTTGGACAGATGAGTTGCCATAAGCTTCAGATCATCTGGGAGGAATGATCTAAAAAGCAAGAAAGTAGGAATTAGAGAAATATAAGACATGATGTTAGATATGATGCGTTTTGGGTATGTGTTTGCAGGAAATCACATTTTGGATGCTAAGTTCGTGAAAAGGGTGAAAAAAGTTGTTTTTGGCTACTTTTGGAGTAATTATGGATGTTCGGGATACTTTTCGGCTTGTTCGTGATCAAAACATGTTCAAGAATTGAAGAAGAACTAAGAAGATGACTCTCGACAATTACTAAGTCAACATACGGACCGCATGTAGGACCTACATACCTTAGGTAAACAAAGAAAGTGCCAGAAGTCCAAAATTCTGAGAGCTGATTTACAAAAAATTTTCATCCGGTACCTGCGCCTTGTACCTGCACTAACCCTGTGACCACGAGTACCTACGCCTAGGGTCAGGGCGCAGGTACAGACCACATGTGGCCACTAACCTTGTTTTCTCCTATTTTATTCGGGCTCTGGTTTTAGGGTTTCCTCTTGTACTACAAATACCCTTTATGTGTTTTTTAGTAGGAGATATGCACTTTTGATACTCACAAATATATTTTGATTCAAAGATTTGATTTTGATCTTAGAATTCTCTTGTATTGACTTCAGTTGATTAATTCAGTTAAAATTGTGGGTTTTTACACTTCTTATCATTGTGATTTCATCTATGTTTTTTATTATGAATGTTATTGATATCTTCACAAGCATGAGCGGCTAAAACCAATAGCTAGGATAGTAGAAACCCTACCGGATTGACAAAATAGGGGAAGTGTTGTTGTTGTTCTGAACCGATACCCATGCATGCATTGCTAAAACCATGTTAGGATCCCTCCTAGATATTGTTACTTACTACAAAAGAGGAGTAGTGACTAGGAAAAGATAAAGATAATAGTAATTTGGAGTTTAACTGTCATCCACGCTTTTAGGTTTTATCTAAGTAAGATGGTTAGATTTCATTTAATAATTGAAGACTCAAAAGGTAATAATTAACTGGGTCAAGATAAGGGTTAGTAAGGCGACATCCTGAGACTCAAAAGGTAAAGGGTGAAATCCTTCTACTCATCCAATAAACTGCAAAAGGCACATAACTTATCGATTTTGCATGCAAAGTACCAGGTTGGTTCAACAAAGCATGATAAGCCTAGGGAGTTGAGAAGTGACAGCACCAGAGCATACACGTAAGTGTATGTGGTCTACCAAGCAATATAGTGGCCTTAAAGAAAGCCAAATATCGATCCCACAGGGACTTGTGTCGACAACTATCCAATTCTAGTTTAACAATTGAGATAAAGTAACCAAGAAGAGTGTTGAATAATTGTAAACTAATAATAAAGTAAACAGTATGTAAAAATAAAGGTCTTGAGACAATCAATAGGAGAAAGCCTAGGATTAAAGCACTTCGAACAATCGTACTATGCTATTGAACTTTATTTGTTAACTTGCTTGTCTTAGTTATTGATTCGTAGGGTTAATTGTATGATCATGGTCTCCCGACCTCTAACTGTTTGCCTAATTTGGACATTACAACTATATCGTTGAGCGGTGATGTAACAATCCAATTAAGTATTTTAAAGCTATCATCCTACGTTTGAATCAAGTAAGGCATCTAAGTACATCTCAGTCCTAGACACTAATTTGAATTCCTTATTTTATAAAATAATACAAACCCTACTTTGTTTATCCCCATATTCTATCTCTCTATTCCCTCTCCCGAGATCATAAGGTCGATAATATATGTATTTTATGGGTGATCAATCCATAAAATAATTAAAACAATAATAAATAAAGAACCAAATATGATAAGCAAATCCAACGAAATTAATCCAAAACAATAGTACTCATATTCTTGGCTTTAACCCCGGAAAGGGGATTTTTAGCCGATAATATTCATAATCACGATCCAAGTATTGAATACATGTTATGAAAAAAGCTAAATAAAAATGATAAAACATAATAAAGTGCAGCAGCATCCACAAAATTAATCCACTGTCATACTGCTTCCCCCCAAGTGTCCAAGAATTAATCCAAGATCTCTTTTTATAACATGCAACGTGTGTATATATATTATAATAATCCTAATCCTAGTAGGATTAAGGATGTTGTAGTGTTCCAGCTTCCCAAGACACATTATCACATGCATGGTGTATTGCATTTATCATATTCTATCAATGTATAAGTGGGATTTGACCAAAATTGGAGCAGTGGATTTGCAGCCCGCGTCGCGTGCATGAGTACACCAAAATAAAGCCCGCGTCGCGAGCATATCTCACTTCTCCATTGGAATTTAATCTCCAAATAATTTCTAAGTCAAGGGATCACTGAAATGGACCCTGCGACGCGGGCAAATCGCGCGCCTTCACTGGAATTACGTCCAAAATTTTGGCTAAGTCTTTATCGTCCCATCTTTCATCCCTTGTATCGTGGTGTATTTCTAATATATTTCCAGCATTTATATCATCAATATATCACCGTATTCATATCACAAAGCTTCATACTTAATCACACACCACGAATTAGAGATCTAAACAACACAATATCCATAGTGACGAATCAAAACAAGAACTAAGACTAGGCTAGTTTCCATGATCTTCAACTTCATGTTTCAACTCTCTACTTATTCAAATTAAACTTTGTACCTTATAAAAAAGTTATTCCACTCATAATTACACATTTAAACTATTTGTAACAAATTAAACACATTAGAACTATATGAAACCAACTAGACACGCAACTATCTTAAGCTAGTAAAACTAATTTCCTCGATTGAACTCTAAATGACTCAATAAAGCACAAACTTGTTTGAAAAACACTTGGAACATTGTAATAACGTCATTGGACACTTATATGCTCGTTTAAATTATTATTAACATGTAAAGAGCACAAACTGCTCTCAAAACAAGGCTAAATAAGCTATAATTGTAATGCTAAAGTGTATAAATACACCCAACATCACCACCCCACACTTAAAACCTTGTGCATCCTCAAACAACTCTTTACTCTAAGAATCATAAGTTAATTAGTCTCTACACTTCTACTACATACAAGACACTCAAGCTAGTACAATAATGACTGCACAGAATGCAAGTTTCTACACTTAGCATGTTATATACACAATTGATAGCTTATGAACACTACTTCAAAACATCCTAGCCTCAAGAATTGACTCACCTAAGTGGAAAACTCATGCATATTGTTCAATCAAGGACATCATACAACTCACCCACATTCATCAAACATGTTCCATCACAACAAGAGAGTTAGCCATAATCACTCACAATAATACAATTTATAACATAATGGGCACAAGAATTAAATTACTCTCACTCTCACAAAGAATTCACAAGTTACATACAATGAACCATAAGATTTCCCTTAGTGTAGTGCTTCACTAATATCATAATGATGAACTTAGGATCAATTAGGTCTTTTTCGAGTTGTAATATAGGCTAAGGGACGAGTAAGAACTATTTTGGAATAGTGATTAACCTCTCTAAGTGTTTTAATACACTACATTATACATTTAAAACCAATATCCAACACCCAAATTACACCATTTTTTGTCCACCTCCATTCATTTGTTTTTCACCCTATCTCTTTTAAGCATTTTCACAAACACACGGTGGAAGTGTTGTTTATTACCACATGAATTAATTTTTTTTACTTTTTATTTTTCTTTTTCACAACCATGATAATATTTATAGAATAATGTCTATCACACCCATCCACCACACATCAATTATCAACACCAATGACTATTACCTTGGGGCATCAACTTCACCTTTCTCTTCTTATTTTTCAAACTCCTTACTAAATCAATTTTACACTAAAGCACTTAGGAGGTTTTTTGGATCAAATTAAGGTCCATCAATAAAGGGGATTAGGTTACATATTAGGCTACCAAAGAAAATAAGATAAAGGCTCAATGGTGTTTAACTAGGATTATGCACAAGGTTAGGTCAAAAAGAAGCTATAAAATAAGGCTATCAAAGAAATGCCTAAATCATCTCCTAAACTCATATTGTACACACACCGGACAAGTTCTAGACATCATATGCAACAAGGAATATACAAAATACCTCACATAACATATGGCACATGCTCAACTCAATAGGATCATCATAGACTCCCAACAAATAATAGCATGAATTCAAATTTAAGCCAACAAATATAAGAATCATAATCAAGAGCCTAGGAGTCTCTCAAGTAGCACTTCACTCAATCAACATGCTTTTACCAAACAAAACACTTGCACCATGTAATAAAAAATAACACCAACAAAAATATCTTACACACACAAAAAAATTTAATTGAGCCAAAAATTAGGAATTTCCCCACCTCACACTTAAAAATTCTACTTTTTTCCCCAAAGTGAACGTAAAAGTAAGAGATAGAAATACTTCCTGAGGCCTCTAGGCCTAGATAGTAGCATCTTCTATCATTAAGAGAGTCCAGGGACCCCACACTTAGTATTTACCATGCTCTTTAGCTCAGGTTTTCCGGTACTCAGATTTCTCATCAACCTGTGACTCAATAAAAACAAAAACAACGTGAAGTAAAAAAACTAAAAACTAAAAAGAAAACATACCTTAACTTGGGTTTCCTCCCAAAAAGCGTCTAATTTCGTGTCGTGGCACGACCCAATCATGTTTTTTCCTCCACCTTGAGGATATGAATTTCACCCCCTAACTTTGCATCCATCTTTTTTCCCCGCTCATATGGAGGTGGTACAAAGATTAAGAAACCCAGTAATGGATGGTGAATGGTCAACTAGTCGGTCTTAAAGTGAGGTGTGTTTTTATGTTGCTTTTCTTGTGCAAAATTAAGAATATAGGATTCTTGTTTCTCATCTTCACACTCTCCCACTATTTTAGATGATTCCACAGATAAGATATCATCTAAACATAATGTAGAAAAGTGCTTTGAATGAGGACCAACTAATCCTACTTCAAAATTTACACAATCTACTACACACTCACTTTTATTCACCTTCTCATGTTCAGTCTCAAGGGAAAGATGACAGTTGAATGGCTGAAATTCTTGTGTTTGCTCCCCAAATTGGCTCTGTGGAGATAGTGGTGGTGTCTTTTGATCCTTTCCCAAAAACATAACTGAATCTGGATTAAAACCACACATGTCAGCAGAATGATACATATTTCCATAAATCACACACCAACTTGTGGTCTGCTGCACAGGTCGGCAACAAGCAGGTCTCATCCAAATGCTTGGATCAAAGTTTGGACAAAAAACCTCATGGTGGGGTCCTCCACAAAAATGAGAAGAATCATCATCCCTCGAAAACCATCTATCCAAGACTGACATCTCAAGAATAGTGTTAAAAAAATAGAAATAAAGAAAAATAAGAAAGAAACTAAAAAAACAAAAACTCTTGACAACCCAATATAGAAAAACTAAAAATAAGATAGTTGTCAATTCAAGTCCCCGGCAACGGCGCCCAAAACTTGACAGCGCCCAAGCGCACACGCAAGTGTACGTGGTCTACCAAGTAATATAGTGGCCTTCAAGAAAGTCGAATATCGATCCCACAGGGACTTGTGTCTACAACTATCCAATTCTAGTTTAACAATTGAGATAAAGTAACCAAAAAAAGTGTTGAATAATTGTAAACTTAAAATAAAGTAAACAGTGCGTAAAAACAAAGGTCTTGAGACAATCAATAGGAGAAAGCCCAGGGTTAAAGCACTTCAAACAATCATACTATGTTATTGAATTTCATTCGTTAACTTGCTTATCTTGGTTGATGATTTATAGGGTTAATTGCATGATCATGGTCTCCCGACCTCTAACCGTTTTCCTAATTTGTACATTACAACTACATCATTGAGCGGTGATGTAATAATCCAATTAAGTATTTTAAAGCTATCATCCTACGTTTGAATCAATTAAGGCATCTAAGTACATCCATGTCCTAGACACTAATTTGAATTCCTTATTTTATAAAAGAATACAAACCCTACTTTGTTTATCCTCATATTTTATCTCTCTATTCCCTCTCCCAAGATTAAAAGGTCTATAATATATGTATTTTATGGGTGATCAATCCATAAAATAATTAAAACAAGAATAAACAAACAACTAAATATGATAAGCGAATCCAATGAAATTAATCCAAAACAATAGTACTCATGTTGGCTTTAACCCCAGAAAGAGGGTTTTTTGCTGATAATATTCATAATCATGATCTAAATTATTGAATACACGTTATGAATAATTAAAAGCTAAATAAAAAATAATAAAACCTAATAAAGTGCAATAGCCTCCAAAAAATTAATCCACTGTCACACCGTTTCCCCCCAGGTGTCAAGGAATTGATCTAAGATTTCCTTTTTATAGCGTGCAGCGTGTGTATATATATATATATTATAATAATCCTAATCCTAGTAGGATTAAGGATGTTGTAATTTTCATTCTTCCCAAGAAACCTAATCACGTGCATGGTATATTGTATTTATCATAGTCTATCAATGTATAAGTGGGATTTGACCAAAATTAGAGTGGTGGATTGCTGCCCGCGCGTGCATGGGAGCACTGAAATGAAGCCCGTGTCATGGGCATATCGCACACTTACACTGATATTGCATCTCCAAATATTTTCTAAGTCAAGGGATCACTGAAATAGACCATGCGACGCGGGCAAATCGCGCGCCTCCACTGGAATTGGGTCAAAATTTTTGGCTAAGTCTTTATCGTCCCATCTTTTATCCCTTGTATTGTGGTGTATTTCCAATGGATTTCCAGCATTTATATCATCAATATATCACTGTATTCAGATCACAAATCTTCCTACATAATCACACACCACAAATTAGAGATCTAAACAACACAATATCCATAGTGACAAATCAAACCAAAAGCTAAGACTAGGCTAGCTTCCATGATCTTCATCTTCATGTTTCGACTCTTTACTTATTCAAATTAAACTTTGTAACTTAAAAACAAGTTATTCCACTCATAATTACACATTTAAACCATTTGTAACAAATTAAACACATTAGAATTAAATAAAACCAACTAGATACGCAACTAGCCCAAGCTAGTAAAACTAGTTCCCCCGATTGAACTATAAATGACTCAATTAAGCACAAACTTGTTTGGAAAACACTTGCAACATTGTAATCACATTATTGGACACTTATATGATTTCTTACATCATTATTAACACGTAAAGCACACGAAATGCTCTCAAAACAAGGCTAAATAAGCTAGAATCTTAACGCTAAAGTATATAAATACACCCAACATCAAGAAGCCAGGAGAAACACCCTAGTGTTCACCTACGACTGATTACAACCGAAGTTAATATAGTTACTTGCTCAAGATTACTACATCAAAACCCCTTATTTACATTTTTTGTTTTGTCTGCTGACTACAACTGCTGAGAACCACAATTCCACGTATTCCCTTGGGATTCAATCCCAACCTTTGTTGGGTTACTATATTTTAACAGCAACCATATCATCTTCTGGGAGGAGGTTTAGTTTGAACGTCATCACAAATGAGTACCAATAAAACATCGGGACATCCCTCTGACTCTAATAATGACGATCAGAATGATAATGTCAATGTGAACTCTTTACTTCTAAATTACGAAGAGAAATTGATAAAAGGACTAAGTCTACCAAAGGAATGAAAGCTCACCACTTCACCACCAAAGACCAACGAACCGAGTTGATCCAACTAACTATGCATAGGAAAAGTAAAAGTTGCTTCGACGCCTATATCGTATGGGGATGCAGCGTTCGGAGACGGTTAGTGGGGTGAATATTAGCATGAACTCAGGGATAAAGATAAAATAATGCCATCAATTCAAAACAAAGTCAAACCAATGCACATAACCAAATGTAATTTCTATATATATATAGCATGTTGGGATAGAGAACAAGGCTTCACATGCTTTTCAAAACCTTATCCTGGATTATGTAGCTAAGCGGTCATATAATAGTACCTAAAGGCTATATGGGCCCCAGCGCTCATCCCCTGTTTGGGCCCCAGTACGTGTAGCCGCATGAACTGAAGAATAATTTCATATATATATACATGGAGAACTCGAACCCTCCAACATATACCAAGGTGACTTAAGCACCCGATAATATAATAATTTTTTGGGGACTCGAACCTCCCTAATCATGATATAATAATAATATAAGAGGGACTCAAACCTCCCTGATCACTTTGAGCCCCACGTTAGCAAATGTGGTTTACAGTATCGGTTACTCGGACCTCTACTTTCACGACTCATCTACGAAACCTTTATTAAATCTCAATTAAAACAAGTGCCACACATTACTTTTTATTTAACCATATTCCATATTAAGTCATACATTGTTGGTATCGTCATACCAACTACACTTGCAAGGTAACACGTCATACCAACACAATTTTCATTAACTCGGGGAGAACAACTCTGTTTGTTCATTAAGGCACATTGGGGAACACCGACTATATTTGTTCATTAAATTATGCCATTGTATTTCAAATGCCTTTTATCATGCAATAATTCAAGACTAATTCAATTTCACAAACTCCCATAGTTCTCATAACTAAAACCAATTTCACATTATGGGGTTGGGGATATAACCACTTCAAAAGTCACAAGTTTGGGAAAATCACAATTCCCTAGTTCATTCACCATCCCCATTCACCCATAAGTTCAAAACCATATTTAAAGCATGAAAATCATATATACACCATGAGAAACATTGTTCAATTCATAAAATTTCAAAACCCCCAACCCATGTTTTAAATCAAGCACAATAATTTCATGGACAATATTTTAAATCACATTCTTTTACAAAATTAATAATGAGGGAAGAGTAACATCCATAATCACCAAGAAGTATGGAGAGAAATCACCCTTGAAATCTCCAATTGATTAACTTGATGAAAATCCTAAGTGTTTTTAAACTTGAGGATTTGGGAGTGTTCTGAGAGGTTATTTGATGTGTTTATGATAGCTAATGATTCCCTATAGAAGGTATAAGACGTGGGTTTTAAGTTGGGCAAGAGGAGAAATGTCCAGAATACCCTCAACTTAAAAGCAGAAAAAAGCCGTCTTTGGTTACGAGTCAACCCCTTGACTCGTACCCATACATTACAACTCGTGACCATGAGTCGTAACCAAGACAGTGACTAAGACTCCATATACTACCCATATTACGACTCCACCAACCCACTCGTAATGAGATCTTATGACTCGTAAGGTCTAGTCGTGAGAAGCACAGAATGCAAATGAATTTGAACACTGGACATCCTAAGATTTGAACTTACCACTCGTAACATATCGTCACGGCTCATAGTGAGCCACCCGTAATCAGAGATGAACTTTTCTACTAAGTTTCTGATTTGGTTACAATCAGGGTCCTACGACCCATAACTACATCTCACGACTCGTCACCATGAGTCATGACCAAGGGGGTGAGCCCAAAGCTCAAGAATTTTTCAAGGGCCAAAAAGTTGGGGCGTTATAATTTTTCATGTGATGTAGATTTTGGTGTTCACTTTAACGCGCGTGGCTAATTTCCCATCGTCTCAGACTCCAGTTATGGTGAGTCCTCATCATTTAGGGATTTAGTTTAGTTGCTCATTTTTATTTACTTTTTGACATTATTCTAAGGTTAGTCATGGGTTTTATCCTGGCAGATTATGTTATTCAGTTTAGAGGTTTTCAGAAATTAGAGTATAATTTATGTTCATTCACACTATTCATTAAAATACTTTAAAACTTATTTCATGATCTCATTACAACTTTACTTAAATCTCTTATATGATGCTTAGTATGCTATGTCAAGGATTAGCTTGGAGTCACTTGTAACTTCGGGCACCGTGTCTCTACTAGGGATAGTCTTAGATCGTGACACACACCCAAACCATTTTAGATGCGTAAAGATATTCACCTTATATTTGTACTCCCTTCATCCTAATTATGTGACATTTTTCAACTGGAGATTCAAACAAGTATACTTTATATCGTGATTTATTCATATATAGTTTAAATATTATGAATTGT
This sequence comes from Capsicum pubescens, assembly GCA_030864215.1. Lineage (NCBI taxonomy): Eukaryota > Viridiplantae > Streptophyta > Magnoliopsida > Solanales > Solanaceae > Capsicum > Capsicum pubescens. The sequence continues at coordinate 101,151,417 of CM061545.1, forward strand.
CAATTATTTTTGACTTATAGTAGTTTTTTACGTAGTTTTCAAATATTAAATCTTATTTCAAAAATATTAAAGATTTCATATCCTAATTTACAATCAAACTTCAATTGTTTGACTCTTGTGAAGTAAAAAGTGCCACATAAATTGAAACAAAAAAATATTATTTAACTATATTTAAATATTATTTTTTTAAAATAAAAAAGGCTGAATATTTGTCATTTATTTCAAATTAGAAAATAGGTCAAAACAAGAAAAACACAAAAAATCAGATTAGGACCAACTAACAGCCCAACCCAAAAATAAAAGGAATAAAAATCCAACATCATTCTAATAAGCTAAATAAAGAAGAAGGAAAGTGAAACATCTTCAACTTTGTACGATGAGATTCCAGAAGCTTCTAGCATCTTCCATCACTTTTAGGCGGCTCAAGGGATTTTGTTCTTGTTTGCTCTAATTATTTTCGATGAGCTGCATCCTCAGGTGACTTCATTCATTTTCCAGCTTATTGTTGTCTTTGTTTCTTCGTAGTCTTTTAGTGAGCTAAGATTTCATTTCATCAAGCTTCAATATGATTTACACAATATTTTACCTAAATCTCTCACCAGTGTTGAGCACTCAATACCTATGGAATATGTTTTCAAGTTATTGATGTTATCTTTACTCCTTTGGGCTACAAATCTAAACTACCCTTATTAATTATAAGTTACTAAGGTGATATCCTTACTTTATCCTCTATAAAGGGCTGAATCTCTGTGAGATTAATATCACCTTCATATCAAAATAAGTAATTTATCTTCTTAGTATAAATACAATTAATTGATGCAATCTTTATTTTCTATATTGACCTTTTTGTGCATGTTTTTGAATGTTCTATGTTGACCTCCCCACTGTATTTGTCTGACTTTACGGAGTATGTTTTATATTGATCCTTAATCTGATGTTTTTCTCTTGAGTCTTCTGATTCTCACTTGTGGTACTTGTTGGCTTTCTAATACTAGAATGCTCTTTGCTTACTTAGGTAGTTCCATGAAGGAACTAAATATTTTTGTACCTACAAAACTGAAACAATAGTTAGTGAAAAAATCCGCTAGAGAGTTTCATCCTCTGTACATATGCTGAACTGTTATCAGGTATTCCTTCATCCATCCTCTTATTCTCCTGATTATCTCCAGAATAGTCCAGTGACTTTCCAACTTTCCTTTCACTATTTTAGTAAGAGCCATAGAATCTGTCTCTAAGATTAGAGGTAATCATTGATTCTATATACAGTATTTACACCCCCCCACATCATAATTATTGTTTCAGAAAAATACTTAATTCATCCTGAATTTGCCTACAATATGCATACATTAATTCCCTATTCTGTAACAACCCGCATTTCGGGCTAGAATAAAAACCATGACTCTGATGCGTTGATAATCTCAGAGCCTTAAATCCTATGCTAATTTGACATGTTAATCAATTATGTAGTATGTGAATTCATTTGAGCATGAATTTAGACCATAGAGGTCCTTCAACTCAAAGACGAGTTGAAACTATTTTGATCGATTAAGTTTTAGTGGACGTTGTAATTTTGGTCAGCTTCCATCGACCATAACTCTCTGTATATGTCGAATTAGAGAGCATACTATGTGTCAAATGATAAGTCTTTAAGTTAACTTTCCAACGATACCAATTTTGCTAAATATAGGCGATATCATATGTGGAGCCTATGTAAATATAGGCGATATCATATGCGGTACCTATGTAAATATAGGCGATATCATATGCGGCGCCTATGTAAATATATGCGATATCATATGCGGCGTATATCTTATGGTTTCAAGTGACTTAAACACTCTATTTTTGGGGCAAAATGGTCCTTTTTCCACCCTTATTCAGCCATAAACACGAAATTCAGTCCCCAATTCTCCAAAATACATCCACATTCATCTAAAAAAATTCTCAAGAACACTCCCAAGGATTTCAAACTAAAAATCCAAATAAATCAAGATTGAACCGTGGATTTTCAAAATTGATTAGAGATTCGGAATCCCCAATCCACAGGCTTCAAGAAGCACCCATTCTTTTCCAAAATAGAGGTACGTGGGGTTTATCCTAAAAACTACATGGTCTTGAAATTTGATAAAAGCATGATTTAAGTTTTAATGCATGTATTTTATGGGGGTTTTGAAAACTATATTGTAGATTATGTGGTTCAAAGGTTTAAATGCTATTATGCTTTGTTATTATGGTTTTTCCCCCTAAATTGATTTACAGGTATATGTTTATGTAGAAAGTAAGATTTGATCTTTTTTTGAGAGCATGAATTATGGACTCCATCTCTTGTATTAACTTAAAGATTTTGACTTTATTGAAAAGAGAATTGAAAATGCATGTTTCTGTGATTTGAAAAGTCATGGCTTATGGAACAGTGTCTTAGAGTTATCGAGAGGGTGTCTTGATATGACTATGTGTTGATTCAAAGAGAAGATTTATTTGCATGTGTATGCATGAGTCTATTCTTGAACTGTTTTATTGATATAATGGTCCCGAAACTTATGTCTTGAAACAGAGATTTTGTATGTTAATGATGGCTCAGAGATATGACTTGCAAGTCAATGGTATGATGATACCATATGTAATTATGCCATAACAGAGTATGTTTTCAGAGTATGTGTTCAGAAGATGTCTTCAGAGTATATTTTCAGAGAATGCATGTTTTCATAGAGTTTTAAAAAAGGGGCTTAAAGAGTATTAGGTGGTTACCCGAAGAAGGCGTGAGTTCAAGTAACTCTTAGCATGAAACCGTATTTGCCGATATGGGTAGATTATTATTGTACGCTGGCGACGGCCGTGTGGCGTAGTAGAGTTAGAGACTCCGACCCTTGCGGCACACTTGGGTTGGGGGCTTGGCTGCCGAGTCAATGGCAGTTTCCATATGGCCCATGGAATTTTCACGAATTTTAGGGTATACCACCTAGCGCAGAAAGGTATAAAGAGTGTTACAGATTTTAGATATTTTTCACAGAGTTTCTTAAAGATGCCCATGAGATTTCCTACTATACGATCGGTTATGAACTGTTTTAAATTGCTCTCATATATGTTAATTATAAATGATTATTTTTGGATTAGCTCTGTGTACTAGTACTTTTGTTCTGACCCCCTCCCCCCTCCAACCTCTCAGGTTCTGAGGCTCAGTCTAGGGGTCCAAATAAGCAGTAGATAGTCAAACTTGCAGATCAGACTGTGCAGTGGTGAGCCTTCTTTACTCTAGAAGGCCTGCAGATTGTTCAGAGTATTATTAGTAGTTATATTTTGGTCTACTGGGGGCCTTGTCCTAGTTTCTTTTCAGACAGCTGCTTATGTTCTTAGTAGCGATTTCGCAGACTGATGTTAGATATTTCTATTTCATATTCGACCATGTTTCTGTATTAAATTTTGATTTCGCATTATCTTATGTTTTATGAATATTATGCATGATTACCATATAGAGAAGGAGTATTCTGGGCCTTCATGGTTCGGGATACTCGTCATAGCCAGGGCCCAGGTTCGGGTCGTGACAAACTTGGTATCAGAGCACAGTTCCTGGTCCCATGGTGTTTGCGAAATCGCGTGGGGTAGAGTCTTGTTTATGGGTGTGTAGCGCGCCACACTTATAAGGTGGAAGCTACAAGACGTTTAGGAATGTGTCTCTTTCTTCATGTTCTAATTCGTGCTATAGAGTCAGAATGTTCCTCTTTCATACTCTAATTCATGCTATGGTGTCACCCATATAAAAAGAAAAGTTATCCTAATTCCTTCCTCAGTCTGGTGTTCCAGATATTCTCCGATTATCTAGCAGAAATTTCAGAAGTCCCACAAAGGATGGGAGGGGAGTTCCCTAGTGTAAAATTGTGTCCTCGTTCTTAAGAGGCGTTCAGTTGAGACAAGAGTAATATGTGTATTCTTGAGTCATTGAATATTATGTATCAAGCTTCTATCTTTTGTAATCTTGATATCATTGTGTTGTTTAAAATCAAAGTCTAGTGAAGCCGTGTGAGGCCTATTTTGATTCACTAGCAACTTGTTGTTCATCTTATTGTTCTTGCGTTTGTTGGAACTGTATTTCCACCCAAGTAGTAGTATAAGTTAGAGTGTCAGTGTCATGACCTATTGGTAGTAAAATTAGACCAAGAAGTTTGTGATATAAAGTCATAAGGTTAGAGGTCAGAGAGAGAGTGACTTTTGTGATTAAATATTTATAGTTGAATAACCGTTGATTGAGAATAATTTACCCTTTTGTGGTGGTAGACTAATGTGGCGGTTACATTTATGATATGGTAGTCCGTGGAGGAAGTGTTGACTCAGAATGTTATTTGTTTTCTTCCTTTCAAAATAGAAAAAGAGCCCAGAGTGAATACTTAAGGTGGTTATAGAAACCTCTTATAGGCTATGAATGAAAATGGCTAGATTAGCCAATAGGTTGTAAGTATAGACTCATTTTCATATGGGGTATCTGAAGGTAGTCTAAATGTCCATTGGGGTAAGTAAGTGTGATGTGAGAAAACCGTATAAGTAGATAAGATTGTATGGTTATAATATAAGCTTAAGGTTAATCATGTCTATTATGTGACCTTACCTCTTAACCTTCTTCTCATTGGTAGTTGTTAGCTAATACTACTTGTGAGAAAGTATGTAGTATATTTTTGAAGTATTTGGGTAGAATATCTCAATTTGAAGGATTAGTATATTTATATTATGTTGCACTCTTCATTGGTTGTAAATGATTGATGCTAAACTATAGGCTTAAATTTAAATGGTGTGGTGGTGAATAGTGGCAAGAGATTGATAATACATGTTTCGTGGGATTAGATTTGTAATCTTGATGTGTTGAAATAGTACATGCTAATTGATTATGATAAGGAAAACTGTAAGGTCATGATCGATTATTGTGGTTATGAATTTCTAGTGTACTAGTGTTTCTTGATGTTTATTTCATAGTTTCTAAGTGAGGATTGTGTGTAAGGTTGGTTGTAAATCATGTTTAGCACTAGACATTAAGTTTGAAATAATTGATGGCCATGGAGGTGGATGTGATGATTTCTTGGTTAATGATACTAGTTATATGGAAGTGATCTATAGGCTTGACCAGAGTAAGCAAGTGCCTAAGTTTATTTGATTCGTAATGAAGTATGATGTCGTATATGTGATGTAGAAGTATGCCCAAGGTGGTATGAAGCTGTAGTATTTTTCTAAGGCTATTACATGTTATGTGTGGCTACTGGTACCGTTGAGTTGCTAGGTGGAAAAAGACTATCTAGATGGTATATGGTGTTCTAAATAGCCAAGTTAAGGACCTTTGATTGATAGCGTTGAGCCTTTTGATATGAACTTGATTCTCATGGTAGAGGAAGATAAGTTTGAAGTTGCTATCTTGGTAGACTACGATAGAAATAGAGTAGATCATTGAAGACTTGGTGATACCCATGTTAGGTGTTATAATCTAAGCTCGTGTCCTTGAAAGTTATGCTAATAAAAATAAGAGTAGAGGCACTAGAGGGTGTGCACTTCAACTTTAGGGATACTCATGAAGATTCGAAGTTAGTAAGTGTTCGAGTAATAGATGATAACTATTGGGGATTACAAAATGATAGAGTGTGCCTCAGGAAGTAATATTAGCAGTGGGTGTTCCACTCTCATATGTGGTCTTTCGGGTTAAGTTTTATTAATTTTGTGTATTGTCATATTTCAGAACCCAGAGTGCAGTGAGTGCAGTTAAGTTTAAAGTCTAGTAAGGTATCTCCCAAAAACTTAAGATGATGGCTTGAAGCTAAGGGGGAGATGACTAAACGAATAACCAAGTAAGACTCTCAGATTCTTGTAGTGATGTCATGATGATATAGAACATCAAAAAGTAAGGGTGGATCTCAACCCATTCCTATCTTAGTATTTCTCAGTGATCCTAATACCTACTCATGCTTTACAATTTAGTTCCATGATCAGTTCACGTTCATACATATGATAGAGAGTCATGTACTCACGCTTTATAATGTGCTCCGTTTCCATAATTCATGTTTTACGCCAAATAATTAGCGATATTCAGCTTATAGCCATGAATACCCTAAATTCAGAGCGCTTTGGTGAGTCCCTGTTGTTGTTTTGCTATTCCTCAGGCCTCAGATGAGTGTCAAGCTTCATATAGTATCATTTCATGCCTCCAGATCTTATGTTCTAACCTTTTTGTGACTCATTCTTATGCGATGATAGTGGTGGTGAGTAATTATTCCTTGTTGATGGAAGATCATAGTACGCTTGTTTAGATAAGGCCATAAGTATAAAGTAAGATTGGGGGCCAAATTTTTATTTATGTGATGGTTAGTGGAATTTTGTATGTATATGTTCTTGGGGTAGCTCGTGGGGGTGATATTGATAGTGGTTTAGAGAATATGTGAAGTATGCCTTTATGAGTATTTGCTTTGAAGTTCATATGTGGTTATAAACATAGGCTTGAATGACATGTTGAGATTGTTGTAAAGGAATGCTATATGCACTAGCGACTTCATAGTAAGAGTTCAAAGTAGTCATTGAAGTGGTAAGGCATATTATACTTAGGATATGATCTTTAAAGGAGATATAGAAGATTGCATCATATGGTTTAGAATAATACTGTGGTCTGGCATGTTGTATTTTTGTGACTTAGAGTTAGGCTTGATCACGGTGAAGGGATTAAGTTATTTCCGACATTAGTAGAAAGAATTGTCAATGCTCATATGAGAATTTTAAGCTGAGTTGAATGAATATGATATTTAAGGAGAATAGTATAGTTAAGTGATATTCGAGAAGTGTGCTAAGCTTGAAAGTAAGAAGTTGTAATGCCAAAGGCCTGGTAATTCTATCCTAATTCAGGAGTTATATACTTATGTTCCAGACTGCAGAGTAGTGTTAATGTGGTGATTCCTCAGTTGAATGTCTTGTGTAATCCATACCCAAGATTCATGGCTCCTTATTACTACTAGAATTTCTTTAGAGAATTGTGATGAAGAGATACTCTAGTTAAGTATGAGGGTGTAGTATAATTCAGTCTATATGGCCAATAAGTCAGTTTAGCAGTCAGATTTGCATGACTTGTTTTCTCGTCTTTGCACTTATTCATGCTACTCGAAATCTCAGACATGCTACTATTCCAAGATAGAGTATACCAGTAGTTACGAATATAGCCCATTTCATGCATCATGCATTAAATTCAGATTCCAGATGTTCAGTTATGATTCAATTCGTAAGTGCCCTGTGCATCGCCTCAATTTTTCGAGTATCTTAGTGAATTGAGCATTCATAGAGGGACATAGGGTACCAAGGGGGAGATACCCCATTCAGTTGCATGCATAGATTCTTATTACAAGCTTCATATTAGTTATTATTGTGTATTTAGCCATACGTTCATACGTTAGTTCAGTCAGATATGCATGCATTAGAAATGCATGCTCAATAGAAAAGTTCAGCTTATCAGTGTATTCAGTCCTGCATTCATAAGAACAACTCGGTCACATATCCATGCATCAGATATGCATGATTCATTATGAGAATTCAGCCTATGAGTAGCTTCAGTTGTGTATTCCATGCCTCGGATATGCATGTCCGACATAAGCATTTAAAACATCAGTAGTTCCAATCTTATAGTCATGTTTTCAATCAGTGTATTCTTTCTTAGGGAACATATCATGTACGTGTTATCCCATACCCTTAAGACTTCGACATTCTATCCATCATTCAGGGACGAATGATCCCAAGAGGGAGATAATGTAACACCCCGCATTTCGGGCTAGAATAAAAACCATGACTCTGACGCGTTGATAATCCCAGAGCCTTAAATCCTATGCCAATTTGACATGTTAATCAATTATGTAGTATGTGAATCCATTTGATCATGAATTTAGACCATAGAGGTCCTTCAACTCAAGGACGAGTTGAAACTATTTCGATCGATTAAGTTTTAGTGGATGTTGTAATTTGTGTCAACTTCCATCAACCATAACTCTCTGTATATGTCGAATTAGAGAGCCTACTATGTGTCAAATGATAGGTCTTCGAGTTAACTTTCCAACGATACCAATTTTGCTAAAATCCGACACCCGAGCAAGAAGTTATGGTCTTTCAAAGTAGTATGTGTCGCCTAACCAATCGCACATGGCCACTGGAAAGCATATGCGATAGCATATGCGGCGTCTATGTAAATATAGGCGATATCATATGTGGCGCCTGTGTAAATATAATCGATATCATATGCGGCACCTATGTAAATATAGGCGATATCATATGCGGCGCCTATGTAAATATATGCGATATCATATGCGGCGCATATCTTATGGTTTCAAGTGACTTAAACACTCCGTTTTTGGGGCAAAATGATCCTTTTCCCACCCCTATTCAGCCATAAACACGAAATTCAGTTCCCAATTCTCCAAAATACATCCACATTCATCTAAAAAAATTCTCAAGAACACTCCCAAGGGTTTCAAACTAAAAACCCAAATAAATCAAGATTTAACCGTGGGTTTTCAAAATTGATTAGAGATTCGGAATTCCCAATCCACAGGCTTCAAGAAGCACCCATTATTTTCCAAAATAGAGGTACGTGGGATTTATCCTAAAAACTACATGGGCTTGAAATTTGATAAAAGCATGATTTAAGTTTTAATGCATGTATTTTATAGGGGTTTTGAAAACTATATTATAGATTATGTGGTTCAAAGGTTTAAATGCTATTATGCTTTATTATTATGGTTTTTCCCCCTAAATTGATTTACAGGTATATGTTTATGTATGAAACTAAGATTTGATCATTGCTTGAGAGCATGAATTAGGGACTCCCTCTCTTGTATTAACTTAAAGATTTTGACTTTATTGAAAAGAGAATTGAAAATGTATGTTTCTGTGATTTGAAAAGTCATGGCTTTTGGAACAGTGTCTTAGAGTTATCGAGAGGGTGTCTTGATATGACTATGTGTTGATTCGAAGAGAAGAGTTATTTGCATGTGTATGCATGAGTCTATTCTTGAACTGTTTTATTGATATGATGGTCCCGAAACTTATGTGTTGAAACAGAGATTTTTGTATGTTAATGATGGCTCAGAGATATGACTTGCAAGTCAATGGTATGACGATACCATATGTAATTATGCCATAACAGAGTATGTTTTCAGAGTATGTGTTCAGAAGATGTCTTCAGAGTATATTTTCAGAGAATGCATGTTTTCGTAGAGTTTTAAAAAGGGGGCTTAAAGAGTATTAGGTGGTTACCCGAAGAAGGCGTGAATTCAAGTAACTCTTAGCATGAAACCGTATTTGCCGATACGGGTAGATTATTATTGTACACTGGCGACGGTCGTGTGGCGTAGTAGAGTTAGAGACTCCGACCCTTGCGGCACACTTGGGTTGGGGGCTTGGCTACCGAGTCAATGGCAGTTTCCATATGGCCCATGAAATTTTCAAGAATTGTAGGGTATACCACCTAGCGCAGAAAAGTATAAAGAGTGTTACAAATTTTAGATGTTTTTCACAGAGTTTCTTAAAGATGCCCATGAGATTTCCTACTATACGATCGTTTATGAACTGTTTTAAATTGCTCTCATATATGTTAATTATAAATGATTATTTTTGGATTAGCTCTACGTACCAGTACTTTTGTGTTGACCCCCTCCCCTCCTCCAACCTCTCAGGTTCTAAGGCTCAGTCTAGGGGTCCAGATAAGCAGTAGATAGTCAGACTTGCAGATCAGACTGTGCAGTGGTGAGCCTTCTTTACTCCAGAAGGCCTGCAGATTGTTCAGAGTATTATTAGTAGTTATATTTTGGTCTACTAGGGACCTTGTCCCAGTTTCTTTTCAGACAACTGCTTATGTTCTTAGTAGAGATTTCGCAGACTGATGTCAGATATTTCTATTTCAGATTCGACCATGTTTCCGTATTTCAATTCCGCACTATCTTATATTTTATGAATATTGTGCATGATTACCAAATAGAGAAAGGGTATTCCAGGCCTTCATGGTTCGGGATACTCGTCACGGCCAGGGCCCCGATTCGGATCGTGACACATCCTCATTCCTTATTCAGATTGCAATAGAGCTTTTTCCAGGATTTCCCCTAGATGCTCCATCAGAATTACATTTATAGCAACCAAGAGTTGGCTTCTTCCACCCCACTACAATTGTCTTTAATTGAGCTCTATAATTATGAAAAAAATCCACCACTAAAGACCAACTAGTTGGTATATTTTTTACCCAAGGGCATATCAAACAAACTAGACAATGCAGTTTCACATTAATTTCATAGATCATCCTATTAACAGACATAGACTTACCATTATCTAGACTATTTCTTCTCTTCCATAGCTGTCAGCATACCATGGCAGGCACAGCTTAAATAACTGGTTTAAGTCTTTATGAGACTTCTGCATTCCACCATTTATATAGTGTTTGATGGCACTGTACAAAAGGTCCTTCTACTCTTACAGATAGTGCAAAGTAATTCCACACTCTAGTAGCATCCTCACTAGACACAAAGACATGATGTACTGTTTCCAAATGAAGATTTAAGCAACACCTACATCTAGAGACTAGATTCATACCACATCTCTGCAACAATTCATCAATAGGCAGTTTAAATTTCCATAACCTCCGTAGGAAAAAATTGATTTTGACTGGAATTGCTTTGCTCCATATGAATTTTTAATGCTTTTCAACTGCTCTTCTTTGTCTGATAATATAGTAGGCACTTGAGACTGTAAATTTACCATTTGTTATATATTATAATTAAATATTATGTATCTTCAATTAATTTTATAACTCCCAAAAATATTAAATACTCAGCTTATCATTTATTTTTGAGTTTTTTTTTTAATTTTATTTTCCCCTCGATTTTCATAGCTACATTAAAGTAGATTAAATCTAAATTAACAGTGATAAATCCCACATTAAAAATTAAATACTTTCTAATAAAAACGGCTGGAACTCGAAACCTGTATACTGAAAAGTTTCATATTGAGAATAAAATACTATCTAGCCAAGGCTGCAAAAATTCAAAATATGTAATTGAGGAAGAACGTACTCACTCCACCACAATCCACCTCAAAGTTAAATATTCCCTACTATTCAGTTTCACGAGTCGCCAAATTCAACCAGTTTTACAATTCAAGAATGGTAGAAACTCAAAACCAGTCATCTCCTTCTTGTGATCCCCCAGAGCCACAGCCTTTAAGTGACGATCCGGTGGTTCCTCCAACACCATCAGATCCAACAACCCCACACACTCAAACTGGGTTCAATCCCAGTAGAAGTAAGTGTAAGATTTGGTGATTCTATTTTCTTGCCATATATGCTTCCTACTGCTTTCCTATTAGTAGTCGTTTTTCCTTTTCATTATTACTTCGATTCGCTCCAGAGGTGTATCGAAAACAGCCTCACCTCTTCCCTCCCCCACTTTGTGGGAATACACTTGGTATGTTGTTGTTGTTGTTAATTTAATTGTGCTAAAATGGGTCTGTAGAAATTGATTTAGCGGATCTTTAAGTCAACCCAATTCAGTGTTTTTTTTATGAATTTTGCCCTACATATATTTCTGCCTGTCTGTAGAATTTTACCCTTTTTTCTTTCTTTTCTTTTGTCTCGATAGGAACTTCTACTTATATGAAATTTTCTATAAATTATTTAGCATATGAATGAACCAGCGGGTCAAATAAAGTGAAGAATAGAAAGGTTTTATTGAATAGTCAGTTTGGGGTTGAGAGTATATTCTTGATTTTGAACTACCTTTGATATGTATTGTTTAGGATTTCATGTCTATTAACCATAGGGATGAAGAAGGGAAGCCTTGGAATAATTGGTAAAGTTGCTGGAGGTCAGGGGTTCAATTTGTGGAAACAACCTCTTGCAGAAATGTAAGGTAAGGTTGCGTGCAATAGATCCCTGTGGTTCGTCCCTTCCCTAGACCCCGCGTGTAGTGGGAGCTTTAATGCACTAGGCTGCCCTTTCTAGCCCTTTCTCAGATTTTGTTTGAAAAGTTTCTGATTCGACGATGGTGAGAAAAGGGATGTATTTGGTAAGATCTTATGTTTGATTACATCCTCATGTTTGCCAGAATTATGCATAGAGTACTTGCTAATTACTGTCATCAAAATTTTCCTGTTATTTAAGGACTATTATTTAGATGTCCTGTTTATTGATATTGGAAATGGAATTTTTAGCTTCAGTTCGAAAATTACGTAATTGGTGTACTGGGATTTGATTTTCCTTCTGAATTTTTGGCTATGAAGAAGACATGTGTAATCTTATGGTCTCCAGAAGTATGACATCTTTTTTTATTCGGAAAGGGGCCTAATATACCCTTCAAGTAGTGAAAATGGTTCTAAAATACCCTATATCCACCTTTCAGGTCGAAAATACCCTTCCATCCACCTATGTGGCTCTAGAATACCCTTCCCCTTAACAGAAATTTTTTTAAAAAATGATTAATATTTTTGTTTACTACGTGGCAGTTTCTTATTGGTTAGAATTTAATTAATTAAAAATTTAATAATTCTAAACCCAACCCACTTCAAATAACCCGACCCAACCCAACCCATTTGGTTTTCTACGGGTGAAGTCGCCAGTAGAGCCGCCGGACGCAACCGGAGGTCCTCTTCCGAAACTTCTACTTCCACTTCCACTTCCGATAAAGAAGCTATTCGTGCCGGAAGCTTCGCAATTTTGTGCTTGGAACACGTCCAGTGGACAGCTTCTGTTTTCGCCTTTCGCTAGTGTTATGCCACCGCCGTTGCCCGTGGTGGCGGGTAATAGGTGTAGTCTGGATGAACTTGTTCATTGTTAGTATCAAGAACTGGTTCGGATTTTATGATTTAGAATAAGGTAAAACTAAGGAGACAAGAAAGTAACAAAATCCCATATATCTTCATTTTGATCACTAATATGAACAAATGCTATTTGGGGTTAATTGTTTACTATATTTATAGAGAGGTTGACATTAATTGATTACTAGAAAGATTAATCGTAAACTTCTACCTTCTTTATATATGATTATAATATATGTGAACATAGAGTCCCTCTTCACATTGGTTGGCTTTTGATTTTCCTTCTTTTCGCTTCTGAGTGTGGGCTCTCTTTGGCCAACTGAAAATGGTGATTTTCTCTAATGGATTAACTAATTGTGAGTTTAGTATCTTGAACAATTATCTTCCTGAGATAAGACGGTGGTTATCTGCAATAGATAATTTAATTATCAGGTTGTCTCTTTAACACTTATCTTCCAATGAAATGCAACAACATACCCAATATTGCCCCACAAGGTGGGGTTTGGGGAGCATAAAGTGTACACAGACCTTACGCCTACCTCACGAATATAGAGAGGTTGTTTTCGAAAGAAGCCCCTTGGTATTAGGTAACGCATATCAAAGAACATACTGAAGAAGAGAAATATAACATGTACTAGAGGAAGCATCGTAACTGGTAAAGTTATTGCCATATAACCAGGAGGTGAGGCCGCGTACAATATTCCCTAGCGTCCAGCCCTTCCCCGGACCCCGCGCATAGCGGGAGCTTTAGTGCACTTGGCTGCCCTTTTAGTCAGTTTGGGGTGGAGAGTAGTTTATTGATTTTGAGCTACCATTCATATGTAATGTTTAGGATTTAATATTTGTTAACACTGGAAATGAAATTTCTCAGATATATTTTGAAAGAAATCTGATTTAATGATGGTGAGAAAAGGGATATAATTGGTAAGATCTTATGTCTGTTTGCATCCTCATCTTTGCCAAAATTATGCTTTAGTACTTGCTAATTGTTTCATGGTAATGTCATTAGGAACCACCTGTTTTCAAAATTTTCTTGTTATTCAAGGACTATTGCTTAGAATGTTCTTTTTGTTGATATTGGTTATTCTTTTTGATTCCCATTGTTGTGTGTCACTGGGGTTGGGGGCTTCTCTTTGGCCAATTTGCAGTGGTGATTTTCTCTAATAAGGTTAATTAATTGTGAGTTTAGTATCTTGAACTATCGTCTTCCAATGAGATAAGACTCTGGTTGTTTGTAGTAGATAATTTGTTATCAGTTTGTCTCTTGAACACTTATCTTCCAATGGAATGACAGACTAAATAATATCACCTCCAAAGAATTCGGTAACTGAGTATTAATTAATCAAATTACTTGTGTGCTCAAGATTTTAGTTTGTGTTAGCTTAGGATATTGTTTGCGCATAGTGGGAGCTTTAGTGCATCGGGCTGCCCTCCTTTTTTTTGGAATGAAGAAGTATTTGATCTTTTTGATCTAGCATGTGTTATTCCTTCTTGATTATTACAGTTGTTTAATCTGACATGTGATGTTTCTTCTTGAGTATTACAGTGATTGGTATCATCAGAAGGAAGGCCATGATAAAAGACTTAGCTGCTATATACCATGCAGAGTGCCTTACATATTGTCAAGAACTTCTGGAACTTCAAAAAAAAGCGGAAGAGGTTAGCAATATCCTCCTGCAACTTTTGTATTCATTTCACTTTGAAGAAGGCCCCTTCTTTCACTTGTGTCTTTTGAAATTCATGCTTCAAGGAATAATTGAAACCTATTATTTTGACCTAGTCTCTACTTCATGAGATAAATATCTACCATCAACATATCATGGGCATAATAGTGAGCTTATGCTTGTAAATTTTCTTTTCTTTCTCCCACTAGAGGCTCTTGGCAGTATTTTTTTTTTCAGTAAGATGGGTAAGTGAGTTGTTTGCATGTGCAGACTCTTGTAAATTTCATTGTCCTTGTCCTTACTTGCTCTGATTTGATTGTCAATCTATGATGATAAGACTTGCAATTTCTGCTTTTCGTGAGATGGTTGCATTTGCTATCTATAGTCTTGCAACGTTGCTCCTCGCTACAATTCTTCTCCTGTAGTATTTATTTAATGATTGTCTAGCTCTTATTTATAAATACATCGCCGAGAACAAAAAAAATGATATATATATACACACACACACACACACACGACCAAGTATATATCATCATTGGAAGAAAGAGAGGAATTACGGAATTGAGGTTGGAAATTTTAAGAGAAGGATATGACACATGTATATGTGGTGATGAGAATATGATGTTTGTAACCATCTGATAATACATGAGCTATAATTGAAAAAGATGTAGAACTGGAGGGGCTCGATAGGAAGCTCATGAGAAGATGCAAGCGTTTTATTCTGTGAGAAAAGGAGAGCTTTCCCTTTCAAAAGAAAATGCAGGTCATCCAGGTTATAGATTCTTTTTCTGGTAGAAGCAAGAGACTAGCTCCAACAGTCACTTAATAGCTCCAACAGTGTAACAGTTACTTGATAATTACCAAGTGACAAAGAACCAGTCATGAAGCGTTTCTATCTCCGCTAGGAAGAGTTTTCTATACATAATATTGACTGGAGGTTCAATATAATGGTTCAAAACTTTGAGTGTTGCTTGGAAATGATGATTGTCAGTTGAATGAATTACAGAAAAAAACTAGTCAACAATTGATCTTTGTTGTGTGTGCTGTGGTCTCTTTAATCACTCAGTTTTCCAAGTCTTTGTATGATTATTACAACAGGTTCTCCCGAGTCATGTCTAAGATGAGATGATAAATAAGAAACTGCTTAACTCCTAAATAGAGTCTGTCTTTTGTTTCTGCTTAGCCCTTAGTTTTCTTACTTTGATGGCTGTTCATCTATCCCAATTATTCTCTAGACTCGTTGGTACTACCCCATGCCTTCTCTTCCTAAATTTTGGAGTGGAAATCCTGCTTCGCAATGCTTTCCTGACACCGTACTTCAAATTTCTAGCGTTTTCATAATTTGCTGAAGTTTTTGAAGTTCTCATCAGAATCTAGTAGTGAAAAGCTGAATATGCAAAAAGTACGATGCCTACTGGCTCTTTTTTCCCCTTTTCCTTTAGAACTACTTCAGAAAAATATGTGTTTTTTTGGGTAAAAGGAGATATTTTATTAATAACTAATAGTATTCATTACATAACATTGGGGCAGCAGTGCCCAGGAGCAAACTATTAGAAAAATGTGTTAAGTGCTTGTGTATTTGTTTTTCCTTTTTTCCTTTGATATATTTGTTATTATACTAACCCTTTTTCCCCTCTAAATGCTTGCAGTCATTAATTGAAATCAGAATTGCAGAAGCTTCAAGGAGAGAGACAATGAGACCCCCAAAACATATGAAGAAAGCCCGTTAGCGCCTAATGTAAGACATGCTTGTGCTCTATTCTCTGCGTTCTTGAAAGATTCTCTCGCCTTTTTAACATTAACAACCTGGAAAGTGTCATTTCTGATTCCAGAAAGCTACAAATTTGTTAAATCTAATAGTTACAGCTCATTACAGAAGTAAGACGAATTGAAATCTGTTATTTCGCTTTTTGGGTAAAGAGAATTATGTTGATGAAGCTGGGATCAATCATAGATGTCATAGAATCCTGTAAGCTGAGGAGGATATAGTTCTTTTTTTTTTCCCCATCTGCTGTAACTTGTAAATGTGGTCTCAAGCAAGCACTATCTTGGTGCTGGTGCTTATATTCTAACCTGTTTAACAAAAGAAGTTTGGTAAATCTCATCTTTCTTTTTCTCAAATTGGATCAACTATCTTGATATGTCTAAAAAGTTCACGCTATCTATCATTGATGCAGAGAATGCATTGTTGGATCTTTTGGTGATTCAGTTAGAAGCCATAGCTTAGTTCCTGATCCTGCAATGGACTCTATGCATGTACTGCATACCGTGCTATGTGGATGGAACTGCCATGCAGAATCATCCTTTAATCGTATAGCTCAAAGTCACACAGCTACTCTTTTGTGGACAGTAGACTTTGATGTTTGTACAGCTATATGAAGAATGTAACCTTTGTTACTGTATGAATGAAAAATTCGATAAATAACATTAACTGGTAATGTTTTGCTATTAAACTTCTATAGCATATAGATGATTTCTATTGTTCTTTCGTTTTTGCTTTAAGATTCTGATGTTCACAGACAGGAGCTAGGCCGAAACCTGGGGCGGTCTCTGCCTTCGTAACATGCAGCACACCAACTTGAAGTTTGATTAGAATCTCTTTTTACCTTCGCAAAACTTCTCGCGCCCTTCTCGTGGTTTTGACTTGCTGTTAGATCTGGCTTCGTGAGACCTTTTCAGTCCAGACACACATTGCTAAGCACAAATGGGCGGAGCTTTCTCAAAACAACTCTCTAGTAGAAGAAAAGAGAAGAAAGGAGGGGGTCTTATAAGGGGAATCGCCCCATCTTTACATAAGCAATTTCTTGAATTGGAAAATAGTAGTTGGCTTCCATGGACTACTTTGAGTTTAGGGGGGGACTTGTACTGCCGTTACTAATTGAAAAAATTACTTAAAACTACTAACCCAATTTTTTATTATTACAAAAAATCTCAAATTTCAAAAGTAATTATAAAAATCCCTTTTTTTGCAATTTCTCTATCCAAACTTTATATACATAACTCAATATTTCAATTTCTATGCTTAACGCTCCCACAAAAAGTGCT
Organism: Capsicum pubescens; assembly: GCA_030864215.1. Classification (NCBI taxonomy): domain Eukaryota; kingdom Viridiplantae; phylum Streptophyta; class Magnoliopsida; order Solanales; family Solanaceae; genus Capsicum; species Capsicum pubescens. The sequence continues at coordinate 101,168,924 of CM061545.1, forward strand.
CAAAATCAAGAAAATCAAGAAAATCAAGAAACATCAATCAAGTGGTTTTCAAATTTTGAATTTACAAAAGAGGCTGCAAAGAACTTCAACCTCTCTGCTACAAAATTCTAGTTCTCATTTTTTTTTTTGCTTTATCATAATTATTAACAACCTAAGCCATCGCTGCTGAATTACTGCTGCCACTGTCGCTGCAGCTGCCACGGCAAGGTTCACTCCAATGCCAATGATAGTGATAGAAGGGAATGATGAATCCACGATTCAGTCCTATCCAAAAGTGGTTCTTGGTGAAAGCAGGTGAATTTCAGGGATAAATGATATGATTCGCGCCATCTTCTTAGGTGAGTGCAGTGCGGGAGAAACACTGAGATGCATACCTGAATGTGAACATTGCTTCCATGTTGAATATGTTGATAAATATTTGAAGATGAATGGCACTTGAGTTGTCTGCCGAAATTCTCTTCATTCGTGATCTTGTGCAGATGCTTTATAACTTCAGTGACTTTGAAGGAAGATACATCACGACCTTGTCTCTCCAAGGAAGAAAAAAAAGGAAGCTACATCACGATCCCGTCCCTCAAGGTCCAGTGCTTTGTGTCTGAATCTATTTATTTATTTTCGTATTTTTATACATAGCCATAAAGTATCAGTTGTTGTTACTTTAAACCTGATACATATCGTGACTATGCATAGGATTGACTGTAATCGTTCGAGATATGTTGTTATTTCAATCCATATATATAACATTGTTATGTATATGGATGGATTACATAGTGAAGCTAGTCTGTTTTTCGAACTCTAATACATAGCGAGTTATGTATATGTATGACATTGTCAGTAGTATTAGGTTTGAGGGAAAAGTCATCGTTTTCACCCCAAACTATACACGTAAAGTCTAGGTCATACCTAAACTATAGCAGTGACCTATTACACACCTAAACTATAAAAAAGTGAAACTATTACCTCCCCGCGACACCCATTCTAAGGCGCGTTTCTTATACTCGTTTTAGGCGCGTCCAACGTTTTGAATAACAGAAATAAACGGCTAAAAACATTAAAACTACAACACTTTTAATTTCCAATGGATCTATTGAACCCTAATTCCTATTTAAACCAATTTGGGACTCCAAATTAAGAACCCTAATTCCCAAATTTGTCTTTCAAAATCGAAATTGAAGATTATTTTATTTGAAGAATTGGTAACTAAATGTTAATAAAATTAATTTTTATTTTATTTTTTCAATTGAAAAAATATTAATAAAATTAAATTTTTTTATTTATTCATTTTAATATATGGGTACTGCATTCTTCAATTGCTTCTTTTTCACCAAAATCACCATTACAACACCACCATTGACACCATCATCATCAAACTCAAATCTTTACCACAATAATTTTAAGAATCCATCATAGATTTCATTATTGGAGTCACAATACAATCATTAGTATCACAAACAACCACCATAAAATTCAACATCCACTACTAAAATTGCCATCAGAATCACAATATCACCATTGTTTACATCCAAAGTTACAAAAACCATCACAAATTCGCACCTGTAACACGACTAAATTCTAATAACGCCTTACAATTGGCAATGAAACTTCCCTTTTTCCTTTTGTCTTCCTCTTCCCGCACCTGCCACCGCAAAATTTCATCATTCAACACGTAAGCCACTTCTCCAAAAAATACAAACAGTTGATGCACCACAAGATTCACATAAGGATAAAACAAAACCCCAAATGCACTAACCACGGCAATCAAGATCACTATATCAATGATAACAGAATGAGACTGTTCACAATCACTGGATGGCATTTTCTTGTTAAAAAAGGGGCTAGTTGAATTCTTGATTTTGGGGTTTTTCGGAGGAATTGAGGTATGTAAATAAATCATTTGGGTTGAAAAGTTCAAGATTGTACCTAGGAATATAAAAAGATTTAGTCTTGAATGAGATTTTTAGAAAATCAGATCGATTAATCTTCACAAATTCAATGAAGATATTGATAACTGTTGGTGGATATTGAAAATATTAATGGTTAGTCAAATTGGGAAATTTGAAAGGAAGAAAAGTTATAAATGAGAATAAGCTTATGAAGATCCTTGTAATTTCATCCCAAGATCTAAAAGTATCGATTGAAAACTTTTACTTTCGTCGGAAAATAAAATTTCGGCTACCTTTACTTTTTTCTTTGCCGCTATCTATCTCACGACTCATCCTTATTGAGAAGCCTTTGAATCTTGATTTTCTTGATACTCTATTACTGTATTCGTTTATTGGTGAAGCTCCCTTTTAGAGGTGATGGGAGATATGAATGGGGTAAGGAAGATGACTTGAAAATTTTTGTTTAAAATTATTTTTGACGTGGAAGTGATCTGGAAAGTGACATGGAGCGAGTGGAGTACACACCACTCATTGAACTTGGGCATGGGTGTCGCGGGGAGGTAATAGTTTCACTTTTTTATAGTTCAGGTGTGTAATAAGTCACTACTATAATTTAGGTGTGACCTAGACTTTTCGTGTATAGTTTGGGGTGAAAACAATGACTTTTTCCTAGGTTTTATCCCATCCCATATACATAACTATTGTTAACTATTGTATGTATCATATTTCCAATAACTTTAGTTATATCTATGTATGTTAGTTGGGTTTTCTGTAGGCTTGGTGTTATTTCACTTATGATACATAACTATGCTATGTATAGGATTGGTATAAATGATGTTATGTTAAATCTGATACATAGCATACCTATGTATATGGATACATTTTCATACATGTACATGATGATATGTCATTCTTGATATATAACTGTGTTATATATGAGAATGGAATAACTTAAGTTAATCCAAATTAGATACATACAATAGGTATATGTAGTTATGTATATCTGGCTTATTTATGAATAAATTTCATCATTTTGCACCTTCAATGATTAAGTTCGATTTTAGATTTAACTAATATTGGTATGCAATTTTGTGAATACAGGGGATGAAAAACCGAATAAAGAGAATTGCAATATTCATCTTATTGGTAAATTATGACGGAAAACAGAGCTTTGAAAATTTTGAAAAGAAAAGATTCTAAAAATAGAGCTTCAATGATCGGAAGGGAGATGTTTTGATCGTGCTAATTAATTTGTTATTTCAAATTTTGAAATTGAAAAAATTGTTACTTAATTTAAGGAATTCAATACTCACATTTTAATAAATAAGACTTAAATTGGGGGCTAAATGTAATACCCCGAAAAATTTTCTTCGTAAAGATTTCGTGAGAAACGTATCAAGTTCTACGCTTTAGAGCAATCCATAAATTTTCTGTATAGTATTTCTAAGATGTTGACCTACCATTGCATAGAGTATCGAATAATATTTCCAACGATATGTAGATCATCGAAAACGGACACTCGAGCGATGAGTTACGACCATTCCGATCGAACTGTGAACAGTAAAATGTGCACGAAATTAAAATTACTGCTGCCAGGCGAATTTCAGGGTCAACTTCAAAAGATCATAACTCCTTGTACATAATGATTTGGGTGATATACTATATATCAACGGAAACCTCTGCGAGTCCTCTTTCTAATTAAATTGGTTTCATCCAATTTGACTATCGGAGAAAAAAGTTATGGTCAATCTAGTTCAGCCTATCAAAAGAGAATTTTTGGGTCAACTTTAAATGACCATAACTCCTTGTACATTATGATCTGGGTGAGCTACTATATATCAACGGAAATCTATAAGAGTCCTATTTCTAATGAAATTGGTTTCATCCAATTTAGCTGTCGGAGTAAAACGTTATGGTCGATCTACTTCAGCCTATCAAAACAGTTCACCAAAGGACAGATTTGACATTATTTATTTTTTTAAGGGAAATTTGGTCATTTCACACCCCCTCTTGGACGAAAATTTATCCATTTAATCCATAATTGAACCTGCAAAATTCATTTTTCTCCATGAAACATTTGGGATAATGAAACCCTAGCCAAATTTCACCTTCAAAAATCTTTAAATTGAACTGTAGAAATTTCAAATTGATTTGGGATTCGAGTTGATCATGTTAAGGGCTTCGAGAAGCACCCTTCATTTTCGTGAATAAAGTTCCGGAGTCGGAAGTTCATATTCATCTTCCATCTTAAGGTATGTGGGGTTTTGAACAAGAGCAATCTTCCGTTCTTGTGCCCAAAGCTTTAATTTTATTATGGTTTTACATGATTTTGCAAGTGAGATTATGTCTAAATAATTCGATTATGAGATTATGATGATTGAATGAATAAACTTTGATTTATATGATTATCTCAATATTTTCATGATATGATTTAATAATTATCATTGCGAATTACACACTTTTACCACGAGGTGGTATTTTGAATGATTTTGGGACATATGTCGAGATGGTATTTTGGAATAATATTTTGAGATATGTGCCAAGCTTTATGCTTCCCAATGACGATTTGAATTATTGAATATATATTTGAGACATGGGATGTCTTGATATCTATAATTGTAAATTTCATATTTTTATTTTGAATGATTTCGAGATATATGTTGAAATGGTATTTTGGAATGATTTTGAGATTTATGATAAGCTTAAAGCTTCTTTATGACGAAATTGAATCATTGAGCATATTGAGATATAACATTTGAGATGTTATCATGAGTCTTGATATTTTCTCAAAAATATTGATGTTGTCATGACTTGATAAATTGTTACATTTTGACATTTAAAAAGGTTGAGTTCTAGTATTGAAATTTCATGATATTCGAAAATGGGTATACACTAAAATTACTTTATGAAGGATTTATAAGACTTTGAATTTTTTTCCAATATGGATATACATGATTACTTCATTACTCTACTTCTTAAATTGAGAATTTATGCTATGAATTGCATACTACTACAATGAATTGATATTTCTAAAGGCTTTAGAGATAAAAGTCGTGACTTGAGTTGTACTACGGGATATGTATTCTTATTATGAATTGAAGGTCTCAAGTGCTTTTCAAAAGCTGTTGTCATGATTTAATTATCGAATTGAAAGAATAATCATTTGAGTACATTGACCTTGAACTCACAGAGTCGAGATGATTTTGACTATGAGAAAGATTGATTTTGATATAGATGTCGAGATGAATTTTGGTATTTTTTTAGGATGATTTTGATGAGTTGAATTGTTGAAAATATTACGTATTGAGTCTTCATATTCTTGTCCAAATGTCGAGTCGGTTATGGTTCAATGCATTGATACCTTGTTGATGTTGAAAAAGATTGAAATATTTTAAGTCGAAGTTGGGGTTAGGAATCCACAAATTGTTGATGAATTATAAATTGAGATATTTGATTTGGTCTTTATGATAGACCCTTGTGATGATGATGGTGGATTTCCTAACGCGTTCTGAGCTTGTCGGGGAGTAGTACTTAGCACCGAGAGGGAAATTTGGTATTTCCCCAAACCTATGTGCCACCGTAGGGTTGTTTGATAATGATATTATTGGCCAGAGAGCCCGATTGTGATTATTGCAGTTTTAAGGTCGTACTCCCTGGCAGAGAGTATGACGCTCCTGCCAACGGGGGTTTCAAACGTTGGTATTCCACGTAGCTCACATGGGGTTGTCGGTTATAGGAAACTCCCCTGTCTATAAAAGTCATGTTTCTTGAATTACCGAGTCACTCCGAGATTTGAGTCAAAAAGTTGAGATATTATGATGAATTATGATTACCTATGATGAATTTTGACGATATGATAATTTATGATGATTTATGATTTTTGATGATTTACATGGATTATGAGATTTTACCAGTTGAACTATTTATTATGAAAGTATGAAGAGTATGATTTGATAAAACTCAAGCCAAGTGAGTCATCATTGTCTGTATGCATGTTTTCATGAAATTGATGATGTTATTTAAAGTATTCCATGCACCCCCACATACTCAGTACATTCTCTTTGTGCTGACCTCCATATACTAATCTATTCAGTTGCAGCATCTGGTCAGCAGGTAAAGAGTCCTCACAGTTCAGGGACTTGGGTCGGTTATTTCAGTTTGGAGCATTGTATCTTCTTTCGTCGGTCGTATTGAGTGTGGTAGTTGGGAGTCATGACCCGACTATGTACAGACAATACTAGTAGAGGCTTCATAGACAGTAGTAGTGGTTGATGTATTCAGTCTCCTTCTTGTATATGTATATGTGTTAGTAGAATTGTCATCTTGTAATTCCAATATTGTATTGAATAGATTCTGTATTGAGATATTTTCAGCTTCATTCTCTCAGAATTATGTTTTAAATCAACTGCTTTTGAGTTATACCTATGAAAGGGTTAGCTTGGGGTCACTTGTGACCCTAAGCACCGTTTGGCGTCTCGGGACTCAATTTTCGGGGCGTTACACTATAATAAAGGAAGATGTATTTTTTCCTTAAATATTGATAAAATTGTTAGTTCAGATACATTAGTTACTAATGTATATCATCGTTAACTCATTTATATGAATATCTAAAATTCAGGAGAGAGAAATTTAAATACAAAAAAAGAGAGAGGATAATTGTAACGTCCTGAAAATCAAGTTTCGAGATGCCACACGGTGCTTAGGGTCACAAGTGACCCCAAGCTAACCCTTTTCATTGGTATAACACAAAAGCAACTGATTAAAACATAATTCTGAGAGAATGAAGCTGAAAATATCTCAATACAGAATCTGTTCAGTACAATATTGGAATTACAAGATGACAATTCTACTAACACATATACATATACAAGAAGAAGACGGAATACATCAACCACTACTACTGTCTATGAAGCCTCTACTAGTATTGTTTGTACATAGTCGGGTCATGACTCCCAACTACCACACTCAATACGACCGACGAAAGAAGATATAATGCTCCAAACTGAAATAACTGACCCAAGTCCCTGAACTGTGAGGACTCTTTACCTGCTGACCGGAAATTGCAACTGAATAGAATAGTAAATAGGGGGTCAGCACATAGAGAATGTACTGAGTATGTGGGGGGTGCATGCAACACTTTAAATAACATCATCAATTTCATGAAAACATGCATACAGATAATGATGACTCACTTGGCTTGAGTTATATCAAATCATACTCTTCATACTTTCATAATAAATAGTTCAAATGGTAAAATCTCATAATCCATGTAAATCATCAAAAATCATAAATTATGATAAATCATCATAAATTATCATATCGTCAAAATTCATCATAGGTAATCATAATTCATCATAACATCTCAACTCTTTGACTCAAATCTGTTGGGACAAATTACATTAAGACTTCCTGACTGTTTTAGGTTGTTCCAACAGATGACTCATCCATTGGAATAGATGGGTCATCTGTTGGAAGTTTTCATAAAGGTCTTCCTAGTATTTTAATTTGTACCAACAAATGACTTATCTGCTACACCAGATGGGTCATCTGTTGGGACAAATTAAGCCAAGACCTCTTACTATTTTAGTTTGTCCAAACAGATGAGTCATGTGTTGCAATAGATGGGCCATCTGTTGGAAATTATCATACAGGTCTTTCTCCTGTTTAATTCGTCCCAAAAGATAGGTAATCTGTTGGGACAAATTAAAATAGGAGGAAGATTTGTTTGATTTCCTCTATGAGTTATCTTTTTTCTTTTTTTTTATCTCTGTGATTAGTATTGATAATTCTGGCTTTCCATATGGATGTCACAGTAAAAGCTACAGCTGAAAAACATAATATCACAGTTGATAATGCAACAACTGCTTCCAAAGATGAAAAGTGAAGCCTGGCAGAAGAACAGAAGAATTACATATTCGAAGGGTTCAACATCTCGGACAAAGCTCCAAAAGAACTAACAAAGTTGATCAACGACTATTCAAAATGGATTGCCGATAGACTGTTAAAAGCTTCATGCCAGCAGGTAAATAAATTATTTTTAAAGATATTGATTTATACAATTATTCTTATAAAACATGACACTAACACATATAAATCATGCAGAAAATAAAATGATGAATACTACAAAGTGAACCAATCTGGTCTTGGTTTTGATATGTTCGACTTTGTATTGCATACCCCAGAACAAAGAATTAGTTCTATTTGATGTCACAACCCAAAACTTGCTGGAATAATGAGGTTTAAATATCAAATATTATCTTACTATTAATACTATATTTTACTGTATCTGTTTATTAATTTTATTGTTACATAATCTGAAATGTTTCATAATATGTGCAACACATCGATGTCGTTTTTTTACTACCTCCGGAAGAAGGACAAGTTTCAAATGCAACAACAATATATATATATACACGACATATAATTGTGTATACAAAGTTTACATCAATAATGCTTATGATAGGTATTGTTAACAACAACCAAAAGTTTTTCAAAATGAGGAATGCTTAATCAACATCATCAAAGGTTTTAGCATTCCAGCTGGCTTACCTTAGCATTTAGTCGATGAAGTGTTTATCCCAATCAATTGTGGTGATGAATTTTATTGGGTGTTGGCTATATTCATTCTAAAAGAGAGGCGCATCTGAGTTTACGACTCGATGTCGGGAAGAGACGTTCTAGGTCGTCTTCTGAGATACGAAAGCTGGCCAAAATATTACCTACTTATCTTGATATAAGTGGCTTTTTAGACCAAAAAATTCATAAGAATTGGTCAATGATTGAAGCATACCAGGATAAAATGGGTAATCCATTTGATGTAGAATATGTTGAAGAAATTGCTCAACAACTCTATGGTTGCCTGTAAGTATCATGATTTAGTTTTATTTAATAAATTTCACAACCCTTTCATTAATTGCAAGATATGGATTATCTAATTTTTACAAATGCAGGGATTGAGGTCTTTTTGTTGCCGCTTACACCGAGTATTTGAGCGATGGATTACAAGTACCAAATGATGGATTTGATGGAGAATTACTCCGTAAAAAATATGTTACTCTTTTATGAAAATATGGAGAAGCGAAATCTCAGAAACCATACGCAAGCGACATTAAAGATCCACGACGATCAAAGTCGAATTCCATAGCCCCGGATGAAGAACAACTTATCCATATTGAGTAGATATTTATAGCTTGAGTCTATAAAAGTAATAACCACTCCTTAGAAATTATTGGCTTCAAAACTTGAATTGTTGATTTATTTGTTAAGTAGATCATCTGTACCCATAATAATTTTTTATATTTTATTTATTTGTTGATTTATTTCATGTAATTTCTGAAGGCTTTGATTTATTTTATTTTACCTATGAATTTTATTTTATCCTTAGATTTGAACTTATTAATTGAAATGGAATACTAGATTCAAATATTGCAACAGATAATGGATCTGTTGTAGCAGACAACATATCTTTTGAAAATTATCAAACAGGCTTAGACATATATTGCAACATGTAGGTCATCTTTTGAAAATTATCAAACAGGTCTTCCTACTATTTTGATTTGTTCCAATAGATATACAGATAGACTATATGTTGCAATTGATAAATTATATATTGCAACATATAGTCTATCTGTTGCAACAGATAGACTTAGATATAAACATCTACATAATGCAATAGATGACCAACATATTACAACAGATAAACTATCTGTTACAATAGATAGACCATCTGTTGCAATAGGTTAGTCATCTGTTGCATTATGCAGATGTCTATATATCTATATAATGCACTTGTTACAATATTTGAACTTAGTAATTATTTTTTGTACTAATTCATAAGTTTCCAAATTTAATAAACCAATTCAATTTTCATCAAACATAAAAATTTGTTACTACATGTAAAGTTACTTGAAATAATAATTGTCATGGTGTTTGTGTTTCTACATCTTCTTCTTTTACATATACAGGCTCTAACCTTTTAGTTGTTACCCCATAAGCCTAGAACTCTTGCATCCTTGTCAAAGTGTTGTCACACAGAAAGGTCGTTGGGTTGGATATTTCAGTGTTGATTAGCAAATATTCGATGTGTACAAGCGCGTACGACCCGCACGTGGCACCAGTTGAATTTTTGGAAGTTTTTTGTCCTTGTTTCGACTTTCAAAATCATGTTTTTGCATTCAACACTTTTACTGGAAAATACTTCATCAGTTTACTTTGCCTCAACAAGCTGGGGAACAAGTCCAATAGTGGCTGCATCTTGGTAAAAAATCGGCCTCTTCGAAGACAGGTTAGTTGCAGTCATAAACTTTCATCATTTCATCCTCGAGTAGTATCTCAAGAGCCAGAAAATGTTTTACGTCCATGTTTATGACTACAAAAATTCTCTTTTCCTTGATCTAGTCCTTGCCGTGTGGATATGGCCTCTTTCCTATAATATATTCAATCATATCTTCATCCTATTCGAACCTAGAAACTAACAAATTAAATCTCGGGCCTCCGAGAGTTGACCCTAGCTGAATGAGTTCATCATACGTATTCTTAAAATTATTGTAGAAGTTGAGATCCATTATCCTATAACCAGCATCATAAGCATCCGAGTACACTAATTATCTTCCCCTCATGAGGTAGAGAATTTCATCAACACTGTGATATATAAGAAGATAATTTTTAAATAGGTTAGTAATTTTTTTTTAAAAAGCAAAGTGGAAAGACGCAATGAATGGTTCATCTGTTGCATAGAGTTCTCTGAATCTGTTAACAAATTATCCATCTAATGCAACTCATGCAATAGATGGATAATCTTTTGCAACAAATGAACCACCAATTGCACCAGAATACCCAGCTGTTGTAACAGATGACACATCTATTGCGCAACTTCTTATTTATGAAGTAAATAAGAAGATTAGGTTAGAAAAAGTAAACTTACTGTATCCACGTACCACACTTCCATTCATCTTCTTGAAGTCTTGGGGGGGAAGGCATTCATAGTAAAGGTTTTTGCATGTTGTTTGGAATTTATGTACTTTCTCAGAAAAACCTTATTTTGGGAGACAAGTTTCGTGTATATGTTCACCTCTTTCAATGGTCCCTGAACTTCATCAACTTTTGGAGGAGGGGGAGTTGTAATTTTTTTGATTTCATATTTGAGAGTATATGTCTAATTATTTTTATCTTCTTCCTAACCTCCACTGTAGGAGTGTATAACTCTCTCACCTTCTTGGATGGTATGACACCCCTTTTGAATTTCAACTCCTCGACAACATAAGTGAGTGCATCTATTTTTTGAAAGAGTTTATCTTGTATGTCCATGAAATCTTTGCTTTTGCAATGAGAACATGAGTGTGAAAAGGGGTGAGAGGGGCCACTGTAAGGGGTGATTTCAAACATACTTATTTTTTCTTGAGCATCAACATGCTCATCATCATGACTGGAAGTAGCATCAACATTAGCATGGCTACCACCAACATCAACAACTCTACCAACAACACCATCAGAAGTAGCACCTAGATCTGTTGCAGCAGGTTGGTCATGGAGAGCCTCAACATGAGGCTGACCTTGCCCAACTGCTCTTCTTATGACTCTTTCTCCAGCCAATTCCTTCTTTATTAACTCCACCATTAGGTCTGCTATTGTATCAACAAGACCGAGAGTAATAAAAGAAGTCATCCTCAACTCATTCTCAATGGGTACGATCCATGGAAGTACAACCTATAAAAAGGGGCAGATATGTTTAAATTAAAAAATAATTTACAGTTAGTTAGATAACATATTAACACAAACAACTTATGCAATAGATGATCTTTATATTGCAACAGATGATCTTTCTGTTGCAACAGATAATTCTTATATGGCAATAGATTAACTATATATTGTATAAATTGCAGTAGATGGGTAGTCTGTGAAATCAAGTTCAGAGAACCAAAGTACCAAATGGGTACTCTGTTGCAAAATATGACTCATCTATCACAATATATTATCCATCTCCTGAACCAGTTATAGTTGATAGGTAATCTATTAAGATAAATTGCAACAGATGACCCATCTATTGCAATAAATGGACCATCTATTTCAATATCTTTTTATGAGTTATTATTTTACTTGAAAGAAGACTTACTGCATTATTCGGAGGGTTAAAGAGATTAATGTCCTTATTTCTTATGTTGCTCTTTGCAGCCAACCACCTAAGAATCCGTGGATAAGTAACCTCATCCGGGTAATCCTTGATTTGCTTTCGACGGGGAAGAATGGCTTCAAATGCCCAAGCCTAAAAAATATAAACAAAAAGAAAACAAAAAAAAGTCAAAATAATTATTCAATATAAATTAATGCAAGATTAAACAAATAGTGCTTAAATTCACCATGAAAGTTCAAGGAAATCCATTTAAGGTGATCGTCTTTGGGGATAGCTTTATCAATAAATATTTGACAGTCAACTTGTAGCTGTCATATCCCCAGGGATAATTGTTGAATTTCTCAAAATCCTTAGGAAGCTCCAATAAATCATCTTCTATAACTTTGTAGACGTGTCTTACCAATATAACGGAATGGGGAAACCAAACTAATCACAATTGCTCCTTGTATTTCTTTGATATGGTTTTATCCTTGAAATATTCTAACAACATCATGGCTTTGTATCCACGTCCAGCAATGTCCAATAACCCATCTATTTTTTTCTTGCATTTGTTGGTTTTGGTGGGTGGTCGCTTGGATATTGTTTTGCCTTTGTTTGATGGTGGTTGTTTGGTTTTCCTGCTTGCCTTGAACATTTTGAGAGGTTTTTCCTTGATGAGAGGTTCTTTTGGATGATCGCATCTGAAGCCTATCATGGCAAACTGTTTCATGCCAAAACAAACTGGCATGCCAAGTAGTTAATTCAGATTTCATCCATCTTTTCGCCTCCCCCTTTCAAATCATTATCATCCCCATGTACTTGATCCTACGCTTAAAAACACTATATACCATGCTAATTTTGAAACATACATTGTTGTCCTCAGGCAGCTTAAGAAAGTGTCCAAAGTAGCTCTTCTTAAAATATTCCTCTAGTTTTTCCTTCTTCATAGTATTCCTAAAATCCTCAAAAGGTTTTCCCAACTGAGATTTAACTACAAAATCACCAGTTAAATCTGCTGGGTTATCTATCGGCATCTCCACTTGAAATATGTCAATACTAATAGTTTTGACAAGATCATGCTGAGATTTCGATCTTAATTCACGTCCCATTGATGATGCATTATCATCATCTTGATCATCATCGTCTTTCTCACTTTTTACTTCTTTCTCTTCTTCTTTATCTTCTTCTTCTTCCTCTTCCTCCTCACCTTTATTTCTCACCACCCTCTGTGGACCCTTCTCCACCTCTCTCAACATTGTTTTCATATCTTTTGCCAACTTCACTTTTTCCTGACTGAGATTGTTCAGGAAGCTCCTCTGAAACCATTTGTACTTTAGTCATTTTTGTTAGGTGGTCAGAAGTTGATCCACTTTCATTTTTTTTCTTTTAGGAGACATCTTTTACCTACAAACAAGAGAAAAACAAAAACACACTACAACTGATGTCTGCATAATTTTAAAAAAAAGGTAGCACAAAATTCAATAAATTTTTATACAACACATTGCAAAAAATATTTCAATACATAACCCATCTATTTAAACAAATGAATCATCTATTACAACAGATGCATAACCTGTTGCAGCAAATGAACAACTTATTGGAAGGGATCAAAATAGTCTTGCTACTGGTTTATTTTCTTCCAACCGCTGATACAGTTGTTGCAATATATGGGGAATCTGTTTGAAGACCTATTTTAATATCTCCCAACAGTTGTTCCACCTGTTGCAACAGGTGGGTTATCTCTTGGATGTTATTAAATCAAGTAGCAGTTCTATTTTGATAACTTCCAACAGATTACCCATTTTTGCAATAGATGGATCATCTGTTGGATAAAATTGAATCAGGTCGTCTATATTTCCATCAGATGTGTAATATGTTGGGTAATACAATACCCCAACACCACCAACACCACCACTACCAATACCACCAATAACCACCACCAATACCAATATCACCACCAACACCATCAATACCAACTTCAATAACAACACCACCACCACCACCAACACCACTAATACCACCAATATCAATACCAACACCACTAATACCACCAATATTAATACCAACACAATCACTACCAATACCACCACCAACACCACTAATACCAACACCACCAACGCCACCACCACCACCAATACCAATACCACCACCAATAACAACACTAATACCAATATCAACACCAATATTAACACCACCAATACCATCAATACGAACACCACCAACACCAATACTACCACCAACACCACCAGTACTAACACCAACACCAACACCACCAATACCAATACCAACACCACCAACACCAACACCATTAATACCAACACCGCCAACACCAACACCACTAATACCAACACCACCAACACTACCAATACCACCAATACCACTACCACCACCAATACCAGTACCAGCACCAATAACACCAACACTAACACCACTAACACCACCACCAATACCATCGACACCACCACCAACATCACCACCAATACCACAACCAACACCACCAATACCACCAATACCACCAATACCACCAATACTAATACAACCACCAACACTAGCACCACCACCACCGCCACCAATACCAACACTACCAACGCCAATACTAACACCACCACCACCACCACCACCAATACCAATACCAACACCACCAATACCACCACCACCACTAATACCAACACTACCAACACCAACACCACCAACATCAACACCACCAACATCAACCATATGAATACAAACAATAGCCACCAACAATACCATAAATACCATCTAACAATACCATGATAGTCAATAGAATACTGCGATAAAAACTAGGTTTTTTTGGGTTCTTCTTACATTTTTTAGCATCAAAATTCAAAATTGTTAACCCATTTTCAAATATAATACAACTGAAAGTCTTATTTTTCATCATTAACTAAAAATCCCTAATTTAAAAAAAAAAACAAATTTAGAACTCTTCTCAAACTCTATTACCTGTGAATAGAGAGAAAATGATGGATACAAGCAAAAAAGGGTCAAAAATGACAACTATGTGGTCGAAAATAGAAAGAAAATCAATCTGTTATGAAGGGTTGAGCAATATGTTGAGTAGTTGTTATTTATATTATTGAGAGAGAAAGAGAAGAGAGAGAACTCGAGATTTAAAATGAAGAAATATTTTTCCCACAAATGGATGATTTGTATGGGTTGATTTGTATTTTAGAAAAGAATGACAAGTTTTAAAAATGTTAATTTGGTTTGAATTGATCTTAATTAATTTTTTAAAAGCGATAAATTTTTACTGTTTCATAATAAATTAAATTAATTTCACTAAAACTAGTTTTCAGTTAATAAGTTTAATTAAAACTTTAATGAATTTAATATTAACTTTATAATAACTTAATATGAATCATTTCAACTCAAATGGATCAATTGATGACTCTGATCAGGACAACCCAATACCAACGTCATGCAATTAGAACGACATTAATTGAAATTGTAGTTGAACCTATGAACTCATCTTTAATTCTGCTAAATCAATTTAGATATTTCAAACAATCACTTGAAATGAATTATTTCAACTCAAATTGATCAATTGATGACTCTGGTCAGGACGAACACAATACCAACGCCATGCAATCCCAATGACATCAATTTAAATTGTAGTTGAACCTATGAAATCATCCTTAGTTTTAGATAAATAAATTTAGATATTTCAAAAAATCACTTGAAATAAATCATTTCAACTCAAATTGTTCGATTGATAACTCCGGTCAGGACAGAACAATACCAACATCACGAAATTGCAACGACATTAATTGAAATTATAGTTGAACCAATGAACTCATCCTTAATTCGATATAAATAAATTTAGATATTTCAAACAATCACTTGAAATGAATCATTTCAACTCAAATTGATTTATTGATGACTCCGGTCAGGACGAACACAATATCAATGTTATGTAATTACAACGACATCAATTGAAATTGGAGTTGAATCTATGAAATCATATTCTAGATAAATTGATTTAGATATTTCAAAAAATCGCTTGAAATGAATCATTTCAACTCAAATTGATCAATTGATGACTTCGGTTAGGACGAACATAATACCAACATCATGCGATTGTAACGATATCAATTTGAATTATAGTTGAACCTACGAACTCATCCTTAATTCTAGATAAATCAATTTATATATTTCAAACAATTTCTTGAAATGAATCATTTCAACTCAAATTGATCAATTGATGACTCCGGCCAAGACAAACACAATACCAACGTCATGCAATTGTAGTAATATTAATTGAAATTGTAGTTCAACCTATGAAATCATACTTAATTATAGATAAATCAATTTAGATATTTCAAATAGTCTCTTGAAATAAATCATTTCAACTCAAATTGATCAATTGATGAATTCGGTCAGGACGAAAACAATACCAACGTCATGCAATTGCAACAACATCAATTGAAATTGTAGTTGAACCTATGAACTCATCCTTAATTATATATAAATCAATTTATATATTTCAAACAATCTCTTGAAATAAATTATTTCAGCTCAAATTGATCAATTGATGACTCTGGTCAGGACGAACACAATACCAATGTCATGCAATTTCAATGACATCAATTTAAATTATAGTTGAACCTATGAAATCATCCTTAATTTTAGCTAAATTAATTTAGATATTTCAAACAATCGCTTGAAATAAATTATTTCAACTCAAATTGATCAATTGATGACTCCGATCAGGACGGATACAATACCAACGTCATGCAGCTGCAACGACATCAATTGAAATTATAGTTGAACCTATGAAATCATCTTTAATTCTATCTAAATCAATTTAGATATTTCAAATAATCTCTTGATTTGAATAAATAGAGGACTAAACTGTTGTAACAGATGATACATCTGTTGAAAATTATCAAATAATTATAGATATTTATTAAAATAGATGTTCAACCTGTTGCAATAAATGACTTATTTGTTGTTCATTATGAAATATATAATGACATCTGTTGCAACAGATGACTTATCTGTTGGAAATTATCAAGCAGATAAAAAATCTATTGCAACAGATGACTTATCTATTGGAAATTATCAAATAGATGTTGCCATCTGTTGCGATAGATAACTGATCTGTTGAAAATTTTCAAAAAGATGTAGACATCTATTGCAACGGGTGAATTATCTGTTTTAAGATCTTTTTTTATTTTAAAGTAATTTTCTATCTGAAATAAAAAAGAAAAAATACTAAGGCGGTAAAAATATTTGTTGGATAACTCAAAAAGCTCTTTCTTGAGTTGTCTTATCTTATCTTTTCAATGTCACCGTTACCGTCTCCTCGTTCTCCTCAAAGTGTTCCACCATCATAAATTATTAATAAATATTTAAACCCATCTCTTGAATTCTCTCTTCTTCAACCATCAAATAATTCATCTCTCTTCTTTCTCTTTCTCTTTCTTTTATCTTTATAGTAATCTCAATCGTCTCATCTTTTTCTCTATCTTCTCTCCTCTTTCGCCTGAGGATTCTATCGTATCTCAACCAATCTATATCTTTTCTCGACTAAAATTGGTGTTTTAATCCTTTTGGTTTTGACATGGTGGGTATGATTCACTATTGTGTTTTTCACTTGTTTGTAGATAAATGATGTTTTCCAAAAAGAAGGAAGTAAAAGTGGATCAAATTTTGCCTGACCAACATAAAAGGCTAGATTAAAGATAGGTTCAGAGGAATAAGCTGCTTGTAGATGGAACCACTTCATATATGGGAGGTATGTATTACTGGTCATGTTACTGTGAAAACATATCTAGAGTACACTGATTTTGTGAATATTGTTCTTTACCGATTAGACATTAATCATTCAAACAAGATATTGCATTTTACAGTTAAGATTGATAGTTTTAAATTGATAAGGTTGAGGGACCAAGTAGGTGTTGTCGATACCCTGTTATATTTAATGATAGTTTTGCTAATGTTTATGTGTCAATTTTGGATAAGGGATCAAGTTTTTGGTAGCAGTATAAGGATTCAATAGTGATTGGATTGATTTTAGTGGTTCAATGGACTTTTGAAAGGCCTCCAAAGCCTTGCACTGCTGCAAGCAAGAATAAAAATCAATATAGTTATTGCCCTGGTCTAAATTTATATGGTTGGGTTGCTCGGTGTGACGATTATACAGTAGAAGGTGCTTAGTAGAGTATCTGTAAGGGAAAGAGGAGGTACAAAAGACTATATATCAACTCAAACCTTATTAAAGAAGAAACACAGGGTAAAAAGGAATGTGTAGCGAATCTAGCCGATGAAATTGACATAAAAAATGAAAAAAATGAATTAGCTGAAAAAAAGTGTATCCAAAAATGAAAATTCATCACTCGTTGTTGAGACGAAAATGGTGAAGTAGACTTGAGATAGACACTTTGCTAGGGGGCTGCGACTAGTTAGCGTGGACTGAATGATGACCCACAAAGCACAGGATCAGAACTCAAAGAAAGCAGTTTTACGAGCATCAATGGGTTGGAAAGATGGACAGTTAGGAGTAAAACTTAAATCAAGAACTCCTAAAGTAAAAATAAGGGATCAAGCCAAGGTGACAATATCTGAAGTTAAACCTTAAACCTTAGGTCTTCTGGTTGTGGTTCTGGTCAGGTCAACGATAGTGGAAACAAAAAGGCATGGGATTTCTTCCCAACTTCAGACTAGTTTCCACTGCCATTAACCTGATCATAACCACAAACAGAAGACATGGGATGCAAGTTAGACTTTAAAAATTGATGCCTTATCTTCCCTTATTTTTACTTTACAAGTTCTTGGTTTAAGTTTCATTTCTTACATCTTTCCCATCCTTGGTGCTTGCAAAGATATTTTCTTGGAGTTCTGATCCTACGCTTTATGGTTTTTCATTTAGGCCACACTAACTAGTCACAGTTGCCTAGAAAAGTGTCCAGCTCCAGTCCATTTTACCATGTTTTCAACAACTGATGAATTTTAATTTTTGGATACACTTTCATATTTGCAGCTCATTCAGATTTTCATCTTTCAAGTTAATTTCATTGGCCAGATTGGCTTGAATTTCCTTGCCTTCTACCCTATGTTTTTTCTTTAATAAGGTCTAAGATGATATAGTCTTCAACAACTCCCCTTTTCCGCACAGGTATTCTTCTACAACACGTTCTGCTGTATAATCATCTCCCCGAGCAACCCATCCATACAAATTTGGACTAGGGGAATTTCTATTGGTTTTCCATTCTTATTTTCTGCACTGGGAGGCTTTGAAGGACTTTTCAAAGTCCATTGCACCATTAAAACCAGTTTAATCACTATTGTATTTCTATTCTGCCATCAAATAATGATCCTTTCTAAAAACTTGACACATAAACATGAGCTAAACCATCATTAAATTGTAATACGGTATCGGTACCATCTTATGGTCCCTCGACCTTATCAATTTGCACCTATCAAATTTAATTGTAAAATGCAGGATCTTATTTGAAGGATCAATGCCTAATCGATAAAAAACTGCATTCACAAAATCATTGTACTTTATGTGTTATCATGATAACCTGATCAGTAATACATAAATCCCACGCATGAAAGTGGATCCATCCATCCATCCATCCATCCATCTGCATGCACCTTATTCTTCCTACCCCATCAATGTCAAATAGTGTTTAGTCTTCAATTTCCATCATGAAGTAGTGTACAAAACTAAGAAGGCTCAAAGAGTAACCATCTTCAATATCAAAGGAGTACATACCCGTCAAGAAAAAACCAGTGCTACGTATGTAATGCACCATGATCGTTGTAATAGTAAACTTGTGTTGTTGTTTTTTATGGACTTTGATAATTTTAACTCATTGTTGGGGATGTAAATATTAATATTTATTATATAAAATATGTTTTTATTAACTTGTGCATCAATAAAAAGAGGTAAATCGAGAACTAAATATGATAGACTACAAAAATATTTTCAGCAAATTACCTATCTGTTACAACAGATAGACATTTGCTGGAAGAACACAATATGGTTCATCAATCTAGATTGCGTTCAACCAAAAAATGACCAATATGTTGCAATAGATGAGTAATCTGCTGGAAAAACTCAAAACCCTTTTCTTCCAACAGATGACACATCTGTTACAACAGATCTGCTGGAAGAACACAAT
Source organism: Capsicum pubescens (assembly GCA_030864215.1). NCBI lineage: Eukaryota > Viridiplantae > Streptophyta > Magnoliopsida > Solanales > Solanaceae > Capsicum > Capsicum pubescens. The sequence continues at coordinate 101,189,065 of CM061545.1, forward strand.
ACAGTTCTTGCCACTGGTTTGTGTTTTTACAAAAGTTGAAAGAGTGTAAAGTGATGACTTAAATAAATAGTAAAGAAATAAATTATAAACACAATTTCAAACCATAAAAAATGATTATTTAATTTTAATAACTGATGTTAATATTAAATAGGCGAAAAGTCGTGACTTTTCACCTTTTTTATTTTTAAAATTTTAAATCAATTTTTTAATTTAAATAATCAAAACATCACAAGTTTGAATTAATTAAGAGATATAATTATTAAAAAAGAGATGAACAATCGTGACTTTTTGTTTAACATATTCAAAACAACTAATGAATCAAATTCCTCATCTGTTGCAACTGATGAATCAGTTGTTAGAAGAAATCAAAACAACTCTTACAATAGATGGTCCATCTGTCGCAATAAATAACTCATCCGTTGCAACAGATGGCTTATCTGTTACATAGATGGACCATTCGTTGCAATAGATGGTTAATCTATTGCGATAGATGGGTTATCAGTTGCAATAGATGGACCATCTGTTGCAACAACTCAATAAAAATGGTTACTATTAATAGAAACAACTATTGAAAAGGTGCAAAGTCTTTGATTATTTAATTAATAAAAACAGTTATTTAATTTTAAGAACTAATTAGTATTAAAATGTTGAAAAGTCATGACTTTTCACAAAAATCAAAAAGTCACCAGTTTGATTTATTTTAGTCATAACTTTTCACATTAATAAAAAAGTCACCAGTTTGATTTAATTAAGGCATGTAATTAATAAAATGGAGGTGAACAATTGTGACTTTTTTATTCAAATTCAATCCTCTATAAAAAGGTCCCTTCCTTGCTCGTTCATTATACTCCACTTTATCTACTTCTTGCATCTTGTCTTTCATATTATATCTTCAACCACTTCTCTTTAAAGAGAAAAATCCTTTTCGTTGAGGTAAGTCTTTTTTTGGTTATTGTAAATCTACTAGTTGGTAGTATATGTTGTATTACATTTGAACTCTTTTATTTTCCTTGGTGTTCTAGACATGGCTGATCCTGTTTGGGATATGGAGATTCTACATTACACCGTGTGGGAACTTCAAATGCAGGTTAATAAACTCCAGTGGGAGTTGGGCTCCATGAGAGCAAGGATGGTGCATGAGATTCGAAGGATGCGGAGGGCCCTACTACTGCCCGTTGAGGATTAGCCAGTTGACAATAATAATAATAATAATAATAATAATAATTAGGTTATGTTTTTTCTTTTATTTTGCTTTATTTATATTGAATTCTACCTAAGCCTAATGTACTTTGTTTTGTTTAATTAAAAAATTGATGTTTGGTCGACTTTCACTTTATTTCTTATTTAATTTTCATTTTGTCTATTCTTTTTCTTAATATGTCGAGGGTTGAAGGTGGGGATTGAGCATCTAGCACAATTTTGAATCCAATAGCAATAACAAGAGTTTTATGTTCTTCCAACAAATGGACCATCTGTTGAAATAGATTGGTTATCTGTCGGAGTAACACAAACCAATGGCAGGAACTGTTTTGTGTTGTTCCAATAGATGGCCCATCTATCACAACAGATTGGTGATCTATTGGTTGAACACACTCCAGTTTGATGATCTGTATTGTGTTCTTCCAAAAGATCTTTTGCAATAGATTATCCATCTGTTGGAAAAACACACTCTAATTAAAAATAATAGCATTTATGTTCACAATAATGAGTTAAGAATATCAAATTCCATAACAAACAAACAACAACACAAGTTCTATTATTACAAAGATCATGTTGGATTACGATCCAGGCATGTAGTTATTTTGTGGCCAGCGTTCTTACATATGTAGCAATTATTTTTTTTGATGGAAATAATTCTCTAACTCCATGCCTCCTCTTATATCGCCTTCTTCCCAGTTTGATAGTTCTTGAGTCAATATACGGAAGAGGTATTAATCTCCCCAAAAGCTCTACAAGAACAATCCAAGATTCTTTAAGAGGCATAGGATTAATATTCTCACTATATGTTATTATATATCTTTCCAATGAATAATACGAAGATGAGCACTTATAAATTTTAGTTCTATATTATGCACCATATTGGGCTCGAAGCACTTCCATACCATGTGGATAGAGTATTTTGTCCAAGTCAAAAACTCTACATGTACGAGATCTTGTTTGAAGATTGACTGTGGCAACATCACCATAACCATCGATACTGAACTTGTAATCTGCTATTTGATGAGAAAATAACCTATTCCCCAAACTGATGTTCGTTGATATTTATTTTTCTGCTTGTAGAAAAAATTTATTTCCTTTGTTCGCGAACTGCATACACCTTTTATGAAATAATTTGGCATATTTCTTGTTTATTTCATCAAATAGCGCTACGATGGGAAATTCTCTTTCAATGCCAAATAATGAATTCACTGATTTAACTATGTTTGACATTATAATATTATACCTATACAAAAAATCACTTCGTACGACATCATACAGTATTACAAACTTGTAACTCAAACAAGACATTAAATTTATAACAATATACCTATTTACCAAAAAAAATGCCCGGCTCCATCTCTTGAAACTAACACATTCGAGATGTTGTGCTGCCTTGCGTGTGATATCCCTTATTTGATTGAAATGGTCAAAAAACTCGACTACGACATATGCTTTAGCTTCTCTATTAAAAAGAGTCATGACCCTTTCGTTGTGAAAGTTGTTTCGAATATTATCTCCAAGATGCCTCATGCAACAACCAAAATGAGCTAAAGTGTAGAAAATTGAACCCATCTTTGGGATACTTGGATGTCGATCTAAAATAATACACAACTCTATGGTATCTTCGACACAACTTTGCATTTGTTCGAAAAAAATCCATACGAGGCTGTAACGCCCCGAATTTGGTACCCGAAATGCTAGACGGTGCTCATGACCCCGAAGGATCACAAGCTAACCCATGACTGATATCTGTACCTGTATACTGCATAAAATATTGAATAATGCAAAAACATGAACTAAAAGGCCATAAGGTTCACATAACTGAAGTAAAATATAACATCTAAACGGGGTATGAAATACCCGAAACAAAACGGAAAATACTGAAGTCTGAAACATGATAGTCTAGAAAGCCTCTAACTGATTGAACTGTCTGAGTAAGGAGTTGATGGGACATGTCCCCAACTAACTCCAACTAATAAACTAATTAATGAGATAATAGAGAAATAATCATGTCCTCGAATGATGAGAACTCACTTCTAACTTTGACAACTGAAACTAAAATCTATTGCTGATCTGGAGCTCGTGTCTCTAAACATATGATATAAGACACCATAGTGCAAATACGTCAGTACTTTGAATATACTGGTATGCATGTAGGGCAGGCTGAATGCATGGGGTTCATATGCATGAACAATACTGGCTAACTGACTAATATGAACGTGAGAATACATGCATGCATACATAGTAACTATATCTGAAATCGTGATAACATTAGTACTGAATCTGAATACTGATAACATAACATACTGATAACTGATATAATTGATAATATAAGTGACTATATCTGACAGTCTTGAATCTGGTGGAACTATCTGAGTTTCGTTCTGTATCTGAGTTGACTGTATTTGACAGTCCTAGATTTTGAAGAACTATCTGAGTTCTTTTACTGAGACTGTGGGAGGTAGTCATCTAACTGACATACCCCAAATGATGCATTGTAGTTGAATTGGGGTCCAATCTATGCCCTGATTGGAAAGGTGTCAATACCGCGCCACTGGTAAGGACAACATGTGAGTGACCCTAATATAACATATAACTCTAATGAGAACGGTGGGAACCCTCATATAGAAGGTTAATCCACCTCATCTACCCTCATATAGCAGGCTATGATGTCTCAATCTATACTGGCTACATAGTTCTGGAATGCTAGGATTGCTTCTAAGAATCACAACCTCATATAACAGGTGAGTTTCCACCCTTGGGTTTGCTCAGTGCTAATTTCTACTCCCATATGAATAGACACTGAACATGATTTACTGAACTGAACATGGACTGAGTTACTGACTTCCATTGACTAATGGAATACTACTCACATCTGACAACTAACTGAGTTCATGAGATCATGGAGATTTCCTGATTCATAAGCTTGTCTAAAGTCTAAGGATCATGGCTTGACTGAGAGTATCGTGAAAACATGACATGGTTCTAAGCATACAACTAATGTTTCGGGTACAAGTACCCCCAGGACTCGATGGAAGGAAACTGCCCAAGAATAACTTACTTGAACATATAACTAATAGCATAATCCATAATACATTTATAGAAGCATTCCATCAAAACATGTGATAGGCATAAGTTGTACATACATGGAGATTTCATGATATCATACTAGTTGGGCATTATTCCTGTATATAGGCATTTAATCAAACTCATGGTAGGCATAGAACATGTAGACAACATTATACAACAATTAATCATCATGATTCATCTCTAATTTCATCATCCTAGGGTTTATTAATAGGTTCACATGAATATACATCTATACAAATCAATTCCACATAAAATAGATCACCCAACATGGATTTGAATTCAATTGATCATTCTCAACATAAACAAAACGAACCCAACATGAAATTCATAAAGAAATCCATAAACTTAAACTTAGAAAAGAGATTCTTGGGCTTCATGGACAAAAGGATTCCATGAATGAACACTACGCATACCTTGGTTTGTGATTTCGTGAAGATTGACGGAGGAAATTCTTGATTCTGAATCTTCTATGAAAAGCCCTAGGTTGTTCTTGATAAGTTTTTAAGAGAAGAGAGTGTATTTTGGGTGAAAAGTGGTTGAATCACATGTTGAAGGGCTTAAATAAGGGTGGGAAGTTGACCTTTTTAACCCTGGAGTGTCATTTAATTTCAATAAATTTTTCTCGAACTAGGCCCCTGGCGCGACGCGGCGCTATCGCGCCATGTCACTGGAATTTGAAAATTGGAAGACTAAGGGATGGCGCGACGTGGAGCCATCGTTTTGCCCCTTCTTTTGTGACCTGGAACTTTGGCGCGACGTGGAGGAAATCGCGCTAAAACACTGGAAAAGGACAATTCTAAATTTGGGCCCTGGCGCGACGCGCCATAATTGCGAATCCATACTAGAATTTTCCAAATTCCATTTCCTCTTGTGTCACGGCGCGCCACTGACTAATAAGGCACTGTTTTACGACGGGAATTTAAAATAGTTGTAACTTCTGACTCGATTATCGAATTTGGGCGAATCTTATATCGATGGAAATCTTATTGAATTTCCCACATGACAAAAAGTGAAAATCTTAAAAATTCCTCATGGAATAACCATCATTCAATTTAGAAGCTAATACTATACATTCTTGAGATGAAATTAGCTAGGAAAAAGTACGGGGTATTACAATATCTCCCCCTTGAGAATATTTGTCCTCGAATGAGACTGACTGAGAGGGAAGAAAAGACAACTGACATACATATTGAACATGAATAATTGAAAAATAATCTCATGACTGACATGACTGACAAGCTGAACGTATAATACTGAACATGCATATCTGATGCATGTGTAACTGATTCATGAATGCATGACTGAGTATGCAATGGTACTTGATACCAAGTTTATAATGGGAACATAAGCATGAAATTGCATACCAAGTTTATGATGAATACTAAACATGAAACTGAGTAAGCTTAAGGAGAACTGTTACCTTGAGCTTGATCTGAGTTGGAGAAGAAGAGGTGAGGATACTTGGTACGCATGTCTGCCTCTGCTTCCCAAGTATCTCTCTCGACGGAATGATTTCTCCAAAGAACCTTAACTAGAGGGACTTCTTTGTTCCTTAATCTACGAGTCTGATAGTCTAAGATTTTGACTGGAATCTCTTTATAAGAAAGAGTGTTCTGAACATTAATACTCTGAATAGGGACTATAACTGATGGGTCACCTATGCACTTCTTGAGCAAAGAGACATGAAAGATTGGATGAACTGAGGCTAGATCTGAAGTCAATTCAAGCTCATAGGCTACCTTGCCAAAGCGACTGTGAATCTTGAAGACACCGATATATCGGGGACTGAGCTTTCCCTTCTTGCCGAATCTCTTCACTCCCTTTATGAGAGATATCTTTAGATAGACATAGTCACCAATATCAAACTCAAGATCTTTTCTACGAATATCTGCATAAGACTTCTGTCATCTCTGAGCAGCCCAGAGTCTTTCTCTGATCAACTGGACTTTTTCTAAGGCGTCGAATACTAAGTCAGGACCTATGACTGAGGCCTCACTAACTTCAAACCAACCAATTGGAGATCTACATCTCCTATCATAGAGAGATTCGAATGGAGCCATCGACTAATGGACTGATAACTGTTGTTGTATGCAAACTCAATCAAAGGCAAGTGGTCATCCCAACTTCCCTTGAAATTGATTGCACACGCCCTTATCATATCTTCTAACGTCTGAATGGTCCTTTCTGCTTGACCATCTGTCTGAGGATGAAAGGTTGTACTGAGATGAACTTGGGTACCAAGACCCTTTTGGAACGCTTTCTAGAAATAAGAGATGAACTGGGTACCTCTGTCTGAGATAATAGATAGCAGAACATTGTGTAATCTGACCAGCTCCTTGATGTAGGGTTTGGTGCAATCCTCGGCTAAATAAGAGGTATGAACTGGAAGGAAATGATCTGATTTGGTCATTTTGTCTATAATGACCCAGACTGAATCATGCTGATAACGAGTTCGAGGCAAACCCGTCACGAAATCCATGTTCCCAACTTCCCACTTCCAAGTAGTAATACTGAACTCCTACATGGACCCACTGGGCTTCTGATGCTCTATCTTAACTTGCTGACGTGTAGAGCACTTAGCCACAAACTCTGCAATGTCTCTCTTCATCCCCTTCCACTAATAGATTTCCCATAAGTCACGGTACATCTTTGTGGCCCCTGAATGAATAGAGTAGCGCGCACCATGCTCTTCTATAAGAATTTTCTGCCTTAAGTCATCTACACCTAGAACACAGAGACAACCCTGACAACGCAAAACACAATCTCCCCCTTGGGAGAAAACCTCTACGTTCTGATCCTAAACAGACTCTTTCAACTTGACAAGGCTGGGATCTCTATCTTCTTTTTCTTTCCCCTCAGAAACTAGAGATGACTCTGAACTACTCTAAACCCATATATCACCCTCATCTGTATCGGCCAAGAGAACGCCTAGTCTGGAAAGCTGATGGACTTCCTGAGCTAACTTCTTCTTATTATCCTCAACATGAGAAACACTACCCATGGATAGTCTACTGAGAGCATCAGCCACTATGTTGTCCTTGATCGGATGATAGAGGACACTCATGTCATAATCTTTCAAGAGCTTTAACCACCTTCTCTGATGAAGATTAAGATCTTTCTGAGAAAAGACATACTAAAGACTCTTATGATCTTTGAACATATCTACATGAACACCGTATAGATAATGCATCCAAATATTTAAGGCAAATACTATGGCTACTAACTCAAGATCATGAGTAGGGTAAATCTTCTCATGGGGATTAAGCTATCTGGAGGCGTAGGTTGTGACCTTACCATGCTGCATGAGGACACAGCCCAAACCTACTCTGGATGCATCACAATACACTAAGAACCTATCTGGACCATCTGGAAGAGATAAAACTGGAGCTGAGGTGAGTCGAGTCTTCAACTCCTGAAAACTCTTCTCACAAGTATCTAACCACCAAAACTTGACTTTCTTCTGAGTCAATCTAGACATAGGGGATGTAATAGAAGAAAATCCCTCAACAAACTATTTGTAATAGCCAGCCAAACCCAAGAAACTCCTAATATCTGATGGAGAGATAGGTCTAGGCCAGTTTCTTACTGCTTCGGTCTTTTAAGGATCAACTCTAATGCCATCACCAAAAATGATGTGACCAAGGAATGTTACTGACCTTAGCCAAAATTTGCACTTACTGAATTTGGCGAATAGCTGATGATCTCTAAGAGTCTAAAGTACTGTCCTGAGATGGTCTGCATGATCATGCTCACTGTGGGAATAGACCAGAATATCATCTATGAAGACTATGATGAACATGTCCAAGTACTACTTGAACACACGGTTCATCAAGTCCATGAAAGCAGATGGGGCATTGGTAAGACCAAATGTCATGACTAGAAATTCGAAGTGACCATACCGAGTTCGGAAAGCTATTTTTGGAATGTCACATTCCCTAACTCTGAGATGATGACAGTCGGATCTGAGATCTAACTTAGAGAAATAACTGGCACCCTGAAGTTGGTCAAACAAGTCATTGATTCTAGGAAGAGGATACTTGTTCTTGACCATGACCTTATTGAGTTGGTGGTAGTTTATACACATTCTGAGAGAACCGTCTTTCTTGCGCACGAATAATACTAGAGTGCCCCACGGGGAAATTTTAGGCCTTATGAATCCCTTATCTAAGAGATCTTTCAATTGTTATTTCAGTTCTCTGAGTTCTGCTGGTGCCATTCTGTATGGTGGAATAGAGATAGGCTGAGTATTTGGAAGAAGATCAATGCCAAAGTCTATTTCCCTTTCGGGAGGAATTCCTGGAAGATCTTTGGGAAATACATCTGAATATTCATTCACTACTGGGATTGATTCAAGGCTGGGAGTTTCAGAACTAGTGTCCTTAACTCAAACAAGATGATAGACACATCTTTTAGATATCATTTTCTTTGCCTGAAGGTAGGAAACAAGCTGACCGATGAAAGCGGATACACTACCCTTCCACTCAAGGACGGGTTCATTTGGGAATTAAAACTGGACTATTCTGTTTCTGCAGTTGACTATGGTATAGCAGGAATGAAAATAATCCATGCCGAGAATGATGTCAAAATCAGTCATCTCTAATTCGACTAAATCTGCTGAAGTGATTTTTCAAAATATCATAACCGGGTAGTTCCTATATACCTGTTGGGCTATGATGGTTTTACCCACTGAGGTAGAGACTAAAAAGGGCTCTTCTAGGATTTCAGGACTGATTCTGAAATCGCCTGCTATATAGGGAGTAACAAAAGACAAAGAAGCTCCTGGATCTAGCAAAGCGTAAATATGCACATGAAATATCTTTAACGTACCAGTAACTACATCAGGAGAATTTTCCTGATCTTGTCGGGACTGATGAGTATAGAGACAATATGGGTGTTGCCCACTAGGAGCACTGGAGGTGGCACCCTGCTGATTTGGGTGACCAGACTGGGCTGAGGAGCGATTCTGTTGACCCTGAGGAGCTGGCTGAGGACAATCTCTGACTCTGTGGCCTGGCTTGCCACATTCGAAACAAATACCACTGCCAGCTCTAGAAATACCCTGATGGTTCTTGCCATAAGTCTGGCAAAAAGGATAGGTGCGGGCACTGCTAACACTGCACTGAGACTTAGAGCCTAATGCTCTATCTTTATTATCCTCTCTGAACCTAGGAACTGGAGCACTGGCTAAAGAAGGAGCTAGAACTAATGACTTAGGATGAAACTGAGAACGGTTTCCTCCTTCTGACTTAGGCTGAGTAAAGTTGAAACTACCTATCTTCGTACTCTTATTTTTTTTCTCCCTCATCTTAATCTTTTGCTCTTCAATCTGCTGAGCATGAGTCATAAGCCTGGCTAAAGTCATGTCACTATTCAGCATGGCGGATCTGCACTCATTAACCATGTTATCATTCACCTCTGAAATGAACTTACTCATCCTTGCCATGCTATCTGCAACTACATGAGGGGCATATTTGACTAATTGAGTAAACTTAAGAGAATACTCTTTCACTGTCATATTTCCCTACTTGAGGTTGATGAATTCTAACACCTTAGATTTCTTAAGCTCTAGGGGAAAAAATCTATCGAGGAAAGCAGACACAAACTCCTCCCACTCAACTGGCCCTGTATCATCTGCCCTCTCTGACTTCCACTGCTTGAACCAAGTGTGAGAAATATCCTGCAAATGATATGCAGCTAGCTTATCACTCTCAACAGTAGTCACCCAATGATGTCTGTCACCTTCTGCACCTGATCTAGGAATTCCTGAGGGTCCTCATCTATCTTATACCCGAGAAAGGATGGAGGATTCATTCGGGTGAAATCCCGAATCCTGGCTGCAGCTGAATTGGCCACTGGATTGGCCGGAATGAAAGCTGGTCATTCATTCTGAGCAACAACTGAGTTAACAAGAGTAGTGAATGCAGCTTGAAACTCTGCATGAGAAACATGTTCACCCAAAGTTTCTTTGGGCTGAGGGGATGGCTGATTCCCATTTCTTCTTTTAGGAGACATGTTCTGTCGAAGAAAGGTAGAAACGGATTAGACTAAGCTATTGACTTGAGATTATGCTCACTAGCACGACATAAATACAGAAAGAGAGAAAACTGTTCCTAAAACATCTTATAGCCTCCTGTACATAAATGTGGCACGCAATACACCCATGTAAAAGACTCTACTAGATGCGTCTTTCAGGCTTCCTAGGACTCTATTGAACCTTAGGATATGATACCAAGTTTGTAACACCTTGAATCTGGTACCCGGAATGCTACACAGTGCTCATGACCCTGAAGGACCATAAGCTAACCCATGACTGATATCTGTACCTGTATACTGCATAAAATACTGAATAATACGGAAACATGAACTGAAAGTCCAGAAGGTTGACATAACTGAAGTAAAATATAACATCTAAATGGGGTATGAAATACCCAAAACAAAATGGAAAATACTGAAGTCTGAAATATGATAGTCTAGAAAGCCTCTAACTGACTGAACTGTCTGAGTAAGGAGTTGATGGGACATGTCCCCAATGAACTCCAACTAATAAACTAATTAATGAGATAATAGAGAAATAATCATGTCCTTGAATGATGAGGAATCACTTCAAACTCTGACTGCGGAAACTGGAATGTATTGCTGATCTGGAGCTCGTGTCTCTAAACCTATGGTATAAGACACCATAGCGCAAATCCGTCAGTACTTTAAATGTACTGGTATGCATGTGGGGCAGGCTGAATACATGGGGTTCATATGCATGAACAATACTGGCTAACTGACTAATATGAACGTGAGAATACATGCATGCATACATAGTAACTATATCTGAAATCATGATAACATGAGTACTGAATCTGAATACTGATAACATGACATACTGATAACTGATATAACTGATAACATGAGTGACTGTATCTGACAGTCCTGAATCTGGTGGAACTATCTGAGTTCCGTTCTGTATCTGAGTTGACAGTATCTGACAGTCCTAGATTCTGAAGAACTATCTGAGTTCTTTTACTGAGAATGATACTGAGACTGTGGGAGGTAGTCATTTAACTGACATGCCCTAAATGATGCATTATAGTTGAATTAGGGTCCAATCTATGTCCTGATTGGAAAGGTGTCAATACCGCGCCACTGGTAAGGACAACATGTGAGTGACCCTAATATAACAGGTAACTCTAATAAGAACGGTGGGAACCCTCATATAGCAGGTTAAGCCACCTCATCTACCCATATATAGAAGGCTATGATGTCTCAATCTATGCTGGCTATATAGTTCTGGAATGCAAGGATTGCTTCTAAGAATCACACCCTCATATAACAGGTGAGTTCCCACCCTTGGGTTCCCTCGGTGCTAATTTCTACTCCTATATGAATAGAAACTGAACATGATTTACTAAACTAAACATGGACTGAGTTACTGACTTCCGTTGACTAACGGAATACTACTGACATCTAACAACTGACTGAGTTCATGAGATCATGGAGATTTCCTGAGTCATAAGGTTGTCTGAAGTCTAAGGATCATGGCTTGATTGAGAGTATCGTGAAAACAAGACATGGCTCTAATCACACAGCTAATGTTTCGGGTACAAGTACCTCCAGGACTCGATGGAAGGAAACTGACCAAGCATAACTTACTTGAACATATAACTAATATCATAATCCATAATACATTTATAGAAGCATTCCATCAAAACATGTGATAGGCATAACTTGTACATACATGGATATTTCATGATATCATACTAGTTGGGCATTGTTCCTTCATCTAGGCATTTAATCAAACACATGGTAGGCATAGCACATGTATACAACATTATACAACAATTAATCATCATGATTCATCTCTAATTTCATCATCTAGGGTTTATTCATAGGTTCACATGAATATATATATCTATACAAATCAATTCCACATAAAATTGATCACTCAACATGGATTTGAATTCAATTGATCATTCTCAACATAAATAAAATGAACCCAACATGAAATTCATAAAGAAATCCATAAACTTAAACTTAGAAAAGAGATTTTTGGGCTTCATGGATGATAGGAGTCCATGAATTAACACTACGCATACCTTGGTTTGTGATTTCGTGAAGATTGACGGAGGAAATTCCTTATTCTAAATCTTCTATGAAAATCCCAAGGTTGTTCTTGGGATGTTTTTGAGAGAAGAGAGTATATTTTAGGTGAAAAGTGGCTGAATCACGTGTTAAAGGGCTTAAATAGGGGTGAAAAGTTGACCCTTTTAACCCTGGATGCATCATTTAATTTTAGTAAATTTTTCTCAAACTGGGCCCCTGGCGCGATGCGGCGCTATCGCGCTATGTCACTGGAATTTGACAATTGGAAAACTGAGGGATGGCACAACACGGATCCATCACGTTTCCCTTTCTTTTGCGACCTGGAAATTTAGCGCGACGCGGAGAAAATCACACTAAGACACTGGAAAAGGATAATTCTGAATTTGGGCCCTGGAGCGACGTGCCATAATCGCGGACCCATACTGGAATTTTCCAAATGCCATTTCCTATTGTGGTGCAGTGCGCCACTGACTAATATGGTACTATTTTACGATGGAAACTTAAAATAGTCATAACTTCTGACTCGATTATCGGATTTGGGAGAATCTTATGTCGATGGAAAGCTTATTGAATTTCCCACATGACAAAAAGTGAAATCTTTAAAATTCCTTATGGAATAACCATCATTCAATTAGAAGATAATACTAGACATTTTTGAGATGAAATTAGCTAGGAAAAAGTATGGGGTATTATAAAGACATCATATTTCTTGTCTGCTACACAAAAAGCGATAGGAAATTATGACTCACTACATCCTGTGCCACTGCTGCTTGCTAAACTCCTCTGTACTTGCTCCTCAAGAAAGTTCCATCGATGGCTATGACTTTTCTCAACTGTTGAAAACCAAGAATTCAAGCACCATAGGATATAAAAAAGTACTTGAACCTTTCATTTTCGTCATCATGAAACACCCTCTTACTTTCGGGATTTGTAGACTCAAGCATGTAACAGTAGGCATCTAGGATTGCATACTCATGCTCATGTGTCCCCCTAACCAAGTCCTTGTAAATACCCATATCCATATATATATTTTAATATCTGGTTGTAACTCCCAATTCTGTAAGGAATTGATTGGCCATATCACTTACAGAAGGGCCTTGGCCATTGGGGAATCTATTTTGGAAATATTGACCGGGGACCTTTGTTGTGGCATGAGGATTTTGGCTCGTAAAGTGATTCAAACCGCATGCATGATACTTTTCATAAACATTAATGACGACCTTTCAGAACTTAAATATTTACCGCCCTCAACCACCAGTAGCAGTTCATATTAGCACATCTAAAACAAAAGACTTTGCTCACATTAATCATCTTATTTAGTCTGAAATCTTTTTTCTAGAAAGCAATAAATAAAGAAGTAGATAATTCTATCTTATTCTTTATTGACATTCCCTTGTAAAAACCAATCTCATCATCTTGATGATTGGCCGACTGTGTTGGTTGAGAAAAATCGCCCACCATATTGCTTGCAACAACGACATAAGTGTTTGATCATTATCTGGAATATTCATGTAATGCCCCGAGAGTACACCCTAGGTGCCATATGGTGCTTACAGTCCTGAGGGACCACAAGCTAACCCATGAGCTGGAAACTGTTGTGAGCACTTAGTAAAACTGATAATGACATAACATATGCAGAATTTAACTGAGGAATGCCATAAGGGTTTAAGTAATAAAATTGATAGAATCTGTAAATCAAACTAATAATACTGATAAAACTTCTGACAATGGAAATTGAAATCTGAGAACTGACTAACTATCTAAAATATTCGAAAGCCTCAAAACTGACTGAATGGGAGTTGATGGGACAAGCCCCAACTAACTCCATCTAGCTACTAAACTGAAAGCATAAAAATAAAATAGTTTGTCCTCAAAACATGAGGACTCACCACTGTTATAGCTGATAGTCTGGAAAATCTATGCGTGATCTGGAAACTGGGCGTCCGAACCTATGATATAATACACCATAGCGCAAGAAAAGAGTATGCGATCAGTACTTTGAATGTACTGGTATACTAAATGAGGTAGGCTGACATGCATGGCTTTATGAATATGAATAATAACTGTTTGAATATATATATATATATGTATATATATATATATATAACATAAAGTACTGAATAAAGTAAATGAAATCTATAAATACTGAGAATACATGAAATATGTAAATAATGAGGATGTATGAAATCTATAAGTACTGAGGATGCATGAAATCTGTAAGTACTAAGGATGCACGACCAAGAATATAACATGTTCTGAATAAATTTTGTAAATATTGAAATCTGATAACTGAATCACTGATATCTGTATGCCATGGTCAAGCAACTTAAATTGAATTACTGAACTAATTACTGTACTGAGACTGTGGGAGGTATTATCTAACCGACATGCCCCAATCTGAGCTAATCGGGGTCCAAACTGTAACCCTAGTTGGAAGGGTGTTAGTACCAGGCCACGAGAATCAATGTTGGTTGTGTGGATCCACTATACTGATGTACTGTCCCGAAGGACTAAGGGTGTCAATCCTAAACTGACGGGCGACACCTACGAGGTAGTCAAGCCTAATCTGACGGGTGACTCCTCATATCCTATGATGGCTACATAGTTCTAGAGTACAAGTACTACTACTAACGACTCTGCCTATCTAATGAGGAAGTCGTCATCCCTGCACTTTCTCTGTGCTAAATCTTACTCCCAACTGAACTGACTCAGAATCCTGAACTGTTCTGAGTTTAACTGATTATGATGACTGACTGAACTGATAATGCTCATAACATATTTTGAACTATTCTGAAGATACTGAGACTAAGTAAAAAACTAAGTTTTTGGGTATTCATAACCCCCAAGACTCAATAGCAGTAATAGGAAAATAGTACTAGACTCTGGGGATATAACATGAAAGCATTTATTCAAAATTCACTCTTGTAGGCATTTCATCAAACACTTGGTATTCATAGTTTAAGATAATCATGGGAATAGTATAAAACTTAGAGCAATAGCATAATTTCAACATCAATAACACTTAATCATGATTTAAATCAGTGAATAACAATATTAGAACATGTGGGGTTTGATAAACAACAACAATTTCATGTAAACATGGTATAGAATTGCAATTCATGGGAGTCCATAGTTAAGATCACAATTTAAAATCATAATAACATGTATAGATCATAACTTTGTATTTAAAATTAGATACTTGGTCTCCATGGGTGAAAAGAACCCATGGATGAACACTTAACATACCTTGGTTGATGAATTCATGAGAATTGATGGTGAATTCTTGAGTTTTGATCTTGAATTTTGAAGGCTAGGGTTTATTCTTTTGAGAGAGAATGATTTCAATTTGGGGAAAATTGTTAAAAGTGGTATTTAGGGACTTAAATCTCGTGTTTGGACTAAATAAGGTGGAGGAAAAAGACTTAAAAGCCCTTGGGAAAATTAAAACTCAAAACTAAAAACTGGAAATCTCGATTTTGAAACCCGGTGCGATGCAGTACAATCGCATTGGGCCACTGGAAAAACTACAATCCCCATTTTTTCCAACGGCGTGACACGGTGCTATCGCGTTGCGCCACTAGAAAGGACAATTCTAAACTGGCATTTTGGCACGGTGCGGTGCCATCGCGGTGCCTCACTGGTAAATGACAATTGAGAAATGACCCATCGGTGCGACGTAGTGCTTATCACAATGGCATATTGGAAAAGGATGAACGCCATTTTTGGGGTCACCGCGATGCGGTGCTGCTCGTATTGAGCTACTGCTTTCACTAAATGTGTCATAACTTCTCACCCGAGTATCAAATTTGGGCAAAATTGATATCGTTGGAAAGATAATTCAATTTCCCACAACTTGGTGGGTCTTGAACTAGATAATTCTGAGTAGAGAAAAAGATATGCTCATTTGAAGTTGACTAAAGCAACATTCTTATACAAAATTCAATCGGTAAGGATTATTTTGATTCGTCTAATAGCTAGGAGTTATTTGAGGCCTTAATATACATCCAACTAACTCATAAAACTACCAAGGTACCATAATATACTATGCATGATCTTGAAACATGTCACTAACATTGGTTTGTATTTTTAGGGTATTACAATATCTCCTTCTTGGGAACATTCATCCTCGAATGAGACTGGTTAAGATGAAAACACTGAAGAACTGAGATTACATGATGAATTTACGTGATGAAAACATGATTGCATAAATGTGTTTGAAACATGATTTATGTCTGAACAGGTTCTGTGAATGCATGACTGACATGAGAATGATATGCAACTGAAACTGAGCATGGAACAGAGAAATTCTATGAAGGTTGTTACCTTAAGCTGAGTCTGAGTTTGTGGATAAAAGATGAGGGTACTTGGTTCACATATCTGCTTCCACTTCCGAAGTGGCTCTCTCAACGGAATGATTTCGCCAAAGAACTTTGACTAGGGGAACTTCTTTGTTCCTTAGTCTACGAACTCGTCGATCAAGAATTTTGACTGGAATTTCCTCGTAGGAAAGACTGTTCTGAACATCTACGCTTTCTAAGGGAACAACTCCAGCTGGGTCACCAATACACTTCTTCAAAGAGATATGGAATACTGGGTGCACAGATGCTAACTCTGCAGGCAACTCAATCTCACTTGCCATCTTTCTGAAACGGCTAAAAATCCTAAAAAGGCTAACATATCGGGGACTAAACTTCCCCTTCTTACCAAAACTTTTTACTTCCTTCATGGGAGAGATCTTCAGATATAAGAAATCACTAATATCAAACTCAAGATCTTTCCTCCTCACATCTGCATACGATTTTTGTCGACTTTGGGCTGCCTTAAGTCTCTTCCTAATCAACCGAAATTTCTCTAAGGCATCAAACACCGAGTTAGGCCCTACTACCGTGGTTTCTCCTACTTCAAACCAACCAATCGTAGATCTACATCTCCTTCTATAAAAAGCATCAAACAGAGCCATCTGAATACTGGAATGATACACAAACTCAATCAAAGGCAAGTGATCATCCCAACTGCCCTTAAAGTCGACTACACACGCTCTCAATATATCCTCAAGGGTCTGAATGGCCCTTTCAACTTGACCATCTATTTGAGGAAGGAAGGCTGTACTGAGGTGAACTTAGGTACCAAGACCCTTCTGAAAATCTTTCCAAAAGTAAGAGGTAAATTGAGTACCTCTTTCTGAGATAATAGATAACCAAACACCGTGCAACCTAACCAACTCTCTGAGATAGATCTTGGCATAGTCCTCGACGAAATAAGAAGTATGGACTGGTAAGAAATGAGCTGATTTAGTCATTCTGTCCATAATGACCTAAATCGAATCATGTTGCTGATGAGTACGAGACAAACCTATCACAAAATCTATGTTCACTTTCTCCCACTTCCAAGTGGGAATACTGAACTCCTGCATAGACCCACTCGGCTTCTGATGTTTAATCTTAACCTGCTGACATGTGGAGCACTTAGCTACATACTCTGCAATATATCTATTGATCCCACTTCACCAATATATTTCCCACAGATCGTGATACATCTTTGTGGCCCCTGGATGAATCGAGTAATGCGTACCATGCACTTCTACAAGAATTTACTATCTCAACTCATCAACACATGGCACAAATAGTCTACCCTGGAAATGCAATACACCATCTCCCCCTTGGGAGAAAACCTCTACTTTCCGATCTCTGACTAACTCCTTCAACTTCACTAGACTAGGATCCCTATCTTTCATTTCTTTTACTTTGGCAACCAATAATGATTCTAAACTATTCTGAACCCACACAATTCCCTCAAACACCTAATCTGGAAAGTTGATGAACTTCCTGAATTAACTTCTCTTATCTTTCTCAACATGAGCAACCCTACCCATAGACAATCTACTTAGGGCATCTTCCACTACATTCGCCTTACCCGGGTGGTACAAAACACTCATATCATAATCTTTCAACAATTTTAACCACTTTCTTTGGTATATGATAACGCTCAATCTACAGCTCTCGTAGGAGTGTAAAGCGGTCGTTTGTCAAATATAGAACCCAACCTGGGTTAGGTATCGATCCCACAGGGAATAGCTTGGTCAATAAGTAAGCAACGATTACTAGACTTTTAGTGCAAGTCTCGTAAGAAGGGGGGTTTGTAATGTGTAACCAAATTATTAAAGCAAAAACTGAAAATAGCAAAGTAAAAAGAAAGAATGTTTAGTAGGTTGTGCAACAATGAGAATTGAGGAGTTGGGGTTATGTCCACCTTCTGAGTTATACGTCTCTATTGACTATGAGTGTGTTGAATTCAGACATGCATGTGCTTATAGAGAATTGTATTCGATGGTAAATCCAGGCGTCTTTCGACCTATTCGAGGATTATTTCACTTTAACTCTTTCAAGCTTAAAGCGTGTCTAACGGTACAAATTCTCCAAGAGGTTAATCCAGTTATGACACAAACTTTTTAATAGGGGATGGGACCCTACTACCTTGACATTATCTCTTTTCCAGACAGATAACCTTTCTTTCGAACAAGTTAAATGTTATACTGGCGTATTCTTGCGTTTGCAACCACAAAGAATTTAGATTAAGATGAAGAGAATAATGATATAAGCAACATACGTGTCACGAACTCACAAACTCACAGCAATAGATAGTATCTCATTCGGCTTCCATAACCCCAACAGAGAAGTTTAGTTACCCATGAGTGCGAAGGAAATCACAATTGACATTGTTGTTATACCACAATAAAGATTTCACATTTGTAATGGTGTGGTAGGCGTTAGGCGTGAATCCCTTAGCAAAGTAACGTTTCTCTTGTTGTGGAATTTAAGAATAGATGAATAGAAGAAGAAAAATAGAATTAATGGAAGAATGATTGTTTAGAACTAGAATGTCTTAGAAGTAGAATAGAATGGAATTGAATGTAAGAAGATGTCTTAAAATCTCTAGCAAGATAGGGTATTTATAATACCCATATCCTATTCCTACTAAGCTAATGAAATGCTTAACCAAATCCTACTAAGCTAATGAAATACTTAACCCAATTGTACTAGGTTAATGTATCATTATCCTAATCCTAATAAGCTAATGAAATACTTAACCCAATTGTACTAGGTTAATGTATCATTATCCTAATCCTAATAAATTACTGCTAGTCCCTAAAGTCTTCAGAAATGTTGTTTTAGCCCGGGACAGAATTTCCATGCGCCATCTTTAGTCCTTGGCGTCCAAGATTGGCTTTTCTCCTTTCGTGAAGCTTTCTTTGGCGTCAAGTTATCCATGAAATGCTGAATTCTGCATCATTTATACCTGAAACTTTACTAATCATGTTCGTTAGCTCACTTACAGGAAAAAGGACTAAAAGTGCATGAAATATATAATTTGTTCTCAAAACTAGGCTAAAATATGGGCAAAATATAGTGCTATAGGCGTGTAAATTCGCCTATCATCAGTATATATTCAAATCCTTCTATGAAAACACATACTGTAAGCTTTTGTGATATGTGAACACATCAACATGCATCCTATACAAATAGTGCCTCCAAATCTTCAAGGTAAAAACAACAGCTGCTAACTTAAGATCATGGGTAGGGTAATTCTTTTCATGCGGCTTAAGCTGTCTAGAGGAATAGGTCACAACCTTACCTCTATGTATAAAAAAACATCCCAACCCAACTCTAAAAGCATCACGATACATAACAAACCTATCTGAACCATCTGGTAATGTCAAACCTGGGGTCGTAGTGAGTCGAGTCTTCAACTCCTGAAAACTCTTCTCACAAGAATCTGACCACTGAAACTTAACTTTCTTCTGAGTTAGTTAGGACATAGGGGATGCAATAGATGAAAATCCTTCAACAAACCATTGGTAATAGCCAGCCAAACCCAAGAAACTCCTGACATCTGACGGAGAGATGGGACTGGGCCAGTTTCTCATCGCCTCGGTATTTTGAGGATCGACTCTAATGCCATCACCAAAAATAATATGGCCAAGAAAAGGTACTAATCTTAGCCATAATTTGCACTTACTGAATTTAGCGAATAACTAATGGGATCTAAGAGTCTGTAATACTATTCTGAGGTGGTCTGCATGATCATTTTCGTTACGAGAGTAGACAAGGATGTAATCAATGAAGACTATGAATAATATGTCCAAGTTTTGCTTTGTAATGACCCGAGACTACCCCCTAGTCGTCACATGATGCTCATGATCCTGAAGGACAACAAGCTAACTCTCTACTGATATCTTTACCTGAACACTGCATAATATAATATAATATAATATAATATAATATAATATAATATAATATAATATAATATAATATAATATAATATAATATAATATAATATAATATAATATAATATAATATAATATAATATAATATAATATAATATAATATAATATAATATAATATAATATAATATAATATAATATAATATAATATAATATAATATAATATAATATAATATAATATAATATAATATAATATAATATAATAACTACGGAAAACTAGCAGAAACTTGCCATAAGGTTCAAAACATCTAAAATACTCAAAACAGAAAACTAAATACTGATACATCTGTCTGAAAGCCTCTAACTGTCTGAACTGTGGAGTTGATGGGACATGTACCCAACTAACTCCGTCTACTGAAAATAAGCTGAGTCTAATGCTATAATAAAATAAGGATCATCCTCGAATGAAGAAGACTCACTGCTACGTCTACTTCTGCTGACTGAGTCTGGACTGCTAAGGGTGCTCTAGATCTAGCGCTTTAGAACCTATGGTATAAGACACCATAGCGCAAAAGAAAAGTATGTGTCAGTACTTTGAATGTACTGGTATGCTAGATGAGGTAGGGATAAATGTAAGGGCTTATGCATGAACATAGCTCAACTGAATAATCATGAGAGTACTGCATGAGGACATATGCATGAATGCACAACCATAACTGAAATCATCGTGACTCTGAATACTTAGACTCGGATACTTCTTTACTGACGTTTGAAGTCACTACTAATACTGAGAAACTGAATAACTGAATCTTCTGATATTGATAACTGAGTACTGAAGTTGAGATCAATACTCTCTAGCGAGTGATCTCTGAATCTGATGATACTGAAGCTGATTAACTGAATCTACTCTTTTCAATGACTGAGTTCTGAGCTTGCTACTATCGACTGACTAAATCTGTAACAAACCTTTCTAACGGATGATCTCTGAATCTACTAATAATGATAAAGAATGATTGTATCTGAGATTAGACCTATCTAGCGGAAGATCTCTGAATCTTTTAATCATAGAAATGATGGACTGAGTTTGAGATCAAGCCTATCTGATGGGTGATACACCCAAATTATACCTCTCTTATGAGAGCATAAACGGTCGTTGTCAAAAATAGAACCCAACTAGGTTGGGGTCGAATACCACAGGAAATATGGTGCTAATTAAGTTATATGCAGATTAGTTGACTTTTAATCATTTATTTCCGTAAAACAAAAGAGGGGATTTGATTCAGTTCACAAATTAATGATTTCAGTTTAACAAGATGAAGTATGTGTGGTAGTGTTCAAATTCACAGAAATAGCAAGCTAGGGTTATGTCCACCTTGTAGTTTTCAATACTTTCTAACTATGGGCTTTACAAATTCATACATGCATCATACTTACAGAGAAGCATTTTTTATTTAATAACATAATCCTAGTGTTTCTCAACCATCAAGGACTCATTCACTTTAGTTCTCTCGAATCAAAAGTGTTTACAAAAACAATACGAAAACTCCAAGTAGTTAATACTATTAAGGCATTAACATATGAAATAGGGGTTGGAAACCTTATTTTCTTATCACTATACTCTTTTTCGAACAACAACCTTTCTCTCGAACAAGTTGTGTTTTAAGGCACATCCTCTATGTTTGCAACCACGAGAATTCAAGATAAATGAAGAGAGTATGATGTAAACAAATCAATGCATAATGAATTCAAAACTCAAAGTAATAGATTGTATGCTACAAGGCTTCCATAACCCTAACTAATAAAATTATCTACTCATGAATAAAACGTAAATCACAATAGAAATATTCATCATACCAAAAACTAGAAGACGATCTTGTTGTGCAAATAGGGAAAACAAGAGAGAAACATTTTCTCTCTCCACCCTAACCCGCTATTCCCTTGTTCAAAATACTACTGAATATTGAATAATGATAAAAATTCAGCATCAAGTCTTTTTAATAATCCTTTCTCTTATATTTGCCTTCTAAGTCCCTGAACTAATTATAAATGATAAATTAGTCTTGGACATAGTTTCTAGGCACCACATTTGGTCCAACAAGCTACTTTTATCTTGTGTCATATGACATCTGCATTCCATAGTCCCATTATGTCTCCATCTGCCTCATTAATAACTGAAATCATGCAAATCACATTGGTTAGCTCAATTAGATAGAAGTAGAGTAAAAACATAAGAAACTAGGCACTTTGTTCTCCAAACTTAGCTAAAATATGGGTAAGCTATGATGCTTAGGCTTATACACCCAAGATCAATGGGTGATCTCTGGATCTATTAGTACTGATTCTGATTGACTTTACATGAGACTAGGCCTATCTAGCGGGTGGTATATGAATTTATGGAACTATCTAAGTTCCTTACTGAGATAGGTGACTGTATCTGACAGTCCTGATTTCTGAGTTCTACTCTGAAGATTGATACTAAAACTGCAACTGTGGTAGTTCTCACTTAACCGACATGCATCGAATTTGATCTAGTGGGGTCCAACCTATAACCCCACCTGGAAGGGTGTCAATACCATGCCACGGGTAAAGACCTCTGTTATGGTCAAGCCTCTCTAACGGGTGACCCTGAACAGAAAGTCAAGCCTAAGGCAATATGATAGTCAAGGCTTAATCTAACGGGTGACATCTGGTCCTGCGCTGGCTACGTAGTTCTAGAGTTCAGGGATTGTTAGTAATGACTCTGCCTCTCTAACAAGGAAGTTGTCATCCCTGAACTCGCTCGGTGCTAGTTACTACTCTCAACTGAAGGACTCTGAACTGATTCTTATACTGAACTAAACTAAACTAAATCTGTTACTAATTTGATTATCTTACTTGACTGATCTGACTGAATTTACATGATTCTGTTATCTGACGGAATACTTCTGAATTCTACTTTCTATCTGAATACGACTGAGTTCTGTAACTTATTGAGATTTACTGAAATCTAAACTGAGTACTGAGCTTGATTAGACTGAATACTGAGATTTACTGAGTTTCCTTAACTTCTGTCACTAACTGAAATATACTAATCATAGCATGACTGAGATTATCTTGAGACTGACTCGGCTCTAGACAAGCAGCTAAGTTTTTGAGTATTAAATACCCCCAGGACTCGATAACATAAATAAATAAGACATGACAACTCTTGCATAATAATCATAACAATAGACTATCATTCGCAATATAACCAATGAAGTATCATCTCGAGCACTTGGGAATCTTAAAAATGTAATTGTAAAGGGAAGCATGTTATTGTCTCATAACTTATCCAATAAGGAGTTCACATGAGCGGGAAGACTTACAACATATCATAATTCATCCATTTATTCCTTTCAACAAACACTTAGCATGCACTAATTGACACATACTAGGGGATATTATACTTCATGTTATAATAAAACTATTTTCTTCACATAAGCAATTTATCAAGCATGTGACAGGCACCCTTTGGTCATACAACTTTCAACACACCAAATTAACATCATTACATAATTCAACATGCTCCTTGAATGGGCTTTATCATGAATATCACATAATCAACACATACTAAGGTCAAAGCTTGAATCTTTATAATCAAAACATGAACTTATCAACAACATGAACTTCAATTTCTATTCACATAAATCATGAAAACTCGTAAAACATAAACTTTAAAATTTTGAAAAGGATTCTTGAACTTCTTGGGTGGAAGGAACCCAAGAATCAACGTCCAACATACCTTGCTATGTAAATCTTGAAAGATTCACGGTGAAACCTTGATGATTTGAGTCTTGGATTAGAAACCCTAGGTCTTGTTCTTGAAGAAAATTAAGAGAAAACAATGATATTTGGGTTAAATGTGTTGAATCTCGTGTTAAAAAGTATATATAGGGGTTGGGAAAAGACCATTTTTTCCATTGGAATTAAAATCCAGGACTGGAAAAAAAATCCCAATTTAACGTGCTGGCGCAACGCGCCATAATAGTGCCAGCTTACTGGAAATTGGACAATTGGGAAATTGAGTCTTGGCGCGATGCGGTGGAAATCGCGTTGCCACCTTGGTTGCGAACTGGAAAGATGCCGCAACGCGGTGGAATCACAGAGGATCACTGGAATTTGACAATTGGCATTTTGGCTGGCTCCGCAACGCGCTAAAGTGCCAGGTGGCACACTGTCTCACTAAAATGGATTTAACTCTTCGCCCGAGTGTCGGATTTGGGCGAATTTGGTATCGACGAAATGCTTATTCAATTCTCTTCATGACTAAAAGTTGATATTAGGGAAATTCTACACAATTTAAAATATTTCTCACTTTGGAAGTCACTCCTCGATCTTTTAAGGTCAGAATTACACTTTACTTGACACGCTCTAAGGCTCAGACTACTAGAGAACTTTGTGGGGTCTTACATGCTTGAACACTCTATTTATTAAGTCCATAAAGGTTGCTGGGTCATTCGTGATACCAAAGGACATAACTAGAAACTCGAAGTGACTATACCAAGTTTTGAAAGCTGTTTTCAGAATATCACATTCTCTAACTCTGAGATGATGATAGCTAGATCTGAGGTCTATCTTAGAAAAATAACTGGCACCCTGAAGTTGGTCGAACAAGTTATCAATTCTGGGAAGTGGATACTTTATTTTTATTGTGACTTTGTTCAACTGACAGTAGTCGATACACATTTTAAGAGAACCATCTTTCTTACGCACGAATAGGACTGGTGCGCCTTACGGGGAAATCTGGGCCTGATGAATCCCTTATCTAAGAGATTTTTCAATTGTTCTTTCAATTATTTGAGTTCGGCTAGAGCCATTCTATATGGAGAAATAGAGTAGGCTGAGTATCTGGAAGAAAGTCTATTCCAAAGTCAATTTCCCTTTCGGGAAGAACTCCAGGAAGATCTTCAGGGAACACATCTGGAAATTTCCTCACTATTGAAACTGACTTAAGGTTAGGAGCCTCAGAATTAGATTCATTGAATCAGACAAGATGATAAATACACCCCTTGGATATCATCTTTCTAGCTCTAAGGTACAAAACAAGCTGACCCGTAAGAGCTGTAGTACTACCCCTCCATTCAAGGACTGGTTTATTTGGAAACTGAATGTGAACTATTCTGTTTCTACAATCAACTGAAGCATAGCATGAGTTGAGCCAATACATGCCAAGAATGATGTCAAAATCCATCATCTCTAACTCCACAAGATCCACTAAAGTGACTTTTTGACATATTATGATCGGACAGTTCCTGTATACCTGTCTGGCTACAATAGGGACACCTACTGGACTAGACACTAAAAAAGGCTCTGCTAGAATTTTAGAACTGATTTTGAAGTTGACGTCTATATAAGGGGTTACAAAAGAAAGATAAGCTCCAGGGTCTATAAAGCATAAACATATAAATAAAAGACCTGTAACGTACCAGTAACTATGTCAGGAGAATTTTTTTGATCCTGTCGAGACTGAAAGGCATACAATCTGTTTGGATGCTGACCACTGGTAGCACTGGAAGTGGCACCCTACTGAGTCAAGCGGCTGACTGGAACTGATGACTGATAGGACTGGCCCTGTTGGTGAAAATACCTCCCTTTCTGAGAAACTAACCAGCACTCTCGAATTTGATGGCCTGGCTTGCCACACCCAAAGCATACATCACTTCCATCTCTATACTCACCTTGATGGTTTCTACCATATTTCTGGCAAAGAGGATTTGTACGAGCACTGTTAACACTACCCTGTGACTTAGAGCCTGGAGCCCTATCCCGATTATCATTTCTGAACTTGGGTACTGGGGCACTAGCTGAAGATGGAGCTGGGACTGAAGATTTTTTATGGAACTAAGGACGGTTACCACCTTCTGACCTTGGCTGATTGAAATTAAAGCTACCTATTCTAGCCCTCTTGCTCTCTCTCTCTCCTTAGTTTTTTGCTTCTCAATCTATTAAGCATAGACCATCAACCTAGACAAGTCTATCTTCTTAATTAGCATTGCAGTCCTACACTCTTTGACCACACTGTCAGATATACCAGACACAAATTTACTCATCTTAGATCTGCTATCAACTACCACATGAGGAGCATACCTAACCAACTGAGTAAACTTGAGGTAATACTCTTTCACACTCATGTTGCCCTGCCTCAAGTTAATAAACTCTAACACCTTGGATTCTCTCAACTCCAATAAGAACCTATCTAAGAAGGCAGTAACAAACTTTTCCCATTCTATAGGCCCTGCATATGCGCCTCTATCTACCTTCCACTTCTTAAACCATGTATGAGCCACATCTTGCAACTGATAGGCAGCTAACTCAACACTCTCACTAGCAGTTACCCCCATAATATTTGTTACCTTCTACACCATGTCTAAGAACTTTTGTGGATCCTCTTCAGATTTAGATCCCAAAAACAAAGGAGAATTCATTCGGGTGAAGTCCTGAATCCTAGCTGCGGCAGTATTAGCCACTGGGTTGGCTAAAATAGCAGTTGGCTGAGCATTATGAGCCGTTACAGAATGGGCTAGAGTAGTGAATGCATCCCTAAACTCTGCATATGAAACATGCTTATTCAAGGGATCTTTCTGAACCGGTGGAGGTGTTGGCTAGTTTACGTTTCTTCTTTTGTTTGTCTTTCTGGGAGTCATGTTCTGAAAATGAAAAGAAGAATAGATTAGACAGAAGTTTAACATGAGCTCATACTTAGTCGCACGACATGAATACTGAAAGAAGGGAAACTCTTCCTAAAACACCTCATAGCCTCTGGCCCATAAGTGTGGGGAACTTCACACCCATGCACAAGACTCTACTTGACGCGGCTTTCAGACTTCCTAGGACACTTTAAAACCTTAGACTCTGATACCAAGTTTGTAACACCCCAAGAGTACACCCTAGGTGCCACACGGTGCTTACAGTCTCGAGGGACCACAAGCTAACCCATGAGCTGGTACCTATTGTGAGCACTGAGTAA
The DNA here is from genome assembly GCA_030864215.1 of Capsicum pubescens. Taxonomy (NCBI): domain Eukaryota; kingdom Viridiplantae; phylum Streptophyta; class Magnoliopsida; order Solanales; family Solanaceae; genus Capsicum; species Capsicum pubescens. The sequence goes on from CM061545.1 coordinate 101,216,652, forward strand.
AACTGGTAATGACATAATATATGCAGAATTTACCTGAGGAATGCCATAAGGTATTAAATAATAAAACTGATAGAATCTGTAAATCAAACTGATAATACTGATAAATTATCTGACAATGACAATTGAAATCTGAGAACTGACTAACTATCTAAAATATCCAAAAGCTTCTAAACTGACTAAATGGGAGTTGATGGGAAAGGCCCCAACTAACTCTGTCTCGCTACTGAACTGAAAGCATAAAAATGAAATAGTTTGTCCTTAAAATATGAGGACTCACCACTGTTATGGCTGATAGTCTAGAAAATCTATGCGCGATTCGGGAACTAGGCATCCGAACCTATGATATAATACATCATAGCACAAGAAAAAAGTATGCGATCAGTACTTTGAATGTACTGGTATGCTAAATGAGGTAGGATAACATGCATGGCTTCATGAACATGAATAATAACTGTCTGAATATATATATAACATGAGGTACTGGATAAAGTGCATGAAATCTATAGATACGAAGAATACGTGAAATCCATAAATACTGAAGATGCATGAAATTTGAAAGTACCGAGAATGCATGAAATTTGTAATTACTGAGAATGTATGACCAATCTGTAAGTACTGGGAATGTATGACCAAACATATAATATGTTCTGAATAAAATCTATAAATACTAAAATACTGAAATAATGAAATATGATAATTGAATCACTGATATCTGTATGCTATGGTCAAGCAACTGAAACTGAATTACTGAATTGATTACTGGACTGAGACTGTGGGAGGTATCATCTAACTAACATACCCCAATCTGAGCTAATCGGGGTCCAACTTGTAACCTTAGTTTGAAGGGTGTTAGTATCGTGCCACAGGTACCAACGCTGGCTGTGTGGATCCACTTTACTGATGTACTATCCTGAAGGACTAAAGGTGTCAAACCTAAACTGACGGGTGACCCTGCGAGGTAGTCAAGCCTAATCTGACGGGTGACTCCTCATATCCTATACTGGCTACGTAGTTTTGGAGTACAGGGATTGATACTAACGAATCTGCCTATCTAATGGGGAAGTCGTTATCTCTGCACTCGCTTGGTGCTAAAACCTACTCCTAACTGAACTGACTCGGAATACTGAAATGTTCTGAGTTTAACTGATTATGATGACTGACTGAACAGATAATGCTTATAACACATCCTGAACTATTCTGAAAATACTGAGACTAAGTAAACTGCTAAGTTTTCGGGTATTCATAACCCTCAAGACTCAATAGAAGTAATAGAAAAATAGTACTAGACTCTGGGGACATAACATGAAAGCATTTATTCAAAATTCACTCTTATAGGCATTTCATCAAACACTTGGTATTCATAGTTTAATCTAATCATGGGAATAGTATAAAACTTGGAGTAATAGCATGATTTCGACATCAATAACACTTAATCATAATTTAAATCGGTGAATAACAATATTAGAACATGTGGGGTTTGATAAACAACAACAATTTCATGTTAACATGGTATAGAATTGCAATTCATGGGAGTCCATGGTTAAGATCACAATTTAAAATCATAATAACGTGTAAAGATCATAACTTTGTATTTAAAATTGGATAATTGGCCTCCATGGGTGAAAGGAACCCATAGATAAACACTTAACATACCTGGGTTGATGAATTCGTGAGAATTGATGGTGAATTCTTAAGTTTTGATCTTGAATTTTGAAGGCTAGGGTTTATTCTTTTGAGAGAAAATGATTTCAATTTGGGGAAAATTGTTAAAAGTGATGTAAAAGTGGTATTTAAGGACTTAAATCCCGTGTTTAGACTAAATAAGGTGAAGGAAAAAGACTTAAAAGCCTTTGGGAAAATTAAAACTCAAAGCTGGAAACTAGAAATCTCAATTTTGACACCCGATGCGATGCGGTACAATCGCGTCGGACCACTAGAAAAGGGACAATCCCAATTTTGTCCAACGACGCAACACGGTACTATCGCATTGCTCCACTAGAAAGGATAATTTTGACTGGCATTTTGGCGGTGCGCGGCTCTATCGTGGTGCCTCACTGGAAAATGATAATTGCGAAATGACCCATCGGCGCGACGCGGTGATTATCGCGATGGAACACTGGAAAAGGATGGACGCCATTTTTGGGGTCACCGCAACGCAGTGCTGCTCATATTGAGCCACTACTTTCACTAAAAGTGTCATAACTTCTCACCCGAGTATCGGATTTGGGAAAAACTGGTTTGGAAAGCTAATTCAATTTTCCACAACTTGGTGGGTCTTGAGCTATATAATTCTGACTAGAGCAAAATATATGACCGTTTGAAGTTGACTAAAGAAACATTCTTAGACAAAATTCAATCGGTATGGATTATTTTGAATCCTCTACTAGCTGGGAGTTATTTGAGTCCTTAATATACATCAAACAAACTTATAAAACTACCAAGGGACCATAATGTACTATGCATGAGCTTGAAACATGGAGCTAACATTGGTTTGGATTTTTGGGTATTACAATTTATGTCCAGATCATCCTACTTATCATCAAACATGTCTTGTTGTTGTTGTTCTTCTAAATTTTGGTTCTTATTCTCTTGCGATTTTTCAACCATGTACACCCTTAACACCGTTCTAGTTGAATCACTCAAATAAACACGCAACCGAACTTGATCAGTTATCTTAAAAGGTAGTATCCTCTGATTTTCAAAGGAGCTGTGCATGTAGCTGATGACGAGTTCTTACGGTTGACAATTCAATCTGTAATAGCTGATGATTAAGTTCACAAAATCATCATACGAAATATCACTGTGGACTGTCATAGCTATCGTCTCTAGCATTTCACCCTCCTTCCACCGCCATGCATATCAGTTGCTCTTCTCGATCCATACACCATGACAATCCACCCCTATTATTATTGATCCCTCCATTAGTAGTATCTAAATAAAGATATTTGTTCAAAGAGTTAATAATGACATGATAATAAAATTAATAGTGATTTTAGAGTACTGTAACACAAACCCCAACATATTAGTAATTTGTTGCAACAAGTGAATAATATGATGCAACAGGTCAGTTATTTGTTGCAATAGATGACTCTCCTGTTGGGATTCATGTTATAGTACTATAGAACCTAGAGTTGATTCCAACAGAAGAGTCATTTGTTGGAACAGGTGAATCATCTGTTGCAACAGATTATCCATTTATTGCAACAGATGACTCGTCTATTGGGATAGATGTTACAGTACTAAAGAATGTTTGAAGTTGATTCCAACAGATGAGTGACATATTACAACCGATAACTAACTTGTTCCAACAGATGACTCTTCTGTTGGAATCAACTCTAGGTTCTATAGTACCATAACATGAATCCCAACTCTAGGTTCACCTATTGCAACAAATGACGTGTCTGTTGTAACAGATGACGAGTCTATTAGAATCAACTTCAGTTTTTGTTGCAACAGGTGAGTAATCTAGTTCAATAGATGACTCGTCTGCTGCAACAGATGACCTATCTGTTTGATTCATGTTACAACCCTATAGAACCATAAATATGAATCCAACATATGAATCTTTCGTTGCAACAGACGACTAATCTGTCGTAAAAGATGAGTCGTTTGTTGAAACAAATGACATTTATGTTGGATTCACGTTCGGGTTCTATCCATTGTTGAAACAACGGCAGTAGCAGTGTACCTTGATGACAAATTCAACTAAAAATCATAATTTTACTTACCAAAGTCACCTATGAAGTAATGTCAAAGTGATGTACGGAATAAAATTTGACCTAAAAAATTGATCAAGTAGCAGCAGTAGCGGTAACAACAACAACAATGGTCAACAAGAAGAAGATGATGATGATAATGAAGCAAAAGATGATGAATTAAGCAGGAGCAACAATGAATAACAAAAATCGCGAAGAGAGAGAAAGCAACAATGAACGAGAAGAGAGAGAAACATGTGTTTTTTTCATCCGTTTCTTGTTATATTAGGTTTTACATTTAGATCAAAGTGTAGATTAAAAGAACTGTGGACTATTCTCAAACTTCCCCAATTTTTTTAATTCATAATAAAGTAATTTCCACCTATACTCAATTATTAAAACTTGAATCACCTACACCTCATTTTAAAACTATTTTGTCACTTTTAACTCAAAATCCCGAGTAGTGGATAATATTGCTAATATTAAGACCTAATTTGAGTTGTCAGTGCTTTTTAGTTTAAATATTTCCCTGTTTCGTGACCTACCTCTATAAACACTTTCTTCTGGAATTATATTTTTCTGTTAAAAAAATAAAATAGAAATAATACTTCACTCACCAAATTTGGCTGTGGAAGTGTAACTTCGTGTAACTGAGTTTCAATAAATTAAGAGCAGTAAGGAGATGTGTTTTGAGGGGTGCATTTTTCTTTTAACCAAAGGTTGCCTTGGGTCTTTTTAATTGATATGTGAATGGAAGTTTTGGTCAAAAAAGAAGAGACTTTCTGGAGAAAATTAAACCTCCTTCCGTCCATGTTCAATTTGACACATCCTTAAAAGAGGCAAAAATTAATATGGTAATTTTACATCACCCCAATTATTACATTATAAATCCTCTAATGTTGAGAAACAAATTGAAAATGACTAGTAATTAAACATATGGATAAAATAAGTATAAAATGATAAATTATTTTTTATTTTTTTAAATTGGACGAATAAAAATTAACATATATTTTTAGTGTAGTGGACAAGTAAAGCGAACGGAGGGAGTAATATTTTGCAAACAAGTGAGATACTCTTTCCGTTCGGTTTTAGTTAGACCTTGTTGACTTGTAATTCTTGTAAGAAAACATTTATTAAGGGCTTATTTTACTAAAAGTCTTTTTAATTATGTTTTAAAAATATAAATATAAATATTATACACTTAATATAATTATTTAATGATAAAAATAATATTAAAATAACATAAATAAATTTCTCTCAATTTCATAAATTGAAACAACTACTTTACCGAGGGACTATTACAATGACAATAATTTCTGTAAATAATTTGGTAGCTAGCATAGAAGTAATTTATTCGTGTATTAATACAATATTTGGTAGTCAGCTAGAAAGTAAGTTATTCATGGATAAACTTAAAAGACGTTTTGTTTGCAATTTCGAAGATAGAATAGCTAATACTCTATTGTATAATTCTAATCAGATACAAAATGGGTTCTTTGCATTTTGCAGCCTCAACATATGCACCTTTATATTGATTTGCACCGTCTTATTTGTTATATGATGACCTAATCAATTTTTTTCTCCAGGAAAAGTATAAATACCATTCCCTCGAAAGAAGAAAAAAAACTGGGACGAAAGGTATCTTCTTTCTCTTTTTCAGTAATACACTTTTAGAAGAGGCAAGTTAATATTCAAGTTAGAAGCCAAAAATCAATTAACAAACCAAACTTCATTCCATGTAAAAACTTACATTTGCGGGTTGCAAAAAAATAGATGCAAGGATGGATAGTTTTCAGTATGATACTATACTTTCTGTTACTAAAAAACCAGACAGTATAAGAGAGGCTAACTCGCAAGATTAATGTGCATGTGAAACTTGATTACGATCTGCATTGCAGCTGCTTCTTGATCTTATCATAACCAGATTACGATCAGCATTGCAGTTGCTTCTTGATCTTATCATAACCAGCCACAACACGTGAAAGACGAAGATGGAAGTCGACCTGTTTGGCGTATGTATTGAACGTGCTCTGTAGTTTTTTCAGCTTGCTGATTTCTTCTAGCTTCAGCTGCAGCGCGCTTTTCTTCTGACTTTTGCCTTGCCATTGCAATCTTCTTCACCATTTTTGCTTGAGCTTGTGCTCTCATTTGTTCAACTTGTGCCTGAATGATACATATCATGAGTGCAAAATAACATGAAATTTTGCAGTAAATTGAGCCCTGGTGCAAACTTTAGTGGTAACAGCTTAATATGACGTTAAATGGCTTCAGTATGAGTACGTGACACGGGTTGGTTCAGTTTTTCTGTACAACGACCCATAATCAACTTCAGATCAATAAAACACATCTAACATTCTCCAAGAGTAGCAGGACCAAGACGGAGTACTTGGAGTGTAAGTTCAGTGATTTGACGCATTCGCATGAGATAGGCGTAGTAGTGAAGCTGGATTCCCAGACCATTCGGAAGAGAGATAGTTTCAAGTAACTTGGGTCAATGATTCAGGGAAATGGAGGTATTGACGAGGATATCACGCATCGTATTGGTGCGGGGTGGTTGAAATGGAGGCTCGCTTCGGGAGTCTTGTGCAATAAGAAGGTGCCTCCTAAGCTTAAAGGCAAGTTCTACAAAGTGACAGTCCAACCGTCTATGTTGTATGAAACAGTGTTGGCCAGTCAAGAACTCCCACATCCAAAAGTCGAAGGTGGCGGAGATGAGGATGCTGAGATGAATGTGTGGACTTATTAGGAGATATAGGGTTAGAAATGAGATTATTCGAGAGGTGGGAGTGGCTTCGGTGGAAGACAAAATGCGGGAAGTAAGGTTGAGATGGTTCGAGCATGTGATGAGGAGGTACACGAATGCCCCAATACGGAGGATGGTCTCAGGTGGGGCAAAGGTAGGCCGAAGAAATATTGGAGGAAGGTGATTAGACATGACATGGAGCAGTTACAGCTTATGGAGGACAATACCCTTAATAGAAAATCGTGGAGAACGCGAATTAGGGTAGAGGGTTAGTGGGTAGGAGTGCATCCTTGTTAGTAGGAAGGAGTGCTTTGTTTGTAGTTGTGCTTGTAGTCGTAGTGTTATGCATGTGTCTTGTAGTTTTCTGTTCGTATTGTTTTAGTGATATTTGTGATTTCAAATAGATAGTTTATAGTATTACTCTATGGGTATCTTGATTCTTTTATGATCTAGTGGTGTGTCATCCCATTTTTGTTGTTTTTTTTATGTTTTTATGTTTATTATACTGTTATTTGTCCTGAGCCAAGGGTCTATCAGAAACGACCTCTACTTCATCTAAGGTGTGATATGCACTGCGTACACTTTACCCTCCCCAGACCAACTTTGTGGGAATACACCGAGTATGTTGTTATAACATTCTCCAAGAGTGAGGCTTTTAATGTAATCTATGCATAATCAGATATACCTCTATTTTCCTCAATTCTGCTTCTAGCTTTGCTTTCTCCTGGCTTTCCCAAGCTTGAATTTTTATCTCTTCACGCTTATATCTGAAAGATCAATGGCCTTTCTGTTAATTTGTAATTTAACAGTAGAACATATATTTAAAAATGTGTCTGATACGATTCAAGTTTTGATATTGGGGAAACCTTGCAGTGTGTTTTGACTTTTCTGCTTCCTCCCAAGCAGCTGCCCTTCTGGCATATTCCATTCGTTCAGCCTCAGCAGCAGCACCATTGCTTTTATCCTTCTCATATTTGCTCGCCCAAGCAGCTATATTCATTTTACCAAGTTGGACACCAAGGGCTACAATCTCTTTTCTTGTCTTCACCTTTAATTCTTCCTCCGACAATACCCTTTTATTGTTTTCTGTTGACGTTTGAGAAGCATTGTCAATGTAATTCTCAGTAGGTGTCAGAGCTGGCTCTCCTCTACGAGGTGTAGATGGGATTGAAGAAGTGGGGCTGCGGAGTGGAGTTGTTGCACCAACAGGTGTAGCTGTTCTTGAAGGCCCTTGACTTGGAATAGGTGTCATTTCTGTTCCCATATCTCTCATGGAGACTGATCTTATTGCAGGCCCAACTGCATTGATATTCAATAAACAGTTCAGAACAGCATGGCATAAAATCAATGATCTGTACAAGAGGGAAATCATCAAACTTAGTTAACTATTTAATCTAGAATGTGTACGGGAATGTTGTTACAGTTCAATAACAGCACCATTTTCAGCTCCACCCTACCATACCATCAATAACCTCTATTCTGCTTAGCAAAGACTTTAACCAGATTTTATGCACCCCCAAACAGAAGATAGTCAATTGAATTGTACCACCCACATACCGCCCAAAAAAAGACTGGTCATTGCATTGGTTAAAGATACAGAGCAGGCCAAACCATCAAGAGTGTGGATGAAACAATAAACACGTGCATCGTTGTTTTGGTAAATACCAGGGAATAAAATTTCCTGATGCATGAATCCTACTTGAGGCACTATAACAACCGTCAATCTTTGAAATCACCTGAGGCCGTAGGATTCGCAGAGTTCCATCTGAAAATTCAATGCATTGACCGAAATATACACCTTTTCATTGCATATGCTAGATGCCTACACTAAAATGTGACAATTCTTCATACCTCTATGAATGGCATAAGATTATTCAGGAGACGCACAATCAGTATTTAAATGCAAGCAGTTATAATTAGTAGGACTGACAATAGTTCATCCTAAAACCTCAATACCTCACCCTCCCTCCTGCTGCTTTCCTCCCGTCTCTCCCCGGGTGAAACTGTAAAAATCTTAAAGAATATTTACATTAAGTTAAGGCAGCTAAAATCAATATTAGGAACAAAAGACTCCACAATGTACCTGTTCTATCTTCGGTCAAACTCTTTGTACAAGAAGAATCTCCGCTGATCACCTCGGTCAAATCCTTACTTTCAGGGAAAAGATCAAGTGACAAGGCATTCAGCCCATTTCCTCGACTTTGAGAACCAGGTTGATCAAAATCAAACTTCTCAGGCGCTATCTGATATGCAGGCAGACAAAAATCAACCTTCTTAACTGCTAATTTACTCTCATAACTACTAGATTCTGGAGCAACTCTAACCATGCTAGAGGCAGGCCCCCGGTATGCTTGGTTCTGCAATTGATCCTTCTTGGAATGATTAGCTTGCACATTTTGCCTATTCATTATCCACTTCTCCGCATCATCCCACTTGGAAGACATGGGCCGTGAAAATGACCTCGCTGTTATGGAGTTGTGGTGCATTGATCTCTCCCCTTTATGAAACTCAAAGCTGGATGTGCTGTCATAATCAAAATTCTCATCTTCACATCCTTTAACAGGATGAACTGAACTGGAATTTCCGCCATCCATCTTGGAAGATTGCTGCCTTTTCACACGAGCAGCATCCCCAGTTTCTTTCGGCAGACATGAATTCAAATTCCCATCACCTTGTCTAGAATTTTGGAACGAATTTCCCGGCAATTTATTTCTTGTAGCTTCTAAATTGGAATCTGCATAATAAAAGGGCAGTTCCCCAGGTATGTAAGAATTACTCGTATGAAATGTTACAAAGCATATTTCCTCTCCTAGCAACTCAACACAAATTCAACATGGGTTATTGTGAAAAAATATGTTTGCGCTATCATGTTACCTAAAGCTAATTACAAGCATCTGCATAAAGTAAATGTGGATTAGATCTGAAAAATAAGACAAAATCAGAACTACTTCAAGTAACCAAATAATCTAAATTCTCAATGCATCTAATTTTAAACTTAAGAATTTATGCTACTGTCCTAGAGGTACATATCCAAACTACAACTTTCTCAAGTTGCACAAAGGGAAAAAGTGGGAGCCGGGGGCAGTTCCGCGGATCCAGGATTTACCTAAAAATATATAAAAGTAATTAATCAAAAAAAAATGAGGGGATTTCCAATTTTGAAATATCATTTTTTACTTTGAAAATAAAAGTAGTTTTTCTATTTTCACAATGAAACATGATCAAACGCCTACTTAATACGTACTCCCTCCAATTAAAAAAGAATGACCCGGTTTGAATTGACACGAAGTTTAATAAAATAAAGATTTTTGAATCTTATGATCTTAAACATGCCATGTGAAAAGTTGAAATTAAAGTGTCATTGAAAAAGAGAAGGATAATTCTTTCTGAAATGGATTAAAAAAAAATAGTTCTTTTTTTATATGCATATACAAAACTCTTTTTCACCTATCTAGACACCCCTTGGACCACTGGCTCTTTTCCACCTATCTAGATACCACTAGGACCACTGGCTTAGGGAGGATGGGGAAGGGTTGCATCCAGCAGTTCACTAAAATGTTCAAGCTTGTACTAGATTCAAAGCTTATCAATGTTTCTTTCACCATCAGTCAGTAAATTTGAATGAAGAAAACTGACATACATTCTTCCTCAAAATCTCCACTTTGAGTAGCCAGCAAACTGTTGTTGACAAATTCTGAATCCTCAAGCCTGGCTGGTGAAGTTCTTGAGGAATTACTATTTGATCCTTCTTTCTTCTTCTGATGGTGAGGCCCTATAAGCTTCATCCTCAGCTTACTTGGAGATATTATACCAGTCTGAAAAAAGTAACAAAAACAAAAAATTCAAGAAACCAAGCAATTTTAGCACCCACCATAGGATTTTCTCAAAAAGATTCAAACTTTATAAACCAAATCCTTAAAAGTAAAAACTCCATAAAATCAACCAATTGAAAGAACCCCACACTGAGCTCCAATACTGTAATTGTTGAGAAAAATTTCAAGAAACCAAACAACTCTAGACCAGATTAAGCAGTTTCAAAAAGCACCCACAATAGGATTTTCCCAAAAAGCTTCAACTTTACAACCAAATCCTTGAAAGAAGCAAAATAAAAATAAAAATTAACCAATTGAAAGAAAACTATATGTGAGCTCAAACACGGTAATTACTGACAACACCAATGAACCTCAAATCAAGAGATCTTTTTCCAGAGCAAAAAAAGATGTCTGCAAGTATTTGAGATGAAGAAATGTATTGGAAAACACATTTTAAGGAACCCCTTTTTGTGAAGGACAAAAGAAGTTTGAAAATGTTGCTTAATTAGTAGCACCTGTACTTTGTGAATCCTCTCGTACTCCATTAGATCCCCTATATCTTCTTCAACTAAGCACCCACTGCGTGTGTGTGTGAGAAAGAGAGAGATTTAACTTTAAGGACAGAGTTTCTTCTTCTTCTCTGATACTGTGGAAATGCTGACAGTATAAGTGTGTGTTTGTTTTGTAGAGATATGGGAGTAGTAAATTAAAATCTATGGGGTTGCCGATCTTTTGCCGATTCTTTGACCTTTGACTGCCCCCTCATGCTTTACACTTTCCATTGCCTTTTCTTTTCTTTTCTTTTCTTTTCTTTTTTTCCACTTGTCTTAAAACACAGTTTTGAGACTCATTCATGTAGGAATGATAATGGGGCGGTGCGGTGTGGTATAGATTTTAAGTTATGTGAGGCGTTACAGGTTTTATGTTATGCAATGTGGTGTGGATGTGGGGTGGGTTAAGGTAAAAAAATTTTAAATGGTACGGTGTGGTGCGGGTTGTGGATATATGCGGATTTAAATTAAAAAAAGGTTAAAAATTAGTATTGTCCTTGTGAATATATCTAAAATTATATGTATTCTTTACTTAAAATTTTATGATACTTGAAACGACATGTATAGCACTACAAATAAATAATATTATAGTAACTTTTTTAACATCTCTATTCATTTTAATAAAAATATGATATTTGATCATTACTTATACGTATTATACTTTTTGACAATTTTTTAGTGAAAAGTGATATAATAGAAATTAGTTATTATTTCCTAGTTGTAGATTTGAAAATATTATGATTTTCAATGGAGTTACGAATTTTTTTAAAAATAATAAAAAAAATAAAAACATGGGGCGGGGAGGTTATACGCGGGTGTGAATGTGGGGCGAGTTTATGCGGGTTTAAAGGTGATGCGGTGCGGTGCGGTTTTAAAATTTGTGGGTTTAGAAAAAACCCGCACCGCCTCGCACCGCACCATTGCCATCCCTATTCCTGGGCTCGTTTTGAGGCGAGGCATTGCCAAAAATATCCTCGGGCTCAAGCGCGGGACCTAGTTCTCTGAGGTTTACGTTTTAAGTGTTCTATTGTACGTCGTAAACATACTCAATATTTGAGACTCATTTAATAGATTTTATTTAACTTGCATTAAATTTCTTAGTTAACACTATTAATCCTCATAATTTTTTAATAATAAATGATGCTTAGTAATTTTTTTCATTATAAAAATAAGAAAATTGAGAGTGACTCAAATAACAAGCCATATTATTGCTTATTTACTATTTGAGAACGGTGAAATAAATATCACTTAATATTTATGTTTAAAATACATATCTAAATTTTACATCTTTACTTATTATTGTGAGTTTTTCCGTTCATGAATGAGCATACAAACAATGAATTCATTTCTCTCCAATTAATTGTGCAGATTAAATGCAAAGTAAAAATAAATCCATATCCATTCTCTCGAATTAATTGTCGTGATGAAAGTTAAAGACATACATTCTTTAATGAAACACATGTCTTAAATCAGATATCAATTGATCGTATTTCTTCACCAAAACATACATTCCCACACCTATATAATTGTGCTCTTCACTTGATGAAAGAAATCATCCACAAAAAGAAATACCATTTGCCTTTCTCTTGGCTTTCTTTCTTAATTACTTTCTCCTCATTGGTATTTTATTCCTTGTGAATTTTTGGGCAATAGTTTGTGCAACTCCAAACTTTCAGCCACGAGTGCAGGTGTTTGGAAGTAGTTGTGGAACCTTGGGGAGCGACCGGCTAGAAGGATTTGCACCGGAGTAGGGCCAAAATCGCTTTCAAGGCAGTGGCTTGCCATGACACGATGTTTGTGACAACTCTCTTACTATTTCTAATTTCTATCCAATATCAATATTGTAGTGATATTTTCTAACAATTTGAAAATAATTTTCTTACATATAATATTGGTAAATAGTTATTTCTTTGAACAAAACTTTTCTCGATTTATCAAAACTTGAGCCATTAGACAAAAAAATAATTTAAACACTGATCACAAAAACTTCTGATTTTCTTCGAACAATTAAAAGTTGATTATATTTTATTTAATGAACCTCTTACTAATAGTTCTAACATTACTTCTGGATCTAACACTATTGTAGTTGATGATATTGCTAAGAAGAAATTCGAAAAGGATAACAAAACAGTTAGAGGACATTTGTTGAACCATATGACTAATCATTTGTTTGATTTATTTGTTACCTATGAATCTGCTAATGAAATATGAGACAATTTAGAAAAGAAATATGGTGTCGATGATGCAGGAAAGAAAAAATATGTTGTCAGACAATGAATTAAATTCCAAATGATTGACAATAAATCAATCATTGAATAAGTCCACGAATATGAAAATTTAACTGTTGATATTCTCAATGAGGGCATAAAGATGTGTGAGATTCTTCAGGAAAATGTTCTGCTTGAAAAATTTTCACCATCCTGAAGTGATTACAGAAATAAATGAAAACATAAGAAAAAGAATTTAACTCTCCAAGAACTTATTAGTTACATGAGAACAGAGGAGACAACCCGTCTAAAAGATAAGATGAAAGCTCTTTCTCTTAATTCTTTTAAAGCTAATCTTGTAGAATCTTCTGGTACTATTAAAAAAGACAAGTATGAAGGCAAACAAAAGAATGTCTATAATAAGGAACAAGTGAAGAAGAAAATTAATTTCAACAAGCTAGAGAGTCAAATTAAAAAAAATAAAAGGGTCTTGTTTTGTTTGTGGAAAACTTGGCCACAGGGCTGTCCAATGTTATCTAAGAAAAGGACAAAAACTAAAACAGGGAGGACAAGATGATGTCCAAGCTCATCTTACTGAGGGTGATGAAGTAATTGCTATAGTAATTGTCGAGGCAAATCTGATAGCTAACAAGAGTGATTGGGTACTGGACACAGGCGCTTCAAGATATTTTTACGCCAACAAAGAGTTATTCCATGACTTTAAGGAATCCACCAATGACAAGTGGGTCTACATGGATAACTCTACTATTGTTGGAGTTTTGGGTAAAGGAAAATTTTTATTTAATTTAACTTCTGGAAAAATATTATCCTTGAACAATGTTCTGTATGTTCCCTCGCTCTATAGAAACTTAATTTTTGGAGCATTTCTCAACAAAGTAGACCTTAAACTTATTTTTGAAGCTGATAAAATAATTATTTCTCGTGGAGAAAACTTTGTTGGGAAGGTATACCTTAATGGAGGTTTATTTGTACTGAACATTGATCAAGAGATTGCCAATAATGCAAATATTTCTAATTCTGCTTATATTGCTGAGTCTATTAATTTATGACATGGTAGGCTACGTCATGTTAATAATTTTTCTATTAAAAGACTTAGAAAAATAGGATTAATTCCTATAGTAAATATTGATAATATTTCTAAATGTCCTCTGTATGTAGAAGTAAAGCATGCCAAGAAACCTTTTAAATATGTTACTAGTAGAAAGACCGAATTGCTTGAACTAGTACATTTAGACTTAGCAGATTTTAAGAACACTATTAGTAAAGGTGGAAAGAAGTATTATATTTGTTGATGTCTTTTCTAGGTATACTAAGGTATATCTCCTTAATTTTAAAGATGAGGCTGAAAGCATGTTTTTAAAATTCAAAGCAGAAGTAGAAAATCAATTAGACAGGAAAATCAAGAGATTTGGATCTGACAGAGGCGGTGAATATAGTACTAAAAATCTAGAAGTTTTTGTGAGAAAAATGGTATTATCCATGAGTTTAGTGCTCCTTATTCTCCCCAACAAAATGGTGTAGTTGAACGAAAGAATAGAACTCTTAAGGAAATGATGAATTCTATACTTTTAAGCGCGGGTCTACCTGACTATATGTGGGGGAAAGCTATCTTATCTGCATGCTATATTCTTAATAGAGTCCCTCATAAAAAGTTAGACAAGACCTCATATGAGTTATGGAAAGGATTTGTCCCTAACTTGAAATTTCTGAAAGTGTGGTGGTGTTTGGCTAAGATTGGTCTACCTGATTTTAGATGGGTAAATGTAGGCTCTAAGACTTTTGACACTGTCTTTATTGGTTATGCTCAAAATAGTGTTGCATATAGATTTAAGTTATTAAATGATTATTCTATTTGTGAGTCTAGAAATGTAGAATTTTTTTAGCATGTTTTTCCTTTGAAAAATGATGTGCCTAGTGATGTGCAAAATAATACTTCTTTATCTATGTTTGTTAACTCTCATGTTATGCCTGTCTTTTATGTTATTACTGATGAGAATTTAAATGAATTGAGAAGGAGTAAAAGACGTAGAACTGAAACTAGTTTTGATCCTGATTTTATCACAACCTTCTTAACTGAGGATTTTAATATCGATACTTTAAATGATGAATTAGTGTCTATATTATTAATAGAAGAAGACCCTAAGACTTATGATAAAACAATGAGTTCAATAGATGCGATGTTTTAAAAAGAGACTATTAAAAGTGAATTAGACTCTATAGTCTCTAACTACACCTGGGACTTGTATGATTTGCCTAAAGGTTGTAAATCCATAAGTAGCAAGTGGATATTTAAGATGAAATTGAGGCCTGATGGTACAATTGATAAATATAAGGTAAGACTTGTGATTAGAGATTTTAACCAAAAGAAAGGTGTTGATTATTTTGATATTTATTCTCCCGTGACTAAAGTAGCGACCATCAGAACTCTTATTGCTCTAGTTGTTATTCACAGTTTAGTGGTACACCAAATGGATGTCAAAACTGCATTTTTAAAAGGTGATTTAGAGGAAGAAATCTATATGACTCAACCTGAGGGTTTTGTAGTCCAAGGACAAGAGGATAAAGTATGCAAATTGAAAAAGTCTTTATATGGACTTAAACAGGCACCTAAGCAATGGTATCAAAAATTTAATTTCACATTAATAGATAATGACTTCGTTGTTAATTGATCTGATATTTGTGTTTATTCTAAAATGATAGGTGATGATAGGCGAATTTACACGCCTATATCAATATATTTTGCCCATATTTTAGCTTAGTTTTGAGAACAAAGTATATATTTCATGCACTTTTAGTCCTTTTTCCTGTAAATGAGCTAACGAACATGATTAGTAAAGTTTCAGGTATAAATGATGCAGAATTCAGCATTTTATGGCTTACTTGACGCAAAAGAAAGCTCACGAAGGAAGGGAAGGGAGTTTACACGCCTAAGGACCAAAACTGCTGCATGGAAAATCTGTCCCGGGCTAAAACAACATTTCTGAAGACTTTGGGGATTTGCAGTAACTTAGTTGGATTTGGAAAATGATACATTAACCTAGTACAATTGGGTTATGTATTTCATTAGTTTATTTGGATTATGATAATGTTACATTAACCTAGTACAATTGGGTTAAGTATTACATTAGCCTAGTAGGATTTGGTTAGATATTTTATTTATCTAGTAGGATTAGGATATGGGTATTATAAATACCCTATCATGCTAGAGATTTTTAGGAAGGAATTTGGGTGGGGAGACCACAATACTTTCTTCCATCTCTCTCATCTTCCACTACAAACAATTCTACAACTCTTCTAATCTTTCCATTAATTCTATTTTTCTTCTTCTACTCTTCTATTCTTAAATTCCACAACAAGAGAATCGTTACTTTGCCTAGGAATTCACGCCTCACGCCTACCACCTAAGCTACACGAAATTACTCAATCTTGTGGTATAACAACAATGTCAATCGTGATCTCCTTCGCATTCATGGGTAACTAAACTTCTCTGTTGGGGTTATGGAAGCCGTATGAGATACTATCTATTGCTGTGAGTTTGTGAGTTCGTGACACGTATACTGCTTATATCATTATTCTCTTCATCTTAGTCTACATTCTTTGTGGTTGCAAACGCAAGAATACGCCAGTATAACATTTAACTTGTTCGAAAGAAAGGTTATCTGTCTGGAAAAGAGATAAGGTCAAGGTAGTAGGGTCACCCCCTAAAATTCCCTACTAAAAAGCTAGTGCCGTAACTGGACTAACCTCTTGGAGAATTCGTACCGTTAGACACGCTTTAAGCTCGAAAGAGTTAAAGTGAAATAATCCTCGAATAGGTCGAAAGACGCCTGGATTTACCATCGAATACAATTCTCTATACGCAGTTGCATGTCAGAATTCTACACACTCATAGCCAATAGAGACGTATACCTCAGAAGGTGGACATAACCCCAACGCCTCAATTCTCATTGTTTACAACTTACGTAACAAACTTTCTCTTTTACTTTGCTATTTTCAGCTTTTATTTAATTATTTTGGTGACACATTACAAATCCCCCCTTTTTACGAGACTTGCACCAAAAGTTTAGTAATTTTGCTTACTTGTTGGCCAAGTTATTCCCTGTGGGATCGACACCCAACCCTGTTGGGTTCTATATTTGCTAACGACCGCTTTACACTCCTACGAGAGCTGTAGATTGAGCGTTATCAAAATCATATTGTGTGATTATATGTTTATATGTGGATGACATGTTAATCTTTGGCCCTAATATGAATGTTGTAAATGAGCCTAAGAAGTTTTTATTTTCTAAATTTGAAATGAAATACCTCGAAAAAACCGATGTGATTTTAGGAATAAAAATCAAAAGAATTGTTAATGTTTTATCTTTGTATCAGTCTCATTATATTGAAAAGATGTTGAAAAGGTTTGATTGTTTTGATGTGGTTTCAGTGAGAACTCCTTATGATCCTAGTATACACTTGAAAAAAATAGAGATTCTAGTGTTTCTCAAACTGAATATGCTAAAATAATTGGGAGTATAATATTTCTCATGAACTATACTCGGCTTTATATAGCTTATGTTGTTAGTAGATTGAGTAGATATACTCATAATTCTAGGAGTGAACACTGGAATGCTCTTCATCGTTTGTTAAGGTATCTGAGAGGTACTATGGATTGGTGTTTGTATTTTAATAAATTTTCTGTCATTTTAGAAGGTTTTTGTGATGCAAACAGGGTGAATTACAATGATAAAGTTAGCTCTCTCAGTGGCTATGTGTTTACTTTGGGTGCAAGTGCTATTTCATGGAAGTCTTCAAAGCAGACTTGTATAGCACGGTCTACCATGAAATCTGAATTCATCGCTCTCGAGTTGGCAGGGCAAAAAGCTGAGTGACTGAGAAATTTTTTGACAGATATGCCTTTATGGGGAAGACAAGTATCACTAATCTCTTTACATTGTGACCACGGACGGCAATTAGGATTGCTAAAAATAGTGTATATAATGGTAAAAAGAGACATATTCGCATCAAATATGGCGCAGTTAAATAATTATTGAAACACGGTGTTATTTTCTTGGAATATGTAAGGTCCGAAAGAAATTTGGTGGATCCTATGACCAAAGGTTTGACAAGAAAAATAGTTCTTGAATCGTCGAGGGGGATGGGACTAAAGTCCATGGATTGAGGTAATATGGTGGATACCCATTTGCAGTCAAACGAAGCCATATAGGCCTTCAATAAACACTACATATCCTATTCCTATGGCGTGAGGTAGTGTATTATAAGGTTAAGCTTATTTTTACTCTTAATGATCCATAACCTTAAATTGGTCTATGAGATAGACTCGATGGATCACCTATGTGAGTATAAAAAACTGGTCACCTTTTTATGAAAGACTTGGGTTGTCTTTCTAGAGCACTCATGAGATCCAAGATTTGTGTGCATGACCATAAAAATACTTTATGAGTATCGCGGAGTTTGCATAAAATCAAGGATATGGTATGTGTTGTGGGGGTCTCAGCTTATATCCATTCTGTTCAAGAGTACTTCACCTTGTGGATATTTGTTGTTGCCTCATTTTACCACGTATCAATTCAAATCGAAAGATATTGATACTTAAGTACATGTTTCTTTCTTTTGCCTAGAAATTTTTTCTTTGCATTTTATGGGGGACTGTGAGATTTTTCGTTCATGAATGAGCATACAAACACTGAATTCATTGTATTCATTTCTCTTCAATTAATTGTACAGATTAAAATATAAAAGGTTCAGGGCTGGTAAAAATAAATTTGCATTCATTCTCTCAAATTAATTATCGTGATAAGAGTTAAAGACATACATTCTTTAATGAAACAAATGTCTTATATGCGATATCAATTGATCTTATTTCTTCACCAAAACGTACATTCCCACACCTATATAATTGTGCTCTTCACTTGATGAAAGAAATCATCCACAGAAAGAAATACCATTTTCCTTCTCTTGTCTTTCTTTCTTAATTATTTTCTCCTTATTGGTATTTTATTCCTTGGGAATTTCTGGGCAATAGTTTGTGCTAGGGGTGGGCATTCTTAAATTCGGTTCGAGTTTGATTTTTTTATTTTATTTTTTTCGATTATAAAATTAGGTGTACCAAAAAATCAAACCAAATTAGTTTTGTTCAGTTTGATTTATGTAAATTTCTGTTCGGTTCTATTCGGTTTAATAATTTTAGTTTTTCGATTTTGGGCCTGTTTAATGGGCTAATTATATTTGTAAATCGAACTGGTTTAACTTTCTTACGTTAAAGAAAAATTAATATAAACTTGTAAAGTCTTCTAGGTGACAAATGAGAATAATCACCTCTAATGCAAAAATTAGATGAAGGAATATATATTAATTTTTGGTTGCAAAAAGTAACTTTCGATTTTAATTGCTGAATGTATTTGGATTTTGGGGCTTTGGGTTTTAGGCAGTAGTGAGTTGTAGCTAAAGCCTAAATAGCTAATGGTCTTAGATATTATAAATATTAAATAATAAATATTATATATATATATATATTAATATTTATATATATATAATAATTAAAAAAAGTGTATTAATTTGGTTTATTTTGATTTAAACCAAATTACGTCAACCTAAAAACCGAAACCAAAATGCTGAATTTATAAAAAAATAAATCAAAATCAAACCGAAAATAAAACCGAAACCGAAAAACCAAAATACTTCAGTTCGGTTTGGTATTTTGGTTTTTTGATATTTATGCCCACCCCTAGTTTGGGCAACTCCAAACTTCCAGCCACAAGTGCATGTGTTTAGAAGTAGCTGTGGAACCTTGGGGAGCAACCGACTAGAAGAATTTTCACCAGAGTCGGGCCGAAATTGCTTTCAAGGCAGTGACTTACGACGACATAGTGTTTGTGACAACTCTCTTACTATTACTAATTTCTATCCAATATATATATTGTAGTGATATTTTCTAACGGTCATTAATCTTTATTTTTGTCCTATATCTTAAAATTATCATTGTATTCTATTATGTTGTTATTTGAAACTATTTTATTTTTACTCATTAAAAATGATATCTTAATTATAATAGTAATAATTTATTAACTATTTCTTTTGGGAAGGTAAATTGCATAGTATGATAGTCATAAATTTTAAAAAATTGTTATTCTTTTATTATTTGAAAGGTAAGATTTTAGAGTTGATTTCATCATATAATAACTTTTGTTTAATTGCATTATTACTACTTGTAAAATGATGTTAGGAGTTTTGATTTCTACAAAAAATATTTAATCACGTTTTAAATTTTTTTAGAAATTATTAATGTATTTTTTAAAATAATTTTGTATTTATTATACTATTTTTACTATATTATAAATTTAAAATTAAGGATTTATTAGGCTTATGCCCCATGCCGCAAGGCTTACGCCTCGCTCCGTGGTATGTGAAATGTCTCGCCTCATGTTCCTACCTTTTAAATACTATTTCTTCCCACCCGATCCTGTATCAATAATAGAATCTCATAATCAAGAGACATTCACACTCAGAAGAGAAGTTTCAATCAATGTGCATCAAATACTATAGACTTGCCCTTATTTTCTTTACCTTAGTATTCAAACAGTCAAACTAGGATCACTATAGGACTTTTCTCGGCTTGTAATGTAGGCTTAGGAGTTGGTATGGTACATAGGGACATATCAAGTGACTAAGCCTCCTTGGCACTACATTAACCTTGGGGTCTCACTTACTAGCCAAATCTTCACTTTATTTCTACCCTTATTTCTTTCTTCTTATTTTAATGCACATTCAGGTTGGGTGTGGTCTTTTATTCTTTCTATTTCACGTTTTCTCAATTTTTTTCTTTATTTTTCTTTTCTTTTTCTACCACACCCAACCTTACTAATTTTTTCTCTTATTTTATCCTTTCACATACCCATTTTACACTATGCACCCCTATGATAGCCACCCTCAACTTAGCCATTTTGCCTGAGTTGAGGTTCACAATGTCTAAGGAGAATTAGAGATAAAATAGGTTCATTGTAATACAAATGAAAAGGTGAATAGGTGAAAACAAAGAATAGGCTACAAGGCTCTAAATAGGGATCAAAGGATACTATTTCACACATGGAAGGTCATTTAAGCTAAAAGTGAACTAAAATAAAAAAATGGCCTATGATCCTTTCCTAGCCGACTATTTTTCAACCTAGGCAAGACTAACTAGGCAAGTTCTGAATTCAACACACAAAGGGAACTAGATAGTATCTCACACACACATCGCACAGATTCAATATTACAACTACTACCTATCTGGTTCATGCAATTATTAACAAGTGATTATCATATCCCTAATTCTAATGCCATACCAATATCCACATTGTTCACACATATATTCAGTCACACAGTTCTAAAACATAACTTTCAGAGGGGTATCATTTTTCTCAAAAATCAATGAAAAACATGACTACTTCCCTAAATACATAAAAATCTCCTAATTACACAAAAACAAAACACAATACTACATAAATTATCCTAGACATGCTGGTTCTACAACTATACCACGACCAATAAAAAAAAGCATGACAAGAAAAAACCACAGCGGCTATGGTATCTCCTATCCCAACTAAAAAACTGTGCACTATCCTCAATGTGAGAAAATAATACAAAACAAAGGGAAGTGAGAATATACCTGGGATGCACTAGGCGCTCGTGTCATGAGCATCCCCAGATAGGGGCATATCAGCTGGCAGAGGTAGTGGTGGTGGCGGTGCTTACTAGAGGATGCACCCGCTGTTATATTTATACGCCTTTGCCTATCAATTACAGCAGTCTCCATCGAATCGTGTCTGGCCCTTTTAACAGCCTAGTCATATGGCATATTAGGATCCTACAAGTCTCCAATATGACCTCTCTTGGCCCCAACTGTTGGGACCTTCTCATCATCTTCCGGGAAGAAACCAAACTATCTCGGTGCATGTAGAGGTGATATCTGGACCACTAGGGTGTAAATAAGGGAGTGGCTGCAACACGGCTTTCTGCAAGAGATCATACCTCTGCTCGTAATATATCAAAATCCTCTCATATCTGGGCTAGATCCGCATATTTGTCTCTGTGAATCGGGTTGCAACCAATCTCTCAAACTCATCCAGATATGTCTGGAAGTCAATACGTAGCTCAGAAAGTACAACTCTCTGTGCGTCCTACCATCTGACCTCTGTCTTCTTGAATCTGGTCCTAACCCATGATCTCATCTGCTCATAAAGGGTAGTCATCTCGGTCTCAACAACCCTCAACCGAGCATCAGTGGCTCTCTGGCTGTCCACTAAGTTCTGCAAAACTCTCTAGATGTAGTGACTATTCTTGTAGTAGGATTTGTAGTGGATGGGCGAGTAGGCTCTGAAGATACACCAACCGTCTCTAAGGTTGAAGCCGAGGCTAATGAAGAAATAGATGGTGTCCCCTTTCCCTGTGTACTCAAATCTGGAGCCTCTCTCTACTCTCTTATATCCATATCAACACTAACACCCACATCACCTCCATGTGCATTATCAAGTTCTGAGGAAACTGGTGGCCCCTTCGCCTGGACCTTAGGTACTGCGACTGGCTCTGTTGATCTCCTGGGAAGGTATGGTTGTGCTAGAGCCTTCATACTCTTTATCCACACTATCATCGTAGCACATTCCCTCTTATTTACACCCGGTAACTCAAGTACACCAGCCTCGTTGCATAGTCTCTAAATCATCCAAGGAAATAACAGATTAGTCAGCTATCCAAATGCAATGTCATGGATCTCATGTCGGAGGATAGCATCAAAATCAATAGCATATTCGTCTATCATACAACAAACCAGGGATACTCCCTCCCAAGTCAACAAATTATCCTAAGAGGTAGGGAACAATCGGTATCTGATCAGCAACGACCAAAACTTAGCCTCAAAGGTCAATATACTCTTCTTAATCAGACCATGCCCCTCAATCCATGGGGTAGAATCACCCAAAGGTGAAATATAATTGGCTATCCACCTAGCCATCTCGACCCATTCTTATTTGTGCTCAGCCTCCCACATAATATGTCGATCACGTTTGAATCTCAGTCTGTAGTTGAACTCAACTATAGGTTTGAGATTGATATAATTTGAACAAAAAATGATTCAGCAAATAGTCTCTACTAACTAATCAACTCTGACCCCTCTACAAATGTATGATCAAGCTGTGGCTGCTCTACAAATTTCACTAGGCCTGGAGCTCTACGCATAGAGCGAACTACTATAGCTCGGTAAGATACATAAAACTCACGTACCAAGGTCGGTCTGTAAGAACTGAGTGGTCTGGTCATCCACTCTAACTAATATCAATCGAATGCAGTCCGTAAGTATAGTACTCAACTCAGCCATGATAGATCAATCTAGCGCTCCTCTTAAATAATCCTCTTAGGCTTTCCTACCTCTGAAATACGACTGTCCATCTCAAATATATCCCGCATATCCTCTACACACCACCTTGGATATTCCTCCTTAAAAGGTTCTCTCAAGTTATGTATGGGTGCGAGGCTCTATCCCTGCTATACTGATGCATCGTGGAAAGCCTTTTTTATACCCTTCTCAGACTAGGGTACATCTGACTGTTGTACATATGTGGTGGTACCCTCCTTAGACTGAGGTACCATTGACGAATCCTCCTACTCAGCATACTCATATAAATCTTAGGATCCCTCCTCAGACTGGGGGTCCTGAGCTGTAACCTGCGGAGTAGACTCAGAATATGTCTTCTCCTCCTCATCATCATCATCTGGTGAAGGAGTGTGTGGGGGTGACATCCATGCTGAATTCATCCTTGGTCGGGATGCAACTACGTGAGCAACCTGGCGTATCTTCCCTCTAGTAACTCTGCATGTCACCCCTACTGTAGTGTCTTTATGTCGCTGGATCGGGTACTCATCCGCTGAACCACTAGGCTCGGGAGAATTTGCCCATCTCCTCAAGGTATCGACCTTCTTCTTTGCAGCTTTAGGTGCCATATGTACCTGAAAAACCAGTTGTTACTTTCCAATAAAAATAAGGGATAGCAAAAGTTGATGAAAAAATCAAAATTCAAAAAGTTCTAATTTTTCCTCAATTTTCACTCTCTTATAACCTATTTGAAATCCTAAAAAGTCTAATGTACACACATAAATCAAGAATCATGATTTTCAAAGAAAACTCAACATGTTCAACTTGTAGTATTACTCTACCCCTTTAAGTTCAACTTGTAGTATTACTCTACCCCTTCAAGTTCAACTTCCGGTTAGGGCCTAACCTTAGAATTCAATTCAAAACAAGGCCCTACATTATAATTTTAGGTTACTTCAAGGATCCTATATACAAGCATGGTAGAATCTATATATGTTGCATAGGAATACATATATAAACTTGTTTAAACAATAAATAGATCAATATATAACCATTAGAAGCCGATAAAGTTACCTCTTTTATGATGAACTGGAAGTGAATAATGAAGAACTCGAGCAAAATTAAAGTTGGAGATTGTTTTTAGGGTATTGGGACAACTTGGTATCTCAAACAAGTATCAATTTGGTCTTTACTTAAGTGTGGGGTTAGTTTATGTTTTAAGAGGAAAGTTTGAATTCCAACAGAAAAGTGAAGTTTTGAGGATTTGAATGAGTTAGAATGAGGTTAAGGATGTTTAAATAAGGATGGGGGCTGTTTTAAGTCATATATATGCGTTGATGGGCCAAAAGTGTTTATTAAAATATAGGCCCACTCATGACCTAGCCGCAGTAGCTACTTGCGCCTGCCACCTGCGGCCAGGCATGGGGCGCAAGTGCCACCTACGGCTAGCAGGTGCAGGCGCAAGTGTAGGGCCAAAAATTTTAGCCCGCTTTCCTGCAATATGGACTTGGCTTTTTGATATTTTCCAACTATTTGTGGTCCCGTAACCTAAGTTTATGATCCCAAAGGTATGATTAGGTGCCAAAGTCCACAACCCTCCATTCTCATCCTCAAAATGTTGACTTTTTAACTTATTGCTCAACTTACCTAGTCCATGTGGGACTTGTGACCATGATGAATTGGTCACATAATCCCCTTACTTGAAATCGATGAATGTAGCATTCTTATCATATTTCGGGCAAGTTTATAAGCTAAAACCTAAAAAAACAACAAAAATATAAAAACTAAAATAGTGGGTTGCCTCCCACTTAGCGCTTGATTTAACGTCGCGGCAAAACGCGGCTGTGTTAGTTACTCATCCTTAACCAACAAGCCCATATTTTGCCTCCTATACAATGCTTAATTTAATATCGCAGCACGATATGGGTATCTTGATTACTCTGAATTCATCAAGATACCCAAAAGAGTACCCTCTAGTGTCATCAATATAATCGATCACTGATACCACCCTCATGCCAGTAGGCTACTTCATTAATTTTTAGATGTTAAATATGGCCTCCTCACCATTGACTCTGAATTTTAACTCTTCTTTCTCCATGTCAACCATCTCTCTATATGTTGCCCTAAACGGTCTCCCTAATATAATGGGATCTTGGTGTCAACCTCACAGTCCAAAATGACAAAGTTTGCCGAGATTATAAATTTGTCCACTCCCATAATCACATCAAAAGAGATTCCTACAGGTCTCTTCATTATGTGGTCGACCATCAATAACCACATTGAAGTCGGTTCCGGATGGTTCAAACCTAATTTCTTGAATATGGCTAGCGGCATCACATTAATGCTGGCTCCTACGACATATAAGGGTTTGGTGAATCGAGATGAACCAATAGGGTCACCCTTTTTCTAAGCTAAAGACCTCGTAGTGACTACACTATAGTGGTGCAAGCTATCAACATCCTCAATCGTCGCTTCTTTCTTCCTATGACTAACTGTTTCATAATCCTGACATATCCAGGCATCTTCTCCAATGCCTCGAGAAAAGGAATATTCAAGCTCAACTTTTTCAGCATCTTAATAAATCGCTTAAATTTTCCTTTCTCTCATTTCTGCTTCAGTCGCTAAGGAAAAGATGGGGGTAGCCTCAGAATTTATCTTATTTTCTGCTCAACAATCGAACCCTTACCATTTTTCTTAGCAACTGCATCATCACCACTTGTTTCCTTTTTTGGCTCCACAACAGGTACCTCATCATCATCATCTTCTGCCACAGGTAGTGGGGGATCTATAGTAGTAATACCACTCCTCATAGTAATGGAAAGAACATAACTATTATTTTACAAATTCTGTACAGTGTTTCTCGGAAGGGTACTTGGTTGTCTCTGGTTCAGAGTTGTGTACATCTGCCCGAACTGGTGCGCCAACTACCTGATAACATTTGCATAAGATTCGACCTTTTGGGTCAACCTTGAAATATCATCCTTAATCTCTTTAAGGCTGATCTCCTAATTTTCTTAACCCTTCACCAGCTTAGATAGCATCTCTTTCATTCTCAATTCTGCATCTCATCTACCAGGCAAAATGTACCTATCTCCCTTCTCTTTGTAGTCATACTTTTTCCTCCAGTCACCATCTCACTCTCTACTATAGTCTCTATATCTGTCAAAGTAGTTCTGACCTTGGTTAACCTTTTCCTTGGTCTTGAAAACTAGCCAACTGATGATCCATATAACTTTCTTCCTTCTCCAATTTTGACTCATTAGATTTGGAAGCTGACCCCTGTCTTACTAATACATTTACTTTCTCGGAAGTCGCTACTATAAATTGCTTTTCTAGTACCCCTAGATCAGTTCGTAGCAGTGCAATTTCTTGCATTACTAAATCATTAGCTACTTTTTGGTTGCAGGAGGTGCCAATAACATATGTATCAAATCCCCTCTCAGCCTCCTGAGTTTACCACTTTTGATTAGTGAGTGAAATCTGATCTAGCATCTCCGACGCTGCCTCTCAGTCAAGTCTTATAAAGGCTCATCCAGTTATGGTGTCTTCCATGACTCTTGAGCTGATGGTCAAGTCTTGGTAAAATATCTCTAATAAGCTCGTCCCTGACAACTGATGTTTGGGCACCATAGTCAAATTCTTCTTAAACTTGAACCATGCCTCGTACATAGATTCTGACTGCAGCTGCCTAAAATTATATATCTCATCCTTAATCTGCAGCATTCTAGATAGAGAAATGAACCTGTTCAAAAATTACCTGTGCAACTCATTCTATGTAGTGATAGATCCTCTTGGCAGTTCCCCTAACTGTATATGATTTTTATGTAAGTGAGAAGGGGAACAACCTTAGTCTAAGCTCTTCCTGATTCACCCCTATATTTGTATACGAATTGTAGATCCCAATAAAATTGGCAAGGTGCAAATTTGCATCATCTGTAGGTAGACCCACAAACACACCCTTTAGATTTAAGAGATGGATCATTGCGCTCATTATGTTATACTTGATATATAGGGATAAAATAGGAGGTATAATGGCTCTAGTCTCTACCGACTCAATGTATCCCAAATCTTCTTCATCATTTATATATGGATGATCATACTGATATACTGAGATTACTTGAATATAGGCACCTCTCGATCTATTCTAATTTCTATCGAGTGTTGTTCGATGGTCTGCTTCCTGTCTCTTCTCAACTAGCTCTGCCTCCCAAGATACCCGCTAAGCTTATTTCGTTGCCCTTCTCTCATTCTCTTCTTGAGCTAAAAGTTGACTGGTCTGACGATTAATAATATCCTATACTCCTATGGGAGGAGGGGGAGGTATAACATCATGAACCCCTTCGGGATTATCATCTCTTTTCTATTCCACCATCCTACTAGATGTTTGTAGGATCCTCTTTGGATTCAAATTCACTGGGAATAAGGGATTGGCTCTACTCCTTGTGCTAAGAATACACCGGCGTATGCCTAACTAAGAACAAAAGCTAAGAGAAAACCCAAAAATTGCACCAACTTTAAATCACAAATCAACATCATAGTCCCCAACAACGACGCTAAAATTTAGTGATATCCAAGATATACCTCCTCTTAGAAGATGATATGGTTGCTGCTAAATATAGTAACCCAACAAAGATTGGGTTCGAATACTAAGGGATTACGTGGACTCATAGCTCTCAGTTGTTGTAATCAACCGGCGAAACTGGAAAAGTAAATGGGGGGGGGGGGGGTTGAGCATCAATGTCTAACAAGTAGAAAAAAACAACTTCGATTGTAATCAGTTGTGATGCTAGGATTGTGTTCCCCTGATTTCTCAATTCTGTAGGCTTATCATGCTATGTTGAACCAACCTGATAACTTGCATGCAGAATTGATAAGTTATTTACCTTCTACAGTCTTTTGGACGAGCAGAAGGATTTCACCCTTTACCTTTTGAGTCTCAGGATGTCACTTTACTAACCCTTATATTGATCCTAATTAACCGTTACCTTTTGAGTCTCTAGTTATTAGATGAAATCTAACCATATTATGTAGATAAAACTTAGAAGCGTGGATTGACAGCTAAACTCCAAATTACTATTGTCATTATCTTTTCCTAGTCACTACTCCTCTTTTGGAATAAGTAGCAATAATCTAGGCGGGATCCTAATGTGTTCACCCATTAAGAAAACTATTATATTGAAGATAAAATAATACATGCATGGATATCGGTTCAGAAAAACAATAGCACTTTCCCTACTTCATCAATCTGCCAGGGTTTCCACAACCCTAGCTATAGGTTTTTAGCTGCTCATGCTTGTAAAATAATCAAAAACATTCATGATTGAAAGCATCGATAAAATCACAATAATAAGAAGTAGAAAAACGAACAATCGTAACTGAATTAATCAACTAAATTTAATACAAGAGAATCCTAAGATCAAAATCTAATAGTTGAATCAAAATATGTTTATAAATATCAAAAGTGCGTAACTCCTACTAAAAAACACATTAAGGGTATTTATAGTACATGAGGAATCCCTAAAATCAAATCCCAAATAAAATAGGAGAAATAGGGTTGGTGGCCACTTATGGTCTCCACTTGCACCATGACCCTGGGTGCAAGTATCACTTGCGGCCTACAGGGTGGGCACAAGTAGCGACTTCAAGTGCTAGGACCAAAAATTCCTGCAGGTCAGCTCTCGAGATTTTGGACTTCTGGCACTTGATTTTCCCACATGCTATCTGTAAATGCTACATGCGATCCACATGTTTACTTAGCAAGTGTTGGGACTCATCTTTTCAACTCCCAAACATTCTTTGATCATGAATAAGCCAGAAAGTGTCCCAAACATCCATAATTTCTCTAATAAGTAGCCAAAAACACCTTTTTCATCTTTTTCATGAACTTAGCATCCAAAACATGATTTCTTGCAAAACATACCCAAAATGCATCATATCTAATAAAACAACCTCATAAAATTGCATATTTTTCTCGTTTTAAGCATCAAAAGTGTGTTATTTCTATAGCACGTCAGTTAACTAGGTGTAACACTCCAAAAGTATCTATAATTATACATCAAACTTAGAACAAAAACCAACAGAAAAATTTGAATTTTCTTCACAAAACGACCTAGAACACAAGTCTTGCTCAGTACCAATAACTCGTTGAGTGGACCCATTTTGAGTGACAAGCCAAAAGTTCTGAAAGACGAAATTTTTATCTAGTGACAATGACTTAGTGACCACGAGTTGTTAGAGTAAAGCACAAGTCATTGGATGACTCATTATGATAAAGAACTTGCGAGTTGATATTTTATCCAAAGGTAACGAGTCTCAATAATGAATCATCATCAGACACAATAATTCTTAAGTTACTAGTCATACCTAAAGCCTAAAATCTTGTCCAGTCTACATAATTCATGGGATGACTCGATGGTTCAGGTAATGAGTCATACCCTGATTGGTGAGAACTGTTTCCAATAAGATTAGTTATGTTTTATTTGGGGTATTTTTATATTTTCCTAAATCTATAGACCTATACTATGTTTTCTAATGTTTTTTTAGGAGGATATTAAAGGGGTATTAGCATACAAATCCCTTATTCACTCCCCCTTGACCTTTCAGATAGAAAACAAAAAGGAGATTCAAAGTTTCAAGAAATAAACTAGGGTTTTTCTTCAATTTTCAAGGAATTCAAGTGTGAGTTTAAATCATTTCCAAGATTTTTTTGTCACGCCCTTTGACTCTGAGTGATAAGCTCGTAATTTGTTTTCATCAAAGTTTTGAGAGTTTGAGTTAGGGGTTTGTCCTTTGATTAAGTGCAATAATCCTACTGCCCTCAACCTTTCAAATAATTGAGCCAAAGGTTCAATAATTGGTGTGTCGGTATGGTTATTACTGTCATCATGATTTGGACATGGTCTTGGTGCATATGTTGGTCTATTCAAGTGGACTATAGCTTGGATAGAGGAATATGGTCTTGGTTCTACTGATATCTTACTAATTGAGTATGACCAGGTTTGGTGCTTTGTTAGAGGGTTGAGACTTCCTCTTTGTATGACTACTCAGAGTTTAGTTGTAGCTGGTAAGTCTTTTACTGAGGTTTCTGATTATGCCAGACTATGGAGAAGATACATTCTAAGGCCCAAGTAGGCAGCAATAAGAGATTATATCACCAGGGTACTTTCAGTGGGAGTCAAAGTGGCTCACAACTAAGAGGTAGAGATTCTCAGAGTAGGTACCTTCCACGCCAGTCTTATCTGTATCAAGATCAGTCTAGTAGACCTATTCATGTTGCACTTTAAATTACTAATGGAGGTTAGCCCAACTATAGTAATTATAGTGGGTTGAGTAGTATCCAATCTTTGAGAGGCATACCTTTTTGGTTTTCTAGTAAAGGTAACTATTTAGGGTTAGCTAGATTTTTTGGATAAAGTATAGTTCCTAGAGCGTGCTATGATTATGGGTTCACCGACCATTATTCTAGAGAGTGTCCCCATTATAGGGTAGTTGTTCCTACAGTGCAGAATGTTCAACTAATTAGGGAAGTTTCACCCTAGATTGTGGTGGTATGTAGGATTATAAGGGAGGTCCCTAGGGTTCTCGAGGAGGTCCTCAAGCAAGTAGAGCAGGTGGTCGGTCAGTCAGCCAACCAGGTGGTGAGCGAGGTCATTTGTATGCTAAACCTGGTAGGTTGGAGGTAGAGTTTTCGGATGTTGTTATTACAAGTATTATTTTAGTGTACCGTTAGCTAGCTATTATTTTTTTGATTTAGGCTCCACTTATTTATATGTGTCTGCTTATTATGAACTGTGGTTAGAATTATATTAGGAGTCTTTATATGTGTCATTATATGTATCTACTCCCACGTTGATTTTTTAGTACTGGATTGAGTCTATAAATTATGTGTTGTGACCATTTGAGATTTTGATACTCAGGCTGATCTTTTTGTGTTAGATATGGTAGACTTTGATGTAATTCTGGATATGGACAAGTTATCCCCTTATCATGCGGTTTGGGATTATTTTTTATGTTCAGGCTAGGAGATTGGTGTCGAGGGGTTGTGAGTCTTATCTTGCTTAAGTTTGTGATGTTAGTGTTGAGAGTCCTTCACTTGATTCTTTTTCTATTGTTCATGAATTTTCTGATGTTTCCCCTACCAACCTACATGGCCTTCCTCCTAAGTATGATATTGAGTTTGCTATTGATCTTGAGTCGGGAACTCGACTTATTTCTATGGTACCTTACCACATGACTCCTGCTAAACTTAAGGAGCTAAATTATCAATTTTGGGATCCTCTAGGTAAGTGTTTTATTAGATTGAGTTTATCTTCTTGTGGTTCTCCCATCTTGTTTGTGAAGAAAAATAATGGTTCTATTTGTATTTGTATCGATAATAGGCAACTGAATAAGGTGATAGTGAAGAATAAGTATCCTATGCCTCGTATTGATGATTTACTTGACCAACTTTAGGAAACTATGGTGTTCATTAAGATTAACTTGAGATTTGACTACCATAAGTTGAGGATTCGGGTTGAGGACATCTCTAAGACAACCTTCAGTACTCGTTTTGGCCATTATGATTTCCTGGTGATGTCTTTTAGGTTGACCAATGCCCCAACCGCGTTCATGGATTTGATGAGCTGAGTGATTTGGCCTTATTTGGACTCTTTTGTGATCGTTTTCATTGATGATATCCTTGTGTATTAGAGGAGTAGGAAGAGCACTGGTAATATTTAAGGATTGTGCTCCAAACTATGAGAGATAATAAACTTTATGCCAAATTTTCAAAGTGCAAGTTTTGGCTCGAGTATATTACATTCCTAGGACATGTGGTGTCTTAAGATGGGACTAATATAGATCTAGCAAGATTGAGGCTATTTGTGACTGGGACAAGCCTACATCTCTAATTGAGGTTTGTAACATTATTGGTTTGGCAGGTTACTATAGGTGGTTTGTTGAAGGTTTTGCTACTATTGCAACAATGATGACTAGGTTGAATAGAAAAAAGATTACTTTTCAATGATCCAAGGAGTGTGAGTCGAGCTCTATGAGGCTCAAGGGCTTGCTCACTTCATCTCTTATTTTGACTATTCTTGCTGAGTTTGAGGGGTTTATCATATTTTGTGATGCTTCTAGTGTTTATTTGGGTTGCGTTCTAATGCAACAGTATTGAGTTATTGATTATGCATCGAGGCATCTAAAGGTGCATAAGCACAACTACCTCACTCATAATTTAGATTTGGCAATAGTAGGTTTTGTGATTACGATTTGGAAACATTACTTGTATGACATTTATTGTAAGATCTATAAAGATCACTATAGTCTTCGACACCTTATGACTTAGAAGGAGCTTAATTCTAAATAACATAGATGGATAGAGTTGCTGAAGGACTATTATATATTGATTTTATACCTCTCTAGGCAAAGCGAATGTGGTGGAGGACTCCTTGAGATGAAAGGAGGTAAGCATGGCTAGCTTGGCTTCTATTTTAGTTTTTGAGTGGCCATTGTCTTAGGACATCCAGTACTTAGACAACTTGATGGTTCAACTTGATATTTTAGACTTTGGGTGGATCCTTGATTGTGTTGAGGCCAGGTCTACCTTGATTGAGCACATTTAGAGTCGCCAATTTGAGAATAGTAGGCTTTGTGGCATTTGTGGATCAGGTTCTAAAGGGTTAGTCCACGAGAGCTGCCTTTGATTTAGAAGATATTTTGAGCTATGACACCCACATTTGTGTTTCGAGGGTTGGAGACCCGATTTAGTTGATATTGTGGGAGGCTCATAGTTCCAAATATTTTATTCAGCCTGGTACAACTAAGATGTATAGAGATTTTAGACAATTTTATTAGTTGATTGGCATGAAGGGAGATGTAGCAGAATTTGTAGCTCGTTGTCTATGTTGTCAGCAGGTAAAGGCTAAACATCAAAGGCCCGGTGTCTTGATCCAAAGATTACCTGTTGATGAGTGTAAGTGGTAGAGGATCACCATGGATGTTGTTAGTGTTTTACCTTGCACTTTCCGTGGTTTTGATGATACTTGGGTCATTGTAAATCAATTGACCACGTTGACTCATTTTCTCTTTATTCAGAAGTCTTTTAGAACTAAGAGGTTCACTCGTATCTATGTTCCTGAAATAGTTCACCTGCATGGAGTACCCATATCTATTATTTTAGACAGATTCTTGGTGTTCACCTCTAGTTTCTAGAAGATTTTTCAGGAGGAGTTAGGTACTCAGGTCGCCCTCAGCACTATTTTTCACCGTCAGGCCAATGGGCAATCGGAGAAAACTATTCAGGTTCTTAAGGATATGATTTGTACATGTGTTATGGACTTTGGAGGTTAGTGAAAGTCTTGGTGGAGTTTTCCTATAATAATAGCTACCGTTCGAATATTGAGATGGCATAATTTGAGGCATTATATGGTAGGTATTGTCAATCTTTGATAGGCTTGTTTGAGACCTTTAAGGTTAGGCCCAGTGGTACTGACTTTCTTCGTAAGTCATTGGATAGATTTAGGATGATTCAGGATAGGTTAAAGGCAACTCAGAGTAGAAAGAAAAGTTTTGTTGACCATAGACTTCGTGCCTTAAGATTCAGAGTTAGTAACTAGGTTTTCCTGTGAGTATTACCTATAAAAGGCATGATGAGGTTCGAGAAGAGGAGAAAGCTCAGCCCTACGTATATTGGGCCATTTGAGATACTTCAGACAATTAGAGAGAAGATAACTTATGAGTTAGCCTTTCTCCTAGATTTTTCAGTTGTTCACCCAATTTTCCATGTCTCTATATTACGGTGTTATATCCTAGATGGTTCTTATGTTCTTCTATAGGACTCTATACTAGTGGATAAGAGATTGATCTTCACAGAGGAGATGGTTCTCATATTGGCTAAGGATGTCAGGCATTTGTGCTCTATAGATAGTCCAATAGTTAAGGTTCAGTGGCGACACCGCCCAGTCAAGGAGGCCACTTAGGAAATTAAGAGTGAGATGCGGGCCCAATATCTCTAGTTATTCAAGACTTTAGGTACACCCTAATCCTTTACTTTAACGAATGAAAGTACTTTTAGTAGTAGTTATTGTAATGAACCTGCAGTTTATTTTTTGTATTTCCATACTATTTTATTGTTTAAAGCATTACCGTAGCTTTCTCAATTCATTTATGACTTGCTGGAGCTGGTAGTTAGGTTATCAAGCAGTTTCTTTGGATTTTAGAATCAATTCCTTGTTTTGATGTTCTTGTTGTTGAGAATTGGGTATCGGGATTAAACTTTAGGTTCCAATTTTTAATAGTTCTATTAGATCCAAAAAATCGACTTTAGGCTAGGGGAATCTTTGGTTTGGGTATTGAGGCTTTCAGACTCATCTTGGGCTATTGGGTGGATTTTGGTTAAAACAACCATTAGGTGTGCAATCCACATTTCATTGAAATGACCTCCGATAAAAAATTTGATGGTGTTGTTGAGTCCAAAATCTCAAATTTGGTAGGTAGCACAGTTCATTTGCATTCATGGTATTTCAAACAAATCTCAAGGGTCTGATCGAAAACTTGGCAAATGCCAAGTTCAGCTGGTACGGACCAAGAATGTCCTTTGCGTTCATGAGGCCTTGGACACATTTGTGAAGGCTAAGGCATTTTGGCTATCGCGATCATGATAAAATTTGTTGCGTTTGCGAATGCCAAGTTCACTGGATACCTCGTTATCTAGGCTATCTTTGCCTTCACGAAGAGTATCCTCTGGGCCAAATGAGGATTTCTTCTTTGTAATCATGGCGGAAAAACCACGTTCACAAAGAGTAAGCTGGGTCAAGGCTTGCATTCATGATGGGGTACCTACATTTATGATGAAGGGACCACTGACAGTATATATAGCTTTCAAACCCAATTTTTCTCCTATTTTTCAAGTTTCAACTTCCACTAAAATTTCTAGAGACATAAGAGAGTTGGAGGATCACATCGTGGGTGTTTTGGGTGAGTTGGAGAGTTCGTGAGCATGTTTTCTCCTAATGAATTATCATAAGTTTTCTTTAATTTCTTATTTAACTCTCTGCATTAATCTCAAAATCCTTAGTACTTTACAGGTTGATTCGAGGGAGTAATTATTCTAGGGTTTCAACCATTTTAAGGTAAATAATGTTACAACCCAAGACTACCGCTAGTCAAAATACGATGCTTAGATCCACAAGTGATCCCAATAAAATCCATGGTCTGGCATGACACTAAGAATAGTGAAAATAACTGATAAATCAATTATGCATAAGATGAACTAAATGATGAAATAAATACTCAAAATAAAGCCAATATCAATATCTGATTTTAAAACCACAAGCAGAAAACATCAACTGTATGTCAAAAATCCTCTACTAAGATGAGTTATTGGGACAAGTCTCCCGCTAACTCTAACTGTCTGCAACTAAAATTAAAGAAAAAAACAAAATGAAATATGGATACAAGCCCTCAGATGATGAGGACTCGCCA
This sequence comes from Capsicum pubescens, assembly GCA_030864215.1. Lineage (NCBI taxonomy): Eukaryota > Viridiplantae > Streptophyta > Magnoliopsida > Solanales > Solanaceae > Capsicum > Capsicum pubescens. Next base: position 101,252,491 of record CM061545.1, read on the forward strand.
AGTGTTGTTGTTGATGCGGTGGGAGATCGTACTAAGTGTGTTTCGAGTGCTGAGCATCAGAATCTATATTATGAGACAATATACAAAAAATAAAGCATGTGATCAGAACTTTAAATGTACTATGTGAGAAAGACAATAATTGATATAGGTTGAACATGAGATTTGTAATATGATAAACTAATGCAAGACCAAGTAATGAAAATATTTTGTATAATAAATTTAATAACTGAACACAAGGTCATGCAAATAGCTGAATTTGAAGTATAGACTATGGACTGTGGGAGATACTAATAACCAACATACCCTAATCTAAGATAACTGGGGTCCAACTTATAACCCTAACTGGAAGGGTGTTCAACACATTGCCAAAGGTATAAACATTGACTAACGTGGATCCACTAAACTGATGTCCGAAAGGACTAAGGTATCAAGTCGGCTCTGATAGGTGACCCTTTAGAACCTAAAGTAGCTCCTTAGTTTTGGAACTTAGGGACTTCTACAAAAGGTCTTAGGCTAACTGACGAGTGAGTCTTCATCCCTACGTCCACTTGGTGCTAAGCACTATTCCTAACTAAATAACACTAGTAACTGCAATGCTCAATGATAATAATAATAATAATCTGAAGACATAAATAAATGCATTATCTAAAAGAATTCAAAAACATGTGAGATGGAGGATCTTATATTCATAAATATATATGCATGAAATCCTAGGTCATCGGGTTTTCATAACCCCCCATCTCTGAAGAATGCAACTATTATGCCAATTTCATAATTTGAGTTAATTTAAGAAATTTAATAACTCAAGTCCAAACTTATGGATTTCACAATGTAACTAAATTTTGTGATCATGGACATGTAATAACACTGCAATTCATGATTAAGTGTAAGGGACTGAGATATCATGGAATTTCACGATATTCATAAACCCTAAATTGAGATAAAGAAACTGAACTGAAGAATAGGATAACTTTGGGACTCAATGGGTGAACCGAGACCCTTTGATGAAATCACACATACCTGGATATAAGAAACCTGATGAATTCTTTGAAAATGAAAGCCTAAAGAAGATCAACCCTAGCTCAACCTTGGGAAAAGAATTGTCTATTTTCTCTGGTTGCAACAAACTGTCAAATTTTTTTGAATAATCAGGGATTAGGATAATATTACCCTTAATAATCACCCTTGATATATCCTGAACGATGTATTTTTGATGTTAAAATAGTTGGAAAAGACTGATGTGCCCCTTTAAAATTTGTAACTAGAAGATGTTGGAGGGGACATACCGAACTTTCTCACAAAAATGGACCAACCCTCGATCGTGTATTGTACTCATGGTTAGGGGATGGATGAGAGATCTATATGATCATGATCATATGATCCTTGGTACAATTTAGGGATGAACCTACAATCGTACATTGGTTTGTAGGTTCGAAGGTTCAATCAGGATCATCTGTGGGACTCACGATCTTGCCTAGGATTGTGGTTTCAAAGCACAATCATGGTTCCCTCTCGTGGTTCGAAGGTATACTTGTCAACTTTCATATGTTGGGGTTGTTTAGATCATTTGAGACCATTGTAATATTGTATAACTTAACCATAATCATGGTTTGTCTCGTGACATCATTACATGATAGTGCTTTATTAAAATGGACATAACTTTTTACCCCAATATTGAATTATGGAGAAACTGGATGCATTGGTTATATAATTCAAATATCTTTTATTTGGTGGGTCTTGAGCTAAAATATGCTTTAGAATCTAGAAGTTATGCTGGTTTGAAGTTGATCATTTCTCAAGAAATCGATCTATAAGTGATAACGTACAAGCTACATCTCCTCTTAGAAGATGATATGGTCGCTACCAAATATAGTAACTCAAAGAAGGTTGGATTTGAATCCCAAGGAAATACATGGACTCGGGGATTTCAGATGCTATAATCAATGGGCAAAAACTATAAAAGTAAATGGGGGAATTTGAATGTCAATATCGAACAAAAAGCAAATATCAACTTCGGTTGTGATCAGTAGTGGTGAACACTAGGATTGTGTTCCCCGTGGCTTCTCAACTCCGTAGGCTTATCGTACTATGTTGAACCAAGCCGATACCTTGCATGAAGAATCGTTAAGTTATGTACCATCTATAGTATTTTGGATGAGTAGACAGATTTCACACTTTAACTTTTAAGTATCAAGATGTCGCATTACTAACCCTTATCTTTATCCCAATTAACTATTACCTTTTGAGTTTCTAGTTATTAGATGAAATCTAACCATCTTACATAGATAGTACCTAGTAGTGTGGATCGACAACTAAACTCCAAATTACTGTTGTCATTATCTTTTCCTAGTCACTATTTCTCTTTTGGAGTAAGTAGCAATAATCTAGGCGGGATCTTAACATTGGCCACCACTAATAAATTTATTATAGTGAAGATAATGCAATGCATGCCATAGGTATCAGTTCAATTCAACAATTGCACTTCCCCCACTTCGTCAATCTGCCAGGGTTTTTAGCCACCCATGCTTATGAAGAGATCAATAACATTCATAATTTAAAGTATATATGAAATCACAATGATAAGAAGTGTTAAAACCCACAACCGTAACTGAATTAATCAACTGAAGTCAATGCAAGATAATCCCAAGATCAAAATCGAATCTTGGAATCAAAATATGTTTGTGTATCAAAAGTGCGTAACTCCTACTAAAAAACATATAAAGGGTATTTATAGTACATAAGGAAACCCTAAAAACAAAGCCCGAATAAAATAGGAGAAAATTTGGTCGGTGGCTACATGTGGTCTATACGTACGTTTTGACCCTGGGCGCAGATAGCGGATGAAAAAGTTCTGCAAGTTCAGCTCTTGGGATTTTGGACTTCTGGCACTTGCATTGCCTACCTGCGGTCCATAGGTTGACTTAGTAAGTGCTGGGAGTCACCTTTTCAGCTCTTTTTCAATTTTCCAACATGCTTTGATCCGGAACAAGTTGAAAAGTATCCCAAACATCCATAATTGCTCCAAAAAGTAGCCAAGAGCACCTTTTTCACCTTTTTTCACGAACTTACTATCCAAAATATGATTTCCTACAAAACATACCAAAAATGCATCATATCTAACAAAATAACCTCAGAGACCAACATATTTTTCTCGTTTTAAGTTTCGAAAGTTCTATATTTCAATAGCACATCAACATCCTCAACTTAGAACTTTTGCATGTCCTCAGGATACAAAATACAACAAAAACAAAAACGACGCTTAGCTAGGAGAATCTAAGTTGTTCAAGGCAGTCAGTCAACACTTTTAAGCTCAAATCACACCATCCCCTCCAATATTATCTTTCAAAACTAACTATGTGTGAACATGAAGCTCAACAATGCAACACTATGGGATCAAGGTATGGCAATTACATAAGCAACAGACAACCACTTATATATATAAGTTACACTACCTGAAACAAATAAATAGCTAGCAATATGACTCAATTGCCCTTACAACAAGGATGTCCCACTCACTCATATGAAAGAATGCATGTCAATGCAGGGACAGTCAAGAGACACTCATATTCAGAAGAGAAGTTCCAATCAATGCATGTCAAATACCAAAGGCTTGCCTTTATCTTCTTTACCTTAGCATTCAGATAGTCAAGTTAGGATCACTATAGGACTTTTCTCGGATTGAAATGTAGGCTTGAGGGCTGGTATGGTAAATATGGACATATCAAGTAACTAAGCCTCCTTGCCACTACACTAACCTTGGGGTCTCACTTACTCGCCAATTTCCTTTTATTCCATCCTTATTTCTGCCCATTTTATTCTTTATTGCACATTCAGGTTGGATGTGGTCTTTTATTCTTTCTTTTTTGCTTTTTTTATAATTTTTCTTTTTCTTTTCTACCACACCTAACCCTACTAACTTTTTATCTTATTTTAACCTTATTTATATACACATTTTACACTACACACCCCTATGATAGCCACCCTCAACTTAAGCATTTTGCCTGAGTTAAGGTGCACAAAATCCAAGGAGGAACAGGGCTAAAATAGGTTCATTGTAAAATAAATGGGAAGGTGGATGGTGAAGCAAGGAAAATAGGCTAATAAGGATCAAAATAGGGATCAAGGGATATAATTCACACATGGAAGGTTATTTAGGCTAAATGTGGACTGAAAAAAGAAATGGGCTATGATCGTTTCCTAAACAACTATCCTTCCACCTAGGCAAGTTCTGAATTCAACACACAAAGGAAAATAGGTAGTATCTCACACACACATGGCACAGAGTCAATATTGCCAACTACTGCCTATCTGGTTCATGCAATTGTTAGCAAGTGATTATCATGTCCCTAATTCTAATACCATAACAAGATCCAAAATATTCAGACATATATACATTTCCATAGTTCTAAAACACAAAATTTTAGAGGGGTATAAAAAATCGATCAAAACATGACTACTGCCCTAAATACTTAAAAATCTCCTAATTACACAAAATCATAACACAATACTAAGTAAAACACAATACAAAACAAAATTATCCTAGACATATTGGTTCTACAACCATACTACGACCGATAGGAAAAGAAACACGATAACAAAAACCCGCAACGACATAGTATGCCCATCCTTAACTAAAAACTGCACAATGTTCTCAATGCGCTAAAATAAAATAAAATAGAGGGAAGTGAGAACATACTTGGGATGCACTAGGCGTTCGTGTAACTTGGGTTGCCTACCAAGCATTGCCTGATTTACTATCATGGAACGACTCAGTTCCCTTGGCTCTTAGACTTCGCCAAGGTCTATTTCAACACAAACTCTTACTTCTTCCAAGTTTCCCAAGTATTGTTTCACTCGTTGCCCGTTCACTTTAAATGGGATATCACCATCATGCTTTATATCAATAGCACCATATGGGAACACCTTAACCAAAGTGAATGGTCCAGTCCATCTTGATTTCAGCTTTTTAGGAAACAAGCATAGTTTTGAATTATATATCAAGACCAAATCATCGGGTTTGAACATCCTCTTCTCGATCTTCTTGTCATGGTACAACTTCATTATTTATTTGTATATGGTTGAGCTCTCATAAGCACAGAGTTAGAATTCATCAAACTTATTCACCTTGATCAACCTCAAGTTTGTTGCATCACACCACCTAAAATTTAGCCTTTTCAATGCCCATAGTTCCTTATGCTCAAGCTCAACTAATAAGTGGCATACTTTCCCATACACAAGTTATATGGAGAGTCATCTGTGGGGGTCTTATAGGTTGTTACGTAGGCCCATAATATATTATCTAACTTTCTACAACAGCCAGTCCTATTGGTATTCACAGTTTTTGCTAATATAGACTTTATCTCTCTATTGGTGACTTCCACTTACCCACTCGTCTGAGGATGGTAAGGTGTTTCCACTTTATTCCTTACCCCATATCTAACAATCAGTAATTTGAACAAATGGTTGCAGAAGTGTGACCCACCATCACTGATAATTGCACGTGGAGTGGCTAATTGGGAAAATATGTTTCTCTTTAAAAAGATAGTGACACTTCTACCTTTACTTTTTGGAAGTGCAACTACCTCCACCCACTTTGATACATAGTAAACCACTACTAAAATGTATCTCATGCCATAGGATCTCATAAATAGGCCCATGAAATTAATCATCCATACATCAAGCAACCCTTACTCCAGAATAGGTGTCATGGGGTGTTTCTAGTGTCGTGAAATATTTCCTTGATGCTGACATTGGTCATAGGCTTTTGAAAAATCATTAGTATTATTGTAAATTGAAGGCCAGTAAAACCCACTCTGTAGAATTTTATGGTTTGTCCGTGTGCCACTGTGGTGACCCCCAACTGGTGAAGAATGATAAGCTTTCAGAGTGCTCATCATCTCCACCTCTGGAATGCATCTCTAAATCATACCATCAATGCAAACCCTAAATAAATATGGCTCATCCCAAAAGAACTTCCTTAACTTATGTATAAATCTCTGTTACTGCTGGAAGGATAGATTTTCTAGGGACAAGATCGCTTGCCAAATAGTTGGCAAAATCAGCAAATTAGGAAATCAAATCTTGAGATGCTACCAACACTTGATTATTAGGAAAAACAATGTCTTTATCGAGATAATCCCCCAGTTTCTGTATGGTATCTTCCTCAAGTTTGGATAAATGGCCTGAAACTTGATTTTCTTTCCCTTTTCGGACCTTGACTTTAAAATCAAACTTTTGTTGTAAAAAAACTGAATGAATCAATATGGGTTTGGTGTATTTATTTGACATAAAGTACCTCAAGACTACATGGTCAGTGTGAATTATAACCCTAGTCCCAATCAAATAAGACCAAAACTTTACAAAAGCAAAAACCACCGCAAGTAGCTCCTGCTCTGTAACTGTATAATTTTTTTATGCGGGTTTAAAGATTTGTTGGCATAGTAGATGAGATGCAGTGTATTTTCTATGATTTGGACTAGAACAGCTTCCAAGGCTACTCCGCTCGCATCACACATTACCTTAAAAGGTACAACGAATCTAGAAACACAATGATGGGCGCTAAAATCAACCGCTCATTTAGGCATTTGAAAGCCTTGAGAAAAGCATCATTGAATAAAAATTTCACCTCTTTCTCTAAAAGCTTGCATAAAGGACTTGAAATTTTAGAGAAGTCTTTGATGAACTTCCTATAAAAGCCTGCATGACCCAAAAAACTCTATATGCCTCTAACTGGCACTGGCGGTGACAACTTCTCAATTACCTCAATATTTAATTTGTCCACCTCAATACCATGTTTGGAGATCTTGTGCCTTATCACGATACCTTCTTTCGCCTTGAAGTGGTATTTTTATCAATTTAGTACCAAGTTGCACTCTTCATATCTCTGCAGTGCACTAGCTAAATGGGATAAATAGTCATCGAATAAGACCCCAACCACTGAAAAGTCATCCATGAATACTTATATGGTGTCTTATACCATGTCAGAGAATATGGACATCATACCTCTCTAAAAAGTAGCAGGTGCATTGCATAGTCCGAACGATATCCTCTTGAGTGCAAAGGTCCCATAGGGGCAAGTAAAGATTGTCTTTTCTTGGTCTTCGAGAGCAATCATGATTTGATTGTACCCCGAATACCCATCAAGAAAATAGTACCAACCCCTGATTGCTAGTCTTTCCAATATCTGATCCATGAATGACATTGGGAAGTGTTTTTTTTGTGTCCATTTGTTCAACTTTCTGTAGTCCATGCATACTCTCCAAACAATCACTGGACTCATTGGTACTAATTCATTCATCTTATTTAGAAACATTGTGATTCCTCCTTTCTTTAACATGCATTAAACCAGGCTCACCCACTTGTTGTCTACAATAGGAAAAACCACCCCAACATCTAACCATATGATTATCTCCTTTTACACTACCTCCTACAGGAGGATTCAGTCATCTCTGATATGAAATACTGAGAATGTTGTCCGGCTCAAGCTGTATATTGTGTGTGCATATATCCGGTCAAGTCCCTATAATATATGCAATGGTCTATCCAATAGCTTTTTGGAACTTTTGTAACATTGATATAAAATCTTTTACCTATGATCCTACTAGATATGCCGCAATAATTACCGGTAGAGTATTCCCCCCCCAGAATACATACGACAAGTGAGGTGGGAGGGCCTTCAATTCCAATACCAGAGGTTCTTCAATCGATGGTCTTGCAGGAGGTGTGGTTCTATTCTTCAAGTCAAGATCTAGCTTCTTAGGGGCATATTTGTAAGAACCTATGCCATGTAGTACCTGAACCATCTTGTCATATACATATATCCCATCACTTTTAAAGTTAATAATCACTGTTGCCAATACTTCTACCCCTAATCTCTCCTCAATAGGTATATCCACTGCAACCACATTATCATCCACTGCATCAATCACTGCTACCATTCTCATATCATCAAGATGCTGAACTGTCATGCATATATTCAACACTATGATTATCATTCCATTTGAAAGTGATATCCTCTAGGTCCATATCAATCAATACTCAGCCAATAGACACGAAAGGTCTACCCAAGATAGTCGTAGAGTGGGCAACCACTTCCTAGTCTAAAATTATTAGATCTGTTGGATACGTAAATGATGCCACCTTCACTTCTACATTGTGCACCATACCCACTGGTTATAGATAAATCAACCATCAAGAACCTTGCAGATGTAGGCTTGAGTTTGCCTAACCCCAATACTTTGTATATCACCAATGGTATTACATTTATTCCTGCTCCCATATTACATAAATCCGAATTAATTTCACAAGGCTAATAGAACATGGTATGGTAACTGTACCTGGGTCTCTCTTTTATTCTACTGATGGTGCATAAAAATCTACGCTAAACTATTGCACTATATCTTAGAGATCTCCTACTACCTAGTTGTCATCGTCATGACTCCCAAAGTCATCATCACTATAAGTCAACTTCTTAAATACAACTTGAGGTTGCTCATCTGCAATGATATTTTCCTTCATTGGCTCATTAGTAGCAGGGAAAAAGTGCTCATCAGGTGGAGAATCACTCCTCGTGTTAATAGTCGAACAATGAACCAGTGTTGGAGAATTTGGCACATTGTCACTAGGAAGTCCACCTGTCTGATGTCGGGCCAATGTGGTAGAGCTTTGCCCATACTACTACTCTAACTTCTTGATAGCAATTGAATGTGATTCAACCTTCTGCGTTAATCCTGAAACATTGACATTGAGTTCTGTAAGGCAAGTTTCCTACTTCTTTTGACCCTTCATTAGTTTAGCCAACATCTCTTCTATTCTCAATTCTGCATCTCATCTGCCAAGTGGAATGTATTTATCTCTATCATCATAGTTTTGACCTTGATTCCCTTGCCCTTGGGCTCAAAAACTCACCAACTAACGATCTACATACTTTGCCTCCTCCTCTAACTCTGACATGTGCACCCTAGAAGCTGAACCCTGTACCTCTACTGTATTATCCTTTGCAGAATTTATTGTTGCAAATTGTTTGGCCATCTCCCAATGCTAAGATTCTTCTTGAACCTGAACTATGCCCCATACATAGATTATGATTGCAACTTCCTAAAGTTATAAATCTCATCCTTAACCTGCAATACCCTAGATAGAGAAAAGAACTTGTTCAAGAATTGTTTGCGTAACTCGCTCCATATAGTGATAGACTCTCTTGAAAGTACCTCTAGCCATAAAGATGCCTCTCCAGTAAGTAAGAAGGGAAACAAACTTAGTCTCAATGCCTCCTAATCTACCCCAGGTATGGTATATAAAGTGCAGATCCCAATAAAATTTGCCATATGCATGTTTGCATCATCTATAGGCAACCCTGCAAACACGCCCTTTAAGTATAAGAGTTGAATCATAGCACTAGAAATGTTGAACTTGACATCAGGGGGCAAAGCAGGAGGAATGATAGCTCCCGTCTCTGCCAGCTCAACATAACCAGATCTTCTTGATCATCTTTATATAGATGAACATACTGATATGTTGGGATCACTTGAGGTCGGCCTCCTCTTTTTTTATTCTGGTTTCCACCAAGTACTGCCCGACGGTCTGCTACCTTTCTCTACTCAGCTAACTCTACCTCCCAAGCTATGTATTGAGTTTTCTCTACTACCATCCTCTCATTTTTAACTTGAGCTAAGAGCTCACCAGTTTATCGATCAACAATGTCCTAAACTCCTTTAGGTGGAGGGGAAGGTAAATCTTCTCTTTTCGACTTTGATATCCTACTAGATATTTGTACGATCCTTTCTGGATTTGGATTCAGTTTGGAGTAAGGGATTGCCTCTACACCATGTTCTAGGCATACACCGATATATTCCCAACTAAGAACAAAAATAAAAACCCAAACAATGGAACGATATCAATTCATAAATCAATACCTTATTCCTCGGCAGCGGCACCAAAATTTGATAACGATCAAGATACACCTCCTCTCAGAAGATGACAAGGTCGTTGTCCAATATAGTAACCCAATAAATATTGGGGTTGAATCCCAAGGGACTATGTAGACTCGTGGATTTCAGATACTGTAATCAACGGGCAAAAACTAGAATAGTAAATGGAGGATTTCAATAGCAATATCAAACAAAGAGCAAATATCAACTTTGGTTGTGATCAGTAGTGGTGAGCACTAGGATTGTATTCCCCAAGATTCTCAATGTTGTAGGCTTATTTTGTTATGTTGAACCAACCCAATACATTGCATGCAGAATCAATAAGTTATGTACCATCTATAGTCTTTTGGACGAGTTGACAGATTTTACCCTTTAGCTTTTGAGTCTCAAGATATCGCATTACTAACACTTATCTTGATCCCATATGACTATTACGTTTTGAGTTTCTAGTTATTATATGAAATTTATCCATTTTACATAGATAATAACTAGTAGCTTAGATCGAAAGCTAAACTCCAAATTACTATTGTCATTATCTTTTCCTAGTCACTACTCATCTTTTGGAGTAAGTAGCAATGATATAGGTGATATCTTAACATTGCACACCGCTAAGAAATCTATTATAGTGAAGATAATTCAATTCACGCCATGCGTATCGATTCAATTCAACAATCGCATTTCCCCTACTTCGTTAATTTGCCAGGGTTTCTATAGTCCTAGCTATGGGTTTTTTATCCACTCATGCTTGTGAAGAGATCAATAACATTCATTATTGAAAGTATATATAAATCCATAATGATAAGAAGTGTAAAAACCCATAACCATAACTGAATTAATCAACTGAAGTCAATACAAAATAATCCCAAGATCAAAATTGAATCTTGGAATCAAAATATGTTTCTGAGTATCAAAAGTATGTAACTCCTACTAAAAACACATAAAGGGTATTTATAGTACATGAGGAAACCCTAAAAACAAAGCTCGAACAAAATAAAATAAAATAGGGTCGGTGGCTGCATGTGGTCTATACCTGCACTCTGATCATAGGCGAAGGTAGTACCTGTGGTCCTAATACTGGGCATATGTAAAGGGCGCAGGTAGTGGATGAAAAAATCTTGCAAGTTCATCTCTCGGGATTTTAGACTTCTAGCACTTGCTTTGCCTACCTGCGGTTCGTAGGTCCTACTTGCAATCCGTAGGTTGACTTAGTAAGTTCTAGGAGTCATCTTTTCAGCTCTTTTTCAATTCTCAAACATTCTTTGATCACGAACAAGCCGAAAAGTGTCCCAAATATCCATAATTGCTCCAAAAAGTAGCCAAAAATACTTTTTCACCTTTTTCATGAACTTAGCATCCAAAACATGATTTCCTGCAAAACATACCCAAAATGCATCATATCTAACCAAATAACCTCAGAAACCTGTATATTTTCCTCATTTTAAGCATTAAAAGTACTATATTTTATAGCACATCAATAACGAATGTTTTGGCTTAGTTATGGCCCAGGACGTACTTGTGGCCATGGTACACGACCATATCCTTTGTAATACAATCAAATCTTGATGTTTAATTCTGTATGTAGTCTAATATTTAGGGTGTTACAATGTAAGACCCCATAAAATCCTAAGTTCAACTCAGTCTTTTAAGCTTGCTAAGGGGTCCCAGACTTAGAAAATTCTAGCTAAGTATTCAGACTTAGTATTATTTTGGCCTTCATAAGTTGGCAACTCTATTTCACGACTCTTATGACTGTAAAGTATCGATCTTTAGATTGATTCATAAGCAGGCATGCCTGTAGGTGTTTTTGGACAAGTTTCAGATTTTTTGGACCTTGTTTAGACCATGTTCAAGAGACCAAAACAGTGAGTCAACGCGATCTCGATGCGTCGCATTGTCCCTCGCATCGACAGATAAATTTTTCCCTTTGCTCCGTGAAAATTACAGTGAACCGATATGGACTCGACGTGGAATATTGGCCATCACATTGATGCCAATGATGCGACGCGTCAGTTTGTGCGTCGATAGTTTGGTTTTCAGTCATTAAAAGTTGCATCCTTAGGGGTATTAAGGTTTTTTCCCATGCCTATCAGCCCCAAAACTCGAGATGAAGCCCTCTTATAGGCTAAATCTATTCACTATTCTCAAACATCTCAAGAACAGAAACCCTAGGTGATCTAAGTTCAAAAGCCAAGGCTCAAGATTTCACCATTGTTCTTCGAGAATTTAGCAACAAAGGTATGTGAAGTGTTCATCCAAGGGTTCCTTCCACCCTTGGAGTCCAAGAAATTCTTTCAAACTTCAAGTAGCTTGATTTCAAGTTTTCCATGATTTGAAATCAAAGTGTATTCATGATTATTGTTATAATTGGATTTTTATTTCATGATTTATTATAAGATAGATGCAGAATTATTTGATAGGTGTGATTTATCATTTGAATTCATGTTGAAACCCATGGAATTGTGAATTTGGAAATTAAATCATGATTCTCACATGTTGTTTAGTATTATGTGCATATACTATGCCATCCAAGTGTTTGATGAATTTCTCATGTGAATGTAATAATAAGATTATACCCTACTAGTATGTATACTATTTCATTCCATGCAATTGTTTGATAAAATACCTCTATAGATGCATTATGAACAAGTGTGCATTTTTATGCTATGCAAGATCATGTGGTGGTTTACTTTTTATGCTATCGAGTCCTGGGGGTATTTATACCCGAAAATTTAGCTATTTACCTAGAGCCAGTGTTAGATATAGAATAATCTAAGTCATATCATGATCATTAATACTCTCAGTCAGTTACAGGGCTCAGGAGAACTCAGTAGACTCAGTATTAGTCCCGTCTAGTTTAGTATTCATTTCAAACCTCAGTAAACTCAGTCAGCTAACAGAATTCAGTAGTATTTCATTAGTCAATGGAACTTAGTAAAATCAGTAATAGTTCAGTCAAGCCTAGTATGAATAGAAAACCAGTTCAGTATCTATTCAGTTGGGAATAGGATTCAGCACTGAGCGAACCCAGAGAAGAGGGCATTCCTGCCAGCAGAGGGTTTGACCCTTAGTAGCAATCCCTGTGTTACAGAACTATGTAGCCAGCGTAGGTTGAGATATATTTTTGCTGGATTAGGGTTGATACATCCCACACGAGTTTTCCTAACAGCGAGGGTTGACAAAAGAGATTCCTGTCTGAAAGGGTTAACTCACAGCTTGTCTTTACCCGTGGTATGGTACTGACACCCTTCTGATTGGGTCTACAGGTTGGACCCTAATCTATTCAAAAAGGGTCATGTCGATTAGATGATTACCTCTCACAGTTTCAGTCTCAGACTCAGTTTCAGTATAAAACTCAGTTCAGTTTTACAGATTTAGTACTGTCAGATACAGTTACTCAGTTTAGTATGAAACTTAGTGCAGTTCTACAGAATCAAGACTATCAGATACAGTCACTCAGTTATCAGCTTCACAGTATCAGTAAACTCAAATATTAGTAAATTAGAAATTCAGAACTCAGTATCCAGTGTTATCACAATCTCAGTTACAGTATATGTATTTATGCATGTACTCTTATTCAGTTATATTCATGTTATTCAGTCAGTATTGTTCATGTATATGAACCCATGTATTTCAGCCTACCTTACTTAGCATACCAGTACATTCAAAGTACTGATGCATACCTTTCTTTTATGTTATGATGTCTGATATCATAGGTTCAGATGCACGGTCTCCCAAGCACCCTTAGCAGATCAGATCTTCAGTAGTCAGAGTTAGTGGTAAGTCCTCATAGTTCGAGGATATGATTATTTTCTTCAGTATTTCAGTTTATCAGTACAGTTTTTAGTAGTTGGAGTTAGTTAGGGGCTTGTCCATCATCTCCATGATTCAGACAGTAGAGGCTTTTTAGACTAGAGTATTTTCAGATAGATTTTTTAGTTTTGGTATTGTTATACCATGTTTAGTTTTATTTCAGTATTGAACCTTATGGCAAGTTTCCGCATATTTGTAGTATTACTATTCAGTTATTGTAGCAGGTACTAGTCATGGGTTAGCTTATGGTCCTTCGGGATTATAAGCATCGTGTAGCGTCCAGGGTACAGACTCGAGGCGTTACAAACTTGGTATCAGAGACAGGTTCAACAGAGTCCTAGGAAGTCTGAAAGCTGTATCTAGTAAAGTCTTGTGCATGGGTGATTAGCGCACCACACTTATGGACAGGAGGCTATGAGATATTTTTAGGAAAAGTTTCCCTTCTTTCAGTACTCATGTCATGCGAGTGAGCATGAGCTCCAGTTAAACTCTCAGTCTAACTTTTCACGCTATCGAGTCCTGGGGGTATTTATACCCGACATTTTAGCTGCTTACCTAGAGCTAGTGTCAGTTACAGAATAATCTATGTCACGTCATAATTATTAGTACTCTCAGTCAGTTACAGGGATCAGGAGAACTCAATAGACTCAGTATTAGTCCCGTCTAGTTTAGCATTCAGTTCAGATCTCAGTAAACTCAGTCAGCTAACAGAATTCAGTAGCATTTTGTCAGTCAATGAAACTCAGTATAATTAGTAATAGTTCAGTCAAGCCTAGTATGAACTAGAAAACCAGTTCAGTGTCTAATCAGTTGGTAGTAGGATTTAGCATCGAGCGAACCCAGGGATAAGGGTTGATATATCTCACATGAGTTATAGAACTACGTTGCTAGCATAGGTTGAGATATCTTCCTGCCAAATTAGGGTTGATTAATCTCACACGAGTTTTCCTACCAGCGAGGGTTGATGAAAAAGATTCTTATCTGAGAGGGTTAACTCACAGCTTATCTTTACCCGTGGAACGGTACTGACACCCTTTCGACTGGGTTATAGGTTGGACCCCAATCTATTCAGAAAGGGGCATGTCGGTTAGATAATTACCTCCCACAGTTTCAGTTTCAATTTCAGACTCAGTCTCAGTATAGAACTCAATTCAGTTCTACGAATTTAGTACTGTCAGACACAGTCACTAAGTTCAGTACGGAACTCAGTATAGTTCCACAGAATCAAGGATGTCAGATACAATCACTCAGTTATCAGCTTCATAGTACCAGTAAACTCAGATATTAGTAAATCAGAAATTCAGAACTTAGTATTCAGTGTTATCACAATCTCAGTTACAGTAAATGTATTCATGTATGTACTATTATTCAGTTATATTCATGTCATTCAGTCAGTATTGTTCATACATATGAACCCATGCATTTTAGCCTACCTCACTTAGCATACTACTACATTCAAAGTACTGACGCATACATTTCTCTTGTGGTATGATGTCTTATATCATAGGTTTAGACGCACGGGCTCTTGAGCACCCGTAGAAGATCAGATCTTCAGCATTCAGAGTTAGTGGTGAGTCCTCATAGTTTGAGGACATGATTATTTTCTTTAGTATTTCACTTTATTAGTACAGTTTTTAGTAGTTGGAATTAATTAGGGGTTTGTCCCATCGACTCCATGATTCAGACAGTAAAGGCTTTTTCAGACTAGAGTATTTTCAAATTGATGTTTTAGTTTTGATATTGTTATACCGTTTTCAGTTTTATTTTAGTATTGAACCTTATGGCAAGTTTCCGCCTAATTTGTGCATATTTTTAGTATTACTATTCATTTATTGCAGCAGGTACCAATTATAGGTTTGCTTGTGGTTCTTCGGGATTATGATCACCGTATAGCGTTTGGGATACAGACTCGAGGTGTTACATACAATGTTCTCCCACTTGGGTCCATTCAACTCTTAATGAAAACTGACTAAGGTGCAAGGTTAGGGGAAAAAAGCTACAATTTCCATATTTTCTTCAACAGTTCTCCTAATATTATTAGAATCTTTCACACTATTTGTACCTAAAATTCCTACACTGAGTTTCTTAGAATTAAACACTGACATGATACTGATTCAGTAACTTAAACGTAGATTGAATCAAACTCATGGATGCATTCTATGACATGAGAGTATATAGGTGACATAAAATAAAAAGAATTAATTAATTAACTGGAAACTATTACCTCAGGTTAGTACTGGTTTTTAGGGGAAGAGGTGGAGGTACTTGGTCATCATATCTTCCTCTGTTTCGCAAGTAGCTCCCTCAACTGACTGATTTTGCCAAAGAGCCTTTATCAAGATGAACTCCTTACTCCTCAACTTACAAACCTGATAGTCAAGTATCTCAATAGGAACCTCTTTATAAGTGAGACTATCTTTTACGCCTATACTTTCTAAGGGCACAACCGATTCGGGATCACCAATGTATTTCTTTAACAAGGAAACATGAAAGACTGGATGCACTGCTGCTAAGTCTGTCGACAAATATAACTCGTAGGCCACTTTGCCAAAATGAGCTACAATCTCATAAGTAACAATATAGCGGGGAATGGACTTTCTTTACTTCCTAAATCTATGCACCACTTTATAGGTGAAACTTTAAGTAGACAAAATTACCAATAACAAACTCATGCTCCATTTTTTTATATCTACATAGGACTTCTAACTACTCTGAGTCATTCTCAGCCTTTCTGTAATCTACTGAAACTTTTCTAAAGCCTCATTGACTAAGTCTAGTCCTATCAATATAGCTTCACCAACATCAAACCAAACTATTGGAGATCTACACTTTCTACCATAGAGTGCCTCAAATGGGGCCATTTGAATACTAGAGTGATAGCTGTTACTATAAGCAAACTCAATCAAAGGGAAATGATCCATCCCAAGTAACTTTGAAATCGATCACAAACACTTTCAACATGTCCTCCAAGGTTTGAATGGTCCTTTTTGCAGAACTATATGCCTGCGGATAAAAAGTTGTACTGAGATGAACTTGGGTACTAAGACCGTTTTGAAATATCTTCCAAAACTGAGAGGTAAACTAAGTAACACTATCTAAAATAATAGTTAAAGAGACTCTATGAAATTTCACCAACTCCCTCAGGTAGAGTTTAGCATAGTCCTCAACTAAAACCGAAGTGTTAACTAGTAGAAAATAGGTCAACTTAATCATTTGATCCACGAAAACCCAAATGGAAATATGCCGACGAAGAGTACGAGGTAACCCTATGATGAAGTCTATATTCACTACTTTTCACTTCCAAGTAGGAGTATTGATGTCCTAAAGTGTACTACCAGGTCTCTAGTGCTCAACCTTAACCTGTTGGCAATTTGAACACTTATCTCCAAATTTTGCAATATATTTCTTCATGCCATTCCAGCAATAGATTTCTCATAAATCATAGTACATCTTAGTGGCTTCTGGTAGAATATAATATCAAGAATCGTGAGCTTCTACTAGTATTACATGTCTTAATTCATCAATATTTAGAATACATAGTCTACCCTGATAGTAAAGAACACCATCTCCCCTTTGGGAGAAAACCTCAGCCTTCTAACTTTAGTCTGCTACTTCTAATCTAAGCAAAGTAGGGTCTTCATATTGATTTTCTTTCACCTTAGCTGTCAAAGAGGATTTTGAACCATTTTGAACTAAAATACTACCTTTGACTAGATCAACCAACCGAACTCCCAGTTTGGCCAGCCTGTGAACCTCGTGGACTAACTCTTTATTCTCATTCTCTTCACGAGAAATGCTTCCCATAAATAATATTCTAAGAGCATTAGCCAAGACATTGGTTTTACTAATGTGGTACAAGACACACATATCATAATCCTTCAAGAACTCTATCCATCTCCTATGATAAAGATTTAGATCTTTCTGACTGAACACATACTAAGAAAACTTGTGATTGGTGAACACATCAACATGAACCCCATAAAGGTAATGTCTCCAAATCTTTAAGGCAACAACAATTGATGCTAACTCAAGATCATGAATTGAGTAGTTTTTATTATGGGGTTTGAACTGTCTAGAGGCATAAACAATAACAACCATAAGACCATACGAGATCTTGCGCAGAGTTAAAACTGAAGCAGTGGTGAGTAAAGTATTCAACTCCATAAAACTCTTTTCACAAGAATGATCCACTAAAATTTGACTTTCTTCTGAGTAAGCCTGGACATGGGATAAGAAATGAAGGAAAATCCTTTAACAAACAATCTGTAGTAATTGGCCAAACCCAAGAAACTCTTAATATCTACAGAAAAAAAAGGCCTAGGCCAGTTCCCTGCTACTTTGATCTTTTAAGGATCAACCTAATGCCTTTACCGAAAATAATATGACCAAGGAATGTTTTTTATTTTAATCAAAATTCACACTTGCCGAACTTGGCGAATAACTGGCAATCTTTAAGAGTCTGCAAGACAATTCTTAGCTGATCTGCATAGTCATCCTCACTTAGAGAATAAATGAGGATGTTATTTGTCAAGACGATAATGAATGTGACCAAGTACTACTTTAACACCCTATTCATCGGCACCATAAAATTTAAAAGAGAATTCGTTAGTCCAAAAGTCATGACAACAAATTCAAAATGACCATATTGAGTTTTGAAGATTGTTTTCTGAATGTCTCATTATCTTACTCTGAGTTGTTGATAGTCTGGTCGGAGGTATATCTTAGAGAACAACTTGCACCCTTAAGTTGATCGAATAATTCATCAATCCTGGGACTGGGATACTTACTTTTAACAGTGACCTTTTCAATTGCAGTAGTCTATGTACATTCTGAGAGAATCGTCTTTCTTGGGCATAAAATAAACTAGAACAGTTGATTGAGAGGCATTGGTCCTAATAAAACCTTTCTCTAGGAGGTCCTTTAACTATTTATTTAACTTATTAAGCTCGGTTAGATCCATTCTATAGGGTTGAATTAAAATAGTTTGGGTATCTAGAAGGAGATCTATTTTGAATTCAGTCTCACATTCGAGAGAAACTTCGAGTAGATCTTCTAAAAATACTTCTTAAACTCGTTTACCATTAAAATTGATCCAAGAGTTGGGGCCTTAGATTTTTAATCCTTAACCTGATCGTGATGATAGATGTACTCTTTTGAGATCAACTTTATAGACCAAGGTAAGAGATGAACTAACCCATAGGCATTGAGGTACTACCCTTCCACCCTAAAACTAGTTTATTTGAAAATTGGAATTGGACTAATCTCTTTCTACAATCATTAGAGGCATAGCAAGAGTGTAGCTATTGCATGTCAAGAATGACATCAAAATCTACCATGTCTATCTCTACGAGGTCAACTGAGGTGACTTTCTAAGAGATGTGACTAAGCAATTTTTGTATACATGTCTAGATATGGTTGAGTCGTCAACTAGAGTAGGACTAAAAAGATTTCTAAAAGAGTTTTGGGACTGACAACAAAGTCTACTGCTATTTAAGGAATTACAAAAGAAACTGGATCTTTAGGATCTAACAATGTGTAGGCATGAATATGTAAGAACTGCAATACACCCATGGTTACACCAGGAGAACCTTTATTGTCCTATAGAGTGTAAAGGGCATAGAACCTATTCTGACGCTTTTTGTTAGCTGCACTAAATGATGCACCCTGCTGAGTCAGGTGAAATACTTTAGCTGCTAAGAAGTTGGAATAACTTTACTAAAGAGAATCCTTACCAATCTGTGAGGCTACTGGACATTCCCTTAGTCTATGGCGTAGCTTGCCACACTCAAAGCATTATCATCCATACCCTCACCTTTTTGGTTTTTATTACATTTCTTACATATCCTATTGGTATGAACAATATTCTCACTACCCTAGGACTTAGATACTGGTGCTATATCTTAATAATCTTGCTTGAACTTGGGTACTAGATTACTAGCAGAAGATGAGGATGGAGCTAAAAGTTTATGGAAGAACGAAGAATGATTTCCACTATCTGACCTCTATTGAGAGAAATTGAAGCTACATATTCTGTCCCTCTTACTCACTATTTGCTTCTCCTTAACTCTCTTTTCCTCTATCTATTGAGCATGAACCATCAGTTTAGATATGTCCATCTCCTTTACAAACATAGCAGTCCTACACTCTTTGACGATATCATTAGCAAAACACCAGACATAAACTTACTCATGCGGGCCCTAGAATCAATAACTATAGCTTGGGGATACCTTACCAACTGAGTAAACTTAAAGGAATACTCATTGACGCTTATATTATTATGCTTCATATTTATGAATTCCCGCACCTTGTTCTCTCTTAGCTCAAGTGGGAAGAACCTTTCTAGAAATACAATAACAAACTCATCCCACTCTATTGGTTCTGTATATGCACCCCTATCCTTCGTCAATCATTTATACTAGGTGTAAGCCACTCCTTCTAGATGATAGGCAGCTAGGTCAACACTTTTATTTGGGGTGACATTCATGATCTCCATAACTTTCTAAATACTATCCAAGAACTCCTGTGGATCTTCTTCAAACTTGGACCCAAAGAACACTGGAGGATTCATCCTAGTTAAGTCTCAGTCTCTCACAGTTGCTAAATTTACTACCAGATTGGTTGGTGCCATTACCAGTTGGTTATTCTATTATAGCAGCCCTAAATTCGGCATGTGAGATTTGTTCATTCAATAGGTTTTTAGAGATAGTGGTGATGCTTGCTGATTCTCAACCCCATTATTATTTCTAATCCTTCTTTTGTTAGTTCTCTTTGGAGTCATCTTTTGTAAATGTATAGATAATGAGTTAGAAGAAGGTTTTAATAGCTTTTACACTTTATCACACAATATGAATATGAAATAAGTGAAAGTTTTCTTAAAATATTACATAGCCTCTTACTCATAAGTGTGTTGCACTTCATACTCCTGGGTAAGACTCTATTTAATGCGACTTTTAGACACTCTATGACACTTTAAACCTGAGGCTGATTTGAGGGAGTAATTGTACGAGGATTTCATCCATTTTTTAGGATAAAAGATGTTATGACCTGAGAATACCCTTAGTCATAACACAATTCTTAGAGCCATAAGTGACTCAGATCTACCCATAGCCTGGAATGACATTAAGAATAACAAAAATTACTAATAAAACATTTATGCAAAAACTAAACTGCATGATAAAATAAGTAATCAAAAGAAAGACAACATCAGTATCTAAGTTTAAAACCCCAAGATGCAAACATCTACCAGTATGTATAAAAGCCTCTTCTAAGATGAGTTGTTGTAATAAGCCCCCCCTAACTCTAACTATCTATAACTGATATAAGAAAAAACAAAATGAAAGACTAATACTAGCCTACGAATGATGAGGACTCAACAAGTGCTACTACTGATGCGGTAGGATATCATACTATGTGCGATCTAGGTATTGAGTGTTAGAACTTATATTATGAGACAATATAGCACAAAAAGTATGGGATTAATACTTCAAATGTATTGAGTATATGAGATAGAAAATAACTAATATAGGATGAACATGATACTTGTAACATGATAAACTGATGCGAGACCAAGTAACGAACATGTGTTGTATAATAAACTGAATAATTGAAAACAAGGTCTTGTAAATAGCTGAATCCAAACTATAGATTATGGATTGTGGGAGCTACTAATAACCGATGTACACAATCTAAGCTAACCAAGATCCAACCTATAACCTCAGTTGGTGTTCAGCACCTTTCCAAAGGTACAAACACTGACTAACGTGGATTAACTAAACTTATGTCCGAAAGGACTAAGATGTCAAATCTGATCTGAAGAGTGACCTTTTAGAATCTATGATGACGTCGTAGTTATGGGACTTAGAGATTTTGACAAAAGGTTTCAGCCTAATTTATAGGTGAACTTTCATTTTTGTATTCTCTCAGTTCTAAGTACTACTCCCAACTGAATGACACTATAACTGCAATACTCAATGATAATACTAATCTTAAGACTAAAAATAAATTCATTATTTGAAAGCATTCAAAACTATGTGAGAGAGAGGATCCTACACTCACAAACATATATATATATATATGCAAGAAATCTTAGGTCATTGGGTGTTCATAGCCCACTATCTCTAAAGAATGCAAGTATTATTCAACTTTCAGAATTTGAGTGATTCCAAGGAATTTAATAACTCAAGTCCAAACTTATAGATTTTACAATGTAATTTGGTTTAGTAATTCATGAACATATAATAACACTAAAATTCATGATAAAGCATAGAATACAACTCAATAACACCGAGGAACTAAGATATCAAGGAATTAGACAACACTTATAAACCCCAAATTAAGAGGAAAAAATTAAACTAAAGAATCGAGTTAACTTTGGGACGAAAGAGTGAAAGAAGGCCCATTGATGAAATCCCATATACATGGAGATTATAACCCTGGACAAATTTTTGAAATCAGAAACCTGAAGAAGATAAACCCTAGCTCTGACTTGGGGAAAAAATATCTCTTTTCTCTAGTTGCGACTAAGTATCAGATATTTTTCGTAGTAATGAGGGCTTAGGGTAATATTAACCTCAATAATCAGCCTTCATATATCCTAAAAAAATATAGTTTTGATTTTAAAATAGTGGAAAAGACTAATGTGCCCCTTTAAAATTCATAACTAGAAGTTGCTGGAGCAGAAGTACGGGAACTTCCCATGATCATGGGACAAACCTATGATCATGGATTTTACTCCTTGTTGGGAGCTATATGAGAGATATATGAATATGATCAGATGAGACTTGGTACTATCATGGGATCTACCTGTGGTCATACCTTGATTTGTAGGTTTAAGATTCAATCAGTATTATCGGTGGGACTCACAATATTCCAAATCACGATCATGGTTGGAAGGTATACTTGTCAACTTTCAAATGTTGGAGTTGTCTATATAAGGTGAGACCATTGTACATCATACAATTTAACCATAATCGTGGTTTGGCTCATGATATCTCACTATCGAATAGTGCTTCACTAAAATGGCCATAACGATTCACCCCGGTATTAGATAAAGGTGAAAATGGATGCATTGCAAAGATAATTCAAATATTTATCATTTGGTGGGCCTTGATATTAAATATTCTTCATAATCTAGAAGTTATTCTTGTTTGAAACTGATTATTTCTCAAGGAATCGATCAGTAAGGAATGTCTTGGATTGGTTACGGGCTAGGAGATACTTGTCGCCATGGTACAAATCCTTTATGATAATGATAAAACTTGTTTTCTAATCCTATAGTTACTTGATGCATGGTTCTATGCTTGGCTTTAATTTTTGAGGTTTTATAAATTATCCTTGAGGCTTGAGGGACGTTTTGATGGTTTTGAAGTTTTAATTTAGCAAGTGGGCCCGACATGAGATTCTTAGTTTAATTTGTGACCCAAAGAATTTATATGTAATATGGTTTTTGTTATTCTTATATTAATGTTTAGAACATTATTTTGATAGCATGGCAACATCCAGAGGCTTCTCGAAAGAGAAAATCTCAAATTTACTTGACTTTTTCAGGCATTCATCGGTGTCTAGGTGAGCTACGCTTACTTTCCTCATGTATTGAGAAATATTATGGTACTAGTATGGTATTATGCTAGATTTGGGTTGAAAATTATGACTTGGTTGTATTTTTAGTGAAATTTGGAATATTTTAGCCAATTAGTGAGTCATTTTTAGGTAGAATTGACCCATTCATCCTCTCCTTGGATTAAAATTTGGTCTTAGGACTTTTTAGACTTATTTGACACCTTGTAGTATAATTTAGAAACCCTGCTTTAGTTTTGGATAGAAATTGCATTAGTCTGAACTTTCGGGTTTAGTAGTGAGCCTCGCCGACACTCTTTAAGGCCAAATATCTTAATTAGCTCCTTGTAGATCTAGGAGGTCTTCTTTAGTCATTATATACATATTCTTGGACCCTAGGATAATTTAGATGTATTTATGATTCTAGATTAAATTTGGTAACTTGCATTTATTTTAAAGACTGATTTTAGTTGGACAATTGCTATTTATTTATGATATTTAAAGATCGGTTCAAGTTCGGCGCTTATAATTCATTTATGATATTTAAAGATAGGTTTGAGTATGTCATTTACTATTCACTTATGAAATTAGAGTCTGATTTGAGTTCGACATTTATGGTTCACATATTATATTAAGGACGTGGTTCGAGTTTGGTGTTTATGGTGAGAAAGTATTCACAGATATAGCTTTAGTGGTTGGGAATTTATGATTATTATTGTCGATAATTCTCGCTTGATTGTATCCATCGGGCTTCTGGGGATCGGTTGGATTATTTTTTATTCGTTCCTTCTGGGGTTATGAAAGCCCAGTCAGAATGCAGTTAGATTGTATTTTTTTTATTTTATTTACCATGTTATTTATTATCTATCAGCCAGAGCATTATTTCAGGTTAGCCCTTTTATCCCCGAGATTATTTTACATTCTCGCATCTTATTATGCTTTTATTATGATTTAGCTCTATCGATCAATGATACCTACTGAGTATCCGTTGTTCTGATACTCATACTATACATCTACATTTTTTTTCTGATGCATATCTAAGTACTAGTTATCATCACATACATTCTAGCCAGAGTATTCTAGAATTTGGAGATAAGGTGACCTTTTAGTGTCGAAGTTGATTCTCTCTTATTTTGCTACTTTTGGACAATCTTTCTTTTTTAAAATAGTTGTATATTGATATTATTAGTACTCTTATTCTTTTGATAAGTGCTCTTGTACCGACCTTACTAGGTTGAAGGATATTCTTTTGCTCTTTCGCTTTCTTATTTATATATGTTATTGTTTTTATAGTATATCGTCTATAATTCATTTGTATGCTTAATTTTCAGTATTCATCATAACTTCTACCAACTAGCCCATTACTTGTCATTCTAGGATACGGTTTGGCTTACCTATTGGTGAGTCAAGGTAGGTGCCCATATCTTATCATGCATGCATGTTTTGTGAATTTGGTTCTGCCTATATTTCAGCCAAAAAATTAGTTACTATGTTAATAATTGGCTCTTAATATGTAGTTGTTAGGATTACACCACTTTCCCTACTCTTTTCAGCCTAAATAGCCTTCATTCGAGGATGATTGTTCCCAACAGGGTGATATTTTAACACTCCAAAAATCCCTAAGATCTTATCTCAGACTTAGAATAGAAACCAACTATTAAAATTCAAATTTTATTCACAAAATGATAGACCATGAGTCGTGGTCAGTACAACGACTCATTGGGTGGACCCATTCTGAGTGACAAGCCAAAAGTTATGAAAGATGACACTTTTTTCCCAGTGAAAACAACTCAACTATCACGAGTCATTGGATTACTCATTCTAACAAGAAATTCTTTCGTTGATATTTCATCCAGAAGCAACGTGTATCAGCAATGACTCATCATCAGACACAACGAGTCATAGGGTACCAGTCGTGCCCAAAGCCTAAAATCAGGTCCAATCTACACAAGTCATGGTATGACTTGTTGGTTCAGCTAACCAATTATATCTTGTTTTATGACTACTATTTTTAGCAAGATCAATTGCGTTTTAGTAGGGGTATTTTCATATTTTCCTAAATACCTAGACCTATACTACGTTGTTCAAGGTTCTTTTAAAGGAAAATTAAAGGTTTCTTAGCATAAAAATCCCTCATTCACTTCTCCTAAACCTCTCAGACAGAAAACAAAAAGGTGATTCAAAATTTCAAGAACTAAACTAGGGTTCTTCTTCAAACTCTCACAGAATTCAAGTGTCGGTCTAGATCCACTCCATGTGTCATGTATGTGGGTATTCAATGAGGGTCTCATTTCACCCTCATGTCCAAAGTTGATTTAAAGTTCAATTTTATATGACTTTCATGAATTAGGGCAAGGTCCCAAACACTCAAATTTATGATCCATTCAATATCCATGTTTTAGAATATCTCAATGACTATGAATACCACTTCTATGCATGATCAAAAGTATGGTCTTTATAAATATTTGGCATGTTATGAATATACGATCCTAGGTTCCTTATGAAATTAGCATGAAGTATCCATTTGAGGCATGTTTTCAGCTAAATATTAAGCACATCATGTTTTTATGATTTTCACAAGATAGCATAAAGCATTTAACTAGTTTTGTGATTTCAGTCACATTCAGTAATAATAAATTGAATTAATTCAAGTGATTTCATTAGACTTTAGTATAATTATGAGCATATATGTATGGTATTGGGAGTAGTACTTAGCACCGAGAGGACACAGATTTAGTATGACTCAAGTCCCAAAATACGTGCCACTATAGAATATATAGTGTCGCCATTTGGCTCAGTAGATATGAGTGGCAGTCCTCAACATCTGAGGATGAGGATTTATTCTTTTTTTCTTTCAGTATTTATAGTTTTAGACTTTTAGAATTAGTTGGAAACTTGTTCCTACAAATTATCAGTTAGTAGATGTTTTTAGATATAGAGTTCGATATTTCACTTATTTTTTATGTTGGTGTTTTATCCAAACTTTATATTTATTGAAGGCTCAAAATTATTTAAATCAGTTTAGTTTTTGCTTAGTTTATCTTAACAAAATTCTCAGTGTTATGCCAAACTATGGATTAGTTAGAGTCATTTGTAATTCTAAGCATTGTGTTACATCCATGGTATAGTCTTGAATTGTGACACTAGGAGAGATAAGAGTATCAATGGGGCTATTTGAGACAAGTGTAAGTGGACTCAGTGGAAGAAAGGATGCACGAAGTGAGGTTGCGATGATTCGAGCATGTGATGAGGAAATGCCAAAGTGCTCCAGTGCGGAGGTGTGAGAGATTGACTATGTCACAACTCAATTTATGAGTCATGATGGCACCTAGTTTATTCCACCAGTAGGTAAGCCAAATTGTAGCCCTATAAGGAATGGGCTAATTTTGTAGGGAAATGGCCTAAAAGCCTAAAATCAACAATTAAAGACTCATAAAAATAATAAGGCAATAATAATAATCTAAAAGATAGATAAAACATCAAAAACCATCCCACAACCTAGTAGTATCGGTACAAGAGCTGCTACAAAAGGAACATAAGTAGTAAAATACAAATCTATCTCAAATAATGAAAGACTAGACATTGATAATAGAAGAAAAAGGGGCAACTCTAACTCCAAGAGCACACACTATCTCCAAAATCAACGCATCACGATCATCACGTCAGCAGTAGCTACTGGTACTCGGATCTGCACCAAAAAGGTACAGAAGTATAGTATAGTATCAAAACCATGGGTACTCAGTAGGCACCATTGGCCAACTTAGCTAAATCATGACATCAATATGATAAAGATGCGAGAAAAATAAGTTAAGTCAAGGTCAAACCTAGAAATAAGCTCCAACATTGTAAATGAATAATCGGGACAGACATAATATGAAAGAAAACATATTTTATACTACAAGACTAGCCCCCATAAATCAGTAAGTGTGGAAAAGTAACTAACCCAACGTGGGCCCCCATAAGCCTAGAGGATGCTATCAAAGAAAAGTACACAATCAAAGATTCATAAATTTACCGAGTATCAAGCTATAACCATGAATCCATTTATACCATATCAAATCATAAATAAAATCTCAATATCGGATTCAAACCAAAACTTAATGGCATCATCATCATTTATTTTACTTGAATCTAAACTCTTGTCATTAATATCCTCATCAATTGTTGGACTTGAACCGAAACTCAATATCAATAAACTACCGGGTTTTGCCTAGAATTAGCACCAACTCTCAAATACCAAACTAGCATAAATATCATGTATGCAATCTTCTCAAACCTCCAAACAAGTAATTCATAGGGTATAACATGCGTATAGGCGTTTTCAAGAGTTAACACGAATCTTGGCCTAAGGTGCGCTAGAAGGGCCCATTTTTTAATTTCGAAATATATTATGAGGAAAATTATTCCCCCTTCCCCCAACTAAGATAAGGTATCTAAATTTCACTTCTAGATGTTAAACAAGCCACAATTTTCCCTAAGATAGTAATTCTACCTAAATCATGAGCACCTAAGTCAATTCCGCCTAAATTACTAATTCTTAATAGGCTAAATAGTCCAAATAATACTGATTATATCAATCATACCTCCAATACCTAAATTTCATCCCATATCTAGCATAATATCATAATTATACTATGAATTATCTTAATATATGAAGAAGGTAAACCTAGACTACCTGGACGCCGAAGAAAAGCCCAAAGAATCTGGTGAACCGATGATTTTCCTTTTTAAGAAGCTTCCGCAAGATGACACGCTATCAAAATCACAACCTACTTATCAAAATGAGAACAATCATATCCATATTGTACTATTGTGCTTCGGGTCCAAAATTACGTAAAAGTTCCATGTCAGGCCCGCTTGCAAAATCATACATTCGAAAAACCGACAATACGTTCCTGTATGCTCAATGAACATTTACCCTCAAGAGTAAGTAAATTTTGAGCTCAAATGGCACTACAGTCAACCTACCAATATTTTAGGGATTTTGAAAAAAATATGAAGGATTTAATCATAAAATTGATGAAAACTTACCAAGAATTCCGAGAATAAACATGTAATTTAAGTTCACAAATGCTCCAAAATCACCCACCAATGATTCTCCTAAGTTTTCACTCATTTTAGGGTTATATACTCTTGAAAATGGGTGAAAATGGAAGAAATCGGTACAAGTGTGATATTTATATAGTACTAGGTGCCCAGGTGTCGCTTAAGCGGACACTAGGTTGCTTAAGCGATTAAGCGACCTAATGTCGCTTTAGCGATATTTTGCTGCCTGCACAGATACCGGTTAAGTGTCCTTCACTTAAGAGATGAGGGGTACACTTAAGCAAAGCTGATCTGGGCCATCCTGACCACTTAAGAGGTCGTCTGGGCACTTTAGCAGTCCTCTACTTAAGCGACCCAAAAGAGGCTTAAGTGGGTGCACCAGCTGAATGCTCAAAATTTTTTCGACTCTCCACCATCTTCTTGGGATTTATCCAAAATCTTGTATACACAAATGAACTGTGCTACCTATCAAATTTGACATTTTAGACTTAATGACAGTTAAATTTCCATCTGAGGTCGTTACGATAAAAAAATGGATCCTATACCCATGTGTTATTTTTCTTAATTTCTAGCCAATAACCCAAAATGAGTCTGGGAATCTCTGATTCAAACCAAGGGTCCACCTAGTTTAAAATAAATGTTTCAGATTTTCTGGAACTATTAGAATTAGAACACGAGGTCGTTTGTCTAAATTTTTCACCCCGTAGCCAATTCTATCCAGTAAAGACTTTAAAATCGGGAATTAGCTCTAAAAATCAAATGAACTACCCAATAGCCAAACTGTCAATTCCAGTAAGTCATAAATGACTTGGGGCAGCTATAACCTGGAGGGTCATTACAATATCCACTATCAAAAGAACTTTCATCCACAAAAGTAAGGAGTAGGATGTAGCCGAACCCTCGAACATTTGAGGATACTAGGTCTGCATCTCGCTCTCAATATCCCAAGTATCTTCCTTTACTGTATGGTGCCTCCACTGAACCTTAACTACTGGAATCTCCCTAGTGTGCACCCGCCAGACATCACTAGCCAAAATGAGTATAGGCTCCTCCACGAAAGTCAAATGCTCATCCAACTGAATTGAGTCCCATCTGAGAACATGAGATGGGTTAGGAATATATTTCCACAACATAAAAACATAGAAAACCAAATGGAAAATAGAAAAATATAGGGGTAAGGATAAATCATAAGACACCTCATAAACTTTGCGAAGGATCTCAAAGGGTCCAATATACCTGGCGCCGAACTTGCCTTTCCTCTTGAACCTCATCATACCCTTCATGGGCGATACTCAAAGGAATACCCAGTCACCAACTCCAAATCACAAAGCATGAAATCTATGATCTACATAAGTGCTTTTCCTACTCTGAGCTTCCCTCAACCTATCCTGAATTACCATGATGCTATCTAACAACTCCTGAAGAAGATCCAGAATCTATGGTTGCCCTCTTGGACTCAACACTTTATCATGGATGATGCAAAGTCTCATATCCTTAAACTGACGACTCTGAATCTGCTCAAATAGCGAAGACCTCACCTCAAAACTAGAAATAATCCTCATAAGGTCTAAAATAACAAGTTGCACCATCAAGTTGGATAAAGACTAGATGTCTCATGCCAATGATGTAATACCTCGTACTAATCTTAGCTCGATTCATCTTTTAGTTACATGCATAAGGGGCTTAAGGCTTGAAATTTTCACTAAGTGTTAGGGACTTAATCATTTTCAAGACCCCTCTAACTTTAAGGATTTTTATTTTGGTCTTTCCAATCCTGAGATGTTGGTTTTTAAGTTGATTCATGTTCAAAAGTGTAAAAGGTATGTCTCGGGAGAGTTTAGGATTTTTCAAACAAAGTTTAGGTCATGTTTGGATCACGAAACTAGTGGGTCACCATGATAAACCTGCGACGCAGCGTTAGTCCCGATGTCGTATAGACTGCATCATGGTAAGGAAAATCAATGACCGCAATAAGACCACTTTGCGGTGAGCCTGTTGCATTCAATTCTGAATTTAGATGACTGAGGGGCAATTGGGTCTTTTCTCCCTCAACCCAATCGTTCATAACACTACTTGGGGCATCAGTTAGGTCATTATTTGCCCTTCTTCTCCAAATTTCACTCAAGAAAACCCTCTCCTTTTCCCAACAACCAAATTGAGTTCCTTTCCCCAAGAAATCAAAAATTGAGAATTCAAGTTCCCCAAGTACAAGAACCTCCACGAAAGCATAAAGTTAGTGTTTTTCTTTCAAGTTAAGAAGCTTAAGGTATGTGGGGTATTCATCAATGGGTCCCTTTCACCCATTAAGCCCAAAAACCTTCTTTTTTAATTAAATTATGGAGTTTTCCTTTACTATGGTATTTTATATATTCAAGATGGGTTTAATTCATGTTTTTCCTTGGTAATTTAAATTCAGTTCATCCCATGTATGATCCCATGAAATATTTGATTTCCTCATGCTTTAAATTTTGGTTCCCATGTCTTGATTAAGTGAATTTCATGATAAATTCCCCAATTTATGAATTTTTCCATGTGAATGATGTTGATTTCCTATTTTTAACACATTCCCATATTCAAGTTTATGATCCTCACATGTTTGCTGAAATGTTTATGCTTTTAGGTTTGAACCATGATCCTATATTATTGTTTTAAAAGATTATTGTCGTAAATTATGGTCATTCAGTGCTGGCAGGTTATGAACACCCGATACCAATGTGTTTTACATGACTTTAGATCTTTTGGGTAATGATTCAATTAAACCATAAATATTCTTATTTATTCAGTTGATATGATGATAATGAGCACTATCAGAAATAATGTTCAATTAACCTCAGTTCAATTCAGTACCAGTGTCAGTTCAGTTGGGAGTAGGATTTAGCACTGAGCGAACCCAGGGATAGGGAATCACCTACCAGTAGAGGGTGTGACCCTTAGTAGTAATCCCTGAGTTACAGAACTATATAGCCAGTGTAGGTTTGAGATGTCTACCTACTAGTTGAGGGTTGACACATATCTCATGAGAGCATCTTCCAGTAGAGGGTGACTCCTTAGTCCTTTGGGACACCAATTTAGTGGATCCACATAGCCAGTGTTAGTACTCATGGCACAGTACAAATACCCTTCCTACTGGGGTTACAGGTTGGACCTCGATTATCTCAGTTTGGGGCATGTTGGTTACATGATACCTCACACAGTTTTAGTCCAGTTATTCAGACTAAGTACATTTCATTATTACATGATCAATATTTAGATATCAGTTAATCAATATATAGATACCAGTTAATCAGTAATCAGCATGTCCCATCTTAGGTTTACTTGACCAAAGCATACATATTTTCAGTTATTTAGTTATTTATAGATTATCTCAAAAACATATTTATGCTTGGTCTTGTATTCTCAGATTTTACATGTTCATGCATTTATTCTAAGTTATATCATGCATTTTAGTCATTCCTTATCTCACGTACCAATACATTCAAAGTACTAATTGCACACTTTTCTTTGTACTATTTAGGATGATCACTTACCTTTGATTGAGTTTGCTTACAACAACAATTATCACTTCAGTATTCTGATTGTTCCATTTGAGGCTTTCTGTGGTAAGAGATGTAGATC
Organism: Capsicum pubescens; assembly: GCA_030864215.1. Classification (NCBI taxonomy): domain Eukaryota; kingdom Viridiplantae; phylum Streptophyta; class Magnoliopsida; order Solanales; family Solanaceae; genus Capsicum; species Capsicum pubescens. The sequence goes on from CM061545.1 coordinate 101,284,446, forward strand.
TCCCATTGGTTGGTTTGAAGTAGGTGAGGCTTCAGTGATAGGGAAATATTCAATGTTTGAGGTAATAAAGAAGGTTCAGTTGATTCAGGAGAGGCTGAAGACAACCCAAAGCCTTTAAAAATCTTATGTAGATATGAGGAGAAGAGATCTTGAGTTTGAGATTGGTGATTTGGTCTATTTGAAAATTTTCCCGATGAAAGGAGTGAAGAGATTTGGCAAGAAGGGGAAACTCAATCCCTTATATATTGGCCCTTATAGAGTCTTGAACACTTATGGGAAGGTGGCTTACAAGATAGAGTTGCCTGTAGATTCAGCGTTCGTACATCCAGTGTTCTATGTTTCTTTGTTAAGGAAGTGTATTGGTGATTCAACTGTAGTTGTTACTTTAGAAGATGTGGACATTAAGGATAGCCTTTCCTACGAGGAAGTCCCAGTTGAGATTCTTGATCGTCAGATTCTAGGCTAAGGAATAAAGAAGTTCCCTTGGTTAAAGTCCTTTGGCGGAATCAGTCTGTTGAGGGAGTTACTTGGGAAGAAAAAAGCATATATGCTAACCAAGTACCCTCATCTTTTCTTCGAAAACTCAAATTCAGCTTGAGGTAACAATTTTTCCTTAGATTTTTTCTTTTTTGTTCTAAGTTTAAGCTATGTGACCATTTACATATCATTACAAGCATTCACAAAAATCAGTTCAGTTTGTATATTACATTTTAGACTCAGTTATATCATCATGTTCCTAGTTATGCATGTTTAGTATGTGATCTCAGTTACCTTTAGTACAGTACTCTCAGCCTAACTAGTCTCATTCGAGGATGAATATTCCCAAGAGGGAGATATTGTAATACCCCGTACTAATCTTAGCTCAATTATTCTTTTAGTTGCATGTATAAGGGGCTTAAAGCTTGAAATTTTCACTAAGTGTTGGGGACTTAGTCATTTTCAAGACCCCTCTAACTTTGAGGATTTTTATTTTGGTCTTCTTGACCTTGATACATTGGTTTTTGAGTAGATTCATTTAGGGATGTAAAAGGTATGTCTCGGGGGAGTTTTAGATTTTTTGGACAAGGTTTGGGTCGTGTTTAGATCACGAAACCAGTGGGTCACCGCGATAAGCCCGCAACGCAGCATTAGTCTCGATGTCATCAAGACCGCATCACGGTGAGGGAAATTAACGATCGTGATAAGACTGCATCGCACTGAGCTTGTTTCTTCCAGTTCTGAATTTTGATGATTGAGGGGAAATTGGGTATTTTCCCCCTCAACCCAGTCATTCATAACACGACTTGGGGCATCAGTTAGGGCATTATTTGCCCTTTTCTCAAAATTCCTCTTAAGAAAACCCTCCATTTTTCCCAAGAACAAAATTGAGTTCCTTTCCCCTAGAAATCAAGAATTCAAGTTCCCCAAGTTCAATTACCTCCAAGAAAGCATCAAGATTAGTGTTTTTCTTTCGAGTTAAGAAGCTTAAGGTATGTGGGGTATTCATCAATGGGTCCCTTTCACCCATTGAGCCCCAAAACCTTCTCTTTTAATTAAATTATGGAGTTTTCCTTTACTATGGTATTTTATATGTTTAAGATGGGTTTAATTCATGTTTTTCCTTGGTAATTCAAATTCAGTTCAGCCCATGTATGATCCCATGAAAAAGTTGATTTCCTCATGCTTTAAATTTTAGTCCCCATGTCTTGATTAAGTGAATTTCATGATAAATTCTCCAATTTATGAATTTTTCCATGTGAATCATGTTGATTTCCTATGTTTAACACATTCCCATATTCAAGTTTATGATCTCACATGTTTGATGAAATGTCTATGCTTTTGGTTTTGAACCATGATCTCATATTATTGTTTTAAAAGCCTATTGTTGTAAATTATGGTCATTTAGTACTGGTGGGTTATAAACACCCGACACCTACGTGTTCTATAAGACTTAGGATCTTTTAAGTAATAATTTAGTTAAACTATGAATATTCCTACTTATTCAGTTGATATGATCATGATGAGCACTATCATAAATAATGTTCAGTTAACCTCAGTTTAGTTCAGTTCCAGTGTCAGTTCAGTTGGGAGTAGGATTTAACACCGAGCGAGCCCAGGGATGGAGGCTCACCTGCTAGTAGAGGGTGTGATGCTTAGTAACAATCCTTGAGTTACAGACCTACGTAACCATCTTAGGTTTGAGATGTCTACCTGCCAGTTGAGGGTTGACACATACCTCATGAGAGCACCTTCCAGTAAAGGGTGACTGCTTAGTCCTTCGGAACACCAGTTTAGTGGATACACACAGCCAATATTAGTACCCATGGCATGGTACCGGCACCCTTCTAACTGGGGTTACAGGTTGTACCCTGATTAGCTCAGATTGGGGCATGTCAGTTACATGATACCTCTCACAGTTTCAGTCCATTTATTCAAACTAAGTACAATTCATTATTACATGCTTAGTATTCAGTTATCTGTTAATCAGTATATAGATACTAGTTAATTAATAATCAGTATGTCCCAGCTCAGGTTTGCTTGACCAAAGCATACAGATTTTTAGTTATTCAGTTATTTATAGATTATTTCAAAAATATTTACACTTACTCTGCCATTCTTAGAATTTACATGTTCATGCATTTATGCTCAGTTATCTCATGCATTCTAGTCAGTCCTTATCTCACATACCAGTACATTCAAAGTACTGATCGCATACTTTTCTTTGCGCTATGTTGTCTTATAACATAGGTTTGGACGCTCAGTTTCCCGACCGCTCTTAGATAGCTCAGTGTACTCTGCAGCAGTAGTGGTGAGTCCTCATCCATAGAGGACATGATTTGTATATTTCAGTACTTCCTTATGTTCAGTTAGTTGGAGTGAGTTGGGGGTGTGTCCCATCAAATCCTCGATCAGTTTAGAGGCTTTCAGACAGTCATTCAGGTAGTTAGTCAGTTACCAATTCTTTTAGTACTTTTCCACCGTTCAGATAGATGGTAGATTTTTAGTATTTATTAGATGTTTTAGACTTGTGATGTAATCTCATCTTAGTATTCTAATTTGTATTACTTCAGCAGTTTATCTTCTGCTATACGTGTTTTATTATCATTTTATTCAGTTCTCTCAGCAGGTACTAGCTCATGGGTTAGCTTGTGGTTACTTGTGACCATAAACACCATTGTCGCAACTAGGGGGTAGCTTCAGGTAGTGACAAATAAATTATGAGAAACTAAAATAGAAGCCAAACTACCCATACTTACCGCCTTCTAGCTCAAGTCATCCACTACCATGTTTGCCTTGCTCGAATGACACAAAATAGAGATGTAGCAATTCGTAAGTAACTCCATTCATCTATGCTACCTAGAATTAAGCTCTTTTTGGGTCATAAAATGTCAAAGACTATGATGAACCATGAAATCTCACAATACATGTCATAAAGATAATATCTCCAAATCTTAAGCACGAAGACTACCGCCGCTTACACAACATCATGAGTGAGGTAGTAACGCTTGTGAACCTTCAGCTGCTTTGATGCGTAAGTAATAACTCGACCCTACTGCATCAACACACAACCCAAACCAACACTAGAAGAATTATAATATATGGTGAATCCCTTACCCTCAATCAGAAGAGGCAATATAGGAGTTGAAGTCAGAAATCCCCTGATCTTTCTCAAGCTCGACTCACACTCCTCAGGCCATCGAAAAGGAGCCTTTTTCGAGTCAATCTGGTCATTGGCGCTGCAATAGTAGCAAAACTCTCAATGAACTATCTATAGTAATCGACCAAACTAATGAAGCTATGAATGTCAGAAGAAGATGTAGGCCTGGCCTAATAGTGAATAGCCTCAATCTTTACTGGGTATACCATAATCTCATCCTTAGACACTACATGCCCAAGGAATATCACAGACTCAAGCTAAAACTCATACTTAGAGAATTGACAAAAGCCTATGATCTCTCAAACTATAGAGCACAATCCTCAAATATTACATATACTCATCTCTACTCCTCGAATACACAAAGATGTCATCGATGAACACAATCACAAAGGAATTCGAATTAGTCCTAGACACATAATTTATTAAATTCATAATTCTGATTGGGGCGTTAGTCAACCCAAAAGATATCACTAGGAACTCATAATGACCATATTCGTTCCTAAAGGCTGTGTTTAGGATATCCTCAACCCTAATCCTCAACCGATGGTAATTGGACCACAAATCAATCTTAGAAAACATCACTGCTTCCTGAAGTTGGTCAAACAAATCATCAATGTGAGGCTAGCATATCGGTTCTTCACTGTCACCTCATTAAGCTACTTATAATCAATACATATACGCATGAAACCATATTTTTTCTTCATAAACAAGAAAGGATCTCCCTAAGAAGACACACTCAGTCAAATGAAACCCTTATAAAAAAAGGTCCTCAAGTTCAGAATTTAGCTCCTTAAGCTCGGTAGGAGAGATACGGTAAGGTGCCCAACTTAAGATTAATAACAAACTCAATATCATGCTCAAGAGGGAGACCAGGTAGATCGAGAGGGAAAATATTAGAAAAATACATAATCTATAGGAATAGAGTCAACCGATGGACTCTCCACACTAGCATCATAAATATAAGTGAGATAAGACTCGCAACCCTTCAAAATAAGTATCTTAGCCTGTTTATAAGAAATAATCACCAACGAATCCCGGTTGATAGCTCCCTGCCACACAATCGGGGGTATGCCGGGTATGGAAAAGGTAACGATCCTGGCAAAATAATCCAAGATTGCATGATTGTGGGATAACCTGTCCATACCTTAAATCACATCAAACTCCTCCATATCTGACACAATAAGATCAACCTAAGTATCGAATTCTCAAATAGTCATAACATAGGATCTATAAACCTAATCCACTACTAAAGAATCACCCATGGGAGTAGATACGCATAATGTCACAGATAATGAATCCCAAGATAACTCTAACCGTAGGGCATAATAAGCATACACATTAGAATAAGTGGATCCCAGATCAAATAAAGCAAAAGCTGACTAATGGTAAACCAAGATTGTACCTATGATAACAATATCTAAAGACTCATCCTCGGGTCTAGAAAGTATGGCATACAACTAACCACACCCGTCACCTGGCTGGGCTCCTAACTAATCTCCTATCCTACCTACCTGAGAAATTCTACGAGCACTTTAGGGACCACACCAACGACCATGCGCACTAACTCTAGATGGACGCAGAACTACCAAAATTGGTGGAAAACTTTGAGCTGAAGGAACCATCGCTCCACGATGAAGTACTTCCTTGAGAGATAGACAAAAGCTCTACAACTTATATTTGACTGACCCGTAATAACCACCACGGCTAGAATAACCAAAAGATGAACCCCTTGAAGGCTGACCACTACTCTTGTTAGGATGATCATTAAAACTATACTGGCCTCCATTAATAATCTGAAGTACAGCCTAACAAGACTACTAGATTGATGTGGTGGTGATACAGATGAAACGGAGGGTGTCTACCCTAATAACCACTGCTTCTTAATCGTGAGCCACTATGGCTCCCACTGAAACTACCTTGATACCGCGGTCTCTTATCGCTTCCCCCTTGGGCCTCACAATATATATCCTCTATAACTAGAATATAATTAGAAACCTCAGGGAAAGACCTACTCATCGTAACAAAACTATATATAGATATGTGAAGTGAAAGTCTCAATACTCGAATAAAGCAATGAACCCTATCATGCTCAGTAGTCAAAATAAAAGTATCATGTTTATCCAACTCATGAAATTGATCCTCATACTCCATAACATTCATGGATCCCTACTTCAACCTCGAGAATTGAACCCTCAATTGATCCTTAAGAATACGAGGCATATACTTCTCCAAGAAGATTTTGGAGAATTGAGTCTATGTTAACGAGGGAGATCTAGCTGGCCTGGAATTAAGATGACCTCTTCACCTCACCAGATGCACCAAGAATCCTAATGTGGAGCCAATCTCTAAAATCTACCCAACATCTTCTGCTCTTCAATAGACATAGCAAGATGGGTAACCACCGGCTGAGCAATTACCAACTGGCAACCACTGGTGCAAGAGGGACCTCAACTCTGGAAGCCATAGCTACAGGCTGTGCCCCTGCCTCAGTACCACTTTGATCCATAGACTGTGCACCATTAGATGGTGCATTACCAACCAATCCTAAAAAATTGCACCAATGCATCCCTAAGCACTGAAGAAGAAATAAACCCCGATTGAGCCTGGGATAGTCCCTGGCCCACCGCTTGTTAGGGAGAAAGAATCTCTAGCTCGAGAGCAGGCATAAGGTCGAGTGAAGGCCCTCTATACTTGCCTCTAACTAGGGACACATCTCTAGGTTTTCCACGGCCTCTAGGTCATCCTTGAATAATGACAAAATCCCTAAGATCAGTCTCGAGATCATTATCTCGTGTAGCGATAGCACGTGTCCTAGCCATCTATAAAAGAGTGAAGCCAAAGTGATTCTTTAGAAACCAACTCAGACCCTTAACACAAAATAAGTGAAAAAAAAGTAAAGAACTCCTAAGAATGTCCTATAGACTCCCGAAGATAAGAAATGGACTTCATCGTTCTGATCTGCAGGACTCTACTAGACACTTGCTCTTGCACCAAAAATATTGGTGAAAGTAGGCTCTAATACCAATTTGTCATGACCCAATTTGCGAATCATGATGGCACCTACTTTAGCTCACCAGTAGGTAAGACAAACCGTAGCCTAGAGCTATAAGAAAAAGGTTAATTTAGTGATAAAATAGCCTAAAAACTAGAACTCAACAATTAAAGACTCATAATAATAATAATAATAAACCAATAAAGATAATCTAAAAGATTGATAAAACATCAAAAACCATCCCACGACCTAGTAGTGTCAGTATAATAGCTACTACAAAAGTAACATAAGTACTAAAATAATCAAATACAAATTTGTCTCAAATAATGAAAGACTAGACATAGATAAAAAAAGTAAAAAAGAGCAACTCTAACTCTGAAAACTCACCATATCTTCGAAATTAACCCAGCATAATTGTCACGTCAATGTGGCTACTAGTACTCGAATCGGTACCAAAAAGGTACTGAAGTGTAGTATGAGTACCAAGACCATAAGTGCTCAGTAGGTATCATTGGCCGACTGATCTAAATTATGATATAAATATGATAAAGATGCGAGATAAATAAGCTAAGGCAAGGTAAAAGAGCAAACCTAAAAATAAGCTCCCATACTGTAATAAATAAGCGGGACAAACATAATATAAGTGAAAACATAATTAATACTACAAGACTGGCCCCCATAAGCTAGTAAGTACAAAAAAATAAATACCCCAACGCAAGACTCCATAAGCCTGGAGGGTGCAATCAAGGAAAGTAAACAATCGAAGATCCATAAATTTACTAAATATCAAGCTATAACCATGAATCCATCCTTATCATATCATATCATAAATAAAATCTCAATGCCGGACTCGAACCAAAACTCAATAGCATCATCACCTTCCATTAAATCGGAACTCATGTTAATATCCTCATTAATTGTCAAACCTGAATTGAAACTTGATATTAATAAACTGTTGGGTTTTGCCCAAAATTAACACCAACTCCTAAATACCAAACTAGCATAAATACCATGTATCCAATCTCCTCAAACCTCTAAACAAGCAATATGTGTATAGAAGTTTGTAAGAGCTAACACGAATCTTGGCTTAAGGTGGGCTGGAAGGGCCCACTTCTAACCCCAAAATCCATTCTAAGTCCAATTCTATCCCAAACTAGGCTAAGGTATCAAATTTTTACTTCTATATGTTAAATAAGACACAATTATCCCTAAGATAGCAATTTTACCTAAATCATGAGCAACTAAGTCAATTCTGCCTAAATTATGATTCCTTAAAATGCTAAACAGTCCAAATTATACTAATTATATCAATTACACCCCCAATACCTAAATTCCATCCCATATCTAGCATAATATCATAATTATACTACAAATTAGCTCAATCTACAAAGAAGGTAAACCTAGCCTAACTGGATGCCAAAGAAAAGCCTGAAGAATCTACTAAATCGATGATTTGTCCTTTTGAGAAGCTTTGGAAAGATGCCACACTATCACAATCACACTCTACTCATCAAAATGAGAACAATGATACCTATATAACACTATTTTGCATTTATTTCAAAATTACGTAAAAAAATTTATCTGGTGCCTTCTTGTAGAATCACACTTTTGAAACTAACAATACGTCCCTCTATGCTCAAAAAATATTTACCCTCAAGAATGAGTAAATTCCAAGCTCAAATGGTACTACAATAAACCCACTAATATTTTAGAGAGTTTGAAAAAAGATGAAGGATTTAATCATGACATTAACGAAAGCCTACTAAGAATTCGGATAAGAAATGTGTAATTTAAGTTCAAAAATGATGCAAAATTACCCACCAATGATTCTACCAGATTTTTACACTTTTAAGGGTTTTATACTCTTGAAAATGGGTTAAAAATTGAAGAAATCGGGCAAAGTGGGATATTTATATGGTACCAGGTGCCCAGGTATCTCTTAAGCAGACACTGAGATGCTTAAGAGGTTACCACTTAAGAGACCTAGTGTGGCTTTAGCGACATTTGGATACCAGCATAGATACCGCTTAAGCGGTCGTCATACCGCTTAAGTTTTGAAGGGTCTGCTTAAGTGAAGCTTAGCTAGTCTAGCTTGACCACTTGAGCAACCATCTGGGTGCTTTAGCAGTCCTCCGCTTAAGCAGCCCAAAGGTCGCTTAAGTAGGTGCACCAGCAGAAAGCTTGAAATTATTCCGCGTCTCTGCCACCCCTCAAAATTTATCTGAAATCCCCTATACGCAAATGGACAAATTCGATGTTTAGGACTCAATGGCATGATCGAATATTCCATTCAAGTTTGTTTCATGAAAAGTGAGTCCTACATCCATGTGTCATTTTTCTTAACTTCCAATCAATAGCCCGAAATGAGTCCGGGAGCCTCGAGACCCAGACCAAGGGTCGACCTAGTCTAAAATTGATGTTCCAGAGTTGTTGGAACTATCATAATTGGTATATGAGGTCATTTGACTAAAGTTTTCCCCTGATATCCAAGTCTAACTATCAAATACTTTCAAATGGAAAATTGGCTTTAAGAATTAAACAAACGGCTCAAAAATCGAATTGTCCGTTCCAGCAAGTCATAAATGACTTGGGAAAGCTATAGGAAAGCTTTAAATGGAAAAAATGAGCAGAAATGTAGAAAATAGCCTGGAGGGTCATTACAAACTATGGATGGATTCAGGTGAGGTAGAGGTTGATCCAAGAAATATTAGAGATAGGTTATTAGATATAGTATGGAGCAGTTTTAGCTTACTGAAGACATGAGACTAGATAAGAAGATGCGGAGAAAAAAAATTAAGGTAGAAGGTTAGTAGGAAGAAGTGCATAAATGCCAGTCGGTAAGGTGCTGTGTTATTTTGTTATCCATACTAGCAGTCCCAGTGCCACGCTTGCAGTGCCTTGTTCTTGGATTTTGATGATGTTTGTTATTTTTTATAGATTTTTGTGGTCGTCGTGATAAAAGTATATGAGAACTAATACACAGAACATTAGTTAAGAAATGTATAAGTTTATTACACAAATATGGGATATTTCGATAGTAATGCCAATAGTTAATTACTTTCTCCGACCAATAATTTTTGTCTATTAACTTGATATGTATGTTAAGAAATAATAAATAATATGAGTAATTTTACTATATAACTTTTGGAATATAATTAATTTAATGTCATGGAAAATGTATTGAGGGGTGAATAGTATTTAATAGCAAGGATAAAATGAATAGAAAGGGATAAATTATTTATTAATTTTTCAAATTAAATAAATTATTATTAAATAACTATTTATAATATAGTGGGCAAATATTAGTGAAGAGAGGAAAAACAAAAGCTCAGTTCCAATAGAACAATTAGTGACCAAAATATTTTAATAAAGGGGAAACAAAAGCTCAGTTCCAAAAGAACAATTAATCACCAAAATATTTTAATTTGAATTTGTGACATGAAACTAAGGGCTTTGGGTTGTAGGTGACAAAAGAGTTTTAAAATGAGGTGTAGGTGACACAAGTCTTAATTATTGAGTGGAGGTAACAATTACTTATTATGGATTAAGAAAGTTCGGGAAGTTTTAAAATAACCCACAAGTTTTTTAATTTATACTTTGATCCAAATGTTAGTTAATATAACAGGAAACAGAGGGAAAAAAGACGTGTTTCTCTCTCTTCTTATCCATTGTTGTTTTCTCTCTCTTCACGATTATTGTTGTTCATTGTTGCTGCTGCTTTATTCATCATCTTCTACTTCATTATCATCATCTTCAACTTCTTCTTATCGACCATTATTGTTGTTGTTGTTACTGCTGCTGCTTCTATTTGACCAATTTATTAGGTCAAATTTTGTTTCCTACATCACTTTCCACTTTGGCATTACTTCATAGGTGACTGTTAAGTAAAATTATGATTTTTATTCGAATTTGTCATCTGGATACACAGTTACGGCTGTTTTTCCAACAATGGATAGAACCCGATCATAAATCCAACATAAGTGCCCATAATTTAAACAGATCACTCATCTGATGCATCAGATGATTAATCTTTTGCAACAGAAGATTTATCTGTTGCAAAAAAAATAGTTATCTATTGCATCAGACTGATTATATATTGTATCAGTCTGATTATCAGTTGCATCAGACTTTGCATCAGACTAATTATCTATTGCAACAGATGATTAATCTATTTGAAACAACAAAAATCAGCCCCTGCCACAAACCCAACAGATAACTAAGGGATTTCAACTCGTGTTATTGCTACTGGATTCAAAATTATTCCTTATGTTTAATCGTCGATATATTTATTGAGAAGATAATAGACAGAATGAAAATTAAATATTCCCTCTGTCTCAAATAACCCGTCCTTATCTATTGTGATAGATGATTAATCTATTTGAAACAACACAAATCATCCCCTACCACAAACCCAACAGATAACCAATATGTTTCAACTCTTGCTATTGCTACTGGATTCAAAATTATTTCTTTCGTCTAATCTTCGATATGTTTGTTGAGAATATAATAGACAAAACAAAAATTAAATACCCCCTCCATCTCAAATTACCTGTCCCAAATTTCCTAATTTGATTTTTCATTTTACTAGTCTTTTTTCATCAATCAAGAAGAGATAAAAAAATCCATGTTTTACCCTTTGCATTAATCACTTTTTCTTCAAATTAAAATGTAAACATCATTTAATAAGGGTATTATGGTAAACTAGGCATGTTATTAATTATTTTTCTTAATCAATGTGTTATTTCAATTTGAAATGGGTTAATTTAAGATGGAGGGGGTATGAATTAAAATGTCAAAGTCGTGCAACAGACTAGTTATCTGTTGAAATAGTCTAGTTATATGTTGCAACATATGAGTAATCTGTTTGGAACAACACCAAATCTTAAATCTTGTTATTGCTACTGGATTCAAAAGTAGTCCTTACGTCCAATCGTTGGCATGTTTGTTGAGAAGATAATAGACAGAATGAAAATTAAGTATGAATTAAAACGTCAAAGTTGATCAAACATAATTTTTTTATTATACTAAAACAAATAAAAATACATATACATAGACTTAAAAAGAAAGAAATAAAATAATCTAATTATTATTATTATCATCTTCATCATTATTATTATTATTGCCAGTCGGCCAATCTTCGACCAGCAGAAGCAACGCCCTCCTCATCCTGCGGATCTCCCACAACATCCTTACTTTAACAACGGCCAACTCCCATGTATATCATAAACCTTCCTCTGCAGTTCCGTACGGCATCTCGTAAAATAGCGACATCCCATAATGGATCATCCATATCTAGAACACGTATAAATTGACAAGAAATGCAAAAACAAAAGTAAAAAAAAGAATCCAAAAGTAAAGTAATACAATGTATATTTACACAAAAATCAAGAAAAAAAACTTACCAAAGACGGAAAAGCTATCAAGTTCTTGAAGAGAAAGTAGTTGAAGGTGTAATATAAAATACAAGAGCAAGAAATAAATAGATATGTGTAGTAGAATGAACGAGTAAGGAGGGACCTATTTATAGAGGATGAAATTTGAATGAGTTAGGAAAAAAGTCGTGATTGTTCACCTCCATTTATTAATACTGGTGTCATTTTTATTGAGTTGTGGCATCAGATTATATATCTATTGCATCAGATAACTCATCTGTGATAATAGATATACCATTTATTGCAATAAATCTACAATATGTTGCATCAGCTAATATATTTGTTGCAACATATATCTTTTTAATGATCATCATATCTTTATCTTTAATCCAAATTTGGTAACTTTTTTATTATATAAATTAAAAAATAGATTCAAAAATAAAAAAGTGCGACTGTTCATCTCCATTTATTAATAATGGTGACTTTTTGATTACTGTGGAAAGTTATGACTTAATTAGTTCTTTTCAGTAACCGTTTTTATTGAGTTGTGGCAACAGATTATATATCTATTGCATCAGATAATCCATCTGTGACAATAGATATACCATTTGTTGCAACAAATCTATAATTTGTTGCATTAGATAATATATCTGTTGCAACATATATCTTTTTAATAATCATCATATCTTTATCTTTAATCCAAATTTGGTAAATTTTTTATTATATAAATTAAAAAAATAGATTCAAAAACAAAAAGCGCGACTGTTCACCTCCATTTATTAATTACATTCAAACTGGTGACTGTTTTATTACTGTGGAAAGTTATGACTTGATAAGTTTTTTCAGTAACCGTTTTTTTTGAGTTGTGGCAACAGATTATATATCTGTTGCATCAGATAACCCATCTGTGATAAAAGATTACCATTTATTGAGACAAATCGACAATGTTTTGCATCAAATAATATATCTGTTGCATATATAAGCTATCATTTTTTAATAATCAACATATCTTTTTAATCCAAATTTGGTGACTTTTTTATTATATTAATTAGAAAAAATAGATTTAAAAACAAATATGTCGAAGAGTCACGATCAGTTATTAAAATTAAATAACCATTCTGTTACGGTTATAAATTGTGTTTATCATTTATTTCTTTATTATTTATTTATGAACTACTTTTCATATTAAATAATCGGAAAGTCATGTCTTTTCACCTTCTCAATAACAATAATCTTTTTTTTATCAATAACCGTATGTTGAAATATATGATCGATCTGTCACATCAGATTAACCTCCGTCAACATATTGAGAATAAGGAATAAACAGAATGATAATTAAATACTAAATAAGAATTAAAAATTCAAAGTTGACCACTATGTCCAAACATAGATTTTTGAATCCCTTGGGTAGATCCGATATACAAAAGGAGGAAAATACATACATACATACATACATACATACGCTAAAAGAAAAAACATAACCTAATTATTATTACTACTATTATTGTTATCATTACTATTATTATTATTATTATTATTACTATTATTATTGTCAACTGGATAATTTTCATCCACAGCAGCAGGGCCCTCCTAAGCCTTGCTCCGAAGTCGGCCAAATTCCTCTGGAGTTCATCAAACTGCCTTGAAGTTCCCGCAAGGACTCGATATAAATCTTCTTGTACGAATATGGATCAGCCATATTTGTATTGTAAGTGTAGTAGAATGAATGAGTAAGAGTTAGTAAGGAGGTCGGAGGGACCTATTTATAAATGATTGAATTGGAAGGGGTTAGTCAAATAAAAAACCACGATTGTTCATATCCCTTAATTAAATAAAACTGGTGACTTTTCAAATATGTAAATTAAAAAAAATGGATCTAAATACAATATTTTATCTTTATTTATAGTATTTCGGAAAGAAAAGAAAATTACTTTAAAATAAATCTAACAGATGGGTAATCTGTTGCAAAATATATTCTATCTGTCAGAAAACTTACAACATATTGACAATCTGTTGCAACAGAAGGATATATCTGTTTTCTTTTCCAATAGATATGTCATATGTTGCAACAAATTGATCATCTGTCGTAACAGATGTCTGTAATTATTTCATAATTTAAACAGATGGGGCATCTATTGCAACTTGTTAGTTATCTGTTTATTCAATTTAAGCCATAGATGGGCTAAGAAGAATAAGGTAAGTGCAGATGGATGGATCCACTGTCATGTTTGGGAGTTAAGTATTACTAATAAGGTCATCGGGACAACACACATAAAGTACAATATTTTTGTGAATGCAGTTTTTAATCGATTAGGCACTGATCATTCAAACAAGATCCTACATTGTACAGTTAAGTTTGATGGGTTCGAACTAATAAGGATAAGGGACCCATGAAGATGGTGCAGATACCCTATTATGAGTTACTGACGGTTGTTGCTCGTGTTTATGTGTGTCAAGTTTTGAGAAGGGATCAAAATTTGGTGTCATTGCAGAGATCCAATAGCGATTGGACTTAACTTTAAGTATGCATTGGACTCTAAGAAGTCGTTTGGATCCTCGCACTGCATCAAGCAAGAATGGAAAACCAATAGAAATTCCCCTGGCCCAAATTTATAAGGATGGTTTGATCGAGAAGATGATTATACGCCAGAAGGAGCTGAAGGAGAATGCCTACGAGGGAAAGGGGAGTTGATAAAGGACTATATCATCTGAGAGATAATTGAAGAAAAGACATAGGGTATAAAGTAACTTCTAGCGAATCTGGCCGATGAAATTATCTTAATACATGAGAAATCTGAATCAAGTTCAAATATGAAAGTGTATCCGATAAGGTAAATTCGTTTGTTGTCTCTCTGAAAGAAAAATAATGCAGATGAATAATTTGCTAGGGAGATACAACTAGGTAGCGTGGTCGGGATTATCACCTAGGTAGAAAATAGGAGAAGACCAAGAAAGCAACCTTACGGGCATTGAGGGTTGAAATGATGTACAGTAAGTCTAGAAAACTTGCGTCAACAACAACTGTAGTTAAAGTAAGGAATCTAAGCGAAGGAGGAAATTTTTGAATTTTAAATTGCATCTCATACCTTCTTGTTTGTGGTTCCGATTAGGTCCACTACTATTGACCTGATCGAAACCAGAAATAAGATTGAAAGGCAAATTGAGTATCATTACTTCCTTAGCAATATGGATTAATTAATTGTGTTTTCTTGCCTTAGCATGCTTTCAACATTTCTTGGAGAAGATTAGAGTCTTGTTGTATTATGTGAATCCCGATAATTTTCAAGCTTACCTCCAGCTTGCCGATTTGGTATCCAAGTTTTTCGCTACCGTCTTTGAAGTTGATATAGAGTTCCTATTCTCTTGTGAGCTCGATCAGTAACACTACCTTTAAAGTTGTCGCATTGAATAAGGCCTTCAGAACACTTTCTTTAGAAGCCTTAAAGGATACATGAAGGGCCGGTGTGTTTATTTTAGGTCAAAATATGTTGATGTACACTCAAGATGTGGTCCCAATCGTTGAACAACTCACTTTTATCGAGCGTTTCTCAAAACACTTTGCTCGAGTTACCTTATCAAAAAACTTTTCTCGAGTTAGTGGACAAATCAAACGAGCTCAATCTCTCAGCCTTTCTGCTGATAACTCTTCTCTAATATAGATGATAAAATATCCATCATGCAAAAGTCTACACCATCACCAGAAATGCTTGTCAGGGCGCAAGTCTTCGGAAGGCATCAACAGTAATCTCTCAATATCAAGTGATGTGGAGAGATTCCTAGTCATTTCTTCTCAAGACTTTCGCTACGACAAGAATTTCTGCTAATGACAAGATATTTGCCATGCAAAAGTCTACACCATTAGTAGAAATCTTGCCAGAGCAAAAGTCTTCAAAAGGCATTATTAGTAATCTCTCAATATCAAGGAATTCCTGTACGAAAATCTTCAGAAGGCATTCGAAAATAAGGAAGTTTTCATCAATGACTACACAAAATTACGGCATCAACAACCTCACTAGATTCACTCCTCGTACAAAAGAAAAGATAGAAATATTTTCATTTGCATTTCTATTTAATTTTTTTAACAACCAAACAAAGATGAACTAAATCTAGCATTCAAAGATGAACTAATGCTAGATTTAGTTCATCTTAGTTTGGTTTGTTAAGTAAATAACATACAAATGTAAATAAAAATATTTCTGCCTTTTCTTTTGAACGAGGAGAGAATCTAGTGAGGTTGTTGATGGTAATTATGTGTAGTCATTGCTAAAAACTTCCTTATTTTTGAATGTCTTCTAAAGACTTTCGTACAAGAATTTCTTGATATTGAGAGATTATTAATAATGCCTTCTGAAGACTTTCGCTGTGGCAAGAATTTCTGCTGACGGTGTAGACATTTGCATGGCGGATATCTTGTCATCAGTAGAAATTCTTGCCATAGCGAAAGTATTGGGAAGGCATGACTAAGAATCTCTCAATATCACTTTATATTGAGAGATTACTGTTGATGCCTTCTGAAGACTTGTTGGCAAGCATTTCTGGCGATGGTGTAGACTTTTGCATAATGGATATTTTATCATCTATATTAGAGAAGAGTTATCAGCAAAAAGGCTAAGATATTGAGCTCATTTAATTTTTCCACTAACTCGAGCAAAGTTTTTTGATAGGGTAATAACCCTGGAGTTACGTAACATTTGATAGGCTTGGTAGAGTCGGTTTAGATCAAACGTTACATAACTCCTTGCTTATTAATTTATCAAATACTTTGAAGGTTGGTTGAGCAAGCTGCATTGAGCAACACTTGATAAAAGTGAGTTGTTCAACGATTGGGACCACATCTTGAGTGTGCATCAACATATTTTGACCTAAAATAAACACAGCGACCCTTCATGTATCCTTTAAGGCTTTTGAAGAAAGTATTCTGAAGGCCTTATTCAATGCCACAACTGTAAAGGTAATGTTCCTCATCGAGCTCAAAAGAGACCAGGAACTCTATATCAACTTCAAAGACGACAGCGACAAGCTTGGATACCAAATCGACAAGCTGGAGGTAAGCTTGAGAATTATCGGGATTCACATACTAGAGCAAGTCTCTGATCTTCTCCAAGATATTTTGAAAGCATGCTAAGGCTATAAACACAATCAATTATAACTATATTGCTAAGGAAGTAATGATACTCAATTTGCCTTTCAATCTTGTTTGTGGTTCCGATCAGGTCAATAGAAGTGGACCTAATCGGAACCACAAACAAGAAGGCATGGGATGCAATTTAAAATTCAAAAAATATCGCCTTCGCTTAGATACCTTACTTTAACTACAGTTTCTGTTGGCGCAAGTTTTCTAGACTTACTGTACATTATTTCAACCCTCGATGCCCGTAAGGTTGCTTTTTTGATCTTCTGTTATTTTCTATCTAGGTGATAATTCCAATCGTTCTACCTAGTCACAACTCCCTAGAAAAGTGACCATCTGTACTATTTTTCTCTTAGAGAAACAACAGATGGATTTTTCATTACTGAATACAATTTTATATTTGCACCTGATACAAATTTCTCATGTTTTAAGATAATTTAATCGTCCAGATTCGCTAGAAGTTACTTTCTACCCTATGTATCCTCTTCAATTAGCTCTCAGATGATATAGTCTTTTATTAACCACCTATTTTCCCTCGAAGTCATTCTCCTACCACACCTTCTGGCGTATAATAATCACCCCGAGCAACCCAACCATATGAATTTGGGCTAGGGCAATAACTATATTGGTTTTTCATTCTTGTTTGATGTAGTTCTAGGCTTCGAAAGCCTTCTCAGATTCCAATGCACCCTAAAATTTAGTCCAATCGCTATTGAATCTCTTTAAAATGAAACCAAAACTAGATCCCTTCACAATGCTTGACATATAAACATGAGCAACAACTGACATTAAATCTTAACAGGTTATCAGAACCATATTCATGGTCCCTCAGCCTTATCAGTTTAGACCTACCAAACTTAACTGTAAAATTACAGATATCTTATTTGAATGATCTATGACTAATCGGTAAAAACAACATTCACAAAATTAGTATACTCTATGTATGTTTCCACGATAACATTATCAATAATACATACCTCACACATATGAAGTGGTTCCATCTGCATGCAGCTTATTCCTCCGAACCCATCTTTACTGCATCCTATTGTGATGGTCGGGCAAAATTTGATCAACTTTCAGTTCCTTATATCTACAAAGAAGAGGAAAAAAATAATGTCACAAAAAGAATATTATCCATCTATTGCAATAGATGTAGTCTATTGCATCAGATGTGGAGTTTGTTGCAAAAAATATAGAGTCTGTTGCATCAGATGTGGAGTCTGTTGTAATAGATATAGAGTCTGATGCAACAGATGTGGAGTCTATTGGAATCCATCAAACTAGCCTTACTAGTAGTTTGATTTGTTCCAACAGTTGCTCCGTCTGTTGCAACATCAACAACAGCATAAACTACAAAGAAACAACAAATAAAAAACATCAACAATAAATAAACAACAAAATTTGTTCCAACACCATCAACAACATCATCAACAACAAATAAGCAACATCCTTTGTTCCAACACCATCAACAACAACACACCACAAGTTCCAACAACGCCAACTCCACCAACAATATCAATAACAGCATCAACAACAAAGAAACAACAAAATATATACAAAAAAATGATACGACCAACAAGGCTTTTAAACTTCTGCCAACAGATAACGGTTTTGCATATTGTAATAAAAATTCTCGATTGGTTTATTCAACACTTAAAAGTTTCTTCAAATTTTTAAATAAATATGATATGGGTAAATGGTAATTAAATAAAAAAAATATAAATAACTTGCAAAAAAGAAGAAGAAAATAAAAGAGTAATAGTGAGTCATACCTTAATGTCAAAAGGGGATCAAAACAACAATTTCAGTCAAGGAAAGATAAGGATTGATTTAGATCCAAAAGGATCTTTATGAGAAAGAGAAGAGAAAAGAGAGAAAAAAAGTTGTCATAACGCTAAAGAGAAGAGAAAGAAAAAGATGAGAAATGAATAAAATAAATTTAGGGTTGAAGCTGAAGGAGAGATGAGATAATTCTAGATGTATTGTGTATGTAGACATGAGTTTCAATATTCATTAATTAATATAATTAATTTTCATTAATAATTTTAGGGGCACGAGGAAGACTAATGCATTGAAAAGAATAGATAAGACTACTCAATGAACTCATTTTTGAGTTATCCAAGAAACTCTTTATTTTTTACCATATTTTGTAGTACTACATTATCTACTCGGACAGAAGCTTGCTTTAAAATTTAAAGAAAAAAAGATTTTCAAACAGACATGTCATCTGTTACAATAGATAGCAATATCTGTTTAGAAATCCCAATAGCACAGTCATTTGTTATAACAGATACAAATATCTATTTAAAAATCCCAACAGCTCACAGATGCAAATGTTCATTTGATAATTAAATCAGATATGTCATATATTACAACAGATATTAATATCTATTTAAATATTCCAACAACTCAGTCATCTGTGAGAACAGATGCAAATTCCATTTGATAATTAAATCAGATATATCATCTGTTACAATATATATCAATATTTGTTTGAAAATTTCTAACAGCTCAGTCATCTGTCACAACAGATACAAATATCTATTTGATAATTAAATCAGATATGTCATCTGTTCTAATAGATATGAATATCTGTTAGAAATTTCCAACAGTTCAGTCATTTATTCCAAAAAATTGCATTGCAATTGATTTAGGTGGAACTAGGGATTAATGAATGATTTTATAGTGTCAACGACAACTTCAATTGAGTCTTTGCAATTGCATGGTGTTGGTATTGCGTTCATCTCAACCTGAGTCATCGATCGATCACTCTTGAGTTGAAAAGATTCTCACTAACTTAATGTTAATCTAGTACCTAAATTGATTTAGGTGGAACTAGGGATGAATAAGTTCTCATTAACTTAATGTTAAGATAGAACCTTAATTGATTTAGGTGGAACTAGGGATGAATGAGTTCTCATTAACTTAATGTTAAGATAGAACCTTAATTTATTTAGGTGAAACTAGGGATGAATGAGTTTATAGGGTCAACAACAACTTCAATTGAGTCATTGCTATTGCATGGTGTTGGTATTGCGTTCATCCCAACTCGAGTCGTCGATCGATCACTCTGAGTTGAAATAAGTTCTCATTAACTTAATGCTAAGATTAATAGTACCTTAATTGATTTAGGTGGTACTAGGTATGAATGAGATCATAGGGTCAATAACAACTTCAATTGAGTCATTGCAATTGCATGGTGTTGGTATTGCGTTCATCCCGACCCGAGTCGTCGATCGATCACTCTGAGTTGAAATTAGTTCTTATTAACTTAATGTTAAGATTAATAGTACCTAAATTGATTTAGGTGGAACTAGGGATAAATGATCTCATAGGGTAAACTACAACTTTAATTGACTCATTGCAATTGCATGATGTTCGTATTGCATTCATCCCAACCCAAGTCGTCGATCGATCACTCTGAGTTGAAATGAGTTTTCATTAACTTAATGTTAATATTAATAGTACCTTAATTAATTTAGGTGGAACTACGGATGAATGAGTTCATAGGGTCAATAATAACTTTAATAGAGTCATTGCAATTGCATGGTGGTGGTATTGCGTTCATCCCAACCCGAGTCATCGATCAATCACTCTAAGTTGAAATGAGTTCTCATTAACTTAATTTTAAGATTAATAGTACCTAAATTGATTTAGGTTAAACTAGGGATTAATGAGCTCATAGGGTCAACAACAACTTTAATTGAGTCATTGGAATTGCATGGTGTTGGTATTGTGTTCATCCCAACCCGAGTCGTCGATCAATCACTCTGAGTTGAAATGAGTTGTCTTTAACTTAATGTTAAGATTAATATTACCTAAATTGATTTAGGTGGAACTAGGGATTAATGATCTCATAAGATCAACAACAACTTTAATTGAGTCATTGCAATTGCATGGTGTTGGTATTGGGTTCATCCCGACCCGAGTCATTGATCGATCACTCTGAGTTGAAATGAGTTCTCATTAACTTAAAGTTAATATTAATAGTACCTAATTTGATTTAGGTATAACTAGATATGAATGAGTTCATAGGGTCAACAACAACTTCAATTGAGTCATTGCAATTACATGGTGTTGGTATTGCGTTCATCCTAATCTGAGTCGTCGATTGATCACTCTGAGTTGAAATGAGTTCTCTTTAACTTAATGTTAATATTAATAGTACCTAAATTGATTTATGTGGAACTAGGGGTGAATGAGCTCATAGGGTCAACAACAACTTCAATTAAGCCATTGCAATCGAATGGTGTTGGTATTACGTTCATCCCGACCCGAGTCATCGATCAATCACTCTGAGTTGAAATGAGTTCTCATTAACTTAATGTTAAGATTAATAGTACCTAAATTTATTTAGGTGGAACTAGGGATGAATGAGTTCACAGGGTCAACAACAACTTCAATTGAGTCATTGCAATTGCATGGTGTTGGTATTGCGTTCATCCCGACCCGAGTCGTCGATCGAACACTCTGAGTTGAAGTGAGTTCTCATTAACTTAATATTAAGATTAATAGTACCTAAATTTATTTAGGTTTAACTAGGGGGTATGAGATCATAGGGTCAACAACAACTTCAATTGAGTCGTTGCAATTGCATGGTATTGGTATTACGTTTATCCCGACCCGAGTCATCGATCAATAACTCTGAGTTGAAATGAGTTCTCATTAACTTAATGTTAATATTAATAGTACCTAAATTGATTTAGGTGGAACTAGGGATGAATGAGTTCATAGGGTTAACAACAACTTTAATTGAGTCATTGCAATTGCATAGTATTGGTATTGCGTTCATCCCGACCCAAGTCGTTGATCGATCACTCTGAGTTGAAATTATTTCTCATTAACTTAATGTTAAGATTAATAGTACCTAAATTGATTTAGGTAAAACTAGGTATGAATGAGCTCATAGGGTCAACTACAACTTCAATTGAATCATTGAAATTGCATGGTGTTGGTATTGCGTTCATCCCGACCCGAGTCATCGATCGATCACTCTGAGTTGAAATGAGTTCTCATTAACTTAATATTTTTAAAACTATATCTTTTGAAATTTTTAAAATTAATTAAGAACAATTCGGACCAAATTAACAATTTCAAAACTTGTCATTCTTTTCCAAAATTACAAATCAACCCATACAAACCATCCATTTGCGTGAAAAACTTTTCATTTCAAACCTCAAGTTCTCATTATTCTCTCTCTCTTTCTCAATAATATAGACAACAACTACTCAACATATTGCTTAACCCTTCAAAACAAATCGATTTTCTTCCCATTTCCGACCACATAGTTGTTATTTTTTACTTCATTCTCACTTGTATCCATCATTTTCTCTGTCTTTGTAGGTAACAGAATTCTAGAAGAGTTCTACATTTATTCTTTATTTTAAAAATTAGAGATTTTTAGTTAATGATGAAAAAGAAGACTTTTAGTTGTATTATCTTCGAGAATGGGTTAACAATTTTGAGTTTTGACGCTAAAAAGTAGGAAGCACCCGAGAAAATCATAGTTTTTCTCTCAGTATTTTATTGACTGTTGTGGTATTGTTGTATGGTGTTTGTGGTGGTGTTGGTGGCTGTTGTTAGTGGTGTCGGTATTTGTGTTTTTGGTGGTGGTGTCGGTGGTCTTGGTGTTGGTATTGGTGGCATTAGTGGTGGTCTTGGTGGCATTGTTTTTTGGTGTTGGTGGTTCATCTGTTGTAACTGGTGGAAGATCTATTAGGAGATATTAAATAGGTCTTCAAACAAATTCCCCATATGTTCCAACTGATGGGTTATCCGTTGGAGCATTTTTTTGTAATGTGGAGTAGAATAATTTACTGAAATTTGTCCATCTGTTGCAATAGGTGGAAGATCTGTTGGGAGATATTAAATAGGTCTTCAAAAAGATTCCCCATCTATTCCAACTGATGGGTTATTTTTTTTGTAATGTGGCATAGAATAATTTATTAAAATCTGTCTTACCTTTTTTTATAAAATTATGCAAACATCAAATGCAATGTATTTTTTGTTTTTCTATTATTTGTAGTTAAAATATGTCTCCCAAAAGAAAAAAAAACTAAAAGTGGATCAACTTTTGACCACCCAACAAAAAAGGCTAGAGTAGAGATAGATTTGGAGGAACATTCTGAACAATATCAGTCAGGGAAAAATAAAGATGAGGAAAATGATAACTCCTTCTCACCAAAGGGGCATGAAATAATATTGAAATCCCAGCATGATTCTGTCAAAACCATTAGTATCGACAGGTTTTGAGTTGCGATACCGATGAATATCCCTAATGAAGTAACTGGTGATCTTGTACTTAAATGTTAGTTTGGGAAACGTTTTGACGAACTTAGGAGTATTATGAAGAATGAAAACATAGATGGACCTTTTAAGAAGAGCTGCTTTGCATACTTTCTTGAGCTGTCTGAGGAACGCACTCTCCGTTTCCCAATGAGCATGGTATATGGCCTTCTCAAGCGCAGGATCAAGTATGTGGGGGATGATAAAGATTTGAAGAAGGGCAAAAAAATGGATGAAATCTGGATTAACTACTGTGGCATGCCGGTTTGTTTTGGATTGAAAGAGTTTGCCATAGTGACGGGCTTGAGATACGATCGTCCAGAAGAACCTCTCATCAAGGAAACCCCCCATAAAGGGTCCAAAAAACGCAAGGGAAAAAAAGAGGGGTTGTTCGGCATTGTTGGACATAGCTATAAAGCGGAGGATTTGATGGCGGATCTCGAGAATAAAAATGTACCAAAGCACTACAGGGAGAAATTGTGCTTAGATTAGTTTATCCATTCCATTTTATTGGTATGAGACATCAGGAAAGTCATAGAAGATGACTTATTGGCGCTTGCTGATGATTTTGGAAAATTCAACGATTATCCCTGGGGATATGACAACTATTACTTGACTATCGAATATTTACTGACAAAGCTATACCCAAAGACGATCACATTATACAGCCTTACTTGGGATTTCATGGTAAAATTGATCACTCTTTTTACTCATCCATTAATTTATAATGAATATAGTTATTATGACTTTTTTTTTCTTGCTTCCTATTCATATTTTTTAGGCTTGGGCATGTGAAGTCATTTCTCCCCTCTGAAAGCAATTCAAGGATTACCCAGATGAGGTTTCTCATTCAAGGATCCTTAGGTGGTTGGCTACAACAAAGAGCATCAACAAAAATATTAAGGAGGCTGATCTCTTTAATCCTCCGGATGATGCAGTACATCTTCTTTCTTTTAACTAAAATAATTTGCCTCAAAGAAAGATACTGAACTAGATAGCTATCTGTTGCGACAGATGGGTCGTCTGTTGGCACAGATTACCCGTCAACTGCAACTGGTGCAATAGATGGGCAATATGTTACATCAGACGGTCTATATTTCACAACAGATTAACCATCTATTGATATGATTCTCTAAACCCAATTCAACAGATTACCCATCTACTGCAAATTATGCAACAGATGGGTAATCTGATGCAACATATTATCAATCTGTTGTGATATACAGATCAACTATTATGGCAGCTAGATCGTCTATTGCATAAGTTGGTTGTGTTAACATGTAACCCAACCGACTGCAAATTATTATTATATGATTTCAATGCCTCCTATCCTTTTTTATAGGTTGTGCATCCTTAGATCGTGCCTATTGTTGATGAGTTGGGGAAGACTTATTTTCTTGCTCTAGGTATTTTTGATACAAAAAAAGACCCAACTGTGGAGTTAATAAAGAAGTAATTGGCTGGAGCAACATCCATAAGAAGAGCAGTTGGGCAAGGTCAACCTAATGTTGAAGCTCTTCACGACCAACCTACTACAACAGATCTGGGTGCTTCTTCTGGGGGTGTTGTTGGTGGAGTTGTTGATAATGATGTCAGCCATCATCATGTTGCTGTTGCTACCAATCGTGATTATGAGCATGTTTGTGCTCAGGAAAAAATAAATACATTTGAAAACACCTTTTGTACATTTCTCTCTCACCCCTACACTGATCCCTCCCACCCTTATAATGGTCTCTCTCACTCCTCTTCACCCTCGTGTTCTCATTGCAAATGCAAAGTATGCAAAGACATAGAGGATAAACTCCTTGAAAAACTAGAGGTTATTGCTGAAGCTACCAAGGAGTTAAAATCCAAGAGAGGTGACATACCATCCAAGAAGCTGAGGGAGCTATACACTTCTACAGTGGCAGTTTGGAGAAAGACAAGAAATATTAGACAAATACTCTCCATTATGAAAACAAAAAAAGTGCAACTCCTCCCGCTCCAAGAGTTGTTGAAGTTCAGGGGCCGATGAAGAAGGTGGACATATACGCAGCACTTGGCTATGAAAAGAAGAAGAAAGTACAAGAAATCATGAATAACAAGAATAAGGTTCCAGAAGAATACAATATGCATTCATTTTCCCCAAAGACTTCACGAATATGACAAATATGCATGAGTGGTACGTGGACAATGTAAGTTTACTTTTGCTAACCTAGACTTCCTATCTACTCCGTGAAGAAGAATCTACACAATAGATGTGTAATCTGTTGCAATATCTGGGTATTCTGTTGCAACATAATACACATATGCTACATAAGTTACGTTAGCTGGGTAATTTGTGAACTGATTCGGAGAACCCTCTGCAACAGAATCTTTCCACTGTGTTTTTATTCTTTAAAATTAGTAACCTATTTAAAAATTGTCTTCTTAAACCATAGTATGTTGATGAAATTCTCTGCCTCATGAGGGGCAGGAAATTAGCGTACCCGTATGCTTATGATGCTGCCGATAGGATAATGGATCTCAACTAATACAATAATTTCAAGGATAGGTAGATAATCTCCATGGGCAGGATGGTCCCAATGCTCGGATATTTGATAAGTTATTTTCTAAGTTCAAATGGGATGAAAACATGATTAAATATGTTAGAAGGAAGAGGCCATATCCATACGGCAAGAGCTGGACCAAGGCAAAGAGAATCCTTGCAGTCATGAATATGGAAGTCAAACATTTTCTCATTGTTGAGATACTACTCTACGAGGGAAAGATTAAGGTTTATGACTACAAATTACCTATCTTCAACGAGGACATATTTTAAACCTACGTGAAGCCACTCTTGAAGTTGTTCCCTAAGTTGTTGATGCAGAGTAAGCTGATGGATCATTTACCGGCGGAAGTCTTGACGAAGGAATCATGGGATTTTGAAGATCAAAATAAGAACATCAAGATCCAAAGAAACAGAATCGGTGCAGCGTGCGGGCCGTACTCGCTTGCATACATCGAGTATTTGCTGACCGGCACAGAAATGATTGGTATGTGTGACACTATTATGGGAAAGATGCAAGAGGTCTGGCCTTATGGGGTAATAACTAAATAATTGGAGCCCTTGTATAAAGAAGAATATATACCAATTCAATCAGGGGGATAATCTGTTCGTCCAAGCGATCTTTTTGTTCTTTAATCTTGGCCAATTCAAGTTGATCCAAGGCTCTGTCGATCTCGGACTGATCCCTTGGCTCTTCTTCAGTCGAGGGAAAACAGAGACAGACACGATAATAATTTTCTAATTCAAGCCACTTTACTTTACATGTAGTGGAAATAATTTTTATGTATGGCGAAAGTTGAATTTTTATAATGCAACAGATTTTCTATCTGTTGTAACAACTATAATACCTATTGTGACAGATTGATTATCTGTTGGAATAGGTTGGTCATTTGTTGCATTATCCAGATATTCTTAATTTGTTTGTCGCAATAGATAAACAATCTGTTGCAACATATAATCTATCTGTTGCAACTAATAGGTAATCTGTTAGAGAAAATAAAAAAAGTAGGAAGACCTGTTATATAATTTCCAGCAGATGACCTAACTAAATGGTTGGAGCCCGTATATAAAGAAGAATATGTACAAAGACAAAGACGAACACGATAATAATTTTTTATTTCAAGCCACTTCACTTTACATGTAGTGACAATAATTTTTATGTGCGAAAGTTGAATTTTTATAATGCATCAAATTGTCTATCTGTTGTAATAAATATAATACTTGTTGTGATAGATTGATTATCCGTTGGAATAGGTTGGTCATCTGTTGCATTATGCAGATGTTTCCCAGTCTGTTTGTCGTAATAGATATACAATCTGTTGCAACATATAATCTATTTATTGCAACTGATAGGTAATCTGTTGGAACAAATCAAAAAAGTAGGAAGACCTTTTTATATAATTTCCAGCAGATGAGCTACATATAGCAACATATGTCTAAATTTGTTTCATAAGATATGTCGTCTATTGCAGCAAATGTATTATCTATTGCGATATTTGAATCTAGTATTCGATTTCAATTAACATGTTCAAAATTGAGGATTAAATTATATTCATAGACAACATAAAATAAATCAAAGCCTTCAAAAATTACATGAAATA
Source organism: Capsicum pubescens (assembly GCA_030864215.1). Lineage (NCBI taxonomy): Eukaryota > Viridiplantae > Streptophyta > Magnoliopsida > Solanales > Solanaceae > Capsicum > Capsicum pubescens. The sequence goes on from CM061545.1 coordinate 101,311,991, forward strand.
ACTCAACAAATAAATAAAATATAAAAAAATATTATGCGTACAAATGTTCTACTCTACAAATAAATCAACAAGTTAAATCAAGGAGGATAGGTTATTACATTGACGGACTCAAGCTATAAATATCTACTCAATATGGACAAGTTGTTCTTCATCTAGTGCTATGGAATTCGACTTTGGTCATCGTGGATCTTTAATGTCGCTTACGTATGTCTTCTGAGCTTTTGCTTCTCTATATTTCCATAAAAAAGTAGCATATCTTTTGCGGAGTAATTCGGCATCAAGTCCATTATTTGGTACTTGTAATCCATCGCTCAAATACTCGACGTAAGCAGCAACAAAAGGACCACAATCCCTGCATTTAAAAAAAATAGATAATCCATATCTTGCAGTTCATGTAAGCATTGTAAAATTTATAAAATGAAACTAAATCATGATACTTATACTTACAGGATACAAATGGTTTATTGAGAAATTCCTTCAAAATATTATACATCAAATGGATTACCCATTTTATCCCGATACGCTTCAATCGTCGACCAATCAGTGAGAACCTGTTGGTCCAAAAAGACACTCATATCAAGGTAAGTAAGCAATATTTTGGCTAGCTTTTGTATCTCAGACGACGGCCTGAAACATCTCTTTCAAAACATCGAGTCATAAACTCAGATGCGCCTCTCTTATATAACGACGACAGCCAACACCCAATGGAATTCATCACCATAATTGATTGGGATATACACTTCGTCGATCAAATACCAAGGTAAGGCAGCTGGAATGCTAAAACCTTTGATGATGTTGATTAAGCATTCCTCATTTTTGGAAACTTTCGGTTGTTGTTGACAATACCTATCAGAGGCATTATTGATGTAAACTTTGTACAAACAATTTTTTGTCATGTATTTGTATTGTTTTGGTGTTTGCAACTTAACCTTCTTTCGAAGGTAGTAAAAAATAACATCGATATGCTGCACATATTATCAAATATTTTGAATTACGTGATGAAAAGATTAATACGCAAATGTAATCAAATAAAGTATTAATTAATAGTAATATGCATGACATTTAAACCTCATCATTCCAGCAAGTTTGTGGTTGTGACATCGAATAGAATCAATTTTTGTATCCCGGGATGTGCAATAACAAAGTCGAACATATCAAAACCAAGACTCGATTCGTTCACTTTGTAGTGTTCATCATTTTATTTTCTACATGATTATTTATATGTGTTAATGTCATATTTTTACAACAAGAATTGTATAAATTAATATCTTTAAAGTTGATTTATGTACCTTCCGGCATGATACTTCAATAGCCCATCGGCAATCCATTCTGAATAATTGTTGATTAACTTTGTTAGGTTTTTTGGAGCCTCGTCCGAGATGTTGAACCCTTCAAACGGGTAATTCTTTCGTATCCCCGAATTGATAGGCTCCACTTTTTCTTCTTCTTTAGAATTAATTGATGGATTATCAACTGTGATATTATGCTCTTCAACAATAGCTTCTATTGTGACATCCATATGGAAAGCCAAAATTGTCAATGCTAATTACAGATATACAACAGATTGTCCATCTGTTACAATAGATGAGTCTTATATTGCAACAGATGGGATCTGTTGGGACAAATTTGACCAGGTAAAATAGAGTAGTATGATAATTTCGGTGTAAGACAAAGACAGAGGCGTTGCAATTTTACTTTTTTTTATGCTTGGTGATGCCTTAGAAAAATAATTTTCTTTTCTTTTTCTCTTAGCCACCTTGATCTCTAGTGGAGTGTATGGATATGAAATCCTTTTTTATAAAATGGCACCCCTCTTAGATGTTATTTTCTTTACAGAAACAGTTAGTGCATTAGTAGTATTAATCACTTCATCATGTTTTGTCTTGCAGTCTTGACATTTGCATGCAGAACATTCGCTAAATAAGGCAAAATCTGGAGAAAAATTTATACAATCAGTATGATCATAATCATAATGGCTTGCTGTTTCAAAAACTATAAGAGGAGCATCATTAGCCCCAGCAGCAGCACCACTACGACTACCATCATCAACAGCAACAAGTCCACCCTCCAAAATTGTTTTTCTTGTGATGATTGTTGCTTCAAAAAATTCCATTTGTATTCCATCAATGACCTTAGGGTCCGATAAAGTTTGCACAGACTGTAAATTAAGAAAAAATGGCATCTTCAACTCTCGGTTGGTCAGAACAAGCCACGGATGGACAATCTAAAATAAATCAGTACATATATTAGAATGATGATGAAATCATTTAAAATAATCATTAATTAAAATAAAAACTTGATTAGAATTGGACTTACTTCTTCCTTCGTGGGATTGAAAAGATCAAAAAAATTTATATTTTTATCAGTTTTGGTCGACAACCATCTCAGGATTCTTGGACAGGAAACTTCTTCCTAGTAGTTCACTTGTTTTCTCAAATAAGGAATGGCTTCAAATGCCCAAGACTATAACATAACGCCAATAAATCAAAAGGATTATTGAATAAAAAATGATGAATCATATCATGATAAAAGAAATATTTACCATGAAGGCCCATGGAAAGCCATATAAGTTGACTGTCTTTGGCATTAACGGAGTCAACAAATATTTGACAGTCATTTTAAGCTTTCATAACCCCAAGGATAGTTGTTAAATTCCTCAAGATCCTCAGAGAGATTTATTAAATCGAGGCTTATGTTGTTGTTAATGTCTCTCGCCCAAAAAATATTATGTACAAACCAAACCAAGAACAATGATTGTTTGTGCTTCTTTGAAAGTCCTTTACCTTTCAATGTTTCTATCAAATTTTTATTTTTGAATCTTGGACCAACAATGGACACCAGGTCATCACGATCACTCAACTTGCCTTTGCCTTTTTTGAGTGTGCGGGGTGCTTTTTTTTAGGTTAGAGTAGGTATAAATTGAGAAGGAGAATGAGGATCACATTTTAGTCCAGTAACTATGGAAACTCCTTCCAACCAAAACAAGTTGGCATGACACAGTAATTTATCCACACCTCATCCGTCTTATCTTTGTTTTCATACATAAACCTGCACTTGAGAAGATCATATACCATTTTTATTTGGAAACAAACATTGTTTTCCTCCGGCAAATCAAGATATTGCCCAAAGTAGCTTTCCCTGAAATAAGAATCCTATTTTTGTTCTCGAAGTATTTTTTGAAGGCGTCGAAAATTTTTCCCATTGCTGACTTAACCATGAAATCACCCGTTAAATCTGTGGTACCATCGCACTGTATTCTCATAGGATAACGATCAATGCTGAAGGTTTTGACCAGCTCTTCGGCGGAAGGGCTATTAGCATTTGGGTCATCTCTTTTGAAATATTCCTCCTCCCCGTGTTATTATCTTCTGGTCCTGATTGAGATAACGCTTGTAAAGCAAGCTCATAGAGTGGTAGATGTAACTGAGCTACTACACTTGTTCCTTCACTTTGACTTGATTTGATTTATTTTGTTTTGATAGCCATATCATATTAAATTAACAGGAATGTAAAATAGATTATAATTGATTAATGCATCATTAAAAAAGGATAACAGTAAATCTAACATGCACAATAGTAAAATAATAATTTCAACAGACCACACATCTGTTGAACCATGTATGTTATCTGTTGCAATATATAACCGATATATTGCAACAGCTGAGTAAACCGTTGAAAACAATAAAAAAAACACTAATCTATTCCACAAGGTATTTTATCTGATGCACCATATAACCAACCGTTATTGGAAACAATAAAAATAGATCACTCATCTGTTGCACCAGGAAAGTTATCTGTTGCAACATATAACCAACCTGTTGCAAGGATGAGTAATCCTTTGGAAACAGTAAAAATAGATTACTCATCTGTTGCACCAGGAAGGTTATCTGTTGCAACATATAACCAACCTATTGCAAGGATGAGTAATCCATTGGAAACAGTAAAAATAGATCACTAATTTGTTGCACCAGGTAGTTTATCTATTGTAATATATAACGAACCTATAGAAATGGATGAGTAATCCATTGGAAAATATAAAACAGATCACTAATCTATCGTACCAGGTAGTTTATATGTTGCAACATATAACCAACCTGTTGCAATGGATGAGTAATCCATTGGAAACCATAAAAATAGATCACTAATCTATTGTACCAGGTATTTTATCTGATGCAATATATAACCAACCTATTGCAAGGATGAGTAATCCGTACAGTAAAAATAGATCACTAATCTGTTGCACTAGGTAGTTTATCTATTGTAAAATATAACCAACCATTTCAACGGATGAGTAAACCGTTGGAAACCATAAAATAGATCACTAATGTGTTGCACCAGGTAGTTTATCTATTGCAAAATATAACCACTCTGTTGCAACGAAAGAGTAATTCATTGGAAAAAGTAAAAATAGATCACTCATTTATTGCACCAGGAAGGTTATCTGTTGCGACATATAACCAACCTGTTGCAACGGATGTGTAATTCATTGGAAATAGTAAAAATAGAGCACTTATCTATTGCACCAGGAAGGTTACCTATTACAACATATAACCAACCTGTTGCAACAGATGATTAATCCATTGGAAATAATAAATCTGTTGAAATATATCACTCATCTGTTGCAAAATGAGTTATATGTTGGATCAATATTGTTTAGATTTTTTCCAAACATAAGAGTCGTCTGTCGTAACAGATGAATGATATGTTACATTGTTCATCTGTTACATCAGATTTTCATAGTTGCATCAGATGTTTTCATCTATTGCATCATATGTTCTCATCTGTCGCATCAGATGTTTCATTTATTGGATTAGATGTTTCATCTGTTGTATCAAATGTTTCATCTGTTGTAATACCATTTTTATCAAGACAAATAATAAATCAACCCAGCAACACCAACACATCACACACACACACTAAGAACATCAACTACAATAAAAAATCACCAACAAATCCAAATCAACAGTTCGACAACAAGAAAAAGAAATGCCAAAAATTAGGGTCTTATTCAATTCACATTTCAAACTTAAGCTAGAAATATTAAAATTGTTAACATGAACCCCATATAAGTAGTGGCACCATATATTTAAAGCAAAAATAACTGTTGCCAGCTCAAGATCGTGTGTAGGATAATTTTTCTCATATGGCCGCAATTGTCTAGAAACATATGTTATTACCTTACCATGCTGCATCAATACGCATCCTAAACCAATTCTGGAAGCATCACAATACACTGTATACCCTTCAGTGCCTTCTGGAAGTACCAACATGGGTGTAGAAATCAACTTGTTCTTTAAATCTTGAAAACTCTTCTCATAGGCATCATTCCATTGAAATTTGGATGCTTTATGGGTTAGCTTGGTTAAGGGTGCTGAAATGGAAGAAAAACCTTCAACAAACCTTCTATAATAACCGGCCAACCCGAGAAAACTACGAATCTCCTTAGGCGTTGTGGGACTTGGCCAGTTCTTCATAGCTTCTATCTTTTGAGCATCAACCTTTATCCCTTCACTAGATACAATATGACCCAAAAATGCCACCGACTTTAACCAAAACTCACATTTAGAGAACTTTGCATAAAGCTTACAATCACGAAGAGTCTTCAATGCCTGTTGTAAGTGATTGGCATGGTCCTCTTCTGATCTAGAATAAACTAGAATATCATCTATAAAAACTATCACAAATACATCCAGGAATGGCTTAAATACCCTATTCATCAAATCCATAAAAGTTGCGGGTGCATTTGTTAGCCCAAATGACATAACTAGAAACTCATAATGACCATACCGTGTTTGGAAAGCTGTCTTGGGTATATCCTTCTCTTTGACCCTCACTTGGTGGTAACCTGACCTCAAATCAATCTTAGAAAAACACTTGGTGCCCTGTAACTGATCAAATAAATCATCAATTCTTGGGAGAGGATATTTATTCTTAATAGTCACCTTATTCAATTGCCGATAATCAATACACATCCTCAGCGAACCATCCTATTTACACACAAATAACACTGGTGTTCCCCAGGGGGACATACTAGGCCTTATGAATCCCTTCTCTAGCAAATATTTCAATTGCACTTTCAATTCTTGTAATTCTTCTGGGTCTATTCTATACAGAGGAATGGAGATTGGTTGGGTTCCTGGTATTACATCAATACCAAACTCTACTTCTCGTTCAGGAGGCAAACCTGGAAAATTTTCAGGAAATACATTAGAAAATTCATTTACCACCGGAACAGCGTGAAGAGTTGGTGGATCCACTTTTGTATCCCTTACTCTAACTAAATGATATATGTATCCCTTGGAAATCATTCTTCTTGCCTTAAAATAAGAAATAAATCTACCTCTTGGACTGATTCAAGGACTGATTCATTTGGAAAATGGAAATATACCTTTTTTGTGCAGCAATCAATTGTGGCATAACAAGACGCCAACCAGTCCATACCCATTATAACATCAAAATCTACCATTTCTAACTCCACAAGATCATACATCGTATCACGACCACAAACAGTTACTATGCAGTTTCGGTAAACCCTTCTAGCTATAATAGATTCCCCAACCGGTGTGGACACTTCAAATGGCTTAACTAACAGTTCAGGTATTCTTTCAAACTTTCCAGCAACCAATAGAGTAACATAAGATAATGTAGAACCGGGATCAATTAAGGCATATACATCGAATGAAAAGATAGACAACGTACTCATAACCACATCTGGGAAAGCCTCTAAATTCTATCGATCCGCTAGAGCATACGTACAATTTTGAGCCCCGCTAGAACTTGTGGCTCCTCTATCACCTCTAACACGACCCATTAGTTGTGCACCCCTTCCTGAATAAGGCATTGATGATGATGATGAAACAAATGACCCCATAGGTCGTGCCATACCCCCTATGCCCCTTAGTGGGCATTCTCTCATCATATGCCCCGATATACTGCACCAAAAGCAAACATTGGTCCCCATCCGACATGCGCCCAAATGATACCTTTCACATTTATTGCATGGCTCTCGAGGAGGTCTCGATTGGATCATATTCCCTTGCCCTTGGTACCCCACTGTTCGCGAACTCTGACTCTCACTTCTGTGCCCAAATTGATTTCCTCTGGACCCTTGGAACTGTGGTGTGGCACTAGCTGCAGAATAAGAAGATAATGGCCTAGGTGGTCTAGCAGAAAACTATGGTCTGAACCCTCCTTGGGATGCCATGAACTGCCCTGTAGATCTGGCCCTCTTGGAATATCCTCTTTCTAATTCCTGTGTTCTTCTCCTCTGCCTCTGATCTTCCATTTTCTGTGCAAAAGCTTGGATCCTCGCTATGTCTATATCTTTGTTCAAAGCGGAAGTAGTACAATCTCTAACCAGATATGGATCCAGCCTATCCATATATTTATGAACTCTGTCATCCATAGTAGCTACAATATTAGGAGCATATCTCGACAAGGAATTAAATCGGAGACTGTACTCCCTCACGCTCATATTCCCCTGACGAAGATTTAAAAACTAATCTGCACGGGCCTGACGAATCTCGAATGGAAGATAATGATCAAGAAATGCCTCTTTGAACTCTTTCCAAGTAGCTGGGGGTGCATCAATACCCCTAGATTGTTTCCAGTCCTCGTATCAATATATAGCCTCCCCTTTGAATCTATACGCCGCTAACTCCACTGTCTCTCTACCTGTTACATGCATAACATCTAAGGCCCTTTGAATTTGATCAATAAAGTCATGTGGGTCCTCGTTAAGATCTGATCCAGTAAAAGTGGGAGGATCCATCTTAAGAAAATACTGTGTTCGAAGGCTAGCCGCCCTATCTGTACCACTAGGACCCGTGGTAGGAATGGCTTTCCCTTGAGCTTGCCCAGCAACTATACGAGTCAAAAGTTGCACTGCATTTCTAAGATCTTGATCAGCAGCATTAATAGGTGGCTCTGGGGATATAGTTCTCCTCCCCCTTATTTCTTCCGGAGTGGAAGAAGTTTTTGATGCATGCTCAGCTGGAGCCTCACTTTGATTAGCTGGTATAGTGGGTGACTTACTAGTCCCCTCTCCGGCAGCCACATCTACTTGCTTACCGGTATTCTTGCTTCTGGTAACTAGCATCATTACTATAATAAGAGAAACAAATGGATTCAGTGGTCAACTATGACTTCATATACAATATAGGCTCTATCGCACGATCTAAGACATGAAGAAAAGAGACAATTCCTAAATGTCCATAGCCTCCTATTTATAGATGCGGTGCACGACACACCGATAAATAAGACTCTACGTAGACACGGCTTTGTAGACTTACTAGGAAGAACTTCTCTGATACCACTTTTGTCATACCTCAAATCCTATTGGGGCGGACCGGCACCCGTAACCGAGAAGGCCCGGGAGAACCATCTCATAACCTTATACTTCCCATGCATACCTCTATGACAACCCAAAATTCGGACAACATCATGTCGCATATAAAAGGAAATAATCACCTGTATAAGCTCGAGCACACATATATATGTATATATAATACTTGGCCGTTGGAGCCATCACGTCTATTAACAAAACACCACCTTGACTGTACATTAGGTCTACAAAGCCTGGAGATAATACACAGAGTTTAACTAAGGTCGGGACACACCCCGCCATATAACTAACTTCTATACAATACCAAAAGTGACTGGATATAACGCGAAAAGCCTCGAAGCAAACTGGAGCTCACCAAAAGCAGCTGGATATCCTGGCTCCTACTTGTGCGGTGTATGAGCTGAGGTACATGTGCCTGCAGTATGAAATGTAGGTCCCCCATGGGGGACGTCAGTACAAAATATGTACTGAGTATGTAAAGCTGTAGATAATCACATATGATATAGGAGCTCAATAGAAATCAAAAACAAGTGAATAAATCGTAATAGGATTGGACCACACACACTAGAACTTGTGACAACCTGTACATTGTATTTATTCAATCACTTTACCTTCGTTCTTATCATTTTTGTAATCATTACTGTACTGTACTGTGACCATTAGGCTGCCTCTAGTACATATCAACTGGGATCGACCCATGATAGGCTTATGCCCCTGAGATACCACCCATAAACACATAAATAGGGATTGACCCATGATAGGATTATGCCCCTGGGATACCACCCGATAAGGGAGAACTTCCATCACTTAGTTCAATTAATCTTTGAGATTGTTATTTTGGTCGCCACCGCATTTTTGATACTTTGAAACAATGATACATCAATAAGAGACATATAAATAGACCATCAATGCAATAACAATGAAGTAAGAACTCATTGGCACATCAATGAAGTGTTTTGGAGTCATCAATGTCATAACAATGAAGTAGGAACTTATTGGTATATCAATGAAATGTTTTGGAGTCATTAATAATAGCACATGGATCTTGTTTGAGTAACCGGATACCTTCTGACATTCATTAGTGCAATAAACATGTAAGATTTGGAAAACAAGTAAGTATTGGAATGTCTTGATATCTTGTAGGGTGGAAACAAGTTCATTGGTAACGTAGGACATCATACAAAACCTTTATGGATCACATGTTATTGAATAACTTTGGAAACTTTCTTAATAGAAAAATTATTCACTTTCATGCCAAAGATATGGTATAGAGTATGCTTTGCATACTTGACTGTCAACCTTCAATACTAGTCCCAAATGGACTTCCCGTCTTTTCGGATTACTTATCTACAATGAACATATATAGCAATCTAGTATTAGCAACCAAACGTCACAATTCAATTATTTGAATTCACCAAACTAGTGGTTAAGTAGTAAGCCTTAATTACACCATAAAGGGTGTCACTTTAACCCTCTTATACTCCAATTACATTCACATGCCATGCATATTCATACAACATCCTCCAATATCAAGTTTGGATTCATTTATCCTTCCAACCAATCCATTAAACCAAATTGAGCCATAGAAATAAATAATCATCAATTCAATAGTATATCACCATATCTACCTTCCATAACTCAATTACCATATCCACCTTCCACAATTCGATACAACCAAACCATGCAAAATAGTCCATAACCCTATTTTCATCACCTTTCAATAATAACCAATACATATAATCTTCTATCACACATATACATATGGAAAAGAACAAAGGAAAACAATATTCATACCTTAGAATTCACCTCTTGATTATGTAATCCTATTTTCACAAATAATAGGTGCCATTCGAAGCTCTCGAGATGACAAACGCAGTTATCGGATTACTTTAGAATTTCTACGGTTGAATCAAAAGTAATTTAAAGGTCAAATTTGGCTAGGGTTTGTTCTTTCTCAATGATTGATGATGAAAATGAGTTTTTGAACTCATATACATGTATATATACACATATTACCGTCCATAATATAATAGGAAATGACCAAAATGCCTTTAAAATTTAAATAATGTCAAATTTGTCTTTTGGTGGACTGTTTTGACAAGCTAAAGTAGATCGACCATAACTCTTTCCTCCAATATCGGATTTGGGTGAAATTGGTATCGTTGGAAGTATAATTCAAAGGTATTTCATTTAATATAAAGTAGGCCACCTAGTTCGTCCTGTACAAGGAGTTATGGTCGTTTGAAGTTGACCCTAAAAATCTGTTTTGATAGGATGAAGTAAAATGAGTATAACTCCTTACTCAGACGTTGTATTTAGATGAAACCAATTGCATTGGAAAGAAGACTCAAAGATCTTTCTTTTCATAGGTCGCATCTCTCCCAGTTCATTATATTAAGGTAGTTATAATTGTTTGAAGTTGACCCAAAAATTCGTCTGGCTTCAGTAGCTTGTGTGCAGGAAATTTTTCTGCACATTTACTATTCCCAAATATCCCGGCCACCGTTTTATAGTTTTGAACGTGCTCGATTATATCCGAAACCTATCCGTTTTTGGAAATCTTTATATCGTTGGAAAGCTTATTCAATAATCTTCGCATTGAACCATCGACGGGCAAATTCCGGTATAAATAAAATAAAAAATTAATTCCATATAAATAAGACCAATACACGTACTTGAATACGCCAATACATGTACTTGAATACGGGGTGTTACAAAGTCACCGAGGATTGAAGGGAGAATTTTGTAGAACTATTAGTTGGGAGAGAGTTGAGAGAAGCTCGAGAGAGAGAAGACAGACGGTTGATTTGGATTGAAGGGGGTATGGGTTGGGTTGATTTATATTTTTTAAAAGATTAGAAAGTTTTGAAAATATTAATCAAGTCCACAATTAACTTAATCATGTTTCCTAATGATGTTTGATCCTTTAAGTTGGTGAATGTCACCAATCCTTCGTTCAAGACTTAAAAGACATCTTTCCTTCAATTTTTTCATGAAACTACACTATTATAGAAAGTGTTTGGACTCTTTCTAAAGTAGGTCTTTATTGCCAATGATGACAAAGAACTTGTCATGAAAGTTAAAATAAGCAGTGAGGTAGATTTGCTTTTTGAACTAGATTATTAATAATTAATAAATGCCACCTTAACTTCCATACCTAGGAGTGTTGATGATTTGGTTTGGGTCAGTTTTTGATTAAAATTAAAATTAAATCAACTTAATTAGTTTTTAAATTTTTAAAATAAAATTAAATCATTTAAAGTAAAATTCATTAGGTTGGTTATTATTGGTTTCGATTTAGTTTGCGTTAATTTTTCAGTTTTTAACTAGCTAATTATAATTTGATAATAGTAAAATAATAAAAACATGAGATAAATAATTCAATTGAACATTAGGAATTAATTAACTTTCATTTACTCTTTCAAGATAAATGTATATGAATCTTCTTGTATTTTTTAATACTATTCTGATGTTCTAGCATATTTAAGTTGCATAACTATAGAAGTTACTCTATATCACATGTCTAACATCTACAAAATTAAGATACAACTTTAAATAAAATAGTTAATCCTACAAAACTCAAAAGGGCGAGACATTAAAGAGTAAATGAATGTCTTAGCAAAGAAAATTAAAATCAATAAAACCACACCACATGTAGACAATTAGATTTAAAGTGTTGGGTTTGACCACAATTTTTAAGAAATAAAATTTAAAAGTGTCGTGAAAGAAGTAGACTAAAATCAAATTAATGCTTAAAAGATATAAATTGTTTATAATTATCTATGAAAAACTAATAACTTATACTCAAATAATTATAAAATTTATGTATATAAATTATCAGTTTAATTTGATTATTTATTCGGTTATTTTTTAATAAAATCAAAATCAAACTAAATATTATCAATTTTTTAAACTTAAAAACAAAAACAAACCAAACCAAACGAAATATCAATTTCTTAATTGATTTGATTTGATCCACGGTTTGATTTTATTTTTAATCAAACCATGACCACGTCATACCATCAAATTAAAGTAGTTACCTCCTCTCCAACATATATTTCATTTTTTGTTAGAATTTTTTTTTATTCTAAAATTTTGTAGATTTTTAATAGGAATAAAGTAATAAACATACATCTTCTCACACATTCCACTCCATTTGACAAAAAGGAAGCAAGATTTTCAATGACATTGTCATGAGCATTTTTTCACTTTTTTCAAAAATATTTTCAATTTATGTCAATATAATTTAAAGTTGCTGTTTGGAGCGAGAATTTCAAATACAACTTGAAGTTGTATTTGAAAAAATATAAAACAAGAAAAAGTTATTCACTTTTTTTCATCTTCCTTCTTTCACAAAAATTTAAAAACAACTTCAGTTATATTTATGAACAAACACAACTTCAACTCTAATTTCAACTCCAACTCCAACTTTAAAAAATTTAATTTACATAGCCAAACGCCAGCTATATTGTTCAAAGGATGCAAATTGAATGACAATGACACCAAAATTTACATGAAGTGAAAAACTGGTCACTAATTCACTAAGTTAAAGTGTTGCAATATTAATGGCCCCTGTCTATTCAATTTTTTCTCTTTTGTCAATGATTACCAACTTTATACAAGCTTTAATGAGTGAAAGACCACAATCTTTGACCATGAAGGTCGTCCCTGAAAATAGTAAGAGTGGGGGAAGTGAATTACACCTTCTTTGATCAGATAGTCGACTTTCTCCAACAAACAGTCGACTATTGATTGCAATAATGAAAACCTCAAAAACTAAACTGCTGAAAGTAAATAACACCATATGTTTTATATTGATTGAGATCTCTAATAGGTCTTACTCCAGTCCCCTTGGCTTGTAAGGAATTCTGCTAGTTTTTTTTTGCAAATAAAATCAAAGTACAACATTGAGTTAAGCTTTTTGGCTATGACTGTAACGCCCCAATTTTCTGTAACCGGAATGCCACATGGTGCTCATGATCCTGAAGGACCACAAGCTAACCCTCTTCTGATATATGTACCTGTTCACTGCATAATATAATAAAATACATGCAAAAAACTGACGGAAACTTACCATAAGGTTCAAAATATCTAAAATACATAATTCTGCAAACTAAATACTTATACAACTGTCCGAAAAGCCTCTAACTGTTTGAACTGTAGAGTTGATGGGACATGTCCCCAACTAGAGTTGATGGGACATGTCCCCAACTAACTCTGTCTAATAAAATAAACTGGATATAATACTATACTGGAATAATAATCGTCCTCGAAAGATGAGGACTCTCTAATACTTCTACTGCTGCTGACTGAATCTAGACTGCTAAGGGTACTCTGAATCTCGTGCCTCTGAACCTATGGTGTCAAATGAAATAACAACACCATAGCGTAAATGCGTCAGTACGTTGGAATGTACTGAGTATGCAAATAAGGTAAGGCTAAATGCAAGGGCTTATGCATGAATAATTACTTAACTGAATGATATGAAAGAGCTGGATTAGCACACATAGAGAATCTGTAACTACTGAACATACTGCACATACTGACTCTGAGCATACTAGGACTAAATCTGATAACTGATACTGGACATACTGTCAAGCTAAACTTTCTAAACATACTGAGATTCTGAGAATCTGGAACTACTGAAACTGATATCTGAGTTCACTAACTCTGGAATACTGTATAACCGAGTCAACTAATATCAACAACTGAGTCTAAGCCTGCTAGTATCGACTGGTTGAATCTGAGATCGAACCTATCTAGTGGATGATCTCTAAGTTTTCTATAATGATAAGGAATAATTAAATCTGAATTTGAGATCAAGCCTATCTAACGGGTGATCTCTGGATCTTCTGATAATGAGAATACTCAACTGAATTTGAGACTGAGATCAAGCCTATCTAACGGGTGATCTCTATAAGTACTGATGTTGAATAACTTTATGTGAGACCAGGCCTATCTAGTGGGTGGTCCACAAATCACTCAAACTATCTGAGTTCCTTACTGAGATAGATGACTGTATCTGACAGTCCTGATTTTTGAGTTCTACTCTAAAGACTAATACTGAAATTGCAATTGTGGGAGTTCTCACTTAACCGACATGCCCCGAGCCTGAACTAGTGAGGTCCAACCTGTAACCCCATCTGGAAGGGTATCAATACTGTGACACGGGTAAAGACCTCTCTGGTCAAGCCTATCTGATGGGTGACCTTCGTAGGAAGTCAAGCCTAAGGCAGTATAATAGTCAAGCCTCTCTGAAGGGTGACAAGCCTTTTTCTGATGGGTGACTCCTATATCCTGTGTTGGCTATGCAGTTCTGGAGTTCAGGGATTGCTCCTAACGAGTCTGCCTCTCTAATGGGGAGCCGTCATCCCTGCACTCGCTCGGTGCTAGCTCCTACTCCCAACTGAAAGACTTTGAACTGATTCTTAGAACTTGTACCTTAACTGAACTGAATCTGTTACTTGACTGAGGTGACTAAGTTCACTTGGTTCCGTTATCTGACGGAATATGTCTGAATTCTAATTTCTGTCTAAATACAACTGAGTTCTGTAACTTACAGGGGCTTTACTAGAATCTGAACTGAATACTCAGTACTGAGCTTGATTAAACTGAATACTGAGATTTACTGAGTTTTCTTACTGTTCAGTCATTGACTGAGTTCTATTGATCATAGCACGACTGAGATTATCTTGAGACTGACTCAGCTCTAGGCACACATCTATATTTTTTGGGTACAAGTACCCCCAGGACTCGATGAAAGGAAACTGGCAGGACTCGACTCTTTGAATTCATGACCAACATCCACATCATAGTAATGAATTCACCATATACTCAATAAAACATCACTTTAAGCACTTGAAAATACTAACATGTATTTTTATAGGAAATGCAAGCCAACACTTCATAAACTCATTCCACAAGATCTTGCAATAAACACATAACATGCATTCAAGGTACATAATTAAGGATTTCATGCTAACATGTTATCATCCATTCACTAAAGCTTTTTAACAAACACTTGGCATGCTTAGCTTATACCAAACTTGGGGATTTCTAGTCAACATTGTCATAATGACCCAATTTTCTTCATACAAGCATTTTATCAAACATGTAGGGAGCATGCTTTAGTTATTCAACAATTACTACTTATAATTATCACGACTCTATCAACCAATTCATTATACAAGGATTTCAACATGATATGGTCAGAGTTCAACACACATGGAAAAATATGATTCTTTTCAACGTCAGTCAACATATAACATCACACTTCAATCATTTTGGCCTTAAAACAATTCATTACACCAATTAACATGATTACATAATTCAACATGCTCCTTGAAGGGTCTTTATTATGAACACCACAAGATCAACACATACTAGGGTCAAAGCTTGAGTCTTTATCATCAAATCATGAATTTAATTTCAACCACATCAAGAACTTCAATTTCAAACCACATAAATCATAAAAACTCATAAAAATATTATCTTTGAATTTTTAAAAAGGATTCTTGAGCTTCTTGGGTGAAAGGAACCCAAGGATCAACACTTGCATATCTTAATCTTTGAAATTGGATGAATTCTAATGTTTGAGACTCTATCCGCACTTATAATAAATGATTCTCGAAGACCACACTATGAGGAACTTGATTCTTGAAGAAATCTTGAAGATTTATGGATGATTTTAGGAAGATTAATGTTCTTGAATTGAAACCCTAGATATTTTCTTAAGAGAATTGGAAGAGAAAATGATGAAATTAGGGTTTGGATGGGGGTTCTCATATTTATAGAGGCCTCCAAAAGATGAGAAAAGACAAAAATACCCTTGCAAAAACATCCCTTAATTGCTAGAAAAAAATAACTGACGACATTCGTGACAAGTCGTCAAGTTGGTGATAAGTTGTCACGAAATGTCATCACAAAAGGGTGAAATCTTAATTTTCTGGTTAAGGTTGACGACATTGGTGATAAGTCGTCACGAGCGTGACGACTTATCACAAAATATCGTCACTGGGGGTGGAAATCTTCCCAGGGCAGACGACATTGGTGATAAGTCATCACGCTTGTGACAGCTTATCACGAATGTCGTCACTCAGTTTCCCAGCCTAACATGCTGGAGTAAAATGGGCACAACTCCTTCTCCGATATCGGATTTAGGAAAAATTGGTATAGTTGGAAAGATAATTCTAAGAGATTTTATTTGATATATATTAGGTCCTCTAATTAGATATATACAAGGAGTTATGGTCGATTACAGTTAACCCAAGTTTTGACGCTCACTAAAACTTGACGATAGGAAAGCTTTCAACTTGTCCTTGAGTTAGGGGACCTCTATGATCTTAATTCATGCTCAAATAGATTACAACACTAATAATTGATTAACACACTAAATTTACATAGGATTCGAGGCTTTTGGAACATCTACGCATATAATTGAGGAATTTCCATTCTAGTCCAAAATGTGGGGTGTTACAATAACTCACACTCTCTTCTTTCTATCACACCACAATGCCTTACCAACTATGCATTTCTCTCCTCTCATTTTAAGTACACAGTAAATCTTTAAGAGAATACAATGCTTGAGTAAAGTAGAGCAAAAAACTAGAGAAGGTTGAGACAATTGTATATCTCACTAGAACATTATAGTCCTAGTGTTATGCTTATAAAATGTAGCCTAAAGTAGCAAAAAGTGTGATCAAAAGTTGTGCTTTTGAACTTCAAGAAACACTTTTTGAGAGTAGCCTAAAGAGGCGTAACCTTTGACTTTAGGCCATGTTTTTCAAGTGTTGCCATATCAGCTATGTTTAAAAAGCGTGGCCACTAAAGTGCAAAGGTCATGCTTTACAACTTTTTTTTGGCTACACTTTTATCTGATAAAGTTGCACTTTTAAGTGTTGTCTCTGCTTTGTTATTGTTCATGCTTCACAAGCATAGCCTTTTATAACACCTCTAAAACAACACTTAAAAAATGTAAATTTTTATTTATTACTGGCCACACTTCAAAATCGTAGTCTTTTATACATCCTCTATGACAACTCCTATAAAGTGTAAGCATGTTTTAGGTACATGCCACAATTTAATTAATAAACCACACTTTTTAAGTGTGACAATATTGTCTAAAATTTGGTAGTTCAATCCACATTTCACAGAAATGGCTTCCAACCTAAAAAATAATTATTTTGATCGGAATGTATACATCACTAATTACATTATATATATTCATACATATATATAAATAATCTCACACACCAATTAGCTAATAAATAATTCAAATGCATAGATTTGCAATGAACTTAAAAAAACATGTCTTTTACTACACATATTAATTAGAAAATAATATTTTAAAGATTTGTACTATGTTTCACACAAAACCAAATGTATTTATACTTATAACAAAATAGCTCAAAAAGTTCATCATTCGCTTCAATGTAAATCGAGTTGACTTGTGGTGGCCACCATTCAAATTTGATCACCCAGAGTTTTTCTACACATCCAAAATAAACAAACAGTTAGAATTAAATTATGTTCGACAAATATTCAAATAAAATTTCTATCTGAAATGAGGAAGTATGTGAATTCAAAATTTCTTTAATTCATTCAATCAAGTTAGAAGTTCAGGATTTAAGTTTCTTGTGAATTTGAAAGATAAATACTTTTTCATGAACCGAAGCATGAGTTGAACCGGAAGAATTCGGAAGAATTCTTCCTCTTAAAGCTTATGCATTACTCGCATCGGGTGAAGCAATGTTAGAGCCGACACTCCCTGGTATATCTTGAACATTCAACCCTGGATTGGTTTATACCAAGTAAGTAAAAAAATATAGCATTTCTCCTCTCAGTTCACTTATTTCTTCCTTTAGAGAAGTGACTTCATTATCATGCTTTTGTTTAAGCATAATCATTTTCTCATTTTTTTCCCAGAACATGTTGTCACTGATCTATCATATCCTCTAAGTCGACCAAGATTCTCCTTTTCAAACACTACCATGAATGCATCACTTGGTGTTTCCCAAATATTTTGATGATTCTGAAGTTCAGACTATCAAAAAAGTAAAACAAACAATAGCTGCCAGGAGATGGAAAACAAAGGAAAAAAATGACAGGACTCAATATCCCTAGTAAGTAAATCATGATATAGAGCTGAAAGATGTTGTAAGAAAAATGTGTTCATTAAGGATAGCTACAAACAAGTACAGCTAACCCCAGATGCAATGATTAAGACTTTTTTCACCATTAAGGACTAAAGTACTAGAAAAGGGTAAAATGCAGCTAAAATATGCTAGATGAACTTGCATAAACTATAAAACCAAGACTTTAAAATCCTTTGAACCAGTGCTAGTTCAAAGGATGATGATAATTATGGCACTAATTCCACCATGGATACTAAGAGAACCTGAACTTGTTCGGGATGACATAATTAAGAGAAAAAACTCAAGGTTCAGGGATAGCGTCCGATGGAAATTGAAGAGGTAGATAAACTCTATCAAGATGTTCTTTTCTCAACTAGAAAGCATAGTATCAAGAGATCTTTGGTTGGGGTGGGTGTGGACAATTGCTTTTCAGATAGTAAATTATCTTGAGATCGAGCATTGATTCAATCACTATACGTTGGGATAGACTAGCATAGTGCCTGGAAAGTATTATCCAGCTATGGTTTGTGAGTTATACACCAAATATGTTGTTACTCTAGAGAGAAGCTATAGTAATATTATATGCCGTGAAGTAGATGTGGAACCAAGCTTGAGGTTCCAAAAGCAGGCATAGGAAAGGGGATTGATGTGTTGTGGAAATATGGCACATTCAATGCTTAAAATAATGAAATTTGCATTAAGGTAGGTCGTTTTGTCATATATGATGTGAGTTTTATGTGTTTTGAAAGGAAAACTAGGTCGGAAGTGGTGTTGAAACAAAAAGAAGAAAATAAAGTGATGAAAATTTGAAGTACTAGTCAAGCTACGAGTCGTTAAGTCACCTTAAGACACGTAGCCTGACTCGTAATGATAACAGTGGGAAAATTAAGTTTCCAGAATTGAAGTCATAGAAGGATATGAGTCACAATGGCAAACTACGGCTCGTAGTGCAAAGCCAAAGTGAGAACAATGTGCAAAGTCCTGAAGGTTGATGCTCAAGTGGTAATGAGTGAAGTCCACGAGTCGTAAGGATTAACGACAACTCATGGTTAAAAATCGTAAAGACGACAGACTCAAGTTCCCTAAAAAGGAAAAGCTACAGGAGTTACTAAAATTAGCAGTATACGACTCATATAGTGACATTACGAGTCGTAACCACTGAAGCCTGAAGAAAGATATGACAGTAGGCAATGAGTCATAGCTAGACATCATGACTCATTGCCAGAGGCGTAACCATTACCGATAGAGTTTTCCTAATGTGATTTGGATAGATTTTCTTTGTTATTTTAAGCCACTATAAATACCCTAGGGTTATCTCTTTATAAAGTTATGTATTTTTCATAATTTTCTTCATACTTTACATACTTTGATCATTGGTATTATTGTTCTTCGGCTACTTGTTACTGTTGACTTTAAAATCCCTCCATTTACCCTTCCGCACTGCTCGTGAATTTTGTCAAGTTTGAGAGACAGTTCGACGTACTCCCTGTGGGATCTAACCCAACCTTATTTGGTTTAATATATTTGACATCAGCCTCAGCATACTTTTTTGGAGGTTAGTTTTTTAGCAATATCAAATTTTAGCGTTGTTGCCGGTGAAGTTACAATGTTGAATTATTAATTAAAGTTGGTGAAGTTCACGGATTTTATTTTTTGTTCTTAGTGGGATATACGTTGTTTTATGCCTGGAATGAGGAATTAAGGAAATCCCTTATTCCCCATTGATCCAGAACCAGAGAGAATTTTGTAATCACCAAGAAGGATGATGAAACATGTTCGCGATAGAGTTCCAGCAGTAGTTTGAAATGATCCTCTTGCTATACCTCTGCCTGCTCCAGATGATCCATAAAATATTTCTAATAGACAGACAAAGTTGATGTTAGCTGAGGCAGCTGAATAACAGAGAAAAATAACTGAGGAAGCCTGGTTGGCCCGGCAGGAAGAGCTAGCCAGGCCAAGACTAGTTGATTATCGAGCACCACTCTATGGTGATCATGATAGAGTGCAAAGTGGCAGAGCTCGAACGATTCCATCCTACTAGTATCTACTGCCATATGATGAAGATGAAGATATGAGATATGTTGAGCCTGCTGAGATAGGATCCATTATTCTTCCTGCTCTAACCCCTAATGTAAAGTTTGATATTACAAGTGCTATGATTTAATTGTTGAATTTAAAGGGTGTAATTTTGGGGTTGCCAATAGATAATATGAACATGCATGTTGCTAATTTTACTAGGATCTGCACTTCATTTACCATTCCTCGGATAGATCGGGAAGTGATGAGATTGAGGTTGTTCCTATTCTCGTTGGCCGAAGAAGAATCATTGTGGTTGAGGGAACTCCCTAGAGGCTCAATCAAACTTGGAATGAGTTGTGGAAAAAGTTATTGAATTGCTTCTTTCCACCTTCCAGGATACTATAGCTGAAAGATGAGATTTATAACTTCCGACAGTTGCTTGCAGAGTCCATGTATGAGGCTTGGTTTCGATTTAAAAAGAATTTAAGCATGATACCTAACCACCAGATTCTAGTGTCTAATTTGCTGGAGATATTCTACAGATCCCTGAATATAAGCTCTAGGTCTATGGATGACACTATATATGGAGGTGTATTTATGCGTCTGCGTTGGGATATGGCTCAGGAAATATTAGATAAGATCTTTGTCACTAACCGAGGATGGCACACTTGAGAAGCGGATAGAGGTGTTGGTATGTATGTTGTTAGTGGTGCTAGTGACTACAGAGCTAGTAATGATGCAGTAACACAAGAAGTAGCACATCTCAGAATAGATATTTGGCTGCTTACAAAACAATTTGTAGTAATGACTACTGAAAAGATGAACGCAGTGGGGGCACAAGAATCTATTTTTAGAGCTTATAAGTCTGATACAGATGAGGAAGAAAAGTATATGGATCATAAAGTAGCGGGTTTCGGAGCCAAAGGGAAAGGAAAATAATGTCGAAACTATTATGGTAACAGGTAACGAGATATAAGTAAGTAGAGGTGCAAAGATGACTATAAAGAGAAAAGTGATAGATATGTTCCATCGGGCAGTCGAGATACAAAGTCAAGAATGAAAACAATGTTGTCAAAATTAATAAAAGGCCAAGAGAGTCAAGAGAGCCTCCTTAAAGAGATTATGGCAGATATATCAGGGTTGAATTAGAAATTTTAGTCGCGTGCTACTGTGATAAAACAACTGGAGCAACAGTTTGGCCAGATGTCGGCCACATTGAATCAGAGGCATCCTGGCACTCTTCCAAGCTATATAGTAGAAAATCTGAAAATGATAGTCATTATCATGCCATTACCACTTGGAGTGATAATACCACCATGGATCCTCAAGTACCCACTGGGGTTGATTCTAAGAATGATGATATTAATGTTGATATTGAGGAAGCACCGGAAGTTGAAGCTAGAAAATCATAAAGTATTGAGTGTAGTGCTACGAAGGATATGGGCTAGGGTAAGGTTAATGAATTTGTTCGGAAGATTATACCAAGACCTCACCCTTCTTTTTCTTAAAGACTAAAAAAGAAGCAGTAAGAAGGTAAATATCAGTGGTTCCTGTCAATATTGAAGGAGTTGTTTGTAAATATTCCACATATAGAGGCATTGGAGAAGATACATGGTTATGATAAATTCATGAAAGATCTGGACACTAGAAAGCGGACAGTGAGCTATGAGCCTACTAACAGTGTGCATTATTGCAGTGTTGTTGCCTCTAGATCATTGGTAGAGAAGAAAGAGGATCCTAGAGCCTTCACCATTCCATGCACCATTGGGTCCTTCAACTTCGCTCGGGCTTTATATAATCTAGGAGCTAGTATTAATATTATGTTGCTGGTTGTGTTTAAGCAGTTGGGGTTGGGATCACCCAAACCAACATCAATGAGATTGTTGATAGCTGACCAGACTATGAAAAATCTAGTCGCTGTTCTTTGTGTTGTGTTGGTAAAGGTGGCATCCTTCATCTTTCAAGCCAATTTCATGATACTTGATTGTGAGGTGGACTTCCAAGTCCCTATTATCTTGGTCAGACCCTTCTTAGCTATAGGTAAGGCATTAATTGATATGGAATTGGGACATATGAGGTTTAGACTCAATGATGAACAGGTAATCTTCAATGTATGCCAGTCGATGCGGCAGCCAGATGATATGAGAGTTCTGCCAGTGATAGACACTATTGATAACGAGGTTAATGCAGTGACTATTCCAATTGAGGAGAGGCTGGGTGTTGCAGCATTAGCAGCAGTGATTATGAATTTTGATAGTGATTGAATTGAGGAATATGATAAGATTGTAGGTGATCTATATGGGAGAGGTTCTTATACTTATTCTCCAAAGAAGCTTGATCTGGATCTAAGAAATAGAACCACACCTCCTGCTCATCCGTCAATTGAGTAGACACCGGCCTTGGAGTTGAAGGCCCTCCCATCTCATTTGTGCTATGTATTTTTAAGGGTTGTAAACATCTTGCCAATGATTATTGAAGCTAACTTGGTTGAGATAGAGGTAGAGGTATTATTATTAGTGTTGCAAGGTTTAAGAGAGACATAGGGTGGACCATTGTAGATATTGTGGGTATTCCACCAGGCATTGTACTCACAAGATCCAACTTAAGCCATACTATATTCCTAGTATAGAGCACTAGCATCGTCTAAACCCTTCTATGTAGGAGGTGGTAAAGAAAGAAATCATCAAGTGGCTAGACACAGGTGTAGTTTACCCTATTGTAGATAGCAAGTGGGTTAACCCTGTTCAGTGTATCCCAAAGAAAGGTGGAATTACTATCGTTCCAAATGAGAAGAATAAACTCGTTCCAATGAGACCAGTCACACATTGGAGAGTGTGTATGGACTACCAAAAGCTAAACACATGGACACAAAAGGACCACTTCCCAATGCCCTTTATAGACTAGATGTTGGATAGACTTACGAGAAGGGGCAGGTATTGTTTTAGGGATGGCTATTGGGTTATAATCAGATCACGATTGCTCCTAGAGATCAAGAAAAGACAACTTTTACCTGCCCTTATGGGACTTTTGCATTTAAAAGGATGTTGTTTGGGTTATGCAATGCTCCCGCCACCTTTCAGAGATGCATGATGTCGATATTCTCTAATATGGTGGAAGACACCATTGAGGTGTTTATGGATGATTTTTCTGTGGTTGGTGATTGCTTTGATGAATGTTTAGTCTACTTGGCCAATGCTCTACATTAATGTAAAGAATGCAACTTGGTACTCAATTAGGAAAAGTGTCATTTTATGGTAAAAGAAAGAATTGTGCTTGGGCACAAGATCTCAAAATGGGAAATAGAGATGGATAAGGTAAAAATAGAGGTAACTGAGAAGCTTCCACCACCAGTCTTGGTGAACAGAATTTGGAGCTTTTTAGGCCATGCTGGCTTTCACTGGCGATTCATCAAGGATTTCTCAAAGATTGCAAATCCTCTTTGTAAGATTCTTGAGAAAGAGGTGAAGTTTGATTTTGATGAGGCATGTCTGAAAGCTTTTGAGTGCTTGAAAGAGAGGTTAGTGTTAGTCCCTACTATAGTGTCCCCCGACTAGTCCCTACCATTTGTGAGATCATATGTGATGCAAGCGGTGTGTCCCAAGGTGTTGTCCTAGGCCAAAGGTGAGAAAAGATACTTTACCCTGTGTACTATTCTAGTTAGGCATTAAACCCTTCTCAAAAGAATTATACTATTACTGAGCAAGAATTGCTAGCAGTGTTTTTTTCCTTCAAAAAGTTTTGGCCCTATCTGATACCTAATGGCAAAGAAAGATGGAAAGCCAAGATTGATCCGGTGGGTTCTCTTCCAACAAGAGTTTGATTTTGAGGTGAAGGACCAGAAAGGCACAGAAAATTAGGTTGCATATCAGTTGTACAGAATTAAGGAAGAAGCAATGCAGAAAATCGGGGATGGTCTTGAAATCAATGATACTTTTCCATATGGGCAGATTTTCGCAGCATCGTAAGACCTAATTCCCTGGTTTGTTGATTTTGCCAATTACTTGGCAAGTGATCTTGTTCTAGAAGACTTATACTTTCATCAACGAAAGAGATTTATTCATGAGGTAAGGAAATTCTTCTGGTATGATCCTTATCTATTCAGAATTTGTACGGATGGTATGATTCCTAGATGCATCCCTGAAGTGAAGATGATGAGCATTCTTGAGGCTTGTCATGCTTCACCAGTTGGGATCACCATGGAAGAACCCGCACAGCCCATAAGATCTTGCAGAGTGGGTACTACTGGCCGAAAATGTACAAAGATGCTCACTACTTTGCTGCAGCCTGTGTTCAATGCCAGTGTCAAGGCAATATTTTGAGGTTCCATAAACTCCCTATGACCCTTATTTTAGAGCTGGAGTTGTTTGATGTGTGGGTGTGGAATTCATGGGGTTGTTTGTGAGCTTCTATGGCATGAGGTATATCTTGGTTACGGTTGACTATTTGTCCAAATGGGTAGAAGCAGTAGTGCTCCCTAATTACAAAGGTAGAAGTATTACCGCATTCCTGAAAAAGCATATATTTTCTTAATTTGGTACTCTACGTGCAATAATTAGTGGTGGGTCTCATTTCTGCAATCGCTTGTTCAAGAGTCTTCTTAAGAAATATGGAGTAAAGCATAAGGTAGCAACACCTTATCACCCTCAGACAAGCGGACAGGTTGAGGTCTCCAATAGAGAGATCATGTCTATTTTTGTAAAGACTATGAATGCCAATAGGACTGATTGGTCAAGAAAGTTAGATGATGTGTTATGGTCCTACCGAAAAGCTTATAAAACCCCCATAGGTGCTTCACCATATCAACTGGTGTTTGGCAAGGCATGCCACTTACCTATTGAACTTAAGAACAAGGAACTATGGGCGTTAAAAAAGCTAAATTTGAGTGGCATGATGTAGCAAAGATGAGGATGAGCAAAGTGAATGAGTAGGATGAATTTTGACTTCGATCTTATGATAGTTCTGCACTATACAAGGAGAAATAAAGTTGCATCATAATCAAAAAATTAAGAAAAGAGTACTTGAACCCGGTGATCAGGTGTTATTGTAAAATTCAAGACTTCGCTTGTTTCCATGCAAGTTGAAGTCTAGATGGTATGGGTCATTTACTATAGTTAGGGTGTTCCCATATGGTGCTGTAGAATTGAAGCATGATGGTGAAGCCCCTTTCAAAGTGAATGGGCAAAGGGTAAAGCACTATATGGGCACCACTATATGAGCTTTTCTCCATTGTGATAACTTTTTTGCATAAATGACGAAAGAACGAAAGAAGGAACTCAAATGAATCAAATCAATAGCAACATGATCAGGAAGAATGCTTTTTATTGGTAGTGGCAGAGTAATGTAGCATGAAATGAGCATCATGAGTCTTATAGCCAGATAATTTTCTTTCATCTAGTTGCACACACCTAGATATGTTGGAGGCACTACCATCAGGTAGATTTGTTGTCTTTAAAACTCCACAAAAAATGGATTTATCTCCATTAGTAATTGAGAAGCATGCTTTTGCAATCTTAATTCTCTTGCCATCCGTGGAATCTTTTGGATGAAGGCACTTCCTAATTCCATCTCTTTCAAATCATTATGATCCTTTGCATGATCCTTTGTTTTACCAAAAATATCCAAAAGAGTTCCAATTACATTATCAACTATGTTCTTTTCTATGTGCATCACATCAAGGTTTTTGGGTAATGGGTTCTGCTCTTAATAATATAATTTAAAAAAGATTGACCTTTTTTTCCACGGGCCATCATTTATTCTCTTTTTCTTCTTCCCAAATACATTGTTCATGTTTCGTAAGTTGTTAAGCAATCAGTTCCCTTTAACCAATGCAGAGGAGGTCCAAATTTAATTTTTTCATTGAAAGATATTTTATTAGATCTCCACGGATGATCCATGGTAGAAAAATACAATGATCCATATAACACTTCTTTCTACTATGTTTAAGATAACAAGAATTAGTGTCATAATTACAATAAGGGCAAGCCAACTTTATTTTTTACTCCAACCAGATAACATAGCATATGCAGAGAAGTTACTAATTGTCCATATAAGAGTTTCTCTCATTTGGAAGGTTTGATTTCTTAAAGCATCATATGTTTCAACACCAGTTTTTCACAATAAATTTAAATCATCAATCAATGGTTGTAAGTAAATATCAATATCATTTTTAGGTGAATGGAGCCCAAGAATAAGTAAGGAAAGCATAGAACACTTTGGTTTCATGCACATCCAAGGAGGCAAATTATACACCAACATCATAATTGGCCATGTGTTATGAGATATACTCATGGTCCAAAATGGATTGAATCCATCATTTCTAAGCCAAATCTCAAATTACAAGAATATAGTGCAAAATTTGGATACAAGCTATCAAAATATTTCCATGCTTGTCCATCAACGGGATGCCTTAACTTTCCATCTTTAGAACGCACCTCGGCATGCCGCCACAATGAATCTGTTGTTTTTTGGCACATAAATAGCCTTTTGAGTTTAGGAACTAATGGAAAAAATCTCAAATTTTTTGTTGGAACACAATGAGTTTTTTTTAGAAGGCTCAACAACCTCACAACATACTTCAGGAGGTTTAATATATCGAGAAGCTCTACAAACATTACATGAATCATCATCCTTATGGCCATCCCTAAACACCATATAATCATTAGGATAAGCATGAATTTTCACATAATCAAGACTAAGATTCTTGACCATAGACTTGGCTTTATTGTAGGATGGAGGAATGTTCAACTCTAGCATTGACTTTTTTAATAATTCTAAAAGAGAAGTGAATGATTTATTTCTCCATCCATGCAGATACTTCAACAAATATAAACGGATTGTGAATGGTAATCTAGAGAATTATTTACAATCGGGATATAGCTCTTGGCTTGCCTCATCAATTAAGTTATAGAATTTCTTGGCATCTTCATTTGAACCTTCATAAACTCCTTTAGATTATGCAACATGTCTAAATTGATCATTCAACAACCTCTCAATATCATCATTTGAGTCATCCATGTGATCATAAACATTAAAATGGATTTCTTATTCCTCATGATTGATCTATATTTTATAACCGTCAATAAGTCCATAGTCTATTAGATGATTATACACTACATCCCTTCGAGTCCAACGGACATTACAACACCTATCACGTGGGCATTGAATTTCTTTGCCTTGAGGATCTCCATAAGTGTAAGAAAAATCTAAGAAAGATATAATACCCTGTTTATACTCTTATCTATACCTAGGTAAATCCACCCAATCCTTGGATGAAACATTTGTATTCCTAAAAAAATGTCAATATTAAAAATTATATCTCATAACATACAAAAGAGTTAATTACTTCACAAGTAAATTCTATAAGCCACGAGTAAGATATCAGAATTATGTGTTGGCGATGACAAGAATTTCTTACCTAGTCATGGCATTTGTGCTAAGATGAACCCAAGTTTAAATCAACCTCTTTAGATATTTCTTAATGTACTAACAAAAAATAAGAAAAATAAGCAAGTGACAGTAACAAAGACAATTTGCAAGGAGTTAACATATTGCTCAAGTAAATACAGAAATACTGAGATAGTGGTGATGAAATAGGAAAAAGACAAATTCAAGAAATATAGATACAAAAGAACATACTTATAAACTCTAGTAGGACACAACTAAAAATAAAAATATAGGACCAAATATTCAGTCCATTTAGTTCACTTAACACACAGCGAAATAAAATATATACCCAAATATTCATAGCTAGATTTTATTATATATTTAATGCATTTCCTGATACTAAAACATAATGTAAGTAGAAGTTGATTGAATTTGTCTGAATTCATACCTTCCTACATCTAGAAAAAAAAAAGGACACTAAATGCAAAATAAGTGTCCTATCAAAAAATGAGTTTTAGTTTTCATATTCCCTGCTCTTCTTAAGTTTCTCGTTTACCCATATCAATATAATCTACCTAAAATGACAACGCCAAAGCCATCATCACAAAAGATGAACCAAGGTAGTGGAAATAACATAAGAAGTTGGACAGAATTACGGACAAAATCCCTGGGTTACGCAATTCTCACCTGGCTAAAAGTTAAAGCTTGCAAAAGATAATGCAAGTACAGGGATAATATTCTATGCGTCAAACTAAAATAAGTGAAGTAATATAGAGTTATTTAAATAGATGCAAGTCTATTTTCTTAACATGACATTGACTTCCCTTCAACAAGTCCCAATAGGAGTTTTCGAGTTAACACAGTAGGAAAAAGGTGATAAAATTAAGCTGAACTAAAGTATTATATCAGCCAAGTTTGAACTTGACTGATTACAAAATTGAAGTTGAAATAAAGGAAAGGGCATGAAGTCTTCAAGTCCCATCTCGCACATGTCTACTGATACACATGGTTTGATACTATAATTTATGAATCCCTCCATCTATTACAAAATTCAGGGTCCTCTTATTGGGAGGTTGGATCCTTCGAAAATCAAGTTTTCGCTGTCTCTACTCCTTGGGGCTTAACATTAACATGAATCCTTAAATATGACTTTTCACTTATGTCTAGATTCCAATGGCAACTTTCCAAGAGGAATACTTTTCTATAAATAATATTCCAAGAAAAATTTGGATATGCAAAATGATAGCTTTTTCCAACACAAGAAAAGGATTTGTAATAGCTCTTACACTTTTACATTGCCCAGATTTCAAAACACTTTATATATTAAATGAACCTAAGGCATTTCAATATGAAAAGGGGAAATGACAAAGTAAGTGAGAATCATCTTTTCCAACGATCGAAGAATATGAAAATATAGCAGTCACAAGTAATCAGCAAAGAAATAGATAGTATATTCTTCACAACATGTGAAATTAGAAGCCAACAAATTCCATGGTTTTATGCAGAAAACTGCAGCAAATTGACATGAAT
Organism: Capsicum pubescens; assembly: GCA_030864215.1. Lineage (NCBI taxonomy): Eukaryota > Viridiplantae > Streptophyta > Magnoliopsida > Solanales > Solanaceae > Capsicum > Capsicum pubescens. Next base: position 101,341,400 of record CM061545.1, read on the forward strand.
CAGATAGATGAATTACACACTTTCTAGAAAATGGTTGCCTATAATAGAGGGAAATAAATAAGAACTACAAAAGATATGAGAAACCATCCTTCGCTTTTAGCAGAAACTTACAACCAACACAGAAACAAAAACTATGTAGATTCTACCAAGCAACTATTCAACTTTATAGCTTTCAGAAGTTACTGCAATACAGGAAATGTTTAGGTAAAGTAATAGCGAGCACAATAAAGATCAATGACATAAGAAGTACTTAGTTTCCAAAGACAAGGGATAAACCACCCTCCATAGTACCTTTTTTTCAAGATGAGGGATAAACCACCGCTTAAAGTACTTTATTTCCAAGATGAGGGATAAACCACCCTTAACAGTGCTTGGTTAATCGGAGAAATGAGAAGAAAAGGGTTAATCGGAGCTTACCTTAGAAAGACAACTGGCGAAAACCCAATTCCACAAAATCAAAATCCAATTTTGCATATACAGAGAAAAAACCTCAATCTAATTTCTGATAGAAACCCAATTCCACACTAATTCTAAAAAATGTTAATGGAATGATTCAATCTTAACAACGGTATGCTTTAATCTTGACATTTACATGCACTCTCAACTGTACCTACCCACTTCAAGCTAAACTACACTATAGTTGTACCTTTTTTTAAAAAATATCTTTTCCATTGTTGTTTCCCTTTTTCTACACACTAACACACCACGACGATACTACCTAAGCTTCTTATACTAACATTGTAGAATTAAACCACTTAGTACCATTTTTTTAAATTTATAAATAACTAATTATAAGGAGAAAATGAAAACAGAGCATCAAAATAATGAATAATTGAAGGCAAATGATAAGAAGAGAGAAAGGGATGAAAATTTTACCAGTGAAGCTGAGAAGAATTATGAAGAGTAGCAATAATAGTGTGAAGAAAGCACAGATACTTTTCTTTTGCTCAAGTATCAGGACACGGATGCTTCAATTCCACACTAAAACATAGATGAGAATAAACCCTAGACATTTCTCTTCAAAATACTGTATATGTTTATGTGACATTAAAATTGAGAATAAACCCTAACTATGCAACATTTTAGCTGAATCTTATTGTCTTATGATTTTTTTTTGGGTAATTAGACATTAAAGGGAATAAAACATACTAAAGGAAATATAATATTTTAGTGTTAAAAATATTGGAGGAAATACCATATTGTGATGTAAATTTTATAAAAGTTATAAGACAACACTTATAAATTATTATTTTAAAATAATAAAAATAGCCACCTAATTCTAAAAGTGTAACCATATTTGGGAAAGGCATTGTCAATTATATAATAATATGGCAACACTTATAAAGTGTAGCCTATTGCATTAAAGAGCACGCTTTATAAGCTTTGTTAAAATTATTGTAGCTTAAAGCTGAAACTTAAGGATACATCTTAAAAGTGTGCCCAAAACTATTTTAGGCAACACTTTACAAGTGTTGTCCAGATTTAGTATGGCCTTAGGCCAAAAATATTGTAGTGTCTCTTCCTTTAACTTCCAATGCTTATATTGTAGTGATTGGACTACTAGCTAATGGAAGCTTGAAGGCAACCCAAAGGATTTTTCTTCTAAGGAATTTGAATAAGAAATATTCAATTTACAAGACTTAAGTAAATACTAAAAAGAAAATATAACTAGGTACATGAGATGCAACAATCCCATTAAATATAGCAGATTTTTTCATTTCTTGACAAGTCTTTTGGTGCTCAATAGAATCTTCTGATAGGATTCGTTCAATCTATTTAGAGTCCCATATCTTTTGCCAACTACTTTATTTGTTCTTTTTAAAGTCTTACACCAATCTTCCTTTCCTTCTTAGGAGATGTTTCTTCTTCTTTTAGTATTATTCAAACTTACTTTCTAGGAATCAAACAAATTCAATGGTCATTCACCAAAATCTTAACGTTATCAATCTCCCTCTTTTTAATGAATGACAAAAGAAAATTAGTTCACTTCCCTGTTTGAGTTCCCCCCCTGAAAAAGTGATTATCCTCCTGAATGTGATATTTCCTACAAGGTTAGATTATACAACATTCATCCATTTATGCCCCTTTGGCATCAATCAAAAAGGAAGAAAGGAAGCAAACATATAAAACTAAGTAGGAACAACTAGGAAAATTAGATAAACATATCATTGGCTCAAAAACTTTTGCAATTATGCCAAGAGATTTTTAAAGAGAACAAAATCTTTCCTCGAGTATGTCAGCTGATTGAAAATCATTGCTTATAAAAGCTAATTCAATATCTCCTTTTGAAACATAATCTCGAATAAAATAATGCTTAACATGTCACCGGTGTTTTTTCTATCAATTTTATCACCTGCATAATTTAAATCTGAGAAACCTTTTTAAATAATTTCATTAGACTTATGATACCATAAATTGTAGGAGCTTATACCAATAAGGTATCTAATAATAAGTTTCACAGTAATCATATGAGCTTCTTTAGGAGTTGACTGAAACCTGACACATTTACATACAATGAAAAGAATGTCAGGTCGACTGGCTGTAAGATATAAGAGTGAACCAATGATGCCATAATAGTTGGTTCCATCAACACTTTTGCTATCTTCACATGACACCAGAACATATGTAGGACTCATAGGAGTATTGGATGGTTTGGCATTTTCCATCTCAAGTCCTTGAATGAGATCTTTGGTTTACGTACTTTGGGAGATGAAATTTCCCTCAGTCAACAGATGGATTTGAAATCCCATAAAGAATGCTAATTCTCCCATCATGCTAATTTACAATTTACTTTGCATTAATTCAGATAATTCCTTGCATAAAACAATATTAGTACTTTCAAAGATAATATCATCAATATAAATTTGAATAATCAAATTTTTAGAAGGGGTTCATTTGATAAATAAAGTAGTATTTTTCCTCTTGTGAAATCATGTTTAATTAGAAATCTTCTTAATCTATCATATCAAGCTCTAGGAGCTTGTTTTAGACCTTAAAGTGCTTTGGAGAGTTTGAAGACATGATAAGGAAAGTTTGGATTTTCAAACCTTGGGGATAGTTTCACAAAAACTTGTTCATCAAAAAAACTATTTAGAAAATCATCTTTCACATCCATTTCAAATAATTTGAACCATTTATAAGATTCATAAGCAAGTAAAATTCTTATGGATTCTAACCTTGCTACAGGTGTGAAGGTCTCATAATAATCGAATTCTTCTTGTTGTGAGTAGCCTTGAGATACTAGACAAGCTTTATTACACACAACTTTACTTGATTCATCAATTTTGATTTTGAATAAGATCCGACTTATTTAAATTGAATATTTAAAATGAACAATTCATAAAAAGAAATTCTTTTATGGGATTACGTGTATTCTATATTTACTTGTGTTACCAATTGTCAATTCTTGTTCATTATTATTGAGATTCAGGTCAATTCTAATTAATATTTAAGTATCGATATTACCTCTCTTTTTTCTCCTTTCAAACAAATAAAAATGATTGAAGTTTTTCTATTTGGAATTATGTTAGGTCTAATTCCTATTACTATGGCTGGCTTGGTTCCAATAATAGAGACGTTCTCTAGTTTTGGGACAAGGGTCCACACATTGTTTCTGTCAAACTGTTCAAGTTCCTCTTTCATAGCCTTTATCCAACTATCATCTTCTAAGTCTTTATTGACTTTCTTGGGTTTAATTTGAGATATGAGGGCTATATATGCATTCCTTCTACTGGAAGCCCTTATTTGAATTCCTTCTTTTGGATCCCCAATGATGAATTTCTTCAAATAGTCAGTCTCGCTTATCCATTCATTTGGAATTGTTTCTTCTTCAACTTAATTGTTTGAAGTAGTGGCAAACCGATCAGTTTCAGTGCTAGTGAGTTTTGAGGAGGAGTCATCCTTGGTAGAAGGACTTTTATTAATATGTACCTGTTTAATTTCATCATTTACATAGCTAACATTCTTATGATCTACTAGTATCATAGTAGTATCATAAAAAACAACATGGGAAAAATCTTCAATGCAAAGAGTGTGTTTATTAAAAATTCTATATGATCTACTAGATTTAGAGTAGCCCATAAAAATACCTTCGTTGCTTCGTGGATCAAACTTATTAATGTTGTTGTAATACCCGTACTTTTCCTAGCTTAAAATTTTTCCCCAAGAATGTTAGAAGCTTTCTTTGAAAGATTAATCCACTTTTATAGATGTGTTATTTTCAAGATTTTCACTTTTTGTCATGTGGGAAATTCCATAAGCTTTCCATCGATATCAAATTCTCCCCAAATCCGACACCCGAACGAAGAGTTAGAGCCTTTTTAGTGAGACAGTGTATCGCCTGAGCCATCAGCGCGTCGCGTAGCCAGCTTAAATGGCAATTTTCAATTTCCAGTGTTTCTCCGCGATAGTGGCACATTGCGCCAAACTTTCAGGTCTCAAACAAGGTGGTAACGCGATAGCTCCGAATTGCGCCACCATGCAGATTCCCAATTGTCCAGTTCCAGTGACTTGGCGTGATAGTGGCGCGTTGAGCCAAGGATGAAAATTGGTAAATTTTCACAAGAATTAAAATATGTGTCCTAGGGTTAAAAATGTCAATTTCCCTACCCTATATAAGCTCAAAAACACAGATTTGTGCCTCCATTACACCAAAATATACTTTATTCTCTAAAATCCTCTCAAGAAAACATTAGGGTTTTCATAGAAGATTCAAGTTGAAGAATTTTCTCCGTCAATATTCGTGTATTTACAAACCAAGGTATGCGTAGTGTTCATTCATGGACTCTTTACATCCATGAAGCCCAAGAATCTCTTTTCCAACTTCTACTTTATGGATTTCTTTATGAGTTTCATGTTGGGTTTGTTTTGTTCATGTTTAGAATGATTAATTGAATTCTAATCCATGTTGGGTAATTAGTTTTATGTGGAATTGATTAGTATAGATTTATATTCATGTGAACTTACGATTAAATCCTATAATGATGAAATTAGAATTGAACCATGATGTCTAATTGTTGTACAATGTTGTTAACATATACTATGCCTACCATGTGTTTGATTGAATGCCTATATGAAGTAAAAGTGCCCAACTAGAATGATATTATGAAATCCCCATTTATGTACAAGTTTATGCATATCACATGTTTGATGAAGTGCTTCAATATATGAATTATGAATTGTGTTGTTGGTCATGTATTCGAGTAAGTCATGTTATGTCAATTTCTTTCCATTGAGTCCTAGGGGTACTTGTACCCGACAACTTAGTTGTGTGCCTAGAGCTATGTGATATTTCACGATACTCTCAGATAATTCACGATCCATAGAACTCAGTTAGTCATGTGACTCAAGAAATCTCAAAAATCTCAGTAATCTCAGTAGTTCAGTAACCTCCATGATCTCAGTATTCCCAGTAAGTCTTAGTAACTTTAGTACTCTTAGTCAGTCCTCAAATCTCAGTAGCATTCCGTCAGTCAACGGAACTCAGTAAATTCAGTTTTAGCTCTGCTAAACGATACCATCAGTTAATCAGTTCAGTTTAGTTAATCAGTTCAATGTCTATTTAGTTGGGAGTAGGATTCATCACTAAGTGAACCCAAGGATGGGGACTCACCTATTATTCAGTAGAAGGTGTGATCCTTAGAAGCAATCCTTGTGTTCTAGAACTACGTAGCCAGCGTAGGTTGAGATGCACCCTATGCGTTTAGGGATATATATATATATACATCTCATTTGGGTTACCTACTAGGATAGGTTGATGGAATATCTCCCTGTCAGCGAGGGTATACTCATAGCAGGTCTTTGCTCGTGGCACGGTATTAACACCCTTCCAGCTGGGGTTATAGGTTAGACCTCACTAGTTCAGATCTGGTGCGTGTCGATTAGATGATTACCTCTCACAGTCTCAGTCACAGTCTCAGTCTCAGTCTCAATCTCAGTAAAAGAACTCCGATAGTTCTTCAGATTTCAGGACTGTCAGATACAGTCAAATTTAGATATAGTACAGAACTTAGCTAGTTCCATCAGATTCAGGACTATCAGATACAATCACCCATGTTATCATTTATATTAATTCTCAGAACTCATGTTATCAGTATTCAGCTTCAGGACTGTCAGATACAGTCAACCAGACTAGTTCTTCATAATCAGAACTGTCAGAAATAGTTATTCATATATCAGTAACTTAGTATCAGACCCTTAGTATTCAGTAATATAGTATCAGTCTTTCTCACTTATTAGCGACTCAGGGGTCAATATCAGTAGACTCAGTATCCATTCCTATCACGATCTCAGTTACAGTTACGTAGTCATGCATGTATTCTCACATTTATGTTAGTCAGTCAGTTAGTATTGTTCATGCATATGAACCATTTGCATTCAGCCTACCTCACTTGCATACAAATACATTTAAAGTACTAACGTATTTGCGCTATGGTTTCTTATACCATAGGTTTAGAAGTACGAGCTCCAGAGCATCAGTAACATCCCAGTTTAGCATTCAAAGTCAACTGTGAGTCCTCTTCCTTCGAGGACATAATGATTACATTACTATTTCATCTTTCAGTTTAATTCAGTTGTCGGAGTTAGTTGGGGACCTGTCCCATAAAATCCTTATTCATACAGTGTAGAGGCTTTCAGACTATAGCATGCCAGACAGTTACTTCAGATTTGTTTTGGTATTTGTTGTACCATTTCCAGACATTGTTTTATCAGATATTTATTCAGTTTTGAACCTTATGGCCTTACATCTTTTATATATTCCGCATAATTTCAGTATATTATTCAGTGCCTAGTTACAGATATCAGTCATGGGTTAGCTTATGTTCTTTCGGGGTCATAGGCACCGTGTAGCATTTTGGGTACTAGATTCGGGTCGTTACAGTTGTCTTTGCCATTGTTATGAACAAAATATTTTGATCCAAATGCATAAAAGTACCCAATGTTGGGTCTTTTATTTTTCCAAAGCTCATATGGAGTTTTCCTCAAAATAGGTCTAATGAGATGCCTGTTCAAAACATAAGATACAATACTGACTGCTTCTGTCCAAAACTTATGTGGTAGAGAGTATTTGCAGATAATAGTTCGAGCCATGTCTTGAAGTATTCTATTTTTTCATTTAAGCACACCATTTTGTTGAGGGGGTCTTGGAACTGAGAAGTTATGAGTGTATCTATGATTATCACAAAAGATTTTGAAATTATTATTCTTATATTCTCCCCCACGATCACTTCTTATGGAAGTGATATAGTAACCCTTGTCTCTTTAAACCTTTTCATAGAAAACTTCAAAATTCTTTAAGGTATCATCTTTGTTAGCTAAAAACATGACCCAAGAAAGCAAATAATCATTATCTTAAATTCTAATGTCTCAGATCATGGAGACCATTACTCTTGGGATAAAATGATAGACATTAAAGCAAGTGGTCCTAGAGGAGAAAACAACTGGTGATATGGTTTAATTTGCCGCTATGCTCAATTTTTAGTGACTTAAATGAATATTTCTAAAATTTTGTAGTTTTCTATTTTATATATATCGGATTAACATTTGCAATATTTTCTAATTTTAGTGGATTTCACACCTTGGATAAGAATATTGAACACACTATTTTTTTCAGGGCCAATTCTTCTCGAGGATAATCATCTGCTTGAGAAGCTTGCCAATTTTTATCGTGAGAGACTCCCAGAGCGTGTTGTTCATGATAGAGGCACCAGTGCCAAGGTTTTGTTGAGGTCATACATAATATAACTCATATAATATATGATGATTTTCTTTAAGCTCCTGGTGTCCAGATCGAAAAGGAAGAGGTAGTACAGTTTAGTGTAAACAAATGGAAGTGGATGGTGTTTTTTTGAGTCAAACTCATGTAAACCTTATTGAAGATGATATTGGATTCATGCCTCACTATATCCTAACAACTTCTACGTGTTTAATATTTTGGATTTCCCAAGCTTTTAAGATTACACATAGTCTTCCTGGTTTATGTAGAATTTATCCTTGCCAATACAAAATTCCAAGACTTACTTTGTTCTAAGAGTATGTTAAAGGAATGAATAAATCAACTTATGGTCTATGTTTTGTAGTGTTTTACCAGGTAGTTTAATTTGGTGTTCTACTTGTAATGTTTCTGAGTTGCTAATAATATTGTACTTTTTGTTTAATTTAGTTTTAAGTTAATTTGATCATCAATGAACCATCTTTGTTACAGGATGGTGCCATTAATTAAGTAGTCACAAAATAAGAAAAAGTGACATTATTTTTGGAAAGCATCAATAATTACAAAAGCATACTTTTTACCTCCAATTCTAGCAGTTCTAGTTAGACTAAACAAGTCCATATGAAGTAGCTACAAGGGTTTAGTAGTGGACTGTAATGCCTCAAAAATGGGTCCCGAAATGTCACACGATGCTCCGAACAATAAGTAGTCCTGAGGAAACCCTGAAAGCACGTTACTCATTCTGAAGATCCAAGCAAAAATAATATAAGTATGCGGTACGCTAAAATACTGAAATATTGTCTGAACTGGACTGAGTTCAACTGAACATAATGTTTGGAAATACTTAACTAAAAAATCTAAAACAACCAACACTAAAAAAGTGAAATATATCTAATATTCAAACAAGACTCTAATACTGCTACTAGAGAGTCGCTGGGACAGACCCCCAGCTAGCTTGAACTATCTGACATGACTAAATAAACTAATCTGGAAAGCTGGAAATCTGAATTACTAGGTCCCTGAACTATGAGGACTCGCCAACTGTCGGGATGTAGATAGAGATGCTCGCGGTCAATCACGCTGCTGGAACTGAGCACCTGAACCTACATTATGAGATAATGTAGCACATAGGCATATATTTGGATTAGTATTTTTGGAATGTACTGAGCATGTGGGGGTGAATGCATAAGTAAAACAATATCTCAACATTTACATATACTCATAAAATAATGCATGCTAAATGTAAATGGTTCACGTTAGCTTGAATAACTGAAAGCTAAAAATCATGAGTCATGAACCATAAAGCATAAAATATATAAATCTTGCGAGCCATAACACTTAGTTCTAAAAGCTGTACTTGTAATTTGTTTTCAATTTATGCAAGCTAAGTGTAAAAGGACTCACCTTTGTATCTGTATCTGAAAGTTGAAATCTCATGGCTAATAACTTATGTAAAATAATATCTGAATAAAATCGTGAGCCTTTACACTTAGATTCTAAAAGCTTTACTGTTATTCTTTTCTGTTAGGATTACTCTGTTCTGTAGGCTGTAGGGAAATACTTTTAAAACTATTTTGCAATGGAGGTTCTTCTAACCGACATACACTATGTGAGCTATCATAGTGTCCAACGTCTAGTTCCCTTAAGGGAAAACCTCATCATGTGAGAGGTGTCGTACTCTTGCCAAGGAGTATAACCTAATCTAAGTGATCATATCTGTAACTATCATCTATATAGAAATGGTAATAATCTGAATAATTTGTACCTACATTGGATCATAGTTTTGCGGCATGTAAACATACCCAACTCGGTGTTAAATACTACTCCCTTTAAATCTGTATTCTCATTTTATAGAAAATTCACTTTAAAAATAGCATAAGGGTTTATAATGAAAACCAAATATGCATCTGTCTGTTTTAAACTGTAATCAAAACTAAATGTGTGGATTCCATAACTTAACTGAGGATCAAAAGATCAAATTTTTTCTGAAAATCTGAATATAAGCTAGTCATAGGATGCTTAAGAGCATCATCTTCTTGAAATATCAATACATATACTTAGGGCATAAAACCCATGTCTCAAACTCATGTCAAATTATAATAAAGTCATGCTCAATAATCAACATCTTGAAATTCTTGCATAATTCTAGTCAAGATAGTGAAATTCAACTCTCAATGTATATAAAATCACTTCACACGCATAAACATACAAAAGTAGAGATGTAATTCAACATTTAATCACTTGTAACATCAACATCTTCAAATAATGAAAAATTGGTATGAACCCTAAATTGTAAAACATATAATTTCATGTATATTCAACTTTAAAAACAAGTTTTGGGCATAAGGATGAAATAGGATCCTTGTTCATAACCCCACATACCTTGCTTAATGAATTGAATGTAAAAGTTTGAACTTTTGAATCTCTAATGGTGTTCTTGAAGCTTCTTCTTGAAGTTCTTGAACCCGGAACTTTGGATTATAGACTTTCTTGGAGTAGGAGTTATGGAATTGTTCTTGATTCTTGGAGCTAGGGTTTTGTTCTTGGAGAAGAAAAAGATGAATAATGAAGTATCTATGCTATTTGAGGCTAAAATTGTGTGTTTTGGGTGGATTTGGATGAGGGTAAATAACTCAATTGCCCCCATAAACTCGTCATTTAACAATACAAAATCAAGGTACTGACTCAGCGCATCTACATCACGTTGATGTTCTATTTTGGCCAACCAAACATGCCAAAAACCTTCTTCGGAAATTTTGAAACTCACCCCGGAGATACTATGGACTACCCTAATCATGAAACAACTTAGAAATTGACATTCCAAGGCCGGTAAGGTCTAGAATAAAATCATCAAAATTTAGAGGCCAAAAATGAGACTAAGTCTCCAATACTTAGCTAAAATTTCAGGTCCTAAGTCTCTGGTGTGCCTCTTTTGAGCTGAATTGAACTAGAAAGAATATGGAGTATTACATGGACACAATAAATTTAAGTGGAAAAGAGTTTCTAATTTTCTTACCAAGCTGACATGTATCACAAAATCCAGTCACAAGTTCATGCTTGACTAACTATTCAATATGCTTCATGCTTGCATGATCAAGTTTTCTGTGCCAAATTCAAGGATCATTAGAGATTGAGCTAAGATATATATGTCCTTTTGTTCTTTTGATGGAGTCTAGAACATACACATTTTTGTGTCTGTTTCCAGTGAGAATTTGCCTCCCTTGTTTTTCAATTATGAACCCTTCCTTTTTAAATCTTACATATAATCCAACATCACATAACTGACTGATGATTAGTAGGTTGTACTTCAAGTTTATGACCAAATAATATTAGTAATGTCACATGAATTATTAAAGGAGATGGTACCAATACCTATTACTTTTTCTTTAGAGTTATCTCTAAAGTTGATGTCACCTCCATCAAAATCAGTTATAGATTCAAATAAGTTTTTGCTTCAAGTCATGTGATTTAAACATCCACTATTGAGATACCATTTTTCTTTTTATTTATAGTGGAGTTCCTACAAAATAGATGTATTACTTATTTCTAGGTACCTAAGTATTCTTGGGTCCCTTTGAATTAGTCTTGGGATTTGTTGACTCGGTTTTGGGTCTCTAAATCCATTTACTAGGATTTCTAGAGCAAAATCTGCAGTGATGATATTTATGACCAGTTTTCCCAAAATGATAAAAAGAAGTATAGTATTGATCAGTGGTTGTGTAATAAGTATTATAACTGTGATTATATCTTTCAGTCGACTGACTTGAGTTAGTTGACCTCTGAGATCCATCAAAACTATAGTACCTTCTATGATAGGTATTTGGCCTATGATTTCTCCTTTTGATTGACTTACTCGAATTAGTTGACTGTTGAGATCCATCACATCTATAATATCTATTACTATCAGTTGACTTAGTTGAGATAGTCAACTGATTTGACCTGACAATACTATGACTAGGAGATTTTTCAAAATGATTAATCTTGATTTTCAAATCATCAAGTTCTTTTTGTTGGTAATCCTTTTCAATTTCACGAACTTCAAGTTCAAGCTTCCAGTCTCTTTTTTCTCTTAATAAAGCTCGTTTTTCTTCATGGGCTTTATTTAAATTAGTTATGGTAAGGTCCAAAAAATATTAGAAGTTTTGAGCATCCACTACAGGAGTTAGCTCTTACCTGGTTGGATTCTCAAATTGTCATAAAGCAACAGTCCCAATGTTGTCATTTTATTGGTCTGATTGTTTCTCATCACCCAAGCAACTGAATGTATTTTATTTTACTTGGAGGGTCCTCTTCTATCTTCTAGACAATCATAACCAATATGACCATATCTACCACAATTATAATACTTACCTGCATTCATGTTCAGATAAATATATTGTTTTCCCTGTGTATAATTTGGTCTTCCCCTTCTTTGATTTTTGGATCTTTTGTAATTTTCAACAACTGTTCTTGTGATGAGAGCAGGTTCATTTGTATCCAAGGCATCATCTTCTTCTTCATGTGTATCTTTGAAGGCCACAATTTTCTTTTTCTCCTTTTGTTGTTAGTCTTTTTTATTCAACTGAGCCATTTCAAAGGCAATAAGATCTCCTCTGACCTCATCATAGGTCATGTTATTCAAGTTCATACTTTCAAGAGCCACAATCTTAGAGAGACATTGGGGAGGTAAACTTCTGAGAATCGTTGTAATTTGGTCTTCCACAGAATAGGTTTTTCCTGCAGCTTCCCCAACAATTTTGCCAAACCTAACAAAAGTTTCTTCAATGGATTTTCCATCTTTCATCTTGAATGTTGATTAACGCCCAAACTACACCTACAATTGAAGATAAAGCAGTAACTGTCAAGTAAAGTAACCCAACTCAGGTTGGGGTCGAACTCACAGGGAATACATGGATTTATCTCTCTAGTTTATTGGACTCAATGGGAAGTACTGAAAGTAAATGGGGGATTTGTAGTAGTAATCTCGAACAAGTAACCGAACTCAAAAACTTTGGTTGTAAACAGTCAGAAACAAACACTAGGCTTGTGTTCCCCCTAGCTTCTAACTCAGTAGGCTTCGCATTTTAATCCAACTATTAAACTGTTGTGCATGTAGAATCTAGTAAGTTAGGTATCGTCAACCTCCACTCCACATACTTTGGTGAATTTCACTTAGCTTATCTCAGTCTCAGAGCATCGCCTTACTAACCCTTACCTTAATCCCCAATTTTAACTATCTCATCTCGATCTAAAGTTGATTAGATGTATGTTAATTATCTTAAGTAGTTAATGCAGGTAAGTTTATTTCGGAAATTAACCCCAAATCACTATTATGATCTCCTTTTTCCATCTCTACCTCTCTCTCGGGTTCATAGTGAATACAAACTAGATCATAATATTTGCAACCATTAAGAAAGCAATAAACTCGAAGAAAACCATAATACATGCAACAACAACTATCTAGAAGGATTGAACACTTCCCCAACTTCGTTAGTCAGCTAGGGTCCCCACAACCCTAGCTAAGGGAATTAGTCGCTCATGGTTGTGAAATGATCAAAGGAATTCATAATTGAAGACATTCAAACAATATCACAATAATCAATGAATAAAAACTAAAGTCTTTAACTGAATAAACAACCAAAATCAATACAAAGCAATCCCAAAATTAAAATCAAATCCTAGAATCAAATATATATTTGTAAGTATAAAAAGTGCATAAACTAACAAAAAATGTCAAAAGGGTATTTATAGAATACAAGACCCTAGGAAACCATTCTCGAAAAAAAAGAAAAAATTGAGGTTGATGTCCACTTACTGGTCCACCTACGGTCCGTAGGTGGTCCCATGTAGGTGCCCTGGCCTCCCAAGTACTCCTGAAACTCCCTGGAATTTTATTTTCTGAAACCTACACTGGAACCTATGGATCGTAGGTGGCACCTAAGGGTCGTAGGCGCCCTCCGTAAGTGACAGGGTCTTTTTTTCTGAACTTACGAATCCCTTGATCTCAATTTCTGATACATACGTTGGTACCTATGCCACATATGTAGTACATATGGGTCCTAGGTACCCACTTGAGTGGTGTAAAATTTTGATTCTCACTCCTTTCTTCCAGAATAGCTCCAAAACCCAATTTCCTGCTAAACATAACACAAAGCACATCATATCTCACAAACAACCTAAGTAACTATCATATTTTCATCATTTTAAGCATCTAAAGTGCTATGAATCCATAGCACATCAACACTCTCAACTTAGAATGTTTTCATGTCCTCAGGCAACACAACAAAACAAAACTACAACGCTTAACTAGGAGAACTCTAAGACATCTAATGCAGTCAATCATCAACTTTAATCTCAAACACATTACCCCCTCATATTTCAACACTTCAAAACTAACTATGTGTACACATAAAGCACAATAATGTGACACAAGAAAATCAAGATATGTCATTACATTAGCAACAGAGAACCATGCATATATGGAAGTTACACTACCAAGACAAGTAAGAAACTAGTAATACAACCCATGTGCCCTTACAACAAAGAATTCCCACCCACTCATATAAAATCATGCATTTCAATGCAGGGACGTTCAAGATACACTCATGCTCACAAGAGAAGTTCCACCAATTCACATCAAACACCATAGGATTGCTCTTATTTTCTTTACCTTAGCTTTCAAACAGTCGAGTTAAGATCACTATAGGACTTTATTTGGCTTGTAATGTAGGTTTAGGGGACGGTATGGTACATATTGATATATTTAGTGACTAAGACTCCTTGGTACTACACTTATTTTAAAGTCCACTTATCAATCAATCTCCTTTTATTTCTCCCTTATTTCTCTCTTTTTATTCATTTATTGCACCTTCAGTTTGGGTGTAGTTTCTTTTATTCATTCTTTTTCTCTTTTTCATAAATTTTTCTTTCTTTTTTTATTTTTTCTTGTTCGACCACACCCATCCCTACTATTATTTTTCTTCTTTTACGCTTCTTCATACCCACTTCACATTATGCATCTGTATGATAGCCACCCTTAACTTAGGTGATTTCTCGGAGTTGAGGTGCACAATGTCCAAGAAGGATTGGTCCAAAATAGGTTTATTGTAACACAAATGGGAAGGTGAAAGGTGTAACAATAAAAATAGGCTTTAAGGGTCAAAAATTAGGATCAAGGGATACTTATTCGCACATGGAAGGTCATTTAGGCTAAAAGTGGAGTAGAACGGCCTAGGATCCTTTTCTAATCGACTATCCTACAACCTAGGAAAGAATAACGGGGAAAGTTCTCGATTCAACACACAAAGGGAACTCAGTAGTATCTCACACACACATGGAACAAGGTCACATCACAAGATTTTACCTATCCGGCTCATGCAGTTGTTAGCAATGATTATCATGTCCCTAATCCTAATGCCAAAAAAAAATCCACAACGGTCACACATATATACATATCACACAGTTCTAAAATATATTTTTGAAGGAGTATCATTTTTCTCAAAAATTAATAAAAATATGTCAAATGTCCTAGGTACTTAAAAATCTCATAATAACACAAAAACACAACACAATACGAAATAAAACACAATAAAACACAAAATTAACCTAGACATGTCGATTATACAATCGTACCTTGGCGACTGGAAAAGAAGTACGACAAAAAAAACCAAGATGGCTAGGGTATACCCCACCCTTAACTAAAAAATTGCGCAATATCCCTAGTGCGTATAAACAATGTAAAGCAAGGGAATAAGGAGATACCTGGGATGCGCTAGGCATCCGTGTTTGACATTTGTACAAAACTAACCAAAGACCTTAGGTTACCTCCCAAGCAGCGCCTGATTTACCATCGCGACATGACTTAGTTTCCTTGGCTACTCAAACTTTCCTAGGATGGCCTCATCAATTACCTTCACCTCTTTAAGATTACCCAAATAGTGTTTCACATGATGCCTATTCATTTTGAATGGGGCTTCACCATCTCTTTTAAGCTCTACAAGATATATCAGATTTGGTATTTGTTATACCGTATTTAGTTTTATTTCAGTATTGAACCTTATGGAAAGTTATTTCCTAATTTCTGCATATTTGCAGTATTACTATCCAGTTATTGTAGTAGGTAATAGTCATGGGTTAGCTTGTGGTCCTTCGAGATTACGAGCACTGTGTAGCGTCTGGGGTACAGACTTGGGACGTTACAATCTTGGTATCTGATCCTAAGGTTCAACAGAGTCATAGAAAGTCTTAAAACCACATCTAGTAGAATCTTGCGCATTGGCATGTAGAGCGCCACACTTATGGACATGAGGCTACGAGATGTTTTAGGAAAAGTTTTCCTCCTTTCAGTATTCATATCGTGCGAGTGAGCATGAGCTTAAGTTAAAATCTCAGTCTAATTCATCTCTTCCTTATACTTTCAGAACATGTCTTCCAGAGAAGCTAACGAAAGAAGTAACGAAAACTAGTCAGCCCCTCCGCACGTTCAGGAAGACCCCCTGAATGAGCATGTTTCTCGCGTTGAGTTTAGAGCTTCTTTCACCGCCTTGGCTCATTCAATAGTTGCTCAGAACAATCAACTGACTATTATCCTATCTAGGCTTATGGATCATGCTTCACAGAGTAAGGAGGAGAGGCGTAGAAAAGAGAGGAGAAAGAATAAGAGGGCCAGAATGTCTAGGCCAAAAAGTAGTCGAACAAATCCTCTTTGCCAGAAGTGTGCCAGAAACCACCAGGGCATCTGCAGAGCCGACAGTGATGTGTTTTTCAGATGTGGCAAGCCAGGCCACAGAGTTAGATATTTTCCTCAGGTGGGTTCACAGAGTCAGCATAATCGTCCCCTAGCTCAGTTCGATCGGTCGAATCAGCAGGGTGCCTCTTCCAGTTCCACCAGTAGGCAATGCCCAAACAGGCTTTATGCACTTCAGTCCTGGTAGGATCAGGAAAGTTCTCCTGATGTGGCCCCTGGTATATTACAAGTTTACCATTTACATGTTCATGCTTTGCTAGACCCAGGAGCTTTTTTGTCCTTTGTAACTCCATATATAGTTGTTGATTTCGGAGTCAGTCCTAAAATCCTAGCAGAGCCTTTATCAGTCTCTACCCTAGCGGGTAAATCTATCATAGCTCGGTGGGTATATAGGAACTGTCTGGTTATGGTATCTTAGAAAGTCACTTCAATAGACTTAGTCGAATTAGAGATGACCGATTTTGATGTCATTCTCGGCATGGATTGGCTTTATTCCGGCTATGCCTCAGTCGACTGCAGAAACAGAATTGTCCATTTTCAGTTTCCGAATGAGCCCATCCTATAGTGGAGGGGCAGTACTTCAGCACTTAGGGGTCAGTTTGTTTCCTACCTGAGGGCAAGAAAAATGAGATCTATGGGATGTGTCTACCATATCGTTCGAGTCCAAGACTCTAGTTCAGAAACCCCTAATCTTGAATAAGTGTCAGTAGCATGTGAATTCCCTGATGTGTTTCCCAAAGATCTTCTCGGAGTTTCTCCTAAAAGGGGAATCGACTTCGGAATAGACCTTTTTCTAGATCTCAGCCCATATCTATTTCTCCATACAGAATGACTCTATCAGAACTCAAAGAATTAAAAAAATAGTTAAGGTACCTCCTAGATAAGGGATTTATCAGACCCAGTGTGTCCCCGTGGGGTGCCCCAATTTTATTTATACGTAAGAAAGACGATTCTCTCAGAATGTGTATTGATTATCATCAGCTAAATAAAGTCACGGTCAAGAACAAGTATTTCCTTCCCAGAATTGATGACTTGTTTGACTAACTTCAGGGTGTCAGTTACTTCTCTAAGATAGACCTCAGATCAGGCTATCATCAGCTTAGGGTCAAGGAATGTGATATCCTAAAAATAACTTTCAGAACTCGGTATGGTCACTTCAAATTCTTAGTCATGTCATTTGGTCTTACTAATGCCCCAGCACTTTTCATGGACTTGATGAACCATGTGTTCAAGCAGTACTTGGACATGTTCATCATAGTCTTCATAGATGACATTTTTGTCTATTTCCATAGCAAAAATGATCATGCAGATCATCTCAAAATCATATTCCAGACTCTCAAAACCTATCAGTTATCATGATATCTATTTTTGTCTTACATGTCAACTTTATGATCATAGCCCATACTCGTGCACGTTACCAATCATGCACGCTTACAGTTCCTAGTATAAGGAGTTTCAGTTCACTCAGTGTGACGAATCATGTTCCATGAATATAGAAACTCCAGACTCAGGTCATGCAGCTCATGACTCAGGTACCCATGTCATGCTGTACAGTATGCTCAATTGACATGACCCATGATACACTCCTAGCAATTAGCTAAATTCAGATTTCGTCATGCATATCATCAGTTTAGATCTTTTGATAAATCCATGCTGTTGATATTCTATTTCTCAGACCTCATTTAAGTGTCGAGTTTGGTATAATATTCATGCATATATCATGTCCTCATGTTTTAACCCTTCAGTGGACCCTCATTACAAAATGATGTAGTGATGGACAGTTTCTTAGAAGAGAGAGAGTAAATGTTTTATGTTAAGAAAAGATTATTGCATGCTAGTTTTACACGAGGCTATAGCTATGAAGATAGTCTTGAATGTCATGTTGATATATATGTGGATAAATACATTTCGGAGATTGGAGTAAGCTTGAACATAGTGGGAGAATTCATTCCAGATCAGACCTCAGTAAGTAGAGTTATCAGAACCCAGTATTCAGTTCCAGTACAGTCTCAGTTGCAGTCTAAGTTACAGTCCCAGTCCCAGTTCAGTAATCAGATCAGTAACTCAGTTCAGTTTCAGGTTTTCTTGACCATAGCATACAGTTATTAGTTATTCAGATATCAGTATTTCAGTACCTCAGTTTACATACTATTTTAGAATCATGTTATACGTTTGTTCTTTCATTCTTAGATAATACAGTTTTCACGAATTCATGCTCAGTTATCTCATATTACTCAGTCAGTCCCTTTCTCATATGCATAATACTCTACAGTTTTAGTCCAGTTGTTCAGACTAAGTACAATTTAATATTACATGAACAAGTATTCAGCTATCAGCCATTCAAATAATCAGATAAGTTAGTAAGTTTATACACTCATGCTCAACATCCATGTGAATATTTTCAGTAGTCTCAGGTGATGTGCTGTACTAAGGTTGAGAGTATAGTTGAGAGAGTATTCAAGGGATAAGTCTAAGCTTGAAAACTTATAGTCGCAGAGCATAAGGCTTAGTCACTTCATATTATATGATGTTTCATATGCCCCGACTCATATTACAGAATTTTAGCCAGGATGTGATTTTCTTATTCAGCTATTTTATTCAGCCATGCCAAGACTCCTTGATCCCTAAAATGACTAGAACTCTATTGAAAGAGTGTCAAAGAAAGGCTCTATTCGAATATAAGTTTTCAGTATAAGTTAGTCCGCAAAACCAATAATTCAGTTTAGCAGTTAGTCGGATAATGTTCATATGGTTGGGTTTCCTATCCTTCCATCTAGTCGTACTATCAGAAGTCTCATAAATGTAACTATTCCAAGATCAAGCAACCATGTGGTTGTGAGTTCAGCTCAGTTAAGGTGTCATGCCTCAATTTCAGAACCCCGATATATAGTCATAATTCAATTCGTAGGTGCCCTATGCATCATCTTAGTTTTTCCTCAGTATCTCAGCCAAGTCAGCATTCTTCAGGGGAGATATGTCCCAAAAGGGAGATGCACTATAATCCTCGAGATTTTATGACCTAAACCTTTCATCTTCTCTTTACGTAATGAATCTAGTTTGGAGTAGTGTGTACTCATAGGTGGACCCTCAAGTTCCAATCTCAGTCGTAAGCTATGTATTCAGGGGCTCAGTTCTGTTCCTGATAATCAGTTCCTGTATCACATTTCAAGCTCAGTTATGTTCTCATATTCCCGTTCATTTGTATTAAGTAAATGATCTCGAGTTTGGGATCGGGGATTTTGTATTCTTAAAAGTCTCTCCTATAAAAGGAGTGAAGAGGTTGGCAAGAAGGAAAAGCTCAGTCCCCGATATGTTAGTCCTTACCAAATTCTCAGCCATTTTGGAAAGGTAGCTTATGAGCTTGAGTTACCTTCAGACTTAGCTTCAGTACATCAAGTGTTTCACTTAACCTTGCTAAAAAAGTGCATAGGTGACCCCAAAATTGTAGTCCCTATAGAGAGCATAGACGTTCAGAACAGTTTTTCTCTTATGAAGAGGTCCCAGTCGAAATCCTTGACAATCAAATTCGCAGACTGAGGAACGAAGAAGTCCCTCTAGTCAAAGTACTTTGGCGGATCAGTCCATTAAGGGAGCTACTTGGGAAGTAGAAGCAGACATGCAAACCAAGTATCCTCACCTCTTCTCCGCAGACTCAGCCCAAGGTAACAGTTTTTCTTTGAATTTACTCAGTCTCATGTTCATATATAGCTACGGGTGCATACTCAGTCATTCATTCATGAATCAGTTCAATCATGTACTCATGCATCAGACATACATGTTCAGTATATAAACTCAGCTTATCAGTAATCCCAGTCATGCATTCAGGAATCATGTTCAGCTATAGACTCATACATCAAATATGCATGTTCAGTATGATAATTCAGTATATCAGTAATTTCAGTCATGAAATCATGCTTCAATTATGCATGTTCGGTGTCTAAATACAGTCTATCAGTATTCTCAGTTTAATCAGTCTCATTCAAGGATGAATGTTCCCAAGGGGGAGATATTGTAAGACCCTGCAAAATCCTAAGCTCAACTCAGTCTTTTAAGCTTGCTAAGGGGTCCCAAACTTAGAAAATTCTAGCTAAGTATTCAAACTTAGTATTATTTTGGCCTTCGTAAGTTGGCAACTCTATTTCACGACTCTTATAACCTTAAAATATTAATCTTTAGGTTGATTCATGATTAGGAATGTCAGTAGGTATTCCCGAATGAGTTTCATATTTTTAGGACCTCGTTTGAACCACGTTTAGGAATCCAAAATAGTGAATCAACGAGATCTCAGCGCGGTGCGGCAGCTATCGTGTCGATCAATATTTTCCTTGTCTCTCAGTGGAAATTTCTAGTGAACTGACGCGGACTCAACGCGGTGTGTTGGCTATTGCATCGATGCCAATGATGCGACGCATCGTCCTGCCCGTCGACAGTCCGGTTTTCAACCATTAAAAGTCGCATTCTTGGGGGTATTTGGGCGTTTTCCCCACCTTTATTCTGCCCTAAAAATGAGATTCAGCCTTTATTGAGCAAAATATACTTAGTTTCTCTCAAATTGCTCAAGAACAAGAACCCTAAGTGATTTAATTTCAAAGCCTAGGCTCAAGGTTTCATCATTTTTCTTCAAAAATTTAGCAACCAAGGTATGTCAAGTGTTCATCCAAGGTTTCCTTCCACCCTTGGAGTCCAAGAAACTCTTTTAAACTTCAAGTAGCTTGATTTCATACTTTCCATGATTTGGATAAAAGTGTATTCATGATTATAATGTTGATTGGATTTCTATTCCATGATTAAGTGCAAGATTTATGTAAAAACAACTATTATGTAAGTAGTATCATGTGAATTCATGTTAAAGCCTTGAAATAGTGATGCTCATATGTTGATTAGTACTATGTGCATATACATGCCTTCCAAGTGTTTGATGAGTTGTTCATGAGAATTAAATAATAAAATTATATCATGTTGGCATGTATTCAAGTTCATGTCATGCAAGTGTTTGCTAGAATGTCCTAATGAATGAATGATGATCAAGTAGTTATTTATCATATTTCAAGATTGTGCCATGTCTTATAATTTATGCTATCGAGTCCTGAAGGTATTTAATACCCGATAATTTAGCTGATTACCTAGAGTCATGGTCAGTCTCAGGATAGTATCAGTCATGTCACGATCACTAGTACTCTCAGTCAGTTACAGAAATCAGGACAAACTCAGTAGACTCAGTATCAGTCCAGTCCAGTCCAGTTCAGTATTCAGTTCAAGCCTCAGTAAATTCAGCCAGTTAACAGAATTCAGTAGTATTCTATCAGTCAATGGAACTCAGTGAACTCAGTTCAATTTAATTAGACAGTGTAATCAGTAACAGTTCAGTCAAGCCTAGTATGAACTAGGAAATCAGTTTAGTTTCTATTCAGTTAGGAGTAGGATTCAACACCGAGTTAACCTAGGGATGGAGGCATTCCTGCCATCACAGGGTTTGACCCTTAATATCAATCCCTGCATTACAGAACTACGTAGCCAGCGTAGGTTGAGATATCTTCCTGCCAAACTAGGGTTGATACATCTCATATGGGTTTTCCTGCCAGTGAGGATTGGCGAAAGAGCTTCCTGTCAAAGAGGGTTAACTCACAGTTGTCTATACCCGTGGCACGGTACTGACACCCTACCAACTGGGGTTACAGGTTGGACCCAATCTATTCAGAAAGGGGCATGTCGGTTAGATGATTACTTCCCACAGTCTCTATTTCAGTTCCAGTCTCAGTATAGAACTTAGTATAGTTCTACAAAAAATCAGGACTATCAGATATAGTCACTCAATTTAGTACAAAACTCAGTATAGTTCCACAGGATCAAGACTGTCAAATACAGTCACTCAGTTATCAGCTTCTTAGTATCAGTAAACTCAGATATCAATAAATCAGTAATTCAGATCTCAGTATCCAGTGTTATCACGATCTCAGTTACAGTTTACGTATTCACGCATGTACTCTTATTCAGTTATATTCATGTAATTTAGTCAGTGTTGTTCATGTATATGAACCCATGCATTTCAGCCTACCTCACTTTGCATACCAGTACATTCAAAGTACTAAAGCATACCTTTCTTTTGCTCTATGATATTTTATATCATAGGTTCAGACGCGCGGGCTCCCGATCATACTTAGCAGTTCAGATATTTAGCCGACAGAGTTAGTAGTGAGTTCTCTTAGTTTAAGGACATGATGATTATTTCAGTAGTTCATCTTATTTCAGTAGTTCGGAGTTAGTTGGGGACTTGTCCCATCAACTTCATATCTCAGACAGTTTAGAGGCTTTTTCAGACTAGAGTATTTTTAGACAGATGTATCAGATTTGGTATTTGTTGTACAGTATTCATTTTTATTTCAGTATTGAACCTTATGGAAAGTTTTTGCCTAATTTCTGCATATTTGTTGTATTACTATCGAGTTATTGCAACAGGTACCAGTCATGGGTTAGCTTGTGGTCTTTCGGGATTACGAGCACCGTGTAGCGTCCGGGGTACAGACTCAGGGCATTATAATAACTTATAAAAAATCAATATATATATATATATACAAGAATCTTTTTCAAGAAATATAACTTCAAATCTTACTAGGTGAATCCATGTCGTGATAACTAAATAATTTAGGTACTTATGAGACCTTTGAGAATTATAATTTCAAATCTGACAAGACCAGTGGAACGAAAACTGTTAGAAGATTATCAAAGAGGATAGAGAGATGTTTGCCGCATCCCTTTCCTATAGGAATTCTCCTTGCTATATTAAAGACAAAGTCCATCTAATGCACCTGAATTTACAATATCTTCACTTCATCAACATCCTCTAATAAATTGCACCTTTTAGGCACAAATTCTAAATTTCGTTACGACTTTAAATCTGCAAAATAAAAATATAAAGGGAACATGCAAGTATAAAATATTACAATAAACTAATCAAAAAACAGAAAATACATAATAAAAGAAGTAAAAACAAAGATGAATAAGCACGGAAAAAAAAAACAGAGAAACCCAAATGAATTTAAGCAACAAAATAAAACGTACTTGAAGGTATTTTAGAATCTTCTGAATCATTGAAATGAAAATTCACCTTAAAACGGATCAATTTCAAGAAAATAAGGTCATGAAAATAAGATTTGAGAAGAGACAATTCAGGGAAAGTTTAAGGAGAAGTGAGATCAATTTCTAAAAATGTCATATACTAGCGATTACTCATTTGGATTTCTACTTCGCCTGTCTCCTCTAATACGTACGTAACTATTCTTTTCTTTTTGTTCACTTCTTTCTCTCTAATACATATATGAGTAAATCAAATGACATTAAGAACATACAAGTACAAAGAATTTGTTCCTCTTGAACCTTTTGAGCAAGGCCAGAGGAAGAGGTGATTAACTTTTTACACGTGCATGTAAAATAATGTTAACCAATAAAATTGGGCCACACAAAGCAAAATACCAAAGGCTTCCTTTGTACAATTTAGATTGCAGTTTGTATTACCATCAGATGCAGTGTTGGTCCTAGGCTTATTGCCTTATATATAAGGGTAATATATATATATATATATATATATATATATATATATATATATATATATATATATATAGACACACACACACACACAAAGGAGAATTATGTGGCATGCCTTAGAGGCATCCAATGTTATTTATCCTTTTTATGATTTTTTTGGATATTAATTGAGTTTTCTCCCCATTTTAAATATTTATGTGTTTAAGTATTCCTCTTTTTTTCAATTAAACTCAATTTAATACGTAGAATTTAAAAAACCCACCAATAATAACAAACATGCAAACTCTTATTGTCATTTTGCCTTATTGTTTTGATGATTCAATTCAACTTAATGGAGCATTTAGAAGGTCTAAAACCACCACTAATTAAAAGTTAACTATTGTATGTCTCAATTGAAAGATCAAAAGCCTCATTAGTTTGAAACAATGAGGCCTTTAAAATACAATCATTTATAACCCATGAAAGTAAGTTTGTCTTTTAATTTGAATTGCACCCAAGACAGCAAGGAACAATTGAAGGAGAAATCATCAATCATGGTGAAAAATTCAAACGATATGAGACTTCATGCTTGATTTTTCTTTTTTCTTTTCACATGCTTTTGAGATTTGAAGGGCATTTGTCCATTATTGTTGTATATATTGAAATTTATTGCAGTTTTACTTGATTTTATCACTTGAAAAAAATATCATTGCTTTGTCAATTTTATATGGATAATCTTTCTTTCAAAAGTATTGTTCAGCTTACAATGTTCGACTTTTTATTTTGCTTATGGCCAAAGAGGATCATGTATATAATCTTTTTGGTAATATTATGCTCTTTATATGATTCAGGAAATTTGAGACATCAATGAAAATTGTAGAAATTAGCCTTTGCCCTCTCACTTCAGACAAAGGGAGCTGATGATGTTTTAAAAGTGTGTGTATTATTGCAGATTATTTTCTTCTGTAAATAACTTTTTCTTTTCTTCTTATAAGAAAATGTTGAAGTTTTTTCTAAATATTTTTTTGAGGTTTAATCCGCAAATTGCATGATACTAAAGTATAACTTTATGTTTAATTGTCAGAGAAAGTAAAACAAGTACATTGAGTGTATTCTCCAAATATATATGTAGATTAAATTACTGCTAAGACATTTCAACACTAAGAGTGTTTAAAAAAATATTTTTCAATTTTCTCATGTTTGGTTGGCTTAAATATTTTGGAAAATATTTTCTACAGCAACTTATTTTTCTCAAATCTAAGGAAAATGACTTTCCTTCAAAAAGTAAGGAAAACATTTTTCAAAACTCTCTTTCAACCTCATTCTCAAGTTGAAATGTTCATACAACTCTCAAAATCACTCACCCCTACCACGGCACCAATCCCCTACCACCCCACCCCCACCCCCACCCCCATCCATCCAAAAAACATATTTAATTTATTTTTAAATATTTAAAACTTTTTTCTTATTTCATCCTCTACCCCTACCCTCACCACCTACCAGGCCCCCTTCCAAATTTTTTTTTATTTTTTTTAGAAAAAGTTCAAACTTTTTCTTACCCCACCCTCTACTCGACCCCCACCACCCCTAGTAGCCCCCCCTCCTAAAAAAAATTTAAAATCTATTTTTAAAATTTTTTTCTTACTCCACCCTCACACCCTACCCCGACCCCCAACCCCAACTAGCCGTAGCCCCCTCTCTACCCCCTCTCCAAAAAAAATATTATTTTTTTTAAAAAAAAAAACTTAAAGTTTTTTTCTTACCCCACCCTACCACCTATTTTGACCCCTCCCCCAAACCTACCCACATATCATCCCCCTTCCCTAAAAGAAAAGGTTTAATTTTTTAATTTATTTTTTAAAGAAGTTTCAAAAAAAGTTTCTTAACTCAATCTTCTTACCCTATTCGTTCTCATTATTTTTTGTTAAATACGTGCAAATATTTTTAGAAAATATTTTCTTACTTGCATAACGAACACAAGAATATAAGTAAGAAATAACTTATTTTCCAAGAAAATGTTTTCCTCCTCCGTATTAAACATAGCCTAAACAAAGTATTTTTTAGGTTCAAAAATATTGTTATAAAAAGTATTTCTCTATTTTAGCCGAACATTAAAATATATTTTATGAAAAATATTTTTTCATTAACGAACCAAACATTAGAAAATATTTTTCAAAAAATATTTTTCTCTCACCAACCAAACATAGGAAAATAGGTAAGAAATCATTTTTTTTCATGAAATCATTTTATAGGAAAATATTTTTCATGAAAAATATTTTTCTTCATACCCAACATACCCTAAAACTTAATCTCACATACTGTCAGATACTTAAATAAACTAACAATGATATTCATTTTCATAGAATGAGAATCTTAAATGAGATTATGAATCTCAGACATTATTGAACCTATGGCTCATTGGTTGCACTTTCTCCCATGAATATTAATTGTTTACTACAAATTCTACTTCTATGTGATAATTAAATGGAGTAAGGTTTTATTCACAATTTGTTGCTTGTATAAGTGTGAAATTAAACTAAAATCTAATACTTTCATATTGTCTATTTGGTTCTCCAACAAATTTTGGATAATAATGAGTTTATTACATGAATGAATGTCATATCTATATGAGTTGATACTAATATCTCTACTGATTGAATTTGAGATCACGAAACAATTATAATATATCATTGTCATGTCATGAGATCTAAAATCATAATTAAAAAAATAGTATTAAATATTTTTGCTTAAAAAATTAATAAACTGTGTAAAAATGTAAGATACTTCCTTTTGCTTTTTCTACTTATTTATTTCTCTCTCTCTTGATGTATTTTTTTATTTGTAAAATGATGCAAATATTGAAACAATAATAATTTTGAAGATGTCAGAATAAAAAATAAAGATTTGTACGCTTATATTTTTTAGAGTAAAGGTACGATATATAGAGGAAGGAAATGAAAAAAGTAATAAAGAAATATAAACAAATACTATAATAGAGGATAAAGACAAAATTAGCAATAGAAAATGATTTAGATGATGATGAAAAGCTGAAAAAGAAAAAGATAAATATGAACTATGAAAAGATAAAATGTCAAAAAAGATAGAATTAAAGAAGAATTATTAGAATAAAATATTTACTGTTTAATGTAGCAAGAAGAAAATTAAATTCTTAAATACATATATTTGTATTGTATTAAATTTAAAAAATTGTTCATTAACCTCTTGATATATGAAACTTTTTCTTACTAATTCTAATTTTCTTAAATATATAAAAATCATAAAATATTAGGACTAATAATAAATTAGATCAAGAGCTTTTTAGAATATTGAGCGTTTAACATTTTTAAAAATTATTTTGTTAATAGGTATTTTATAATTATGCGAAGCGGGGTCAAGCTCTCTAGTTAATATATAAGAAATTGATTCTTTATTAGCTATTAAATGATTCCTTTAGTGTATACATTAGGCAGATTAGATAATACTCCCTCTGTCTTATTTTATGTGTCGTCATTTGATCGGATATGGAGTTAAGAAATAAATGATAACTTTGTAAAGTTTATAAAATTTTCCCTCTTAAAGTAACTTTAATGTTTACTTTTTAGTTTTTTTTCTTATTAAGTGAGATTAATTAAGGATAAAATAAGAATAATGCCACTAAATAATTACCAAATGAAGAAAGATAACATTCTTTTTAAAATGATTTAGAGAAAAAATAATGAGATATAAAATAAATCAGAGAAAGTATTATTTATTCTTTAGGTACTACTGTACGATTAATTTATAAAAGGAATATAATTAAAAGTATAAAACAACACTAAAATATAAAATAACTAGATGATTATTGCTCATGCTTAACACGGCCAACACGATAAATTAATTTCAAAAGAATTTTGCTGACAATATTTTATGAAAAAATAAAATCTATCAAACACCCTACTCCAAATTTAGAGCATTAGGTATAACACTTTATGAATTTATTGAAACAAAAAGAAATAAAGATAAACATAACTACTACAACCGAAGTGCGTGAGACATAGTTTCATTTGTAAGAGCTCTCTAAAAAATATATTTGATTCACAATGTGTACATTTTCATTCTACCTAGATTTATAATTTTTTTTCTTTTGACGCAAGTAGAGCAACTAAATCGAAAATTAAGGTCATTGATGTATTGCAATGTTGGACCTAGCTGATTGTCTTTTCTGTACACCTGCGTAATTTGAATTTGGCCTTCTATCCAACATCATGTTATCTTTTAGCATAAGCGAATTCACCTATGAAGGAGAAGAGACTTTATTATTGAATATTTATTTCAATAGTTGCAAATCAGTCTCTACGAAAAGAGTGCTTTCCATGTTGTACAGACCATGAGACAACAATGAAATCAAAATGAAAGAAGCCTCAACAACAATAATTATTTACTAATAAATAGAAATAGAAGAGAGAGTCAGTTAACTTTTCACAGGGTGTCACATATTAGCTTAAGTTAATGAAAAGGTACAAAGAAAGCAACTTACTGGAGCTTTACTTTACTGGGATTAATAATCAATATCAGTCCAAGCCACAACTATGATCAAATTGCACCCATCTGATTATGCAATTTCACTTATAAAAAGCTCAGAATTTCAGAATTAGATATGAGGTTTCATTTGAAATGAGTGCATAATCTGAAACACTCATATACCCCTTTCGTATTCGTCTCATTCGGTGGCGGATTCATGATTTTCATTAAGGGAATTCCTAAAGTAAAAATATAGTGCATAGATTTTGAACTTGGAAGCTCTAGGTGAATTTGAACGCCCTAAACCACTAAGCCAATATCTAATTTTGTATTTATGAGATTCAAAATCTACATATATAAAATATACATACGATATGAGAAGATAAAAGAAAATAAATTCACCAATTTAAATATATGAATTGTAGTAGGAAATTATCAATCTGCAACACGGATGGAGCATCAAAATTGAAGAGCCCACACAACTTAAATTCTCAATTAATAATTACCGAAAAAAAAAAAAAAAAAAATCAATCAACATTTTCTTTTTCCTATAACTCATAAATTAGCCAAAGCAATGCAACTGCATTAAGAGGAAGAGAACTTAATAAATCATTATTCACAATAATAGTATATATTTAATTTTAGAAAAATCAAGTAGAAGAAGACACACGAAGTGCAAGTTAGAAGAATTAACTAATTATCTAATTATTCAAACGTGACACCCTAATCAGATAGTTATTATAAAGAATGTCATCGTGCCCAAAAAACATAAGCACAATTTGAGAAAAGAGACTAATATGCACATACAAAAAAAATTAAAGAGAATTAACCATCAAAGAACTGGAAATAAAGCAAGACGTTGAGGTTCATAACAAATCAGTACAAAGTATTGCACAATGAACCTGATATTTTGATTTGCCTTTATGAAATTTATTATCTAGGTTTTCACCTTTCCTGAGTTCCTCTTCTAGATAATCAACCTTAAAGTACTTTCCGTCTTTGTCAGAATCCGTTTGGATGGACTAATAGTTTACGATTTATAACATGAAATTTCTAACTTATGCCTTTTTGCCTTTTTTTTTATAGCTATTTTGACTTTAAAATAAGTGCTTAAAAGCTTTCTTTCTTAAGTTTTTGAAAGTTATTTTGACTTAAAACACTTAAAATAAGTTAATTCAAACAAGTTGTTAGAATCCTTTCATTTGTTGGGCTATATGTTTGTATTTTCTCTAGAAAATTCAAAATCTTGTCCCAGTTATGTCACAAATCTTCTATTATTGGGTCTTCTTCCATTGCAAGAACAAATACTTGTCAAATAAAATAATTAAGAGGATTAAACTAAAATTAAGTTTTTTTTTTCACGAAGAAAATTTTCCCAATATTTTGATCTCCCAAATAATCTTGCTTCGGATAAATTGATCATATAAAATTATAGAAATAAATTGTGACCGAAATAAAAAAAAATTCTAATGGAAAGTGTGAAATGAATAGCGAGCTAACCAAGGGAAGTGCACATACTGCATATTTATTTCTAAAGGATTTTTTGATGGAAGTTACCCAATGACCGAAAAAATTCACGTCGGCCATGAATTGGAGAGATTTAACCCAAAAAAATAAAATAAAAATCATTCCTGAAAAACACCCGACTTAGAAGATGAGGAGAACTGAATTTTATGGAACATCGCAATGGAAATTAGGGTAAAATTGAAATAAAAGATTGATTTGAAATTGAAAAGACTTGGAGCAATTCTTAATTGAGAAAAGATTTAGTAGAAATGAAGACTTGAAGGAGTGATGTTTCTCATTCGTGAACCTTAACAGATGAATGAATTGTTGAATTGATCCTTCCAGAATGATAAGGATGGGATGCCACGTGGACTGAGCTATATGAAATTACATTTTTAGCCTTGGTCGTCCTCATAGTTGCTTTTCTATACAGTAGAAATTTTTTTATCAAAAAATTAATAATTTATTGAAAGAATTCTTAATTATATATTCATGTAGAGTAAAACATCTCGTACCCCCCTTAACTATGACCAAATTTACTACGACACACTCCCACTTCATAGGGGTCCTATTACCCCCTGAACTAAATTTTAGCGTATTTTTGTCAATCTTTTTTAGCTGACATGACACATTTGATGTGAACCTCATTATATGTACTAAAGATGCCATGTCAGCATAAAAAAATGATCAAAATACACTAAAATTGAGTTTGGGGAAGGGGGAAAGGGGTAATGAAATCCTTGTGCAGTTGTAGTGTATTGTAGCAACTTGACCATAGTTCGAGGGGGAGGTTGGGGGGGGGGGGGGGGGGTTACTGGATGCTTATCTCATTTATGTATATAATGTAACATTGAATTTGTAGTGAATTAGAAAAAGTATCAAACTAAGTTTAATCATAGATGAAGAAGTATACACCTACATATATGAAAGGACCATATGCTTTTCAAAATTTTATTTCATATTATTTTCAAGTAGTGTATTAAAGAGGGAGGTCTTTTCATATACAATTTGCGAGTATTTTAACATTTTATTAAAAAAAAAAACTTGAAACAAAATTTATAATCTTTTTGATTGAATAATTTCCAACTACATGCAACAATTAAAATTTAAAACTTGTTAAAATGATATTAATTGAATAGTATAAACAACAAAAAATTATAGATTATCTTGAAAATTTTCTTTTGGGTTATACGGCTAAGGTAAGAAGTGAGAAGTAGTGCATTTTATAAAAGAAAAAAAAAGATTGAATGGGGAATGAGGCCCATAAAAAGAAATAAATTTTTAATGATAAATTTATATTGTGAAATTATTATAATACCCTTGATCGTCCTCCAACTCACTTTTCTATATATAAAAAAATAAATGAAAAAGCTTGTGTATTCATATAGGCCAGTCAAGGAGACTTTATCTGCACAACCACCAATGCCTTCCATATCATAGGAATTAATGAAATGAAGTTTGTCACTGAAAGTAGGTGAAATGATAGGCTCTGAATTTTATATTGTCACACCCTATTATACACTCCTTGCCCTTCTACCTATAATCCAAAGCCATGAAAAAATGACAAAGGCTTTGTTTGACTATAAAAATCATAATTTTTTAAAGTTGAAGTAGGAATAGGAGTTGGAGTTGGAGTTGGAGTTGGAGTTGGGTTGGACCATGAATATAAATTTGAGTTATTTTTAAAATTTTGTGGGAGAAGTAAGAGTGAAAAAAGTGAAAAAAAGTTTTACTTGTTTTCACTTTTTTTTTTCAAATTGTATTTGAAATTCTCATGACCAAACAAGTATTGTTTTCACCTTTTTCACTAAAGAAAAATAATTTATTTTAAAAAACTAAATAATTTTTATGATCAAACGGCTACAAAATAACCACTTGTATTTGGAGATTGAACTAAAGTAATTTTTAAATGTAGTTTTCTTGTGTTTAGACATAAATTGGATGATATCTAAAAGATAAAAGATATATGAGGTTGAAATTGAATAATGATATTAAAAGTTAAAGTTATATTGAGACATGTATTTCAGTTAAAAAAAAAGAGTTGAAATTTTGTAAATAAAAACGAATTCACTTTTAAAACTTGTCAGAAAGCATTTTTACAATTTCGAAAGCTCATTTTCAAAAACTAACCAAAAAATTATTGTACCGTGGAGCTAATATTGTTTTGAAAATATGTCTTGAAAAAAAAGTGCATGTTTAAACGGGGTCACATAACATAGCACACTAAATAATTAGTCTTTTGTTGTCTTTTTTTTTCTTAACAAAAAAAATAAAATGAAAGAGAAATATAACTACTAAACACAATGAAAATAAAGTTATGATAGAGAATATTTATTTTTTTTGTTTTGTATATTTTGATTTTGTATTTCACACACGATCGCCTATTTATAGTATAAAATGTCTTTTGACGTTACAAGACTTAAATGATGTTCATTCATTTAATGGATGAATTTCCAAAGGAATTACGAACGAGACATCCAAATTCAACAGATTTATAACTCTCCCTTGAATGTTCATAGATAAAGTGTTTCGTTAAAATCTTACTAGAAAAAATCCAGTAAAAAAAGTCTAATAAAGGAAAAAGAGGACACTACACTTTGAGTGTTGCCTCATTAAAAAGATTATTCGAAAAATTCAATGGGACAAAATCTTAGTTAAAGAGAAAAGAGTATAGTGCGTATTTTACTTCTCTGATGAAATTTTTATTTGATATCTTGGAGGCGATACATTTATGTATTATACCTCAACTTCTCAAATATTAATGCTGACAATGGTTTAGTGAATAAATCTACAAAATTATTACTCGAATGAATCTGTTGAACGTCTATGTCTCACAAATTTATTAAAGATCATGTGAGCAAAAGAACTTCGGCGAAATATGCTTGCTTTGGCGTTCTTTGATATGTCCTTTCTTCAAATGAATTATGCAAGCAATACTATTTTCATACATTATTGTTGAAATTTTCATTTTCAGAGAAAAGCCACATAATGGTAAAATATGGTGAGTCATTGATCTCAATCATACATACTCTCGACTGACTTAATTAAAGGTTATTGTCTCGGCTTAATTGAATTTCTTCATCGAACGTCATGATATAGATATACCTCCAAACGCGAATAGATAGTCTTTCTAAAATTGGGCTCTATGTGGGACAAATTAATATCCCGCTCTTAATAATTGATTTATCACGATTCAAAATTTCTTGGATTGTGATAGCACATACCTCTATCCACCATGGTAGGTAAGCCAAACTTATGAAGACACAATTCATTTTAAGTAAAGATAAATAATAAAATAACACGCCAAATATTCAATTATAACCCAAAACATCAATACATGAAAGAAAACCAAACATAGTACTCCAAAGACCTCCCAAGACGCAGTTGTCATGAGTACAAGAGCGAATCTAGTACAGATTGTCATAAATAAATCAAATAATACTATCTGAAAAAGTAAAATATATAGAAAGTAAAAGATACGTGAAGTCAAGTCAATCTCTGAAGGTAGAAGCTCAGCACAACTTCGAATGATACAACAAAACACGAGATCTAGACATGGGATCTACTCGTATTGGGATCTGCATTGAAAGAATTCATAAAAAGTAGGAGTGAGTAAGATTCACTTGTACCCAGTAAGCATCATAGACCGACTAAGCTTAAGTAGAAACCTATATCGAATAAAAAATACTAAAGTAACCCTGCAAGTATGAAAGTCTAAGAAGTTCAATATCATGGATATCTCCATCACAATCTCAATCCAAAAAAAAAAATACAATGCAATGCAATGATATGCAATGAACAATGCCTACCATATACACCCTCCGGGCATATAACGCTTTCAGGATGGAACTCATGGAGAGCTTACGAGATCCATATACAAATCAATTCTCATCAATATATCATTAACCTAGACTCGAGCCAGAAAAAACATTTGTTTCTTTTAAATCAATATTTTTCATCTTATTTCTTTTAGAAATCAAATCATTCTCCATTTTGATGAGCCACGAGATGTATGTATATGCATAAGTACAAAAATAAAGTGAAATCAAATACAATAATTATATTCAAAATCTTAGAATCATAATCATTCCAAAATACCGACTATGAGCCTCAATATTAGATCAGGAATTCAAGTTTCATATCATCAAAATAATATAAACCTCCAATCATGCATTACAATGACAGTTCATCTCATTTAATGTCATAATCAACACAAGTTTCCACACGAACATCACAAGAATAATCCATTTTATTTCATACTAAAATATACAATAATATATTTTATCACAATAACACAAGTCAACTCACTTTTTCATGATATTACTAAGTCGCCCATGTCATAACATGCTTTTCACGAATAACAAAGGTTTCGATTATATAGTTTGGAGATATTCGTTTGGAAAGTTTAAATGATGGTTTGACGAATTTTGTGATCGTCTTATCTCCCATGGTTAGTTGTTTAGTAGTGGAAAGAGTATATATATGGGTTAGATGGTGTCACAATTAGTATTGATAATTGAAAATGGTACAATTAAAGAAATAACTAGGTAGTACGTATGGTAACTTTAAAGACTACTATTAGTGAAGTTTATCATACAAGGATGAGTTGCTTAATGTATAATGAGAATGAAAATGATTCAACCGAGTTCAGAATTTCTAGTATAGTCTTATGGCATGAATGTTTCAACAAGGATTCGTCAGTTTTGTGATGAGATAGGTACATATACTAACACTTAAAGGAAAGATTAAAGTTATGAAAAATTAATGTACTGATTAATAAAATAGTCTAAGCATGAGAAAGAATTTGTATAATGAGGCTCGAGGTGGTACTTCTATTTTTGAGGTTTGTATGAATCATACAGTTTCTATTTGTGAAATGGTTTGAATAGATTGAGTTTCATGATGCCATTTACATAGTGGGATATGTGTTTACTTGTCTAGAGTTATGAGGTGTGCTACCTTTGTTATCGACCGGGGTTTATGAAAGAATAAATTACTACCACCTTGTCACTATCTAAAATCTCTTGAATAATAATGTCACCTATCCCAATCCACCATGGTAAGTAAGTTAAAACTCAAGACACAATTCACTCAAAGTAAAGATAAATAATGAAAATGATACGTCTAATGTTCAATTAAAATCCAAAATAATAATACATGTAAGAAAATTAAACGTAGTACTCCAAAGACCTCCCAAGACTCAACAATAATAAATACAAAAGTGCGTCTAGTATAGACTATAAAAAATAAATAAAATAATACTCTATGAAAAAGTAAAATAGATAGAAAGTAAGAGACAGATGAAAACGAGCCAATCTTTAAATTAGAAGCTCACCACAACTTTAAATAATACAGAAAATAATGAGCTCTAGCTATGAGATCCACTCATATCGAGATTTGTATTAAAATAATACAAAAAAATAGAAATGAGTACGGTCTACTTATACTCAACAAACATTATATTTCAACTAAGCTTAAGTAGAAAACTATATTGAATAAAAATATTAAAGAAACCCTGCAAGCAAAAAAGTTTTAGCAGTTCAATATAAAATAATATCATGAATATCTCAATCATAACCTCAATCTGAAAAAGAAAATATAATGCAATCTAATAATATGAAATGATATGCAATGATCAATACCTGTTGTATATACCATCCGAGCATATATCACTTTTGGGAAGGGACCCATGGAGACTCACGAGATTCATATACAAATCAACTCTCATGAATATATCAATGGCTCAGATCCAAACTAGGACTAAAATCATTTGTTTATTTCAATTCAATATCTTTTATATCATTTCATTTAAAAATCAAATCATTCACTATTTTCATGAACCATGAGATGTATGAATATACATGAGCATGAAAATAAAGTGAAATTAGATACAAAAATTATATTCAAAATCTTAGAATTATAATCATTCCATCATATCAACAACGAGCCTCAATATCAGATCAAGAATTCAGGTCTCATATTACCAAAATAATATAAGCCTCCAATTGAGCATCACAATAATAATCTATCTCATTTACTTTCATAATCAACAAAAGTCCCCACACAAGTATCATAATACTAACCATTCTATTTCATACTCAAATTTATAATATTCATATAACTAACATGCTATAAGCCTCAATTTGGGTATCATAATAACATAAATCAACTCAATTACCATAACATTTATTAAGTCACCCTCCTATAGCATTATTTACATGAATAATCCCCACTTTAAAAAAGTCTGAAGAAAGTTAAGTCATAACATACCTCAAAATCAAACTGCAAGCCTGTAACAATCACAAACTTGTCTCTTAATCTATCAAGAATAGGTTATATATGTAAATAAGAGCTTAGCGATATCCATATTTCTATGCTTCTCAGTTGGACCCATCAAGTTAACTCCAAAATTAACCACGAGTCACAAGGACAAAATTAAAATTTTATTAAAAGTCACATTTACATATGTAACAATCATAGTTGTGATTTTTTCCTTTTTATGTGTTTTGACTGTTTTTCTCTTTTTTATAGTTGTTACATGCTATTTGTGAGTTGTATAGATAGTTGGAACGATCCCCAGTGCATTCAGAATTGATTCGAAAGAGTTTGAGACTATTTGAGGCTTTAAATACCATTAGTTTAACTTTGGTCAATATTTTGAGTTTTGAATGTTGGATGGCAATTTGAACAGTTACGTTAGATCTGAAATATTGATTTTGGGTTAGTACTGGATTGATTTTTGTTTGGGGTCTTTATATTGTATTTTGATCCTTCTTTCGTAAATTAGTTAAAATGAGCTTTTAATAGTCGAGGGGGCTAATTTATTGTAAATGATGTCTTTTCAAAAATTTTATATCACCATTGAGTCTGAAACGTAAAATATAGCCTAATACATATACGATTTACTCCTGTCGACCCCGAGTATATATCAACGATTCATTTGAAGGTTTTGGAAACATGTATTTTCAGTTGCTTTTGCTGATAGCGGTCACTTGGTTGCATTAGAGATCTCTCCTAGGCATACCAAGGGCCTCATTAGCAAAGGCCTATCTCCATTATACATCACTTTAGGGACGTCTCCGATCACCTTGGCGATACCATCTTAGCGGTAGATTGGGTCTCTTAGCGGTCACCTACTAGGAAGTAACTACCGCCTTTGCGATAGACTAGCCGCTCAGGTGACATTGATAAGGTGATGATTATACAGTCTAAGTGATGTTGTTGGTATAAAATCTTAATTTTTATCCTTTTTCCTCTATTCTTCCATTTTCAAGTTTTAGGGCCTTGGTTTTGACAAATTTGAAGAGAGTTTTTCATCACTCTCACATGGGAAACCTGTAAACTACTATTTCCATTAATTCCTATTGATTTTATCTTAAAAATAGCTTTAAATCTTGTTTTCAAACCAGAATTTAGAGATCTTTTCGACAAACTCTTAAGATAGTTTTTTATTAATTTGAACACCGATTTCAACTCATTTTACGTGGATTTTCAGCTGTTGACTCTTTTTGACATGGGAAATATGTTTCTAAAATAAATATTAAATTTTTACCCTTTTTATTTCCGAACTTATTTTTCAAACTAATTTTGGACCTAATTCAAATATAATTAATATGTGTATCATTAGCTTCTTTTTAATGCGTAGATTATATTTTTGACAATTTTAGCTCATGTTGAGACCATTCGTTAAGTAAAGTCCTACATTGAGTGCTTAGATTTAGATTTTTGGCTTTTCAAAATAGGTTATGGCTTAATATTTTTAGACTGGGCTGGGTAGTTAACTTTTTATAAAGAATGCTATGGGTTAGGAATTTAGTTGAGAGAGTATTATTTTTGAATTATTTTTGCTTTTAGGTGCTTATGAGGGGGCTTATTTTCATATTATTATTGACTTGAGAGAATATAATTATGGTGATGCCTGAGTGGGGATTTATTTGACATTATAGACCTTATTTGTGCATTAATTGTCATTATTATTGTTGTGTTGCCCGTGCAGGGGCTTGAATAGATATTTATAGGTCTTTCTGAACATCGATTGCTTTTATCATGATATTAATACCTGAAAAAGGGTTTCTTGAGAAGATATATTGATGTTTACATGACTATTCACTTTAGTGCTACTGAGGAGGGCTCACATCATGACTATTATCATACAAGGAGATTTGAGCTTATTTTTACCATTATTGAGTTGATTCATTATCATTATATTGACTTGGTTATGAGTATGCATCCTTATCTTATTAATTCATATTCATAGTAATTTGTACTATTAAGAAACACTTTATAAAATTCATGATTCGTGAATAATATCCAGAGAGGCGAATGAGATACTTCATAAAATTTTTGATTCACAAATATTATTCGGAGAGGTGAATTGCTATATAAGTAGGCATACAGGTTACTACCCCTCCTCGAGTACTGTCTGTAACAACCTATATTTTTGAGCTAGAAATTGGACCATCGTTCTTACATGTGTGAACTCTAATCCCATGATCTATATTTGCATATATGTGTCATGATCTTTATCCTAGAGTGTGAAGTGCTTACGAGGTGAAAAATATTCATAAGAATCACTTAGAGCAAAGTTGAGCCAAGAGCCGTTGATTCGGCCAAATTTTTGTATTTGATTATGCAAAGGTCAACTTTGAATGTGTATAACTTTTTATATATGTGGAAATTTTCATATCAAGACCCAAAAAATAATAGATAATTGAATTATCTTTTCAACGATACCAATTTTGCCTTAATTTGATACCCGAGCAAAACGTTATAACCATTTTTGTGAGAAACAGTAAGCCTCCATGATAGGCCCGTGAAACATTGGTCTCTCTCCCTAAATAAGGTGCGTGGTAGGTTGGTGTCTCTCCCAAAATAAGGTGCGCGACACGTTGGTATCTTCCTCAGAATAAGAGATACGATACGAAGGTTATTCCCGCACTGTTTCAGCTTCCTAAGGGCCAAGGGATAATTTGGTCCTTTCCCCTCAACCCCAATCATCCAAAACATGATTTATAGCATGAAAAGGACATTATTTGATCATCATCCTAAAAAAAACTCACGTAAAAACCCTCCCCTTTCCTAAGAACAATAATCCAAGTTTCTTCTCTCAAGAACACAAGGATTCAAGCTTCAATTTCAAGATTTCTTCAAGAATCCATTCAATTAAGGTATGTGGGGTATTCATTAATGGGTTTCATTCACCCATTGAGCCCAAAAACGCTCTTTTGATTAAAGTATGAGTTTTTCCTTCATTATGAGATTTCACATGTTCAAAATGAATTCAATCTATGCTTTTCCCTAGTAAATTGAACTAAATTCATGTCCTCACATGGTCCCATGCAAAATTAGGTCATGTAGTGCTTTGGATTTCAATTTCTTATGTATATTTTAATTGTATCCATATATTTATGAATTTAAAACATGTAAGCATGTTGTTTTACAATGATTTATGCCTTCCCATATTTAAATTCATGTACTTCAGTGGTTATTGCAATTTACTCATTTTGGGTCTTTGTAATTATTAAATGCTGACAAATTATGAACACCCAATACCTATGTGTCTTTACATGATTTCTATTTTCAAGTAATGAGTCAGTCATACCATGGTTTTAATATCATATTCAGAATGTCATGTTCATGCTGAGCACTTACAAGTACAGTATCATGTCATGTTAAACAACTAATAATAGCAAAGTATTTCATTTGGTAGTAACACTTAGCATCGAGTGAACTTAGGGATAACGACTCCCTCGTCAATAGAGACATGAGTCGTTAGTAGCAGTTCCTAAGTTCCAGATCTATGATGCCACTATAGATTATAAGGGTTCCCCCATCAATAGAGGAAGGACACCCTTTTTCTTTGGGATATCATCCTTGTGGATCCACATCATAATTCATGTGTTGGTACTCTTGGAAATAAACTAACACCCTTCCAACTGGGGTTACAGGTTGGACTTCGATAGCTTAAATTGGGTCATGTCGGTTATATCTAGCTCCCACAGTCTCAGCGTAGTATTCAGAGTTGGTCAGTTTAGGTTTGCGTGACCAAGTAATCAGATTTTAGTAATTATTCAGGCAGTTTTTATAGATTATTCATGTTATTCAGATCATGTCAGTACATGCTATACTTGGTCTTGCATTCTTAGTTTTACATGTTTAGTACCCATAAAGTATTCATGCTTTACCGCTCCCCAACTTCAGTTCTACTTATTTTACAAAGTAAAGATTTAAGAAACTAAGTGTAGTGATCCACCAGCTTATCAGATTATGTTTGTCACTCATGTTTTAAGATACATTGGTTTTTAGTTTATTTAAGTCTTTTAGTGAGTCTACATGCACTTAGCATGCATATTTTAAGATTATGTATCTATACAGTTTTACTTATTGCATTCATCCCCACTTACTTAGTACATTTCAAAGTACTGATCCACATATATGTCTATGTGATACATTGTCTCATAATGTAGGTACCAGTTGTAGTCCACATATCATAATCAGATAGTTTGCAGTTTCCAGCCAACAGGTGATGAGTTATCTTATTTTAGGAACTCCAGTCAGTTGTAGTTCTTGTTCTATCTTGTTATTATTCATATGTATTGATTAGTGGTAGTTGTAGGCATATCCCAGCTATCTATAGTCAGTATAGTAGAGGCTTCATAGATAGTCAGTCAGAGTCATTACATATAATTCATGTTTCTTTCTTCAGTTTTATCATGATGTAAAATTTATCAGTATTATACTTATTCAAATTTCCTTATGATCATGTTTCCGCTCAACAAATTTAGTTTTATACAATTTAAATCAGTTGGTCAAGAAGTATGCCAGTTCATGGGTTAGCTTGGGATCACTTGTGGTTTCAAGCACCATGTTACAACTAGGGGGTAGTCTCGGGTCGTGAGAAATTTGGTATCAAAGCACAGAGTTTAAGTGTCCTAGGGTGTCTATGAAGCCGTGTCTAGTAGAGTCTTGCAAAACTGTATGAAGACATTTGTACTTTTCTTTGAGAGGCTACAAGGCATTTATGAATTATTTTCCTTCTTTCATGTCTCAAATCGTGCAGTAGAAGTGTTCTCTAAGGAACTTATGCAGATTCTTACATTACTCCATTCGTGCCAACTCTCTCTTATTCTTGAGGCAACAGAAATAGGAAAACATAAATCCTTATAGATAGTGTTTTCTTAGATAGTCCCCACAGATAGTTAGGGGATTGCATGCATGTTCGAAATTATCCTATCAGTGCCTTTATGTTCCAAAGTCTGAATGATATTATTCATGTTCATGCAAATCGTGCATTAAGACGAAGTCAGATATGCTTTCAGATCCCTTCTCAAAATCCTATAATAGTACATGACCTAGAGTTAAAAGCATGAACCATAAGTTTAGCAGAAATAAAGTGGGGACAGTGTTGATCTAGAGTTAGTATCTTAGGTATCCATGAGGCTAGTTGTATGAAAGTTGAATCAGTGGGATTGAAGCAGTGTATGCAAGAATTTAAGTTTATTGATTTGAAATTAAGTATGATGATGCAGGTCTGATTTGTTGGTGTACCCAAGGTGATATGATATTGTAGTATTTCTAAGTTTTTGAAGTATGTGTACTTAGATAGTACCCTTGATTTGTTAAGTGCGAATGAGGCTAGTAGTGTAGTATATGTATGATGTTCTTACCAGGTCAGTTATGGGATATAGGTTGTTGATGTTGGATATTCGATGTAATAGTAATTCTTATGGTTTAGCAAAAATATAAATTTAGAGATGTGATATTAGTAGGCTATGAAGGAAGTTAGTATAGTTCGTTGAAAGTTTGGGGATATCAGTGTTAAGTGTTAGAATCTAAGTTTGAATCTTGGATGATTGATCTAATAAAAGGAAGAGTTGAAATTCTGGATTGTATGAACTCATGGTATGGTGATACTCCTGAAATTCCAAGTTAGTAAGTGTTTAAGTTATTGTATGATGACTATTGGGGGTATTGAAAGTTAAGAGTTGTATCTTAGAAGGAAGTACTAGCAACGGGTTTTACACTTTCAGGTATAATCTTTCAAGGTGAGTTTATTAGTTATGTGTA
The DNA here is from genome assembly GCA_030864215.1 of Capsicum pubescens. Classification (NCBI taxonomy): domain Eukaryota; kingdom Viridiplantae; phylum Streptophyta; class Magnoliopsida; order Solanales; family Solanaceae; genus Capsicum; species Capsicum pubescens. The sequence goes on from CM061545.1 coordinate 101,383,429, forward strand.
TTGTTATATCTCGGACTCTAGAGTAAAGTGGTTACAGTTCAGTTTAGAGTTTATTAAGGGGTCCACAGATTTAGAATGCTAGGTTAAATCTAAGAAGGTGATGTTAGAACAAGGAACTAAGTCAGGCTCTCAGACTCTTGTAGTGATACCAGTGTACTGCAGAATATTCATAAGGGAGGCAGATGCCCGACCCATTCTTATCTTAGTATGATTTTTGTACTTCAGTCATCATGACATATACTCATGCCTTATGCATCACCTACGTGATCATTGTTCATGTTCATGCACATTGTAGAGAATCACGTGCACTCCCAGTTCCTAGTATAAGGAGTTCCAGTTCACTTAGCAGTGCGAATTATATTCCATAAATTTGTGGACTCTAAACTCAGGTCATGCAACTTATGATTCATGTACTCATGCTTTACAGTATGTTCAGTTCCAGGTACTCATGCTACACTCTTAATGATCAATGAAATTCAGGTTATGTTATGTATGTCTTTAGTTAAGATCTCTGTAATGAATTCATGTAGTTGATACTCTATTCCTTCGGCCTTAATTAAGTTTCCAAGTCATGCATAGTATTCTTTCATGCTTTAGGTCCTCATATTCTAACCTTTCAGTGATCTCTCCTTAATGTTAAGAAAGTGGTGATGAAAAATTGATGATCAATAGTTTAGATGGGAGAAAGTAAATATTTCTTGTGGAGGAAAGATTGTTGCATGCTTGTTTTATCTAAGGCTATAAGTTTGAAGAAATATTGAGGTAAAACTTTTGATATATGTCATGGTTAGTTGAAATTTTGTGTGTGTTTTCTTTGGGATAGTGCATGGAAGTTGTTAGTGATATAAGTAGTAGAGAATATAGGAAAGATGCTTTGGTGGGTTATTTGCCTAGAATTTCATATGTGGTTATAGTGATAGGCTTGAACGTCATGTTGGTATATAAGTGGATGGGTGCATTGTGCGCTAGTGAATTGCTAGTAAGAGGTTGAATTTAGTTGTTGAAGTAGTAAGGATAATTATTCTTGAGATGAAGTTGTAAAGATGCATAGGGTGTTGAATTCATGGTTCAGATTAGTGTTATGGTGTTATACCTTGTAATTTTGAGTTAGGCTTGAACATAGTGAGAGCAGGTAGTCAACTCAGACTTTGGCTGGAATAGTTATATGTACCCATGTGAGAATTATAAGTTGAATCAGATGAGCATAGTATTTAAGGGGAAAAGTATAGTTGAGGGAGTATTTGAGAAGTGTGGCTAAGCTTGAAAGTTAGTAGTTGCATTGGCTAAGGCTTAGAAGTTCTATCCTATCTTATGTTTTATAGGGCTATGTTCCATGTTACAGAGTTATAGCCATGTTTCAATTCCTTGTTAAAATGTCTTACTCAGATCATGCCCAAGAATTCTTTGCTCCTTAATATTATTAGAACTTCTTATAAAAAGTGTTGAAGTAATACTCTAATTAAGTATGAGCTTTCAGTATGATTCAGTCCGTATAGCCAACAATTTGGTTTAGCAGATAAACCAACAAGTTCCTATGGTTTTCCATCTTTCCATCAAGTCTTACTATCCAAAGTTTCATGAATATGGTTATTCTACGATGTAATTCATTCATATACATGTAAGTTGCGAATTCTGTTCAGTCCATGCATCATGTTTCAAATTCAGCTATTTAGTCATGATTCAGTTCATAAGTGTCCTGTTGATGATCTCAGTTTTCTAATTATTCCAGCTCAGACAGTGTAATACCCCTTGTACAACCTCAGTCTCAAGATCTCATGATTTATGCTTACATAATGTACTTGGCGATGCCATGAAACCCTTTTCTTTTGATCCCTATATGTGTTTTGTTAAGGGATAATCCCTAATGAGAAGTTACATACTTTATTCAATCCTTAGTACCACTTCTAATTTTATTGCATCATTTATCACTTTGCAGTTCTATATGTATGATTGTATCATGAACATTTCAAGTGAGTTCAAAACTCTCAGCATGAATCAGCTCCTAACAGTCAATAGAGTTAAGTCAACTAAGAAAATAGTTTCATGCTAAAGTTATGATGTTTTAGCTTAGATATATCCTTCATTACTAGACATTTCATGTGTACATTATTCCATACTTCTAAGGCTTCAACAATTTCCTATCCATCATTCGAGGATGAATGCTTCCAAGGTGGAGATAATGTAACACCCCACATTTTTGAGCTAGAAATCGAACCGTCGTTCCTACGTGTGTAAACTCTAATCCCATGATTTATATTTGAATATGTGTTTCATGATATTTATCCTAGTATGTGAAGTGCTTACGAGGTGAAAATGTTCATAGGAATCACTTAGAGCAAAGTTGAGCTAAGAGCCTTTGATTTGGCCAATTTTTGTATTCGATTCTACAAGGGTCAACTTTGAACGTGTATAACTTTTTATATATGTGTAAATTTTCAGTTCAAGACTCACCAAATGATATATAATTAAATTAGCTTTCCAACGATACCAATTTTGCCTTAATCCGATACCCGAGCGAAAAGTTATGACCTTTTTTGTGAGAAACAGTAAGCCTCCACGATAGGCCCGCGACGCGTTGGTCTCTCCCTTGGAATAAGGTGCGCGACACATTGGTATCTCCCTCGGAAAAAGGACGCGACACAGAGGTTATTCCTGCACTATTTCAGCTTCCTAAGGGCCAAAAGGTAATTTGGTCCTTTCCCCTCAACCTCAATCGTCCAAAACACGATTTATACCACCAAAAAGTGCATTATTTGCCCATCATCCTAAAAAGAGCTCACGTAAAAACCATCCCCTTTTCCAAGAACAATAATCCAAACTTCTTATCTCAAGAACACATGGATTTAAGCTTCAATTTCAAGATTTCTTCAAGAATCCATTCAATTAAGGTATGTGGGGTATTCATCAATGGGTTCTTTTCACCCATTGAGCCCCAAAATCATCTTTTGATTAAAGTATGAGTTTTCCTTCATTATGAGATTTCACATGTTCAATATGAATTTAATCCATGCTTTTCCCTAGTAAACTGAACTAAATTCATGTCCTCATATGGTCCCATGCAAAATTAGGTTATGTAATGCTTTTTATTTCAATTCCTTATGTATATTTTTATTGTAACCATATATTTATGAATTTAAAATATGTAAGCATGTTTTTTTGCCATGTTTTACACCTTCCCATGTTCAAATTCATGTACTTCAATGCTTATTGCAATTTACTATTTTTGGGTCTCTGAATTATGATTTCCTATTACAGTTTTAATGTTACTTTTGTATTTTTGTAATCATTCAGTGCTGGCGGATTATGAACACCCAATACATATGTGTCTTTACATGATTTCTATTTTCAAGTAATGAGTCAGTCAGACCATAGTTTTAACATCATATTCAGAATGTCATATTCATGTTGAGCACTTATGATAAGTCATCAATTTGATGACTTGCTAACACCTTTTAAGACTAAATTATCATTCTTTTCCATTGATTTGATGGTAATCTCTTACTTAATGCTCATATGTCGATAAAAGTATAAAGAGAAGATGGGCAAGTCATTCAAGTCAACAAGAAGCCAAATGTGAAGAAAAAGAGTCATCCGCTTTACATCTGCTTTGGATCTGCTATCCATCTGCTCTCCATCCTCTTTGGATCCGCTCAAGCAGATCAAGAGCAAGGTGGAAATTTTTAATTTTGTCAAATATGGAAGTGGGGCCTAAATAAGAGTTTCTAGCTCATTTTTCAAGACCTAACTTTTATTTTCTCATCTTAGCATCTCTCTTTTCATCTTAGCACGTATCTTTTCATCTTAGAAGAACATTGTACTAGTCTTGAGTGAAAAATATATGGGAGTGATTCCTAAAGAAGAATTAGTGATTTTCCATTAAAGATTTATTGAAATTCCAAGTTTGTAACTACATTATCTCTATTTCTCATGGATGAAGTCAATGATAACTTTTGTATATTTCTACTCTTTTTGTCTATGAGTAGCCAATTCTAAATCTTGGGGTTATGCTTTATTAGGTTGTGTTAGTGCATGAGTGTTAGCTATTTATCCTCATAATTAGTTATTTGTGATGGGTGTTGCATTTATTTCATGATTCAATCGAGAGTTGGGGGTTGCAAACCCCAATCACCCTTGAACCCATGTCGTCCTTGAAAAAGGGGATAAAGGTGAGGAATAAATGCAACCAATAACTTGAATCATTGAGGAATAAATGCAACCAATAACTTGAATCATTCATTTAATGAAATCTCTTAGACATAAGGATCCAAATTGAGGTGATAGATATGCAAACTTGTCATACTTGTGAGGTGTTCAAAAGAACCCATTGATGAAATTTGGTGTCGTAATTGAAAGATTGACATCAATACATTGACATCTAGCTTGCCAATGAATTTTAGCTAAAGTTGGATTAATTGTCAAGTACCTATGCATCCTATTCCCAATTGAATTCTATCTTAGCATTTCTCAATGTCAAGCTAGTGCTCTAAGATTGACGTAGTTGGTATTATAAACACATTCAAACTAATTCCCTCATTTTACATTTATGATTATTTCATTCACATTATGGGCTACCTTTTAGTAGACTATTAACACTCTTGAGTTTTGAATTTCATGCTTTCACTCCTTATGGATTTGACCCCAACCTATGTTGGGTTATTGTATTGACAACTATCACTTACACCCATTAAAGAGTGTAATTTGAGCGTTATCAAAAATGACGCTGTTGCTGGGGAGTGAAACATAGTTTTCATTCTTGTAGTATTTTTAGTTACTTTGGGTTAGCCATAGTATTTTATTTTATAATTTTTGGTGTTTTTGTTCTTTCTCAGGTGTGTATAATAGTATACACGATACTATGAGCCAACACGATAGTAATGCTGGGACGATTTATAGGTATCTTAAGGACAAGGATCACTGTGATGCAGACCAATATAGTGCTATTTGTATTCCATCGGCAAAAGGAAATGTAGTATTTCACATTACTAGCATGATGATTTATTTTCTTCAAATGAAAGGGTTATTTGGAGGTAAAGCACATGAGGATGCTAATCTACACTTGATGAATTTTATTGAGGTGTGTTCTCCATTTGACATGGCTCACATATCTCAAGAGTCAATCCTGTTGTATCTTTTTCCATTCTCTTTAATAGGAGAAGCGGTATTATGGTTGCGGTCTTTGCCCGTGGAGCCTATCACTTCATGGGTTGGGCTCACGGAGGCATTCTTGGAAAGTTACTTTCCCCTTCTCAGATGTTGCAACTAAGGGATGAAATCACCAACTTTCGCCAAATTAATGGTGAACCATTATATGAGGCTTGGCAATGATTCAACAGTAAGTTAATGCAATACCCAAATCATAAGGTTCCGGATAAAATGCTTCTTCAAATTTTCTATAGAGCATTAGATCAATTGAACAAGACGGTAGCCGATAATGCGGCCGAGGGTTCTCCTATTAAAATATTATATGGTGTTGCATTGACTTTATTAGATCAAGTGACCAAGCAAAGTAGAGGGTGACATACAAGAGATACCGAGGTGTTCGTCGGGACTCCCTCCGCATCTTTTCTGAGCCAAGAGCAAAAGAAAAAAGATGAAGAAAGAGATGCAAATATGGCTAAAATAATGACACAACTTGATCTTCTCACCAAGCATGTAATGGGAGCTCCTCCTAAGGCGGTTAACTCTACTGCTTATAATAGTGATAGATCTTATGATGATGAGGAAATAGAGTCCCTTGATGAAGAAATTCGGTTCTTTTCAAACTAATCAGGGGGTTTCTACCCTACCTATCAAAGACAAGGTAGGAATCAAGGCTGGAAGGAAATAGATCATGATAGAGATTGGCATGATAGAGATCATTATAGAGATCGGGATTGGAGAGCTAAAGAGAAAGATTATGATTGGTACGTGCCTCCATATGATCAGGAAAAGGGTAAAGAGTCAAGTTCCATTGATCCGAATAAGATAAAAAATGAAGATGTCCTCGCTTGGATTTTAATGGGTGTTGAGGGGATCAACAAGATGGTGAGACACATGAAAGGTGACTTCTCATAACTTAATCAAACGATGACATCTCACTCATCCTCTATCAAGCAACTTGAAACTTAATTGGGCCAAATTTTGGCACATCTTAATACTAGACCAAAGGGTGGATTTCATAGTGACACAGTTTTAATCCTAAAAATGATGCTCACATCTGGCTATTGCCACTAAGAGTGGTCGGACTCTTGGTAAAGATGTTGTTTATCTTGGTGAAGACCCCAATGAAAAGGCAAATGAAGAACAAGCCAATACAAAGAGAAAGCAGTTAGAAGAGCCAAATGATAATGATTCAAAACCTAATGAGAAAAGTGTTGAACAGCTGAAGGTAGTTGAAGAAAATGTTGAAAGTGAGAAAGCTCCTAAGGTGGTTGATAATGATACTCCAAACGCGGATGAAACTCTAATTGTTCTATTTCCACAAATCAAAATTCCTCCTCCTTTCCCATAAAGGCTCAAGAAAAAGGATGATGATACCAATTTTAAGAAGTTTCTTATGAACTTAGCAATTTATCGGTGAATATTCCTTTGATAGAAGCCTTACAAGAAATGTTCGGGTATGCTAAATTTATGAAGGACTTGGTTACAATGAAGCATGTCATGGATTTTAAAACAATTGAGGTAACCCATAATTATAGTGCTATAATGTCTAGCATAATAATGGTGAAGAAAGAAGACTTAGGTGCATTTACTATTCTTTACACTATCGGGGTGTACAAATTTGGAAAAAGGTTGTGTGATCTTGGGGCAAGTATTAATTTGATGCCATTTTCCGTGTTTCAAAAATTAGGCTTGGGTGCTCCTAAGCCTACCACATGAGACTTCTAATGGTCGATCGTTCAATCAAAAAGCTTGTTGCTGTGTTGTATGATATTTTGGTGAAAGTTGACCGATTTATCTTTTCGGCCAACTTCGTTATTCTTGATTTTATGATTGATAATGAGGTCCCAATCATTCTTGGTTGACCATTCTTAGCTATCAGAAGGGCTTTAGTGGATGTGGAATATGGGGAGATAAAATTTCAAGCAAACAATGAAGAAGTATCCCTCAATGTGTGCAAGTCCATGAAGCAACCTATTGACTTGCAAATGGTGTCGGTAATTGATGTGATAGATGATGAAGTAACTAACACTATAGAAGTGAAACTTGTGGATGACCCCTTGGTGGACGTATTGTGGAACCTTGGGAGTGAGGTGGTTGAAGAATATAGTGAGGTGGTAGCTTCATTGATGGGTCTTGGATCTTACACCAACTACCCGGTCAAATTGGATCTTGATTTGAAAAACTGTGAGAGTCCACCCGCTAAGTAGTCTATTATTGAACCACCTCAACTCTAACTTATGCCATTACCATCTCATCTTCAATATATTTTCTTGGGTGAGGATAATACATTATTAATCATTGTAGCGGTGATCTTGAACCTTGTGAGGTGGATGCCTTGAAATCAATTGTAAAAAAGTTCATTCGTGCTATCGGGTGGACTATCACGGACAATATAGGCATTGCCCACAAAATTTGTTCTTATAAAATCATGTTAAATATTGATCATGTTTCTAGTGTGGAACACCAAAAAAGACTCAATCAACTGATGCAAGATGTGGTCAAGAAGGAAATCATTAAGTGTCTTGATGTGGGAGTTGTCTACCCAATTTCTAATAGTACGTCGGTGAGCCTGGTCCAGGTGTTCCCAATAAAGGTGGCACAATGGTTTTCCCGAATGAGAATAATGATCTTGCATCTGGTCACGAGTTCGAGAGTATGTATGTGCTTCCATAAATTGAGCTCGTGGATCAAGAAAGACCACTTCCCCATGCCCTTTATGGATCAACTGTTAGATAGACTAGCCGTTCAAGGTTGGTATTGCTTCCTTGATGGTTACTCGGGGTACAATCAAATTTGCATCGCCCCGGAAGACCAAGAAAAAATCACTTTCACTTGTCCCTATGGTATATTTACTTTCAAGCACATGCCCTTTGGGTTGTGCAATGCACCGGCCACGTTTCAACGATGCGGTGGTGTATGCTTTTGAAAAATTTTGAGCCTATTTATTGGTCACAAAAGTGGTTGTGCACACAGACCATGACACTCTTAGATATCTCAAGGAAAATAAAGAGGTAAAACATCGGTTGATTAGGTGGATATTGCTCTAGCAATAGTATAATTTTAAAGTGAAAGATTAAAAGGGGTGTAAAAATCAAGTAGCCAGCCACCTTTCCTGCCTAGAATCCATTCATAAGAAGTTGGGTGATATTGATATTGATTACACCTTCCCCTATGAGCTATTCATGTCACTTTTGGGAAACATTACACCTTGGTATGCAGATTATGCTAACTATATTGTGAGCAGTGTGCTTCCCGATGAGCTTAATCATTATAAAAAAGTGGTTCCTATTTGTTGTGAAAAAGTAATTTTGGGATGAACCATTCTTGTTTAGGGAGTTTGCGGATGAGGTGATCTGTCGGGGTGTCATGGAGGCAGAAATAAGAGATATTCTTGAAGCTTGTCACTTCTCTTTGTTCGGTGGCCATCATGGTGGGATCTGGACAACCTCAAAGGTTCTTCAAAGTGGATACTTTTGGCTTACACTTCATAGAGATACTTATGAGTTGGTCAAACATGTCCTCAATGACAAATGCAAAGTGGCATTTCAAGGAGGCATGAGATGCCTCTTAAGCCCAATCTCGATGTTGAACTATTTGATGTTTGGGGAATTGACTTCATGGGGTCCCTTTGTGAGCTCATATGGTAATAAATATAACTTGGTAGCCGTTGATTATGTATCAAAGTGGCTGAAGGCCATGGATTTACTGAACAACAAAAGCAATAGTGTCACATTCTTCTTGAAGAAGTACATCTTTACAAGGTTCGGGACTCCAAGGGATATTAATAGTGTTGGCGGCTCTCATTTTTGTAATCGGATCTTCGGTGCCTTGCTTGATAAGTATGGGGAGAAGCATTAGGTTGCTACTCTATATCATCCCCAAACTAATGGCCAAGTTGCTGTTTCAAACCATGAAATCAAGTCCATTCTTGAGAAAATCGTGAATGTTGGACATACAAATTGGGCAAGGCAACTCGATGATGCTCTTTGGGTATATAGAATAGCCTATAAAACTCCTATTGGTATATCCCCCTACCAATTGGTGTTTGGTAAGTCTTGTCACTTACCCGTTGAGTTAGAGCATAAGACTTTATGGGCTTTGAGGAAGTTGAATATGGATTGGGAGGACGCTTCAAAATCGAGGGTCAATCAACTTCATGAATTGGAAGATTTTCAACTCAAAGCATATGAAAGCTCCATGTTGTACAAAGAGAGGATGGAGATGTGGCATGACGCCAAATTCATAAAGCGAGAGTTTCATGTGCCTGATGATGTCCTCTTTAATCCAAGATTGAAACTCTTTGTGGGAAAGCATAGATCGAAGTAGTCGGTCCCATTCATGATATCAAATGTTTATCCTAGTAGAGCTATAGAGTTGGAAGATCACGAGACGAAGAAATTTATGGTGAATGGGCAATGATTGAATCACTACTATATGGGTGGACCTGGAGCGGCTAAGGTTGAGTCGCTTTGCTTCAAAGATCCAAAATGATTATCGAGTTATATCATGCGACGACTATAACTAAGGCGCTTCTTGGGAGGTAACCCAAGATTATTTTGATGTTTCTAATATTTTTATACTAGTTTTAGCTTAGTTTTGATAGTTTCAAGTAATATCACAAAATTGGGGTGCGAAAAGGTAGATTTGGAGGCTCAAAAGTGAGCCCCGAACCAAGAATTTTGCTAAAAAAACATGTACCAAGCTTGAACAACCTGTGTTGCACCTTCTTGAGTAGGTCAACCACAAGTGCAAGGAAAATAAAATGCAGATGGCTCGAGTTTTAGGCCAAGGAGCAACAACTATTCTACCGCAACCTGCTCTGAACTTACTGCAGCAGTCCAGTCGCAGGCCAGGCGCATCTGGGAACATTTGGAGCAAATATTCGGGCCAAGAAGCTTAAGGTTATGGCCTGGACCTGCGCTGGACTTGCTGAAGCAGTCTGAGCACAAGCCAGGCGCATTTGGGACACAAATAAAGCTGGTAAAAACTGCCGCAATATGCGTTGGACCTGCTTAAGCAGGCCAGCCGCAGGTGCAAAGAAGATGGGATGCAGGTTGAGTTTAAAAGCTGTGATGCTATAAAATGGGTCGGATCTTGTTGGCTGACCTGACTTGTTCATCCCAAAATCTGTTTATACACTTAAAAAAGTGCTGAAAGCAGTCAACACTTGAGCATTTTTCATTACAATTCCCTTCTAAATAGTTCATTCTCTCAAACTTAACATTCTCTCTTTCTTTAACAAAAATTAATCTAACAAGGATTGAGATAATTCTTTTGGACTTGTGCTTCATTTTTCTTCTCTCTTAAATCAAGAAAGGTATGATCCTTCATGGTTTCACTTTTAAATTCTCTTAAAAATGGACATTGTGTTTCATACTTAATGATGATTGGTCACTTAAATTATGTTTGTGTGAGCTTATTGGGATGATTTTTACTTGTTGGAGTCCTTATGTTAGCATGGGTGCCTTGTTTCACTTGTTTAATTAATGATACTCTCTTAAATGAAGCTAGTGCAACATGTGTTTCCATTAAGTATTTCATGATTATTTTATGTGGTGGGTGACTTAAGTAGGATAGTATGTGCACCTTTAATGTTTGTGGAGATGATTTGGCGAAATGAGCTTTCTCTCTTGTGCTTCTATTCTCTTTCTCCAAGTTCTTAGTTAGCATGCCCACCATGTGTTTGTTGAAATGACAATAAGAGAGGAATGTATTGGTCAATGTGATTTTCCTTAGGGCATAATGTGCTCATTTTTTATGCAACATTTTGAGTCCAATTGATCCTAAAAATAAAATATTAGGTAGTCATTGGTTGAGGGAATTTGTTAAGAAATATGGCATCCATGGTTTTTGTTGGTCACTATGCCTAACCGGGAGACATTAATTCTTGACTTGCCTTATGATAGATTGGATGACATCATTCTTAAGGGTATTGGTCATTCTCGTTTCCATTGGATGTTATGGATGTCCTATGAACTAGTTTTGTGGAATGTGAGGAATGTGAGACAATTTAGCGCCCAAATGATTAAGTATTGTATTGGATGAATCCCATAGGCTCTAATGATGAAGTTACCTTGCATCCATCAAAATTTTTCTTTTCTTATCTTTAATTTTCCTTAACATACAAAATTCAAAAAAACCTGTTTTACCTTTTATCTTTTATTTTGGTCTTGTTTTGTTTCTTTCTCATAGATATGTCTCCAAGGAAGAACTTTCCAGGATAAGCAAGAAAGGGTAATGCCCCGTATAAAGGCAAAGACAAAGCTACCTCAGCACACCCTTCATAGCAGACTCGATGAGAGGAGCCTAGTCTGACGAGGTTACTATTGAGACAGTGTGATCATTTACCAATAGGGATTCGAGTGCATAGTGCACCACAAGGAGTCTTTACCCTTCTCTACTCTCTTTTACTTTTTCATTGGGGACAATGCAATGTATTTAGTGGGTGGTGGGGCATTTTTATGATTTATTTGATGGTCGGTACCTACTACTTCACTTTATGCATTTGGTTGGACAGATTGTGTGGACATACTCTATGCTATCACTTTGATGTTTGTGCGTACACGTTACATTTTATCATGTTTATTTACTTTAGTCCTTGTGGGGCTTGTTTTGTTTTTTTAATTATTATTGACATTGCTTTGGATGGGCTCTTGTTGGGCATTTTGATAATGATGTCAAATATTGTCTTTTTGTTGTTGAATTTGATCATGCACTTAATATAAATATGGTATCCAATTGTGCGCATTGATCTTTTTGCCTTTTGTATATATGTGTCTAATAAACTCCAAGGGTTTTCTTTGAAACTCGGTTCTTTCCTAAGGAGAAAATTTTTGTTTCTCTTTCTTTTGATCTTTTATTTTTATTCTAGTTTAGTTTCTTTGTCGAACCGAGTGATAATTCACCCATGAGGTATGACGAGGAGACATCCTTAGGTAAAGTGTCTAGTCATTTTGGTTAACTAGGAAGAAGCAAAAGTTCGAAAATACTTTCAAAATGTCATTGGCAAGAAATGAAATGATTTTGAGAAAAAACCAAAAATATAGTTTTATTTTTGAAAAAAGATCAAGGATGATTTTGAGCTTTATTTTGAATGAGTCCATTAAACTCAATTTTTGGCTCTGTCTTTATAAGGATAAGTTTTTGACTCAGAGTAACTTATGAAGCTCAAATTGCTCAAATTGGTTGGGAGATCAAATTTTTTCCCGATGAGTACGATGCCATGTGTCGTGAGATTTTTAATAATTCTTGTACATATATGTAGTCTAGAACTTGCCCCGAGTGTATTCAAAGCAAAATTCTAGGAAAGCTTGATTTGAAGGATGACCCGAGGCCCTTTTTGACCCGTCACATAGCCAAATTCCCACCTTAGCATTGTTCCCTAGTTAACCCATTTGAGCCTTTTTGTCCATATTTCTTTCTTATTGTAATGATAATCATGCTAAAATACCTAAACCCTTTTGAAAATCTCTCTTTTGGCACTTGACCTCCTTTAATGCGTTGCATGATTCTAATTAATGGATTATAGGCAAAAGTATAAGTTTGGGGGATTGTGTATTTGGGAGAAGATGATCAAAGAAAAGACAAGAAAGGTGTATGTAAGGTTGTCAATACATGTGCTTAAACGACGAGATGTGCTTGATGATAAAGTTTAATAGCATAGCCCATAGAACTTGAAAAAAAATTTGGTTGGGTAAGGGGCTAATAAGGGCTTATAGGTAGAAAATATCTTGAAAAAGTCAAAGAAGTGAAGAAAAAAATGGTGGATTTGAATTGTTTGGTAAATGTTAAAAAAGAAGTTAGAAAATATGGGAAATACTTTGAAGAAGAATAAGGTGTGTAGTTTGAAAATTTTGAGGGTAGAAAGGATTGAGAGAGTGCATTTAAGGAGGTCTTTTAGTTACTTGATCCATAGATATTTCTTCCCGCACCTTAAACCTTCATCTTGACCCATAAGACCTTGGTAATTCCAAACTAAGTAAGTATACATTAGTGGTGAAAAAAAAAAGGGCAAGCCTATGGTTCTACTCGATGTACTTGAATTTATTTATGAGAGTGAGTGTGAATTTTTTCTTTATTTGAGCTCCTTTAAGAATTGAAATGTCTTTTGTGTGTGGAGCTAACTCTTGCATATGAGCAGCATCGGTACTATTAGGTAGAGGGTGAAGTTTTACTGTTGGTTTAGGTAAATGAGTGGCGTAAGTTGCATTGTGAGGATTGAGACACTCTTTGATGATTTTGTGTCTTATCTTAAGATGCCTTATGATTTGGAAAGTTAATTTGATACGAACTTGCATCCTTACTTCAGAAATATGTGCTCATTGAAACGTTTTGGTTTACTTGTTTCCATGACATGTTTGGAAAGTGTTTGTAGAGCATTGTTAGCTTATTCCTTTAGTATAGATTTCTTTTGGGTGGATTTGAGTTAAATACCCTATCTTATTGAATTTTTGTTTGTTGCTTGAGGACAACCAATAGTTTAAGTTTGTGGGGTTGATAAGTCGTCAATTTAATGACTTGCTAGCACCTTTTAAACCTAAATTATCATGCTTTTCTATTGATTTGATGGTAATCTCTTACTTAATGCTCATTTATGTAGGTAAAAGTAAAAAGGTAAGATGGGCAAGTCATTCAAGTCAACAAGAGGCCAAATGTGAAGGAAAAGAGTCCCCACTTCATATCTGCATTGCATCTGCTTTGGAGCTTCTATCCATCTTCTCTCCATCCGCTCAACTAGATCAAGATCAAGGTGGCAATTTTACAATTTTTTCAAATGTGGAAGTGGGGCCTAAAGAAGGGTTTCTATGTCATTTTTCAAGACCTAACTTTTATTTTTTCATCTTAGCATCTCTTTTTTCATCTTAGCAACTATCTTTTCATCTTAGAAGAACATTGTACTAGTCTTGAGTGAAAAATATATGTGAGTGATTCCCAAAGAAGAATTAGTGATTTTCCATTGAAGATTTATTAAAATTCCAAGTTTGGAACTATATTCTCTCTATTTCTCATGGATGAAGTCAATGATAACTTTGGTCTATTTCTACCCTTTTTGTCTATGAGTTACTAATTCTGAATCTTAGGGTTATGTTTGCTTAGGTTGTGGTAGTGCATGAGTGTTAGCTATTTATCCCCATAATTAGTTATTTTTGATGGGTGTTGCATTTATTCCATGATTTAATCAAGAGTTGGGGGTTGCAAACCCCAAACACCCTTGAATCCATGTCATCCTTAAAAGAGGGGATATGGGTGAGAAATAAATTCAACCAATAACTTGAATCATTTCATTTAATGACATCTCTTAGACATAAGCATGCAAATTGAGGTGATTGATGTGCAAACTTGTCACACTTGTGAGGTGTTTGAAATAATACATTGGTGAAATTCAATGTCGTATTTGAAAGATTGACATCAATACATTGACATCTAGCCTATCCATGACTTTTAGCTAAAGTTGGATAAATTGTCAAGTACCCATGCATGAACCCACACCTAGAATTGCATAACCCCAAGGCCTATTCCCAATTGCATTCACTCTTAGCATTTGTCAACATCAAGCTATTGCTCTATAATTGAAGTAGTTGTCATTATAAACACATTCAAACTAATTCCCCCATTTTATATTTACGCTTGTTTCATTCACATTATGGGCCACCTTTTAGTAGACTATCAACACCCTTGAGTTTTGAATTCCATTATTTCACTCCTTATGGATTCGACCCCAACCTATGTTGGGTTATTATATTGACAACGATCACTTACACCCATTCAAGAGTGTAATTTGAGCATTATCAACTTCCAAGTATAGTACCATGTCATGTTAAACAACTAATAATGCCAAAGTCCTTCAGTTGGGAGTAACACTTAGCACCGAGTGAACGTAGGGATGTAGAATCCCCCGTTAGTAGAGGCATAGGTCATTAGTAGCAGTCCCTAAGTTCTAGACCTACGGTGCCACCGTAGATTATGACGGGTCCCCCGTCAGTAGAGGCATGACACCCTCATCCTTTGGGACATCAACCTTGTGGATACACATCTTCATTTATATGTTGGTACCCCTAGAAAGGTACCGACACGCTTCCAACTGAGGTTTCAGGTTGGACCCCGATAGCCCAGATTGGGGCATGTCGGTTATAGATAGCTCCCACAGTCTCAGCGTTGTATTCAGAGTAGGTCAGTTTAGGTTTGTGTGACTAATTAATAAGATTTTAGTAATTATTCAGTCAGTTTTTACAAATTATTCATGTTATTCAGATCATGTACATGCTATACTTGGTCTTGTATTCTCAGTTTTACATGTTCAATATCTATACAATATTCATGCTTTATTGCTTCCTAGCTTCAGTTTTACTTATTTTACAAAAGTAAAGATTTTAGAAACTAAGTGTAGTGATTCACCAGCTTATCAGATTATATTTGTCACTCATATTTTAAGATACTTCAATTTTCAGTTGATTTTAGTCTCTTGGTGAGTCTACTTACACTCAACATTCATGTTTTAAGATTATGTATCTATACAATTTTATTTATTGCATTCACCCCACTTACTCAGTACATTCTAAAGTACTGATCTACATATCTGTCTATGTTCTACATTGTCTCATAATGTAGGAACCAGTTGTAGTTCACACATCATAATCAGATAGTTAGTAGCTTCTAGCCAGTAGGTGATGAGTTCTCTTATTTTGGGGACTCTAGTCAGTTGTAGTTCTTGTTCTATCCTGTTACTATTCAAATGTATTGATTAGTTGTAGTTGTAGGCATGTCTCAGCTATCTATAGTCAGTATAGTAGAGTCTTCATAGATAGTCAGATAGAGTTATTACATGTAATTCAAGTTTCTTTCTTTATTTTTACCATGATATAAACTTTATCAGTATTATACTTATTCAAATTTCCTTATGATCATGTTTCTTCTCAATAAATTTAGTTTTATACAATTTAAATCAGTTGCTTAAGAAGTATGCCAGTTCATCGGTTAGCTTGGGATCACTTGTGGTTCCAATTACCGTGCTACGACTAGGGGGTAGTCTCAGGTCGTGACACTATCTTGAAGCATTGAGGCTCAGAAGGTGTATATGAAAAGTCATGTGACGACTTACCTTCATCATTTTTACATCATCATTTCATGGCATCAATTGCATTACATTGTTGTATTTTCCCTAATGTATTTTTGTTGTGTAGTTAGTTTTCTTAGTTATATTATGTGTTTTGTTTACCTTATTGTCTTATGTCTTAAATCTATTAGTGAAGATAGTATGAGCTACCATCAGGGAATTTTTATTTGCAGGTGACATGCTCATAGGATATTTTATTATATTATTTTCTACTTTGCTGAGTTGGTCTATGATACCTATTGAGTTTAAGTGGAGCATACTCACTCTTATTATGCTCTTTTGATGTAAATCCTAGTTCGAGTTGGAATCATAATAGCTGAGTTGATGCTATCTGAGTTGATAGTCGAGGTACAAGTGCGCTTTAGAGTTTGGAGCATGTTTTTTGATCTCTTCGTACTTTTCTTGTCTTTACTTACTTCAAAGACATTCTTATGTATTTCATATTCGATTATATATTAGGTGCTATTTCCACTTGTGACAATAGTATTGTTAGTTGTATTTTAATTCATACTTTTGATTATGATTACTTTGGCCTGACTTTGTTCTAGAAGTCTAACGTTTTTTTTCATTTATCGTGTTTCCTTATCTAGTGGGTTCTTTGACTTACCTAACAAGATTTGTCGAGGTAGGTGTCATCATGACCTCAAATTTAGGGTCATGACAAATTGGTGTAAGCACTAGGTTGATCAATCTTACAATTGAAAGAGAAGGATGCCTAGTAGTTTTGTGGATTGGTACGTAGGCCTTCGTATCTATCTTTAAAATGCTATAAAATATCATTAGGAAAAACTTCTCTAATTTGATTCCTTATCGTGAGAGTTATTCATACCAAATGTTCTAAACTTGTATTTCATTCCTTTTTACACAGATGGTGAGAACTAGATCCTAAGATATTGATCCAATACCCACTGTTGATCCTAAGTTAGAGAGCGAGGCAGGGGTCGTGGCTAAGCTAGAGGTAGAGGAGGGGAATGGGGAGCTGCTCTAACTAGAGAATGCTAGGGCGGCCTCTCTCGATAAGGAGTTGAAGAGTTATTATAATGATAAGGACCATTTGTTAGGGGATGCGGGTTCAGCTCAGGTTCCCCAAAGTTCAGTTGATTCCTCGGTGTTGCAGGATTTATTAATTTTTTTCATGATCCAAAACACCCACACTATACCTCCGGTGGGAGAGCCAATGTAATATATGCGTTATATACAAATGGACTGGAAAATAGTAAATGAACCTATGGTATCCCGAAGGGTGCAACTCACCCTTGAATTTGGATATAGTCTGAATTACAACTGAGATCTCAAAAAAGTCACTGGAATATGCTCCATATTCAACAAAAAGAAGAGCACGTGTAGTATTAGCATCCCGATTTACATAAAGAAAACACTCTAGTATTTAAGAACATTAACCAATTTTTCTCAAGGAACCAACATAATAATGATAAAAAAGCTTGATTCACTCAAGGAACTAATAAAATCAAGAAACCGTATAATCTTCAATTCACTCAATGATCCATCACACTCATTAAATACTTGTACACACATACTAAAGGGTCTTATGTTGCCCACTAGCCATGACCTGAAAAGTACGAGCTCTTGTTCATGTACCTAATACCATAAATCAAGTGTCCTCCAACATTCTATCAAACAATCACACGAAGATGTCCAAATACCAATTTTGCCTTTTTTACAACACACCCGCAAACCATGATATCTGGGATTAACCCCTTTGTGTCAAGTTTGATATCGGGATTTCTACTTACCCTAATTTACTTTTGAAAAGTCCTACAGATTCTTTATCACGTTAGCTAATATAAAATTAGTCTAAACTTAATCAAATATACTTAATCCATTCCCATATTTTCCTAGACCCAACCTCTTTTAAATTTTATCTAAAACTAGCCTTCCCAAAAACATTTAACTTTCACTTTAGGGAGAAACTTACCCTAAATTTTTTGCATGATTGACTCACCCACAATGATGGAAATATTCATTATAAAATATGTCAATTTACCCATTGCTCATCCTCAAATTATCAAATAAGAAAAAATAAGCCAAGTAAGTAAATAAAGAATACATGTATCTCAAACAAGTGAGGGTACTTGTCCTGTATGTCCTTCTCGATTTTCTAACTGGAATCTTCAATAGGACATTTCTTCCAGACCTTTACCAATCAAATGTCCATTTTCAAACATCTTGATTAAGAGTAGCAACCATCTCTTCCTCATAAGTAAGTTTCTTATCCAATGAAACTAAATCCCACTTGATAATGTAATTCCCATCCCCATGGTATATCTTAAGAATGGATACATAAAACACCATATGGACCTTTGATAAGCTTGGTGGTAATTCCAACCTATATGCGATCGGACCTACATCATCAAGAACCTCAAACATATTGATATACCGAGGGCTAAGCTTGCCCTTCTTGACAAACCTCATAATTCCCTTCATAGAAGACATTTTAACAAAACTTTCTCACCAACCTTGAATGATATGTCCCTAACCTTATGGTCTGCATACTCTTATTGACTAATCTAGTCTACCAACAACTTGGTTTGGATGGGTCTCGCCTTTTCCCGAGCTTCTGTCACTAGTACTCAAAGGCTTCAGATAATGTAATGATCTATTTTGGCATTACTAAAATAATTGCGGTAAAGGAATAACAACCTCATTCATCATAAGTTACGGGACCAATTATTTCATACAAGAGTTAATTACACATGTACTATGGTCATATAATACACTTAATCAAGTTCAAATAAGCATAAATCTTAGAATATAAATATTTATAGGGTCAAATACCCATCAAGTGAATGATCTTTGAGTCTTCTTTCTAGTATATTAAATCATCCATTGGTCTACCTTTTGAGTTTTGATTGTTTTATTAAACATTACTTAGGCTAAGAGATATACCACCACAGTGGTACCGCTGTAGTGGTAATTTAACTGTTGCAGCAGTAACAAATATTTTAATGCTGGTTTGGATGTGTTTCAGCCCCAAAACTCAAATATTTTATTCCTAAAACCTAGAGATATGATTTGTTCCTTCAGTGGAAATCCTTTGTTGAGATAAGATTTTTACTTTCTTTTAATATCGATTAATCCATTCTTATCTTAGAATCATTCGAAAGATCATCAAAGACGGAATTCTTGGGAATTTGAATCGTAAGTTCATAATATTTTGGGTAAAACCTACATTCTAGGTTAATATCACCTAGAATTACTTCTAAATTATTATTTAACAATTGCTAGCATGAATTAGTGATTGTAAAATATGAAATCGGTCATTGCAGATCTTGAATTCAATAAACATAAAGCCTTTGGTCTTCAAACTCCATTAGTGGAGATGGGTTGATTAAGATAGAGTTTTTAATGGCCAATTCAACTTTGGGTAATGTTAGACCATTAATAAGGGTAGAATTAGTGGGTTGAATTCCCAAGTTAGTTATTGAAAAGTAATTACTTAATTACTCTTATAATTGTGTTATTTTTAGATATTTAGGCTAGTGGAAGCTTGAAAGAAAAGAAAGAGCAATTTTGGTATGACTTGTCTGTTCTGAGCTCTTCGATCAAGGTAGGTTAAGGTTAACTTGTAGTAGACTTGGGCTAGATGAACTTTATTTTGATAGTAATATTGGGAAATTTCATGTTTTAGGTGTTCGGGCATAGTGTTTGAATAGATTAAATTGATAAAAATCCTGTTAGACTCAAATATTATCATAGATTGTTGTAATACTGAACAGATGTGATACTTGTGGCATGAAAAATTAGTGGAATATGATGAGAATTATATTTAGTTGAAAGTGATATAATAATCAGATAATTGTGTGTGATTGTCTTTTGTGTGGATTAATTAATGGGTAATTGTTATTGTATGAATTGATGATGAATTATAGAATTTTTATGTGAATGTGAATAATAGTAGAAGAACTAGGTGACCTTTTAATCTACAAGCGAGTCTTTAATGTTTTTAAAAAGGAGTGAAACCAATATTATGCATAGTTGAGGTAAGATACATGCTTGTTATAAGATAGTTAGGAGGATTGATTGTGATAAGAGGATATGCCGATATAACTTAAGAACCTAAGACTAAATTTTGCAAGTGCCTGATAGTAAGATGCATTAAGATGGATAACCCTTGTTGGAATTATAAGTTGAATCGAGCCTACAGTTGGATAGGCTCAGCTAATGCGACTAGCTTCTTAAAAACTTAGTTGAGACTTGAACGAAAGAGTTATTAGATAGTAACAATATTAACAGTTCCAAGTGAATAAAAGAGCCTCAGATTGATTACTAAAATAGGATGATGAATCAGAGTGTAGATATCAATCTTGGTGGAATATGCACTCCTAAATGGATACCTGATGAATTGGTCTTCATACATGGTTTGAGTGATGTTTGGATTTGATAATGCTCAATTGAGCAAGTGGTATATGGGACTTCGAACATACTTGTGATTATTTATTTTAATTAATTATTGTCCTTTAGTGCAAGTTCTATTTTGATTGTTGTTGCTTGCATATGATTTCAATTGGGTGTTTGTAATTTTTCTTCATGTATTGCTTATAATTATTGACTGAATTTGAATTTTCATACGCATTGCTGATGATATTTGTTAATGAAGGATTGGGTACCAAGCCAGTACAAATATGATATGTCGTTTATAATGGATCAGACACCGTGTTGGTATGAATACAATATGTTGGTTATCATGGATCCGTACCACACTGGTACAAATATGATATGGTTTTTATGATGGATTAGATACTACACTAGTATGGATATGAGTTGTGGATGAGTTGAGAAGGAAGGAGAAATTGTGAATAATTTCATACATTCATTCATATGTATTAAATGCATATTTATATTTATACGTTGGTGGTCGTTCTTTGTGTGGACTGAGTTATGTTGATGAGATATAGTTGGTCCTTGTGTGGACTGGGTGTTTGATGAGATATTTTGGTCCTTTGAGTGGATCAGTTAGGTTGATGGTTGTGATTGGGCATTGTAGCCAAGTTGAATATAAGGAACATCCTAAATTATTTATAACTAATGTTTTACTTTGTATACAGTAGCATACATGATGTGTATTGTTATGCCTTTTTTGTAAAGTTATTTAAACTATCAGTTGTTTTGGTTGTTGTAATCTCGATAGTTAGCGATACAGTGAAAACTATAGAGCTAGCGCTGCTAGGATAGAGACAGGGTTACATAAGCTTAAAGAACATTGTAAGATAGACTGGATTATCAAAGAATAAGTATACATAAAAGTGATAAATGTTAGGTGGTTCGTAGAGAGACTAACTGTAAGTAGTAATACTTGTATGAATGTGCTTTAGTAATCGGAATTCAAGTTAAAGTCATGTTTCTTTCCTATGCGTTATCAATATTATTTATATATAACCATGGATAGATGATAATACCTTTAGTAGATGTGGTTTGTACTGATACTACACTTACTATGCCTTCAATTAGGGGTATAACCATAGTGTGTGTTAGTTAAAGTTTCTTTAGCAGCAACGACGATCACTCTGCAACATCTTCTGCCATCTCCATTTTGTATGGATGTTGTATCATGGATTTTCCTACTCCTTGTCTAGTGCTCTTGTACTGGTTTAGGCTAGTTTCAAGGAATTTGTTGTTACTTATTTCTATACTTATTTACGTATCAAATGTGCTGATTTAAATGGTATAATGAGTTAACTAAATAACTATAGTTAGATTCAAGTTTCCATTCAGATATCTAAGTTTAAGGGTTAATTTTAAAAATTGTTAAACTTTCACATTTGATTAAATGATAGGGTATTCAGGGTTCTTCTTCTAGGTTTAGGAGTAGGTGGTTTCATGCATGATCCGATGGGTGGGGTCGTGATATGATGTTAACAGAGTATAGGTTACCGGTTTTGCAGTACAAAAGAAAATATAATATAGAGTCCTATGGAGTAGTGTGTTGGTGTCCACATCAAATCTAGATGAGGCTACTGGTATCTAGAAAACTGTTTTACTTTCTTCTATTCTATTATGCCATCTCAATATTGTCTCCTTGAGTTGTGCCTACTGGTATCTGGTAGATTTTAATTAGTGTTTCAAACATCACAATTTGGACCAATTGTTATCTCACTAATAATAGAACGCCCTGTATTTCTCTAGCATAATCTAAGTCCTAATACGTGAGTATTCATACATAAAATTTTTGAAATACTCATCATTTTTCAGTTTAGAGCCTGCCATTGTGTAGGAAATTGAATTATCTTTCCAACGATATAACATTCTCCTAAATTCGACAATCGGGTAAGAAGTTATGGCGATTTAAATTTTCAGTCATTAAACACCATCATTTTAATCCTTAGCGCATCGCGTAGAAAGCCCAAATGACAATTGTTAATTTCCACTGTGACTCCGCGATTATGGAGCATCACGGAGCAGGCCAATTTCTCATTTGTCAATTTTCAGTGGGCCTCTGTGATGTTGGCGTATCGCGGAGGTGGCCAAATTGGCATTCCAAAGGCTTACCGCGATAGCTCCGCATCGCGATGTTTGTCCAGGTCCCAATTTTCCATTTCCAGTGGCTTGGCGCAATAGTGGCGCATCGCGCCAAGACAAAAAATTGGGATGGTCAGTTTTCAGCTTACGTTTTAAATCCGTTTAAGGGTATTTGGGTCTTTTTCCTAAGCCCTAAACTCTTCCTAAAACACGAAATTTAGCCCCAATTGTCCTAAATAATCATTCATTATTCAATTCCTCTCAAATTAAAGATCCCCTTTTTCTAAGAACAAGAAACCCTAGCTCTTAAATTTAAGATCAATCCTCAGGAACTCACTAAGAACTTCAAGAAATTCATCCATTAAAGTATGTTAGATGTTCATCCATGGATTTCTTTCATCCATGGAGTCCAAGTAACCCATTGAAATTTCAAGTTTTGATCTTTTCAAGTTATTTGATTTTAAATTATGATTTCATCCATGAATCTCCATGTACTATTGATTTTGTACCATGTTACCATGAAATTATTGTTATTATTCAATCCTCCATGTTTTAATATTATTATTTATTGAATTCAACCATGATTTAATGCTATTATGATGAATTCATTCTATTCCTACAAGTTCCATGACATTCCTATGATTGTTTTAAACCATGAACTAGAAGTGTTTGATAAAATGCCTACAAGAGTGATTTATTTAATAAGAGCCTTCATGTTTTGATCTCCAAGTTTTAGTGTCAAGTTTTAGGTGAGCCCCCATCCTTGGGTTCACTCGGTGCTGAATCCTACTCCCAACTGAAAGTCACTGAACTATTATACTGGACTGAACTGGACTGAATTCACTGAGATTACTGAGTTTTCCTAAATTCCGTAATTGATTGAGTTCTACTGAGTTCTGTAACGGACTGAGAGTACTACTGATTGTGACATGACTGATACTATTCTATAACTGACACTGGATCTAGGTAAACAGCTAAATTGTTGGGTATTAAATACCCCCAGGACTTGATAGCATGAAAAGTAAAGCAAAGCATAATGTTGAATAGCATAACAATGTTCACTTGGTCATAATTCATTCATAGAGACACTCCATCAAACACTTGTAATGCATTAACTTGTACATGAATGGGGAATACATGTTAACATGGTCTAATGGCATTATTTCATTTTCATAGACAATTTATCAAGCACATAAGAAACGTACTTGGTTCATTAAATCATAAATACTTAGGGTTAACATGGTTACAACAATAAACTTGCAAATTGAAGGGTTTATCATGAATATCATGCAATTCAACACATACTAGAATCAATTATTGGAACTTGTAATCTAAATCATGGATTAAAACTCAAACAACATCATGAACATGAAGTCAATCTAATTCAAACATGGAAATCATAAATAAAAAATCTTGTATATTGAAAAAGGATTCTTGGGCTCCATGGAAGGTAAGGATCTATGAATGAACATCTAACATACCTTAATTTGATGACTTCTTGGAGAAATTCTTGGGATTTACCTTGATTCTTAAGAGCTAGGGTTTGCTTTCTTGAGAGAGAACTATCTTTTGAATTTAGGGAAAGTGAATAATGAAGGGTTTTACACGTTTTTAGAGCTTAAATACCACATCTGGGCAGAATAAAATCATGGGAAAAGACTGTTTTAACCCAGGGTGCAACTTTAATTTTTTGAGAAATTTTCCAGATCTCGAGCCCTGGCGCGACGCGTCACCATCGCGCTGGGCCACTAGAAAATGATGATTGGAAAATCACATGGTGGTACAATACGGTGGAATTGTGTTGGTACGCTGGAAATTGACAATTGCTATTTTAACTCACTCCGCGACGCGCTACTGGCCTGAATGACGATGTTTAATGACTGAAACTTAAAATCCCACAACTTTTTACCCGTTGTCGGATTTAGGCAAATTTTATATCGTTTGAAAGCTAATTTAATTTCCTACACAATGGTAGGCTCAAATTTGAAAATTACTGAGTATACCAAAAATTTTATTTAGGATAACCCATGTACTGAGGGTTAGTCTAGGCTAGGGAAATACGGGGTATTACAATATCTCCCCCATGGAAACATTCATCCTCGAATGTGGCTAGTTAAGCTAAGAGAGTCCGGATAGAATGAGTTTACGTAGTGAACTAGACATGAACAACTAAAGCATGATTTCGGGACTGGTCTGATAGACTGAACTTATATTTTGAATATGCATGTCTGATGCATGAGTACATGTCTGAATGGATTAATGAATACTTGACTGAATATGCATGAACGGGAACATGAGGACATGACTAAGTCTGAATCATGATACATGAACTGAACTAATTCCTTGGATACGTGTCATGACAGCGGGA
Organism: Capsicum pubescens; assembly: GCA_030864215.1. NCBI lineage: Eukaryota > Viridiplantae > Streptophyta > Magnoliopsida > Solanales > Solanaceae > Capsicum > Capsicum pubescens. Next base: position 101,408,529 of record CM061545.1, read on the forward strand.
TGGTCATACGACTGAGATTGGGACTTGAGGGTCAACTATAAGGACACATTACTTCAACTGGATTTGCTACGTGAAGAGAAAATGGAAGGTTTAGATCATGATAGCTCGGGGGTTATAGTGCATCTCCCCTTTGGGATACTATGACCCTCGAGAATGTTGACTTGGCTGAGATACTAAGAAAAAGAATGAGACGATGCATGGGGCACCTATGAACTAAATCGTGACTGAATATCTGGGATCTGAAACTGAGTCATAAATATGTAAATGGGAGATCTATAACATACCAGTGACCACATCAGGAGAACTTTCCTGATCTTTTATGGACTAAGTGCATAAAACCTGTTTAGGCGATGCCCACTGGTGGAACGGGAAGCGACACCTTGTTGATTTGGGCAACCTGACTGTGCTGAAGAATGACTATACTGACCCTGAGAACCTGTCTGAGGACAATCTATGACTCTGTGGCCTGGCTTACCACACTCGAAATAAACATCACTGCCAGCTCTGCACACACCCTTATGATTCCTACCATACTCTTCGCAAAATGGATTAGTACGACCATTGCTTACGTTATCCTAGGTCATCGGTACACTAGCTGAGGATGGAGCTGGGACTGAAGACTTTTGACGAAATTGGGAACGGTTACCGCCTTCTGACTTTGGCTGGCTGAAATTAAAGCTACCTGTTCTAGCCTTCTTATTCTCTCTCTCCTTCTTCTTAAACTTCTGCCCCTCAATCTGTTGAGCATGGAACATAAGTCTAGATATGTTCATCTCTGTAATCAACATTGTTGTTCTGCACTCCTTAACCACACTACCTAACACCCCAGATACGAACTTACTCATTCTGGACCTATTGTCTGCCACTACATGGGGAACATACCTGGCTATCTGAGTAAACTTGAGGGAATACTCTTTTAGGCTCATACTACCTTATCTGAGATTGATGAACTCTAACACTTTGGCTTCTCTCAGCTCTAAGGGAAAGAATCTGTCTAGGAAGGCAATAACAAACTCTTCCCACTCTATGGGCTCTACATCTGTACTCCTGTCTACCTTCTACTACTTAAACCACGTATGGGATATATCTTATAGCTGATAGGCAGCTAACTCAACACTCTTACTAGAAGTCACTCCCATGATATTTGTGACTTTTTAAACCTGATCAAAGAACTTCTGTGGATCCTCTTCTGACTTAGATCCCATAAATGAGGGAGGATTCATCTGGGTGAAGTCCCAAATTTTGGTTGTAGCAGTATTGGCCAATGGGTTAGCCAGAATAGCAGTTTTCTATTCATTCTGAGATACTACTGAATTGGCTAAAGTAGTGAATGCAGCTCTGAATTCTGCGTGAGAGACATGTTCATCTAGGGGATCTGCCTGAACGGGTTGAGGGGCTGACTGGTTTTTGGTTCTTCTTTTGTTAGTCCTTTTGAGAGGCATGTTCAGTAAATGAAAGGAAGAAGTAGATTAGATTGAGAGATTAACTTGAGCTCATGCTCACTCGCACAACATGAATATTGAAAGAAGGGAAACTTTTCCTAAAACATCTCATAGCCCTCTGTCCATAAGTGTGGCACGCTACACACCCATGCACAAGACTCTATGCGATGCGGCTTTTCAGACTCCCTAGGATACTGTTGAACCTTAGGATCTGATACTAAGTTTTTAATAACCCGAGACTACCCCCTAGTCATCACACGGTGCTTGCGACCCCGAAGGATCACAATCTAACCCATGAATGATATCTGCTGTGAGCAATGAACAATAATACTGAGAGAAATACTGAATAATAGGCTGAAATTCCATAAGGTTCAAAACATCTAAAATACTGATAAAATATAAAAACATCTGAATCTGAATACTGTCTGAAAAAACCTCTAACTGAATCTATCTGAAAGTGGAGTTGATGGGATAATCCCCCAACTAACTCCATCTACTAATATACTGCTAAGCTGAAGTACTAAAATAAAATCATATCCTTGATAGATGAAGACTCACTGCTAAATCTGCTACTGTTGGCTGAATCTGGCTAAGCGCTGTCAGGAATCTGAGCATCCGAACCTATGATATAAAACATCATAGCGCAAACAACGGGTATGTGGTTAGTACGTAGGAATGTACTGGTATGCTAAATGAGGTAAGGATGAATGCATGGGTTCATATGCATGATCAATAACTAATTGAATGATATGCAAGAGCTGGATTAACATATATGGAGGATCTGTAACTACTGAACATACTGTGACTCAGCTGAATCTGATATCTTATAACTGAATATACTGATAATCTGGGATTACTGATAATCTAAATTACTGTTAATTGAGTGACTGTATCTGACAATCCTGATTCTATAGAACTGAACTGAGTTCTATTCTGAATACTGAGACCGAAACTAAAACTGTGGGAGGTAATCATCTAACTGGCATGCCCAAATAAGATAAGATAACTGAGATGGGGTCAAATCTGTAACCCTAACTAGAAGGGTGTTATACCGTGCCATGGGTAAAGACAAGCTGAAGAGTAACCCTCTGCTGGTAGGTTCGATAAATAAGAACGGTGGTACCCTTTCACTAGAAAGTAGAGAACCTCATCAACCCTTAACTGGAAGGTTTGATGTTTCAACCTACGTTGGCTATGTAGTTCTGGAATGTGAGGATTGCTTCTAAGGATCACACCCTCTGCTGGAAGGTAAGCCCTCATCCTTGGGTTCACTCGGTACTCAATCCTACTCCCAACTGAAAGACACTGAACTGTTATACTGGACTAAACTCACTGAGATTACTGAGTTTTCCTAAATTCTGTTATTGACTGAGTTCTACTGAGTTCTGTAATGGACTGAGAGTAATACTGTAATGCCTCAATTTTTTGAATCGGATCGCTACACGGTGCCCATGATCCCAAGGGACCACAAGCTAACCCATGACTGATATCTGTACCCATAAATAGGCCATAAGGTTCAACTGAATAAAATATTAGACAAATCATAACATCTGTATGGGGTAACGAATACCCAAAACAACTGAAATTTGAATCAAATCTGAACTAAATCTGAAAGCCTCTAAATACTGTCTGAATTAGGAGTTGAAGGAACATGTCTCAAACTAACTCCGTCAAGCAAAACTGAACTGAAATAATAAATTAAATAAAATAATATCGTCCTCGAATGGATGAGGACTCACTACAACTCTGCGACTGAAATGCTACTGCTACTAGTGATCTGGATCTCGTGTCTGTGAACCTATGGTGTAACATGAAATAAAGCACCATAGCGTAAATACATCAGTACAACTGGGAGTACTGAGTATACGAGTTAGGTAGGCTAAATACAAAAGGGTTTACATGCATTAACGATGCTAACTGACTGATTGATATGAACGTAAGAGTGCAAACATGCATATATAGTAATTGGACACGTGAATACATGATAATTAGATATGTACGCTAATACATGGTTTACTGATATCTAATATGAATAACACTGGAATCATGATAACAGAGGTGGCTGTGTCTGACAGTCCTGAATCTGATGGAACTACTTGAGTTTCGTACTGTAACTGAATTTACTATATCTGACAGTCCTGGAATACTGGAATCTGAAGAACTATCTGAGTTCTTTTGCTGAAACTGAGACTAAAACTATGGGAGGTAGTTGTTTGACCGACATGCCCCAATAACGCATATAGCTAAATTAGGGTCTAATCTTTGCCCCGTCTGGAAGGGTATCAATACCGCGCCACTGGTAGGGACAGCCATGAGTGACCCTTAGCTGGAAGGTACCCAAAATGAGAATGATGGGAAACCTAAACTGACAGATTAATCCACCTCATCAACCTTAATCTAACAGGTTAAGATGTCTCAACCTACGCTGGCTACGTAGTTCTGGAACACAAGGATGATTACCAAGAATCATACCCTAAACTGGCAGGTGAGTTCCCATCCTTGGGTTCACTCGGTGCTAACTTCTACTCCCATCTGAAGAGACTGAACTTGATTTAACTGATGGTACATGGACTGAGTAACTGACTTTCGTTGACTGATGAAATAGTACTACTATCTGAGAACTAACTGAGATCATGAGATTTCTGAGATTTCCTGAGTCACATGGCCGACTGAGTTCTATAGATCATGGATTGACTGAGGTTATCATGATAACATGACATGTCTCTAGGCACATAACAATATTTTTTGGGTACAAGTACACCCAGGACATGATGGAAGGAAACTGACACACATGACTGACTTGATCGTAAGAGTAGAGTCCACAATTTACAATATAATGAGTAGGGAATTTCATACTAAGCATAGTTCTCAACATTTTATACATGGAAAGAAAATTCATACAATATGTATATACTTGCATAGCTTCAATATCATGGTCAATCCATATCACAACAACAACGCATATCACTCACATGGAATTCATGGGAAATCATAAAGCATAGAGCATGGACTTGTCATTTAAACACTATTAAATCATGGGACATGAATTCTATCATCCTAGGCACATTATCAAACACTTTGCATGCATTCTTTTAGCTTAAGTGTGTTCATGAATTTCACCATATTAAGCCACATAAAGATCATGGGTTTCAACTAACAAACACATATACTTCATGAAAACACCTTTAGATATCATCTTGAAACTTAAACAACAATCATCAACATGTACATGCTCATATCACAACAAGACAATCACAACATAATATTTAAAACATGGTTCTTGAGCTCTATGAACAAAATGGATCCATAGATGAACTCTACGCATACCTGACTCAAGGTTCTTGATGTTTTTGAACTTGAAGGATTTGAAATCCATTGATTTTTTTTGAAGAAGATTGGGTCTTGCTCATGGAGATTAAATTTAGAGAGAAACCCTAGTTATTTTGTTTGTGAAATAATAATGAGCAAAATGGCTGAATTCGGACTCATCTGGGTATATATAGGCGAGTGGTAAGTGACCCAAATACCCCTGTTAAAATGACCTAGAAATAAACTAAATGTGGCGTGTGACGACCCGACTGATGGTCCATCAAAAACTTGATGGTCCATCAATTCGACCATCATACGTGGACCATAAATGGGGTTCATTGGATAAGAGTTGACGGACTGGATGATGGTACGTCAAAAATCTGACGGTCCGTCCATTCGTTCATTAATTCTTTTCTAGAATGTGGCCCTACTTCCTTGGCTGTGATGGTCAAAGTGGTGGTCCGTCACTTGTTTGGCGGTCCATCAACTTGGACGTCGCACCTGGGTGTTTCGGTCAGTTCCGAGTACAACATCCATAACTTCCTCTTCTGGTGTCGGATTTAGACAAAATTGGTATCGTTAAAAAGCTAAATCAATTTTCCACATGATAGAAAGTAGAAATATAAAAAATACCATGGGTACAAAAATGGATTTGTATTTAAAAGCAAGTACTAGTATCCTTGAGATAATTTCTAGCTAGGAATAAGCACGGGTATTACAATATCTCCCCTTGATAACATTTGTCCTCGAATGAGACTGACTAAGAGGGAAAATAATAAATGAACATGAACTGAACATGAGTGACCGAGACATGACTTCCTAACTGACATGCTAAATATACTAAACTCATGCATATCTGATGCATGGCTAACTGATTCATAAATACGTGACAGAGTATAAAATAATAGTAGATACCACGTTTATAAAGGGGAACATGAATATGAAACTGAATAAGCTTAAGGTGAACTATTACCTTAAGCTTGATCTAAATAAACGGAGAAGAGGTAAGGATACTTGGTACGCATATCTGCTTCTGCTTCCCAAGTATCTCCCTCGATGGACTGATTTCGCCAAAGAACCTTAACTAGAGGGACCTCTTTGTTCCTCAATCGATGAGTCTGATAGTCTAAGATTTCGACTGGAATCTCTTCATTAGAGAGACTTTTCTGAACATCAATGCTCTGAATAGGGACTACAACTGCTGGGTCACCTACGCACTTCTTAAGCAAGGATACACGGAAGACCAGGTGAACTGAGGCTAAATCTGAAGGCAATTTGAGCTCATAAGCTACCTTGCCTAAACGACTGAGAATCCTGAAGGGACCGACATAGCGGGGACTGAGTTTCCCTTTCTTTCCAAACCTCTTCACTCCCTTCATGGGAGAGATCATAAGATAGACATAGTCATCAACCTCAAACTCGAGATCCTTCCTATGGACATCAACATAAGACTTCTGTCGGCTCTTAGTAGCCTGAAGTCTCTCTCTGATCAACTGAACTTTATCTAAGGCATCGAAAACCAAGTCAGGACCTATGACTGAGGCCTCACTAACTTCAAACCAACCAATTGGAGATCTACACCTCCTACCATATAGAGCTTCGAATGGATCCATTTTAATACTGGAATGATAGCTATTATTGTATGCAAACCCAATCAAAGGCAAGTGGTCATCCCAACTTTCCTTGAAATCAAATGCACATGCCCTTAACATATCTTCAAGAGTCTAAATGGTCCTTTCTGCTTGACCATCTGTTTAAGGATGAAAGGATGTACTGAGATGGACTTGGGTACCAAGACCCTTTTGGAATGCTTTCCAGAAGTGAAAGGTAAACTGGGTACCTCTGTCTGAAATAATAGATAATGGAACACCGTGTAATCTGACCAACCCCCTGATATAGAGTTTGTCATAATCCTCGGCTCAATAAGAGGTATGAACTGGAAGAAAATGAGCTGACTTAGTCATCCCGTCACAAAGTCTATGTTCAGTTCTTTCCACTTCCAAGTAGGAATGGTGAACTCCTGCATGGGTCCAATAGGCTTCTGATGCTCTATCTTAACTTGCTGACATGTAGAGCACTTAGTCACAAACTCTGCAACATCTATCTTCATCCCACTCCACTAATAGATTTCCCGCAGGTCATGGTACATCTTAGTGGACCCTGGATGAATAAAGTATCGTGTACCATGCACTTCTGCAAGAATTCGCTGCCTTAAGTCATCTACACCTGGAATGCATAGACGACCCTGACAACGAAGAACCCCATCTCCCCCTTGGGAGAAAACCTCTACTCTCTGATTCTGAACTGACTCTTTTAGCTTGACATGGATAGGATCCTTGTCTTGCTTTTCTTTTACCTCGGAAACTAGAGATGACTCAAAACTACTCTGAACACATACACCACCCTTCGAAGAATCGACTAAGTGAACACCTAGTATGGAGAGCTGATGGATTTCCTGAGCTATCTTCTTTTTGCTATCCTCAACATGAGAAACACTACCTATGGAGTGTCTTCTGAGAGCATCGGCCACAGTGTTGCCTTTCCCGGATGATAAAGGACACTCATGTCATAATCTTTCAAAATCTCTAACCACCTTCTCTGACGAAGATTGAGATCTTTCTGAGAAAAGACATACTGGAGACTCTTATGATCTGTGAAGACATCTACATGAAATCCGTATAGATAATGCCTCCAAATCTTTAAGGCAAATACTATAGCTGCTAACTCAAGATCATGATTAGGATAATTCTTCTCATGGGGCTTTAACTGTCTGGAGGCATAGGCTATGACCTTACCATGCTGCATGAGAACATAGCCTAGACCCACTCTGGATGCATCACAATAAACTACAAAACTTTCTGAACCATCTGGAAGAGCTAGAACTGGAGCTGAGGTCAGTCGAGTCTTCAACTCCTAAAAGATCTTCTCGCAAGAATCTGACCACTGAAACTTGACCTTCTTCTAAGTCAATCTGGACATAGGGGATGCAATAGAAGAAAATCCCTCAACAAAAACTCTGTAATATCCAGCCAATCCCAAGAAACTCCTGATATCTGATAGAGAGACAGGGCGAGGCCAGTTTCTTACCACTTTGGTCTTCTGAGGAACTACTCTAATACCATCACCGGAAATAATATGGCCAAGGAATGCTACTAATATTAGCCAAAACTCAGACTTACTGAATTTGGCGAATAGATGGTGATCTTTGAGAGTCTGATGAACAATCTTGAGATGGTCTGAATGATCATTCTCTGTACGGGAATAAACCAAGATATCATCTATGAAGACTATAACGAACATGTCTAATTACTGCTTGAACACCCGGTTCATCAAGTCCATAAAAGCGGCAGGGGCATTGGTAAGACCAAAGGACATAACTAGAAACTCGAAGTGACCATACCGAGTACAGAAAGCTGTCTTCGGGATGTTACATTCTCTAAATCTGAGCTGATGGTAGCCTGATCTGAGGTCTATCTTAGAGAAATAACTGGCATGCTAAATTTGGTCAAACAAGTCATCTATTCTGGGAAGAGGATACTTGTTCTTGACCGTAACTTTGTTGAGCTGACGGTAATTAATACACACCTGAAAGAACCATCTTTCTTGCGCATGAATAAGACTGGTGAACCCCACGGAGATACACTGGGCCTGATGAATCCCTTATCTAAGAGATCCTTCAACTGATTTTTCAGCTCCTTGAGTTTTGCTGGTTCCATTCTGTATGGCAGAAAATAAATAGGTTGAGTATCTGGAAGAAGATCAATGCTGAAGTCTATTTCCCTTTTAGGAGGAATGCCTGGAAGATCTTCAGGAAACATGTCTGATTACTCATTTACAACTGGGACTAATTCAAAACTAGGAGATTCAGAACTGGAATCTTTAACAAGCACGAGATGATACACACACCTCTTAGAAATTATTTTCCTTGCCCGAAGGTAGGAAACAAGCTGACCCCTGAAAGATGAATTACTACCCTTCCATTCTAGGATGGGATCATTCGGGAACTGAAATTAAACTACCCTGGTTCTACAGTCAACTGTGGCATAGCAGGAATAAAGACAATCCATGCCAAGAATGACATCAAAATCAGTCATGTCTAACTTGACTAAATCTGCTGACGTGGCTTTCTAAAATATCATAATCGAGAAATTCCTGTATACCCATCGAGCTATGATGGTTTTACCCACTAGGGTAGAGACTGAAAAGGGCTCTGCTAAAATTTCAGGACTGATTCCAAAATTGCCTACTATATAAGGAGTAACAAAAGACAAGGATAGACTTGGATCTAGCAAAGCATAAACATGAACATGGAAAATATGTAATGTACAAGTAACGACATCAGAAGAATTTTACTGATCCTGTCGGGTCTGAAGAGCATAGAGTCTGTTTGGACGTTGCCCACTAGTAGCACTGGAAGCGACACTCTGCTGATTTGGGTGACTGGGCTGGGATGTGGAGCTATTCTGCTGACCCTGTAGACCTGACTGTAGAAACTCTCTAATCTTGTGTCCTGGATTTACACAACAGAAACAAACATCGCTACCATCTCTATAGGTACCCTTGTGGTTCTTACCACAAGTCTGACACAAGGGATTAGTTTGGGCACTGCTGACACTTCCCTGAGACATAGATCCTGGTGCTCAATCTCTATTGCCATCTCTGAATTTTGTCACTGGGGCACTGGCGTAAGGAGAAGCTGGAATTGCTGGCTTAGGATAAAACTGTGAACGGTTTCCTCCTTCTGATTTTGGTTGAGTAAAAATAAAACTGCCTGACCTTGCTCTCTTGTTCTACCTCTCCCTAGTCCTAATCTTCTACTCCTCTATTTGTTGAGCATGAGTCATGAGCCTGGCTAAAGTCATATCACTGTTCATCATTGCAGACCTACACTCATTTAACACGCTATCATTCACCCCTGACACGAACTTTCTCATCTTAGCCCTGTTGTTTGCAACCATATGAGGGGCATATCTAGATAGCTGAGTAAATCTGAGAGAATACTTCTTAACCCTCATATTTACCTTCCTGAGGTTGTTGAACTCTAGAACTTTTGCCTTCCTCAGCTCTTGGGGAAAGAATCTATCTAAGAAAGTTGTGACAAATTCCTCCTACTTTATAGGACCTGCATCCTCTAACCTCTCAAACTTCCACTATTTGTACCAAGTGTGACAAACATCCTGTAACTGGGAGGTGGCTAACTCGTCACTATGACATGAAGTAACTCCCATGATGTCTATGACCTTCTGGACTTGGTGAACGAATTCCTGAGGGTCTTCATTATACTTAGACCCAAAGAAAGTTGGAGGGTTCATTCGGGTGAAGTCCCAAATCCTAACTGAAGCTGAGTTGGCCATTGGATTGGCCAGAATAACTAGTGGCCGTTCATTTTAGACAGCCACAGACTGAGGAAGTGTGGTGTATACGGCCCAAAACTCCGCATGAGAAACATGTTTTCCCAAAGGATCTTCGGGCTAAGGAGCTGGCTGGTTTCTTCTCTTTGGAAGCATATTCTGAAATAAGAGAAGAACGGATTAGACTGAGAGTTTAACTTGAGATTATGCTCACTAGCACGATGTGAATACCGAAAGAAGGGAAACTATTCCTAAAACATCTTATAACTTCTTGAACATAAATGTGGTGTGCAATATACCCATGCACAAGACTCTACTAGATGCGCCTTTCAGACTTCCTAGGACTCTATTGAACCTTAGGCTCTGATACCAAGTTTGTAACGCCCTAGTTTTCTGAACCGGATCGCTACACGGTGCCCATGATCCCGAGGGACCACAAGCTAACCCATGACTGATATTTGTACCTATAAATAGGCCATAAGGTTCAACTGAATAAAATATCTGAAAAATCATAACATCCGTATGGGGTAACGAATACCTAAAACAACTAAAATCTGAATCAAATCTGAACTAAATCTGAAAGCCTCTAAATACTGTCTGAATAAGGAGTTGAAGGAACATGTCTCCAACTAACTCCGTCCAGCAAAAATGAACTGAAATAATAAATAAAATAAAACAATATTGTCCTCGAATGGATGAGGACTCACTGCAACTCTACGACTGGAATGCTACTGCTACTGCTGATCTGGAGCTCGTGTATGTGAACCTATGGTGTAACATGAAAGAAAGCACCATAGCACAAATGCATCAGTACAACTGGGAGTACTGAGTATATGAGTGAGGTAGGCTAAATGCAAAAGGGTTTACATGCATGAACGAGGCTAATTGACTGACTGATATGAACGTAAGAGTGCAAACATGCATATATAGTAACTAGAACCGAGAATACGTGATAATTAGATCTGTACGCTAATACATGGTTTATTGATATCTAACATGAATAACACTAGAATCATGATAACAGGGGTGGCTGTGTCTGACAGTCCTGAATATGATGGAACTACCTGAGTTTCGTACTGTAACTGAATTAATTGTATCTGACAGTCCTGGAATACTGAAATCTGAAGAACTATCTGAGTTCTTTTGCTAAGACTGAGACTGAACTATGGGAGGTAGTTGTTTGACCGATATGCCCCAATAACGCATATAGCTAAGTTGGGGTACAATTTTTGCCCTGACTGGAAGGGTGTCAATACCGCGTCACTGGTAAGGACAACTGTTAGTGACCCTTAGCTGGAAGGTACCCGAAATAAGAATGGTGGGAACCCTAAACTGACAGATTAAGCCACCTCATCAACCCTAATCTGATAGGTTAAGATGTCTTAACCTATGCTGGCTACGTAGTTTTGGAACACAAGGATGATTACCAAGAATCACACCCTAAACTAGTAGGTGAGTTCCCATCCTTAGGTTAACTCGGTGCTAAATTTTTCTCCTATCTAAAGAGACTAAACGTTATTTAACTGATGGTACATGAACTGAGTAACTAACTTCCATTGACTGATGGAATAGTACTACTATCTGAGAACTAACTGAGATCATGAGATTTCTAAGGTTTTCTGAGTCATTTGACCAACTGAGTTCTATAGATCATTGCTTGACTGAGATTATCGTGATAACATGATATGGATCTAGGCACACAACTATATTTTTTGGGTACAAGTACCCCCAGGACTCGATGGAAGAAAACTGACACACATGACTGACTTGATCGTAAGAGTAGAGTCCACAATTTACAATATCATGAGTAGGGAATTTCACACTAAGCATAGTTCTCAACATCTTATACATGGAAGGGAAATTCATACAATATGTATATACTTGCATAGCTTCAATATCATGGTCAATCCATATCACAACAACAACGCATATCACTCACATGGAATTCATGGGAAATCATAAAGCATAGAGCATGGACTTGTCATTTAAACACTATTAAATCATGGGACATGAATTCTATCATCCTAGGCACATTATCAAACACTTTGCATGCATTCTTTTAGCTTAAGTGTGTTCATGAATTTCACCATATTAAGCCACATAAAGATCATGGGTTTCAACTAACAAACACATATACTTCATGAAAACACCTTAGATATCATCTTGAAACTTAAACAACAATAATCAACATGTACATGCTCATATCACAACAAGAAAATCACAACATAATATTTAAAACATGGTTCTTGAGCTCTATGAACAAAATGGATCCATAGATGAACACTACGCATACCTGACTCAAGGTTCTTGATGCTTTTGAACTTGAAGGATTTGAAATACTTTGATTTTTTTTAAAGAAGATTGGGTCTTGTTCTTGGAGATTAAATTTAGAGAGAAACCCTAGTAATTTTGTTTGTGAAATAATAATGAGCAAAATGGCTGAAATCAGACTCATCTGGGTATATATAGGCGAGTGGTAAGTGACCAAAATACCACTATTAAAACGGCATAGAAATAAACTGAATGTGGCGTGTGACGACCAGACTGGAGGTCCATCAAAAAATTGATTGTCCATCATTTCGACCGTCATACGTGGACCAGAAATAGGGTTCACTGGATAAGAGTTGACGGCCTGGATTACGGTACGTAAAAAATCTGACGGTCCGTCCACTCGTTCGTCAATCCTTATCCAGAACGTGGCCCTACTGCCTTGGCTGTGATGGTCAAAGTGGCGGTCCGTCACTTGTTTGGCGGTTTGTCAACTTGGACGTCGCACCTGGGCGTTTTGGTCAGTTCTGAGTAAAACATCCATAATTTCCTTGTCAGGTGTCAGATTTGGACAAAATTGGTATCGTTAGAAAGCTAACTCAATTTCTCACATGATAGAAAGTAGAAATCTTAAAAATACCATGGGTACAAAAATAGATTTGTATTTCAAAGCAAGTACTAACATCCTTGAATATGATTTCTAGCTAGGAATAAGCACGGGTATTACAACTACAGATTGTGACATAGTTGATACTATACTATAACTGACACTGGATCTAGGTAAATAGATAAATTTTCTAGTATTAAATACCCCTAGGACTCGATAGCATGAAAATTAAAGAAAAGCATAATCTTGAATAGCATAACAATGTTACTTGGTCATAATTCATTCATAGACAATTTATCAAACACATAAGAAGCATACTTGGTTCATTAATTAATAAACACTTAGGGTTAACATGGTTACAACAATTAACTTGCAAATTGTAGGGTTTATCATGAATATCATGAAATTCAACACATACTAGAATCAATTCTTGGAACTTGTAATCTAAATCATGTATTAAAACTCAAACAACATCATGAATATGAATTCAATATAATTCAAACATGGAAATGAATCATAAATCTTGTATATTAAAAAAGGATTCTTGGTCTCCATGAAAGGTAAGGATCCATGAATGAACATCTAACATACCTTAATTTGATGAGTTCTTAGAGAAATTCTTGGGATTGACCTTGATTCTTGAGAGCTAGGGTTTGCTTTCTTGAGAGAGAACTATCTTTTGATTTTGGAAAAAAGTGAATAATGAAGGATTTTACACATTTTTAGAGATTAATTCCCATATCTGGGCGGAATAAAATCTTGGGAAAAGACTATTTTAACCCTAGACGCAACTTTAATTTTTCAAAAAAATTTCCCGATTTGGACCCTTGGCACGACTCGCTGCCATCGCGCTGGGCCACTGGAAAATAATGACTGCAAAATTGCATGGTGGCGCAATGCGGTGGAATCACATTGGTACACTGGAAATTGACAATTTCTATCACCCCAATTGTTCACGCGTTGTAATATCGTCACATGTTCCCAGTATTGTAGATGACCTATTACATAAATTTCTTTACAAATTGTCTTCCTTGTGTTATAGTCATTTTACTTTTTTCCTAGAGCTTAGTGGTCTGTGGAGGCTAGTTGGGTATTTTAAATTTCAAAAATAGTACTAAAAACGTCTTCATGAACGACAATTCGGGGATGAAAGGTGGGTAAATTAGTATCGAATATAATGACTCATTTTGTCGATACTGGAAATAATTATGGTAAAGGAACAAGAACCTCATTCATCATAAGTTGTAAGACCAATTATTTAGTATGGGAGTGCTTTGGACATATCCTATGGTCATATAATACCTCTAACACAAAGTTAAGTTGAAAGTGTTCTTACCGGTTGAGTTTCGAGCTAAGTTTAAACATGGGGCAACTTCTAACAAGCATATCTCCTAGAATATAATGAGTTATAGGAACAAGTACCAATCAAATAAAAGATCATTCAGTCTTATTTCCAAAGCATCTCATTTGTTAATCTGCCTTTGGAGTATAAGGTTATGACCAATACTTAACGTTGTTCGAGTTCAGAAATTAACCACTATAACAATACCGATGCAGCAGTAATGGACAATATTTAATACTGATTTTTATGAGTTTCAGCCCCAAAACTTAAATATTTTGTTCCTAAGCCTCAGAGAGGTGATTTGCTCGTGGTTGGGGTGGAAATATTTTGTTGAGGTAAGATCTTCACTCCCTTTTAAAATTAATTAATCTGTTTTTATCTTAGAATCATTAGAACAATATTCAATGGTAGAATTCTTGGGAATTTGAATTCTAAGTTCATAATATTTTGAGAAAATCCTCTGAGTTGGGTTAATATCACCTAGAATTTATTCTAAATTAATAATTAACAATTCTTAGCATGAATTAATGATTCTAAAACATGAAATTGGTCGTTGGGGATCTTGAATTCAATAAATATGAAGCCTTTGGTCTTGAAACTCCAATAATGGAGATAAGTTAAATATGATAGAGTTTTTAATGGGTAATTGACCTTCCAACAATTGCTGGCCTTAGATGCTCATACTTTACCTAGTAATTATTATGGTATTTAGATATATGCTCAATTATGTCCCTCTTTATCTCAAGCCACCAATAAAGCTGCCTCTGATCATGGTACATATTTTTGCACCTAGACTAATAGAATAGTGCAAACCATGAGCCTCCACAAGCACATTCTAAGTCAAATCGCTAATCTAAGGAACATATATTGATGTCACCCAAATTAAAACTCCTAAATAGTATAACACGGTCGCTGATCGAATATAGAACCCAACAAAGGTTGGAGTCGAATCCATAGGGAATAGGATGAATCTCTGTCAAGAACTTGCTTATGTATTCAGGCAGTGCAGAAAGTAAATGGGGGGATTTTGTAAGAACAGTAGTAGTAACAATGCTAGAAAACTTTAGGTTGAAATCAATATGAGGCAGTTACTAGGATCGTGTTCTCCCTGACTTCCTAACTCCACAGATTTATCATGCACGTCAAACTATCTTAGCGCCTTGCATGTAGAATCTGACAAGCTATGTATCACCAATCCTATCTTGACAGTTTTGGTAAATTTCACTTATCCCCTCTCGATCTTTGAGTATATTACTAACCTTTGTCTCAGATTCCAGATTAACTATGTTCTCTCGATCTCAAGTTAATTAGATGAAGGTTGGTAGCTTTAAATTACTGTTGTGATTTTCTTTTCCTAATCTCAACCTCTCTCTCTCTCATTAGTTTTGAATACATACAGGTTCATAATATTTTCTCTTGTTAAAAAAGTAGTCACTACAAGGAAAACCACAATACATGCATAAACACCAATCATGAATGACTTAGCACTTCCTCTAATTCATTATTCCATTAGGGTTCCCACAACCCTAGTTAAGAGGTTTAGTATCTCATGTTTGCAAAAAGACCTATATAATTCATAATTGAAAGCATATGAATAATCTCATAATGAATTAAGAATGAAAACTAGAATCTCAAATTAATATCAAAACCCTAAAAGTCAAGAACAAGAATTCCAAGATCTAAAGTGTATCTTAGAACTCAATATAATGTTGTAAGTATGTAAAGTCCGTAAAATAATAATAAGAAATCAATGGGGTATTTATAGTACATAATAAAACCAAAAAAATTCTAACCAAAACTAAATAGAAAAATAAGGTCGGTAGTGGTAATACCTCAAACAATGAGTCATCTGGAACGATGATGACTCGTTCTCAGCTCTGTACACTGGGATTTATTGCACTTGGTGACCACTCTTCACATCACTAGATGAGTCATTGCTGAACTCGTAGCCTCTCAAATAACTTTTTTTAAATTTTAGATCTTTACTTCAATTACTCAGAATGATGGTCATGATGAGTCATAGCCTAACCTTACGACTCGTTATCAGTGTCATCTCCACTTCTATCACATTTCCACTCATTTAGGACTTTGTCTCTCTTTTGCTCAGAAGGTCTTCACTACCACTCAAAGCAGACCCCACAAGTCGTAGCCAGTATATACTTTACTTTTTACTTCTTCATCTTCCACTATTCAGACAATGACTTGTACGACTAGTCGTAGAGTCTCCCAACGAATCGTTGTCCTAGAAGAAGGCTATAATTTTGGAGATTTTTGTTTGTTTTTCCACTCTACTCACCTCCGACCCTGTTTTCCTACAAAACAAATACAAAAATATGTCACATCTAACAAAAGGATCTAAACACTTACATATTTTTATTATTTTAAGCATTGAAAGTGCCATGTAACCATGGCACATCAATAGCCTCAACTTAAAACATTTGCATGTCCTCAGACAACTAACACATAACAAAGAAACACGATTCTTAAATAAAAGAAACCTAAGGCACCTCTAACAGTCTACTCAATTTAGCTCTAAATTCTTTACCCCCTTCTATTTTCAACTTTTCAAAACCATTGCATGAAAACATATAGCACAATAGTATGACACAAAGGAATAAATTAATGGCATTACATTAACAACTATCAAGTAAGCATATAAGAAATCTACACTACCCGAACAGATAAACAATCAACAACATAACTCATGTTCACTCAAATAAAGAAAGTTCCAACTCTCTAAGTATCATATCAGTGCAAGAGGCTATATCGAGACACTCATGATCAGAAAATAAGTTCAAATTAATGTTCATAAAATATCATAGACTTTCCCATATTTACTATACCTAAGTTTTTTGGACAGTTGGACTAGGATCAATATAGGACTTTACTAGGCTTGTAATGTAGGCTTGGGGGAAGGTATGGTACACTTGGGATAAAGTAACTCACCCTCCTTGACACTATACTTAAATTTTTTCTTTACTTCTCAACCATTTTTATTTTATTTCTCCCTTTTCTCCTTTACTGATTATTCAGATTGGGTGTGGTTTTTCTTTTGATTTATATTTATTCATTTTTCTCTTTTTCTTTTCAAGTTTTCCAGTTTTTCTTCTTTTTTTTCTACCACACCCAACCTTGCTTTATTTTCTCTCATTCACGCCCTTCTTCATACCCAACTTTAACTATGCACCCATGTAATAGCCACTCTCAACTTAGGCTATTTGGCTGAGTTGAGGTGTACAGTGTCCTAGGAGGGACCAGGGCCAAAACAGGTTCATTATACTCAATTGGGAAGCTGAAAGATAAAAATAAGGAAATAGGTCTATGTAGGCTCAAAGGAGGGATCAAGGGATACTTCTTCACATTTGAACAGTTACTTAGGCTAAGAGTGGTCTAATTTAAAAACGACCAATGATCATGTCCTAACCAACTATCCTACAACCTAGTCAAGACTAACCGGGCAAGTTCTAGATTAAATGCACACAAAGAACTAGGTAAGTACCTTACACATATGATACAGGGTTATATCACACACTACTACCTATCTAGTTCATGTAATGCTATGTAATGGTTATATTGTCCCTAATACAGATACCAAGACAATATTCAAATGATGGTCACACAGTTCATAAAATATTAGGAGGGTATTAGTTTTTTTTTCAGAACAGTTTGAACACACAAACCAATTGTAAACTGTACTTAGATTTCTTGTTTTTCTCCCACTTAAATAGAAAAAATGCAAACATAAAACATAATACACAATACAACCTAGATATGCCATTTCTACTAGGATAACACAACCGCTGAATAGCCCTTCATAATACCGACAACTTGGATATGTCGATCTCATAGCCCTTCATAATACCGACAATTAAATAAGCCCTATTAGGGCTTAAAATATTATCTCCTATAGTCGGGCTCAATTGATGTCGAACCAAAGTTCACAAATCCTTGGTCGCAAAACTCAGACTGTCCTTACTGATCTCTGTAGATGGACCCACAACCTAAGGCACCTCCTCCTGCATAGTAGCAATAATCCATGCTATCCACTTCAGATGCATATACTTACCATCATTCCCAATTTGCTTTGTATTCACCTTCCGTATTTTGTCTATGTGGTGATCAATCTCTTAAGTATCAGTGGGGAGCTCAAACTCTGCTTTGTGTGGAAATATGGAGATGGTCTGAGTGGAAATGTTCACTCAAAAACTTTAAATCATAAGAGAGAGTAAGAGATCAAATCTCTTCCATGACAACCCTTGTGTATACATCTTCCCTATCTTCATCTTGTACTCAACATAAAACTCTTAAACTAGTGTTGGAATGTATCTACATGATGCTCTCATCATCTAAATATAGTGGTACTGTAACACCCTGGGTTTTGATCCTTGGAAATTTCCCAAGTTTTGATCTCTCTGGAAATCATACGACTTAAGATTACTATTTGTATGATATGGGTACAATTTAGGAGGTCTTGGTCGTATGATAATCAGTGCGATCTAGGTTGCATTTTGTCCCAGGTACCAATGGACATCATAAGGGTCGTATGGAAATGGTACGAGTGGTATAATCCAATTTGTATGTTGTCTAGTATCCAACCCTTTGATCTTATTTAGGATACGATTTAAGGGTAATAGTCATAAAGCATGGGTACGACTTAGACAAGAGGAGTAATATGCTGGATAGTGTGTGATGTCAAACATTCTGGTATTCTGGATATTTTCCTCTTCACCCCTTTTGACCCCATGACTTAAAGCACTATTGGGACTTCATTTACCCTAGTATTCTCAATTCAAAACACTTAAATCACTCTCAAGGATCTTGGTTCAAGGAAGGCTAGGGTTTCCTCGATACAATTAATTCGGGGTTTGCAAGGGTGATTTCTCTCCATACTTATTGGAATCTAAGGTATGTTACTCTTATCTCATTGTTATTTCAACTAAATTCATGTTTTAATGAATGGTTTTTATGGTTTAATTGTGGGTATTGTATGGTTTTGAATTGTATGTAGGGGGTTTTGGTTGTAAATGGTTGGATATTGTTTTCCCATGCTTTACTTATTGTTTTCATGTCAAAATTATGGAATTGAACATGTGGATTCATGGGAATGGTTAATTGGTTCTTTGTTTTGGAAACTATATGCCCTTAACCTGTATGTTAAAATGCCTATAAGAATGGTTTTGTCACATAGTTTGACTTTTACTGAAACTATTGCATTGCATAATATGGTTATAGAACCTAAACTGGTTTAAATGGTTTAAATGATTTAGAAAGGCCTTGGTGGCCATGGTTTTGGTTTAATTAGTAATTATGTGGGGTACATAGGAATCCCTTAAGTGTTGGATAATGACATAGCTTGTAAGCTATAGTCTGTATGACAATACCACTACATAATGCCTTGGTAATTAACTCTGGAATCGGTGGTTTGGTTATGTGCTAAAGGTTTTTATTGGGCAACAATGGCAGGTTGTGAAAGCTAACCATTAAGGTGTGAGTCCAAAGGATGGACACTAGAAACTCATGTTTGCCGACATGAGGGTTGGTCTTGGTGACCTTATCCTTGTAGGGTACACGAGAATCCCCTAAGTTTATACTTTTATGTAAGTATCATAGAGGGCGAAGGGTACATGGGAATCCCTTACAAATATGATATCTCTGGTTCATACGGATACATACACTAGGGACTATTCAGGGGGTAACACTAGACCCATATAGCCTATGAGTAATTTTAGGAAAGTTAAGATACACAATTAGGTTAAGGATTTAAATGCATGCTAAACCCGGTTCCCTTTCCAGGCATGGATTATATATATATGTATGGATGTGATTGCATATGGTTATTTACTTGGTTTTAAATATTGGTGTTATTTTATCTTACTCCTGAGTACATGCTATCATTCACCTGCTAATCCTTCTTCGGGCACTGTATCCCCACGCAATGCAGAAAATGACCATACTACTCCTCCTACTTAGTGACTTGGATTAGCGGACAATATTTGTGTAAGATTGAAGTGGTGAGCTTCCATACTATGAAAGACTCCATTTTATACTATGGATATCTTTTCATAATTTTGGTTATTTCTTAGACTTTGGTTTTGGCTATAGTCGGGGTCATGTCCCGACCGGATGTTCTTTATTTTTGGTTAGAGGCTTTGTGAAACTACTTTGGGTTGGCATGGGCAGTGTCGGTGTTGGTTTTAGACTTTGCATTGGTATTGATATTGGGGCTAACACTGCTTTTCTGTATTTGATTTATGATTATTCCATCTTATTATGTTATATAATTGGATTTTATTCGACATTGGGTATAGGGTGGTTATTGTTGGGTATTAGGGGTGGTCTCTGGCCCCAGTTGGGCTTGAGGCACCCGACACAACTAGGACCTAGTTTGGGTCGTGTTGGATTGGTATCAGAACCCTAGGTTCATGGTCACTTGGGATTCCATAAAGCCGTGTCAAGTAGAGTCTTTTTTAAGGGTGTGTAGGGTGCCACACTTATAAGGGAGAGACTACAACACATTTTGGAATGTTTCTCTTTCTTGTGTTCTATTATCAAGATATAAAGTATAAGTCCTGAAATCTTCTCTAATTCCTATTTGTTCACTTTCAGATCATGCCTCGGTGATCTAAAGCTCACAGAAACTCGTCTTTCCCAACCAAGGACAATGGTGATGGGACCTGCTCTACTCTTGGGATCCATACTTGGTCTAGGGGTCTAGTTGCAAATTGTCTGGGTGTTCCACCAGTTCCCTCTAGTCCTTCTCAGACTCCTCAGGATGAAGTTACGAATGCTGAGTTTCTTCAATCTATTCATATGGTGAGTTGTTACTAGGACAGTGAACTCAAAGTTCAGAAAATTTCCAAGGGAAAAAATGCATGGTGTTTCAATTCTCCCCCACTTAGGTCAATCGTCCTCAAATGATGGGACAAAGCAGTGGATAGCATGATTAAACCCCCAAAAATCTCTACACTTACCTGTAAGACAGAAAACAAAGATATTAAGATCAACACATACCTTAGGCATGATTTTTTGGAATGGGAAATAGGAATGAATACTTGAACTTCATGTCCTCTTCAGCTTCCCATGTATCCTCTTCCACCTTGTGGTTCCTCCATAGAACCTTTATCAAAGCGATGTCCTTGGTCCATAACTAACGAACCTGTCGATCCAAAATCTCAACAGGGACCTCTTTATAAGACAGGAAATCCAAAATACCAATATCCTTGATAGGAACAATTTGCGTGGATCACCCACACACTTCCTCAACATAGAAACATGGAACACCAGGTGAATGGATCTCAAATTAGAAGGCAAATACAACTCATACGCAACATTGCCAACTCTTCTTAGAACCAAGTACAGACTAAAATACTGGGGACTGAGCTTCCCCTTCTTCCCAAACTGCATCACTCTCTTCATGGGTGACACCTTCAAGAACACCCTATCCCTAACCTCAAACTCTAACTTTCAATGTCTCATATCCGCATAGGACTTTTAGCGACTTTGGGTAGCTCTTAGCCTATACCAAATCACCTTTACATTTTCCATGGCTTGATGAACCAAATCCAAACCAAACATTTCCACCTTACCAACCTCGAACCACCCAATAGTAGACCTACAACTCCTACAATACAAAGCCTCGAACAGAGCCATTCTAATGCTAGAGTGGTAGCTATTGTTATTTGCAAACTCTACAAGAGGAAAATGCTCAACCCAACTACCATAATAGTCAATCACGCAATCTCGAAGCATATCTTCCAATATCTAAATAGTTCTTTCTGGTTGCCCATCTAACTACGAGTGGAAAGCAGTACTAATGCTTACCTTGGTCCCCCAAACCTTTCCGAAATGGCCGCTAAAAGTGAGATAAAAACTGTGTACCCCGATTCGAGATGATAGAAATATACACCCCATGCAACTTCACAATCTCATGGAGGTACAACATCACATAATACCCTAATGAAAAGTTTGTCCTTACCGACAAAAAATGAGCAGACTTCGTCATCCTATCCACGATGACCTAAATCAAATAAAATTGATTCTGAGACTGAGGAAGACTGATAACAAAATCCATGTTGATCACTTCCCACTTCCTTATAGGCAATTCAATATCTTAATACAATCTTTCGAGCCTCAAGTCCTCAACTTTAACTTGTTGGCACACCATGCACCTATCCATAAAACTAGCTACATCCCGCTTCATATTGTTCCACCAATACATATCCTTAAGGTTATGACACATTTTCGTTGAACCAGGATGAATAACATAGCGTGACTCATACTCCTCAGCCAAGATACTCTATCGGAATCCATCTCTGTCGGGAATACATAATCTCCCTTGATATCGTAAGGTACCATCACCACTAACCTCAAAAGCCATTAATTTATGTGCACCTACATCACCCTTGATCCTCATTAAGATAGGATCTAACACTTGTTTCTCCTTCACCTCAGCACCCAGGGATGAATTCACCACCTCCTGAACAAACACATCATCGTCCTCAGAGTCCAAGAGGCAAACTCCAAGGTTAGAAAAATGGTGAACATCTTTCACCAACTCCCGCTTCCCTTCACGCATATGATCTAGACTTCCCATGGATAACCTTTTAAGAGCATCATCAACTACGTTAGCTTTACCTGGATGGTAGTGAAGACCCATGTCATAATCCTTAAGCAGTTCAAGCCATCTCTTTTGGCTGAGGTTCATCTCTTTCTGAGTAAACACGTATTCCAGGCTCGTATGATTTGAAAAGATATCCACATGCACTCCGTACAAATAGTGATGTTGATTTTTCAATACGAATACAACAACCAACAATTCCAAGTCATGAGTTGGATATTTTTTCTCATGCACCTTCAATTGTCTAGAGGAATAAGCTATAACTTTGCCATGCTACATCAAAATACAACCAAGCCCCTCACAGGATGCATCACAATAGACCACAAACCCATTCGTGTCTTCAGGAAAAATCAAGATCGGAGATGAAGTTAGCTTAACCTTCAGCTTCTCAAAGTTACCCACATAAGCATCAGACCATGAGAACTTTACCTTCTTGTAAGTTAACTTAGTTAACGGGGAAGGTGTAGAACAAAAACTTTCCAAAAACCTCCTGTTGTAACCAGCTAAATCCAAGAAGCTTCGAATATTGATTGGAGTCATTGGTCTAGACCATTTCTTAACCACTACAACTTGCTGCGGATCCACCAAGATCCCTTCACTAGAAATGACATAACCCAAAAAAGTGACAACGTTCAACCAGAATTCACATTTTGAAATTTGGCATAGAATTGTTGTTCTTTCAGGGTCTGCAATACTATGCGAAGTTGATCGACATGATCCACCTCATTTTTTGAGTACACCAGAATATCATCTATGAACACAATGACGAAAAATCCAAAAATTAATGAAAAAATCTATTCATCAAGTTCATGAATGTCGTCTGGGTATTAGTCAACCCAAAAGACATAACCAGGAACTCAAAATGCCCATACCGGGTACAAAAGACAGTCTTAGGAACAACCACCTCCCTAATCTTTAGCTGATGATACCCAGATTAAAGATCAATTTTGGAGAAAAATTTAGCTCCCTAAAACTGATCAAACAAATCATCTACCGTTGTAAGAAGGTACTTATTATTTACCATCACCTTATTAAATTGACAATAATCAATAAACATTCGAAGGGAACCATACTTCTTATGCACGAATAACACTGGTGCACCCTTCGAAGACATACTAGGATGGATGAAACCCTTATCTAAAAGATCCTTTAGTTAATCCTTAAGCTATTTTAGCTCATCTGGAGCCATTCTGTATGAGGGAATAAAAATAGGACGATTGGCCGGAACAAGATCTATCCCAAAATCAATCTCCCTATCGGGAGAAACACCAGGAAGGTCATCTAGGAAGACCTCAGGAAATTCATTCACCATCGAGACGGAATGTAAAGAAGGACCCTCTGAGTTAGAAACATTAACCAAGACCAGATGATAGAGATATCCCTTGGATATGATATGAACCTCCCCTTAGGATCTAGGGAACCACTCCCCTACTCAATAACCAGCTTATTTAGGAATGTAAAGATGACCTTACGGGTCTAACAGTCTAAAAAAGCATAGCACGAGTGCAACCAATCCATTCCCAATATTACATCAAAATCAACCATTTCTAATTCAAATAGATCCACCAAAGTCTCTCTACCATCCATAAGTACCACACAACCTCTACAGACTCGTCTAGCCATAACAGAGTTATCCACTAGGTTAGAAATAGAAAAAAGATTGGAAATATATTCGGGACTAGAACCAAAATGCACAACCACAAATGGGGTCACATAAGAAAGAGTGGACCCAAGATCAAGTAAACAGTACACATCACGGGAAAAGAGTTGCAACATATTAGTAACGACATCAGGCGATGCCTCAGACTCCTGACGGGTATTGAGAGCATGGAGTCTGTTTCAACCAGTGCTTGAGCCAGGTGGTGCACCCTTTAGTGTCAGAGATGATGAAGAGGCAACCAAAACTTTATTTGCCCAGAAGAGACCTTGGCCACTGTACAGTTTCTAATTATGTGCCCTGGCTGACCACAGTTGAAGCACTTGTCCTATCCTTCATCACAGTAAATCTAATGCAATCGACCACAAAATTTGTAGGAAGGATAGGATAGAGTTGATTGGGCCCCACTGGCCTGAAATTAGGCACCATGTTCCCTAAATTTATCACCAACTTAAAAACTCCTGTCACCCGACGGCTTTGGGTTGGAAGCACTAGCTGTTAAATAAAACCCAAAACTGCCCCACTTCTTCTTTGACCACTTTCCACTAGTTCTTCCACTCTTCAGTTGGCCACTACCCTGCTAAAAAAATATAAACTTCTTGCTCTGCTTTCTCTAATCTCTGCCTGCTTTTTCTTTTCTTCCTCCACTTGCTGCATATACACTACCAACCTGGAAATTCCCATGTCCTTTTTTAATAAGGCAACCTTACTCTCCAAAATCAAATCTTAGGATAACCCAGAAGCAAACTTCCTCATTTTAGACCTCATGCTAGATACTAACTCTGGAGCATATCGAGATAGTCGGTGAAACTTCAAGGCATACTTCTTAACTGACATCTTTCCTTGCTTTAGGTTAACAACAACTTCCACCTTTGCCTCCCTCAACTCCTGAATAAAGAAGCGGTCTAGAAAAGAACTAGAGAAATCATTCTACGGGGCTGACTCAACATCGTCACCCCTAGACTGTTCCTATTCCTCATACCATTGGTATACAATATTCTTAAGTTAGTAGGAAGCAAATTCCACATCCACCATGTTAGTAGCATGCATAACGCAGAAGATCTTATCCATCTCATTAGTGAAACCTTGAGGATCCTCTTCAACCTTAATACCAGTGAACACAGGAGGGATCAACTTCATAAAATGGCCAACCCTTATGTCCTAGGAAGATGGAGTAATAGAAACACCACGCTCGACATGAGAAGTTACCAACTGTGCCAACATATGAATAGACTAATGAAACTAAACCTTCGTTACATTAATTTGAGGAGCTCGAGAAGGACTGGATAAGACCTGTGGAACCAGGAGGGAGATTAGGAACTGGACCCCTCATTTGAGTCTGGACCCCATAAGTAGGACGGGTCCCATCAACATTGTCCTCATGTGGGATAGAGGAGTTTTTGTGAACTTCAGTTCATCTGGGAGGCATAATCTGAAAAGTGAACAAACGAGTATTAGAGAAGATTTTAGGACCTTAGAATTTATGACTTGAAACAAAATAATAAGAATGGGAAACATTCCTAAATGCCTCGTAGCCTCTCCTTTATGAGTGTGGTGCACTACATACCCATAAAAGAGACTCTACTCGATACTACTTTATGGAATCCTAATTGACCATGAACCTAGGGATCTGATACTAATCTGACACAACCCGAACCAGGGCCTAGTCGTGTCAGGTATATCAAGTCCAACCAGGACTGAAGACCACCCCATTTACCCCAACCAAACTGCCCTACTCCCCCTGTTGAAATAATTTCGAGCATAGGGCAAGATAAAATAATAATGATTTGAAGACTTTAAATTAAGCTTAAAACCAAAGTCAAAAACCATAACCAATCAACCATCTATTTCCAATCCCAATGCCAATACCAATACCAATACTAACACTAATACCGACACTACCCATGGACATAGTAGTTCGACAAAGCCTCTAACCAGAATCAAATAACATCCGATCGGTACATGCCCCCGACCATAGCCAAAAGCCAAAACCAAAGGAATAATAATAAAGCAAAAAAGTCCATATCATGAAATTGAGCCTTCCGGAGTATGAAAGCTCACCACTTCAATCTGACTCAATCTGTCCCCAAATCAAAGTCATTGAGCAGGAGGATGAGGAGTATGGCCAGTTCCTGCATTACGTGGTGATACAATGCCAAAGTCCGTTAGCAGAGCGAATGCTAACATGTAACTCAGGGATAGAGGTAAAATAATGCCTTCATTCAAAACCAAATCAAATAATCATATGCAATCACATGTAATACCTATATATATTTTTACCGTGTCGGGTTAGGGAACAAGGTTTAGCATGCATTTAAATCCTTAACTAGGGTTGTGTAGCTTGGCCATCCTAAAACCACCCATGGGCTACATGGGTTCAGCTCTTCCTACTGAAGGGGCCCCAGTGCGTGTTAGCCATATGACCAGATAAAAAGAACCTGTGATGACTAGTACATCTCCCAAAATATAGAGTGTGACATAACGTACAAGGACGCCAAGACCACTCTCACATCAGCAAATATGAGTTTCTAGTGTCGGTCCCCCCAGAACCCCCACCTTCCACGACTTTTCTACTCAACCTCTTTTAATTCCATATTAAATTATTTACATATTCCCAACCATTTACCAAGGAGTCTTTTAATTAGGCATTAACCATTGGTATCGTCATACCAAAATAAGAGCTTGCAAGTCTATTACCTTATGCCATATAAACCATTTAACCAAATTAGACTCCAATGTTTCCAATTAACCAAAATCATTTATAATCAAACCATGGCCACCAAGGCTTTTCCAAAACCATATGAAACCGTCTAAAACCAATTCAAGTTT
The DNA here is from genome assembly GCA_030864215.1 of Capsicum pubescens. Classification (NCBI taxonomy): domain Eukaryota; kingdom Viridiplantae; phylum Streptophyta; class Magnoliopsida; order Solanales; family Solanaceae; genus Capsicum; species Capsicum pubescens. Next base: position 101,435,951 of record CM061545.1, read on the forward strand.
GTTTAACCATTTATGCAATGTAAAGATTCCAAGGATAATCAAACTATGTGATAAAAATCATTTTCATTGACAATTTCACAAATAGGTTAAGGACATGCCATCGTCAAAGCCAAAATCATCAAATTTGGGACTCAACCAGGACCCCTAAATTTAATCACCATTCCCATCCATCCACATATGGAAAACCATAATCAAAACATGAAAACCCATAATTAAGTCATGAAGAATATAAATCAACCATGAATATCCAAAACCCCCAACCTTTATTTAAAAACCATAACAATACCATGAAAACCTTACATTAAAATATATGTATTTTGTAAAATAACAATGAGTCAAGAGTCACATGCCTGAATTAAAACGATTTACAAAGAGAAATTGATCCTTAAGCCCTTAGATGACCACTTGGGAGAAACCTAGCCAATTTTCCTAGAGAGGGTTTTAAGAGAGTTAAGAGGATGTTTAATTTTGTAAAGTGTGGAATGAATGACCAAAATGTGTTATAGGGATGTGGGGTATTAAGGGTTTTGAGTGGAAAATGTCAAAAGTTCCCCTAGCTTAAAACTGAAAAAAGATCGCAGGTGGTTACGAGCCGACCCCTTGACTCGTGACCACAACATACGACTCATACCATTGAGTTATCACCAAGACACTGAGTTGGACACCCATACACTATCCTTCATATAACTCCATGACCTCACTCGTGACCCGATCATACGACTCGTATGGTCAAGTTGTATCCAAGGAAAAATCAAGGGGATTGGACACTGGACAACATATGACTCATCCTTATCACTCGTAACCTATCCTCATAGCTCGTAGTGAGCCACTCATACTCAGAGCCAAGTTAAGTAGCTAAGTTTATGATTTGATGAAGGATCAACCAAATGACCCATCACCACCCCTAACGACCCGTACCACCAATTTGTAACCATAACAGAACCCCAAGCATGAATCACTGGACACTAATGACTAGGGTCACCAGACCTATACCCACACTATACGACTCATATGGCGAGTCGTTACTAGGACAGTGAGCTCAAAGCTTAAGAAATTTCCAAGGGATAAAACCCAGGGTGTTTCATAAAGATAGGAACCTATGGAAGTTTTGTAAGCTATATGGTAGGCCTAAAGTGTATCATCTAGCTTCCTTAACAAATCAATTTCATTGGCATTCACAGTCTTTGCCAAAATAGACTTAATCTTATGATTGGAGACCTCAACCTGCCCACTTATCTATGGATGGTAAGGTGTTTCCACCTTTTATTTCACGTCGTATTTCTCAAGAAAGATCTTAAATAGATAATTGTATAGATGGGACCCACAATTACTAATGATATCACGTAGAGTACCAAACCGAGAGAATATATTCTTCTTCAAAAATGTTATGACACTATGACCCTCATTATTGGTATGTGAAACCGCTTCCAGCCATTTATAAACATAGGCTACATCCAACAAAATGTACTTCATGACATGTGAACTCACAAATGAACCCATAAAATCAATTCCCCATACATCAAACAACTCTAAGTCAATAATAGGTGTCATTGTGCTCATGCTGTTGTGAGATATTTTATTGGCACTGGCATTGGTCACAGGACCTATCATAATCATATACATCATTATAAATAGTTGGCCAATAGTAACCATACTATAAGATTTTATGGGTCATGCGAGCACTACCTTGGTGACCCCCAACTGACGACGAATGATAGGCCTCAAGAATGCTCATCATCTCAACTTTGGGAATGCACGTCCAAATCACACTATCCACACACACCCAATATATGTAAGGCTAATGCTAGAAAAACTTTCATATCTCATGCATAAATTATTTTCGTTGCTAAAACGACATTTCTTCCAGAATGAGATCATTTGCCAAATAATTGGCAAAATTAGTAAACCAAGGGATTAAGTCTTGTGATGCTGCCAAGATTTGCTCATCTAGAAAAGTATCATCAATAGCAATCTCATCCCTTAATTTATACATCTCCTCATCTTCTAAGCAGAATAGATAGTTTGCAACCAATTTTCTGCATTAACCTAAGCTTCATATCTTTCTTTGCCATAAGGTACATCAGGGCTACATGATCACTATGCACAATGAATTTGGTCCTAATCAAATAGGACCGAAACTTTTCAAAAGCAAACACCACCGAGAGTAAATCCTGCTCAGTCACCGTATAATTCTTTCTAAGTGGGGTTTAGTGCTTTGTTGGCATAGTATATGGGATGAAGTATTTCTCGCATCTATGGCCTAGGAAAGCTCCTAGGGCCATACCACTGGCTTCTATATTACCTTAAATGGAAGAGCCAATTCAGAGACATAATGATATGAGCAAAAAATAACCTCTCTTTTAGGCACTCAAAGGCCACAAGTCAAGCATTATCAAGCACAAACTTCACCTCCTTCTCCAAAAATTTGTACAATGGGTTTGGAATTTTCGAAAAGTCTTTGATGAACCACCTATAGAACTCTACATGACCCAGGAAACTTCAAATATATTTAATAGAAATTGGTGGTGGTAATTTTTCAATTACCGCAATTTTAGCCCTGTCAACCTCTATTCCCTTCTTCAAAATCTTGTTCCCCAAAACTATTCCCTCTTTAACCATGAAGTGACACTTCTCTCAATTCAACACCAAGTTACACTCCTCATATCTCTGAAGTGTATTAACCAAGTGGGCCAAAAAATTATCAAAATAGTAATAAACAACCAAGAAATCATCCATATATATCTCTATAGTATCCTTCACCATATAAAAAAATGGACATCAAGCAATGTTTAAAGGTGGCGGGAGCAATGCAAAGTCCAAAAGGCATTCTCTTGAACGGGAACATACTCTATAGACTTGTGAAAATGGTTTTCTCTTGGTCTTTGGGGGAAATAGATATTTGATTATACCCCGAATAACCATCATGAAAATAATACCAATATTTTCCTACAAGACGGTCTAACATCTGGTTCCTAAATGGCATAGAAAAGTGATCCTTCTTTATCCAAGTATTCAACTTCTGATAATCCATACAAACTCTCCATCCCGTATCTAGTACCATGGGCACTAACTCATTCTTCTTGTTAGGGACCATAATGATCTCACCTTTTTTTGGCACACACTGAACCACACTCATCCACTTGCTATCGGCAATAGGGTAAACTACACCTGCATCAAACCACTTGATGATCTTTCTCTTTACCACCTCTTACACAGGTGGATTTATATGACACTGATGCTAAATGATAGACATGCACTTTGATTCAAACTCAATCTTATGAGTGTAAATTTTGGGGGGAATTTCAATAATATGTGCAGCATCCAATCGATGGCCCATTTAAACCTATGCAATACTGAGATCAAGGCCTCAACCTGCATATCCAGCAAATCTACAACAATAATAACCAACAAGATATTATTGGCCCTCATAATTGCATAATTACAAGTGAGAAGGGAGGGCCTTTAATTCCAAGACTGGTGGCTCCTTAATGGATGGCTGAGCTGGTGGAGTTGCTCTATTCTTTAAATCAAGATCCAACTTCTTTGGCACATAAGTATAAGAACATCTACCAATAATAGTGTGAATAATGTCATCATACTCATCAATACCATCACTATCAAAGTTCATAATCACTGCCACTAATGCATTTATAATAAGTCTCTCCTTAATGCGTATAATCACTACATCATCATCTACAATGTCTACCATAGAAATCACTAACATATATTTCAGCTATTGAGTCGATTGACCCATATTGAAAGTAACATGTTTATCATTGAGCCTAAATTTTATATGTCCATCCGATCTCCATGTCAACCAATTCCCTCCTTATGGATAAGAAGGCCTTCCCAAGATAATCTAAACATCAAAATCCATCTCATTATCTAGAATCATAAAATTAGCAGGGAATATGAAAGAAGCTGACTTTATCAAAAACCACACAAAATACCAATGGGTTTCTTCATAGTCCAATAAACCATCAATAATCTCATAGACATTGGCTTAGGTTACTCAGACCCCAACTGTTGTACACAACTTGCGGTATCTAATTAGTACTAGCTCCCAAGTTACATAATGGTCGTGCAAAATTTAGAGACCCAATAGTGCAAGGAATAGTGAAAGCTCCAAGATCCCTTTTCTTCTTAACCAAAGACCGAGAAGCAATAACACTACAATGGTCCATATTATCATCTAGCTCAAAACTCACTGTCTGCTTCTTAGTCACTAAACCCTTCATGAACTTTGCATAACCGGGCATCTTCTCTAATACTTTAACAAGAGGGAAATTCATAGATAATTTCTTTAACATCGACATAAATTTTTGATATTTGCCTTATTCCTTCTTCTTATTCAACCTTTGAGAAAAAAGTAGGTGTGGTCATGGAATAGCCTTCAACACTGGTTCAACCTCTTTACCATTTTTTTTATCAATATCAACTTATTTTTAAACACCCGACGATTTCTTTGACGTCTCAACATTAGTCACCAACTTCTTAATTTTAGCTTTGTGTGTATCATCAAGATCATTAGTATCATCCCTTACCTCATTAACTACCTCCATAGGAGGATCAATAGTAGCCTTACCACTTTGAGTAGTGATGGCTAGGTAGTGACTGTCATTTTCCAGATTTTGAATGTTGTTGCTCGAAAGAGTGATCGATTGATACTAATTCAAAGTAGCTAACATCTGACCAAATCAATGCTCAAGCTGCTTAATCGCAGTACCATAAGATTCTACTTTCTAGCTCAATCCTAAAATATCTGCCTTAATCTCCTTAAGGAAACTCTCTTGGTTATTTGAACCCTTAACCAGCTTTACATTCAATACTTCCATAACCCTTAACCATCTTTACATTCAATACTTGCATCCTCGAATCTACATCACAATTTCCTAATGGAACATAAATATCACTCTTCTTCTTATAATCATCCTTTCTTCTCTAGTCACCATCATTTTCTCTACTCCTATCCCTATACCATAATAGTTCCAACCTTGATTCCTTGGCCTCAAATTCCAAGTGTCCTAATTGGACGCTTGGTCCTTGGCTCAGAAATCTGCCATTTCTCTGTCTAAGTACACAACTTTCTCCTCAGAGTCAGACTCTTCATGTCTAAAAGATTTACCTCATGCGACTGCTGCATTCACTTTTTTTGCATTCATAGTTGCAAATTGATAGGTAAGTAACTGTATCTCTATTCTTAGTTGTGCTAACTCTTGAGACACTGTACCATCTAATACTCTCTGCTTACTTGAAGCACTAATAGACTAAATACCGAATCCTTTTTCTACCTCCTAAGCATGCCATCCTCGATTGGTTTTAGAGACTTGCCCTAAGATAATTGTAGTTAGCTCCCAATAAAGGTTCATGAAAGCCCCATAAATATTAATATCAACAACAAATTTGGTGTTTGCATTCAGGTCTCTATAGAACATCCCGAGAAAATTCCTCTTTTAAATTCTATGATTGGGCATATTCATCAACTTCTTCTTAAATCTCAACCAAGTCTCACAGTGCCTCTAAAAACAATTGCATAAAATTATAAATCTCATCCTTCAACTACAACATTCTAGAGGCGGGAAAAATCTATCTAAGAATTGTGTTCGCAACTCATTCCAAGAGGTAATGGATCTACAAGGTAGTTTTCTTAACTTTGAAATCACTTTTCATATAAGAGAAATGGGAAAAACCTAAGTCTCAAAACTTCCTGACTCACCCCAGGTATATTATATGAAGTGCAAATCCCAATGAAATTTATAATGGCGTATATTTGCGTCATTAGTCAGCAAGAAAACAAACACACCCTTCATATTAAGCAACTGAATCATTGCACTCATAATGTCAAAATTCACTACTTGGGAAAACTCAGGAGGAATGATAGATCCTAAGTCAATAGGATCAACATACCTTAAATCTTATTTTGAATCATCAAAAGCTAGTAAATACTGATAAGTTGGGGGTGGTTGAACTCTATATCTTCTAGCTATGTCTTTGTCGAGTGCTGTTTGATACTGTTCTTCCTATCTCACTCTTTCCATTTGAGCTGCATGACGGGAAACTGCGAACCTTATAATCTCTTTACCCAATAACTGTGTAGTGGTTTTTGCAACTATTTTCTTGAACACCATGCGGAGGTGAAGAATTTAAGGGATTTGGATGATCTAGAACCCCATCATGCCGAGCTCCGTACTCAAGCTCTTCCATATTATGATTTTTTCATAAGGTCTGCTCCAAATTAAGATCAAGTGGGATCAAGACATTACCTTAACTCTGAGTACTGGGAATACATCGGTGCACGCCCTAAGAACAATAAAAAACCAAAAATGAACAACCTCAGAAACCTCAATCTATCAATCTGTAATCGTTTCCCCAACAACGATGCCAAAATTGATGTTTTCCAAATTACACTTGCTAAAAAGTATAATGTGGTCGTTGATCAAATATAGAACCCAACAAAGGTTGGGTCGAATCCATAGGGAATTAGGCAATTTTTTATCAAGAACTTACTGATGTAATTTGGCAGTGCAGAAGTAATAAGAGGATTTTGTAAGAATAGTAGTAGTAACAATGCTTGAACACTTTTAGTTGAAATCGATATGATGATCACTAGGATTGTGTTCCCATTAACTTCCTAACTCCGCAGTTTTATCATGCTTGTCAAACTATCTCGGTGCCTTGCATGTAGAATCTGACAAGTTATCTATCACAAACTGTCTCTCAATACCTTTTAGTGCATTACACTCCTCTTCTCTCATCTGAGATTGTCATATTAAAAACACATTACTATCTCCTCTTGGTGTCAAATTAATTTGATAAAGGTTGGTAGCTTCAAATTATTGTTGTGATTTTCTTTTCATAATCTCAACCTCTCTCTTAAGTTAGTTTCAAATACAGGCAGGTTCTTAACATCTGCAGTCATTAAGAAACCAATCACTAAGAAGAAATCCATAATACATGCATAGACACCAGTTAAGAATGACTTAACACTTCATTTACTTTGTTATTTCATCAGGGTTCCCACTACCTTAATTAAGAGGTTTAGCCGCTCATGTTTCAAGAACACCTATAAAATTCATAATTGAAAGCATATGAATAATCTCAAAATGAATTAAGAATGAAAACCAGAATCTCAGATTAATATCAAAATCGTTAAAGTCAAGAATAAGAATTCTAAGATTAAAGGTGTATCTTAGAACTCAATATAATATTGTAAGTAAGTAAAGTGTGTAAAATAATAATAAACCATCAATGGAGTATTTATAGTTACATAATAAAACCTAAAAATCCTAACCAAAACTAAATAGAAAAATAAGGTTGGCAGTGGTAATGCCGTAGACAATGAGTCGTCTGGACTGGCGATGACTCGGTCAGCTCCTTATCATGGACTTTAATACACTTGGTGAGGACTCTTCATGTCACTAGATGAGTTGTTCTTAGACTCATATCCTCTCCAATAGCTTTTCAACTTTTAGATATTTACACCAATTGCTCAGAACGATGGTCACGATGAGTCATATCCTGACCCTACGACCCGTCACTAGTGCCATCACCACTGCTATCATACGTGCACTCACTTAGGACTTTGTCTCTCTTTTTATCAGAACGGTCTTCACTATTACTTATAGTTAGACCCTATGAGTCATAGTCAGTGTCTACGTTACTCTTTATCTTCTTCATACTCCACTGTTCAGGTGATGACTTGGATGACAAGTCGTAGAGTCACCCAATAACTCATTGTCTAAGAAAAAGGATATACTCTTGGAGATTTTTCTTCCTTTATTCACTCTACTCACTCCTGACCCTACTTTTCTGCAAACTAAATACAAAAACACATCACATCTAACAAAATGGCCTTAGCACTTTCACAATTCCATTATTTTAAGCATCAAAAGTGTCATGTAACTATGACACATCTCATGCCTATGCTCTAAACTAGTGTACTCTACACGTTCAAGTATGGCCTATAAATCCTCGCCAGATAACACATTGTCCGGGAGTTTATTTAATTCCACATCCTCAAAGTGTTTGGCCTTAATTTCATCAAGGAATGTTGACTTTACCTCAATACTAGAGAATATCCTACCACTTTCTAAAACACTAAATTACATGAACTAAGATGCTAGTGTTTGAAAATCTCTAGCCAAGGGTCTTCTTGAGACCCTCAAATAGGCCAAACTTCCCATACATACCTTTTTTTGACTCAATGCATATGCCACCACATTGGCCTTACCTAGTTGATACTGGATGGTCACATGATAGTCTTTCAAGAATTAAATCCATTGCCTCTTTCTCATATTCAAATCCTTTGGCATGAACACATGTTGCAGCCTACGGTGGTCTGTGAAAATCAAACTCTTGACATTATAAAGATAATATCTCTAAATATTAAGTACAAACACCACAACTTCCAACCCCAAACTTTGGTTGGGTAATTCTTTTCATCAGGCTTTAATTGCCTTGAAGCATAAGAAATGACATTCCCGTCCTGCATCAATGCAACACCCAAACTCAATAATTATTCATCATAAAATACAACAAAATCCTTACCTTCAACTGGCAATGAAAGAATAGGAGTTGTAGTCAAAAGTGTTTTGAGCTTTTGTTAGCTCTTCTCAAACTTATTCGGCTATACAAATGACACCTCCTTTTGAGTTAACCTTTTCAAGTAAGTAATACTAGAAGCAAAATTCTTGACAAACCTCCAATAATAACTAGCAAGACCTATGATGCTCCTAACCTCAGTACAAAACTAGGTCACACCCAATTCTAAACCACCTCAATCTTTAAGGAATCTACCATTACCCTCTTATATGAGACCACATGTCCAAAAAAGGAAACCTTAGACAGCCAGATCTCGTATTTCAAGAACTTTGCATACAACTGCTTCTTCTTTAAAATTACCATGATAATGCAAAGATGACCTATATAATCCTTCTTGTATTTGAGTAAACCAAAATGTCGTCAATGAAAACCTATCACAAAAGAATACTAAAAGGACTTGAAAATATAGTTCACCAAGATCATGAAGGTTGTTGATGCATTGATCAACCCTAAAGACATCAGTAAGAACTCATAATGCCTAAATCAAGTCCTAAAGGCTATCTTACGTATATCCTTAGGTCAAACTTTCATCTAATGGTAACCCTACCTCAAATCAATGCTAGATAATACAGAAGCATCCAACTTGTCAAAGAGATCATCTATGCAGCGCAAGGGATACTTATTCCTGATGGTAACTTTGTTCAACTATTTGTAATTAATTTACATCCTTATGCTACCATCTTTATTTCTAATGAAAAAATTGGAGCACCCAGGGAGAAGCACTGGACGTATAAATTCCTTATCAAGCAGTTCCTATAATTGAGCACCCATGGGGAAGCACTGGATGTATAAATTCCTTATCAAGCAGTTCCTACAATTGAGTTTTGAGTTCTCTTGGCTCTATTTGAACCATTCGATAAGGAGGAATAGAAATTGGGCAAGTAGCAACTCTAAATCAATACAAAAATCAATATCCCTCTCTAGAGTCATATCAGACATATTCGTAGGAAATACCACCTAAAACTTGGAAACAATAAGAACAAACTCAATAGAAGGGGACTCCGCACTAACATCTCAAAGATGATTTAGGAAGGCTGAACACCCTTTCCTACTAGATTTCTAGTCCAAACGAAAGATATGATTTTCACTAGTTTAAATATACACTCCTTCCTACTCTAGTATACCCATACCCGATATTTCTAGAGTCATTGTATTAACATTAAAGATCAATATACTATGATATGGAGACAACCAAGTCACACCTAGAATAATGTCAAAATCAAGCATGTCCAGAATAATCAAGTCTTACCCAGGTTTGAAAACCCATAAGTAACACAAAATATGAACGACACACATGGGTCAACACTACAAAATCTCCAACTAGAGTAGAAATACATAACAAAATAAATCCATACCCAAAGCAAATCTAATAGATATATAAGAGTAAGTGGAATCCGAATTTAAAAAATAGAAGTCATCAGGTCACAAACAAGAATAGTACCTATAATAACGATATCAGATGCCTCAATTTCGATCTTACTTGGGAAAGAATAACAACAATCTCTATCATCAAGCTAGGCATCTCTCTAGATGGCTTTGATCTACTCTTCTTGACATTGTCATTATACTTGTTTCCATTACGGCCTCCTTAGTTACCACCCTATCAATACTGTGGATGACCCTTAATGTTAGTACCTCTATCTCTAGCTGTTGGAACCATAACCCTGCTCAATATTATGCTACCCTCTCTTGAAGTTCCCTCTAGCATCACAACAATAACAACCCCGCTCAAGAAAAGGCTTGATGGCTGAAGAATAAGAGGCTCTTTGGCATATAGCAATTGAGGGTTGTTGAATAACCCATATTTGAACACCTATAGAGGATGGAAAATCTTACTAAATAGGGAGAGCCTAATGAACCTGCTGGCTATGACCTCTAGAATTGGAACCACTGAAGTTGCCCGCATTCTTGGACTTTTTGACTAATGCCTTATCCCGATAAACCTTTACCTCCCTCAAGCTTTTTCACATAATCATATACATCATTAAATAAAACTTGAAGATTAGTATCCAAATCTTTAATATATAATCGCTCCCCTCTTCCTTAATGCCCAATAACTAAATAGCATAGTGAGACAGAGTATAGAATTTGGCCTCAAAGTCTGCAACTGGCATATTGCCCTATTCAAGTGACACAAACTCATCCTTATTGCGGTCTCCAAGGGTACGGGGCATGTACTTCTCTAAAAGTAGGGTATCAAACTGAGCCCAAGTTAGTGGAGGAAAAATTAGTGAATCCTCCACAAAGGCTCTCTATTACTTCTTGTCATCTCCTTGCAGTTGGAAATTCAGGAACTCAACACCATGCTACTACATAATCCCTACATTATGAAGCCTCTCAGAGCAATTAATCATAAACTCAAATACATCCTCAGTCTTAGTACCATGAGATAAAGGAGGCTTTATTTTCAGAAACTTGGTCAACAACTTAACTCATGCTCAATCTTGTCATGATAGGGACTAACACAGGATGGGGAAATGCATCAGTACTATAAGCCTCACATATTCTGGGAGATAAAGTGGTAGTAGGTTGAGAACTCTAAACATGGTGAGTCATTACAGTGGGGGTAGCTTCAGTACTAGCTAACCCTCTTAGAAAAATCCAAAACATAATGGATAACCTCAGAAGACACTAGAGGATGGGTTGTACCTTCATCTAATAAAACTATTTTTTACCCCAAACAATCCTCATACACTGCCTCAACCTCTTCAAAATAATCTTAGGGTGGCATAGGTGATACTGACCTCTGATGGGCTTAGTCAGCTACCTAAGCTCCACCTCTGGTGGGTGTTACTTTTCCTCTTCCCTTTTTCCTTCCCCTATATTTCTCTTATTTCCACAGAGTTGATTTCATAGCTGGACCTACTACTCTTTCTCGATTTGATCTAGTGCTCACAATCTGCATACAAAAGAATAAAGAAGGTCAGATACCAAGTACCAATTGGAACCAAGTTATAGAATGAAAGAATAATATAAGAAAGTTTCCTTCGATCCAACAACATCTCAAAGAAAAGTACAGATGTCTCTGTACCATTCTACAAGACTCTACTAAACCAATTTTAGTATTATGAGATCAACAAACCTATGGCTCTGATATTAACTTTGTTACAACCCAAACCCATCGTCAATGGCACCCACACTAAATCCACAATATAAGAACTAACTAGCCTTATAAACCAATCAACACTTAAACAAAAATAGGCCACTAAACCATCCTCATTGATAAAAACCAATAATCCATATTTAAATAAAGTGTGAAGATAACATGATGCAGAAATAAAACCATCAATAAAACCTGAAAGTCATCATACCAAAACTCAAATAAATGTCAAAACATGGGAATGCAACCCCAAAACCAATGAAATGTTTGTGCCTAAAATAAATGGATAAAAAATAGTAAATGACCCCATGGTAGCCAGAAATATACAAATCACCCTTTAGTTTAGATGCGGTTTGAATCATAATTGAGCTCTCAAAATAATCAGTGGAATATGTACTGCACTTAACAAAAAAAGAGCACATGTAGTATCAACAATAGGAAACACCAGTTTATCAGTAGTGTCATTGGCTAATCTAAATAAGGAACATGGACACGTAATAAAATTGTAGTATAATAATAAAACCATGATCCCCATAATGCAACTCAACTCTAAGTTCATAACATTTAGCCTTATCATAAGTACTACAAGAAGTTCAGTCATAATAAGTCAATACGGATAACAAGTCAAGTCAAACTATGACCACCATCAAGACTCTAAGTCCACAACCATGACTTGATTATCACAAAAATCATGTCCCAACTACACATGTAATAGTCAATACAGAGTTAAGTCACAACTTGCAATTAATATACATCCCGATTTACAGAAAGAAAACACCTTTAGAATTTAAGCACATAAACTTGGTTTGCTCAAGAAAATAATATAATAATGACAAATCATAAACTCAATTCATTCAAGTAACCACTAAAATAAAGAAAAAACATAATCTCCAGTTCACTCAAGGAACCATCATACTCTCCAAATACTTGTGCATATATGCTAAGGGTCTTATGGCCGCTCACAAACCATGATCTGCAGGGGACGAGCTCCATATACCAAATTCCAAAAACCAAGTGTCTACCAACCTTATATCAATTAATTTTATAAAAATTTCCAAATATCGATACATTCCATAATAATGATAGATATCACAACAATCACAACTACAATGCTGATAGAAACAACACTTGTAAAAACTAACAAGCTTTCATTTATATACACTGCATATGATTAATGCTTAAGATATCAAATAGTCTTTTATTTTTACTGAACATGCAATATGAAAATAATACTAAGGAATAGTTAGCATGCACACATAACACAAATTGGGTTTAACTATGTTTAAGCCATCACATACCTCAATCCAAGCTTCCAACACCCAATTAAGCCAAAACATTGCCTTTTTATGCAATTTCCTCTTGTTTGTTTCCTAAAAACATGAACAAAACATAGAGTTAACCAAATGACCTACCATGTCGAGGATTATATCATAATCTTAAGCCCCATAGCTAATTTCATAGTTAACCTCCCTTGCTCGTTCTAGGATTATTCTACCATAATTCACCTTAAACCTACCAATGTTATGGTTACCACAGTAAGATTAATGTCATGAAAGAGTAATTTAATAATAAGCAACTAAAACCCAAAGGTTTTACACCCTTTTTACCCTTCTACACTAGAAAATATGTTAATTCAAGCTTAAACCCTCCCAATATCCATAAACTTGTGATTCTAAGGTTAGTTATTTGAATAACTAGTTAATAGGTATGAAATACTTACCTTTATAAAGAAATTTGATAGAAAACTAATGAAACTCACCTAAATCGCCTATGTCATTTCAAAAAATGAGTTTAGAGTAATAAATACTTTTTGGAGAAATTTCCATACTTACAATGGCTTAGCCTACTATAGTGACCCGATCTCAGTATAGCGACATGACACATATAGTGGGATTGATTGAACTTATGTCCTCTCTAACAGGATGTTTTCTACTCTAACAAAATTCACTATAGAGATATGCCACCTGCTTGAGTAGGGTGGAAAGGTAGAAGCTCATATATTTTTCCAATTTTTTTGTGACATACCCTCAAACTATGATATGACAAACTAACTCTTTTGCATTAAGTTTGATATCAAAAGTTCTAATCACCCAAATTTACTTCCAAGAAGTCCTAAGGATTTTTTATTTCATTAACTAACATAATATTAAGCTAAACTTATTATATTTTACACAATCCATTCCTAAATATTTCTAGAACATACCTCGCTCAGATTTTTTCTAAATACATCCTAACTTGAAATTATTAACTTCCAATTTGGGTGATAAATTAGGCCAAAAAGTTTGTACGATTGACTCAGTCGTAATGATGGAAAAGGTCATCAAAAATTTTCTATTGGATGGTTTAGGTGTTCCACTGAGCGTGTCATGTGTTGGGTACTTCTAAAAATTTAGTAGGTATTTCATTGTCAGGGTAGGCTCATAATTATGGTTTTCTTACTTCAGGGGTACAAGTATCTTCTGTGATATCCCCTCATGTTAATTTAACACCTACTAGACTTGTTGTTCCTTTTATTTTTGGGTCTTGTAATGACTTTTGATGATCAGAAGATTTGAGAGATTCATTCACTTGTTAGAGAAATGCCTACAAATTTTTCCTTCACTATTAGGAGAGGTTGCATAACCTCAGATCTCTTGAGTTACTTGGAGTTGTAATACTTCTTATTAGTTGATTGACATAGTCAGACAGTGGTAGAGCTCTCTTTCTAGCTGTAGGCCATTAGGTTTGCCTACTATGACATGGACTTAGTTTTTTAAGGCTTTTTAAAGAGGGTCATGCCTTATAATTTGCTGGATTAGATGAGAGTTGAGTTTGATCACCTAAAGTAGGGATCTATGACTCTTATGAAGTTTGAGATGTATTTTTATGCACTATCTGGATATGCCACTGCTATTATATCTAATGAGTCAAAGAGGATCAAGAGGTTTTTCCTGGGATTGACAGGTTATTATTAGTTGTGTACAACTCATATGGTTATTTCAAGAGGTTTTTTAAGATAATTATGGATCATGTAAAGTTTATTAAGTTGATTCATTAGAGTACTTAGGGTAGTAGTTTTGTTAAGAAGAACTATTGATAGGGAGAGTTCAGTGGACATGCATCTCGATATAGAGGGTTTTATAGAAGAAGTGCTCACAATTATCATGGTATACTAGTTCAGGTAGATTTATAAGGTTTGGATAGAAGGTCTGTGGTTTCTATAGTTTTAGATAGTCAAATGTTAGGTCATGCAAAAGGGTCTCAAGTTTTAGTTCATCAGAAAAGAGAGGTCGATCTAGTTCTTGTAGGACCCCTCAACTTGAGTCATATGGTAGAGTGTGTTATGTAAATAAAGAGATTGGTCATTATAAAGGACTATCCTCAGTATGTGTTTAGACCTGCCTAGAAGAGTTCTCAACTTTAGCTTTATTCTACTCTTATTTCTACAGTTAGAGGTGGCTCATAGAGTGGCAGGGGTGGTACAAAAAGTACTCAGGGTAAATCTTAAGGATCTTGTGGTAGTGTATGTGGTGTTTCTTAGTATAGGAGTTGGCTTAGTTAGTTTTATGCTATACTTGGGAGACCCCAGGAAGAGGGCTCTGATGTAGTTATCATAGGTATCATCCTTGTTTGCCATTGTTCTATTTTTAGGTAATTTACCCAAGGTCTAAATTATTTTATATGCATACATATTTTTTCATTGGTGTTGATGATGCATATGAGTCTTTTGCCGTGCCTATTCATGTTTCTACCACAATAGGATACTCTTTAGTGGTGGATCGAGTTTACTAATATTATGTAGTGATCTTCACAGTGCATGAGACCTGGGTAGACTTGATTATTTTAGATATGATTACTTTGATATTACCTTGAGTATGGATTTTTTAGCTTCCTATCATATGATTTAGATTATTTTGCCAAGACTGTGACTTTAGCTACTCTTGGTATACCAACTTATCATGGAAGGGTACACCTAGCTTGGGTTTGAAAATAGTTATATCTTTTTTTCATGCTCATTATATGGTAAAAATAGGTATGTTACTATATCTACAATACTAATGTTACTTCACCACCTCCTTTGGATTTGGTCTAAGTTATCAAAGAGTTTTAGGATGTAATTCCTACAGATTTGCTAGATTTGCCTTCGGGTCATGATTTTGATTTTTCTATTAATGTTGAATCTATTATCAAGCCCATTTTTGCTCATCTTTAAAAGATGGCCTTGACTGAGCTAAAGAAATTCAAGGAGCAGTTGTAGGATTTATTGAGTAAGGGTTTCATTAGACCTAGTGTATCTCCTTGGGTTACCCTAATCTTGTTTATAAAGAAGAAGAATGGATCTATGCATATGTGAATCAACTATCAGTAATATATGTATCGACTATCAATAATTAAACAAAGTGACCATTGAGATAAGTATCATTTTCCTTATATTAATGATCTATTAAACCATGTTCAGGGAGTTTTAGTGTTTTCTAAGGTTGACCTGTGGTCCGTTTATCACCAATTGAGGATTAGAGCTTCGAATGATCTGAAAATATCTTTTTGTACTCGGTATTATCAATATGAGTTTTTGGTCATATTATTTGGGTTGACCAATAGCCAAGCAACATTCATGAAGTTGATAAACTGAGTATTTCAATTGTATCTTGATTTCTTCATGATTATATTTATAAATTACATCTTGGTTTATCCCAAGAATAAGGCTGACCATATGAGACACTTGAGGACTATGCTTCAGATGTTGCGAGATGAGAAGTTATGTGCTAAGTACTCCAAGTGTTAGTTTTGGTTGGATTATATTTCTTTCTTGGGTCATATAGTGAGCAAGGATGGAATTATGGTTGATCTGGACAAGATAATGGTGATTCATGATTGGGTTAGACCTACTTCTCCTATCAAGATTCATAGATTTACTGGTTTAGCAGACTATTATCGGCATTTCATGGAGGGTTTCTCTTCTATTGTGGATTTTTGACCAAGTTAACTTAGAAGAAGATAGTATTTTAGTGGCCATATTCTTTTGAGAAAAGCTTTCAAAAGATCAAGGAGTTGTTTACTTTGACCACCAATTTAACCTTGCCCAAGAAGGGTGTAATTTTACCATATTTTTTGTGCTTATGGTATTGGTTTAGGCACGGTTTTGATGCAGAAAGGTAAAGTGATTGTGTATGTTTCTCTTAAGTCGAAGCCTCATGAGAAGAATTGCGCTACTAATGATTTGGAGTTAACCGCGGTCACTGTTGCGTTGAAATTGTGGCGACAATACTTTTATGGGGTCCATTATGAGATTTTCTTTGATCATCATAGCTTCTAGTAATTATTCACCAAATGAGATCTTAATATGACAAAATATCAATGGCTTGAATTGCTTAAGGATTATGATGTCACTATTCTTTATTATATTGATAATTCTTATGTAGTTGTGGATACCTGAACTGGAAGGTGGTGAGCATGGGGAGTTTAGCTCATCTTTTAACCTAGGAATAACCTTTGACCTTAGAGTTTTATCCATATCTAACCGGTTGGTTAGGCTTGATATTTTGTCACTCGATTATATCTTGGCATTTGTTGAGGCTATATCTTCCTTGAGGAAATAGAATTAAGCTCATCTGTTTCACGATGATAGATTGAGAGTAATTTGTAATAGAGTATTGAGAGGCAAGGCTAAAGTGGAATCTTTTGAATCTAATTTTTTTAGGATTAGTGGTTGTGGTTGTGCTTGTGTGTCAAGGGTTGGTGGATGGGTCAAACTTATCTTAGGCGAAGCTCATTATTCTAGATATTCCATTATTCCAAAAGAGACTAAGATGTATCATGACCTAAAGCAATATTATTAGTGGGTGGTATGAACAAAAATATCATAGATTTCATGTTTAAGTGTCTGAATTTCCAGCAAGTAAAGTATGAGCATCGGCGATCGGGTGGTACTATGCCCATTCCAGAGTAGAAATGAGAGAAAATCACCATGGATTTCATAGTTGGCCTACCCGCAACCTTTAAGAAGTTTGACTCTATTTTGATGATTGAGGATAGGTTGAGAAAATCAACACATTTGGTAAACTTATTGATTTTTATGACTTTTATTTTCCCCGGCCCCCTTTTTTTTTTTCTAAAGAGAGTCTCATGTGTGTCTTATTTCTTGCCTGATGTAACAACAAAAAGAACAACTCTCATTCTTGGTATTGGAACTATGGGTGGCACTTTGGTTGGTGTTATCCTTGGTCCGTATTTACCTGAACCTAAGTAAGGCTAACAGATCCCTATCTCTATTTAAATAAATAGCAGAAAATGTTATTTTTTGCTTCAAATGGAGCACACTACTTGATTGGTTAGTGGGAATTCATGTAACTTATTGTAGTATACTCCTTTGTTCAGGTTAATCTTCTTTTACAACTTGTGTCTTAATTATGCCACCTAATTTATGTGGTCCTTAATGATAAAATGGCAAGTTTAAAGATTATTGTTTTTCACAACAACTTATTCCGAAAAGAAGAAAATCCCCCCTTTGGTCAGGTTATCTTTAGTATGCAAGGGGAAGAGAGTTCTCTTAACTCATCATATGGGAAAAAGACTGTTTAACTTCTACTACTTAGGAATGGAGGTATCTATCTTCTATATATAGGTTGTATTTGTTTTTATTAAGATTCTGACGTCTGAATCTGAATGCATATCTGAATGATTAAGATGTTGTCTTCAGATCAGAAATCTGAATGGTTAAGACTGTTTTTTTCAATATCTGAATATTCAAAATTTATTTATTTACATATATAATAAAAAAATATAATTCAAATAAAAAATAATTATATATTAAAAAATATTTGATTTAATATAATAATTAGGAATACCATGCAAATTAAGTTGGGTACTCAGCTTGATTTGAGCATAACTTTTTACCCTTAGATGTATGGTTTGTCTGAGAGGATGATTCAGGTGTTAGAGTACATGTTTCGAGCGTGTGTGATGAATTTTGGTGGTCATTTAGACTAATTCTTAACCTTATCAAATTTTGCTTATAACAACTGTTACTATTCCAATATTCAGATAATGCTTTTTGAGGCTATGTATGGGCCGGGATAAAGATTCCCTAGTGGGATGGTTTGACTCTTTTAAGGTAACACCTTGGGGCAAAGATTTTTTGAGGGGTTTGTTGGGTCATGTAAAACTGATTAAGAGAAAGCTAGTGGCTTCCTGCAGTAAGCATAGGAGTTATGCTGACCATCGAGCCCGTGATGTTGTTTTCAGGATTAGAGATTGAGTTTTGTTAAATGTTTCACCCATGAAGGGTATGATGAGGTTTGAGAAGAAATGAAAGCTTACTTTGAGGTTATTAGCCCTTTTGAGATCCTTGTGAAGTATGGTGATGTGGCATATAGGCTAGCTTTACCTCCATATCTGTCAGTTGTTCATCATGTATTCCATATTTCCATATTGAAGAGATACCGTCGAGATTATGCACATTTGATTTGATGGGATTTTTTTGTTTTAGACCATTATTTATACTTTGAGGAGGAGCCTTTATTTTACATTTTGACCCATGATTTGGATTGTTCCATAAGATCCAAAATATTGATGGGAACTTCAATTGCTAAAAATACCTTAAATAGGTATTTGGCCCAGATGGAATGGGAGGGAACACGACAGAGTCTACCATATCTAAGTATGATTCACGCGTTCGATATTATTTTTGGATTGAGCAATAATAATGAAATGGTTGTTTTATTGTCAACCCATCTCTTTCTTTCATTTGGATGCCATATGTGAAGCATCTCTCTCTCTCAGGTCTCGTGTGGATCAGCAAGGACCACCTTGCAAGGCTAAATACTCCTGGGTGACCAATAGAGAAGTAGTATCGTGAGGGTAAAGAACCCCTGGGAGAGTCTTTCCTTGGTAAATAGCATCTTGAAGTGAAGTGAAGGCATTATTGAAGGAAAGAAATGGCTGGTCGGACAATTGCATTAGGTAGGAGATACAGGACCTGTCTTAACCGAAAGTGCATTCGCTATTCGATTCCATCCCAAATCCCACCATATAAGACTCGTGATTCAGGAAATCCAATCTTCTATGTGATTGGGTTAAAAGCAGGGTTAGTTCGGGTTTGGAGCCTTTATTTTGTATTTTGACTCTTGTTTTTAAAACTAGTTAAAATAAGCTTTTAGGAGTCTTGGGACAAACTTCTTGTAAATGATCTATTTTCAAAAATTTAAGATTTCCATTAAGTCTAAAACATTAAAAATAGCCTACAGCATATATGGTTTACTTTTGTGGGACCCCGAATGAATCTCGATGGTCTATTCGGAGATTTTGGAAATATGCATTTCAATTGTTTTTACTGGTTCTGGTGCAGCTGCTATAGAGTTCACTTGGTTTCTTTAGAAATGTTTCCTAGATGGACCAAGGACTTCCTTAGTAGGGCCCATCTCCCTCAGGCATTGCTTTAGTAACATCTTTAATCACCTTAGCGATACCGCCTTAGCTATAGTTGGGGCGCCTTAGCGATCACCAGTGTGGCAAGTGACAATCGCCTTAACAATATTCTAGCCGCTTAGGAAATACTGGTAAGTATATGTTACTGATATAGAATTTCAGTTTTCACCTTTTTCTACTCCATTCTTCCATTTCCATGTTTTGAACCTCGGTTTTGACAAATTTAAAGAGCGTTTTTCATAAATCTTGTGTGGCTAACCTCCAAACTACTATTTTCATTAATTTCTATTTATTTTATATTCATAATAGGTTTAAATCTTGTTTTCAAACTAGAATTTGAGGATTTTTCCGGTGAACTCTTATGTTTTTTCATAGATTTGAACATCGATTTCAACTCATTTTCGTATGGGTTCCTTAGACTCTTTTTGACATAGAGAACATATTTGTAAAGTAAAAAATTTTGGTTTTACCTTTTAGTTTTCAAACCCATTTGCTGAACTTATTTTCGACTCGATTCAAATATAGCTAATATGGGTATCATTATCTTCCGTTTGACGCGTAGATTATGTTTTTGATAGTTTTAGATCATGCTTGTTCGTTAAGGAAAGGCTCCGCGTTAAAGGCTTAGACTTAGAATTTTGGATTTTTGAGGTAGATTATGACTTAACTTTCTTTAGACTGGGTTGGGTAGTTAACTTTCTTGTAAAGCATACTATGGGTTAGAAATTCAGTTGAGAAAGTATTATTTTGGAATTATTATTGTTATCATGTACTCGTGTGGGGGCTTATTTGCGTATTATTAATGAATTAAGAGAATATAATTGTAGTGATACCCGAGTGGGAGCTTTATTTGACATTGTAGGTGTTATTTATGCATTAAATCCCATTATTCTTGTTGTGTTACCCATGCAGAGGCTTGAATAGATATTATAGGCCTTTTTGAACATAATTGCATTCATTATGATAGTAATACCCAAGAAAGGATTTTTTGAGATGATATTATTGATGTTTACATGATAGCTCACTTTAGTAGTGTCGAGGAGAACTCGCATCATGACTATTATCACATTGTGGAGATTTAATTTTATTTATACCACTATTGAGTTGATTAAGAATATCATATTGACTTGGTTATAAGCATGCATCTTCATCTTATTCATTAATATTCATAGAAATTGGTACCATTGAGAAATAATTTATAAAATCCTTGATCCGTGAACAATATCCTGAGAAGTGAATGAGACAATTTATAAAACCCTTAATCTCTAAACATTAACTGAAGAGGTGAATTGGGATGTGAGAAGGTATACATGTTGTGAATCCCCCATGGGTCCTGTCTTGAAGCACTGATGCTCGAAAGATGTATATGAAAAGTCATTCAATGTCTTACATTCATCATTATCACATCATTATTCCATGGCATTGCAAATTACAATATTGTATTTTTTCTAACATATAGTTGTTGTGTAGTTAGTTTCCTTTATTATCTTATGTCTTAGAACTATTAATATAAACGGTGTGAGCTGTCATTTGGAAACTTTTCTATTTGCAGGTGACATGCTCATAGTATATTTTTCTTGTATTATTTTCTAATTTGCCCAGTCAGTATAAGATACCTGCTGAGTATAAATAAACCATACTCATATTTATTATTCCCTTTTGTGTAGATCCTAGTTCGAGTATGACTCGTGACAGTTTAGTTTGTGCTATCTGAGTTGATATTTAAGGTATGGGTAAGCTCCAGATTTTGGGACTTGCTTTTAGATCTCTTTGTACTTTAATCTTTTCTTTATTTACTTCAGAGATTGGCTTATGTATTTTAGATCCAGTTATGTATTAGATGCTCTTTCCACTTGAAACATCAGTATATTGGAATTTAGTTGTATTTTCATTCAACTTTGGATTATGGTTACTATAGCCTGATATCACTCTAGAAGTCTCACATATTACTTGGTTTTCCTCATTTATCGTACTTCCTTCACAGGTGGGTTCTTCGACATACCTATCAAGATTTATCGAGGTATGTGCCATCATAACCTCGATTTTAGGTTCGTGACACCATAACCGCAGACGTTAAAAAATAAAGTTTCATTAAAAATGGATTTAAAATCAATCTTGAAACATCAATTTATAATTCTTTAACTTTTTCGAAAAACCCTATAAAATTCCATATTCATGTACGGTTTAAAAAGGAAAAATGATTGATAGATCAGTATTTTTATCAAAATACGCGCATTACAAGGACTTTAAATCTAAAAAATTAATGAAAACCCCTAACAAATTGACCCTACAATAATTTTTTTGATTTCCTAGTTTTGGGATTCAAATCTCAACTTTATGAAGAAAATTCATGAAATACAAAATAAGTATTCTTGGAAATGTGTAAAATAAGGATAAAAAGACACACCCAATAATTATATAAGAAAAAAATCATAAAAAATCACCTTAATTGGATCTTTCTAGATCCCAAAATGTCAAAAATACGAGATCCTCAAAATTGTCCTTTTTATTAAAACAAGGTTTAAGTTCAGAAATGGCCCTAAAATGGGTTGGTCTTGATATTTTGTCTACCATAAAATAGTCTTACAAAAATTGTCTCCATAAGGGATGGTCTTGGTTTATTGGCCCTACTTAATAACTCTTGCCTATAAGGCATATGTTCTAACTCTTGCCCATAAGGCAAACATTCAGGATATTTTAAAACAATGAACCTGCAATTGACCAGAAGTTTTACCTTATAGGAAATGCTAGAGCTTAGATATGTTAACTGTAAGGAAGAAGTTCTAACTCCTGTCAAAAAAGCATACATTCAGGACCTCTTAAGATAGTGAACCCGCTCAATTGACCGCAAATTTTGCGTTATAGGCAAACATTAGAATTAATTGAGGGGACAAAAATGCATGACCATACACTTTGGGGGATAAGAAATCAAGATAAAGCGCTTTAGGGGAAACTAGATTTAATTTACACACAAAAAACTGACACCTATAGCTTTTTACTGAAAAAGACATAACTCCCTCACACAAGCTCCAAATATGTCGATTCTTTTTGTGTTGATTTTAAAATTTTGATACGGATAGTACCATTCAAACACAAAAAAAAAATATCTCATATAATTTAGGTGACACTAATAAAAATTCAATGATGAAAAACTTCAACCATCAAATAAGTACCCAAAACTTATCTGAGATCATCCGAACACAAATCAATAGTGAAAATCACTTATAAAATACATTGTGGATCTGATAGAAACAACAAAATATCCAAATAGGGTCATTTTATCCATGTGTTGACTTGGGTCAACTCTTAACTTAGAAATCTATAAATTTCCAAACAACCGCTCAAAAACTCATCTAATAACCTAAAAAACTGAACAAAACCTTTAACTAGATTAAATAATCCTCTAGGCATAGTGGAATAGTTAAAACTTTAAAATTACTTTTCTAACCTCGAATGTTTATTTTGGTCAATTATCTTAAGTTTCAACTTTCAAAACTCAGAAACTCTTCCAATAATTAAAAAACTCACATAATTCTCAGTCAACCATCTTGAGATCCTTATTATCCGCTCTCCATATGACACAATCCGAACCAGGGCCTTGTCGTAATGGGCAATTCCAAGTCCAACTAGGACCGGGAATCACCCTCATTTCCCAACCCAACCACCAAACACATACCTTGAGTTGACTGAAGTCTGAACATATAACAAGATAGCGTATTCACTAATGTGGTGAATCTGGGATAAGTCTATGTGCGAGACCAACCCAAACCAATACGGAAATCGTAAGCCAATATCATGATAATAATCCAATGTATGAATATATATATACACACACAGACATATATATATATATATATATATATTAAACCATCCATACCATACCCAAGTCCACAGTTGTCCGTTAAAAGCCTCTAGACAATCAAAAGAGTACCTAGTTGGGACATGCCTTCGACCATAGCCAAGAACCAAAGTTTATGAAACACAAGAAATATGTAAAGTATCCCATGACATAAAATAGATGCCTTACGAATTATGGAAGCTAACCACTTCAATCCAACATCGACTGTCCCCGAATGCGATTACTAAGAAGGAAAAGTAGAATGACCAGTTCCTGCATAGCGTGGGTATACAGCCACCAATAGATGAGTTAGTGGGTGAACACTAGCATGTACTCAGTATAAAGATAACATAATGCCATTTTTTAAACCAAGTAAACCCATACATAATGCATATAACCATATATATATATATAACCATACCGGGAAAAAGGAACCAGGTTTAGCATGCCTTTAAAACCTTTACCTGAGTTGTATAGCTTTGCCGTCCTAAGCCACCCATGGGTTATATGGGTTCATCTCCCCCTACTGAAAGGGCCTCAGTACGTGTAGTCACACGACCAGAGAAGTATCCCATGGGATGACTAGTATATTCCCCAAATATATTGTGACATCATGAACACGGTCACCAAGACCGGATATCGGTAAATATGAGTTTCTAATTTTGGTCCCCTCGGGACCTTCAGCTACCACGACTTTGCTATACATCCTTCCATTATTGCTCAATTAAAACTAGTTTCCAAATAAACAAACTATTATCCATTTATTAACCAAGGCCATTGATATTGATATCGCCATACCAACCTTTACTTGCAAGTATCATCCATAGCCAACCATTTATAGGTGTAAAAGGACATTCAGGTGCCCTTCCATTTACCACATTAAACCATTTGGGAGACTTCCATATTCCCCACAAGCGTAACCATTTAGCCTTTTTCCTTTCCAAACTATTTAAACGAATTTCATTAATGCATTCACTTGAGGGATCTCCATGTATCCCGCAAGGTTTTCAAAATAGACCAACTATGACCACCAAAATCTTTACCCTTTAAACCATTCCAAACCATTTTAGACCATGCCAAACATTTAAGCATTTGTATTATTTAAACTATGCAAAACCATCCAAAACCATTTAGAGTTTCATTACCAAACCAAACCATGCAAGAGTCCCAATGAAACTTCAATAATAGAGCAAAAACATTCTTTGAGGCATTGTATCAAACATGTTGAGGGCATACCTTTACCAAGGCCAATACTAAGGCCTAAACTGCCATAATTGGGTTACTCTAGACCCATTTGTTAAATCATAACCAACTAATAACCACATATGTAAACTATTACCAAAAATATGTAAAAGCATAGTTTAAACCAATACCAAACCATATGCATCAAGACCCTCAGCATATATTTTGAATTCCACTATTCATGATTCATAAATCAATGTTTAAAAGACAATACACATGCCTTTAGTCAGAAATAACAATGAAGAAAGGAGTACATGCCTTATACAAGAAGATTCATGGAAGAAATTTCAACCTTTGGTGAACACATGAAGAAACCCTAGCCTCCAATCTTCAAGAGAGTGTTTGAAGTGCTTTAACCCTTTAACAAGTGTTATGAAATTCCACCAAGGGCTATATAACGTGAGGACATAAGGGTTTAGGAGTAGAAAATATCCAAACTAACCTTGACTTAAAATTTAAAATAAGCCACGTCTAGGGGTACGAATCCCCATTACCATCCATATCCTAGGGTACGAGTGGTACCACAACTCGTACCTAAGACCATGTCAAGACCCTACCTACTGGTTTTGAGTGACACCCTCAATCATACCCACCAATCGTATCTAGCGCAGAATCCACAAGACCAAGATGATCATGCACCATACAACTTGCACTACACCACTCGTATACTCCTATACTATTCGTACCATAGTTAGTCATATCTTGGGCAGTATCCAAGCCAACCATCATGACTAGGGTATGATTGAACCATTAAGACAACCTACGAGTCATAGTCAAGGGTATGATTGGAACCCTTTAGTCGTACCAAGTCTAAAGGTCCAAAACTTGAGAAATTTTTCAAGGGTCCAAATCTTAGGGTGTTTCACCATACCATAAATGTCAAAGCATAACAACTAAGAGTGGTAAAAAGGTCAAAGTGTATCAAAAATCATAAATTACAATGAGAGTTGTTACATGATCCTTTTCGACTTGGATGTATTAGAATAAAATAATTGTATAGCATTTTTTTTTGAAAATATCTACACACACATACACATAGATGCTTAACACATTTTCATTAATATCTTCTTATTTGAGAGAAGTTGAATCTCACCAATAAACATACTACTAAGTAAATATCTAGTCGAGTATTATTGACAAGGCATATTAATGCTCCAATAGCACGAAGATATGGAGTTTTACCACCAAGAAGTTCTTCATTTAGGTCAAAATGGATATTTATTTAAATCAAGCAACCTAAAAAATTATCAAAGTATTAAATGAATGTGATTTATTCATGTAAAGGTCACCCCAAAATCTTTTTAATGTATGTTAATTGATGGACAAATATTTTATTTGTCAAATGCTCTATGCACACGTATTTAGTAAGATGCATTTCTTGTTGTCACATTATAAACCTTGCCAGGAAAATTCAGTGGGATAAAACCTCAACTAAAAAAAGAAGAGTGCATCATGTATTATAATCACATTGATTAAAACATCACTCTATTCTTATAACGGTGCTCCCCAATAAATAAGTACACAAATTATACTAAAATGTGGTATTTTCTAGCCCTTTTCATAAGATCAAAATTGATATTTCTTTATATTAAGTGATCTTACAATCATTGAGGTATTCAATAGAATCGCTTTAAATTTATAACAATTCTTATTGTGATTTTTAGCTTTTTTATATATATATTTTTTACCATTTTGCCCATTTTCATAGTTGTTGATATCATTTTATGAGATGTGGGGATGGTTTAAATGGTCTAAAAAATGTTCAGGAGTGATTTAAGTTACATTGGCATTTTGAATAATCTTGAAAGTGATTAGTTTAACTATGATCAATATTTTATGATTCGAGTGTCGGATGGTAATTCTATTTGTTCTATTATATACTAAATATTATTTTATATTAGTATAATGGTTAGTTTGGTTTTCATTTTTATTTAGAGTCTTGAGCATTGAATGAGAAACTAGTTAAATTAGCTGAAGAGGATTTTTGTGGATAACTAGTTGATAACAACCTCTTTTGATAAATCTAAGGGTTTCATTAAGTACAAAACATCTCAATCAGGCTAGCAACATTATTGGTATGAATTCCAAAGATTCATTCAAATATTTGGGATCATTTTTCTTAACTGATTTGCTAATATCAGGTGCAGAATTTAGCCCTTCATCGCAATCGCATAAAAATTTATCACGATCATGAGGCTTGATCATTTTAATCATCACAATCATTAGGTGGGTCTTCACGATCACGAAGAGTTTTATGGTGGATTTGGTCAGGTTGCTCATGTTAGTCATGAGGCCCATCTCCACGATCACAATAGCCAATTTTACTGTCAATCAAACTTTGATCCTCATGATCACATGGTGGGTGTTGCGATCGCGAGGTATTATTCACAGAACAGTATAAATACTCATTTTCATATTTTTTAAAAACTATTTTCACCATTTTAGATTTTGGAAAACATGATTTTAGGAGATTTAAAGGGGATTTTAATCAACTTGGACTTGGTAAAATTCTAAAACTACTTTTAATTATTTATCTATGATTAAATTGTGTTTTCAGCTTCTAAGCTTGGATTTTAAACTTGAATTTTTGGGGTATCACTTGATAAAGTGAGAAAATTATTTTTTTTCCAATATTAACTCATTTTTTATGGATTTTCATATTTAGAACCATCAAAGTATGAAAAAGATGATTCTTCAATGAAAATTTTGATTTTACCCCTTATTTAGGGATTGATTTTTGAACTATTTTTGTATTTAAGATTATAGTAGCTAATATGGGTGTCATTAGACTCGTATTGACATGCAGATTATATTTTCTATAGATTGAATTTATTTTGAGACCATACAAAAAGGAAAAGATCTTTGTTGAAGAATCTAGACTCGTGTTTCGGCTATTCGAGGTAGGTTATGGCTTAACTTTCTTCACATCATACTAGATAGTTAACCATCGACATAAAGTATGCTATGGATTTGGAATTTTATCATGAAATTCATCTTTTGAGATTATTATTTTATCATGTTATTCGTGTGAGGGCTTATGTGAACCTTATTATTAACTTGAGAGATTATTATTATTGCGATACTCATGTGGGGGATGGTATTAGCCTTGTTTGAGAATTATTTTTCCTTATTATTATTTTGATGTTCGAGTGCGGGCATGAATTGATACTTTGATGTTTACATGACTCTTTACTATGATGTTGTCATGAGATGTCTTATGTCATAATATATTGAGATTTGAACTCATTTATACCATTATTGAGTTGATTCATTGCATGATATTAAGTTTTTTATGAGCATTCATCCTTATTTTATTCATCCATATTCATGAAACTAGTGCTATTGAGAAGCACTAAGTTTGAAAGAAAATGAGATACTTTATAAAATGCTTTGACCAAGGGATGTACCAATAAGGTTGATTAATAAGATTGTGATAGTATATGGGTTGCGGCCCCCCATGGGTCCTATCCTAGAAGATTATGCTCGAAAGGTGTATACAAAATAATATTAATACATTTCATCCTTATCATACCATTGCATTGCATCATTTGCATTTCTCTTATATTTTTTATCATTATGTAATTTAGTCTTTCTTCCATTTGGTATATATTCATGTGTAGTTACTTATATTGTAGTTTTATTATTTAGACTGTTAGGAGTTGTACAATTTGAGCCATTGTTGAAAATTTTTCTATATGTAGGTGGAAGCATACTCGCAGTAACCTTAATATGTTTAGTTTTCTACTTTACTCAGTCGGCCTATGATGTTTACTAAGTACAAGTGGATGCACTCACTCCTACTTTCTATACCCTTTTGGTGCAGTTCCTAATCCGAGTGCGACCTTGATATCATGCTTAGATGAGGCTGTTTCGGAGTACTAATGAGCTCCTCATTCGAATCATGATTCGAGACTTCATCCTATCTTTATCCTGTCGTTATTTTACATTTCAAAGACAGAGCTGTATATTTTTGTATTGAAAAAAAGCATCGTTTCCACCCCAAACTATACCCGAAAAGTTGAAGCCACACCTAAACTATACAAGTGACCTATTACACACCTAAACTATAAAAAAGTAAAACTATTTACACCCTGTCAGGCTACCACCACTTGCATGTGGTGTAGTATTTTACACGTGCTACCACGTCAGTAAAAAGTATCACTTTTTATAGTTAAGGTGTGCAATAGGTCACTTATATAGTTTAGGTGTGGATTCGACTTTTCAACTATAGTTTGAGGTGGAAACGATGCCTTTTCCCTTAATATTTTTAGATGTTTACTTTTGTTATTTAATAGGCTGGATGCGCCTAAAATAAATGTAACACCCGCGCCTTAGAATGGGGGTCGCAGGGAGGTAATAATATCACTTTTATATAGTTAAGGTGTGTAATAGGTCACTTATATAATTTAGGTGTGGCTTAGATTTTTCTTGTATAGTATGAAGTGGAAATGATGCCTTTTTCCTTTTTGTATTCTATGTCAGTTATTATTGTTTGTTACTCATGACATTAGATTTTAAAAATTTGACTTATATTTATATCAATTTCGAAGTTTTTTAATGTATATTGGTCTAACTTTATTTTAAAGTCTTATTTTTTATGATATCTATCTTCTTTCCACAATTTTATCTCTTTGAATTGTTAGCATTATCTACTGAGATTGAAATAGCATAGGTGCCACCATTACCTCAAATTCTGAGTAATGACAAAACCTTATAAATTATTCTAGAAATTTCATGTAACCTTCATTGTCTAACTAGACATGATAATCATTGAGTATATGTATTCAAAATTTTCATATATTTCCAAATTGAAGCAAACCTCATTGTATCCACTACAAGAGAATACATATTCTTATAATAATATAATAAATTAGGGATGTATATGGTGCGATTTGACTCAATTTTGACTTCAAAAGAATTAATAATATTATTTTATTATTATAAAAACTAAATCAATATAATATAGATTTTGTTGATTTCGATTTATTTAGTTTGATTGATTTGATTTGTTTTTTGAGATTATTTATTATTTTAGCAAATAATAATAAGAAAGTAGCTACCATTCTCCGCTCGTAATTAAAAATCTTTGACAAGCAAATAAATTAAGTAAATAACAAATAGTACTTCTATTTTCACTGCATTTAAACAATACCTACCCCAACAAAAGCTAGATAAAGCATCAAGATACACCATACTACTATACCTACATGATACACTAACTGAATGCATCTTTCTACTTCAAAACATGTTGCAACAGGAAGCTCATACAAACTCTCAAGAAATATATTATTCTGGGTGTGTGACTATATAGTACTCATGCTCGTTATATAATTAGGAGGATGATAACATTAACTTATTTCTAAAGTTTACTACTAGTAGTTTCTTCATGACATTCATGCCAAGAACTTTGATTTAATTGAAATAAAAAAAAAGAAAAATCAGTAATGATACACGATAGAAAGACTAGGTATTTTTTTTTTTACTTCTAGTCATATATAATTCAATTTTAGCCTAAATGGGCTAAATTTGAAATGGGCCATAGCCTCTATTCTTATAAAAATATGGATTTTGTGAAAATGAATGTTTATATATGTGTGCGCGCGGGGGCGCGTGTATTTTCTGATTTGGTTCACTTTAGTTTTGATTTTTTTTGTTCAATACCAAGTCGAAATCAAATCTTATCAGTTATTAAATATTAATCACAAAATCAAAGTAATTCAAATCTAAGTCATTTTTTAATTCGATTTATCGATTTCGTCCGATTTTGCAATTTAATCTGAACACCCTACCAGAAATTTTGTGAAAAATCTTTATGCGTAAAGACCCAAGTCATATTTTATATCTTATGATATTACTTTTCGCACAATAATTAATTTGTAGCTCATTGAAATTTTACCATGGTCTTTGAATATACGTTCAAAAATTTACTTTTTCAAGTGAAACAAAAATACTTGAATTGCCTATTTTTACTTTTTTTTGGCAAATCATTTATTTTTCAACACTTTTTTGACAGATTCAAATTCAAGTTCCTTGATATCTTTTATAATATTAGGCCTACATTATATCAAATATACCATTGATGGTAATTTGATTACAGTTTCAATGTTAAAAAACTTATTGAGATCTCTTCACATTTCATAATTTTTTAGGTATCTGACCCTTTGCCAAGGTTTTATTAAGTGTTATGTCATTGTGTTCTCTAAAAGCACTTGCCTCATTATCATGACCATCTTAATCATTTCATCATCTTCTTCTTTATGAAACTTTAACTTTGAATTTGATTGTTTTATCACAAATTAGGTGTTCCATAAACTCTTGTCACGTCCCAAAAATGGATCATGATGACACTTATCACAACTCAGCCTTGATAAATATGCAAATCAACCAAACCAACAAAGAAAAAAATGAATTCGATAATAACATAAACCGAGGCGAGAGTTCTAGAATGAAGTTAGGCCAATAAGAGCATCTAGTACATAACTGAATCTGAAAATACATATTTGTCTATGAAATTGAAAAAAAGATATAAAGTAAAATAAGAAAGGCCTAGAGTAAGATCTGAAATCCATAGACCACCCAATTACTCGAACACCACTCCAATTCGCTCAAAATCAGCTCAAAACATAAGAGGTGAGTATGGTTCACTTATGCTCAGTAGGTATCATAGGTTGACTGAGCAAAGTAGGAAATAATATAAGTAAAGAAAACTATGAGCACGTCACCTGCAAGCAGAAAAGTCCCAAATGGTAGCTTACACCATCTTCACTAACAGTTCTAGTATATAAATAGAAATGAAAATAGCACAAACATACACGAAGAATACACTTAAACTAACACAAGTCAAAGAAAATAAAAAAAATTATGAAAGAAAGGTAAGCGAATGTAATGCAATGCAATATAGATGAGATGAATGGTAAAAGCTATCACATGACTTTCTGTATATACCTATCGAGCTCGCAGCCCTCAGGCAGAACCTATGGGTGGTTTGCAACTCATATCCTATATCTCATATCTCAATATCAACTCACTTCTCTAGCTCGTGTTCCCATAGAGAGTTTTTATAAAATTGTTTCATATTCTTTCAAAAACAGTATTTCTAAATGACACCAATATCTCATGAATGAATATGTATGTAATGAGGATGTAATGCTCATAATCAACTCAATATGATGATATCCAATCCATCCAGTACGTGTAAGTGTGTGTATGTGTGTGTATATATGAATGTGTGTGTATATATATATACATATATATAAGTTAGCCCAAAAATCAACTCAGTATGTCCATAATTCATGATCATCAACTCTAATTAGGCACCATCAGATTAAATATACATGTAAGACATTATTATAATCATATCAACCCCTAAATCAAGTATTTCCATCATGTTCAAAGGAACCAATGCTCAAAAAAGGCCTATAGGAGTAAAATAATTCACTACACGAAAATCGTATCTAAAATAAAGTCATTTAGATTCACAGATAAGGCCAATGATGTTAAATAAGACCCCCACACGAGTAACAAACAATATTAGATATCATAAAATAGCAACAAGAGAGTATAAAATCCCACTCGATCATAAAAAAAAAAATATTCTCAAAAAATAAACCCCGTAGTTATTTCCCCAACCCATATCATGCTTTACTTAGTTATTAACTATCCAACTCATTCTGAAAGAAAATAAGCCATAACATACCTTGAAACGATAAAATCACGATCAAAAGTACTTCAACACAAAGGCTTTCCCTTATAAACGACCTAAAAATTAACTACAACAATCAAATATAGTATCTATGCATTAAAAGAAGGCTAAAGATACTTATATTGCCCATACATGGGTGGATTCAAAATGGGTTCGAAAAATGAGTTCAAAAATAAAATCAGTAAAACTATTATGTTGATCTCAAAATACATTCTCAAAGGTTATATGAGTCTACAGGAGAAAATCCACATTATAAACAGGTTAAAACGAGGTCCAAATCAAAGAAAATTCCTTTTTAAACTTTACCAAGAAAACCCCAATTTTTTATTTTGATGTCATGATTTAAAGGTGTTTTTACAAATATAATCGATCAAAAATAATAGAAATATGATTTTGGAGCTTACCCAAGCTCAAATGTGAAGAATTCCTTAAGAATCGCCTAAACCTGAAGCTCAAAGGTCCAAAATAAAGAAAAACTTGAAAATATGGCTTTTATACTGTTTAGTGAATAGTGTCTCGCAAACACGATCAACCCTTTACATTCGTGAGGTCAAAACTGACCGGCCAATTAATTTGGTCATCATGTTCACAGTCAGGGCTTGGATTCACAAAGGTCCAAGACTCAGGCCCTAGCATTCTCGACAACCCGATATGTTTGCGAAGAATTGACTGACCCAACCCAACACGATTACGCATTGTGATCATGGTCAGGGGCATATTTTCGCATTGAAGCTTTTGCACCTACACCAAATTCATCAAACCAACTAATTTGCATGATTTTCAAAATCTCTAAATGAACCCTCAAAATTTGTTTGGTACCCGACAAAAGTAAATCATATATGTTACTAGGCTAATTTTGATGTTTTGCACTCAGTGCGGACTTCATATTTTTGAACAAATATTTTTTTCAATATATTAACTCCGAGGACTCTTTTTTACTATTTTCTAAATGAAGTATCGAAATAAGGTATAAAGGGCCCCTAATCTAACCAACCCTGCTATTAATGTAAATTCGATGCTACGGATCTTCTAATGCAGTCCAAATTGCCATCTGGAACTTGAATCATTAGATGTTAACAAAAATTAATTATATGGATTTTGAATCCTCTAAAAACATAAATTCGCCTAAATCATTTTCAATCGCCTCAGTGATACGAGCCAAATTTCCATCATAACTTTTGATGACATCATGAAAGGCCAACACAAGAAAAAGTCGATTGTGGTCACTTTGAGGGAACCAAAACACGCATGAGAGACCCATGTTGATCCCAAAATAGAGCAATACCATATGTGAAAGGTTTCTTGGATGCTAACCTTGATGCCAACCCGAGAACCACAAGTATTGAAGTATGAACCACCCACAGTTTTGAGAGCATTAAAGAGTCGCCATTTATCAAGTCCAAACATACCTTGGTTGCCCCTTCATTAAGGGTATTTTGGATATTGCACACGGTTTATTTACACACCATGGTCTCCCCTCTCATTAAGGGCAAGGTGATCATTTTATCTTTATTTTGTAATAAATTATAAATAGGATCATTTAGTCTTATTTTCATTAGTTTTTGGATGGATATAAAATATTGAAAGACATTTCATGTCTCGTGAGAGTAGACCACAATTCCTCTCTTGTGAGAGTAGACCAAACTGTTACTAGGGTGACATTAGTGTAGAATCACTTTTGTTGCATTTTGGCTTGAGACGTTGGTGCTTGAGGTGGTTATCACCCCTCTTGTGTCACCATAAGAGTGTGGTGATTATTTGTGTAGGTATTAGAGGTCTTAGAATTTGAGACACTCTAGGGTTGCTAGTAGTTACATAAGTCTTTGTCACCCTATCTATCCTTTAATATATTGCATT
This sequence comes from Capsicum pubescens, assembly GCA_030864215.1. Classification (NCBI taxonomy): domain Eukaryota; kingdom Viridiplantae; phylum Streptophyta; class Magnoliopsida; order Solanales; family Solanaceae; genus Capsicum; species Capsicum pubescens. The sequence continues at coordinate 101,470,697 of CM061545.1, forward strand.
ATTTGTGTGTTTGTATCCTTGTTCTCAGTTTCTCATTGTGGTTGCTTCCCATCTTGTTGTTCTTTGTGCTCTCGGGTTGTCTTGAGTTTCTGGACTGTTTTAGAACTTCGTCGATCATTAGTTATCATTTGGTATCAAAGCTAAAGCTTATTTTCTTCCACAAGATCAATCTTGGGCTTGGTTGTTTGAAAATTAAAAAAAAATATTGTGTTCTTGAGTTTGGTGTTCTTGGCCGAGAAAGTTGTTGTTCTTGTTGTACATCTTTTACGAGATTGTTGATTCTACATCTAGGTGTTGTTTACTTGTTTTGAGTATTTCTTGTGTTATCTTTCTTCTTCACTAACACCATTGAGTCTAGATCCAATTGAGCTTGAATGATTGTTGTTGGTATTGTTGTTGCGGTTTCAAAATCTTGAATGATTGTTGGTGTTATTGTGTGGATCCGAATCTTGAAGGTATTGGGTTAAACTTTTGTTGTTGAAATTGTGTTGTGGGTTTAAGGCTTGAAAAGGTGTTGTTGATTCTTGGAGGCTCAATGTCAGTTTTAGGCTTCAAACTTCTATTGAAGTTTCTTGTTGTTCTAGACCAACCTCCATGTCTAGTTGCAAGAAGGCTCTCCAATAGTGTTATTTTGATACAAAAACCAAGTGGAAAGAAGTGAAGTCTTTGTTAGTCTTGAAAACAAATCCCAAATACCTACCAAAAGGGAAGGGGGACAAAAATATCTACCAAAAGACTAGTTGCCAAAAGAGAGAAAGAACACTTTTCTAGGTGTACAAAAGAGGAAAAGTCCACCAACCCCTTAAAAAAGTGTCTTGCCCAAAAGGTGTAAGATAAGTCAAACCTTTTTTAAAGGTGAAAATGGATCCAATCTTGTTTTTTTATTCTCCAAGGGAAGTTATACCACTTCAAGAACCAAAAATTGAACCAAAATTTCAAAGTTGGAAAAAAATAAGAATCTTACAAAAACCGCAACCAATCCTAGACCGCCACATCACCTATTTCCATAATACACCTAAATTTTAGGCTCAAAATCTTGGATTATTAGTTTCTTATTGTTGATTATTAGTTTCATTTGTTGACTCTAATAACTAATTGACAAGCTAGTACTCTTCTACTAGATTGTAAGTTAGGTCTTTGTGTTTGTTCATTCGTGTTTAGCTTTTGTTGTGTGCTTTTGTCTTTTGAAATCGTTGATTAGTTCTTGGATCAAGTCCAACAAGAGTTTTTTGAAGTTTCAAACCAAAATCTGTTCGAACAAGAGTAGACTCACCCCTCAACTCATCACGAACTACGAGCCAACTTACAACACGTGTGAAACCAAGTATGAGATGATCAAGGTGTGAGAGTGTGTTGAGGTTATTTTGAACTAACTTGTGTTTTGTTTTGTAGGTTTGTAATAGGTACATTGGCAATGAAATCCGAGGGTACAACCTCTCAAGCCATGGGAAATGATGATAAAAGTGCTATTTTGGCTCAACTTGAAGCCCTTACCCGTGAAATAAAAATAATAAATAGAAGGTTGGATCGCATGGGAGGTCAAAAGAACTCCAATCACTCGACAAGTGATGAAGAGGTGATACAAGGGACAAGTCTTGAAAAAATACCTTTTGATGAGATATTTCAAAAGAAGAAAGTGGTTTTCCATGACCCGCACCAAGGTGAAAGCCGTAGCTCATACGAGCTACAAGGTAAAAATGTTATCCCCTACACTTCTATAGACGTAGAATGTTGTGATGTCGCTATTAGTATCCAAGTGGGTATAGTTTAGGGTTTTCCTAGAGTAGGAGTGCATGAGTCTTTCTTTTGTGATACTCTTGGTGTTGTTAGGTTTCATGAGGACCAAACACTAGTTGTAAGTACGCAAGCACTAGTTGATCCTTTAGATGATAAAATTATTTCTTCTCGTAAGAATGATTTGTGTCCATCTAGTGCTAGCACTTATAACTTGAATAAGGTTTCATTACCAAGTGACAAGAATATTCACACACTAGTTGACCATTTTGAAAACCAAGTTGAGTCTACGTGGGCATATGAGTTGCCAATAACTAGTGAGGATGTGAATGATGATCAACTTACTCACGAATGTAGTCCACTACTTGAGAATATGTGTGGTGTGTTTGATAAGTGTCAAGTTAGTGATGATGTTGATCGAGTTGATCATGGTTTTGGAGATGATTTTTTGAGCATGTTTTATGATGAAGCCATATTGATAGCTTTGCTCAAAGAAACAAAGAAAAGTCACAATCGGGGGAAGGTGACCTTGAATTGCTTGAATGTTTAGGAAACCCGAATTGTGGTTGTTCTTGTGGAAATATTTTTGAGTGTGATCCCTTTGATGCTCATGGTGATTTATATCTATGTGAGGATTACTCTCTTGAAAGATAAAGTGGTGCATGCTTAGAAATGTCATCTATTTCTTCTTTGTATGTTTCCTATGTTGAGCATCCTAGTGGTGATGAACTTGAAACTAGTGAGTACATGCATAAGGAAACCATAATTGAAAGTGAGTTGTCTAACACCTTTCTCTACCCTCTTTGTGTTTGTGATATTTCTAATTTTGATATAGAGTATATGCCTAATTTTAAGGATGACACCTTAGGGTAAAGTGAGAGTGGCCGAGACCAAAGTCCGTGGTTACTTCTACCATTTGACCCTGGTAACCTCTCGAAATATGGAGGTGGGATATTTGTTGTTTGGCCACTTGTTTGAGTGACATTGCTATATGTTTTTTGTGGTACTTAACTTCAAGTGAGATACCACTCTTGATTTGGTCTTTAAAAGAGGTAAGGAAGCAATTGTGTCTTATGGATCCTAAGTAAAAGGTAATCTTACCTTTTATATCTAGTGATGCCATTATAACCATTGTGGTCTCCTTACCTCTTGGTGATTTCCTTAATCAATTCCTTTGTGCATTCATGCATAGATTTATAATGTTTAATACAAAGAATCCTAGGTTATATTTCAAGTGTGAACCACCTTGGCATGATGTTGTTATTTGTTGCCCTAACTCTAACCCTCATGCCATGAGGATGTTGTGTTTGTTTGTCCTTTCTTTGATTATGCAAGGTATGAATTCAAGATCGAATCCTTTTTAAGAAGGGTAGGATGGTACGATCCAAATATCCACCATAGCTTTCGATGACATCATGTCAGGCCAACACAAGAAGAAGCCGATTCTGGTCACTTTAAGGGCACAGGAACATGCATGGGGGACCCATGTTGAGCCCACAATAGAGCAATCCCATATATGGAAGGTTTTTTGGATGCTTACCTTGATGCCAACCCAATAACCACAACCATTGAAGTATGAACCACCCACGGTTTTGAGAGCATTAAAGAGGTGTCATTCATCAAGTCCAAACACACCTTGGTTGCCCCTTCATTAAGGGTATTTTGGAGATTGCACATGGTGTCTTTACACACCATGTCCACCCCTCTCATTAAGGGCAAGGTGGTCATTTTGTCTTCATTTTGTAATAGATTACAAATATGCTCCTTTAGTCTTATTTTCATTAGTTTTTGGATAGATATGAAATATTGAAAGACATTTTCCTCTCTTGCGAGAGTAGACCACAATTTCTCTCTTATGAGAGAAGACCAAATAGTAACTAGGGTGACATTAGTATGGAATCACTTTTGTTGTATTTTGGCTTGAGACATTTTTGCTTGAGGTGGTTAACATCCCTATTTTGTCACCACAAGACTGTGGTGATTGTTTGTGTAGGTATTAGAGGTCTTAGAATTTGAGACATTCTAGGGTTTCTAGTAGTTGCATAAGTCTTTGTCACTCTATCTATCCTTTAATAAATTGCATTATTTATGTGTTTGTATCCTTGTTCTTGTTCTCGGTTTCTCATTGTGGTTGCTACCCGTGTTTTTATTCTTTGTGCTCTTGGGTTGTCTTGAGTTTGTGGACTGTTTTAGCACTTCGTTGATCATTAGTTATCATTCAGGAACCATACCAACCATCCCCAAACCCTAAAATCAACATGTATCAACTATGGGGAAGATCAAAATAATCAAAATACATAAAATAGAAACTCACAAATTCAGATCATTACAATATCCACCACTAAAACTCTAGTTACTTCTCAAACTAAAAAGTAAGGAATTACTTGAATCGGTAAAATGTTAACTACTACGCATGTTGGACTCAACCTCCCAAGTAGCCTTCTCAACAGGTTGGTGTCTCCACGAACCTTAACAATAGGAATGTCCCTAGAACAAAACCATCTAACATCTCAGGATAAAGTGGAGATTGGCTCATCAACAAAGGTCAATTTCTCATCCATCTGAACTAAACCGTAACAAAGCACATGAGACACATCCATAATATACCACCAAAGCATAGATACATGAAAAACTAGATGAATGGATGCAAAGTATGGAGGTAAGGCCAACTCATAAGCAACCTCCCTAAATATCTAAAGAATCTGAAATGGTCCAATGTACCTCGAGCTAAGCTTGACCTTCTTCCTAAACCTCAACATGCCTTTCATGGGTGACACACAAAGGAAGACTCGATCACTAATCCCAAACTTCAATGCACAAAGCCTACGATCCGCATAACTATTTTTACCTTATATGAAATGCTCGAAGCCTATTCTAAATCTCCCAAACCCTGTCCAAAGACTATCAAATCAAGTTAGTACCACGGTGTCTAACCTCTGAGGTCTCAAACCAACCAATTGGATATCAATAATTCCTACCATACAACGCCTCGAAAGAGGTCATCTCAATACTATAATTGTAGCTATTATTATAAGCAAATTTTGCTAAGGACAAATGCTACTCCCATTGACCTATGAAGTCCATAACACATGCATGGAGCATATCCTCCTAAACATGAATATTTTGTTCCGATTGACCATTTGTATAGGGGTGAAAAGTTGTGTTATGTTCAATCGGACTACCCAAATCCTCCGATATATCTGCCAGAAGGTAAAAGTGTGTAACGCCCCAAGAACCTATCCCGAGACGTCACATGGTACTTAAGGCCACACGTGGCCTCAAGCTAACCCTCTAAGCCTTTCATCCCTTTTTGAACTCGCTTTGATGGTAGTCATAGCAAAATAAGAAAAGACATCATATCATGGATATACTAAAAAGCAAAGATATACTGGCCTATACAATCAAAATACTGACATTTTGTACATACTGATACTCTAGTCTGATAAAGCCTCTACTAATCAAGACTAAAGAGCCATTGGACAAACCCCCAACTGACTCAGACAGTACTAAAAGCCATAACAATAGAATGAAATCACCAAAAATATAGACACGGTCCTCAAACCATGAGGACTCAACACTGAGGGAACGTAGTTGAGGCACTCGAATATCGCTAACGCGGATACGGGTGAGTACCTGAGCCTACATTACAAGAAAATGTAGCCCATAGGAAAATATATGGGTCAGCACTTTGGAATGTACTGAGTATGTAGGGGCGCATGAAACAATGTAAATATCATCATCAATTTCATGAAAATATGCATCTGTACAATGATGGCTCACTTGGCTTGAGTTAGATTGAAACATACTTTTCATGATCTCATAGTAAATAAATCATATGATAAAAACCTCATAAATCATCATAAACAACTCAACTCTTCAACTCAAGACTTAGAGTGACTCGATAATTCAAGAAACTTAACTCTTATGGACATGGGAGGTTCTTATAATCAACATAAACCATATGAGCTACATAGAATCAAACGTTTTTCCCTCCTAAGAAGAGAACCCCACATTGGCGGGAGCGCCGTACTCTTGCCGGGGAGTACAACCTAAATTTAGTGATCATAATCTCATACTCGGCCTCTGTCCCAAAATTATCAATACCAATCCTACGGTGGCATATAGTTTCGGGGAAAATACCATATTTCCTGCTCGGTGCTAAATACTACTCCCAGACACAAGCTCAGAACGCGTTAGGAAATCCACCACAAACATCACAAGGGTCTATCATGAAGATCAAATCAAATCTCTTTCTCATTTATCAAATCATAATCAATTTGTGGATTCCTAACTCGACTCACATCAAATCAATCTTTCTCAATATCAAAATGCATAAATTCATTAAATCATGGCAACATCATTAACTTTGAGGAAATATCAAGACTCACTGTAACAACTCAATCTCATGAATCAATATACTCGATAATCCAATTTGTCATAAGGAAGCTTAAAGCTTGACACATATCTTAAAAGAACTTGAAATATCAACTCATGGTAGAAATATGAAATTCACAATATTAATTATCAAGTCATAACTTGAGAATAGTAAAATAATCACGTATAACAAAGCTTGAACAATTTATATTCTCATAATCTCATGATGAAGTAATTTGGGTATAAACCCACTTGCAAAATCATATAAATCCATGATAGAAATCAAAGCTTTGGGCACAAGAAAGAAAGGATTACTCTTGTTCAAAACTCCACATACCTTGAATTATAACTTTAAGATGAAAAGACTTGATTGGAAACTCCTCTTCACACTTTTGAGCTAAGTTTTTTGATGCCTTTGACTTGGAGAACTTGATTGTTAAACAACTTGGTGAAATCTATGGAAAATTTCTTGAAAGATTTGATTTGGATTTGGAAGAGAGAAACCCTAGCTCTAGATATTACTTGGAAGAGAAATGGAGAAGAATGGATTTCTCTTCTCTACTTGAATCTATATATAGAGGGCCAAACTGGGCGGAAAGACCAAAATGTCCTTGAGCAAATTCTAAAACTGGAGCCCAATTTTTTGCCCTGGCGCAACGTGCCATGATCGCGGTCCTTCACTGGATTTTGGACAACTGGGAAACTGCTCAGTGGTGCGATGCGGTGAAATCGCGTTGCCACCTTGGTTATGACCTGGAAGGGCATCGCGACGCGGTGAAATCGCATTGGTACACTGGAATTTGACAATCCTGATATTGAGCCTTGGCGCGATGCGGTAATATCGCGGGGGCTTACTGGAAAGTGACAATTGGGATATTACTTATCTCTGCGATGCGCTAAGGGTCTAAATGATGATGTTTCTTGACTGGGACTTCAGATAGTCATAACTTCTTTCTCCGATCTCGATTTTAATAAAATTGGTATCGACAAAAAGCTTATTCAAATATGAACATGATAAAAAGTAGAAATTAGGGAAATATAGCTCGGTTTAAACATTATTCACTTTGGAAGTCTTTCCTATTCGCTCAAAGGACAAATTTAGGCTTATGAAATGGTCGGGGTATTACAAAGTGAAAACTAAGACACTATTTGAAATGATAGACATGGGTGCTCCATAAAGACGAACAATCTCATTAATGCAGATACGAGCTAACTTTTCAGCAATGGATGAGATTTGAATAGGAAAGAAATGGATTGATTTGGTTAACCGATCCATGATGACCAAAATATTGTTCGAATTATGAGAAGTACGAGACAAACCACTCATAAATCCTGATGATCCATCCATATTTCTACTCAAGAATGGGTAGTCTCTAAGACAAACCACCCGGTCTCTAATGCTCGACCTTCACCTACTGACAGTACTAGCAACGAGCTACTAAATTTGCCACATCTTACTTAATACCACCCACCAGTAAAACTGCTTCAAATCATGATACATCTTGGTGTCATTTAGATAAATAGAATATCTGGAACAATGTGCCTTCTTTAAAATCAATATCACCCATCCACCAACTATCGGTAAAAAAACTCGGCCTCTAATCCTTAAAACTCCATCAAAATTAAGAGATGCTTCCCTAACCTTGCCACACAACACATATCTCAAATTATCCTCAAACTCTCATCATCAAACTGGTGAGCTCGAATCTGTTGCATCAAGGAAGATCTAGCATCAAAAAATTATAAGACACGACTAAGTGTCAAAATATCAAGTCTAATCATCTAGTTAGCTGGAACCTGAATCTCCAAGGCTAAAGGCCACTTCTTGGTCAAGAGATGAGCTAAAATGCCCAAATTTGTCGACCTCGGACTCAAGGCATCCATAACCATATTAGCCTTGCGCGGATGATACAAAATTGTGAGGTCATAATCCTTAAGCAACTCAAGCCAATTCCACTACTTCATATTAAGATCTCGTTGTCTAAAGAAGTACTGAAGGATATTATGGTCCTAGAAAATCTCACAAGGAACTCCATATAAGTAATAACACTACTACCAACTCTAAATCATGGGTAAGGTAATTTTTTTCATGGGAAAGCAATCACCTTACCCTTCTACCTCAACACTGCACCAAAAATAACAACAGAAACATCATAAAACACAATAAAATCCACACACCCCAGGGCAAATTCAAGATAAAAGCCAAAGTCAATAAATCTTTGAGCCTTTGGAAGTTTTTCTCACATTCATTCAACCACGAAAAACTACCTTTTTTTCTAAATTAACTTGGTTAACAAATCCATAATAGACTAGAAACTCTCTATAAAATACCAATAATAACCCGCCAAACCAACAAACTTTGAATTTTGATAGGAGAAGTAGGTCTATCCCAATCACGAATCACCGCTATTTTAATCGGATCAACCATAATGCTATATGTAGTCACTACATTACCCAAGAACGAGATAGGATACAACCAAAACTAACACTTAGAAAACTTAGCATACAACTTCTCATCATGCAACCTTGAAGTACAATCCTTAAATACTTCACAAGATCGGCTACACTCTTAGAATAAATAAAGATTTCATCTATAAGTATAATCATAAAGGAGTCGAATACGATTGAAACACTCATTTCACAAACTCCATGAACATTGTTGGGGCATTGGTCAATCCAAAAGACATGACTAGGAACTCATAATGACTGCATCTAGTTTGAAAAGCCATCTTTAGAAAATTTGAAGCTCTATTTATCAAATGGTGATATCCAAATCTCAAATCAATCTTGGAAAACATTGAAGCTCCTTGAAGCTGGTCAAAAAGATCATCAAAGCAAGGAAGTGGATACTTGTTCTTAATCGTTACTTTTTTCAAATGCCTATAATTAATGTGCATATGCATATAAGCATCTTTATTCTTCACGAACAAGATAGGAGAACCCTAAGAACATATGATAGGTCTAATAAATCCCTTACATAATAGATCTTGCAACTGCTGCTTCAATTCATTTAACTCAATCAGGTCCATCCAATAGGGAGGAATAGAAATGGGCTTGGTGTGTGGCTCCACATCAATAGAAAAATCAATATCACAATCTAGAGGCATACTAGGAAAAATCATAGAAAATACATCCATGAACTCAACGGATATGAGATAAATAAGACAAGCAATCCTCACTATCATATGCCTGTGCTGAGCACGCAAAAAAGATATAACACTCTTTAGACTCGAATAAAGTGTACCCTTCTAAGCTAACCTCGGTACACCCAGTATAGCTAAGGTCATGGCCTTGGCATAATAGTCCAAAATAGCATAATGAGGAACTAACCAATCCATTCAATATAACATCAAAATCAATCATATCTAGGACAATCGGGTTAACCCATCTCATAAACTGCAAAGGTAACCATATAAGATTGGTACAACCAATCCACCACTAAAAATAATCATTTGGGAAAGAAACATGAAGAGGCATAGCAAGAGGCTCACCCAAAATATCAAAACTAGAAGCAAAATATATAGACACATAGGAGAATATACACCTAGGGAGTAACACAAAAACAAACCCGTAGAAAACTAGAACAATACATATAATACCTGCATCAGAAACCTCTACCTTAGGTTATCAAGGGATAACATAACTCTGACCACATTCGCTCCCCGACTAACTAACCCTGCGACTACTTCTACAAGCACACCCACCTCTACCCCTACCTCTAGTACCTCTAGCACCACCTCTACTACTCTATGAACTACCTATAACTGCAGATATAAGAGTAGGTTATAACTGTAGTTGAGAACTCTGTTGAATGGATCCATATTCAGTTTGAGGGAAATCTTTGGCCATATGGAAAAACTAATCACACACAAAACATCCTTTATAGCCTGACTCGATTTGAAAATGTTTGGATAAACTACAGTGACAACCCTGGCCTAAAGAACTAATCATGGAACCTCCACCCATATGACCTGAAACCTAACTACCAAAAGTTGCAAAACCTAAAGGTCTACCACCTGAAATTAACAATCATAATAACTAGGTACTTCTACTAGGGAATTCTCTACCTCAGGAGGCAGTTCGCTAAACTCACCGTAATGATGCACTTTCTTGGTGCCTCCCTATATAGCTTGGATAATAGAATAGGTCACCTTGGAATGAACAATAATACTCTAGAAAGAATCCCTTATAACTACCATGTTGGTTGTACCCAAGTAATAAGTACAATCTAACCCTTTCACAAATGGAGATACTAGCGACTGAATATCTAGATAAAGTGTGAAAACAAGCCTCATACTCAGTAATAGTCATGAATCCCTACTTTAAGTAATCAACCACATCACGTATTTGATCACTCAAGCTATACGACACAAACCTCTACAAGAAGGCCTCAGAAAATTGAGTCCAAGACATAACAGGCGAACCCAAAAACCTACAACTAACGAACGACCTCTACCAATCCCTAGCCACATTCATCAACTGATAGGTAGTATAAGCAACTCCTTAAGACTCAAGGGATCCAAGAGAACGTAACTTTTCTTGATAAGCTATCAAAAACTCATAGGCATCCTCGCCAATAGCTCCACTAAACATAGGCAGACCCGAGAAAATAAACCTCTCAAATCTTTTTTGATCATTAGAAGAAATAAATAAATGGAAGTAACCAGAGAGATAGTAAATCTGATAGATAATGGATCCATAAGTGAGGGTACCATAGATAATGGTTGTACCCCAAAAGTAGGAATACCATAAGCAGATACCAGCTCTGGTGGTTTAGTTAATTTATATTCCATTAAAGATGTCATGATTTATTTTCCTTAATTATATTTTATGATTATATGAACTAACACGGTCGGCCGATGATGCCTACCAGTAAGTGTGGTTATACTGACCCTACTCTTCTACATTCCTTCTTAGAGTGTAGACTGGATGCAGGTTAGTTGCAGTTACTAGATGGATGACGATATTCAACACTAACTTCTGCACTTTCTTCCTGGTAGATGTTAGAGTCTTTGTATTAATTATTTCATTGCCAGTTTATGTTATAATAGGTAGCTTTTGTACATGTCTGACCAAGTTTGTCTGACGAATACCAGGCACACTCATGTGAACACCCTACAAGCGAGTCAAAAGATGAACCAAAAGACCCTAAAACCCTGGGGTATCGACTAAACCCTATGAGACCTAGGTTGGCCTCGTATCTGATGTTTGGTAATACACAATCTCAGGCTCGATAGAGGCCTCCCTAGAATATCCTCTAGTTGGGGAAATTCTTTATTCATGTCCTCTATCTATGGTCCATCCACGACCCTTGCCTCTCTCTCAATTCTGAGCTCCATCCATGGGGGCTAGCTCAGCATCCCAAGCCTCTCGAGATCTAGTCCTCACCATCAACATAAAAAAACGTAGAATATTACTTAGAATATTAGGTAAGTACAACTCATATGACTTAGTCTATGTATCAATCTGCAAGACTATACCAGACTTTTTTCTCAAACACTTATGGGACCGGTGAACCCGGCTCTGATAACAATTTGTCATAACCCAAATAGGGGTCATGATGGCACTAATCATGGCTCAACCTTGATAAGTAAGCCACTCACCCAAACTAATACAGGAAGAAAATAAAATTGACAATTAACATAAACCAAGGAGAGACTTCTAGAATAAAGTCATACCAATATGAAACATAATTAAAATGGATGTCCGAAAGAAACTCATAAGTCCCCAAAATCTATTGTCATAGCATAAGAGCATCTAGTGCATATATGATTCTAAAAGTATATATTTATCTTAGAAACCAAACTAAGAAAATAAAGTAAAATAAGATGAGGCCCAGAGTTGGGTCTAAAATCCATAAAGCACCCAGGATCCCAAACATTGCTCCAATCTGTACGAAATCATCTCCCACATCCTGTACCCGTACTCGAATCTGCACTAAAAAGGCATAATAAAGGTGAGTATAGTCCACTTATACTCAGTAGGTAGCATAGGATGAATGAGCAAAGTAAGAAATAATAAAAAGTAAAATAGAACTATGAGCACATCACCTACAAGCACAAAAGTCCCAAATAGTAGCTCACACTATCTTCACTAACAGTTATAATATATAAACAAAAATAAAAACAGTACAAAACATACATGAAGAATATACTGAAACTAACAAAAGTAAAAAAAATAAAGAAATCTTGAAAGATACGTATGCGAATGTAATGCAATTCAATATGAATGGGATAAATGGTGAAAGCCACCGTATAACTTTTTGTATACATCCACCGAGCTCGCAGTTCCTAGGTAGGACCTGTAAGGTTTCCCAATCAATATACTATATCTCATATCTCAATCTCAAATCACCTCTCCGGATCATGTTCACAAAGAGAGTTTTCGTGATATGTCTTTTTTTTTTCAAAAATAGTATTTTTCAATGGTACCAGTATCTCATAAATAAATATGTAGGAAATAGAGATATAATTCTCATAATCAACTCAATATGATGATATTCAATTCATCCAACATGTGTGTGTGTATAAATGAGCCCATAAATCAACTTAGTATGTCCACAATTCATGATCATCAACTCTAATTAGGCACCATAGGAGTAAATATGCATGTAAGGCATCATTTATATCATATCAACCCCTAACTCGACTATTCCTTTCATAATAAAAGCAATCAATGCTCAAATAAGGACTATATTAGCAAATTAAGCCCTGCATGGACATCATATCTAGAATAATGACATTTAAATGCACAAATAAGGCCAATAATTTCAAATATGACAACCACACGGGCAACACATAATATCAAATATCATAAGTTAACAACAACAGAGTATAAGCCACCAATCGGACACTCAACAATAATAATATTCTCAAAATATAAACTCCATAGTTTTTTTAATCCATAGCATATTTTACTTATTTATTAATTATCCAACTTAATATAAAAAAAAGTTAAGCCATAACCTACCTCAAAATGATGAAATTTTGGTCTAAAGTGTTTCAACATGGAGCCTTTCCCTTATGAGCAGCCTCAAAATCAACTACAACAATCAAATATAATATCTACACATTAAAGGAAGGATAAAGATACCCATATTGCCTAGATTTGGGTTGGGACCAAAACAAATTCAAAAAATTAGTTCAAAAATAAAAAGAGTTGAACCAAAATTTTATTTAAAAATAGATTCCACTAGATTATAGGAGTCTACAGATGAAAATCCACATGAAAATGGGTTTAAAATAAGCTCCAAATCAAAGTAAAATCCTTTTTAAACTATCGATAAACCCCCCAAATTTTTATTTTGAAATCATGATTTAAAGGTGTTTTTGGTGATATAATTGATGAAAAACAATAGGGATAAGGTTTTGAAGTATACACAATCTCAAATGGTGAATAAATCCTTAAGAATCGACCAAACTTGAAGCTCAAAGATCCAAAAATAAAGAAAAAATGTGAAAATAAAGTTTTTATACTGTTTAGTGAATAGTGCCTCGCGAAAGCGTTCAACCCTTCAAGTTCACAAGGGTCAATGCTGACCAATTAATTAATTTGGCCTTTATTTTAGCATTCAAGGCTTTAAGTTCGCGAATATTCATAACTCGACCCTCGCATTTGCGATGACCCGCTCGTGTTAGCATAGAAGGGACTGACCCAACCCAACCTGATTATTCTTTGCAGTCGTGACCACCACCTCGTGATTGAGATGAAGGAAATTTTACTTCTCTCTATTTTCTTGGGGGCCTTGCATTCACAAAGATGGTTTTACCCCCACACCAGATTCAGTAAAACAGCTGATTTGCAAGGTTTTCAAAATCTCTGAATAGACCCTCAAAATTTGTTCAAGATCCGGTAGAAGTAAACTATCTATGCTACTAGGCTAATTTCGATGTTTCGAATTCAGTGACGATGTTGAAATTAAAAAAAATAATTTTAATAAATTAACCCCTAAAATCTCCTTTTCACTATTTTCAAACGTAGGATCAAAATGAGATATAAAGGTCCCAAAACTGAACCAACCCCTCTACAAATCTAAATTTAATATTTCAGATTTGCTGGTACAATTTAAATTATTATTCGGCGCTCGAATCATCAAATGTTGATTGAAGTCAACTATATGACTTTTGAAGCCTCTAAAACTCACAAACTCACCCAAATCATTTTTATTGCATCAGGGACTATGCCAACCATCATCAAATCCCAAAATCAATATTTGGAAACTATCAAAGAGGGTAAAATAGTCAAAACACCTAAAACTAAAAACTCACAAATTTGGGTTATTACAACTCTGCCCTTTGAGGACTTTTCATTGAAGCATTTATAATTGAATTATAACATAGAGTCAACAAACATAGCTAACAATTAGTTTTCAATGTTACAAATGAATTATCTTGTGAACTTTGAGTTTATATTTTTTTTGTGAAAATTTATTTCAAACGTAATTTTCAGTTGTCAATTATGCCTTACACTAATATTAGAAATCTAACATTAATCGCCTTTAATTCCATTTGGGGATCCATTTTTGTGCGTTATGGTGGAGCAAGTGAATCATAAATCACACACTGAAATTTTTAGATGGAAATTATTTAGTTGATAGGAAAACCTTGTTGGCTTGATGCATACAATTACTGCTTCATTTAAATAGCACATATTATACCAAATTTCTTTTGGGATATTTGTTCTCATGAGTCATAGTCAATTTAACTATATAATTGAAGGCACTCAATTTTTGCTAAATCAACCAGCATTATCAACATAATTTGTAGTTTGAAACTATGTTTTTAATTAGAGGTGGACGTTTGGTATTCGGTTCAATATTTTCAAAGATCGAGTTCGGTAATTGGTAATTGAAAGTAGAAATCAAATATCATATTTTAAAATTTCGATTCGATGATTCGATAATCAGTAAATTAAACTTTAATTCGATATAGTATTTGGTAATATAGTATTAAAGTGAAATTCACTATGATCATAAAGGTAAAACACGTTGAAAAAGAGGGAAAGGGGATTATTCTTTTGGCGCGGAGTAAATAGGGTCAATTAGATATTTCCCTATATTATATGATATAACTAGTGTTAATTTGTTAATTTTTTAATTGTAAATTGTACAAAGTAGAAGTGTCGGATTGGGCTTCTTTTGATAACAATGAAGGATTTATATCTATTATTGTTATTAAATCAGTTTATTGTTCCATTAGTTATATATTGTATGTTGGAAATTACAAAAAGAAAAATGTTGAAGTTTGTATATTTTGGCACATTATAAAACAATGCTTTCCCTTTTTTTTATTTGCGAAATTACTAATTAATGGTAGAGTTTAACTTATATAAATTATTGGTGTAATGAATGTAAGTGGATCTATAATTTAAGCTTTATGATTCAACCTTCTTAGTTCTTTGGAACCCCCATATATTTCTCTCTCTCTATCCATTTCTCTCTCTCTCTCTATCCATTTCTCTCTCTCTCTCTCTCTCTCTATATATATATATATATAAAATTCGTTATTCGGTAAATATTGACTACCAAATGGTAATAATATTTTTTACAAACTCAAATTCGAATGTCATAATTTTAAAATTTTATACCAAATACCGAATTACGAATATCAATTTTTTTTATTTGATTCGGTAAATCAATTTTTGGAATTTTATGCCCATCCCTACTCTTAGTTTAACTTTTCGAGTAAACAACCTTATAAAAAATAAATTGTAAGTTAATATATATATATATATATATATATATATTTTAAGTCATTTAATAATAAACAGTCCACATGGCCGATGAACACACTCATATTCACCCTTTTATATGTTCAAAAAATTTATGAAAATAATTCTTATTTTTATTGGTACAATGATAAACTTATCATTAGAATAAGCAACACAAAAAGTTTGCGAACAATTTTACACACCCTTCAAAAAAATTCAAACCACGCTTATTTGTGTGCGCACATACATTCCTTGGAGTTTCTTTAACTATAACTATGTGAAAAAAGTATACAAGGAAATAGAGAAATCTCAAATCAGTAAAAAAGGAATCCCACTATCTTCACCTTCTTCAATCTAATCTTTTTATTTATTAAATAAAATAATTAATGAAAGGAAGATTGTTACACTTTCAATCATCAACATCACTTTCAAAGCAAAGGATTTTCCTCCCTCAAATCAAATAAGTTATGTAATATTTAATGTTCTATAGGTCAGAGGATGAATATATATGTAAGAAATTATTCATTTAGTGCTTTTAAGGGGGCTTAGATGTTAGGAAAACAAAGCAAAAAAAATAAAAAAGATGTCAGGAAAACAAGAAAACTATGCTTAAACAAATAAATTTCAGAAAGACAGTTTTTTATACACCAAATGCCTCTTAGACCATACTCTATAAAGAATCACATATAGAAAAAAAACCAGAAAAGGCTGCAAATTTCTTTGGAACATACACAACTACCTATTCCACTGATGTGTAATACTGATAGGAGTAGACATTCAACTAGTTAGTAGAATACTACTGAGTCAGCTATGTAAGTTGTTAGAGGTTGTTAGAAAATGACTAGTGAGCGGAAATGAGCTGTCAAATAGAGTGTTCTAGAAGAAAGGTAGTTCGTAGATATTTTGTTGCCTATATAAGGCACAACAATCTGATTGTAATACATAAGTTTTGAAGCAGTTATAATTTTTATCTTTCTCCTCTTCTTAGCTCCATCAATGGAGTCTTAGCAAGTGTTTTCACACGGTATCAGAGCCATGAGTTCCACACAAAGTGTGTGTTTTCGATCACATTTCACTAAGTTCTCTGCACATTTTGGATCTCTATCTTCAACTCTTTTTCGCAATTTCGACCTATATTACAGCTTTATTCTATCAATCGTGGCACCGAAAATCTATCAAAGTGATCCACTTTTCATTGGTACATCTGAGAGCTCCAGTGCTGTACTTGTTTCAATCAAGTTAACTGGTTTAGAAAATTATAGTTTATGGAGTCGATTGATGCGTATTGCTCTCTTAGGAAAGAGGAAGTTTGGATTTATCACTGGTGCCTGCAACAAGGAATCATATAGAGAGATGCTTCATGAGCAGTGGGAAACATGTAATACAATTGTGCTTTCCTGGATTATGAACACTGTGAGTGAGAGTCTATTATCTGGCATTGTTTATGCCACGAATGCTTGTGCAGTTTTGGAGGATTTGAAGGAGAGGTATGACAATGTGAATTGTATGCATATATACCAGTTGTATCACGAAATTAATATGCACTCTCAAGGTACAGATTCAATCTCAGCCTATTTTACCAAATTAAAGAGTTTATGGAGTGAGTATGATGTACTAGTGCCAAATCCTAGTTGTGCTTGTCCTACATCTAGAGAGTACTCAGATCATATGTGTCAACTTAGACTTTTACAATTTTTAAGCGGCCTGAATGAGTCCTATGACCAAGCTAGAAGACAGATATTGCTCAAATGAGTGACTCCTACTCTCAACCAAGATTATGCTATGCTCATAGAGGATGAAATCCAATATTCAACATGTATGATGACTGTGAATGATAGATCAGAACCACTTGCTATGAAAGTGAATCAAAATTATGTTTTTGGACAAAGCAACTCTAACTATAGAGGCAGAAAGTGTGATTATTGCCATCTATTGGGTCATACCAAGGAAACTTGCTATAAGTTGGTAGGGTATCCAAATGACTGGAAGAACAGAAAGAAGCAAAGCTACAACTCTAATTTCAGATCACAGTATACTAGCAGTAACAACTTTGTAAACACTGATCACAGGTCTATTTCTCAGGCTTCAACTACGGTAGCTGGTCAAGTTGATGCTGATAGTTCTAGTCATGAAGTAACTCCCACACCAAAGGCCAAGCCTCACACATTCACTGAGAAAGAGTACACTCAGATTATAACTATGTTGAACAAAGACACAACAGATATGAAACAAGTCAATACGACATGCATTACTATTTGTTTCTTGTCCAAAGCATGTTTTGATAGTTGGATTGTAGACTCAGGTTCTACACATCATGTGTCTGCACATAGACACTTGTTCAAAGGAGGTACCATATTAGACTCCAAGCAGGTGGATAAGTTTCGCCTTCCAATAGGTGATGAAGCGACAATCTTACATACAGGAGAAGCTCACATTTTTGCAGATGATGTGATCAAAGATGTTCTACATGTTCCAGACTTCAAACTCAGCTTGCTGTCTGTTGCCAAGATAACCAAGGAACTTTCATGTTTTGTATCCTTTTATCCTGATTTTTGTATCTTTCAGGACCTCTTCAATGGTAAGGTGAAGGAGATTGGTAGACAAGAGGGTGGACTATATATTCTTAAAGGTGCTAGTCAGTCAAGATCAGAAGCCAGTAGATTTATTGTAGAAGTCTCCACTTCCAGTTGCATCTTATGGCACCAAAGACTTGGACACTCTGCTGCTCAGGTTCTCAAGTGTTTAGACATTATGAAGAATCCTAGTGATGTAAACATGTTGAATAAATGCTTTGTGTGTCCACTAGCTAAACAGACAAGATTGTCATTTCCTTTAAGTACTACTAGATACTCTACATGTTTTGAACTTGTACACATGGATTTGTGGGGTCCATATAAAACTTCTACTTTTGATAACAATTATTACTTCTTGACTATGGTAGATAACTATAGTAGATACACTTGGGTGCACCTGTTGCAGTTAAAGTCTGAGGCCATAGTGGCCATTAAGACATTTGTTTCCATGATTAAAACTCAGTTTGGCATAATGGTAAAAACCATTAGATCTGATAATGACACTGAATTTATCAACTCTCAAAGTAAGACATTATTCCAGTCCCTGGGCATACTACATCAGACCAGTTGTCCTCATACTCCTCAATAGAATGAAGTTGTGGAGAGAAAGCACAGACCCATATTAAACATAGCTAGAGCCCTCAAGTTTCAGTCTAACTTTCCCATTAAGTATTGGGGACTATGCGTAAAGGCTGCAGTGTATCTAATGAACAGGTTACCATCTTCTATTCTAAGTGGTAAGAGCCCATTTTAGTTGATGTTTTCCAAGGATCCCAAGGTGTCACATCTCAGGGTATTTGGATGCTTGTGCTATGTCACTATCCTCCCAAGAGGTGATAAGTTCACAGAAAGGTCCAAACCTGCAGTCTTAGTGGGATATTCAGAATCTCAGAAGGGGTATTTACTGCTGGATATCACCTCAAAGAAACTATTAGTTAGTAGAGATGTTGTGTTTCATGAAGATATATTTCCTTTTTCTTCCTCACCAGCTCAAAAAACACAATCTTCCTTATCTGGAGAAAATATTATTGACTTATTGATTCCCACAGATGAAGAAACATTTTATGAAACAAATACTAAGAGTGTCACTGAAGGAGCCCCAATTGAGGAGGATGACATTTCTGATGCTGAAGTTCCTGGTGCAGCTTCACCTGGCACCACTCATGAAGAAACATGTCAAGATAACTGTTCCCTGCCTCAACCCTCTTCCAGTAGAACTGCGAGAACAAGCAGACCACCAATGTGGATGCATGATTATGTTGATACTTCTATAAATCAGAGATGCAAACATCAATTAGCCAACAACTTGTCTTATAAGAATCTGAGTCCTACTTATCAGTGCTATTTATCCAAATTCTCCACTTTGATTGAGCCTCAGCATTATAAACAGGCTGTAAAAGATAAAAGGTGGGTGGAAGCTATGAAATCAGAGGTTCAAGCCTTGGAAGCTAACAACACATGGGTTATTGTTGATCTACCTAAAGGGAAGAATATTGTTGGTTCCAAGTGGATATACAAAATCAAATATCTTTCCAATGGTGAAGTGGAGAGGTTCAAAGCAAGGTTAGTGGCCAAAGGATATAGACAACAAAAAGGGTTGGACTATCTTGAAACCTTCTCACCAGTTGCTAAGATGATTACAGTCAGATATGTGATTGCACTAGCTGCATATAAAGATTGGAATCTTCATAAAATGGATGTGCATAATGCATTCCTCCAAGGGTATCTTGAGGAGGAAGTTTACATGGAAATGCCTGAGGGATTTAGAAAACAGGGGGAGCACAAGGTGTGTAAGTTGATCAAATCCTTGTATGGTCTTAAGCAAGCCTCCAGGCAGTGGAATGCTAAGATTACTCATGCCTTACTTGATGCTGGTTTTACTCAAAGTGCACATGATTATTCCCTATTCACCCTGCATCAAGGTAATGATGCTGTTATAATTCTTATTTATGTTGATGATTTACTAATCACTGGAAGTAGTTCCTCCTTGATCAATACTACCAAAATCAAGTTGCATCAGTAGTTTAAGATGAAAGACTTGGGGGATCTCAAGTATTTTTTGGGTATTGTAGTTTTAAGATCAACATCAGGGATTATTCTGAACCAATGGAAGTATATTCTAGAGTTGATTACTGAAACAGGTCTTAGTGGTGCTAAGCCTGTTATTACTCCCTTAGAGTCTAATGCCAGGCTCACCTCTATTGATTATGACCAAGAAACAGGTGCATAAGGTGATGAACTATTGTCTGATATTTTCTCTTACCAAAGACTTGTTGGGAAGCTTATGTATGCCACTATTACAAGGCCAGACATTAACTTTGTTGTCCAAAATCTCAGCCAATTCATGCAGCATCCCAAGAAGTCTCACTGGGAAACAGATACTAGGGTAGTCAGGTACCTAAAAAATTCTGTTGGCCAAGGTGTCTTGTTAAAGACTGAACCTGCTAATACTTTGACTTGCTGGTGTGACTCTGATTGGGTTGCTTGTCCAAACACTAGAAGATCAGTTACTGGTTATGCTATTCACTTTGGTGAATCACTCATATCATATAAGTCCAAGAAGTAGCACACTGTTTCCAGGAGTTCTGCTGAAGCTAAGTACAGAAGCATGGCTTCAGCAGTTGCAGAACTCACTTGGCTGGTTGGATTGTTTCAGGAACTTAAGGTCCCTATCAACCTCCCCATTTCAGTTTATAGTGACAGTAATTCAGCCATTCAACTGGCCAACAACCCTGTGTTCCATAAGAGAAGCAAACATATTGAGATTGACTGTCATTTCATTAGGGACAAAATCAAAGATGGATTGATTAAGGCTCTACATGTTCAGTCTAATGATCAACTTGCTGATTTGCTTACCAAGTGACTAAGTCTTGCTCAACATGCCCACTTACTTAGCAAGCTTGGTGTGCTAAATGTTCTGCACCCTGCAGCTTGAGGGGGAGTATTTTGGAACATACACGACTACCTGTTCCACTAATATGTAATACTGATAGGAGTAGACATTCAACTAGTTAGTAGCATACTACTGAGTCATCTATATAAGTTGTTAGAGGTTGTTAGACAATGATTAGTGAGTGGAAATGAGCTATCAAATAGAGTGTTCTAGAACAAAGGTAGTTATTAGATATTTTGTTGCCTATATAAGGCACAACAATCTGATTGTAACACATAAGTTTTGAAGCAGTTATAATTTTTTATCTTTCTCCTCTTCTTAGCTCCATCAATGGAGTCTTAGCAAGTGTTTTCACACAAATTCCTATATTCATATACTAGTCTAAACTCCAAAGCTTCATTTCAAAAAGAAGAATGTTTTATCGTTATTTTTTCGAATCCACACCAACCATTTCAATTTTCAATTAGTAGTGCTAATTGAGTGAGAAGTTTAAGAGATAGAAATAAAATGAAGTTTAAATAAAACTCTTAGTAGTTAAGGCTCGTGCATACTCTTCCCTTCATCTTTACTTGTCTATATTTAATTTGACTCACTTCTTTAAAAATAACAAATAAAAGAGTTACTTTGCTATATAACCCCTATTAATTATAAACTGAGTGTTTGAAGAAAAAATATTTAATAACAAGGATAAAATAGTCACAAAGTGGTAAATTATCTCTAGGTTTTTCAAATTGGATAAATTAGATAACTATTCATAGTATACTCAACAATTAAAAATGTTTTTCATTCATTCTCTTTTAAGGGATTTTAAGAGTTTGATACATTCATTAAGAAAGCCGTCTCATGACACTAATTAAGTGATTTGTTTTATGGAAAAGGGTCAAAACTATCCATCAACTATCTGAAATGGAGAAAAAATATCCTCCATTAATTTTTTGGCTCAAAAATACCCTTTCATTTATTTTTTGGCTCAAAAATACTCCTCATCTTAACAGAGTTCCACCAAGCACACCCCGTGAAAAAATATTACCACATGGCCAATCCAAGTCAGCATCTCATTTATGAAAAAGATTCAAAACTACCCTTGAACTGTTCAAAATGGAGCAAAAATATCCACAAATTATGTTTTGGCTAAAAATTGCACTCCATTTATTTTTTGGCTAAAAAATATCCCTTGGTTTGTTATTTGGATCACAAATACACCTCACTTTAATGGAGTTTCACCAAGCACACCACACGAAAAAAAGTTATCACATGACTAGTTCATGTCAATATCTTGTTTAATATCCAGCCGAACCACTTAACCATCCAACTTACACATCCCATTTAATACCCGTACTTGACCCATCTTCAAAACATGCAACCTATCTTCATAAGAAAAGGATAAAGATAGATCCACCCCTCATTTCACTTGAACTCTCTCAAAAAAATCGATGTAGACTAGGAATTTTGAGAGAAATGAAAGCCCTAAGTACATGGGTTGAAACTCGACCCGTCTTTATCATGTCAAAGAATATGGGAGAATTCAATCCATGTACTAAGGGCTTTCATTTTCATCAAAGTTCCTAGTCTGCATCGAATTTTTAGGGAGAATTTAAGTGAAGACGCGTCGTATTTTTTTAAGACGGGTCCAGTAGAGATATTAGATGGGATGTTAAGTTGGATAGTTAAGTGTGACGACTGTGTATTAAGTGGAATGTTGATGTGACCCGACCATGTGGTAATTTTTTTCACATTTGTGTGCTATGTGGCACTCCATTAATTTAGGGGTATATATGAGCCAAAAAACAAATAGAGAGATATTTTTTCTCCATTTTGAATAGTTCAGTGGTGGTTTTATTCTTTTTCACAAATGAAATACTGACGTGGACTGAACATATGGTATTTTTCATGTGGTGTTCTTGGTGGAACTCTGTTAAAGTACGGAATATTTTGAGCCAAAAAACTAACAGGGGATATTTTTTAGCCAAAAAATAAACTGAGGGATATTTTTTAGCCAAAAAATATATGGACGATATTTTTGGTCCATTTCGAACAGTTCAGGAATAGTTTTGGCCATTTTCTGTTAATTTTACAAAGAGACTCTTAATAGATCCGTAAAAAATGTAAAGAAGGTTTAAATTAATTTTAGAATTTTTTTCAACATAAATTAATAAGGATAATTTTGAACAAAAGAGATTAATACTTTTTGGCTTCATATATTACTTATTTTAGAACAAGTTTAAGAGGTTAGAAAATTGCTTTAAAAGAAATGGGAAGAGTAGTTTCTCTAAGGATTTCAAAAATTATATTTATTTTTTCAATTTATGTGAAATATGTTTTAAAGAAATGTCAATCTTTTATAATTAGAAATAATTTAACTTTAAAAATTTCTTTTGTCCTTAATAAAATGATTTATGATCACATAAATATCTAAAATTTACTTTACAACGTTAATTTTAAAAAAAGGTACAAATATACCCCTATTATTAATGATTTGATACATATATACCCGTCTTACTAACGACGTGTCACGTGTTAAAATCTTAATTACCCAAACCTAATAAATTCAACTCGATCTGATCTGAATTGAGGCTTCTATGAACAGATACATCTCTCTCACTGAGAAGGCTCTGAAGGTTTCAACTGAGGAAGTAGCTAAATAAAAATGGAGCAGAAATAAGATTTTAAAACAACAACACCTAAAATTGGACTCAAAAATAATTTTAGAACTTTTTATCAAACAACAACAAATTAAGATAAGAAAACAATTAAATGAAGGGTGTAGATGAAGAAGAGATGCTCATAAATCTCTACTCGATTATCTATCAGTTTTTTTTCTCAAAATTATCAGTTAACCATGTGAAAAATAAACATGATACTGAGATATAAGAAGTTTATAATGTCCTTCCAATGAAGTAAGACTGTTGAATAGGTGAAACACCCCCGATTTTGGTCCTTGAAAATTTCTTGGCCTATGAGCTTACTTCCCAGACAACGACTCTCCATACGAGTCGTAGGGTGTCATTATAGGTCGTAGGACATCAATCGTATCCAGACTAGTATGCTAGCCTAAAGTTTCTATTGTGACTATGAATAGGGGGTTACAAGTTGTAAAGACTCGATACAAGTCATATAGTTCCAATCTGTAGCCTGACCAACAAGATTTCCTAAGTTGCTGCCTTGATCATGATTAGACTCAATGAGTCGTAATGACTCAATACGAGTCGTAAGACACCAATAGTAAGGTGACCAGTGTATACCCAAAAGTTTCAGTCTTGATTATGACTCAGATAGTACGAGTCGTAAGGTCACTTGATGAGTCGTATGGTGACCCGTAGTCACTAACGATAATTTTTTTATCTTTTAATTAAGGGCACTTTGACATTTTCCTCTTTACCCATTTAGACCCCACATACATAAAACATCTTAGGGCCATTATTTCCAATTTTTATCAATCACAAACATTCTCTCAAACTCTCGTAAATACCTAAGGTAAGAACAAGCTAGGATTTCTCAAAGTTGGTCATCTAAGGGCTCAAGGGTTGATTTCTCTCCATAATTCTCTGTACTTTCGGGCATGTTACTCATTCTCAAATCCTATTTTGTAAAAAGCATATGTTTTAAATGGTTTAATTGTACGTATTTGAATATAGGTTTTGACATGGGTTGAGGGTTTTGGAATGATTGATCCTTATATTATTTTTCCATGTTTTTTATGAGTTGTTCATGCTTTGAATTGAATGTTTTTGAACTAATAAGGTGCATGGGTGTGGTAATCAGAATGGGAGTCGATCTAATCCCTAAAATTGATATTTTGAACTTGGAAATTAGTTTTGAATAATTGTGTTCCCTCAACCCACTTATGTAAATGGCTTTTAACTGTGGATTTGTCACTTGGTTTGATTTACTCACATATACTATTGGATTGCAAAAATGGTTAAATAATAAACATAAATTTTGAAAGCCCTGTTAGCTATGTTTGGATTTAACGAACAAAGAGAGTTGAGGCATTCCCCAAGTTAATGGAATTGTAATGGCCTAATTATGAACTTGCAAGCTAACTGGTATGATGATATTGTAGTGTGACTTAATGTATGATTCCTTAGTTAATGAATGGTTTATGTGAAAATTGCTTTTAATTGGACTTAATGGGGGTTATGTAGCTAAGCCGTGAAGGTGTGGTTTTGAATGACTTATAATGGGAACTCACGTTTCCGATATGAGGGTTGGTCTAGATAACCATTTGTATGGTTCACACTATTGATATATTTTTATCTAGGATTGATGTAGGATCGGAGAATACCCTTATATTCCTTGATACCTCTGGTTTGTGTAGCTAACACAGACTAGGGCTCTTTCAATAGGAGGAGCTAAATCCATATAGCCCGTGGGTGCCTGTTTATGACGGTGATCTACATAGTCCAGGATAATATTTTACTATCATGCAAAACCTTGTTCCCTAACCTAATGTATACTATATATACATGTATGCATGAATGTGAACATGTACAGTAAATTTGAAATTGAACTTTTGATTGACACTACTTTATTCTTATCCTGAGTTACATGCTAGTGATCACCCCACTAATCATCTTCGGACGTTATAGACCCATACGATGCAGGGTCCGAAGGCACTAGTACTTTTTCTACACAGTGATTGGTGATCTTAGAGTCGGTCATTTGCGGTGAGCTTCCATTCTCTGGAAGACTTGATCATTCCATCAATTTTGCTTCTATAAATTAGAATTGAAGACTTCACATTTACATTATAATTGTCATTGTCATTGCCATTGTCATTGTCAGGGCCGGGGGCATGCTCCGACATAGGTTGTTTTCTTGTATAGAGTCTTTGTGGATTACTGTGTACTGGTATTAATAATTGACATTCTCATACTTAGAGCTACTTTTCTTGTTATATGTTTGAAATTCATTCACTAACTAGTATATTATGTTCTATTTGACTTGGCAAAGGGTATGGTCACTGGTACTTGGTGGACTTGAGATACCCGTCACATCTAGACCTTGGTTTGGGTCGTGAAAAAGTTGGTATCAGAGCCTAGGTTCATCATTAATTGGGTGTCCACAAAGTTGTGTCAAGTATAGTCTCTTTCATGGATGTGTAGAATGCCACACTTATGAAGGAGAGGCTACGAGAAATTTAGGAATGTTTCCTTTTGTTGTTGTTTTAATTTCAAGTTGTCGAGTATAGGGTGTTCAAATCTCCTCTAATTCATATTTTTTTGAATTTTAGATCATTCCGCCTCAAGTATCTGATGCTCATAGAACCTTTTCTGTCCTTTTTGGGGATAATATGAATGGAGCTCGTCCTACTTATGGAGTTCAAAATTAATTTAGGGATCGAGCTCCTAATTGTATTACCCTACAGGAGTTCCATCCATCCCTACCAGTCCTCCTTGAGATCCTCATACGAATGATGATCAGGCCCCACTACCATAAAGACATATTTTTAATATTGGGTTTCATCAATCTATTTATTTATTGACCTAGTTCGTGACATCTCAATCACATCAGTCGAGTCCTTCTAGTACTACTGTGAGTTCTTTTGAGGTTAATTGAGTCGGACAATTTATGAGGCTAAATCCTCTGCCTTTATTATCTCTAAGATTGTGGAGGATCCTCACGTGTTCATAGATGAGATGGAGAAAATATTCAGGGTTATGCATGCTTCTGACTCTGAAGGGGTAGAATTTATCACCTATCAGTTAAAGGATGTGGCATATCAATAATATGAGGAGTGGGATCAGTCTAGGGGTGATGATGTGGAGTTGGCACTATAGAATGAGTTTTCGGGTGCCTTCTTAGATCATTTTCTTCCTCAGGAGTTAAGGGAGGCCAAAGTTAAGGAGTTTGTAAATCTAAAATAGGGTAGGATGTTTGTGAAAGAGTATGCCCTAAAATTTCATCAGTTATCCCGTTTTACTCCTGAGCTAGTGTCAAGCATGAGGGCTAAGATAAGGAAGTTTGCTTTGGGTATGTCTCTGTACTTTGTGCTAGAGTGCAAGGCCGCCTTGTTTAATAGTGACAAGGATATCTCTAAGCTTGGGGTGTATATGCAGCAGATTGAAGATGAAAAGAAGAAATAAGTCAAAATAGAGGAAAGGCAAGGTAAGAGGTCCATGTATTCTCAGTAAGGTAGATTCCAACAGAATACTAGAAGAGATGGAAGGTAGTGGTCTAAGAAGAAATGGGGAAATTCTGGTTCTTATTCTACAGCTAGTGCTCCATATCCTAAGTCATCTGGTGATCGCCACTTTCAGATCAACAGTGGGTTTATGGCACAAGGTGCTCAATCTCAGGCTAGTGGGTCCTAGTCAACTTCGTCTTATCTTTCTTGCAAATTTTATGGCCAGTTGTATCATGTTTTTTATGATAAAGAAAGAAATAAGTGTTTCACATGTGTCCAACTTGTCCATATTTAGAAGAGTTGTCCCCCTGCAATATTGCTAATGGGGTTAATAAGGTCTCGGTCGTAGCTTTTTCAGCCTCTGCACCAAAGGGTGCTATTTTTGGCTCCGGCACTGGTCAAAATTATTTGTATGCTCTTACCACCCATCAAGGCTCTGAGGTATCTCCGATTGTTGTTACTAGTATGCTAAAGCTTTTTTCTTGTGATGCATATTATCTTCTTGATCCCAAGTCTACCCATTCTTATGTGACCCCTTATGTGGCTATTCATTTTGGTTTTGGTCCTGAGCGTATTCCTGATCCTTTTTATGTGTCTACCCTAGTGGGTGACTCTATTGTGGCTAGGAGAGTCTATAAGGGTTGTGTGGTATCTATGTGTGATGGGGAGACGTTGGTGGATTTAATAGAGTTGGAGATATTATATTTTAATATTTCTTAGGGATGGATTAGATCCATTCGTGCTATGTGTCTCTTGATTGTAGGACCCAAAGGGTCAGTTTTCAATTCCCAAATGAACCGGTGATTGAGTGGAGAGGAGTTCCTTAGTGCCTAAGGGAAGGTTTGTTTCTTATCTAAGAGCCCAAAAATTAATTTTCAGGGTATCTGTATCACTTGGTTTGGGTTGAAGATTCTAATGTTTAGGGTCCTTCTTTGCTATTTGTCCCTGTAGTTAATGAGTTTCCCAAAGTATTTTTTGATGATCTTTCTGGTGTCCCTTCGAATAGGAAAATTGATTTTAGGATTGATCTTCTTTTGGACACTCGTCCTATCTCTACCCCTCCTTATAAAATGGCTTCGACTGAGTTGAAAGAACTTAAGGAGTAGTATAAATATATTTTTGGTAAGGGTTTTATTCTCCCTAGTGTGTCTGCGTGGGTTGCTCTGGTGCTATTCGTCCATAAGAAGGACGGTTCCCTTCAAATGTGTATAGATTATCGCCATTTGAGTAAGATGAAAATGAAGAATAAGTATTTTCTTCCTAGGATTTATGACCTATTTGACCAGCTTCATGGTGCTAAGTACTTTTCTAAGATTGATCTTTCGTCGGGTTATCATCAGCTAAAGATTAGGGAAGTGGATGTCCCTAATACTTCTTTTCGTACCTAGTATGGCGATTATGAGTTCTTGGTCATGTATTTTGGTTGACTAATGACCCAGTGGCATTTATGGATCTTATGAACTGGGTTTTTTGTTAGTTTTTGGACTTATTTGTCATTGTGTTTATTGATGACATCCAAGTATATTTTAAGAGTGAGTCAGATCATGTCGATCACCTCTGTAGAGTGTTGCAGACCCTTAAGGATCAATGTTTGTATGATAAGTTTTCAAAGTGTGAGTTCTAGTTGAATGTTATTACTTTTCTAGGTCATGTTATTTCTAGTGAATGGATCATGGTGGATCCACAAAAAGTTGTGGTGGTTAAGAAGTGGCCTATATCCATGACTCCAACCGACATTCGGAGCTTTTTGGGCTTGGCCGAATATTATAAGAGGTTTGTGGAGAGTTTCTCTTCGATTGCTACTCCGTTGACTATATTGACTCAAAAAAAAGTTAAAGTTTCTATGGTCTAATGCTTGTAAGGGTAGTTTTGAGATGTTAAAGAATAAGTTGACTTTTTCTCCTATTTTAACCCTACCCGAGGGTATTGATGGATTTATTATTTATTGTGATGTGTGTCATGTGGGATTGGGTTATGTATTGATGCAGTGGGGCAAGGTTGTGGAATATGCTTCTAGGCGGCTGAAGGTGCATGAGAAGAACTATCCGACTCATAATTTGGAGATGTTGGCGGTGGTCTTTTCTTTAAAGATTTGGCGCCATTACCTGTATGGGCTCCATGTTGATATCTTCTCAGACCACAAGAGCTTACAGTACGTGTTCACCTAGAAGGATTTGAATCTCAGGCAAAAAAGATGGCTTGAGTTGCTCAAGGACTAGGATATGAGTCTCTATTATCATCTAGGTAAAGCTAATGTGGTTGTTGATGCTTTTAACAGGTTATCTATGGGGAGCTTGTCTCATGTTGATGAGGAAAATCAAGGGTTGGTAAAGGATATTCACCATTTGGCTAATTTTGTAGTTCATCTTTTGGACTCTGAGGATGGTGGTGTGATTATTCAAGAGGTGGAAAAGTCCTCTCTGGGTATCGAGGTGAAGAAGAACCAAGTTTCAGATCCTATTCTGATAGTATCAAGGATAGTGTGGGTCACCAGAAGTTAATTGCTTTTAAAATTAGTGGTTATGTTATCTTGAGGTACCAAGATAGATTGTATGTTCTCGATATTGATGGGCTATGAGAGAGGATCTTAGCTGAGTCTCATGAATCAAGGTCCACTGTTCATCCTAATTTGACTAAGATGTACCATGACTTGAAGAAGATCTATTTATGGAATAACATAAAGCGAGATGTGGAAAATTTTATGGCTAAGTGCATGGTGTGTCAGCAAGGGAATGTGGAGCACTTGAGGCCTGGTGGTTGGTTTAAGAAATTAAGTTGCCTGTATGGAAGTGGGAAGTGATTAATATGGATTTCTTTATAGGTCATCCGTGATCTTGAAATTAGTTTGATTCGATTTGATTCATTGTCGATAGGATGACTAAGTCCACTTACTTCTTCCTAGTGATGACTACTTATTCGGTAGAGTATTATGCTTAGCTTTACATTCACAAAATCTTCAAGTTGCATGGTGCTCCAATTTCCATCATATCTGATAGAGGTACTCAGTTCTCGTCTCATTTTTAGAGTTCTTTTTTCAGAGAAGTTTGGAAACAAAGGTGAAACTTAGCACTGCTTTCTATCCTCAAGCAGAAGGACAAGCAAAAAGGACCATTCAGACATTGGAGGATATACTAAGGTCCAGTGTGAAAGACTTTGGTGGTAGTTGGGTTGATCATTTACCTTTCATAGAGTTTGCGTATAATAATAGTTTTCACTTAGTATTGGGATGCCTCCTTTCGAAGCCCTTTATGGTAGGAGGTGTAGATCTCCTATTGAGTGGTTTGAGGTTGGTGAGAATAAGTTATTCAGTCCTGACTTGGTTCACCAAGCCATGAAAAAGGTAAAGGTGATTCGGGATAGACTTAAGGCCTTCCAAAGTTTCCAAAAGTCTTATGCGGATGTGAGGAATATGGATTTGGGTTCAATGTGGATGATTTAGTGTTCTTTAAGGTAACTCTCATAAAGGAAGTGATGTGGTTTGGAAAGAAAGGGAAGCTCAGTCCTTGGTATGTTGGTCCCTTTTGTGGTTTGAGGCAAGTGAGCCATGTGGCTTATGAGTTAGAGTTGCCATCTAGGTTGGGTTCTATTCATATGATCTTCCATGTTTCAATGTTAATGAAGTGTGTGGGTGATCCTTCCTTGATTGTGTAACGGCCCAAGTCTATACCCCAGATGCTACACGATGCTCATAATCCTGAAGGACCACAAGCTAACCCATGACGGGTACCTGCTGTAATAACTGAGTAATAATATGTTATAATGCAGAATAATGGGTTGAAATACCATAAGGTTCAAATAACTGAAACAAAACTGAGATAAGGTATCTAAATACGAAAACTGAACAACTGTCTGAACATTTAGTCTGAAAAAGCCTATAGCTGAACAGTCTGAACTATGGAGTTGATGGGACAATCCCAAAACTAACTTCATCAACTGAAATGTTGAATGTAATGAGATAATGAAATAAAAGAATATCCTTGAATGATGAGGACTCACTGCTAGTCTACTGCTGCTGGCTGAATCTGAATCTACCTACGCGTGATCGGGAACCCGAGCGTCCGAACCTATGGTATAAAACACTATAGCGCAAGAGAAAAGTATGTGTCAGTACGTGTGAATGTACTGATATGAAAAGTGAGGTAGGCTGAATGCAAGGGTTCACATGCATGAACTATAAATGACTGAATAACATGAACATGACTGAGTGAGAAATACTTGCATGAATACAGGAACTGTAACTGAAGTCATAATAATACTCAATACTGAGTTTACTAGTAACGTGGATTACTGATAACTGATAGACTATTACTGAGTGACTGTTTCTGACAGTTCTGACTCTGATGGAACTAGCTGAGTTGTGTACTGAGCTGAATGAATGTATCTGGCAATCCTGAAATCTGTAGAACTATCTGAGTTCTTTATTGATGACTGAGACTAAGACTGTGGGAAGTAATCATCTAACCAACATGCCCCTTTTAAGATGATTTAGGGTCCAACCTGTAACCCTAGTTGGAAGAGTGTCAATACCATGCCACGGGTAAGGATAAGTTGAGAGTTACCTTCATCTGTCAGGTACTCTAATGAGAATGGTGAGTCTCTTAGCTAATAGGTTAAGCTACCTCATTAACCATCATCTTGTAGGTTTAATGTCTCAAGCTACGCTAGCTACGTAGTTCTGGAACATAAGGACTGCTTCTAAGGATCACACCCTCTACTGGCAGGTGAGCCCTCATCCTTAGGTTCACTTGATGCTGAATCCTACTCCCAACTGAATAGACACTGAACTGAGTATACTGGACAGAACTGGACTGAGTTTACTGAGTTTCGTTGACTGATGGAATACTACTGAATTTTGTTGACTGACTGAGTTTAATGAGGCCTAAACTAAATACTACTGAGTTTTTCCTGAATTCTGAGACTGGCTAAGAATACTACTGATCGTGACATGACTGAGATGGATTCTGTAACTGACACTGGCTCTAGGTACACAACTAATTTGTCGGCTATTAAATACCCCCAGGACTCGATAGCATAAAGATAATAAGACATGAAAATTCTTGAATACTTGACAATAGTCAACAACTCACAATACAATTTATAAGGCATTTCATCAAACACTTGAAAGTCATGAACTTGCACATAAATAGGAATGCATGCTAACATGTCATAATTTCATTAAACTAATCCCATGAACATTCCATCAAACACTTACAAGGCATAGATTTATACTTGGGCATGAACAACAATGCTAATACATCATGACTACCATATTAATTCATAATTCAGGGGTTCCTACCTAAAAGAATCAAAATTCAACTTACATGCCACCATAATATCAAGAAATACATTACAAATTTCAACTTGAAATGCATACCACAGTATCAACATGATTACATTCAAACCCACAACATGAACATCACAACTTATGCTTTGAAAAGAAGTTTCTTGAACTCCAAGGGTGGAAGGAACCTTTGGATGAACACTTTACATACCTTATTGCTTGAATTTGGAAACATTGATGGTGAATTCTCTTGGATTTGATTCTTTGATTGATAGCCCTAGTGTTTTGTTCTTGAGGATTTTATGAATAATGATTGTATTATGCCTCTAAAAGGTCTAAAATTCATGTTATGGGGCCTGAAGGGCGTGGGAAAAAAACCCAATTACCCCTTGAGATGCAACTTTTAAATGACTGAAAAACTGGGTTACCGATGCGCAGGTCGATGCGGTGCATCGATGGCATCATCGTGATATCCAATGCATCACGCTGAGTTAGCATCGACTCACTGGAATTTGATGATGGTAGCTGGAAAAAATATTAACCAACGCGATAGTTGATGAGATGCGTCAAGATCCCGTTGGTTCACTATTTTGAGATTCCAAAGAAGCTTCAAATGAAGTTTGAAAAATCCAAAACTTGTCTGGGTTCACCTATTGACCTTCCTGATCATGAATTAACTCAAATATAGATATTTAACGTACATTAAAGTCGTGAAGTAAAAGCGCCAACTTTTGAAGGCTAAAAATTATAACTAAGTCGAAATACTTAGCTAAATATTCTAAGTCTGGGACCCCTTGACAAGCTTAAAGGATTGAATTAAGCTAGAAATTTTGCGGGGTCTTACAATATATCCCCCTTGGGAACATTCATCCTCAAATAGGACAGACTAAACTGAGAGTACTAGTAGGCTGAATCAACTAACTGGACATGGACATCTGGAACATGACTATAGGACTGATTTTACTGATTTACTGAATTACCACACTGAACATGTATATCTGATGCATGAGTACATAACTAAGCTGATTCATGAGTACATGACTGGGATATTTGATAAGATGAGTTTCTCATACTGAACATGCATATCTGATGTATGGATACATGATTGAACTGACTCATGAACATATGACTGAGCATGCAATGGTATTTGATACCAAGTTTGTAACTGTAATCTGAACATGAAACTAAATAAGCTTAGGAAAACTATTACCTTGGGCTGATTCTGAGTTTACGGAGAATAGGTGAGGATACTTGGTCCACATGTCTGCTTCTTCTTCCCAAGTAGCTCCCTCAATGGACTGATTTAGCTAAAGAACTTTGACTAGAGGGACTTCTTTGTTCCTTAATCTGTGAATCTGATAGTCAAGGATTTTGACTGGAATCTCTTCGAAGGAGAGGTTGTTCTGAATATCTATGCCTTCTATAGGGACTACAACTACTGGGTCACCTTTGCACTACTTTATCAAGGAGACATGAAACACTGGATGGACTGACGCTACATCTGAAGGCAATTTGAGCTCATAAGCTACTTTGCTGAAACGACTGAGAACTTTGAAGGGACCGACATATCGGGGATCGAGCTTTCCCTTATTCTCAAACCTCTTCTCTTTCTTCAAGGGAGAGATTTTCAAATACACATAATCACCAATCTCGAACTCAAGATCCTTTCTGCGCACATCTACGTACGATTTCTATCGGCTCTGAGCGGTCTTAAGCCTTCCGCTGATCAACTGAACTTTTTCTAAGGTATCGAATAATAGGTCAAGACCTACAACAGCGACCTCTCCCACTTTGAACCAAGCGATTAGAGATATGAATCTCCTACCATAGAAGGATTCAAGCAGAGCCATCTGAATGCTGGAATGATAGTTGTTATTGTATGCGAACTCAATCAAAGAAAAGTGATCGTCCCAACTACCTTTAAAATATATCACACACACTCGTAGCATATTTTCCAAAGTTTGAATGGTCCTTTTTTCTTGACCATCTGTCTGAGGATGAAAGGCTGTACTTAGATGAGCTCGGGTACCAAGACCCTTTTGGAATATTTTCCAGAAATGAGAGGTAAATTTGGTACCTCTATCTGAGATAAAAGACAATGGAACACCGTGAAATCTAACCGACTCCCTGATATAGAGTTTGGTATAATGCTAAGTTGAATAGGAGGAATGAAATATAAGGAAATGAGCTGATTTGGTCATCCTATCGACAATGACCCAAACTGAATTATGCTGACGAAGAGTACAAGGCAAACCCTTCACAAAGGCCATATTCACTTCTTCCCATTTCCAGGTGGGGATACCGAACTCTTGGATAGACCCACTAGGCTTTTAATGCTCAATCTTAACCTGTTGATATATTGAGCACTTAGCCATAAACTCTGCAATGTCTCTTTTCATCCCACTTTACCAATAGATCTCTCACAAATTGCGGAACATCTTGGTGGCCCCAGGATGAATAGAGTAGCGCGCACCATGCGCTTCTGCAAGAATTTGCTGCCTCAAGTCATCTATGCCTGGCACATACATATGACCCTGACAACGCAATACACCATATCCACCTTGGGAGAAAACCTCCACCTTTTGATCTCTGACTGACTTTTTCAACTTGACTAAACTGGGATTTCTATCTTGTTTTTCCTTTACTTTACAAACTAGAGATGATTCTGAACTGTTCTGAACCCACACATTACCTTCTCCTGAATCGACTAAGCAAACACCTAGTCGGGCAAGCTGATGAACTTCTTGAACTAACTTCTTCTTACTGTCCTCAACATGAGCAACACTACCCATAGACAGTCTACTGAGAGCATCAGCCACTACATTGGCCTTGCCCGAGTGATAAAGAACACTCATGTCATAGTCTTTCAACAACTCCAACCACCTTCTCTGACGGAGGTTTAAGTCTTTCTGAGAAAACACATACTGAAGGCTTTTGTGATCTGCGAACACATCTACATGCACCCCATACAAGTAGTGCCTCCAAATATTTAAGGCAAACACTACTGCTACTAACTCGAGATCATGAATCAGATAATTCTTCTCATAGGGCTTAAGCTGTCTGGAGGTGTAGGCTATGACCTTATCATGCTGCATAAGGACACAACCCAAACCTACTCTGTGTGTATCACAGTATACCACAAACCTATTCGAACTATCTGGAAGAGTCAAAATAGGAGCTGAGGTGAGTCGAGTCTTCAACTCTTGAAAAATCTTCTCGCATGAATCTGACCACTAAAATTTAAATTTCTTCTGAGTCAATATGGACATAGGGGATGAAATAGAAAAAAATACCTCAACAAACCACCTGTAATAGCCATCCAAACCCAAGAAACTCTTGATATCTAATAGAGAAATGGGTCTGGGCCAGTTTCTCACCACTTCAGTCTTTTGGGGATCAAACCTAATGCCATCACCGGACACGATATGACCAAGGAATTCTACTAACCTTATCCAAAATTCACACTTACTAAATATGGAAAACAACTAATGATTTCTGAGAGTCTGCAATATTATTCTGAGATGGTCTGCATGATCATGCTCAGTACGAGAGCAAACAAGAACGTCATCTATGAAAAGGATACTTGTTCTTGACTGTGACCTTATTAAGCTGATGGTAGTCTATGCACATTCTGAGAGAACCATTTTTCTTATACATGAATAAAATTGGTGTACCCCACGGGGACACACTGGGTCTGATGAATCCCTTGTGTAAGAGATCCTTTAACTGTTCTTTTAATTTTTTGAGTTCTGTAGGTTCCATTTTGTATGGCGGAATAGATATGGGTTGAGTGTCCGGAAGAAGGTCTATTCCTAAGTCAATTTCCCTTTCAGGAGAAACTCCAGGAAGATCTTCTGGAAGCATATCTGAATATTCATTCACTACTGGAACTGACTCAAGACAGGGAGTTTCTAAACTAGAGTCTCTTACTCACACAAGATGATAGACGCATCCCTTAGATATTATTTTTCTTACCCTTAGGTAGGAAACAAGCTGACCCTTGAAGACTGAAGTACTACCTCTCCACTCTAGGACAGGTTTATTTGGAAACTAAAATTGGACAATTCTGTTTCTATAATCGACTGAGGTGTAGAAGGAATGAAGCCATTCCATATCGAGAATGACATCAAAATTGGTCATCTCTAATTCGACTAAGTCTGCTGAAGTTACTTTTTGAGATATCATAATCAGAAAGTTCCTGTATACCCACTGGGTTATGATAGATTTACCCAATAGGGTAGAGAATGGGAAAGGCTCTGCTAGAATTTCGGGACTAACTCCAAAATCAACTGCTATATAAGGAGTAACAAAAGTTAAGGAAGCTCCTGGATCTAGCAAAGCATAAATATGTATATGAAAGATCTATAACATACCAGTGACCACATCAGGAGAATGTTCATGATCCTATCAGGAATGAAAAACATAAAGTCTATTTAGGCGCTGCCCACTGGCGGCACTGGATGTGGCACCCTGCTGATTCGAGCGATCGGACTGAGCTGGAGGACGATTACGCTGACCCTGAAAACTTGACTGAGGACAATCTCTGACTCTATGGCCTAGCTTGCCATATTTGAAACATATATCACTAACAACCCTGTAGATACCCTGATGGTTCTTGCCACAATTCTGATAAAGAGGATTGGTTCGGGCACTGCTTACACTGCTCTGAGGTTTAGGGCCTGATGCCCTATCTATATTGTCATTACTGAATTTTGGAACCAAAAAAACTGGCTAAGGATGGAGCTGGAATTGAAGATTTTGAGCAGAA
The DNA here is from genome assembly GCA_030864215.1 of Capsicum pubescens. Taxonomy (NCBI): domain Eukaryota; kingdom Viridiplantae; phylum Streptophyta; class Magnoliopsida; order Solanales; family Solanaceae; genus Capsicum; species Capsicum pubescens. The sequence continues at coordinate 101,508,155 of CM061545.1, forward strand.
CTGAGAATGGTTCCCACCCTCTGACTTAGGTTGAGCAAAGTAGAAGCTACCCATTCTAGCTCTCTTATACTACTTTTCTCTCTCCTTATTCTTTTGCTCCTCTATCTACTGAGCATGGATTATCATCCTAGCCAAGTCTATCTTACTGATCAACATTATGGTCTTTCACTCTTTGACCACACTATCATTCACTCTAGATACAAACTTGCTCATTCGAGATCTTCTATCTATCACCACATGAGAGCATATCTAGCTAATTGAGTAAACTTGAGAGAATATTCTTTCACTGTCATATTGCCCTACTTTAGATTAATAAACTCTAACACCTTAGATTCTCTTCACTCTAGGGGAAAGAATTTATCTAGAAAAGCAGTGGCAAACTCCTCCCACTCTATGGTCCCTGCATCTACTACCCTTTCTTCTTTTCACTATTTGAACTAAGTATGAGCCACATCCTACAACTGATATGTAGCTAACTCAGCATTCTCACTAGCTGTCATCCCCATAATATCTATAACCTTATGCACCTGATCAAGGAATTCCTGAGGGTTCTCATCTGACATAGACCCTGTGAAAGATGAAGGGTTCATTCGGGTGAAGTCCCAAATCCTGGATGCTACAGCATTGGCCCCAGAGTTTGCCGGAATGATAGCTAGATGTTCATTTTGAGCATCAACTGAATGATATAGGGTGGTGAAAGCTTCTCTAAACTCAGCGTGAGAGACATGCTCACCTAAAGGATTTGGCTAATCGGGCTGAGAGGCTGACTGATCTCCTGTTCCTCTTCCCTGAGTCCTCTTTGGAGGCATTTTCTGTAGATGGAAGAGAAACTTGAATTAAAAAGAGAGATTATCTGGAGCTCATGCTCACTCGTACGATATGAATACTGAAAGAAGGGAAACTATTCCTAAAATATCTCATAGTCTCCTATCCATAAGTGTGACGTGCTATACACCCAAGCACAAGATTCTAGTAGGTGTGGCTTTCAGACTTCCTAGGACACTGCTGAACATGGCTTTGATACCAAGTTTGTAATGCCCCGAGTGTGTACCCCGAAATCTACATGCTGCTCATAATCCCGAAGGACCATGATCTAACCCATGACTAGTACTTGTTGCAATAACTGAGTAATAATACGTTATAATGCAGAATAATGGGCTGAAATGCCATAAGCTTCAAACAACTGAAATAAAACTGAGATAAGGTATCTCAATATCAAAACTGAACAACTGTCTGAACATCTAGTCTGAAAAACCTCTAGCTGAACTATTTGAACTGTAGAGTTGATGGGACAATCCCCCAACTAACTCCATGTACAGAAATATTAAATGTAATGAGACAATGAAATAAAAGAATATCCTTGAATGATAAGGACTCACTGCTAGTCTACTGCTGCTGGCTGAATCTGAATCTACCTACGCGTGATCAGGAACCTGAGCATCCGAACCTATGGTATAAAACACCATAGCTCAAGAGAAAAGTATGTGTCAGTACGTAAAATTTGCTGGTATGCAAAGTGAGGTAGGATGAATGCAAGGGTTCACATGCATGAACTATAACTGACTGAATAACATGAACATAGATGAGTGAGAAATACATGCATGAATACATAAGCTATAACTGAAGTCATAATAATACTAAATACTGAGTTTACTGGTAATGTGGATTGCTGATAACTGATGTACTGATAACTGATATACTATTACTGAGTAACTATTTCTGACAGTCCTGAATCTGATAGAACTAGTTGAGTTATGTACTAAGATGAATGACTATATCAGACAGTCCTAAAATCTATAGAACTATCAGAGTTATTTACTGATGACTGAGGCTGAGACTATGGGAAATAATTATTTAACCGACATACCCCTTTTTAATTGATTTAGGGTCCAACCTTTAACCCTAGATGGAAGGGTGTCAATACCATGCCACGGGTTGGGACAAGATGAGAGTTACCCTCATCTATCAGGTACTCTAATGAGAATAGTGGACCCTTAACTGACAGGTTAATCTACCACATCAAACCTCATCTGGCAGGTTTGATGTCTCAACCTACGTAGTTCTGAAACACAAGGACTACTTCAAAAGAACACACCCTCTACTGGCAAGTGAGTCCTCAACCTTGGGTTCACTCGGTGTTGAATCCTACTCCCAACTAAATATACACTGAACTGAGTATACTGGACTGAACTGGGCTGAGTTTACTGTGTTCCATTGACTGATGGAATACTACTGAATTTTGTTGACTGACTGAGTTTGTTGAGGCCTGAACTAAATACTACTGAGTTTTTCCTAAATTCTGAGACTGGCTGAGAGTACTACTGATCATGACATGACAGAGATGGTTTCAATAGCTGACACTGACTCTAGGCACACGCTAATTTATCGGGTATTAAATACCCCCAGGACTCAATTGCATGAAGATAATAAGACATGATAATTCTTGAATACTTGACAATAGTCAACAACTCACAATACAATTTATAAGACATTTCATCAAGCACTTGAAAGTCGTGAACTTGCACATAAATAGTAATGTATGCTAACATGTCATAATTTCATTAAACTAATCTCATAAACATTCCATCAAACACTTACAAGACATAGCTTTATACTTAGGCATGAACAACAATACTAATACATCATGACTACCATATTAATTCATAATTCAGGGATTTCTACCAGAGAATCAAAATTCAACTTACATGCCACCATAATATCAAGAAATACATTAAACATTTCAACTTGAAATGCATACCACAACATCAACATGATTACATTCAAACCCACAACATAAACATCACAACTTATGTTTTTAAAATACATTTATTGAACTCCAAGGGTAGAAGGGACCCTTGGATGAACACTTTACATACCTTATTTCTTGAATTTGGAAAGATTAATGGTGAAATCTCTTGGATTTGATTCTTGGATTAATAGCCCTAGGATTTTGTTCTTGAGGATTTTATGAATAATGATTGTATTATGCCTTTAAAGAGGATAAACTTCGTGTTATGGGGAATGAAGGGAATGGAAAAAAGACCTAATTAACCCTTGAGATGCGACTTTTAAATGACTAAAAACTGGATTACCAACGCACAGATCAATGCACCGTATCTATGGCATTGATGCGATATCCAACGCATTGCACCAAGTTTGCATCGACTCACAGGAATTTGACACTGGTAGCTGGAAAAAATATTAACCAACGCGATATTCAATACGACGTGCCAAGATCGCGTTGGTTCACTATTTTGGGATTTGAAAGGAGCTTCAAACGAAGTCTGAAAAATCCAAAACTTGTCTGGTTTCACCTATTAACCTTCCCGATCATGAATTAACTCAAATATAAACATTTAAAGGACATTAAGATCATGAAGTAAAAGCGCCAACTTTCGAAGGCTAAAAATTCTAAATAAGTTGGAATACTTAGAAAAATATTCTAAGTTTGAGACCCCTTGACAAGCTTAAAGGACTGAATTAAGTTAGAAATTTTATGGGGTTTTATAGATTGTTCCTTTGGAGAGTGTTGGTGTTTAAGATTCCCTATACTATAAGGAAGTCCTGATGGAAAGTTTTGATAGGTAAGTCCGTCATTTAAGGACTAAGGATCTGGCTTTGGTTAAAGTGCTATAGATGAACCCTAAGGACAAAGAAGCTACTTGGGAAGCCAAAGAGGACATGAAGTCCAAATATCCATTCTTATTTCCCACTTTTGATAAACATGCTTGAGGTATAGGTATTCCTTAACATCTTTGTTTTTTATCCTTGTTAAAGGTAAGTGTGGTTGTGCTCTATGTTAAATTATGCTAATGGACGCCTTGACTCATCATTCGAGGAAAAATAATCCTAAGGGGAGGGGGAAGATGAAAGACCCTAGATTTTGGTCCTTGAAAATTTCTTGACCTATGAGCTTACTGCCCAGACAACGACTCTCCTTACAAGTCGTAGGGTGTTATTATGAGTCGTAGGGCCCCAATTGTAGCCAGAACGGCATGCTAGCCTAAAGTTTTTATTGTGACTATGACTAGGGAGTTATGAGTCATAAAGAATCTATACGAGTCGTATAGTCCCAAACTGTAGCCTGTCCAGTAAAAATTTCCTAAGTTGCTGCCTTGATCACGATCAGACTCAATGAGTCATAATGACTCAATACGAGCCGTAAGATACTAATCTATGGGTGACCAGTGTATACCCGAAAAATTTTGTCTTGATTATGACTCAGACCCTACGAGTCATAGGGTCACTTGTCGAGTCGTATGGTGAGTCGTAGTCACTACGATAATTTTTTTAGCTTTTAATTAAGGGAAATTTGGATATTTCCCTCTTTACCCACTTAGACCACACATACATAAAACACCTTGGGGCCATTATTTTCAACTTGTATCAATCACAAACACTCTTTGAAACTCTCTCAAATCCTTAAGGCAAGAACAAGCTAGGGTTTCTCAAAGTTGGTCATCTAAGCACAAAGTTTGATTTCTCTCCATAATTTTTTGTACTTTCAGTCATGTTACTCTTCCCTAAGTCTTATATTGTGAAAAGCATGTGTTTTAAATTGTTTAATTGTATTGGATTTGAATGTGTATTTTGACATAGGTTGAGGGTTTTGGAATGGTTAATCCTTGAATTGTTTTCCCATAGTTTGCATAAGTTGTTCATGATTTAAATTGAATATTTTTGAACTAATGGGGTGCATGGGTGTGGGAATTGAAATAAAGGTCGAGTTAATCCTCCAAACTGATGTTTTGAACTTGGAAATTGGTTTTGATTAATTGTGGTCCCCCAACCCAATTATGTAAATGGGTTTTAACTATGGATTTGTCACTTGGTTTGATTTACTCACCTATACTACTGCATTGTAGAAATGGTTAAACAATGAACGTGATTTTGAAAGCCTAGTCAGGTATGTTTAGATTTAATGATTAAAGAGGGTCGAGGTATTCCCCCAAGTTAATGGAATTGTAATGTCTTAATTATGAACATGCAATCTTAATGGTTTTATGATACTATGGTGGGAGTTAATGTATGATTCCTTAATTAATAGGTGTTATATAGCTAAGTCGAGAAGGTGTGGGTCTCGAATGACTTATACTGAAAACTCGCATTTGTCGATGTGAGGGTTGGTCTAGATGACCGTGTGCATGGTTCACACTATTGATATATTTTGTATCTAGGATTGGCGTAGGGTTGGGGCATTTCCTGTTCCTCCTTGATACCTCTGGTTCGTGTGGCTAACATACACTAGGGAACTTTCAGGAGGGATATCTTAACCCCTATAGACCATGGATGCCTGTTTATGACTGTTGTGCTACATAGTCCAAGATAATATTTTACTATCATTCTAAGCCTGGTTCCCTACCCCATCATCTATTATTTATATGTATGCATGAATATGAACATGCATAGTGAGTTTGAAAAGTAACTTTTGACTGACACTACTTTATCCTTATCCTGAGTTTTATGCTAGTGCTCACCCCACTAACTATTTCCAAATGTTGTATCCCCATGCGATTTAGGGTCCAAAGGCACTTCTACTTTTCCTACGTAGCGACAGGTGATCTCAAAGTCGATCATTTATGGTGAAGTGGTAATCTTTCATTCTCTGAAATACGTAATCATTCCATCAATTTTCCTTCCATAAATTAGAATTGAAGACTTTACATTTACATTTTCATTGTCAGGGTCCGGGGCATGTCCTAACGTAGGTTGTTTTCTAGTATAAAGGCTTTATGGATTACCGTGGACTGGGTATTGGTTGTTGACATTTTCAGACTTTGTGTTACTGTTTACTCTATCTTCTTATATGTTCGAAATCCATCCGCTGACTAGTGTATTATGTTCTTTTTTACTAGGCAAAGGGGGTGGTCTCTGATCCTCAGTGGACTTGAAATACCCGTCACGGCCAGGCCCTGGTTCGGGTCGTGACAATAGGAAAGAAAAACCATATCTACTTTATTCAGAACTTCTGATAATTTAAAATTAGGAGCCTGCAACTCTTAGCGGTACCACTGGCACCCTTCTATTTCTTCTTCTGGAGTTTCTTCAAGTAACACTCTAGTTCCTTACTCTTCTAGATGTAACCATCAGCACAACCCCACTAGCCATGTTATGCGTCAATTAGAATCTTCAATTCAAATATGGTCAGGTAGGGCTTATTAGGTCTGGGTAATGGGTTTTAAATTAGGTTGGATAAATTATTTGGGGGATACAATAAATATTTTTTAAAAAGGAAATCGGGCAGGATTTTGACACATGGTACTGACATGACCCAAACCAAGGCCTTGTCGCAATGGGCAAGCCCAACCAGGACCAGGAACTGCCCCTGTTACCCAACCCAACCACCAAACGCATATATTTAGTCGGATAAAGTCCGAACATATAACAAGATAGCATATCCACCATGTGGTGACTCTGGGATAAGTCTATATCCCTGACTAACCCAACCAAGTCCAACCACTCAATGACTAACCCAACCAAGTACAACTACCCAATGACCAACCAAACCAATGTCAAAACCCATAAAACAAAACCATTTATAATAATTCAAAAACAACAACAAACCCAGTGTGTTCCCACAAAGTGGGGTTTGGGGAGGGTAAGATGTACGCAGTCCATACCGCTACCTCCAAAGAAGTAGAGAGGTTGTTTCCGATAGACCCTCATCTCAAGATAAAGAATAGGAGTCAAGGAGATGGATTACATAACAGAAAATGCGTAAGGAATAATAAAAAGTAAATCAGAGCAATACGAAAATACGAGAGATACGACAACACGAAATAAGCAGATAACAACTGAGAAAATATGAAAGGGACACCCATATACAAGTAACACATACTCGCCTCCATAGACACCTATAGACACAGACCTAAGGTTACTAACCCGGCTACACAAGATCTCTCCTGGTGGCTTGCTAAAACCCATACCCTCCCGCTAGCCTTCTACCCTTATCCGCGACCTCACACCTTCTTATCTAGGGTCATGTCCTCAGTAGGCTGCAGCTACTCCATGTCATGTATGATCACCTCTCTCCAGTATTTCTTCGGCCTATCTCTACTCCTCCTGAATCCATCCAACGCTGGTCTCTCACACCTACGCACTGGGGCATCCGCGTCCCTCCTTATCACATGTCCAAACTATCTCAGCCTTTCTTCCCGCATTATGTCCTCCACTGATACCACTCCCATCTTTTCCCGAATAATCTCATTCCTAATCTTGTCCCCTCTAGTAAGCCCACACATCCAATGTAGCATTATTATTTCCACCACCCTCACTTTTTTGGATATGGAAGTGCTTGACTGGCCAACACTCTGCGCCATACAAAATGGCTGGACGGACTATCACTTTATAGAATTTGCCTTTAAGTTTAAGGGGCACTTTCTTATCACACAACACCCCCGAGGCGAACCTCCACTTCATCTAGCCTGTTCCAATACGATTGGTTACATCCTCATCAATCTCACCATTTCCCTGAATGAAAGACCCAAGATACTTAAAATTATCCCTCTTACAAACATCTTGTGAGTCTAACCTCACCACCACATCGTCCTTCTGCCTCAAGTCACTAAACTTGCATTCCAAATACTCCGTCTTGGACCTACTCAACCTGAACACCTTTGACTCATGGGTTTGCCTCCAAACCTCTAATTTGTCATTTATGCCCCTTTGCATCTCATCAATCAGCACCACATCATCCATAAATAGAATACACCAAGGCACCTCGCCTTGAATACTCTATGTCAACTTGTTCATCACCATCGCAAACAGGAACAGACTAAGAGTCGATCCCTAATGCAACCCTGTCTCGACCGAAAAATGGTCTGAGTCTCCTCCCGCCATCCTTACCCTAGTCTTTCCTCCACCGTACATGTCCTTAATAACTCTGGTGTATGCCACCAGGACCTCTCTTACCTCCAAACACCTCCAAAGAACCTCCCTCGGAACTTTATCATACGTCTTTTCTAGGTCGATGAACACCAAGTGTAAGTCCCTCTTCCTATGTCTATACTGATCCACCAATCTCCTTACCAAATGGATTGCCTCTATCATTGAACGACCGGGAATAAATCCAAACTGGTTCTCAAAAATAGACACAACCCTCCTCAATCTTCGCTCAAGCACTCTCTCCCAATTCTTCGTAGTGTGACTCAACAACTTAATACCCCTGTAGTTGTTGCAACTCTGAATGTCACCCATGTTTTTATAAAGTGGAATCATCGTACTCCATCTCCAAGCCTCAGGCATCCTCGCAGTCTTGAAAATACCGTTAAAAAAATCCGTTAACCACCTAAGCCCTGTTCCGCCCGTATACTTCCAAAAATCCTCTGAAATTTTGTCTGACCCCGTCGCCCTACCACTCTACATCTTACGAATAGCCTCTTTGACCTCAACTACCTTAAAACGCCTGCAGTATATAAAATCATGGCTCTCCTCCGAATGCTCCAGCTACCCTAGCTCAATGCCTCTATCCCTTCCTCGTTCAAAAGTCTATGAAAGTAGTCCTGTAATCTCTTCTTAATGTGAGCATCCTCCCCCAGAACAATACCATCCTTCCCCTTAATGAACTTCACTTGATCTAGGTTACGACCCTTCCTCTCTCTAACTTTTGCAAGCCTATACAACCTTTTATCCCCTCCTTTCTCCTTTAACCCAACATACAAATGCTCAAACGCTGCTGACTTGGCAGCCATAACTGCCAACTTAGCCTCCTTCCTAGCTAACATGTACACCTCCCTATTCACCCGCTTCTCTTCTTCATCTTTATTCTCAATCAACTCAACATACTCCCCCTTTTTTATCTCCACTTTCTTCTTCACTTCTTTATTCCACTACTAGTCCCCCTTATACTGACCAGTCCCGCCCCTCAACACACCCAACACACCTTTAGCAGTCTCTGTGATGTAGCTGTTTGCCTTATCCCACATAGAATTTATGTCCCCCTGCACTCCCACATACCCGCCACCTTTTCCCCTATCTCCAGCGCACTTTCTGGCGTCAAGCTACCCCACTTAGTTTTAGATCGACCCTTCTCGACCCATCTCTTCTTCCTTTTCTTAATAGATAAGTACATCACTAATAGCCTATGCTGGGTCGAGAGGTACTCTCTAGGAATGACCTTACAGTCCTTACATAGACCCTATCCTCCTTCCTAAGCAGTAGAAAGTCAATCTGAGTCTTGGCTTTGGCATTTCGGAAGGTAATCAGGTGATCCTTCTTCTTCGGGAAACTCGAGTTCACAACCACCAGCTAAAAGGCCCTCACAAAATCCAATAGGTCCACTCCCTCGCAATTTCTAACACCAAAGCCAAAACCACCATACACATCATCATAGACTCCAGGTAGGACCCCAATATCCACATTGAAGTCCCCTGCTATGACGATCTTCTCCGCGCTAGGCACGCTTCTCACCACCTCGTCCAAATCTTCCCAAAATCTCGCCTTCACCTTCTCTTCCAAGACCATATGCGGTGCATAAATACTACACACATGCAACATAAAAACCCCCCAAGACCAACTTAATCTTTATCAGCCTATCACTGACTCTCTTAACCTCCACCACTTGACCTCTAAGCTCTTCATCCACTAAGATGCTGACTTCATTCCGATGCCTATCCCTCCCCGAGTACCAAAGCTTGTACCCATCCACATCCCTAACCTTAGATCCTGCCCACCTAGTCTCCTGAACACATACAATATTCACCTTCCTCTTCTTAAGAATCTTCACCAACTCTACGGACTTACCCTGAAGGGTCCCAATATTCCACAACCCTACCCGCAACCTATCTTCTTTCATCTTTCGCCTCCCTCTACCACCCCTCCCAGACCCAGCCCTAACACCCAACCTATACCCTCCACCCACTCCTGGCCTCACCCCCAACCGCCTCGGACATGACCCGATTCCACCATCGACCTCTCTATCCACTACTCAACACCCAACACACCAAAAATAAAGCCCCAAGCCGACAACCCACCAGACAAAACAACCTTATGAAAACAAAAAAAGGCACGCACATAGAACACTACCCGGCCTAGCAGCCAAAACACACACCACACAAATCACCAATAAGTACCACAGCCAATCCCCAATATACTCACAAGAAGCTGGAACTAAGCACAGATAGAGACAATAAACAAGCTACAAGAAATAGCCAGGAGACAAATAAGAAACCAGAAACAAGAGCAAAAAAAAGGACAAACAATACGAAAACAAGTAACAAAATAAACAAAATAAATAATAAAATAAACAAAATAGTTCAAAGAAACCAAAACTAAATAAAAGTGACTAAATATATATATATATATATATATAATAATTCAATATATATATATATATAAATATCCAACCATGTGTTGACTCTATAATAAATCTATATCCGAGACCAACCCAACTAAGTCCAACCACTCAATGACCAACCCAACCAAGTCCAACCACCCAATGACCAACCAAACCAATGTCAAAACCCATAAAACAAAACCATTTATAATAATTCAATGTATATATATATATATGAAACATAACAATTCAATACCATACCTAAGTCCACAATTTTCCAGAAAAGGCCTCTAGACCAACCAAAGAGTACCTAATCGGAACATGCCCCCGACCATAGCTAAAAAACCAAAATCTATGAAAGACAAAAAATATGTAGAGTAAACTATAAGATCAAATAGATGCCTTTCTAACTATGGAAGCTCACTAATTTAATCCAACATCGACTGTCCCAGAATTTGATCACTAAGTAGGAGAAGTAGAATGGTCGGTCCCTACATAGCGTGGGTATACAGCCAACCAAAGATCGGTTAGTGGGTGAACACTAGCATGCACTCAGGATAAGAATAAAATAGTGTCATTTATAAAACCAAGTAAAACCATCCATATGCAAACAAACCACACACACACACATATATATATCCATGCTGGGAAAAGAAACCAAGGTTTAGCATGTCATTAATACCTTTACCTGGGCTGTGTAGCTTTGCCGTCCTAAACTACCCACGGGCTATATAGGTTCAGCTCCCCCTGCTAAAAGGGCCCAGTGCGTAAAGTTTTATGACCAGGGAAGAAAACCTGGGATGACTAGTACATCCCACAAATATAAAGTGTGACATCATGCACACGGTCACCAAGTCCAACCTCAAATTGGCAAACATGAATTTCCAGTTTTGGTCCCATGAGACCTCCACCTTTCATGGCTTTACTACACACCCCATTATTATTGCCAAATCATAACCATTACCAAGTAACCAACCAATCCATTGACCATTTATTAACTAAGGCCATTAGTAGTAGTATCGTCATATCGACCATACTTGCAAGTTTTTCCCATAGTTAACCATATATAGGTTTAAGGGATTCCATGTACCCTTCATGATTTCAAATTAACCAAAACCATGGCCACCAAGGAATTTCCAATTCATTTAAAACCATTTAAACCATTTACATTATTTAGGGTTCCATTACAAAGTTTAAACCATGCATAAGTTCCATTAAAAGCTCAAGAATAGAGTGAAAACATTCTTCTAGGCATTTTATCAAACATGTTGACAGCATACCTTTCCCAAAACCAAAACCAAAGTATAAACCACCATAATTAGGGTTACTCAAGACCCATTTGTTAAACCATAATCAACCAACACCCATATGTGCAAACCATTACCAAAACTATGTAAAAGTATAGTTTAAACCAATACCAAACAATATGCATGAAAACCCTCAACATATGTCTCCAAAACCACCATTCATGATTCATTAATCAATGTTTAAAACATAATACATGTACCATTAGTTGTAACTAACAATGAGGGAAGGAGTACATGCATTATACATGAAGATTCCTGAAAGAAATCTCAACCTTTGAGCCCTTTGAAGAACACATGAAGAAACCCTAGCCCCCAATCTTCAAGAGTAAGTTTGAGAGAGTATTTGGAGTATTTCCATCCTTTAATAAGTATTATGAGAGGCCACCAAAGGTTATATAATGTGAGTACATAAAAGGTATTTGAAGTAGGAAATGTCCGGACTACCCTTTACTTAAAATTAAAAATAAGCCACATCCATAGGTACGACTCACCTATACCATCTGTATCATAAGGTATGAGTGGTACCCTAACTCGAACCCAAGACCTTGCCAAGACCCTACCTACTGGTTTCTTTATGACTCACACCTCCCTAACTCATACCCAAGGATACGAGTGGTACACTCAATAATTCCCATCAATCATACCATGGGCAGACTCCACAAGATAACTCAATCAAGCACCATACAACTTGCCTTGCACTACTCATATCTTTGGATACGACTCATATCTTTATGAGTCATATATTGGCAAATAACCAAACCAAGAATACTTTCTAACATACGATTGAACCTCCAAGCTATCCCACAAATCATATTCAAGGGTACAATTGGTACCCTTGAGTCGTACCAAGTCCAGTAAGTCCAAAACCAAGGAAATTTTACAAAGGTTCTATTCCTAGGATATTTCAGTCTCCCCCACTAAGATCATTCATCCTTGAATGACTAGTAAGGGTAAAGGATAAACACTAGATAACACATTAATACCCAATAAAATTTCCTCCAACTGAAATAGAGGACAGGAACACAACCAAAGATTAGAAGATCATCACATACCCTAAGCATGACCTATACCTCCAACACTTCCATTCCGACCTCTAACTAAGTTAGAAAAAAAATGCAAGAGGAACCATTCCTCACCTTTAACCAAGTTAGAAAACAAGAAAACGTATTGAAGAGCACACACCTCATACTTGAATTTCCCAAACAAAGAACTAGCGCGGACCCTTGGACTCCATGTCCCCTTCCGCATTCCAAATAAATTTGTCGTACTTTTAGTTCCACCATGGAACCTTTACTAAAGTCACACCTTTTGTTCGCAACCGGCAAACTTACCATTCCATGATCCTCATCGGGACCCCCTTAAAGAACAAGTAATCCGAGATACCAGTACCATCTAAAGGAACCAACCAACCAAGGACCATCCATACCCCATGCAATATAGATTACTAAATGAATGGACTCATGCTAAAGAGAAAGTCCAATTTGATTTAGAATTTACCAAGACACATTACTACGAGAGCTTGAGTCTAACTATACACCACTACTTCCCTATTCAAGCATAACCAAAGCTAAAAAGAGTTAACTTAAGCAACCAGGACCTACTCCTTATATCTATCCTCAAACTCTACTCCTTTTTCGTAACAATTATAACAAGAAAACCATAAGTAAAACACATAGGCAAACTATGTCCAACCACTATAACCAAAAAAATCCAACCTATACTTGCATACCCAAATTATACAACTACTAAGCCATGAAAATAATTCATAAAACCATACCTTACCAGACCTCTCAGGTACCCAGCATAACTTATTGGTATATCTACTAACCACAATATTCAGGCTTACCGCTTATATACCCGTGGTATGATCTATCCATCGAAAGATCTAGCACTCTCTATCATTTTCGTAAGTATTTTCCACCACCTATTCCATTCCTATATATTTCTTATGACAATAATCTTACATCACTTTCCAAAACCTTAACTTTTAGTAGTCACCCTAGACTCCTCCTAAAATATCCTAGATTTTGATCCTTAGTAAATTTTCTAGAAATCCATTCTCCGGACCCAATATGACTCATGGGTATGAGCCATATACTAGGGTAAAAGTGGTATAGTCCTATCGTATGCTGACTAGTATTAGTTGGTGGGATGGTTTTGGTCACTTGGATAGGTTCGACTTAGAGGTGTAAGTCGTAAGGGATTGGTACATATACTAGGGCCTTTTAGCTGGGGGATATGAACCCATTTCACCCATGGGTTGTTAGATCGGCCAAGCAACACAACCCAGGTAAAGGTTTTAAGTGTTTGCTAAACTCGATCCTTTTTCCTGACACTTATATATGTATGGTTGTATGGATTATGGATGATTTTACTTGGTTTTATGACTGGCATCATTTTATCCTTATCTTGATAGTCATACTAGCGATCATTTGCTAACCCCGTCTACTAGTGGCTATATACCCATGTTATGTAGGAATCGGCTATTATACTCTTCTTTTTTAGTATGCGGATTGAGTATCAGCATTTGGACAAAAGTGGTGAGCTTCCATCCTTTCCAAAGGTATCATTTCATGTTATGTATTTTCTTTAGACACTTTTCTTTTATTTTGGATATTTGTTTTGGCCATAGTTGGGGGCATGTCCCAACCGTATTTGTTTACTCTTTTTTTATAGAGGCTTTATGGTACTACTGGGGTTGGTATGGGTGGTGTCGGTATTAGCCTTAGCTTTGGCATTGGAATAAGCTGGTGGGCTAACATCATTGGATGATATTGTTGGTTATTCCATCATATTACATTTTGTATTAACTTTTATATTATGTTTTGGTATTTTCTTGGTTTATGGTCTATGGTTTGGTTTAGTACGGTTGGCTGGTTGTTGAGGTGCGGTTGGAATCGGTTGGTTCGGTCATGGTGTGACCCTATCCCAGAGTCTTAATGAGAATAATAATGATATTTTTCTATAGTTTAAAATTTAGCCCATCTAAGGCTGGATATAGGTGGTCGGATTGGGTAACAGGGGGTGATCCCCAGTCTTGGTTGGACTTGGGATGCCCATTATGACAAGGCTCGAGGTTGGATTGTGTCAAGTTGGTATCGTGTCGTGTAGAGTCTTTATTATGGGTGTGAAGCGTACCACACTTATAAGAGAGAGGCTGCAAGACATTTAGGAATATTTTACTTTCTTGGTATTCTATCTTCAAGCTTGAGTTCTCAATCCTGGAATCTTCTCTAATCCTTGTTTGTTCATCTTTTAGATTATTTCTCCAAGATATAGAGCACAAGGAAATTCTTTTATCCTATCTGAGGATAATACTGAAGGGGTACGTCCTACGTCCAGAGCATATCTTAGATCTCATGGTCTTATTTTTTATGGAGCTGGAGTTTCTTCTATTTCGACTAGTTCTCCTCAAGTTCCTCAGGGCAACGTGATGAATGTAGAACTTCATCAGTCCATTCAGGTCATTTCCCAATTAGTTACTGCTCAGGCTGAGCGGGGTGCAACTGGTGATTTGTCTACTTAGGCCACAAAGGTTGGTCAATTTATGAAGATGGGTCCTCTAACTTTTATTGAGGTAAAGGTACAGAAGGATCCACAGGGCTTCTTGGATGAGATGGAAATGATCTTTTAGGTGATGCATTCTACTAATGTAGAGAAAATTAACTTTCCAACTTATCAGCTCAATGATGTTGGTTATCAGTGGTATGAGGAGTAGGATTGGAATAGTGGTAATATGAAAAAGAAAGGGTTGTGGGAGGTTTTTTATAATGCCTTCTTGGATTGGTTCTTTCCTCAAGAGACTTAAGGGAAAAAAAGATGGAGGATTTTATGAACCTCAGGCAGGGAAGGATATCGGTAAGGAATATGCTTTAAGGTTCCATCAGCTATCAAGGTATGCTCCTGATTTGGTGGTTGATACGAGGTCGAGAATGAGAAAGTTCATTGCTGGCATGAATAGAGATTTGATTTTAGAGAGCAAGATTGCCTTTTTGATTAAATATATGGATATCTCAAGGTTGACTATTTATATGCAATAGGTTAAGGATGAGAAGAGGAAGCAGTAGAGTTTGGGGATAGACAGAGAAAGTGGAACAGGTTTTCTAATCAGGGGGTAATCAGTCTCGGGGTGGTAGAGATGGTGAAAAGTGGAAGAAAAATAAGTAGGGGAGTTCAGGCTCCTTTTTTGCCAGTCCTCATTACCCACAGCAATAGAGAGACATGCATTATCAAGGTGGTGATAATTGTCGAGCACAGGTTGCCAATCTCAGTCAGGTAGAGGTCAGTCAGTTTCTTCATGTCCTCCTTATCGATTCTGTGGTCGTCCTTATTGGGGTTATTGCAAAAAAGAGAGGGATAAGCTCTTTAAGTGTGGCCAGGTAGGCCATTAGTTCAGGGAATTTCCGATCAATAAGGTTGCTATGGAAGCGAATAAGATTCCTGTGGCTTCATCTTCTTCTCCTGCACCTATTAGCATGGCATCTTCTTCTATTACTGCTCGTAGTTCTAGTGTTGGTCGGAATAGGTTGTATGCTTTGGCTCCCCAATAGGAATCTGAGGCATCAGCTGATATCATTACTAGTACGTTACAACTTTTTACTCATGATGTATATTATTTACTTGATTCGGGGTCTACTCTTTCTTATGTGACTCCATCTGTGGTTGTGCCTTTTGGTTTTGATCCGGAAGTTATCTTAGATCCTTTTTCTATTTCTACCCCAGCAGGTGACTCGGTTATTACTAAGAGAGTCTATAGGGGGTGTGGTAGTTGTTGGTGGCATGCAGACCTTGGTGGATCAATTTGAGTTAGATATGGTAGATTTTGATGTAATCCTAGGTATGGATTGGCTGTATTATTGTTATGCATCTTTGGATTATCGGACCCGTAGGGTTATCTTTAAGTTCCCTGGTGAACCGGTTATAGAATGGAAAGGTAGTTCCTTAGCTCCTAGGGAGAGATGTATTTCTTAACTTAGAGCTTAAAGGTTAATCTCTAAGGGTTGTCTTTATAACTTGGTCCAGGTTAAAGATTTTAACTCGAAAGGTCCTTCTTTGTCTCTGATCCCTGTGGTTAATGAGTTTCCAGAGGTCTTTTAGGATGATCTTCTTGGTGTTCCCCCGGATAGGGAAATAGAGTTTGGTATTGATTTGTTTTTGGACACTCGTCCAATTTCTATTCCTCCTTATCGAATGGCTCCGGCTGAGTTAAGAGAACTTAAGGAGCAACTTAAGGATCTTCTTAAAAAGGGGTTTATTCATCTTATTATTTATCCGTGGGGTGCACCGATGTTGTTTGTGCACAAGAAGGATGGTTCCCTTTGGATATGCATTGACTACAGAAAGTTGAACAAGGTGACGGTCAAGAATGAGTATCCTTTTCCTCAAATAGATGGCTTGTTTGACCAGTAACAAGGTGCCAAGTTCTTCACTAATATAGATCTTTGGTATGGGTACCATCAGCTTAAGATTAGGGAGGTGGATATCCCTAAAATAGCTTTTCATACATCGTATCGGCATTTTGTGTTCTTGGTGATGTCATTTGGGTTGACAATGCTCCGACAGCATTTATGGACTTTATGAACAGGGTGTTCAGCGGTATTTGGATCTCTTCACCATTGTGTTTATTGATGACATTCTGGGTTATTTGAAGAGTGAGGTGGATCATGCTAATAACCTCTATATGGTATTGCAGACCCTAAAAGAATAGCAGTTGCACGCTAAATTCTCTAAGTGTGATTCTGGTTGAACGCTGTGACTTTCATGATTCATGTTATATCTAGTGAAGAGATCATGGTGGATCCACAGAATGATGTTGTGGTGAAGAAGTGGCCTAGGCCCACGACTCTATCCGATATCCGAAACTTCTTGGGTTTAGATGGGTATTATAGGCGGTTTGTGGAAAGATTTTCTTCGATAGCTGTTTCTTTGACTAAGTTGACTCAAAAAAAGGTTAAGTTTTCTTGGTCAGATGCTTGTGAAGGGAGTTTTGAGAATTTGAAGGATAAGTTGACTTCGGCTCCAATCCTGACCTTGCCAGAAGGTAATGATGGGTTTGTGGTCTATTGTGATTCATCTCGGGTAGGGCTTGGTTATGTTTTAATACAGCATGGGAAGGTGATTACCTATGCTTCTAGGCAGTTGAAGGTACATGAGATGATTTTTCATACTCATGATTTGGAGTTGTTGGCGATTATGTTCTCTTCAAAAATATGACAGCATTATTTGTATTGGGTTTATGTGGATATATTTTCTGATAACAAGAGTCTTCAGTACGTGTTCACTCAGAAAAAGCTTAATCTCGGGCAGAGGAGGTGGCATAAGCTTCTAAAGGATTACGATATGAGTCATCACTACCACCCAGGTAAGGATAATTAGGTTGTTGATGCTTTTAGCAGGTTAACCATAGGGAGTTTGGCTCACGTAGAGGAAGACAAGTGGGAATGGGTAAAGGATATTTACCGCTTAGCTAGTCTTGTAGTTAGTCTTTTGGACTTTAAGGATGGTGGTGTGATGGTGCAAGAAGTGGTTTGATCATCTCTTGGTGTAGAGATTAAGGAGTAGCAAATGTTGAACCCTATCTTGTTGAAAATCAAGAGTGACATTGGTGGGCAAAAGGTAGTGGTATTTAAAATCAGTAGTGATGGTACTTTATGGTACCAAGGGAGGTTGTGTGTTCCTGATGTCGACGGGCTACAGCAAAGGATTTTGGCTGAGGTGCATGAGTCGCGCTATGTTGTTTATCCCGTCTCGACTATGATGTATCATGATCTTAAAGAGATCTACTGGTGGAATGGCATGAAGAGGGATGTGGCTGATTACGTGGCCAAGTGCATGGTGTGTCAACGGGTTAAGGTTGAGCACATGAGGCTAGGACAATTGTATCAAGAAATTGATTTGCCTAAATGGAAGTGGAAAGTGATCAATATGGACTTCGTTACCAGTCTTCCTCAGCCTCGAAATCAGTATGATTTGATTTGTGTCATCGTGGATAAGATGACCAAGTCTGTGCATTTCTTTCCAGTGTGGACTACTTTTTTGGTGAAGGATTATGCGCGGTTGTATCTTTAAGAGATTGTGAAGCTGCATGGGGTACCTGTCTCGATTATTTCAGATCATGGTACGGAGTTTACATCTCACTTCTGGCGGTCTTTCCAGAAAGAGGTTGGGAACTAAGGTTAGTCTGAGTACTTTTTTTCATCCGTAGTCAGATGGGAAAGAGAAGAGAACTATTCAGACATTGGAAAGTATGCTTCAGGGTTGTGTGATTGACTATGGTGGTAATTGGGTTGAGCATATGCCTTTGGTGGAGTTTGTTTACAACAATAGCTATCATTCTAGTATCGGTATGGATCTTTTTGAGGAGTTGTATGGTTGGAGGTGTAGATCTCCTATTGAGTGGTTTGAACTTGGAGAAGCGGACATGTTTGGTCCTGATTTGGTCTATCAAGCTATGGAGAAGGTGAAGGTGATTAGGGATAGGCTTAAAGCTTCCCAAAGTCGCCAAAAGTCTTATGCGGATGTTAGGCATAGAGACTTGGAGTGTTAGTTCGGGGATAGGGTGTTCCTCAAGGTATCTCCCATAAAGGGAGTGGTATGGTTTGGAAATAAGGGAAAACTCAGTCTTCGGTTCATTGGTTCTTATGTGATTTTACGGAGAGTTGGCAATGTTGCTTATGAGTTGGAGTTTCCATCTAGCTTAAGCTTGGTTCATCTGGTCTTTTATGTTTCTATGTTGAGGAAGTGTCTTGGTGATCCTTCTTTGGTTGTTACATTGGAAGGATTGGGTATTTTGGATTTTCTATCTTATAAAGAGGTCCCGATTGAGATACTAGATATGAAAGTTCATCAGTTGAGGACATAGGATGTGGCTTCGGTTAAGGTTCTATGGCAGAACCATAAGGTGAAAAAAGCTACTTTAGAAGCGGAAGAGGACATGAAGTCCAAGTATCCACATTTGTTTTCTTCTCCAGGGATTCGTGAGGAAGGTATGTGTCTTGAACACATCTTTATTTTCTGAGTTTGTTATAGGAAAGATAAACATATTTGCCTCTTTGTTTTGAAACTTTATTAAAGGGATGTTTGATAATGCAAATGATTCTGTGTGTGGTTACCCTACCTTGTCCGTCATTCGGGGACGAATGTTCCTAGTGGGGGAGACTGAAACATCATGGGTTTTGACCCTTCAAAAATTTCTTGGAAATCCATTCTCCGGACCCAATACGACTCATAGGTGCGAGTCGTATGCTGGGGTACGAGTGGTATGGTCCTGTCGTATGCTAGCCAGTGTTAGTTGGTGGGATGGTTTTGGTCACTTGGATGGGTATGACTTAGAGGTGTGAGTCGTAAGGGATTGGTACGAGTCATATCAGGGACTCATATGGTGGGCAGTGTTTGATCTTTCTGGTATTTTATTCTGCCAGGGATACGGGTTATGGGTATGAATCGTATGCCGTGGTTACGACATGGTTGGATGAGTCGTATATTGGATAGTTATTTATCCAAGGGTTGAGGCTTGGATATGAGTGGTTGAAACCGATCGTATAGGAGGGTACGACTCGTATGGGTTAGTCATATCCCTGTTACGAGTTTTTAAGAGATTTAAGTGAGGGTATTCTGGACATTTTCCTACTTACCCTAATTAGGACCCACGACTTCTAATATACTTAGGAGGTTATTTACCCTATTATTTTACTCATTAACACTTAGAAACTATTCCTAAACACCCAATAATTCTCTCAAGAGCTTTTGAGGCAAGAAGGCTAAGGTTTCGTTTTACGGATTGCTTTGAGGCTTATTTTGATGATTTCTTTCTATCAATTCTTTGGTATAAGGCATGATTCTCTTCCCTCATTGTAATTTCAACTAAAGGCATGGTTTATGTGATTGATTTCAAGATTTTACTATTTCATGATTATGGTTTTTCAACTATTTTTTGGGGGTTTGATATTGAATGCTTGGTTATGGTTTCCTATGGTTTTAATTATGCTTTTATATGCATTAATGGTGGTTTTGGACCATTGGATAGCATGGTTATGATTTAATGGTCATTGGAGGTTTTGGTTATATTATGCCCCAAGGTGTTTGATTAAATACTTATAAAGATATATTCATTGCATTGAATTCTTTTAATGGAACTCTTGCATGTTTTAAACTGGACAAAGGATTTATGCATGGTTTAAATGGTTTGGAAAGGCTAAATAGTTATGCTTGTGGAGAACATGGAAGTCTTCCAAGTAGATTTAATATGGTAATTAGAAAGGCACTTAAGGTCCCCTTAACCTAAATGGTTTGGCTATGGATATTACTTGCAAGTAAGGGGTGGTATGACGATACCACCAATATTGGCCTTGGTTAATAAATAGTAAATGGATTGTTTAGACATGGTTTTAATTAGGCATTAATGGCAGGGTGTGTAGCTAAGACGGGGAAGGTGGTTGTCCTGGGGGACCAAAATCAAAAACTCATATTTACCGATATGAGGGGTCTTGATGACCACGTGCGAATGCTACGTTTTATATTAGAGGGATGTACTAGTCATCCCATGGGATATTCCCTGGTCGTGCGACTACACACACTGGGACCCTTTCAGAAGGAGGAGCTGGACTCATGTCGCCCATAGGTGGTTAGGAAGGCTAAGATACACAGCCCAGGTAAAGGATTTAAGTGTATCCTAAACCCGGTCTCTTTTCTCGGTACTTATATATGTATGATTGTATGCATTATGGATGGTTTTACTTGGTTTTACGAATGCCATTATTTTATGCTTATCCTGAGAGTCATGCTAGCGGTCATTCGCTAACCCCATCTACTGGAGGCTGTATACCTACACTATGCAGGAATTAGCCATTCTACTTCTCCTGTTTAGGATGCGGATTCGGTATCAACATTTGGACTGAAGTGGTGAGCTTCCATCCTTTCCGAAGGCATCATTTCATGTTATGGATTTTTGTTAGACACTTTCTTTTATTTTGGAAATTGGTTTTGGCCATGGTTGGGGCATGTGCCAACCAGATTTTTTTACTCTTTTGGATAGAGGCTTTGTAGTACTTCTTGGGGTCGGTATAGGCAGGATTGGCATTAGTGTCAGCCTTGGCATTGGAATAAGCCGGTGAACTGACATCATTGGACAATATTGTTGGTTGTTCCATCATATTACATTTTGGGATTGTTTTTTATAGTATGTTTTGGTATTTCCTTGATTTATGGTGTATGGTTTGGTTTGGTTTGGTGAGGTGCGGTAGGACTCGATTGGGTCGGTCACGGTTGTGACCCTATCCTAGAGTCTTAATGAGAACAATAACATTATTTTTTATTTGTTCAAAATTCAACCCATCTAAGACTGGATATAGGTAGTCGGGTTGGGTAACAGGGGGCAGTCCCTGGTCCTGGTTGGACTTGGGATGCCTATTATGACAAGACTCCGGGTAGGGTTGTGTCACTCCCCTACTTAAGGGCTTCTACATTCCCCATTTCAACACGTCACCGTGCTTTCCAAGACACTATCATCGTAACATAAGAAGAGTCATTTAAGAAGCCGAATTACAAGAGTTATCCATGCCTCCCAAGAAAAGATCCCAAGGACAAGACACGACACTATAGGCACAAAGTACTTCACAACAACCACCTAGACCATAATGAAGAAACATCCCGACCAAATCATACCATAAGAGGAGTCCTTAAGTCTGGACACCGAAAGAAATACAGTCACACATACCATGAGTGACTTAACATAAGGTAAAGGCTTATATCCAGGGAACAAGGTAATGCAAAATACGAACCTTAGTCATACGTGCTATAACAATGCATGCAACACTAGTAGAGTAATCTCTTAACCGAGAGAGAAGATTATCACTAGAATATGCAACCCGACCTTTCCTTGAAGTCCACCGCTAAAACAGAATTTTGAATTAATCACAAGCCTTCATCCCAAGGCTACCTAGGGCCCAACATAGACATGCAAAAACCATAAGACCAAATTGACTCTAAGGTTTCCAATTAAACTAAAATCATTTAAAATCAAAACATGGAAACTAAGGCCTTTTCAAAATCATTTGAATCAAACCAAAACCAATTTATGTTCCTTTAATCATTTAGGCAATGCAAAGGTTTAAGAATAGTCAAACTATATGACAAATTATACTCAACAAAAAATTCACAAATAGTTTGAGGACATATAATTTCCAAGACCAAAACTAAGTAATTGGTGAATCCATAGAACCCCAAAATCCATTTAACATTCCTATGCATCCCACAATGTTCATACACATAGGTAAGAGTGAATAATGCATCGTAATCCATGGAAAATCAATTAAATGATTAATCATGTCAAAGCCCTCAATTATGCCAAAACCCACATTTAAAATAATAAATTTAATAATTAATTGCATGCCAACAATCAAGTACAAGTATAGGGACAAAGACATGTGTAAGCTTCATGATCTAACCTGTCGAATGACTAGATCCTTAGCCCCCATGTTCACCCTGAACTCCCGGCCTATATGGCACAACTCTCCCACTATTGTATTTCCCAAATCATCAACCTTATTCAACCTACCAGTCTACCTCTATAACTCCCGCATTGCTCTTTTCGACCTTATCATACCCCCCTTTTTATCAAACTCAAGCATATTAATTCAAGCCTAGGATCTACCAACCACCATGTATTACTAGCAAAGTACCCTTATAGAATATACATAAACATGGTCCACCCCACAAGGAGGACACTCCAAATTCCTTAGCCACCCACTGAAAACCTAATTTCCCAGGGAAAACCATTCATCTTATGCATGAAAGAGCGAAAACACTCCACAGAAGAATGTTAGGACTGATGAAACCTTCATGTAAGAGATCCCTTCTTTGACCTTCAAGCCCCTTTAACCCAACCGAAACCATTCTATACCGAAGAATAGAATTTGGACAAGTATCTAAAACAAGAATAATCCCAAACCAACCTCCCCATTAGAAAGAGACCCAGAGGGTCATTGGAAAGGACCCCAAGAAATTCATGCACCACCAAAATCGAGTGTAAGGAAAGACCTTCCGGGTAGAATCTTAAACCCGGACCAAGTAATAAAGACACCCGTTGGCAATTAATTTTCGAGTTCTAAGATATGATATAAACTTTTACCTAATAGATAAGGAATGAAACCATCCTCCCATCCCATAACTGACTCACCAGGGAGCCTAAAAACAATCTTTACAGATTCGACAGCCTAATGAGGCACAATAACAGTACAACCAATCAATTCCCAAATGATATCGGAATCCACCAAATCCAAGTCAAACAATTCCACCAAAACCCTTTTTATTACCAGCAGATACCACACACCCATTATACTCTTTTGGAAATTGCAGAGTCACCTACCGGGGTTAAAACAAAACAAGAAAAGAGTCTGAAATAACCTTAGAACCAAAATTAAAATACACAACCACCAATGGGGACACAAAAAATGGAACCCCAAACCAAGTGAACCACACACACCATAAGGAAAGAAGTTTTACACACCCCAATGTCGGCATCAGAAGATGCTCCGGACTTTCAATAAATAGTAAGAACATTGAGATAATTCCGACCAGTGTCAAAACCAAAAGTAGTACCCCTCAGTGCAAGAGCTAGAGAAGTAGCAACCGATATCCTATATTTCCCAAGCGAAAACCCTTATGGGACACTTTCGATATATATGACCCACTTGACCATAACCAAAACACCAATTCCTTCCTTCCTCGCAACTACTATGGTGCGGCCGACCACCAAATCTATAAAGAAAATGGGATGATGATGATTGGGCCTCACTGGCCCGAGATGGGGCACCTTGTGTCATTGATGCATTACCAATCTAAAAACACTTGTCTCCCCTTTAGTCCAGGAAACTGAAACCCCTTACCTTTCCCATTTACCAATCATACCTCATTCCTTCCCATACTAATAGGACTGGACTGGCGTGACAGAGTTATCGCTATCTGGGACAACAGATTAATAGAACATGGAAACTCATCATTGGTAACCTCTCCTTGAGGTAACCAAGTATGAGTACCACTTTTTCGATATAAGTTCAGTGGAGACCGGTAAGACTTTACGGGGAAAATCAGAAGCTGTGACCCCTAACCAGGTCTATGCCCCATGAGTTGGACTAGGTTTATCCATGTTGTCCTCAAGTGGGATAGGTGAGTTTTCACAAACTTTAGATCATTGAGAAGACATGATCCGAAGAAGGAACCAAGGGAGTTTCAGAGGAGAGTTTAATACCTTAGACTCCATATCCCGGAAGTAGAATAACCAAGAAAGTGAAACATTCCTAAATGCCTCATAGCCTCCTGATTATAAGTCTGGTGCATGACACACCCATAAGCAAGACTCTACTCGATACAGCTTTGTGAACACCTCATGACACCAAAACCTAATGCTCTGATACCAACTTGATACGACCCGAATAAGGGCCTTGTCGTAATGGGCAATCCCAAGCCCAACTAAGACTAGGAACCGCCCCTGTTAACCAATCCAACCATCAAATGCATACCTTGAGTCAGCTAAAGTCCAAACATATAACAAGATAGTGTATTCAACCATGTGGTAAATCTGGGATAAGTCTATATCCGAGACCAACCCAACCAAGTCCAACCACCTAATGACCAACCAAACCAATGTCAAAACCCATAAACCAAAACCAAAGTATAAACTACCACAATTAGGGTTACTTAAGACCCATTGGTTAAACCCTAATCAACCAACACCTACATGTGCAAACCATTACCAAAAACATGTAAAAACATAGTTTAAACCAATACCAAACAATATACATAAAAACCCTCAACATATGTTTTCAAAACCACCATTCATGATTCATAAATCAATGTTTAAAACCCAATACACTTGTCTTTAGTTGGAAATAACAATGAGGGAAGGAGTACATGCCTTATACATGAAGATTCATGGAAAAAATCTCGACCTTTGATCCCTTTGAAGAACACATGAAAAATCTCGCATGTGCTTTGAGAGGCCACCAAGGGTTATATAATGTGAGGACACAAGGGATTTAAAGTAGGAAATGTTCGAACTACTCTTGACTTTAAAGTAAACGTCCAGGGGTACGACTCACCTATACCATCCGTATCCTAGGGTACGAGTGGTACCCTAACTCGTACCCAAGACCTTGCCAAGACCCTACCTACTTGTTTCTATATGACTCACACCTCCCTAACTTGTACCCAAGGGTACGATTGGTATATTCAATCGGACCCACCAACCGTACCATGGGCAGACTCTACAAGACAACTCAATCAAGCATCATATGACTTGCCTTGCACTACTCGTATCTTTGGATACGAATCGTACCTTGATGAATCGTATCTTGGGTAGTAACCAAGCCAAGCACACTGCCTAACATATGATTGAACCCTCAAATCATCCCAAAAGTCGTATTCAAGGGTACGATTGGTACCCTTGAGTCGTACCAATTCCAGTAAGTCCAAAACCAAGGAAATTTTGCAAGGGCCCTATTCCTAGGGTGTTTCAGGTACGTTGTTAGTGAGAAGGGTATATATATACCAAATCATTAACGACAAGGGTATCTTTATACCCAAAGTATGATGAAAGATATATACTTACCATTTATCATAATTTGAGGATATAATTGTACCTTTCCCGTTTAAAAAATCTTAATTTCTTTCTAAAACTTATGTCCATTCAAGTAGTTTCACACAAATTGAGACTAACAAAGTAATATGTATTAGAGGTAATCTTATATAGTATTCCCTTTGTTCGCATTTAATTGTCAAATTTTGCTTTACGATAGTCAATTTGACTAATTTTTTAGTTAAATTACATTAGATCATAATTTTAAATTTAGATGTTCAAAAATTGTATAAAAAATACTACGTATTCTAGTCATCATATTAATCTAATGACAATATAATGGAAAAATACATATTAAATATTAATCAAAATACATGTTTAACTCTTAAAAAAGGAAATATGAGAAGTAAAAGTGAACATTTAGTCCCATTAGTCTTAAACTTGTATCCGTACCCGAATAATGCACTAATAATATTGAAGACTATGATCTTAACAAATTATAATTTGACTTGTCGAACATATAAGATTATACTTTATTTAATAAACCCTCAATTATTATCTCATTATTATATTTACCATCCAAATCTATCAATTAATATAGCAAGTAATTTGATGTCTTTACCCACCTTTAACACACACATACATACTTTGATAAATTTGGTATAAAGGTCAAATGTGAGTAAAAAATTATGGATAAAAATTTACCACACTCGGTGTTTACATCAAACTAAAGTAATTTATTCTAGTTAAGTAATTTAATGAAGTAAAATACATGTTAACTAAGTATGGTTTTGTAAAATAAACTTTACATTCAAACACATGACATGCATGTATATGTTTTGGCCAGATCAAAACACCAGGTGCAGGATAATTTTTTTTCAAAATTCTCTAATTGTGTTATTTCCTCCCTCTTTCAAGCTTTTACCATATATCCATAACGGAAAAATTTATCATCTAACTTTTTTTTTTGAAGAAATTCCATTTTTAGTCTCCGATTAATTATCTTAATTTTTTCACTTAAAACTTCATTTTTAATCTTTAATTAATCAGACAGTTTTTAAATTTCTCTTTTTTTACATTTCAATTCTTCTTCTTTTTCCTGTAATAATATTTTTGCACACTGTAGTTAAGAGAATATTCAGTAATATCACAAAATAAATTATTCAATATAGTATTACCTTTGCTTTTTCTTATGTTCCCTTCAAAGTTTCTCCATATTAGAAAATATGATTTTTATTGGGACGTTTATTTTTTCTCAAAACATACTTTTTAAAAAATCTACTTCAATCAATTGATCTAAAGTATTTCATTTATTTAGTTTTTACGGCTTACGCTTGAATTATTTATCTTATGCCTATATTATTTCAACCTATCATATTAATAAATAATTTATCCAATTTATTTTCACATTTAGTATTAAATAAAATAATTTTATTGCTTGTAGTGTTTTACTTTTTTTATAATTCAAATGATGTCATAATCTAGATTAAATTGTAATTTTAAATTATTTATTGAATAAATAGAATTTATTTTATGATAAACTTACTACAAAATATAGAGTTATGCTTTAAATAATACAAGTTTAAGTAGTTAAAATTTACTTATCTTTTACTTTTAACTCAAACATTTTTTTATTAATTGTCATTATACAAATTTTATAGAGAATAATTTATTCATTCATTATCTTGCCAGTTGATTTACTATCCCTACTTACCATTCTTCTTTTCATACAACATAGATATATCTAAATATTTTTTAATCTTGAAATAAAGTTTTATCTTATTTTATAACTAGTATACGTATCCGCGCGATGTGCGGATAATATTAAAATATTATTTTGAATTATTTTATATTGAAATGTCATGTTCGAGTATGTTAAATTATATTACCTTAAAATAAATTCAACTAATTATATTATAATATCTCAATTAAAATGCAAAAATAAAATAAAAAATTTCAGCCTCCACCCCCACGCTCAATTTTTGTAGACACATAATCAATTAAGTTTTCTTATCTCTTATTTCAGAATATATAAATTAGAATAGATAAGTTTTATTATGCATTATAAAATAATGAAATATTAGATTAGAAGAAAACTCCAAAATAATTTAATCTTTTAGAAGTGATTGTAATTTATAATTCAAGTTAAATGATTTCACATCTATCAAAATATAATTTTATCTCATATTCTATTTTGAATTCTATATGTTTTTACTTAAAATTCAAAAATGATATTAACTTGTCCTAAGAATTAAAAATAATTCTATAATTCATGTAAAAAAATTTGAATATGAAATTTTAAAGGAAAAAGTAACATCATGAATTCATTCTATGAAAAAGAATTTTAATATCTAACCCGTGATATATCATGTTTAATTATACTTTAAGTTACATCATTAAGCATTTATCTTTTTCGACTATGATTTAACGTAATTAGTTATGACTTATTCGCATATACTTTTAAAAAAAACTATTTTATTTAATCTTTTAAATTTCTTTTTTTTTTTTATACTAAGGAACTACTCAAGAAGAAATATAAAAACACTACTTGGTTGTATAGGATAAATGAAAAACAGTCAATTAAAAAAAGCTGCACAAAAATATAGATTTGTAAGCAAAATCAAGAAAAGAATAAACCAATTGAAATATCTAAATACCTACAAATTTTATTTTATAATCTTTCTAAAATAGAGTAGATATATGAATGTGGTGTAATAACTCTTCAAATGTCGTCTTTCTGCTTATGAGAAATATAGCATATTGTATATATTCTTTGCACGACTTATTTCGCATTTTTATGATATCTATATACATCTAATTAAATAGATTTTCAAATTTCTTAGCTATATATGTGACAGAATATAAACATAAAATGTTAATTTTAAATAATGAAAATTAATTAAAAAGTTAAATTACGCACAAATAACATACCTTGATTTTTATATAGAGAAATCTTATTTGCATGACTTATAATCTCTTTGTCCATGAATGAAATTTATTATGATAAAAAAACATAAATTATTACATAAAAGAATTAAATTATGATTGTGACCTAATGAAGTATTATTTTTTT
This sequence comes from Capsicum pubescens, assembly GCA_030864215.1. NCBI lineage: Eukaryota > Viridiplantae > Streptophyta > Magnoliopsida > Solanales > Solanaceae > Capsicum > Capsicum pubescens. Next base: position 101,537,380 of record CM061545.1, read on the forward strand.
ATTTTAACCACAAATTATGATTGTTTTAAATCTAATAGGTTAAATTTGATTTCTCACAATTATTTTCAAATTTGTTCTTCATAGATCAATGAAATATATCAATTTCTCAATAATATTATACTTTGTGTAATTACTACTTCATCAAATCAAGTTATCACAATTTTAAAAATGAGTTTCTCAATTGCCACACGATTATTCTGCACATTCTGAATCCTTAAACCAAAAATAAATTTTCAATCTTATACAACACTAACATAAAATATTTTAGATGAATGTCCATACCCAAAAGCAAGGGTCATGATGGCACTTGTCATGGCGTACCTTGACAAGTAAGCCTATCACCCAAACTAATACAAAAAGAAAAAAATACAGAAAAATCCAAGGTAAGGCTCCTAGAACGAAGTCGAACCATACAAGAAGTTATAACAATGCAGAAAGAGCATATCCAAAATTATACATTTCCAAAATTAGGTGTCAATAGTATAAGAACTACTAATATAATCCATGAGTCAAATACACCGAAAAATAACCACAAGGAACCATAGTTGTCTCTGAATACTAATAAAGACATAACTAGTACAAAAGATAGATATAATACCCCGCAAGATCCTAGACAAGCTTCCAGCTATTCGTCGCATATTTAAAGGTCCAAAGCAATTATTTTACACTAAGTACAAGTGACATGGTCATTTTAACACTCCAAGATTTTGAATATTTTATTTTTGGCCTTTCCGAGTTTGAAACATTGATTTATGAGTTGAAATATGTTTAGAAATGTTAAAAGGGTCATCCGGGAGAGTTTTGAATTTTTTGAAAGAGGTTCGAGTAATTTTGAACTACGTGGGCAGTAAGTCTCCGTTATTTCAACGTGTCATGGAGGACCGCGATACGTAGCGTATCACGAAGGTTAGTATCCACGATATATAAGAAGTGTGTCACAGAGGTTAGCCTCTGCGATAGTCACTGTGCCACACTGCAGTGTAAAATTGTACAGGCTTCATTAAGGGGTGAGGGGCATTTTGGTCTTTTTCCTCTTCCTAAACACCCAATCCACGACTTAAAACCCAAGAGGGGAATTATTTGCCCCATTCATCATCAGTTAAGGACATTCAATCTCCTTTCATTCTCAACAACACAAAAATCAAAAACTTCTTCCAAGAATTCACCTATCCAAGGTCTCATTTCCAAATTTTCTTTAAAAATTCAAGAAAAATCAGGTATGTGAAATATTCATCAACGGGTTCCTTTCACCCATTGAGTCCAAAAATCTCTTATTTTTCAAGTATAAGCCTTTTCCTCTTTCTTTATAAAATTTTAATGTCAAGTATGAATTTACTCAATTTTTCTTAACAATTTTGAATACAAATCATGACAATGTGTTTCCCCATGTGAATTATGATATCACGTACTTTACAATCTCAGTCACCCATTTCATGTTTAATTGACATCATGTTAATTATCAATTTATGAATTAAACCATGTCAGCATGTTGTCCTCATAAGTTTAACATCTTCCCATATTCATAATCATGGATTTCACCAGTTTAGTAGAATATACTATATTTTTGGTCTACGAATCATGAATTTCCTTACAGTATCGTGATGATGTATTGTATTTAATGTATTATTTAGTACTAGTGAGTTATGAACATCTGATACATATATGTTTATACATGTTTTAAATTTCAAGCAACAAGTCAGTCAGATTATGCTTTTATCATCATATTCTTGTTGAGCAATTATCAGTCGTGAGTGTTATTAACTTTAATCAGTACCAGTGTCAGTTCAGTTGAGAGTAGAATTTAGCACCGAGAAAACCTAGGAATAAAGGCTCACTAGCCAGTAGAGGACTGACACTCTCTTAGAGGTCACCCGCCAGTAGAGGACTGACACCCTATTCCTTCAGGACATTAGCATAGTAGATCCACACAGTCACCGTTATTATCCATGGCAAGGTACTGACACACTTCAAAGTGGGGTTACAGGTTGGACCCCAATCAGCTAAGATTAAGGTATGTCGATTAAATGATAGCTACCATAGTTTTAGTTCAGTATTCAGATTATATTAGTTAAGGTTTGTATGACCAAGTGTTCAATTTATCAACATTCAGTCAGTCAGTTTTACAGATTATTTCAGTACATGTTTTACTTGGTCTTGCTTTTGTTTTATATGTTCGTACATTCATGATCAGTATCTATATGTAATTCAGCTAGTCCTTATTTCACGTAGCAGTACATTCAAAGTACTGATCCCATACTCTCCTTTGCACTATGTTGTCGTATAACATATACTCGGCCGCTCAGTTCCCCGATCACCCTTAGTCAGTTCAGTGCTACTAAGCAGTAGTTGCAGTGATTCCTCATCCATCAAGGACAAATTAATAATGTAGATTTTTCTGCACCATCTATTGAAAAATCTACTTTTTTAAGTCCAATCTGAACTTTGACGATGTGCCAAAAATTCATTTGGAGTTAAATATATGTAAATGAGCTATGCAACCACACTAAATTCGACGTTCCGAACGCATTTACAAAGTCAATTTTTTGGAAAAACATCATTTTCACAGAATTGATCCCCAAAACCTGAAACCAAAATTTACCAAATCGAGGGTCAAAATGAGATTTAAAAGTTATTAAATCACACCAAATATGTTACCTCCCAAAAACTGATATTTCAAAGTTGTTGGCATAGTCGGATTTTTCATACGAGGTTGTTTCGACCAAATGTGATTCCCACACCCAAATTTTTAATTTTTCAACTTTCCGACCAACAGGTCAAAATGAGCTTGGGTGTATCGGGACCCGAACCAAAGGTCTACCTAGACTAAATAGATATTCTGGAGCTGCTAGCATAGTCTATTCATCCATCCACCGTACGGATCAGAAGATATCCATATAAGTCCAACATAAGGCTCTCGAAATCATTAAAAACCGCAATATTGCATAAATGGTATCAAAATGCATCAGAAATCGTGTCAATCACACTCATACCCCCAAAATACCATAATTCAACTATAGGAAGAGGTAAAATAGTCAAATTGTACAAAAATGCACATTTCATATATTTCATCAAAAAGCTGATCCTTACATCATCCACCACTACAAATCTAATTCGTCTTCGAACTAAAGGCAAAAAAAATACCTGAATCAATGAAGAGCTGGGGATAAGAACTACACGTATCATACTCGACCTCCCAAGTAGTTTCATCTACATGTCGATGTCGCCACTGAACCTTAACCACAAGGATAACTCTGGAGCGCAACCGTCTAACATCCCTAGCCAATATGGAGACCGACTCCTCAACAAAAGGCAACCACTCATCTAACTAAATTGAGTCACAACGAATAACATGAGACTCATCTGAAATGTAACAGCGAAGCATAGAAATATGAAAATCTAGATGAACAGCTGATAAATCAAGGGACAAAGCCAACTCATAAGACACATCACCAACAGTTCGAAGAATCTCAAATGGACTAATATACCTAGGGCTAAGCTTACCCTTCTTCCCAAACCTCATTACACCTTTCAAGGGTAAAACTGGAAGGAAAACACGATCAACAACACTAAATCTCAAGGCACAAAGTCTATGGTCAGCTAATATTTTTCCTACTCGGAGTCGCTCTAAGTCTATCCTGAATGATCCGGACTCTGTCTAAAGACTTATGAAGCAAGTCCGTACCTCGATGCCTAACCTTAAAAACATCAAACCAACCCACTAGAGAGAGACAACGCCTACCATACAGTGCCTGAAAAGGATCCATATCAATACTGGAGTGGTAGCTATTATTATATGCAAACTTTTCTATAGCCAAATGCTGCTCCCACTGGCCACCAAAATCCATCACAGACGCATGGAGCATATCGTCCAAAACCTGAATAGTCCGCTCTGACTGACCGTCAGTCTGAGGGTGAAATATCATGCTAAGATCAACCCAAGTACCCAACTCATCCTGAAAAGTCTTTCAAAAGTAAGATGTGAACACAAAACCTCGATCTGAAATAATGGACATCGGCACACCATAAAGTCTCACAATCTCACAGATGTAGATACGGGCCAACCTCTCATCACTCAATGATTCCTGAACTGGAATAAAATAAGTTGACTTGGTCAATCGATCCACGATAGCCCACACACTAACAGATCCATAAGAAGTACGAGGCAACCCAGTCATGAAGTCCATAGTGATCCATTCCCAGTTCTACTCAGAAATAGGTAACCCCTGAAGAAAAACAACCAGGTCTCATATTCTCGGCCTTCACCTACTGACAACATAAGCAATGAGCCAAAAAATCTGCTATATTTTACCTTCTACCAACCTACTAGTAGTTCTATGTCAATCCAAGATACATCTTAGTTACACCTAGATAGATGGAATATCTGGAACAATGGGCCTCATCCAAGATTACCCTAATCCAGTCACCCAATCTTGGCACACAAACTCGGCCCCCAATCCTCAAAAACCCATCAGAAATAAGTGGCGCTTCCTTAGCCTTGCCACTCAATGCCATATCTCGAATCAACCTCAATCCAACATCATCAAACTTGTGAGCTCGAATCTGCTCCATCAAAGTAGATCCAGCCTCCACAAATTCTAAAATGCACCCAGGTGTTGAAATATCAAGCCTAATCATCTAGTTAGCTAAAGACTGGACCTCTAAGGCTAAAGGTCTCCCTTGGGTTAAAAGATGTGCCAAGCTACCCATGCTAGTCAACTTTCGGCTCATGGTATCCGCAACCATATTAGCCCTGCCCGGATAATAGAGAATAGTCAAGTCATAATCCTTAAGAAACTCAAGCCAACAGTGTTGCCTCAGATTAAGATCTCGTTAAGTGAAGAAGTACTGAAGGCTACGATGATCTGAGAAGATCTCACAACAAACTCTATACAAGTAGTGTCTCCACAACTTCAGGCAAACACATCTGCGCATAAATCCAAATCATGGGTAGGATAATTTTTCTCATGAGGCTTCAACTGGCGAGATGCATAAGCAATCACCTTTCCCTACTGCATCAAAACAACACCTAATCCAACACCTGGAGCATCACAAAACACGGTAAAGCCCACGCCCTTCTTGGGTAATGCCAATATAGCAGCTGAAGTCAACAAATCCTTGAGCTTATGAAAGCCCGCCTCACAACCATCAGACCACTAGAAGGAAATCTTCTTCTGAGTCAACTTAGTCAAAGGAGCTGTAATAGAAGAGAAACCCTTAACAAGACACCGATAATACCCGGAAAGCCAACAAAACTCTAAATCTCAATGGGCGAAGTAGGTCTAGCCTAATCATGAATAATTGTAATCTTGGATGGATCAACCATAATACTTTCCTTAGTCACCACATGACCCAAGAAAGAAACAAACTCCAACCAAAACTCTCACTTAGAGAACTTCGTATACAACATCACATCCCTCAATCTCTAAAGCACAATCCACAAATGCTCTTCAAGCTCAGTCTCACTCTTGGAATACACCAAGATATCATCTATGAATACAATAAAATAGGAGTCGAGATACGACTGAAACAACCAGTTTATCAAATCCATGAACGCAGTAGGGGCATTGGTCAACCCAAAGGACATGACCAAGAACTCATAATGACCATATCGAGTCTGAAAAGCTGTCTTCAGAATATCCAAAGCTCTAATCCTCAACTGGTGATATTCCGACCTCAAATCAATCTCCAAAAACACCAAAGCACCCTGAAGCTGATCAAGAAAATCATCAATGCGAGAAAGAGGATACTTATTCTTAACCAATACCTTATTCAACTGTCCATAATTAATACACATCCGCATAGACCTATCTTTTTTCTTCACAAACAAGACAGGCGCACCCCAAGGCGAAATACTATAGGTCGGATAAATCCATTATCCAACAACTCCAGCAGCTGATCCTTCAGTACCTTCAATTCTATTGGGGCCATCCTACAAAGAGGAATAGAAATGGGCTTGGTTTCGGGATCAACATTAATAGAAAAATCAATATCACGATCCTGAGTCATAGTAGGCAAATTTGTTGAAAACACATCCATAAACTCACGAATAACACGAACAAAATCTAAGGAAAGATGTGAAATAACACTAGTATCACGAATATGAGCCAAATAAGCTAAACATCCCCTCTCAACGAATCGATGATCCTGAACATAAGATATGACCCACTTGGGACCCGAATGAAGTGCATCCTTCCAAGCAATTCTTGGCACATCCGACAAAGCTAAAGTGACAGTCTTAGAAAAACAATCTAAGACAACATGGTAAGGATCCAACCAATTCAAACCCAAAATAACATAAAAATCGACCATATCTAACACAAGCAAGTCTACTAAAGTCTCACGCCAGGAAAAATTCTCAACACAAGATCGGTGCACCCGATCCACCACTAAAGAATTACCTACCAGGGTAGATACACGAATAGGCATAGCAAGAGGCTCACTAACAAAATCAAAACCCAAAGAAAAGTACACAGACACATAAGAGAAAGTTGATCTGAGATTAAATAATATAGATGCAAGTCAGAAACAAATGGGAATGATACATATAATTAGAGAATCAGAAGCCTCAGCCTCCGTTCTGACTGGTATAGCACAACACTGACCACGACCATCAGCTGTCTGGGAGGCCCTACGACCACCAACTTCCTGAGTGGCCCCATGCGCTTTACTGCCTCTGCCCCTCACCCATCTAGTGCACCCCTACCCCTCACAACTAGAATAGGAGTAGCCTAAATTACCCGACAGGGATAGTCCATGGACAAATGGCCAAACTCATTACACACATAGAAACCTCTACGACCTGATTCAAAAGGAGAAGGTATAACTAGACCTGAATAGACATCCTGAACTGTTGGACCAAAAGATCCACTACTAGAACTCTACAAGGCCGTCTACACTGGCCTACCCTGATACCCACGAGAATCTCTAAAATCTCTACCATGAGAAACCTGCCCTCTAAACTCACCAAACAACGCACCTTCCTGGCGCCTTTCTGTGATACCTAAAGAATGTCATCTATCATCTTTGCATGATCCATAATGCTTTGAAAATACACTCCAAATACAACTATTTGAGACATATCCAACTAAAGAGAGACATCTAAACCCTTCATAAACTTCTGAATCTTCTCAAACTCAATGGAAATACTGGCATAGGAATATCTGGACAAGGCATAAAAATGTGCATCATACTCTTCTACAGTCATAGATCCCTGCTCCAAGCAGTCAAACTCATCCCACATTCGATCATATAAACTAAAAGGCATAATTCTCTTCAGAAAGACATCAGCAAACTGATCCCACGACAAGTCAGGAGCATCAACAAACTTACAACCGAAAAATGACTTCAACTATTCTCTTCCAATACCTATAAACTAAGATGTAGTATAACCAACCCCATGAGACTCCAGCGATCCCAAATTATGCAACATCTCTTGGCAATTAATAAAGAACTCATAAGCGTCCCCATCCACAGCACCAGTGAATCTGGGAGGACCCAAACGAATAAATCTCTCAAATCTCTTCTGATCCTAAAAAAATATTATAGTACTCGCATAAAGGGAAAGCATAGTAAATTTGGCCAATTGTGATCCCATCTAGGGAGGTAACATAGATGACGGCTAGACTTTTAATCTCAGAACCCCATAGTCAGATATTTTCACTAAAGGTGGAGTAGGACTTAGGGTCTGAGGAGTACCCAAACTAGAAGCAAGTGCAACAGGAGGATACACACTCTGAACTGGAAACCCCTTTTAACGGGTAAGTAAATGCACTAAATATCCTTCCAACACTAGGCAGACAAACTTTGAAGAACTGGAGTAGGACCCACACCTCCAACCTAATCAACACGAGGTTTAGGGGAGATTTTCCTGGAACTTTTCCTAGACAGGATAAACCACGGGGCCGTCCTTTCCCTCGAGTCTGTCCATGACTCGAGGCTCACCTTTTGGGTGAAGGCTCGACATCACTACACTCGCGGGACCTATTCAACACCATCTGCATAGAAAGAGTGAAACATATCTCAAAACATAAGATATGGAAGAATTTTGCACGACAAGGAATAAAAATAAGGAAAGTTTCCTAAAGACATCCTATAGCCTCTCGAAGATAGATACGGATGTCTATATATCGATCCGCGAGACTCTATTAGACATCTCATTCTTACACCATGAAAACTAATAAAACTTGGTTGTTCTGATACCAATTTATCACGAACCAAAAATAAGGGTCATGATTGCACTTGTTGCGGTATGCCTTGACAAGTAAGCCTATCACCCAAACTAATACAAAAAGGAAAAAAGACAAATTTACCCAAGGTAAGGCTCCTAGAACAAAGTTGAATCATATAAGTAATTATAACAATGAGAAAAGAGCATATCCAAAATCATATATTCCTAAAATCAGGTGTCAATAGTGTAAGAACTACTAATACAATCCATGAGTCAAATACATCAAAAAATAACCACATGGAACCATAACTGCCTCTGAATACTAATAAAGACATAACTAGTAAAAAAAGATAAAAAAACTCCAAACGTATGAATGACCAACCACTACCTTGAGTAAACAGAAGGCGCTTGAAATCAACCAGTCTGAGGCACACCCGAACCTGAATTTGCACAGAAAAATAAAGTAGGAGTGAGTACGGTCCACTTATACTCAGTAGGTATTATAGACCGACCGATACACTCTAAGGGCACATTGCCTGAAGTCAAAAAATATCCCACAATGGTAGCCCACACCGCTTACACTAACAGTTCTACAATATGCACATATTATACAACAACACACCAAATAGGAACACAAGTATACATCATCTCACATATAAGAAGGACAATCAAAAACCAATTATATACAGGATTATCAAGTACAATTAAGGAAGATGGAATAATTAGATAAAAATAAGATAATATGGCAAATACAAGTCACAACACAAACACAATAAAGAAAGTGCAATGTATATGATAATAATAATAATAATGCATGAGGTCATCGCACAACCTCCGTATACACCCACGGAGGCAAGCCTCGTTGTGTGGGACCTATGGGAGGTTCATTAACCCATATATAATCCATATATCCATATCCATATCCATATCTTCTTCCCAGAACATCCCTTAGGAAGGATTTTATAAGATATCATATTTTCTGTAATGAAAATATGTTGTTGGGGTTTCTCAGGTGTTGCCATGGTTGTACCATTTGTTCCTTGAATGAGTATGATATGAGGATGTATTGTTCACAACCAATTATAATGAGTATTGCCACAACCAGACACATAATATATTTCCATAACCAACCACAATGATACATTTTCATAACCATGTAAGCCAATATCCACTTACCATTTTCGTTCATCTATGAATTTCCACATGTATATATATATATATATCATAATACACCAAAGGTACCACAATAGGCATTTGCAACAACACAATATAATTATTCACATGTATTCAAGGCTATCAAAATCATATAGGACCCCACATGGTCGTACACATCACATAATATCTCAATTTCAATAATTACATCACATATAGGCCCCCACACGGGCACAACATATAGATAGCCATTTTTTATGAATAGTTTCCTCCCTTAACATGCATTTTGTACCATCATTTACTACCCATCTCATCCTGAAAGAGTTAAGCCATAACCTACCTCGAATACTGAAATCGGTCCGCTACACTTTGAACCCATGACCTTTCCACGAATGATCCTAAACTTTACTAAAAATATCAAGTACGAAATCTATACATCAAAACAAAACCAAGACACCCATATTGACTACACTAGGTTCGGGATCAAAACGAACCTCCGAAATAGATTTTCAAAAAAAAGGGCAAAATCATAACTTTACTTCAAAAATGTATTTTCCATATTTTTAGGAACGTACAGTTGAAAACTCAAGTTAAATCGAGTTAAAAACGAGGTTCAAATTGAAGAAAAACTATTTTAAAGCTTTATCAGGTAAATTTTTTGAAATTCGTGTTAAAATCAAGAATTGGAGTTGTTTTGAAGGTTAAATTGATGAAAGCTAGTAATTATAAGATAAAAATATTATTCAAGTGAAAATGAGTGAAATTGGGGTTTAAAATCAACTCCTAAGATTTTTAGAGTTTTGATAAATTAACCAAGAAATTTCTAAGAAAAGGGGTGAATTCTTACCTTAAATCCGTAATAGAATCAAGAAATAGGTGTTAATCTAGCTTCTCAAGCTCCCACAAACTTCACTTTTAAGCTCTCACACTATTTTAGGGTTTAACTCTCAAGAGGCAAGATGAAAAATGAGCAAAATGGGTCTATAAAGCTCCTTTAATAGTGCAGATTTTTTTGCAACAGTTATTAAAAATGATGTTTTTTTTTAGTCCAACCCGGACTTCGACGATGTGCCCAGAATTCATTCGGAATCCGATATATGCAAACGAACTATATGCAACCACACTAAATTCGATGTTCCGAATGTGTTGACAAAGTTGGATTTTTAAAAAATACCATTTTCACAGAGTTGACCCTTGAAATTCAAAATCATAATTTTCCAAATCGAGTGTCGAAATGAGATTTAAAAAGTCGTAAAATCACACCAAATATGTTACCACCCTAAAATCGACATTCCGAAGATCCTAGCGTAGTTAGATTTTCCATCCGAGATCGTTTCGACCAAATATGGGTCCCTCACTCATATTTTCCATTTTCCAACTCTCCGACCAACATGTCGAAATGAGTTCGGGTGCATAAAAACCCAAACCAAAGGTCTACCTAACCTAAAATGGATATCCAGGAGCTTCGGCGCAGTTTGTTCAGCCATCCATCAAACGGATCAAAAGATATCCACATAAGTACAAAATAAGGCTCTCAAAATCATCAAAAACCACAATATCGAATAAATCATACCAAAATGCATTGAGAACTGTGTCAATCACTCCCACACCCTAAAAGTACCATAATGCAACTATAGGGAGGGGTAAAACAGTCAAATCACACAGAAACACACATTTCACATATTTCGTCAAAAAGCTGATCGTTACAATGAATTTTTATTCTCCAAATTTAAATAGGGAAAAAACATAATTAACATATATCAATTTTATTATTTTACAAAAGATGTAATTTTTCAAAAAACAAAAAAACTTATTCTCCATATAACTCCATATTTTAATTCAGCGATGTAATCTACAAAAAAATAAATACTTATTTTTTTAACACTATAAAAAACGAAAAAAATTCTTCTCCAACATTAAACGACTATCACTTTCATTTTCTTTTCACGTTAATATCTATTTTACCTATCAGCAATTTCATGCTCCATAACTTTGAGAGGTCCGCTACTTCATCTTCTTATTCTTCTTCAACTTTCATATCTTTCTTTAACAAATTATTCAAAATTTTCTTCAGCTGGCTGGCTAACAATTTGTTCATCTCTAAAGAAAAAGAAGATAAAGATATAAATGATGAAAAAAATTCAACAAATTACGTAATGATATAAAGGATAGAAAAAATTCTGAAAATAACATATTATCATAAGTGATACATTTGAAAAAAAAAGATTCATTAATTCTTTTAACTGAATTTATTTATAGATGAGTACGTAGAGAAATGTGATAAGATTTACTGGGCAATTTTAGGTAATCACTTTTAGTTTCTAATTCAAAAAGTAACTACTTTATCATGCTGTGTTTTTTTTTTTTTCGAATTATGTAAGTTAGATTAGGTTAATGAAAATTTTGAGATTCTCTTAATTACATATGTTTGAACTTAAATTTAAATTTCAAATAGATTGTTTACACTTTTTACATACATTATTTTCTCTTTTATCTTCTTTTATTATGAATAAATAAATAAATTGACTATGAATCTTATATAATTCTCTAGCATTGTTGTTGTTACTTAATTTTTTAATTATTAATTAATTCAACACGTGGTAAATCAATCAATTTTTTTAATAAAATAGGGGTGAGATAGCATTATGTTATAGTACAATTAAAATTCTATCTTTACTTTGGTAACTACAAATTCTAATATGTAATTTTATATTTCTTTTTAATAAATAATTAACAATTTTTAAAAGGTCTGAGTATTTCAAATTTAAATATGTCTAATATTTTAATTTAAAATATTTTATTCTTGTTGGTGTTGTTGTTGTTATCGTCTTTCATTTAATATGTAAATAAACTATATTCAGATATATTTTATAACATTTAAATTTTAAAAGAGATAAGTTTGAAATAGTAAAAGTCCATTAGAAAAATATTCAATAAATATGGGCTCTTTTGTTATTGAGAAATAGGTAGAGTTTATTTAGGACTCTTCAATTATAGGCTCCTAACTTTAAGCTAATGATTTTATTTTTTAAATAGAAGATAATGTATTTTAGTTGAGATAAAGAGAAAGAGTTGGAATAACACAATTTTAAATTCAAATTCAAATTAAACTATGATAAGCATTAAGCGTTGAGATAACACTAAAACTCTAAAATCATTGAGGAAATTATAATCTAATTAAATTCAAAATTATTGTGGCTAGAATGTATTTTATTTATTATTTGTATCGGCATTTGTTAATTTAATCTGACAATTGGATTATGGGATTATCACTAAACCCCAAAACGTGTTTTTTTTTCCTTATTATTATTATTATTATTATTATTATTATTATTATTATTATTATTATTATTATTATTATTATTATTATTATTATTTGTATTGGCATTTTTTTATTTAATTTGACAATTAATGACAAATGAATTAGCACATTATTTTTGACTCTTTAATGTTGAGTAGAACATATATTTGTTGTGCCAATTATAAAATTGACACGCCCCGAACTTCGAGTCATGTCGTATGGTCACCTCAAGCACACATGTGCCGGAGGTCGTCCCATAACCCAACCTAAATACCTCATCATATCATAGGAGTCGAAGGAACTCCAATCCACAAGCTACTGTAGCTGAAACAATAACGACAAAAGTCATAGCTTAGATATGTCTATACATTTCATTAAGTTCATCAAACTAAACAATATACCCAACTCCACAGCCATTCATAATGCATCTACACAAAATCGATGTCAATAAAAGTATATGTCGGAACAAGACCCCGACAATAGCCAAACCAAGTCTAAAAGAGACTAAGTCTACAGATAAGAGAGCAAGAGATGAATGTCTTTTGAAGAAAGAAAGCTCACCACTTCAAGTCAATGCACGATCCGCTTCGATCACTCAATTACTGCGCGGGAAGATAAGAATAAGCTCTGGGCCCTACGTCGCGTGAGGACGTAGCGTCCAGGGAGGGTTAGCGGTTGGAACGCTAGCATGTAACTCAAAGATAAGGAGAAAATAGTACATTTATTCAAATCTATGTCAATCCATCATAGGCGATCACATTTATATAAGAAGAGGCACATTGAAGACACGTATACATGTAGCAACACAATAAGTTAAATCATGAAACAAGTTGTAACATGCATTTATGATACATTCATTCATGATACATGGGGTGAAAGACTACCAACCCCCCACTCTTATATTTTAGACGCATAGAATCCTTTACGCTACAATAGGCAAAGGGAAATGAGCCTTGAGCCGACATATCCTTTATGGTAAACGAACTTGGACCACAAACCAACACACCTTTCATGGTAAGAAGACTTGGACCATAAACCAATATGTATAATATGGTAAGCGTACTTGGACCACAAAACAATACGCCTTATATTGTAAGTGGACTTAAACCACAAACCAATACGCCTTATATGGTAAGTGGAATTAAACCACAAACCAACACGCCTTATATGGTAAGTGTACTTAAACCACAAACCAACACGCCTTATATGGTAAGTGGACTTGGACCACAAATCAACACGCCTTATATGGTATGTGGACTTGGACCAAAAACCAACAAGCCTTCTATGGTAAGCGTACTTAGACCACAAACCAACATGTCGCTACACATATACTAGCATCCATTCAATTCATTACTTAGGAACTCAACCCATCTCCAGGCATTCAAGCCATCAAGGTTACATATCAACACCATAGACCATCCCATGATCTCTACCAACCCATTTGGCCATTGCTCACATGGTTAGGCTCAAGGACTTAGTTTATAACACAATGAAAGTTTATTCATGATCATCAAGACTCGTACCAACAATTATTCATAATTATTAATCTTATACTCACCTTTAGTCAAACATAATTCGAGTTCATACTTTAGGGACTATGACCATTTAGTCAACCATTCATCAAGGATATGCAATTAGTTATCATGTGCCCAACAAGGCCTTTACCAACCATTTACCAAGCATTCACATGCATTCAATTCCACACATAAGGGCTTTAACATATTTAACCAAATTCAACCTTTTACATGATCATACGGTCCTCACGGGGGCCTTCATTGCTCAACTATTTCAATAGGCCAATGCCTTAACTCATTTCATCATACAATTTAAGTTATTGTCATCATGACCCATACAACCTATTCACCTTTCATTAGAAATGTTTGATCGTATTTTTACCCAACTTTACTTGCCTTAAGTTTTACCCTCCCATTTGATACGAGCCAAATAGCCATCTATACTTCTGAAGACATCATTGGATGACAACGCATAAAAACTCAAGACTTGGTCACCTCGAGGACACAAGAACATGCATGGAGGACCCGTTTTGAGAATGACATAAGGCAAACCCGTGTGTGGCAGATTGCGTGGGGGATTACCTTTCATGCCAACCTGAAACTACAAGTGTTAAAGAATGACCCCACGGTTGTAGAGCATTGAAGAATAACCCTTCATTAAGGGTGCTTTGGGGATCACACTTTGTTAGAAAGACACTTCATGGACACCCCTTTCATTAAGCGTATTGTGGTCATTTTTGTTATGTAATAAGCTAGCCTCTATCTAGTCTTCTATTAAGTCATTTGCTCTTTAGTTTTTGTAGGATAAATATGTGAAAGACTTCTTATCTCTTTGAGAGTGTAACACCCTTAGTGTAGGTCTTGGATAAGCCATCTTTAGTGTAGGGCTTGGAAAAGCAGATATTTTACGTTGCTTAGAAACGGTGAAAGTTGATTCCCTTAGCGGTCACCGTAAGAAGATTGGTGTTTGTACTTGTAGATTTTAAGGTTCTTTACGTTTAATACATGTTTGGGTTCTTGTTCTTCGCAAGTCCTTATGTCATCTTGCCTATCCTTTACTTTTCTTGCAATATTTGTGTATGTTTCTTATTCTTATTCACGGATTTGTGTGTTGATGCCGAGAGTGAATTTCCATCTTTTTCTCGGTTGTCTTTTTGTTGTTAGCTGTTTTTTGTTTCATGATCGTTCTGTTATCATTTCGTATCAAAGTCATCATTGATTTCGTTCCCACGAGATCAATCTTGGGTTTGTTCACTCGAAAATAAAAAAAAAGTGTTGAAAAGCTGAAAAACTCAAAAAAAAAAAAGTAATTTGTCCCGTTTTTGTGTTTGGGACGAGATTTGAGTCTTATTTTTCTTGTATTTTTTGTGTGTTTTGTTGTTTCTAGTGTTAGTCCCTTCTTCACTAACACTTATAGAGTCTAGATCTAAATTTTGAGTCATTTCCGAGTTGTTTTTGAACTTTGAAGGTTGCTGTTTTTTGAGGATTGGTGGCTTGAAAGAGTGTTGTTGAAGTTTATTGTTGAGATTGTGTCTTAAAAACGTTTTGTTGATGTTGTTATTGAGGGTTGGAGCTTGAAAAATGTGTTGTTGATGTGTAGAATCCAACTTGAACCATAGAACTCCAAGATTCAAAAGTTGTGTTCTTGGTGTTCTTCACCATCTTCATATTTTGTTGAAGAGAAAATGGTTGTTTGATCTTAAAAATTGAAGAAAGAGAGTGTGTCTTGTTGTTAATCTTGAAAGACACAACTCTAAGACATCCAAAGGGGAAAGGGTACAAAAGGATTTCAAAAGTTTTCTTTCCAAAAGGGAGAAATTCCACCTACCAAGACTTATAAAAGGGGAAAGAGCCAAAAGTCTTTCAAAAAGGTGGAAAAAAGTCAAACTCTTTTTGAAATTGAAAAAAGGGCTCCAAATTCTTGTTGTTACCCTCCCATAGTCTAAATTCCACCATTCCCCACTTGAAATTTGATCAATACAATTTGAAGACAAGAAAATTTCTCAAACTTTCAACAATTTTAGCATCCAATAGGAGGTTGCCACGTCATCACCCTAAAAAACGACCCTTAGGCTCAAAATTTCAGATTTCTAAGTTTCATTTATTGTTTCTTTAGTTTCAATTTTCTTGATCCTAGTACTAATAGACAAACTAGTAATCACCTAATAGGTTGTTAATTAGTTTTTGAATACGTTTCTTTCGTGTCTTAGTTATTTGTGTGCTTTTCTCGTTTGTAACTCGTAGTAACTTCTTTGTTTCAAGTTCATAAGTGAATTTTGTTTTGTATCTTGAGTCAATCAAAATAAGAATCCATTCCGGCCGCCAAGTAGGATTGACATCTTATTAACTACCGGAGTGTAAGCAACTTTCAATATTCGCCGCTCCAATTGTGAGAATCACAAAGGTGAGTGTATCGAGTGTTGGTAAGGAGATTTTACTACTAATCTTGTTTGTTGTTGTCTTTTTTTTTGTTTAGGTACCATGGCTTCCCATAATTTTAAGTCCACGTGTAATCGCATTCATGACGATCTTGAAGATATGCAACGGCACATTAAAATTATACGCCAATTGTTACCCAAACTCTTCCCTCAAAATCCAATTGTCCAAACAACTTGCGATGAGAGCTTCCCAAAGGAAGTTGCTTCCCAAGCTTGTGATGGACTTTCACACCGAGGTAAAGACGAACATACTAATAAACGTCAAGGTAAAATAGCTAACTCTTACACTTTTGTACATGCGAATGATAATTGTGTGGCTAGTATCCCATTGAGTGTAAGTTGTAGCTTGCCTATATGTGAGTCTATTATTTTTTTTTCACTTGATGATGATGTACTTGTTGTGAGTGTGGATACACTAGTTGATCCTATTGATGACCGAATTGACCCTTTTTGTAAGATTGATTTATGTCTACCTAGTGTTGAAACCATTGTGTTGAATGAAAGTACATCATCTTGTGAAATTTATGTTGATCAACTTTTGTGTGAAAATTTCTCATCACTCGAGGATGTGTGTGATGTGATTAATGAATCTCAAGTGTGTTATGATGTTGAAAATGTTGATCAAAAGAATAGGAGTGAACCCGTGAGCTTTCCCTTTGATTCTAATATTTGCTTGGCTCATAGGGATAATCATACACTTGAAACATCTTTAAAACTTAATAATGAACTTTTAGAGAGTGAACTTACTTGTTCCAAATCTGCCCGCGGGATAGATCATGCTCTCTTTAGGTATAATGTCTTGTTTGAATATGGTATAATCACTCCCAATGAACCTAGTGGTGAGAATGATGGTATAGCTTGTCTTAAAGGCTATAGCCTATATGCTAACCCACTATGGTGTGACAACATTCCTCCTAAAGATGAAAATCCCTATTTGCAAGATGAGAGTACTCTTAAAGGTAAGGAATGTATAGTCCTTCTTGACAACCCGAGGGCAAAGGAGTCATTGTTTCCTTGGGGTAATGTTTCTAAATGTGCATCCTTGCTTGGTACACTTTTGCTTAAATTGCATGAATACCAACTTGTGGATGCCAAGTTGTATATTTGTTTGAAGAAAAAAGAGTGTATGTGCTTAAATGCTTTGTCTTCCCCCGTGCATGTATCTACACTTGATTCTTTCCTATACTACCTCTTTGCCTATGATGACATCCATGCTAGTTTTGGGTTTGCATTAAGTAGAGGTATAGATCTTTTTGGTTAGTCCACTTGTTTGAATGACAAAGTTATGTGGGATTGGTGGACTTTGATACCAATAGTGGCACCACGTTTGATGAGGCCACTTGAAGAGGTAATGAAATAATTGTGCTTTATGGTTCCTAAGACAAAGGTAGCCTTACTTTTTGGACTTAGTGATACCATTACGACCTTTGTAGTTTCTTTATCTCTTGATACTTGTCATAGCCATTCCCTTTATAACATTCTTACTAAACTTTTCATGACTAATACAAAGGATTCATGGTTATATCTCAAGTATGTACCACCTTGGCATGATGATGTTATTTATTTTACTAACCCTAACCCTTATGCCATGAGGAAGTTGTGCTTGTTTGTCCTTTCTTTAGTTTTGCAAGGTATGGATTCGAGGTCTAATCCTTTTCAAGAAGGGGAGGATGATATGATCCAAATGGCCATCTATGCTTTTGAAGACGTCATTAGATGACAACGCATAAAAACTCAAGACTTGGTCACCTCGAGGACACAAAAACATGCATAGAGGACCCGTTTTGAGCATGACATAAGGCAAACCCGTGTGTGGAAAATTGCGTAGGGGATTACCATTCATGCCAACCCGAGACTACAAGTGTTGAAGAATGACCCCATGGTTGTGGAGAATTGAAGAAGAACCCTTCATTAAGGGTGTTTTGGGGATCACACTTTGTTAGAAAGACACTTCATGGCCACCCCTTTCATTAAGGGTATTATGGTCATTTTTGTTATGTAATAAGCTAGCCTCTATATAGTCTTTTATTAAGTCATTTGCTCTTTAGTTTTGGAAGGATAAATATGTGAAAGACTTCTTATCTCTTTGAGAGTGTAACACCCTTAGTGTAGGGCTTGGCTAAGCCATCTTTAGTGTAGGGCTTGGAAAATCCGATATTGTACGTTGCTTAGAAACGGTGGTTGTGAGGTGAAGTTGATTCCCTTAGCGGTCACCGTAAGAAGATTCCTGTTTGTACTTGTAGATTTTAAGGGTCTTTACGTTTAATACACGTTTGGGTTCTTGTTCTTCGCAAGTCCTTATGTCATCTTGCCTATCTTTTACTTTTCTTGCAATATTTGTGTATGTTTCTTGTTCTTATTCACGGATTTGTGTGTTGTTGCCGAGAGTGAATTTCCATCTAGTTCTTGGTTGTCTTTGTGTTGTTGGCTGTTTTTTTGTTTCATGATCGTTCCGTTATCACCATTAACCACTAACCAACAAGGTTATGGATTTTACATTACACGACTCATAATACTTTCACAATATCATTCAACAATCATTCTTAATCATTTAGGCTATTTCCCTAGCTTAACACATTGTCAATCATACAACTAGTCATTTCACTTAGACAATTTCACAAACACCTTGTGTTTATACCATTAACAAGGTCATTTTCATGGTAGAAATCATCAAGACTAGGGTTACTCAAGACCTCATTGTTAAACAACATACAACAAGCACCCGCATATACAATCTACCATCAAATATATGAATCAACCCAAGTACAAACATAAATCATCATTATTCATTGTTAGGTAACAAAACCCTTTTCATTTGATTCAAAACTATCATTCACACTTACTAATTTTAGTGTGAAATACATGAGTTTAGAGTTATTTAGAAAGGGGAAGAGATACATGCCTTAAACAAGATGACACACCAATAATCTTCACTCCTACTTGCCACTAGATGAGCACCTCCAAACCCTAGCCCCCAATCATGCTTCAAAAAACCTTTAGAGTATTTAGGAGTGTTTGAGTCTTATAAATGATGAATTAGGAGGATACAATGCCTTATATAGAGAGAGGGTTTAGGGTTTTAGGCGTGGGAAATGTCCAAAAGTTCCTTGGTTAAAAGCTTGAAAGTCTACACGTGGATGGGCACGACTCTCCCATACAGTTCAC
The DNA here is from genome assembly GCA_030864215.1 of Capsicum pubescens. NCBI lineage: Eukaryota > Viridiplantae > Streptophyta > Magnoliopsida > Solanales > Solanaceae > Capsicum > Capsicum pubescens. The sequence continues at coordinate 101,557,117 of CM061545.1, forward strand.
TTGGCAATCGTGACCTAGGGTACGAGTGGTACCCCAACTCGTATACTAGCCTCCTCCTAGGTCAACCATACTGGTTAGGGTACAAAATATCACCCTTGAGTCATAACCAAAGGGTACGATTCCACCCCTAACTCGTAAGCTTCACCCGTGACCAAAACAGTCCACTCTAGGTTAGGTCCTCACTCCATATGACCATGTAGGATATGACTCGTATGCATGGCTATGACCAAGGGGAGGACATTTCGTATATAGGATAGTGTGTTACCTTCATGGACTGACCAAGATACGAAAGGGGGGGTCAAGGTGGTTACGATTCCTGACCAAGGGTACGACTAAAGCACCCAACCGTACCCACTCCAAAGACACAAAAGTTGTTGTTCTTTCAAGGGTTCAAGTCTAGGTTCTTCAATATCCCCCACTTGGACCATTCGTTCACGAATAAGGGGCGAGGCAAGCATAAACAAAAGTTAACAAATCAAAATACATCAAGGCAACCTTTACGCAAGTTATAAGCAAGCACTCCACAAGGAACAACGCAACACATATCATGATCATCACCAATCTCCCAAAATTTTTGCAAGGCCACATTCTTGGGTGTTTCATTCTCCCCCACTTAGGATCATTTATCCGCAAAAGACGGGTAAGGAAAGTATGAACGTAATTTAACACATTGTCTCATATCATAACAATCTTTAAAGAAGTTAGAACAAGAATTCAACAAGGATATAACACACATCATGCTCATTACAAGTCAACTATTCATTTCATTAACTTTGGGGCTCAACCCATTGTCTACTAAGAAATATTTAAATGCAAGGAGATTAACGCATACCCCCATTATAAGTTTCTGAAATGGAAAATGAACGCGGATACTCAGACTTCATGTCCTCTTCCACTTCCCACGTAGCTTCCTCAAACTTTTGGTTCTTCCATAGGACCTTCACCGAAACCATTTCTATCATTCATAACCAGCGAACTTTTCGATCCAAGATCCCCACCGAAATCTCCTCACAAGTCCAAGAACCCAAAATACCAATGTTCTCTAAGGGAACAACCAACAAAGGATCACCTATGCCCTCAATACGAGGACATGGAACACCAGACAAATGGGGCTCATGCTAGAGGGTAAGTTCAATTCAACTTGGACCCTTATAGGGAGAACCACCCCTTTAGCCACTCAAGGGACCTTCTTCCTGTACAATGACAAACTCATTAGTAAAGACACAACTTTACGGGGCCAAAAATCAAAGACGCATAGCACGAATGCAACCTATTCACCCCCCAATTGACATAATACATAATGTGTCTATCTCTATTAATCAACAAGACTTTTTTTATTATCAACAGTTATCACACACTCTAGGTAGACTCCTTACAACTACGGAGTCTCTTATCGATGTAGAAATAGAGAATGGAGCTCAAATGACTCAGAACCAAATTAAAATACATAATCACAGATGAGGTACATCATACCCATCAAAGCATAAGCATACATAACATAGATAAAGAATTTTTGATATACCAATAACAATATTCGAAGATGCCTCGGGCCCCTGGTGAGTAAATAGTTCATACAAGCGACTCCGGCCAACGCCGCTACCAAAAACAGAAGCAGAGATAGCTCTCTTCGGTGCAGGAGTAGATGAAGTAGCAATAGGGGCTCTGTCAGCCCGAGCATAAACTTGAGAGGGGCACTATCTTTGTATGTGCCCTATCTGGACACAATGGAAATATATGTTCTTTCCTTTCTCACACTCACCGCGGTGATACTGACCACAGAATCTACAAAGAGCGTAGGTCAGATCTGAGTGGGCCCCACTGGCCTGAGAATCACCGCTCACCCAATTCTTCCTCCTAGATAACCTACCACTAGATTACTGGCCCTCACTTAGCTCAGACGACCGAGACCTTTTACCTTGCCTCTCACTAATATCACCATATTTATTTTTCTCTTCTTTCACTTGTTGCATATACACAATCAACATAGAGATATTTATGTTGCTAATCAAAGAGGTTGCCTTACTTTCAAGGACCAATTCAGGAGATAATCCCGAAACAAATTTACGCATCCTAGCCCTCATGCTAGACACAATCTCAGGGGAATACCTTGACAACTGATGGAATCTCAAAGAATACTCCTTGACGGATATCCCACCTTGCCTCAAATTCAAAAACTCTTCCATTTTTGTTTCTCTCGACTCTTAGGGAAAGAAATGGTCAAGAAAGGCATTAGAAATCTTCCCTCCCAGTCAGATTAGCACCCAAACCTCTAGACATCTCCCACTCTTCGTACCATTAGTACGCTACATCCTTTAATTGGAAGGAAGCAAACATGACACCCTCCACCTTTGATGCAAGCATAATCCAGAAGATATTCTCTATTTCATTAATGAAACTTTGAGGATCCTCTTCAACTTTCACACCTATAAACATAGGAGTGTACAACTTCATGAATTGGCCAACCCTTGTGGCCTCAGAGAATGGAGAAAAAAAGACACCCCGCTCGAATTGAGATGCTACCAATTGGGTTAAGAGGTTGATGGAGCGACGAAACTCCACATCAGTAGCATTTTCTTGAGGTGACTAGGGAGAAAGGTCACTCTCATAGTCAGGATTGGTGGGGACAGGTAGAATCTCATGAAGATTGCCAGATGTCGCAGCCCTAGCCCGAGTCTGAACCTCAAAAGTTAGATGAGCTTCGCCCATAGGACCCTCAGTCGGGGCTGAAGTGTTTGCCTAAGTGTCATATCTCCTTTGAGGTATGATATGAAAGATAGTAAATAAAATTAGAGGATTTCAAGACCTTAGACATTATTGCTTGAGATTGAAACACAAGAAAAGGAAACATTCCTAAGATATCTCATAGCCCCTCTTTTATAAGTGTAGGGAGTTTCACACTCATAAAAGAGACTCTACTTGACACAGTATATTCAACACTCAACTAACCATGAACTTGGCTCTGATACCAACTTGACATGCCCCAAACTTTGGGCCATGTTGTATGGGCATCTCAAGAACACATTTGTCGGAGGTCACCCTGTAACCAACATAAACACCTTATCATATCATAGGAGTTAAAGGAACTCTAATCCATAAGTTAAGGTAGTGGAAACAACAACGACAAAAGTCATAGCTTTGATATGTCTATACATTTTATTAGGTTCATAAAACTAAGCAATATACCCAAGTCCACAGTCATTCACAATTCCTCTATATAAAACCGATGTCAATAAAAGTATATGTCGGAACAAGCCCCCGAAAATAACCAAACCAAGTCCAAAAAAACTAAGTATAAAGATAAAAAGCCAAGAAATGAATGTCTTCCGAAGAAAGGAAGCTCACCACTTCAAGTCAATGCACGATCCGCTTTGATCACCCAATTACTGTGTGGGAAAAGAAGAAGAAGCTTTGGGCCCTACGTCGCGTGTGGACATAGAGTTCGAGGACGGTTAGCGATGGGAACTCTCGCGTGTCACTCAAGGATAAGGAGAAAATAGTACATTTGTTCAAATCTATGTCAATACATCTGATGTTCCAGCTTTTGACGAAATATTTTATACCTTTTACAAGGGATAATTGGGTGTTTATAGAAAATTATTATTGTATTTGATACTGGATTTTAGTGTTTTCAAGTCAAGGACTTAGATGGAGAAATAACTTGGAAAAGTAAGAGAAAAAAGGGCATTGATGGTCAAACTAATGGACCATTAACCATGTGACGGACCGTCAGGGTGTCCGCCAAGGATAAGAAGAAGCCTCTGAGTTGTAGATGCTTGAGACGGTCCAAGCGACGGGATGCCAGTCCCTTGACGGTCCATCAGCATGACCGTCAGATTAGAAACAGAATGCATCATATTGAGAAATAAAGCAACGGTCCAGGTGATGAACCATCAATACCTTGATGGGCCGTCAACCTAGCCGTTGGAGCTGAAATAGAACACAACATCATTGAAAGAATTGTGATGGACCACAAGGGACTTGACGGTCCGTCAACTCATCCGTCAACCTAGAAGCAGCAATCTGAGTTTTGAATTTTAAAACCCCAGTCCTTGGAAATATATAAATACACAATTTAGGTTTAATTTAGGTATCTTTGATTATATTTCCATCTTGAAAACTCATTGTAATGTATTATTCTCAGAGATTTAAGCTACTATTGTGGATCTTGCTATTTTATTCATATTTCATGGAAGATTAAAGAACAATTATTGTAATTCTTGTAAATAATTCTCTAAATTCATTTATGAATTACACAATGACTACTTTTTTACTCTTGAGATGTGTAGCTAAGCTCCCATAACTAGGGTTATGGGAGCCTTGATGTGAATAGATGATTGGGGTTGTGAAAACACTTAATTTCCATACTTAATTGAGATTGTACAAATCGTTCTTCATATTAACGACCTTTCTTGGTTGCAAACTTGAAGGGGGATCCCAAGAACATCACTTGATCGAATAAAAAGTGTATGTTGGGAAAAGAAGAGGTTTACATAAAATCTAAAGGCTTTAACCTTTGGAAATAGGTTGATGCCTTAACGGGATCAACCCACATTAAAGACTAGTTGAATAAACCAACGTATTCTTTAAGTTTGAAAGAGTTGAAGGGTAAACTATACATTTATTGAGAAACAAATGGGTAAACTTTAGAATTCAACAACTTTTACAATTGAAGTTATAAATTTAAAAACTAAAGTGATTCAAAACTCCGACTGCTTGGACATCTTGGTGAATATAATCCTAGTTTATCTACTCTCATTGAATTAATACTTGCAATAAAACTCTCTAGTTGGAACATATTTTGCTACAAACATCTGGATAATACTGACAAGACAAAAACCCCTTTACTCCAGAACCTTCAATCAACAGTTTGTTAACAATCATAATACTTAGTTTGCATAGTATTCCCTATGAGATTCGACCCCAACCTAGTTGGGTTCTATAATTGACAGTGAACGCTTACACTTTCTAACGAGAGTTATAATTTGGGCGTATCAAATTTCAGCGTCATTACTGGGGAATACGGTTGTCAATTAAGTTTGTGATTGTTAATTGACCTTTGGTCAAGTTTCCCAAATTTTACCTTTATTTGTTATTTTTGGTTATTTACAAGAGCATTCTTTTGCATGCAAAGTATGAGGAGGTCAGGAGACCCACTATTACCATTTCATCTGAAACCTCAACTGATTGGCAGAATAGAAGAACAGTAAAAAGCTAAGAGACTAGTTGTCTTGGCTAGAGCGCAAGTTAATCAACAGGACGATGGTCAAACAACCCGTATCCCTAATCTCGATGAGCAAAATTTAGGGGATGATGATCTAATCAACCCAGCAAATAGAAGGCATACTGAGAATGTAGCTACACTAGTGAATAGAAATCAGGCAGCTAGAGAAAGAACAAACCGCCAACCTGCTGTGCAGTTTGCACCTGATGAGGAAGATGACACCGACTTATATGAGGCTGGTGTGACTAGAGCAATTATTCCACCACCAGTAGCACCTGGGGTAAAGTTCAACATAATAAGCAACATGATACAGCTACTCAACCTCAAGGGGTTGTTTGGCAGACTTCCAGGAGATGACCTAAACATGTACTTGATGAACTTCATCAATTTTTGAAAATCGTTTGACAACCCTGGGGTTGGACAAAATGCAATTAGTCTTCATTTATTTCTGTTGTATCTATCTGAGGAGACAACAATGTGATTGAATGAGTTAGCTTCCAATTCTATAATGAACTGGAGGCAATTAAAAGGAGCTTTCCTAGAAAGGTTCTTTTCACCCTCTAGGATGTTATAATTGAGGGACGAGATTAGCAACTTCAGACAATTACCGAATGAGGCACTACACAAGACTTGGATGCGATTTAAAAAGAAGCTGACACAGTGCCCCAACCATGGACAATACTGTAGGGTAAGCATTCATGGAGCTTACTTTCATCAAAGTTGTGGATATGTTGGAATGATTAACTAAGACAAGTAGAGCTTGACATACCAGGGATTTTGTGGTAGCAAGCCCTACTTTGTCTAGCAGTATGACTGCAGAGCAATGCAAGAGAGAGAAGGAATAAGATTAAGATATGGCACATAGAAAAACCCACATGGATCTGCTCACTAAGCACTTGCTATCCAGAAAGACTAAAAAGGTAAAAGCAGTTGGTTTGCAAAGTAGAGTAGAATCGGATTTTGGGAAGGTGACCAACTATCTAAATAATCAGGGGGGTTTCCAAGGCAATAGCCAAGGGAACCAAGGTCGGAACTATTACGACAAAGATGGTTACAGAGACAGGGATTAAGGGAACTGGAAAAATAAAAATGCTAGGAGTGGACTGTATGTGCCTCCTGAAAGTCGAGATACTGCTGCTACCAATTCAGGTAAGATGTCCATGGAGGAAATGATGGAGAAGTTATTGAAAGGAGTTAAGACGACCAATGCTGGTGTGACAACAATGAAGAGTGACTTATCTTCTATGAGTCATCTAGTTTACTCACATTCAACTTCTATCAAACAGTTGGAGCAGCAAATGAACCATCTTTTAGCAGTATTTAATCAGAGAAAAAGTGGTACATTATCGAGTAATACAGTGCAAAATCCTCAGAATTATGGCTCTTGTATGGTGGTTACCACTCGAAGTGGTAAATTATTATCAAACCTTTCTGTGGGCAAAGCTTTGACTGATGGTGTGGTTGAAGAAGATATAGAAGATGAAGAAAACTCCCCAGTAGAGTCTGAGAAGCTAGATGGTAATGAGATTCCATTTAACCATCAGTAGGTTGATGGGTTAGAAAAAGAAAAGGGAAAGGAGAAGGAAACAGTGGTTACTACTCTCCCAAAACCATCGTCTCCCTTCCCTTATCAATTGAAAAAGAAGGCTAATAACACAAAGTTTAGCAAATTCATGGAGATGCAGAAGCAGTTGACGGTGAATATGCCTTTAGTAGAGGCACTAGAGAAGATGCCTGGATACGCTAAGTTTATGAAGGACCTTGTGACAAAGAAGAGAACACTGAGCTACAAACCGGTGGATAATATTCACTATTGTGACTCTATTTCGACAAGATCCTTAGTGTAAAACAAAAAAGATCCAAGAATATTCACCATCCATTGTACTATCGGGTCACTTGATTTTGCCAAGGCCTTATATGATCTCAGAGCAAGTATTAACCCAATGCCACTTTCTATTTACAAGAAGTTGGGTTTGGGGGACCCTACACCCACAAATATGTGACTAGTGATGGCAGACAGGTCAATAAAGTGGCCAGTGGGGATATTGTATGATGTGCTAGTAAAGGTGGCCAGCTTTATATTTCCTGCGGATTTAGTTATTTTGGATTGCGAGGTGGAGTTCGAGGGACCCATAATTTTAGGCAGACCTTTCCTCATAATCGAGAGTGTGGTTATTGATTTGAGGGCTAATGAGCTACTGTTCAGACTTAATAAAGAGGTATTTCAATTTGATATGTTCCAATCTATGAAGAAACACAAAGAGATGAGTGTATTCTCTATTATCGATGTCTATTATGAGAATGAGCAAGAGTTACTGATAGAGGAGAAATTTGTTGTTGAAACTCTAGTTGCGGTCTTGATGAACTTTGATAGCGAAGGCATTGAAGAATATGAGAAGACAGTTTATTCCCTGATGGGAATGGGATCATACTCATATGCTCCCAAGAAGCTAGATTTAGACCTCAAAAATCGCCAAACACCATCGGATAAGCCATCTATTGAAGAGCCACCAACGTTGAAGTTGAAGGAGTTGCCGGGCTATCTACAGTATGTGTTTTTAAGAAGTGGAAACACTTTACCTATCATATTATAGCAGATTTAGGTGAGCAATAGGTTGAGGAACTTATCTCTACGCTTAATAGGTACAAAAGGGCTATAGGTTAGACTATTGCCAATATTATCGGTATCCCTCTAGGTATTTGCACTCATAAGATCCAGCTTGAGAAAGATTATACACAAACCATTGAGCACCTATGCCACCTTAACCCACCGATGGAAGAAGTGGTTAAGAAGGAGATCATCAAATATCTTGATGCAAGAGTTGTATACCCCATCTCTAATAGTAAGTGGGTAAGCCCCATCCAATATATGCCCAAGAAAGAGGGCATAACTGTAGTGGTGAATGAGAAAAATGAGTTGATTCTGCTCAGGCCTGTGACTGGGTAGAGAGTTTGCATGGACTATCATAAGCTCAACTCATAGACTTTGAAGGACCACTTTTCGATGTATTTTATGGATTAAATGCTTGATCGGTTAGCGAGAAGAGGTTGGTATTATTTCCTGGACGAATATTCGGGCTATAACCATATTTCTATTACCCCAGAGGATCATGAGATGACGACTTTCACTTGCCTGTATGATACTTTTGCTTTCAAACGGATGTGACTTGGTCTATGTAATGCACCCGCCACCTTTCAATGGTGCATGATATCTGTCTTTTCTGATATGATGAAAGACACCTTGGAGGTGTTTATGGATAACTTCTCAGGGGTAGGTGATTCCTTCGAGCTATGTTTAGTAAATTTAAGTAGAGCATCGCAGCGATGCGAGGAGTTTTAACCATGTGCTTAATTGGAAAAAGAGCCACTTCATGGTGAAAGAGGGCATTGTCCTTGGTCACAGAATTTCATCCAAGGGAATTGAAGTCGACAGGGAAAAGGTCGAGGTTATTGAGAAAGTACCCCCTCCCATTTCAGTAAAGGGAGTTCGCAGCTTCCTTGGTCATACAGGATTCTATTATCATTTTATAAAGAATTTCTCCAAAATTGTAAATCCACTTTGCAAGGTTTTGAAGAAAGAAGCCAAGTTCATATTTGATGATGATTGTAAGAAGGCATTTGAATGCCTTAAAGAGAAATTAGTTGATGCCCCAATCATTGTTGCGCCAGATTGGTCAATGTCGTTCAAAATCATGTGTGATGCAAGAGGAGTGGTTCTTGGGGCTGTGATTAGCCAAAAGAAAGAAAATTTGTTTCATCCCATTTAGTATGCAAACAAGGTCTTGAATGGGGATCAAAAGAATTACACTGTTACTGACTAGGAACTTCTCACGGTTGTTTATACTTTTGATAAGTTCTGGGATTACTTGCTGGGAACCAAGGTGGTGGTTCATACTGATCATGCCGCCTAGAGGTATTTGATGGAAAATAAGGATGCTAAGCCAAGGCTAATCAGATGGGTGTTTCTTCTTTAAGAGTTTGACTTTGAAGTCAAATATCAGAAAGGATGTGAAAATCAAGTTGCAGATCACCTGTCCAGACTAGAGGGAGATCAAGAAGTCAAGGATGAGCTCGAAATTAATGATACATTTATGGATGAGAAAATTCTAGATGTTGTGCTCGAAAAAGTACCTTGGTACGCGGACTTTACAAATTATGTGGTAAGTGAGATTATCCCGGAGAATCTTTATTTTCACCAAAGAAGGAAGTTTCTCCATGATGTTACACACTACTTCTGGGATGATCCGTATTTATTTCGGCATTGTATGGATAACATTATAAGGAGGTGTATCCCAGAGGTGGACCTGCTGAGTATCCTGGAAGCTTGTCATGCTTTCCTAGTTGGGGGCCACCATACAAGTGACCGTACTGCAAGGAAAGTGCTGCAGAGCGGCTATTATTGGCCGACCTTATTCAAAGATACATATGAGTTTGTGAGAGGTTGTGACCAATGCCAGAGATAAGGCTTAATCTCAAAGCACCATGAGATGCCCATGACAAAAATGATGGAAGTAGAGTTGTTTGACGTCTAGGGATTTGACTTCATGGGGCCCTTTGTGAGCTCTTATGGGTTGAAATACATCTTGGTTGTGGTCGGTTATGTGTCTAAATTGGTTGAGGTTGTCTCCTTAGCCGATAATAAAGGAAAGAGAGCGTTTGCATTCCTTAAGAAGAACATCTTCTCTCGCTTTGAGGTACCACATACCATCATAAGCGATGGTGGATCATATTTTTGCAACCGAGTATTCAGGGTTGCCTTGGCAAAATAGGGTGTTAAGAAACACAAGGTGGAAACTCCATATCACCCACATACTAGTGGGCAAGTGGAGATTTTAAATTGGGAGGTAAAAGTTATTCTTTCCAAGACAGTGAATGCAAGTAGACAAGATTGGTCTACGAAGATGGATGATGCCTTGTGGGCATATAGAACAGCTTTCAAGATACCCATTGGCACGTGACCGTACCAATTGGTCTATGGCAAGGCATGTCACTTGCCGATTGAATTAAAGCACAAGGCACTGTGGGCACTCAAGATCCTAAATTGAAATTGGAATTAGGTCATATCACCCACGTACCAATTCAGCGACTGGGGCAGCTGAATTAGATGGACGAGTTTCATCTCAAGGTTTATGAAAGAGCAGACTTGTACAAAGAAAAGATGAAGAAGTACCATGACCAAAGGATTGAAAAGTGAGACTTTCAAAGGGGTGATTGGGTACTCCTATTTAATTCCAGATTGAAGCTCTTTCCTGGTAAATTTAAGTCAAAATGGTCTGGCCCATTCAAAGTTAACCAAGTCTATTCATCTGGAATAGTTGACCTTGAAAATAAGTATGGAAGTGTCTTCAAAGTTAACGGGCAATGAGTGAAGCTGTATATCAAACTAATGGACTCGGTAAAGTGATTATCTACCATCTATCTCGATGATGTCTGAGTAATCGAGATCACTGAGTTGTGCCGCATTAATAAATCAGGTGCTAGTAGGAAGCAACCCACAAAATGTTGTTGTAAATGTAGTTAGAGTTTATTTGTTGTTTTTATACAATTTAAAGTGTTATGTAAGTGTGCAGGAAGAGAAATACAGGAAAACAGAGGCTAAACAAGTTGGGAGAGGTACGATGGGAGGCTTGACGGACCTTCAAAGGATTGACAGATCATCGCTTGAGTTGTCAAATAAAAACCAGAAACCTGAGCTACTAGAATGAGACCGACGGATAACTCGATCGACCGTTGTAATCCTGAAGGACCGTCTAGTAGACTGTCCCACCAAGGCAGATTAAATTTAGTTCTGGTAAGTCACGATGGTTAACCTGACGGACTGCCAGACTCCTGATATACCGTAAAGTCGAGCGTCAACTTAACCCTAATTCTAACTGGTCGGGTCGGTTAAATTTAATGTTGAATAAGTTGTCCTTATCCGACCCAAACGGTTTTAAATTGATAAAGGGAAACGATTGAGTACGTTACCAACTCTTCAAATGCTAAGCCTATTTAAATTCCCCTACATTCAAAGTACCAGAGAGCATTCATATCCTCTTAGGACTTACCTCTTCCCTTTTTTTTCCTATTTAAATAACTCTTCCTTTCTCTTTTTTACATCAGAAATCAAGTTAGCAATCACAGATAAAAGCTTTAAGTCTCTTTTTGTTCTAAGTTTGCAAGATCAAAGTAGTGAAGTGTACTGCAAAATCAAGGTATGATTACAATCTTTCTCTTCTTTTCAAGTTGGTGATCATGAGTCATGGAAGTTGTTAATTCTTGAAAGGAATTCCATCTTGTTGTTATTATGTTATAATTCTGATTCTAAACCGCACTTTGGTGTACACTGTTCTGGGTGAAGTCTGAGTAACCCATGGACCAAAAGTGGCAAAATTTATGTGTAATTACTAAATTAATGCCCTAATTATACATATAATAACTTCAAGAACACCAAGTGTTCGACGAAATGCCAAAGTAAAATCTGAGGGTAAATAGTGAGATTGACGATAAACTTGACAAACCGTTGGACCCCTGACAGATCGTCGGGTAGACCATTCCAATGATATTTAGTATGATGCTTTCTGGTTCAGCTGCAACTGATGACTTGACGAACCTTCAAATCCCTGATGGACCGTCGGGTCAACCGTCTCAAGGCTACTCGATAAAAGACTTACTGGAATCAGGCTTGACGGTGAGGCTGATGAACCGCCGCATTCTCGGCATACCGTCTGAACTTCCGTCAAGTAAATTTTTCACTACTTCTATCTGGTCCTGAATTGAAAATTGATTCTTTGTTCCTTTTTCAGGGGATATGGCATGAAAACTCCCTCTAAACAGAGGCGGTGGTAGAGCACAATGGGGAAGAGATGAGCCAGTAAGGAGTGAAGAGGCACCTGTCTTTAACATTCAGCAATGAGATAGGGTACCCGCAGCACCCTCCTAATCTAATAAGGAGGATGAAAGCAGCAGCAGTAGTAGCCCAAGTTCCACTCCCGAAGAAGAAAGGGTTGAAACCTTTAACCCTAACCAAGTCAAGGCATTGAAATAGGAGGATCCAAATGTTGTAAGGCACAAGGACCCGCAAGTATGCGAGGCAATTCAATGGAAAATAGAGGGAGCACGAAATCATTTCATGGATGGGCTAGAACCAACAGAAAGCAGACCAATAAGGAGACCCATCCACGAAAAGTATCAGATTGTCACCACCAAACTGCATGAGTACCCAAAATTAGAGTAGAGATTTAATAAATATGACTTATCCTCGATGAGCAGGCCTCCCGGGATATACCAACCAAATCTTCATTGTGAGTTCTTTACCAACTATCTGACATTGCTAAAGAAAGATTGCCTCAAAGGTGAAAAGATCATTGACATAGGAAATCAAGATGTGGTTCCGATGCGTGGAGTGAACATAGATATTTCAGAGCGCACATTGAAAAGATTTTTGTTTGTTCCTGAGAATAAGATACCTGTTGCGATCCCAGATCTGGAGCACCGAATATTCATAGAAAACCAATAAAGACCCTGGTTGGACTGAGTATTGACAGATGATGGAAATCCAGTGTGGCTATATAACCCTCATGAGCGGATAGGTAAGTCGTCCCTAAGTTTTAGGGTGAAATTTTGGTGGGCAATTGTAAAGTTGAGATTGATGCCAATAGGCGGCGATGCTAACTTGGAGATTCAGAGAGCTGTGATGGTTGCTTCTTTGATTGAGGAACTAAAGGTAGACATCGGCCACACTATCGCCGATGAGTTATTTTCCCACGCACACAAGACATCCAATGCTCTACCATTTCTATGCCTTATCACGGAGTTGTGCAGACGGGCAAATGTGCATTTGATCAATGGAGTAGATAATGAGGTTCGTACGAGTCACAGACAAGATATCAAGAAAACAAAAGATGACTCATAGTATGAAATGTGAGTGAACAAGCCTCCTTCCTATCAGACTCAGTCAGCTCAAGCTCCCGGGACTTTGAATATTCCCTCAGGTATATCGTTGCCTATCACTACATATGTACCGCTAGATTTTATGCCACCTACCACTTCTACAGGTTCATCCCCTATGCTACTAATGAGTGGGACTATAGATTTTGTATCTGTCCCGGCTCAATATTCTGAGTACAGGCTAACACAGGAGAATTTTTCCAAGTCTGTTAAAGCATAAAAGAGGTTCGAGAAGCAGCTAAATGTATGGACTACGGAGTTTAAGCCTTTTGTTGACCGTATTGTAGCTGAGGTAATCCGTTCTTCCCAGAATATTAAGATCAGGATGGACCATATGGAGGAACGTGTTAACAAAAGGATGAATATGATGTCTATTCCAGATTTTTCTCAATTCATGGCAAAATTCAGGCAAGCACAAACGGCTATAGAAGAACTTAAAAGACAACCACAGAAGCCACTTTTGACCCTGCTCTAATTATCAGTGATGAGGATAAGGGCATTGTAGACTTGATGAGTATGTCGCTCAAGGACAAAGGTAAGCATGTGAACGAAAGTGCTGACAGAAAAGCTGCCAAAAGAAGAAGGCAAAAAGTGATGACTCCTGAAGAAAGGTATGAGAGAGACTTGAGGAAAGCCACGAAGAGATCGAAAAAGTATGAAGAATTAAGGAAGAAGAAAGCTGCAGATGAAGCTGCAGGAGTGTCGACCAATTCTTCCCTACCTAGTGGGACAATTCAGACCCAGTTCTGATTGATATACCTCCGAGCCAGGAGGACACTGATTTCAGCACCCCTACTACCATAGGGGTCAATGTTACTGCACGTGAGGCTAAAGAATCCTCACCGCATTTGACTGATGCCTTATCACACTGAGAGGCGTTACAAGTATTCCCCTTCCCTGTACTTTATTTTAATGCATTGAGGACAAAACATTTATTTTTATGGGGGTGGGTATACTTGTACCACGGGGGTTTTTTTTGCCTGCATTCTTTTTCTCCCGTGTGCTATCTAGTAGAACCGACATGTTTAGGTTGCATATTTATTTTCTTGTTATGTACATATCGTTTCATGGTTATAAACATGTTATTTGTGTTATTTTTCCTCCCTTTATGTTATTTTCATCCCTTTTAGCACCATTTTATATGTATGAATGGAAAATGACTGTGGCAAAGTATTTTGAACAAAATTATATGACTATTCTTTCTTGTCACTTGGTAAATGTGTTGAACAACCATTTGTGATGCTGTAACTGGCATTAGGGTGTAAAGTGAGCATGACCATGTGCTGTAAATCCCAAGAGTTGGTAGAATAAGTATTAACTCATTTCCTGTGTATGCGAGTGTTTGTTATAGTTCTTGCATAGTATTATACCTAGAACTTGCCAGGTTCATTTATGTTGTTTTGTGATTGATTCAATAAGATAGGATTGCAGGCCTACTTGTAGTTTTAGGCCACTTAGCCAAAAAGAATGACCCACAAAAAAGATTTTTTGATTTTTAACCCCGTTTGAGCTTATGTTAGTTATATTCATTCCTGATAACTCTGATTAACTCTTTTTAGGATGTTAGCACCTAAACTTAGCCCTAGTCCAATATTGGACATTTTGCACCTTAACTTAGACAAAACGCCTAAGTTGAGGGTGGCTACTATCAAAACGTTAGCAGTTTGATGAGGGTGGTCTAGAGTTGAAATGAAATATCACATCCAGCCCTAATCTAGTTAGATATTGTTCACCTTAACAGTCTACATCAGCATAAGTTGAGGGTGGCTAATGCTGGCTCTAAAAAAAATTAGGTTTATGGAAAAAGCATGGATGAATAGTAGAGATTGTAAGTGAGCTAGAAAAGCAATAGTCTTAGTGAGTAGCAATCAAAGGCAAAGAGAGTGAAGTCTTATCTTTAAAGTCACTTTTTCCAAAATTTGTCCTCACCTAGCCCCGGAACCTTATTATAAGCCTTAGAAAGACCTACTTGATCTTTGTGAATCAACCGTAAGGGAGCATTAGATGATAAGGAAAAGCCTATGGGTATGTATGCTATGCTTGCAACTTTGTTTGTGAGAGTGAGATTCTTAGTTTCGTCCATAGGATAAATGACTAGAGTGTGGTGGACTTATTTGACTATAAGGGCATATTGAATTATACTTAGTTTTGCTAATTTCTTTGGGATGTTGTGTCTATGGTTGTGTTTGTGCTAAATTGTAAATAATGCCAGATATGGATCCTGATGTGTTGAGACCACACGAGCAAGATGACAGTTTGATGGTTAGTTTAATAGTTGAATACCCGTTACTATGTTTGTTCATGCATGCGATTTGGTGTTGAGTTGCTTGAGGACAAGCAATTGTCTTAAGTTGAGGGTGTTGATATTCCGGCTTTTGACGGAACATTTTATACCTTTTACAAGGGATAATTAGGTGTTTTCAAGAAACTATTGTTGTATTTGATGCTGGATTTTAGTGTTTTCAGGTCAAGGACTTAGCTAGAGAAAAAACTTGGAAAAACAAGAGAAAAAAGGCGTTGATGATCAAACTGACAGACCGTCAAGGTGTCCATCAATGATAAGCAGAAGCCTCAGAGTTGCAGATCCTTGCGATGGCCCAAGTGATGGACCGCGACTTGGCCATCAGATAAGAAACAGAATACATCATATTGAGAAATGAAGCGACGGTCCAGGTGACGGACATTCAACCTGGCCGTCGGAGCTGAAACAAAACATAACATCACTGAAAGTGTTGCAAAGAACCCAGCTACGGACCGCCAGGGATTTGATGGGACATCAACTCATCCATCAACCTTGAAGCGGCAATCTGAGTTTTGAATTTTAAAACCCTAGTCCCTGGAAACATATAAATACTCAGTTTAGGTTTAATTTAGGTATCTTTTATTATATTTCCATCTTGAAAACTCATTGTAACGTATTATTCGCTGAGATTTAAGCTACTATTATGGATCTAGATTTTATATTCATATTTCACTGAAAATTCAAGAACAATTATTGTAATTCTTGTAAATAATTCTCTGAATTCATTTATGAATAACACAATGACTATTTTTTCTTCTCTTGAGATGTGTGGCAAAGCTCCCATAACTAAGGTTATGGGAGCCTTGATGTGAATAGCTGATTAGGGTTGTGAAAACACTTAATTTCCATACTTAATTGAGATTATATAAGCCCTTCTTCATATTAACGACCTTTCTTGGTTGCAAACTTGAAGGGTGAGCCCAAGAATATCACTTGTTTGAATAAAAAAGTGTATGTTGGGAAAAGAAGAGGTTTACATGAAATCTAAAGGCTTTAACCTTTGGATTATGGGTTGATGCCTTACCGAGATCAACCCACGTGAAAGACTAGTTGAACAAACCAACATATTCTTTAAGTTCGAAAGAATTGAAGGGTAAAGTATCCATTTAGGTTAAGAAACAACTGGGTAAACTTTAGAATTCAACAACTTTTACAATTGAAGTTATAAATTGGAAACCTACGATAATTCACAACTCCAACTGCTTGAACATCTTAGTGAACATAATCCTAGTTTTTCTACTCTCATTGAATTAATACTTGCAATAAAACTCTCTAGTTGGAACATATATATCTGGATACTGTTGACAAGCCAAAAAACCCTTTACTCTAAAACCTTTGATCAACAGTCTGTTAACAACCATAACACTTAGTTTGCACAGTATTCCTTGTGGGATTCGACCCCAACCTAGTTGGGTTCTATATTTGACAGCGGTCACTCACACTTTCTAATGAGAGTTGTAATTTGGGCGTATCAACATCATGGGCGATCACATTTACATAAGAAGAGGCATATTAAAGGCACATATATATAGCAACACAACAAGTCAAATTACGAAATAAATTGTAACATGCATCTATGATACATTCATTCATGAGACATGGGGTGAAGGACTACCAACCCTCCACCCTTATATTTTAGATTCATAAAATCCTTTATGCTACAATAGGTAAGGTGACATAAGCCTCGAGCCAACACATCTTTTATGATAAGCAAACTTGGACCACAAACCAACACGCCTTGCATGGTAAGCGGACTTGGACCACAAACCAACACGCCTTATATGGTATGCGGACTTAGACCACAAACCAACACGCCTTATATGGTAAGCAGACTTACACCACAAATCAACACACTTTATATGGTAAGTAGACTTGGAAACCAACACGCCTTATATGGTAAGCGAACTTGGACCACAAACCAACATGCCTTATATGGTAAGCGTACTTGGACCACAAACTAACACACCTTATATGATAAGCGGACTTGGACCACAAACCAATACTTGTTATATGGTAAGTGGACTTAGACCACAAACCAAAAAGTCTCTATACACATACTAGCACCCATTCAATTCTTCATTTAGGAACTCAACCCATCTCTAGGCATTCAAGCCATCAAGGTTACACATCAACTCCATAGACCATCACATGATCTCTACCGACCCATTTGGCCACCGCTCACATGGTTAGGCCCAAGGCCTTAGTTCATAACATAATTCAAGTTTATTTATGGTCATCTAGACTCCTACCAATAATCATTCATACTTATTAATCTTATGCACACCTTTTATTCAAACACAATTCAAGCTCATATTTTATGGACTATGACCATTTAGTCAACCATTAATCAAGGATATGCATTTAGTCATCATGTGGCCAACAAGGCCTTTACCAACCATTTACCAAGCATTTACATGCATTCAATTCCACACATAAGGTCTTTAATGTATTTAACCAAATTCAACTATTTAGATGATCATATGTCCCTCATGGGGGCCTTCATTGCCCAACCATTTCAATAGGCCAATGTCTTAACTCATTTCATCATATAATTTAATTTATGGTCATGATTACCCACATAAGCTATTCACCTCTTATTAGTAATGTTTAGTCACATTTTTACCCCACTTGATTCAATACACAACTTACGCTCATTATCTTGCCTTGAGTTTCACCCTCCCATTAACCATTATCTAAAAAGGTTATGGATTTCACAATACACGAATCATAATACTTTTACAATATCATTCAACAATCATTCTTACTCATTTAGTCTATTTCCCTAGCTTAACATATTGTTAGTCATACAACTTGTCATTTCACTTAGACATTTTCACAAACACCTTGTGTTCATACCTTTGACAAGGTCATTTTCATGGTAGAAATCATCAAGACTAGGGTTACTCAAGACCTTCATGTTAAAAACATATAAAAAGCACCCGCATATACAATCTACCATCAAATACATGAATCAACACAAGTACAAGCATGAATCATCATTATTCATTGTTAGGTAACAAAACCCTTTATATTTGATTCAAAACTACCATGTACACTTACTAATTCAAGCGTGAAATACATGGGTTTAGAGTTATTTAGAAAGGGAAAGAGATGCATGCCTTAAACAAGATGACACACCAATTATCTTCACTCTTTCTTGTCACTAGATAAGCACCTCCAAACCCTAGCTCCCAATCTTGCTTCAAGAAGCCTTTTAAGTGTTTAGGAGTGTTTGAGTCTTGTAAATGAAGACTTAAGAGGATACAATATCTTATATAGTGAGAGGGTTTAGGGTTTTAGTCTTGGTAAATTACCAAAAGGTCCTTGGTTAAAATATGGAAAGTCTACACGTGTATGGGTACGACTCCCCCATACGGCTTACTTGGCAATCGTGACCTAGGATATGAGTGGTACCCTAACTCATACCCTATGCTCTTCATCGGTCACCATACTAGTTAGGGTTTGAAAGGTCACCCATGAGTCTTAATAAAGGGGTATGACTCAACCCCTAACTCGTAAGTTTCACACATGACCAAAATAGTCCACTCTAGATTAGGTCCTCACTCCTTACGACCATGTAGTATACGACTCGTATGCTTGGTTACGACCAAGGGGAGGACATTTCATAAAGAGGACTGTCTGTTACCCTATTGGACTGACCAAGATACGAAAGGGGAGGTCAAGGTGGGTACAAGTCATGACTAAGCATACGACTCAAGCACCCAACCGTACCCACTCCAGAGACACAAAAAGTTGTTGTTCTTTCAAGGGTTCAAGTCTAGGTGTTTTAATTCTCCTCCACTTGGACCATTCATCTGTGAATAAGGGACAAGGCAAGCATAAACACCAGTTAACACATTAATATGCATCAAGGCAACCTTTAACAAGTTATAAACAAGAACACCACATGGACACAACACAACACAACACAACACATATCATGATCATCACCAATCTCACAAAATTTTTGCAATTCCACATTCTTGGGTGTTTCAAGAATGTTTGTCAATAAATTCAAGTTCATTTTTTTATATCAATTGAATCCTAATAATATTTCAAATATTATTGACTAAGGTGATTTATAATTTTGAAATGATTTAGAAGTCGATTTTTTATTTTTAAGCATAATTGTATAGTTGAGATTAGAGTAGGCTAACAGTATTGAAGAAAATCTTAACTACTACTGATAATCAAATGTACTCAAATACATGTAACATTTAAAAGAAACATATTTATGAAATAGTAGTAGCTCATAGATTCCTAGTTTTAAACTAATGGAAATTTTTTTTATAGAAAAAAGCTTAGTATTTTCAAACTCAATTAATTATAAAAATCTTATTACAATACTATTAAACTTGTCGTAAAACTGCCACATGGCTTCTCTGCAGCTTGCCATATAGCTAATTGTGGTGCTTCTTCCTCTACTTTATAATATATACTAGTATACATACCCGTACGATGCACGGATAATAATAAAATTAATTCTAATCATTTTATATTGAATGTCTCGTTTGAGCATATTAAATCATATTATCTTTTTAAAAAATTTAACGATTATATTAGTTCTCAGTGAAATTAAAAAAAAAAAAAAATCTATCCCTACCCCTCCTCCTCCATCAATTTTTTAAAAATAAAAATAAAAACTCCCTCCTTCTTCATATGCAACCACCCTCATGCACCCTTCCCCACCTATTACCACACCTCTAATCAAATCTATTTTAAAAAAATAATTATGTAATTGTTAAAATAAATTTATGTTTCATATTCTTTTTAATCACCCCTACTCCCCACCCACCCTCAACTCCACCTCCACATACACCTCTCACACCCTGTGCCTCCACCCTATGCAATCCTCCACCTCTAATCAAATCTGTATGAAAAAATAATTATGCAATTATAATTAAAAAAATTATGTTTCATTTTTCTTTTATTATATTATTCACAATATAAATATATTAGATTGTTCCCCTCCTCCTCCCTCCCCCTCCCCCAAACTACATGCCTCCACTCCTACCCACTATTCCCCACCCAATCCTCCACCTCTAACCAAATCTATACGAAAAAATTAATTATGTAATATAAAAAAATTATATTTTATATTTGTTCTTATTATATTATTCATAATTTAAATATATTAGATTGTTAATATCTCCCTCCCCCCACTCTCCTTGTCCGTTTCCTCCCTATCTATAACTAAATCTATTTGCATAAAAA